>JAIUSX010000143.1:0-1391572 GCA_026573805.1 Hesperophylax magnus | reverse complement strand
CATACTCATCCATTAAATGATCCCTAAAGTCAATAAAACAACGGTACAACACCATTACACATACTCATCCATTAAATGATCCCTAAAGTCAATACAACAACGGTACAACACCATTACACATACTCAGCCATTAAATGATCCCTAAAGTCAATACAACAACGGTACAACACCATTACACATACTCATCCATTAAATGATCCCTAAAGTCAATAAAACAACGGTACAACACCATTAAACATACTCATCCATTAAATGATCCCTAAAGTCAATACAACAACGGTACAACACCATTACACATACTCATCCATTAAATGATCCCTAAAGTCAATACAACAACGGTACAACACCATTACACATACTCATCCATTAAATGATCCCTAAAGTCAATACAACAACGGTACAACACCATTACACATACTCATCCATTAAATGATCCCTAAAGTCAATACAACAACGGTACAACACCATTACACATTTTCATCCATTAAATATTCCCTAAAGTTGATACAACAACGGCACAACACCATTTCACATACTCATCCAATAAATGATCCCTAAAGTCAATACAACAACGGTACAACACCATTACACATACTCATCCATTAAATGATCCCTAAAGTCAATACAACAACGGTACAACACCATTACACATACTCATCCATTAAATGATCCCTAAAGTCAATACAACAACGGTACAACACCATTACACATACTCATCCATTAAATAATCCCTAAAGTTGATACAACAACGGCACAACACCATTTCACATACTCATCCATTAAATGATCCCTAAAGTCAATACAACAACGGTACAACACCATTACACATACTCATCCATTAAATGATCCCTAAAGTCAATAAAACAACGGTACAACACCATTACACATACTCATCCATTAAATGATCCCTAAAGTCAATACAACAACGGTACAACACCATTACACATACTCATCCATTAAATGATCCCTAAAGTCAATAAAACAACGGTACAACACCATTACACATACTCATCCATTAAATGATCCCTAAAGTCAATACAACAACGGTACAACACCATTACACATACTCAGCCATTAAATGATCCCTAAAGTCAATACAACAACGGTACAACACCATTACACATACTCATCCATTGAATGATCCCTAAAGTCAATACAACAACGGTACAACACCATTACACATTTTCATCCATTAAATATTCCCTAAAGTTGATACAACAACGGCACAACACCATTTCACATACTCATCCAATAAATGATCCCTAAAGTCAATACAACAACGGTACAACACCATTACACATACTCATCCATTAAATGATCCTTAAAGTCAATACAACAACGGTACAACACCATTACACATACTCATCCATTAAATGATCCCTAAAGTCAATACAACAACGGTACAACACCATTACACATACTCATCCATTAAATAATCCCTAAAGTTGATACAACAACGGCACAACACCATTTCACATACTCATCCATTAAATGATCCCTAAAGTCAATACAACAACGGTACAACACCATTACACATACTCATCCATTAAATGATCCCTAAAGTCAATAAAACAACGGTACAACACCATTACACATACTCATCCATTAAATGATCCCTAAAGTCAATACAACAACGGTACAACACCATTACACATACTCATCCATTAAATGATCCCTAAAGTCAATAAAACAACGGTACAACACCATTACACATACTCATCCATTAAATGATCCCTAAAGTCAATACAACAACGGTACAACACCATTACACATACTCAGCCATTAAATGATCCCTAAAGTCAATACAACAACGGTACAACACCATTACACATACTCATCCATTAAATGATCCCTAAAGTCAATACAACAACGGTACAACACCATTACACATTTTCATCCATTAAATATTCCCTAAAGTTGATACAACAACGGCACAACACCATTTCACATACTCATCCAATAAATGATCCCTAAAGTCAATACAACAACGGTACAACACCATTACACATACTCATCCATTAAATGATCCCTAAAGTCAATACAACAACGGTACAACACCATTACACATACTCATCCATTAAATGATCCCTAAAGTCAATACAACAACGGTACAACACCATTACACATACTCATCCATTAAATAATCCCTAAAGTTGATACAACAACGGCACAACACCATTACACATACTCATCCATTAAATCATCCCTATTCACTACCGTATACCCCAAGGTTACTGTTAAAATACTACATTACATTGACTTTAATTCAAGTCTGTATCTCATATGGTGCAGAGATATTGCGTTCAGTATTATTTTAATTTTCAGCGATATCGGTAGACTACTTTCTGAATTGTGCGAGCACAAACACAAGCAAGCTGAATGTTTAAATACTAAGATAATTAGAAACCAGTTAGAATTTAACTCAACCATTTGGAATGTATTTTATAATAAGAAGTTGTCCTGCCACAGACCACCTTCGGGGAAGTTGAAATTTGTGATTGTATGTATTTTTAGATGAGATCTCAAATATATTTTTTTCCATTTCGTCATCAGCACCACTTATCGGGTCCAAAACCATCCTATATTTCAAGCTGAAACCTACCATACATATTCATTGAAATCGGTTGTGCGGTTTCGGATATTAGCGTGTACGAACACAGTGACACGTTATTTTTTATATATTTAGTTATGTACAGAGGAATTTTATTTTTATTTGAAAAGATCTGTAATTATTAAAATTTTATTTTGCAATAATTAACATATCGGTAACATGTTATTCTAACTAGGGTAACTCGAGAAGTGTTTTCAGGTGAACAATAAAATTGGAGTTGAAATCTCTGTTTCTCAATCCTAATGCATTTGTATCTTGACATCTCTGACTTGTTCCACCATCGACACGCATTTGGCGAGTCTCTCAGCATTACACCAGTGCCGAACGGATCAATGCCGCTAGCTCTTCGGAGCACCTTCCATTGAAATTCTGGTAGAGCTTGAAGAATACTTTCCTGACGTCTGTGCATGTGTCTGCATTTATCTGTCTGTTAATATAAAGGAATCGTCAATATCCCCGTCCACACACTGCGCTCATAGCGTTCGAAGCGGTTCCCAGTCAAATAATTATTTATTTAGCAGTTAAAAGAGCAAACGAAATCAACTGAAATCTTTCCATTTTTTTTATTTTTTTTATTTAATAAATAGTTAATACATATCAACAAATAAGTCCTGCTAAGCCAATTGAATTGGCTTGTCAACAGGTGCTTAAAGTTTAGTTACATATACATTTTTATAAGTTATAATTTACATCTTATATCTACAGAATCAACAAATTTTTCATACAATTTTTCATACATATTAAAGTAAAAAAAATTTTCCTATAGCCAATTTTTCACCATATATTTAACCTTATTCATAGATTTACATTGCTTTATAGTGTCAGGTAATAAATTAAATATCTTCGGTATGTTGTATTCAAACGTTCTCTGTCCGTATTTATTATTAAATTTCGGAACTATTAACCCTTCATTGCTCGTGAATCTAGTACTGTATTTATGATCTAATTTTTCTTTATGCTGCGGGGTAAATATATATTGAATTATGATTTTTTGCCATACAATAGCCTTAACAGGTAAAATTTTGGCACTCTGAAACAGCAACGATGTATTATGTCTCTGTTTAAAAATATTAGGGACGACTAGTAATTTTACAATTGCGTTTTGTACAACTTGGACTTGTTTCAGATTGGTTATAGTAGTATTTCCCCATATGGTTAATCCATATCTTATAATAGATTCTGCCATTGACATATAAATTATTTTAAGTGTTTCAATTGATAGGAAAAAATTTTATGTGTACATTCTGCCAGCAATTGATCTGAGTCTTTTACAGGTTTTTTTAATATGTTTGTCCCATTTGAAAAAGCAATCTACTGTAACACCAAGATAGACATATTCCGTAACTAATTCTAAGCTTTCACATTTACAATTAGTCGGGATATTTTTATGGATGCAATTAAAATTATGATAAATAATATTAGGATTAAAATGAAATCTGGCATTAGGTGATCTTATATGCATAACTTTGGTTTTTTCAGCATTTATTAGAAGTCCTGCATCGTGTGACCATTTACAAAATTGATTAAAGTCAATTTGCATGAGTTCAATTGCAATTTTTAGATCTTTATGTGATATGACCAATTAATGTTCAAGTATTGTTTGATACTTGCTTGCACTCATAAATAAACCACTCGTAGATCGATATCTTCAAGTCTTTTTTTAAAGTTTGTACACTGTACAACAGATATAGCCTACGGAGCCGGTGATGATAGACAAGGTATACAAACCCAAGGCCATTTTCAAAAAAGGTTCAACAATATGTGTACAATATAATTACACTCAGCAATTCATTATTTAGCCCAAAAAAAGATGTTTGATAATTGTCATGAGATGTCAAACTCTAAGTCAATGAGATCTGAGCTTTCAGCCAAAACATTTTTTCTATGAGAAAACGGAGTTGGTCGTGACTGTTGTATTACCCTGCTTGCATTTGTCTAGTTTGTGCGTCGCACGCCTCTCTGAGTCAGGAATGAGCTATTGCTCGATACTTACTCGTACTTGTCTAGTTCATGCGTGGCACACCTCTCGAAATCAGGATGGAGCTATTGGATTTCTCGTACATTCACAAAGTAAAGAGTTTAACAGTTGTTAAACAAGTTTTTTGTAGACTTCATTGAAAATAAACCTTTTTTACATGGTAATATTATTCTATATAAATAGTAATTTCTGTTATGACTCCGGTTCAATGAGCTCTAGAACTTTTGCTTTGAATTTCAGTGTAATTTTCAAAATTGTTTATTTCAAAAAATCAGACAAGAAATATAGCAGGTAATTGGCATTTTAAAACTTAGAACTGATTTGTGGAGATTTCATACCATTCCCATTGCTATATTCTGTTTGTGGAGATTTCATACCATTCCCATTGCTATATTCTGTTTGTGGAGATTTCATACCATTCCCATTGCTAAATTCTGTTTGTGGAGATTTCATACCATTCCCATTGCTATATTCTGTTTGTGGAGATTTCATACCATTCCCATTGCTATATTCTGTTTGTGGAGATTTCATACCATTCCCATTGCTAAATTCTGTTTGTGGAGATTTCATACCATTCCCATTGCTATATTCTGTTTGTGGAGATTTCATACCATTCCCATTGCTATATTCTGTTTAGATGAGACACAAAGTGATAAATTGGTCCACATTTTAACAAACCAATTAGTTGAATTTAACCTTCAACCATCCAACGCTACCGTCGCTCTACCGCCGAACGACCGGAAATTACTTAATTCATTCCCCCGCTCTGCTACTCGCGTGATAGTGCAACACGTTTCAAGAGATATTAAAACCCTATAGCACCTCTATGACTATCCCGTGATTTTTCATCATAAACTTTTCGCTTATTATAAACCAAAATGTTTTCAATAAGTATTACTAATAATATTAATGAATAACTTTTTAATATAATATTATGTATTATTATAACACAGATATTATATATGATTGTTTTTTTCCAGGGATTGTTCTCTGACAGGGGGTTCCCAGTCTACATGGTTAGTGAGCGCTGGCTCCTTATCAGGGCATCACTATGGAACACTCAGCTTAGGTAAGTTCCAGTAGTAAGTTGCTTGTAGGGCGGACTGATTATTCTCAGTAACGGAACTTATATTCCCCTGGCTAATACTACTAGTACTGCACAGCTAATATTATTAACACTTTAACAGCCTTTAGTATGTAATCATTTCTTTCTGTAAATTTGACACAACTGATATACAACCGTTAATCATACGTAAATGGTTGTTTATAATTGGGTAAATTTTGAAAAAAAAGGATTATCCTGTTGTTTCAAAAAGACATGTCGGTAATATTCATGTTTTTTTTACGTATGTTAACGGAGAACTTAAAGATTTTTTTTTCCGTCAGAGCCTGTGTCATCTTTGGAGATGCTGTGTGGAGGGTCTTTCGATGAGAGGAAAGAGTGAGCATAAGCTCAGTAATCGATAGTTAAAAAAATTTCAAGACCCATATTGTAGGAGGGAGGATACATAGGAGGTTTCACAGCCGAGCTATTCGACTCAAGAACGAGTCGTTTAAGCGACCCGTTCTCGTGTGACATATGTCAACCTGCAAATGTTGGGAGCGAGTTTGACGTGTTTCCCGACCACAGATAATGTTTAGAAAAGTTATTTTGACGTCGCTGTATGTAAGCGTACGGGGGGTACCAAGGCGGACCCGGCAGACTTTAACTAGCGATTACTGAGCTTATTTAGACGTCACCTTATGTAGGCATACGGGGGTATCAGGGCGGACCCGGCAGACTTTAACTAGCGATTACTGAGCTTATTTAGACGTCACCTTATGTAGGCATACGGGGGGTATCAGGGCGGACCCGGCAGACTTTAACTAGCGATTACTGAACATATTTAGACGTCACCTTATGTAGGCATACGGGGGGTATCAGGGCGGACCCGGCAGACTTTAACTAGCGATTACTGAGCTTATTTAGACGTCACCTTATGTAGGCATACGGGGGTATCAGGGCGGACCCGGCAGACTTTAACTAGCGATTACTGAGCTTATTTAGACGTCACCTTATGTAGGCATACGGGGGGTATCAGGGCGGACCCGGCAGACTTTAACTAGCGATTACTGAGCTTATTTAGACGTCACCTTATGTAGGCATACGGGGGGTATCAGGGCGGACCCGGCAGACTTTAACTAGCGATTACTGAGCTTATTTAGACGTCACCTTATGTAGGCATACGGGGGGTATCAGGGCGGACCCGGCAGACTTTAACTAGCGATTACTGAACATATTTAGACGTCACCTTATGTAGGCATACGGGGGTATCAGGGCGGACCCGGCAGACTTTAACTAGCGATTACTGAGCTTATTTAGACGTCACCTTATGTAGGCATACGGGGGGTATCAGGGCGGACCCGGCAGACTTTAACTAGCGATTACTGAGCTTATTTAGACGTCACCTTATGTAGGCATACGGGGGGTATCAGGGCGGACCCGGCAGACTTTAACTAGCGATTACTGAGCTTATTTAGACGTCACCTTATGTAGGCATACGGGGGGTATCAGGGCGGACCCGGCAGACTTTAACTAGCGATTACTGAACATATTTAGACGTCACCTTATGTAGGCATACGGGGGTATCAGGGCGGACCCGGCAGACTTTAACTAGCGATTACTGAGCTTATTTAGACGTCACCTTATGTAGGCATACGGGGGGTATCAGGGCGGACCCGGCAGACTTTAACTAGCGATTACTGAACATATTTAGACGTCACCTTATGTAGGCATACGGGGGGTATCAGTGCGGACCCGGCAGACTTTAACTAGCGATTACTGAGCTTATTTAGACGTCACCTTATGTAGGCATACGGGGGGTATCAGGGCGGACCCGGCAGACTTTAACTAACGATTACTGAACATATTTAGACGTCACCTTATGTAGGCATACGGGGGGTATCAGTGCGGACCCGGCAGACTTTAACAAGCGATTACTGAGCTTATTTCCACTCAATAATGAGGATAGCATTTTGGTCTTGGGTGACATTTCTTTCAATTAATTTATCGAATATCACCACTGACAAGAACCTTCTGCCAGAACTACTTGTACCACATGGTATTCACCGCACCGTTCCCACACCGTTGGACCATTTGCAATTAAAATAAAACACAACTTAATACTTGTTTTGTCTTTACATGGTATTTCTTTTCAATGTACTTCCAAACACTCGTGTTAATTGTTTGTTTTATAATGAGTGTAGGTACATTGTAAAAAACAAATGTCTACAAATTGTTCATTACATACTTTTTGCGGAAAAGACAAAGAAAATAATTAAATAGTATCTGTTTAACATTTCCATTAATTTAAGTTGTTTCTGTAAGTTATTGTGAAATATTCACCTCTTTTAGAAGTTTACGTTTGTAAATAATAATTAAACGCACATAAGATATCCCTTATCATCATTTAGTTGTCATTGTCATTGACTTTATTATTACATCAATAGATGGCGGTACGAGTGTCTTCACGAATTTACTGAAAGTGTATTGTATAATAGTACCACTACCAATTAGGAATATTAAAGTAAATCAACAAACCAATAAGAAAGTATATCATATGATAGTACACTGATAACTGTCATGGTGTTAAGCCTGGCAGCTTATTACTATTTGATAGAAACCCGAAACGCACCTAGAATCGGCGTTTTCAAATGTCAAACTGTATGTTTAGCTGCACACTATACCTGCACCTAGATAGCATGCAAACTGTCTCTTTAGCTCCACCCTGTACCTGTACTTAGATAGCATGCAAACAGTCTGTTTAGCTCCACCCTGTACCTGTACTTAGATAGCATGCAAACAGTCTGTTTAGCTCCACCCTGTACCTGTACTTAGATAGCATGCAAACTGTCTCTTTAGCTCCACCCTGTACCTGTACTTAGATAGCATGCAAACTGTCTGTTTAGCTCAACCCTGTACCTGTACTTAAATAGCATGCAAACTGTCTGTTTAGCTCCACCCTGTACCTGTACTTAGATAGCATGCAAACTGTCTGTTTAGCTCCACCCTGTACCTTTTGTAGTTGGAAATAATAACATTATCTGATTTATTATTCTTCTGTTTATTATTTCTAACTTATTTTACTTTTTGAATACTGGTATACGAAATGTGTCCGGGGGTAAAGTGCTCTAACTTCGGGGGCTGATTCTACGTGATAGTACAATTAAAAAGAAGGGTGACTTTTTGCAAATTTTCAATGTTATAAGGTATTTTAGTTAAAATTTTCACTGCTTCTAAGTTACCATAAATACTAAATATAAAATATAATTTAAAAGCGCTTACTCTCACAATTAAAGTAAAGACAATGAATTCTCACGCATTGACAAGCCTGACGTTCGTCCTAGTCCAGTTGCACAGTAGCCCAGTACGCTGGCGTTGACAAGCGTGACGTTCGTCCTAGCCCAGTATCCCAGTACGCTGGCGTTGACAAGCCTGACGTTCGTCCTAGTCCAGTTGCACAGTAGCCCAGTACGCTGGCGTTGACAAGCGTGACGTTCGTCCTAGCCCAGTATCCCAGTACGCTGGCGTTGACAAGCGTGACGTTCGTCCTAGTCCAGTATCCCAGTACGCTGGCGTTGACAAGCCTGACGTTCGTCCTAGTCCAGTTGCACAGTAGCCCAGTACGCTGGCGTTGACAAGCGTGACGTTCGTCCTAGCCCAGTATCCCAGTACGCTGGCGTTGACAAGCGTGACGTTCGTCCTAGCCCAGTATCCCAGTACGCTGGCGTTGACAAGCGTGACGTTCGTCCTAGTCCAGTATCCCAGTACGCTGGCGTTGACAAGCCTGACGTTCGTCCTAGTCCAGTTGCACAGTAGCCCAGTACGCTGGCGTTGACAAGCGTGACGTTCGTCCTAGCCCAGTATCCCAGTACGCTGGCGTTGACAAGCGTGACGTTCGTCCTAGTCCAGTTGCACAGTAGCCCAGTACGCTGGCGTTGACAAGCGTGACGTTCGTCCTAGCCCAGTATCCCAGTACGCTGGCGTTAACAAGCATTACGTTCTTCCTAGCCCTGTATCCCAGTACGCTGGCGTTGACAAGCGTGACGTTCGTCCTAGTCCAGTTGCACAGTAGCCCAGTACGCTGGCGTTGACAAGCGTGACGTTCGTCCTAGCCCAGTATCCCAGTACGCTGGCGTTAACAAGCATTACGTTCGTCCTAGCCCAGTATCCCAGTACGCTGGCGTTGACAAGCGTGACGTTCGTCCTAGTCCAGTTGCACAGTAGCCCAGTACGCTGGCGTTGACAAGCGTGACGTTCGTCCTAGCCCAGTATCCCAGTACGCTGGCGTTAACAAGCATTACGTTCGTCCTAGCCCAGTATCCCAGTACGCTGGCGTTGACAAGCCTGACGTTCGTCCTAGTCCAGTTGCACAGTAGCCCAGTACGCTGGCGTTGACAAGCGTGACGTTCGTCCTAGCCCAGTATCCCAGTACGCTAGCGTTAACAAGCATTACGTTCGTCCTAGCCCAGTATCCCAGTACGCTGGCGTTGACAAGCCTGACGTTCGTCCTAGTCCAGTTGCACAGTAGCCCAGTACGCTGGCGTTGACAAGCATTCCGTTCGTCTAGCCCAGTAACTCAGTACGCTGGCGTTGACAAGCGTGGCGTTCGTCCTAGTCCAGTTGCACAGTAGCCCAGTACGCTGGCGTTAACAAGCATTACGTTCGTCCTAGCCCAGTATCCCAGTACGCTGGCGTTGACAAGCATTCCGTTCGTCTAGCCCAGTAACCCAGTACGCTGGCGTTGACAAGCGTGGCGTTCGTCCTAGTCCAGTTGCACAGTAGCCCAGTACGCTGGCGTTAACAAGCATTACGTTCGTCCTAGCCCAGTATCCCAGTACGCTGGCGTTGACAAGCATTCCGTTCGTCTAGCCCAGTATCCCAGTACGCTGGCGTTGACAAGCCTGACGTTCGTCCTAGTCCAGTTGCACAGTAGCCCAGTACGCTGGCGTTAACAAGCATTACGTTCGTCCTAGCCCAGTATCCCAGTACGCTGGCGTTGACAAGCCTGACGTTCGTCCTAGTCCAGTTGCACAGTAGCCCAGTACGCTGGCGTTAACAAGCATTACGTTCGTCCTAGCCCAGTATCCCAGTACGCTGGCGTTGACAAGCATTTGGTTCGTCTAGCCCAGTAACCCAGTACGCTGGCGTTGACAAGCGTGACGTTCGTCCTAGTCCAGTTGCACAGTAGCCCAGTACGCTGGCGTTGACAAGCGTGACTTTCGTCCTAGCCCAGTATCCCAGTACGCTGGCGTTGACAAGCCTGACGTTCGTCCTAGTCCAGTTGCACAGTAGCCCAGTACGCTGGCGTTGACAAGCATTCGGTTCGTCTAGCCCAGTAACCCAGTACGCTGGCGTTGACAAGCGTGACGTTCGTCCTAGTCCAGTTGCACAGTAGCCCAGTACGCTGGCGTTAACAAGCATTACGTTCGTCCTAGCCCAGTATCCCAGTACGCTGGCGTTGACAAGCCTGACGTTCGTCCTAGTCCAGTTGCACAGTAGCCCAGTACGCTGGCGTTGACAACCATTCCGTTCGTCTAGCCCAGTAACCCAGTACGCTGGCGTTGACAAGCGTGGCGTTCGTCCTAGTCCAGTTGCACAGTAGCCCAGTACGCTGGCGTTAACAAGCATTACGTTCGTCCTAGCCCAGTATCCCAGTACGCTGGCGTTGACAAGCATTCCGTTCGTCTAGCCCAGTAACCCAGTACGCTGGCGTTGACAAGCGTGGCGTTCGTCCTAGTCCAGTTGCACAGTAGCCCAGTACGCTGGCGTTAACAAGCATTACGTTCGTCCTAGCCCAGTATCCCAGTACGCTGGCGTTGACAAGCCTGACGTTCGTCCTAGTCCAGTTGCACAGTAGCCCAGTACGCTGGCGTTAACAAGCATTACGTTCGTCCTAGCCCAGTATCCCAGTACGCTGGCGTTGACAAGCCTGACGTTCGTCCTAGTCCAGTTGCACAGTAGCCCAGTACGCTGGCGTTAACAAGCATTACGTTCGTCCTAGCCCAGTATCCCAGTACGCTGGCGTTGACAAGCATTCCGTTCGTCTAGCCCAGTAACCCAGTACGCTGGCGTTGACAAGCGTGGCGTTCGTCCTAGTCCAGTTGCACAGTAGCCCAGTACGCTGGCGTTAACAAGCATTACGTTCGTCCTAGCCCAGTATCCCAGTACGCTGGCGTTGACAAGCCTGACGTTCGTCCTAGTCCAGTTGCACAGTAGCCCAGTACGCTGGCGTTAACAAGCATTACGTTCGTCCTAGCCCAGTATCCCAGTACGCTGGCGTTGACAAGCCTGACGTTCGTCCTAGTCCAGTTGCACAGTAGCCCAGTACGCTGGCGTTGACAAGCGTGACGTTCGTCCTAGCCCAGTATCCCAGTACGCTGGCGTTAACAAGCATTACGTTCGTCCTAGCCCAGTATCCCAGTACGCTGGCGTTGACAAGCCTGACGTTCGTCCTAGTCCAGTTGCACAGTAGCCCAGTACGCTGGCGTTGACAAGCATTCCGTTCGTCTAGCCCAGTAACTCAGTACGCTGGCGTTGACAAGCGTGGCGTTCGTCCTAGTCCAGTTGCACAGTAGCCCAGTACGCTGGCGTTAACAAGCATTACGTTCGTCCTAGCCCAGTATCCCAGTACGCTGGCGTTGACAAGCATTCCGTTCGTCTAGCCCAGTAACCCAGTACGCTGGCGTTGACAAGCGTGGCGTTCGTCCTAGTCCAGTTGCACAGTAGCCCAGTACGCTGGCGTTAACAAGCATTACGTTCGTCCTAGCCCAGTATCCCAGTACGCTGGCGTTGACAAGCATTCCGTTCGTCTAGCCCAGTATCCCAGTACGCTGGCGTTGACAAGCCTGACGTTCGTCCTAGTCCAGTTGCACAGTAGCCCAGTACGCTGGCGTTAACAAGCATTACGTTCGTCCTAGCCCAGTATCCCAGTACGCTGGCGTTGACAAGCCTGACGTTCGTCCTAGTCCAGTTGCACAGTAGCCCAGTACGCTGGCGTTAACAAGCATTACGTTCGTCCTAGCCCAGTATCCCAGTACGCTGGCGTTGACAAGCATTCGGTTCGTCTAGCCCAGTAACCCAGTACGCTGGCGTTGACAAGCGTGACGTTCGTCCTAGTCCAGTTGCACAGTAGCCCAGTACGCTGGCGTTGACAAGCGTGACGTTCGTCCTAGCCCAGTATCCCAGTACGCTGGCGTTGACAAGCCTGACGTTCGTCCTAGTCCAGTTGCACAGTAGCCCAGTACGCTGGCGTTGACAAGCATTCGGTTCGTCTAGCCCAGTAACCCAGTACGCTGGCGTTGACAAGCGTGACGTTCGTCCTAGTCCAGTTGCACAGTAGCCCAGTACGCTGGCGTTAACAAGCATTACGTTCGTCCTAGCCCAGTATCCCAGTACGCTGGCGTTGACAAGCCTGACGTTCGTCCTAGTCCAGTTGCACAGTAGCCCAGTACGCTGGCGTTGACAAGCATTCCGTTCGTCTAGCCCAGTAACCCAGTACGCTGGCGTTGACAAGCGTGGCGTTCGTCCTAGTCCAGTTGCACAGTAGCCCAGTACGCTGGCGTTAACAAGCATTACGTTCGTCCTAGCCCAGTATCCCAGTACGCTGGCGTTGACAAGCATTCCGTTCGTCTAGCCCAGTAACCCAGTACGCTGGCGTTGACAAGCGTGGCGTTCGTCCTAGTCCAGTTGCACAGTAGCCCAGTACGCTGGCGTTAACAAGCATTACGTTCGTCCTAGCCCAGTATCCCAGTACGCTGGCGTTGACAAGCCTGACGTTCGTCCTAGTCCAGTTGCACAGTAGCCCAGTACGCTGGCGTTAACAAGCATTACGTTCGTCCTAGCCCAGTATCCCAGTACGCTGGCGTTGACAAGCCTGACGTTCGTCCTAGTCCAGTTGCACAGTAGCCCAGTACGCTGGCGTTAACAAGCATTACGTTCGTCCTAGCCCAGTATCCCAGTACGCTGGCGTTGACAAGCATTCCGTTCGTCTAGCCCAGTAACCCAGTACGCTGGCGTTGACAAGCGTGGCGTTCGTCCTAGTCCAGTTGCACAGTAGCCCAGTACGCTGGCGTTAACAAGCATTACGTTCGTCCTAGCCCAGTATCCCAGTACGCTGGCGTTGACAAGCCTGACGTTCGTCCTAGTCCAGTTGCACAGTAGCCCAGTACGCTGGCGTTAACAAGCATTACGTTCGTCCTAGCCCAGTATCCCAGTACGCTGGCGTTGACAAGCATTCGGTTCGTCTAGCCCAGTAACCCAGTACGCTGGCGTTTACAAGCGTGACGTTCGTCCTAGTCCAGTTGCACAGTAGCCCAGTACGCTGGCGTTGACAAGCGTGACGTTCGTCCTAGCCCAGTATCCCAGTACGCTGGCGTTGACAAGCCTGACGTTCGTCCTAGTCCAGTTGCACAGTAGCCCAGTACGCTGGCGTTGACAAGCATTCGGTTCGTCTAGCCCAGTAACCCAGTACGCTGGCGTTGACAAGCGTGACGTTCGTCCTAGTCCAGTTGCACAGTAGCCCAGTACGCTGGCGTTAACAAGCATTACGTTCGTCCTAGCCCAGTATCCCAGTACGCTGGCGTTGACAAGCCTGACGTTCGTCCTAGTCCAGTTGCACAGTAGCCCAGTACGCTGGCGTTGACAAGCATTCCGTTCGTCTAGCCCAGTAACCCAGTACGCTGGCGTTAACAAGCATTACGTTCGTCCTAGCCCAGTAGCCCAGTACGCTGGCGTTGACAAGCCTGACGTTCGTCCTAGTCCAGTAGCACAGTAGCCCAGTACGCTGGCGTTAACAAGCATTACGTTCGTCCTAGCCCAGTATCCCAGTACGCTGGCGTTGACAAGCCTGACGTTCGTCCTAGTCCAGTTGCACCGTAGCCCAGTACGCTGGCGTTAACAAGCATTACGTTCGTCCTAGCCCAGTATCCCAGTACGCTGGCGTTGACAAGCCTGACGTTCATCCTAGTCCAGTTTTTATTTATTTTATTTTATTTGTGTACAAAAATTTTACAACATTACAGATATTTTATCTAATTAATTGTAAAAGTACCATTTTCACAGTGAGAATGTATTGCCAAAATCCTTACAAACTCATTGAATTTTCCGAAGAATATGTCAAAATTTTTATCTAAAATGTTTAAATAGCGTATCGCTCTTCCCACGGGCGAATTCGGGTACAGATTTGTACGACTCAATCGGCAATATAATATGTTATGGTGACGTGCCCGAGAGTGAGACTCTGGGACAAATAAATTGATTTGCGCCAGAATCTCACCGTTAGAGACGAGGCCATTGATTAATTTAAAGAAATATTTTAGCAACGCAAAACATCTACGAGTTTCTAGAGAATGGTAGTTAGTCATACCTAGAATAAATCTCGATGGAAATAAATATGGATATGTTCCATAGAGGCGTAAAAATAAGAAACGTAGGAATTTTTTATGAACTCTTTCAATGTTTAAAATATAGGATGTTTCAAATGGGCCCCGATAATACAATTCGACTCCAGTACACTTAGCACCAGTGAGTTGTAAAGTAGCCTAATTGTTAGTGGGTTTTGAAATGAGCGTGAATTGTGAATGACAAAGCCCAGCAGTTTATATGCTCTGTTGCATAAGTCATTTGTGTGCTGGTGGAATGTCATTTTGCTGTCAAAAGTAACCCCTAGATCTTTTATTTGACTAAAGCGATGAAAAATGTTATCGTTAATTGAATATTCAAATATGATCGTCTGTTTTGCCCTTGAGAAAGAGACTACATTGCATTTAGGTGCACTGAAGCTTAAGCAGTTAATTTTTGCCCAGTTTGCGACAGAGTTCACATCGATTTGTAGGAGGACACAGTCAGCGAGATTTTTTATTATGCGGTAGAGTTTTAGGTCATCAGCAAACAATAAATAAGAGGAATGAGTGATGATTGAGCCAATATCGTTGATGAACAACAAAAATAATAGCGGTCCAAGAATTGATCCTTGCGGGACTCCAGAAAAAACCAGGAATTCAGCAGAGCGAGAACCTTTATAAAAAACGTATTGTTTGCGATTTGTGAAGTATGAAGCAAAAAGTAACAAAAGTTTTTTGGAAAAGCCAAACGTAGCTATTTTTTTTTAATAGGACATCGTTATCGACCTTGTCAAAGGCCTTTTCAAGGTCAAAGTATGTAACATCTACTTGATTTCCTTGGTCGAGAGTTCTTGATAGTAAGTCGGAAATGCATAGTAGATTTGATGATACTGACATCTGGGGTCTAAACCCATGTTGACGATCGTCAAGAAGAGGTTTGACATGGCTGTACAAATACCGATGAAGGATTTTTTCGAATATTTTCGCTACAGAGCAAAGAATTGCAACCGGCCGGTAGTTACGGATATTGCATTTATCGCCCTTTTTATGTATCGGGGTTATTTTGGTAAGTTTCCATATATCCGGAAAAGATCCAGTTCTTAAGCAAGTGTTAAAAAAATGACCCAATGGTAAAATAAAAAATTCAGAACAACCTTTAAGAATGAACGTTGGTATGTTATCAGGTCCCATTGAGTTGGGCTTACTCAGTGCGGATATTGCCGTCTTAACATCCTCCTCTGTGATTTTGACTAAGTCGAACGGCTGACCTATTTGCTCGGTGTTTATGATGGCGTTAACAACAAGAGTTGGTTGTTTAGTATTATAGACGGATGAAAAAAATTCTGCAAAGCTGTATGCAATATCATCATACGTATTTAATTCATCGCCATCAAATGTCATAGATTTAAATGCGTTATTTGATTTTTTAAGCGTCTTTACATAAGTCCAAAACTGTTTGGAATCTGAAGCTAATGAAAGTTCGATGGAGTTTAAATAATTTTTTTTAGAGTCTCTTATCTCACGTTTAACTAAATTACGGTAAAGTGAGAATTGAGCATAGTCTGCGAGGAGCTTACTTTTTTTCCATTTTTTATGTAGCATATATATTTTTTTAATATTACTAATAATATGATGAGAGTACCATTTAGGGTATACTCTGAGCGATGAAGTGCGGGGTGTAGAAGTCGGTATACATTTGTCAAATATATTATAAATTAGATTGTAAAAGATTTCACTTAGATTATTCACGTCTGTTGAGTTTTGGTAGACAGGTTGCCACGAGCATTCCGATAACAATTGGTACAATACCTGGTAGTTTCCTTTGTGAAAGCGCCAGGTATTCCCAACCCCTGCCCTGACCTGAGGAGAATCTGTACCCGGATTAGAGGTGGGAGGAGCATAACATATGTTTATAGTTAACGATGGATGAAATTTATCTTCATTTACAATAGGATCATAGCATTTTTCAACAGAATTTATAAAGTTTCCAGCACTACATAGTACAACGTCTAGAGTGTTGTTAAAATCATTACATATTGTATTATGTTCCTTAAGACCATAAAAGCACTTAAAATAGTCATATATATTTAAGACACTAGGGTTGCAAGATGGAAGATTTAGATCACCTAATAGTAAAATATTTTTTCCATGGAGAAGATTACACTCACTTTCAATTTTATCAAAAAAGCTTTAATAAATTGAGACTGATGAACGAGGTGGTATATAAATGACGTATACATATAAAGTGGATGAATTAAATGTTAATTTGACCCAAAGCGATTCAACGTCAGGAAGATCCATCGAAGATATTCGTTCAGCGCGCAGAACAGATTCTGAGCGCACAGCCAGAAGAATACCCCCGGCACGTGTACCACGGTCTCTGCGGAAAACGATGTAATTCTCGGGGAATAATTCAGAATCGTATACACTTGATGTTAGCCAGGATTCGGTCACTGCTAGTACATCGACATTACATCGAGAAAACAGATTATTCTTAAATACTTTCGTTTTCAAGTTCAACCCCCTCACGTTCTGATAGTAAACGGATAGAGTAGATGTTACTTTCCGTTCCTTTCTTGTGCGTGAAGGGCTATGGTTTGTTGGTATGGTTTGATCTGCGAAAAAACCACTCGTTGAACGAAATATGGTTTGGCCATAAGTTTGGACCCATAAATGTGGCGAATTTTGATTCCGGGATCCCGATACAGAACGAAGCGTACTCGGACCGAGAAGGTAGTCTGGTAACGTCACACTTTAAAGTGTTGTCAGTATTACGCAGGAATTTTTCAATGTCATCGGTTGAGGTGCTGGCGTCGAATTGCCAAGCATGAATGTACTTCATCCTTTCGACGGCAACCAGACCGGTAGGTTCTTGAGCGGTACCACGTAGAATAGGACGTCTCTTATTCCTATGCGTCACTTTCTTCCAATCGCTGGTATTGTTGACTGGCGGCTCGGAGGTGGAGGAGGTATGCCCGGTGGTGGAGCGGTTAACATAGGAGGAAGAGGTCGAGGCCTTGGGACCAATTTCGGTAGTTTGAGAACCTACCGATGGATCTGGAACAGAGGATGCCGTTGAAGCAGATGTTATAGCAGGTTGAGGGTCTACTTCCGTTTTGCCCTTTTTTGTAGCAGATCTCGTGGTAATCTTACGAGCGTTGGGGCGTCCGACTAAGGCAGCTTGGGTTGTGGCAGGCGGTGGGCTAGCCGCTCTGTTTAGCTGTACGTCGCTGGGCCCCGTTGAGAGCTGCGGGGCGGAGGGGGGCAAGCGTAGTAAAGTTGTGACCGCTTGTGCGGCGGCGGCAGGCGCGGCGGGCAAGACGCGCGGGTCCGGGGGGATCGGACGTGCGGCGTTCGACGAAGAGACACTGCATGTACATGTACACATTTTAACACTACCGACATACGTTGTCAGTAAATTTTTAAGGGAATTCTGTTCCCTTTCAAAAAACAACATTTTGTCACTCAAACTTTCAATCGTTTTCGTTAGTAGGTGAAGCCCAATCAAAATTTCATTACTGTCACCCATTTCGGTTATTATCAAGCGCTGATAATAGGAAACAGAAACAAAATTGTAGCGCGACAAAAAAGACGTGCGTTCCGGGCGATATAAAATACGTTAGTTGCACAGTAGCCCAGTACGCTGACGTTAACAAGCATTACGTTCGTCCTAGCCCAGTAGCCCAGTATGCTGACGTTAAAAAGCATTACGTTCGTCCTAGCCCAGTAGCCCAGTACGCTGGCGTTGACAAGCCTGACGTTCGTCCTAGTCCAGTTGCATAGTAGCCCAGTACGCTGATGTTAACAAGCATTACGTTCGTCCTAGCCCAGTAGCCCAGTACGCTGGCGTTGACAAGCCTGACGTTCGTCTTAGTCCAGTTGCATAGTAGCCCAGTACGCTGATGTTAACAAGCATTACGTTCGTCCTAGCCCAGTAGCCCAGTACGCTGGCGTTGACAAGCCTAACGTTCGTCCTAGTCCAGTTGCATAGTAGCCCAGTACGCTGATGTTAACAAGCATTACGTTCGTCCTAGCCCAGTAGCCCAGTACGCTGGCGTTGACAAGCGTGACGTTCGTCCTACTGTATTACCTACGCTGTATTACCTACATATTTTACATCAACAAAATATTGTCTGAAATCATTATTTAACGCTTTAAACTATAGATTTATGTTGTAAATGTGGGTTTTATTGCGTTTCACTGTTTTATTTACTATGGTTGTATGTCTACATTAATTACGAAAATAACTGGGAATGGCATACGAAGGGTAGTTTTGGATGTGTTTGATAGTTGCTTTCTGTTAAATTACATTATTTTGCCTATCATATACCGTTAATGAATCTTACAAAATATGGTCTCATATTTTTTAACGGCTAATTTTATCAGAGTGAAATTGAAAGTTGTTAATATCGATGACTGTATAATTCGTAGAACAATGACAAATTAATACAACATTTTTATTAAACCTTTTACAATTTTTAGGCAAAAAAGGGTAGTTTATTTTTGTATCTACCGTTATAAGTTACTAATGCCAATGGAATGTTAATAATACTGTTGATTGAACGTTGATTGGTTGCAGGTGGCCTGCTGTGAATATCACCACCCCTCCAGAGGTGGTGTTCACAGTGTCCAGGAGTGTGCTCCATCCCCAGTACCTCCCCGCAAAACCCAATAGAGGTCCAGGAACTAATGATATAGCTCTTCTGGAAATGGACAGACCGTAAGCATCAAACATTAATAATAAATGACTAATTATCAATTTTCAAATTTAATTTCCATATTAATATTATTGACCTCCGTGGTAGAGCTCGCGGGTTCTAATCTCGTTGTGACCATTTTTTGGTTGATAAATATTGTGTTAGTCTATATATAATTTTACAAAACATATTAAATTTGCGACACATTCCAGATCAATAGATACTTTCAGTATCGCCCCGGTAGCCGTGTTAGATGATCAAATCTGAATAGCCAGGTACTTACTGCCCCCCCCCCACCGCCTTCCTCTCCCTTAATCCCTTTGGCATTATGTGGATGCCATAGTCCCACTGGCTCTGGGCAGTTGTGACCCTCGTGAGGTAATCCGATAAAAGTAAAAAAATAATTTTTTGCCACAAGACCAATTACAAATTTCCTGGTATCAATACATTTTCATTAAATTTGTCATATCTAAAATAATGTTTCAATGGTAGTAAAGGTACAAGTAAGGTGTAGTTAGGAAATATAATTATTGATAGAGTAACTCTGTGATGGTGTTTCAGGGCCCTCTTCAGCATGAGGTATCGGCCGGTTTGTCTTCACACGCCCCAGGACTCTGTTGGAGGACTCACTGTGTGGGACGACAAGGGTAATAAGGTAAGTTAACCATAATGCCCGGGCAATGAGCTTGCAGAGGTCGCTGATATTTTCGTTTTAAATCAGCACTTTTAGTTCATGTAAATAACGAGTAGGTAATCATAATTATTCACAATATCCCTTTCAATTAATTTTTTTTTATTACACCTATATGAATTTCAAGTGCTTTTTTTAAGTAAGCGAGAAACTTAAAAAGTTTTTTTAGTTTTATATTTTTTTCAACTTTTACATTAGCAGGAGGCCCTAAAAAACCTCTGGGGATGCTGTGGGGGGGGGGGCTTTTTTAGGAAAGGAATCATAGAAAGTTCTGAGAAGGAAAAAAGGTATGAGGTGTGGGTATCTGGGGGTCAATATGTCCAGGAGGGAGGGATGTATGAATCCATCCTTCCCGAGTCGACAGAGTCCGGCTGGAGAGGTCAAAAGGTCTCCCTCAACCAGTCTCTCTCAATCCGACCCACCAAACGCAAAGACCTAGACTAATCTCACCCCATGAACCCGGGCACCCCTGCTAAGTCACCAAACTTAGCGAACCACTGTGATTAGTTATCCAATAAATGGTTCCCGGTAAATAATATTAACATTACATACACTCTTCTGATAAAGTGTATGTAATGTTAATATTACATTACATACACTTTATCAGAAGAGTGTATGTAATATTAACATTACATACACTCTTCTGATAAAGCAGACGCTTGTGCTTAGAAAAGGAGAACTTCTATATTAAATATACCATTCCTGAGAGAAAGTCCAGTTATATCCAATTATGTCCTAAATCCTGTATCTAAATGTCGCTAATAAACAATTAGTCAATGTTAATTAAGTGTTAATCTCAAGTGACCTACCAGGTAAGTATTGTACTGTATATTAACTCCATAAATAGTTAGTAATAACATATATATATATATATATGTATAATTTGTACATTTATTTATAACAATTACAGGTAATATAGCCTAAACGCTATAATTGTACCATATATGCAGTGTATATGCAATGCCAAAAATCTCGCAAATGCGCTATAGGACACAAAAAATAAATCTATTTTTTTATCTACTGCATTCAAAAAGCACGTAGCTCTCCCCACAGGTGAGTACATAAATAAAAAATAAAAAATAGATAATAGATCACTGTAGAAATGTATTATACGTTTGTACAGCGCCCTTGAAGTGATTTTGCACAAAAACGGCGCTATAAAAGTCATCCAATTATTATTATTATTATTATTGTGTAAGGTTACAAAACGAAATTTAAAATGAAAGGTAGATAGTTAAGTTAAGTGAGGTTTTAAACTTTATGTGTCTGACTAATAAACGTGTTTTAAAACTAACACAACTGTTATACAACCATTCGTATATGGCAATCTGTTAAAATTTAAAATACGTTTATTAGTAAGGCGATAAGTATGTAAATTAGTGGCCTCCAGCATCTCTTCAGTACGAAAGTAAATACATAATAATTAGTTGTTATTGTTTCTGTGTATATTCACAGGAGCCAGTGATCCTTCTGCCCCAAGAGGAGTGCAGCAGATGGTTCCCTCGCGACAGTTATGGAGCACCTGGCGGAGTTACAGACGGACACATGTGCACCAACGGCAGCAGTGTGAAACAGTGTAATGTAAGTAGCAATGAAGCAACTATTAATTAATTCAATGCACTGCTCGAGGGGCCTTGCGGACTATTCTGTGATTTTGTTAAATCATTCATTTATTAAATTTAAATATCCCTTTAGTTCCCATTTCTTATTAAATTAAATGATTAACACACAAAGGGATCTTGTTGTATTGGTTCATCAATTGCAAATGTTCAAATAATTTTTATGATGCAATTTCAATAATGTAAAATTTGGCTATTTTTGTAAATTAAATGTTTTCTGTAGGTAATTACGAACTCTTATTATACACGGTGTCCGGAATATCCTAGCACAACTGTGAAATTAGTGAATCATATTTTGTATTAATTTTGTGGTATAACATTTTTTGATTTGGCATTTAATTTTTGAGTAAATAATTTTTTGGTATAATTAAAGTCTCCAGGGGATTAATAACAGCTGTTATAAAATGCACTGAAGCGTACAGCCTGCTCTAAAGGTTTTATAACCCTTTAGTAGCCGAAAATTAAACATGATGGTATTTGATGTAGATTTACAAGTTTCCTGCTTATACCACGAGTTTCCGGGCACCGTGCATTACGAATATTTTTGTTGTTGGCATCTATTTTATTGAGAGCTCACGTTTGAATGTATTTGTGCAGACCAACCGCGACAGTATTAGTTTGGACACACAGTCCCCTCTTACCCCGAAGTAATAATAATACAAAAGCAAGGAGCTCTTTACTCTGATTGTTCTGTAGATTTTGGTGATTAAAAGGGCTTATTTAGTTTAACCGACCCGTTGTTTGACAATGTTACAAATATTGGCTAAGATTGACTGATTGACTAATCAACTTATTCGAACTGCCGGCCTCTGTGTTTCCTCCCTCCTACAACTTGGGACTCTTCAAGACCCATGTTCACTCCTTCCTCTCCACAAAAAAACCCTCCACACAGCATCCCCAAAGATGACATAGGCCCTGAGGGAAATTATTTTCTTCAGGGCCTCCTGTGTGGAGTTAATATAAAAAAAATCAGAATTAAAGCATTGCTTGAAATGGTTTTAGCCGTGTTTAGTGGCCAGATATGAATACTCAAGTACTCCCCCATCTTTCTCTTTCCCATCTCCTTCCCCTCCCCTATACCTTCAGTCTCACAACATTCCCTAATTTGGGATGCTTTTGGTGACTTAGTAGGGGTGCCCGGATTCATGGGGTGAGGTGTGTCTAGGTCTGTTTGCCCACCTACTGCGTGGCGGGTCGGATCAAGAGAGACTGGTTGAGGGAAACCTTTGGACCTCTCCAGCCGCACTCTCTCTCTCCCCATCATCTCGCCCCGCAGTGGGAGGGATGAATGCAACGTCCATCACTCCTGGACACACTGACCCCCAGATGTATCCTATTGCTATCCACCCCTCATACCATTTCCTGCTCGTGCCACCGAGCTTTTCACTGCACAAAGGCATTGCTTATATTCCGCATTGACTGACTCTAATGTGTGCATTGCAGCTCTACTATGGAGCCTACCTCACAGCCAGCAACGGTGGCAGAGTGGCCTGCACCCGGCTGCTGGTGGGGCTCTTCTTGGATTTCAAGAGTGAGGGTGACACCTGCCAGCGACTGTTCCTCCACATGTCCCACTACACCCCCTGGGTGGAGAGTGTGGTGTGGCCGCTGCGTCTGCCCGTCTGACCAGCAACTGTTCCTCCGCGTGGCCCACTACACCCCCTGGGTGGAGAGTGTGGTGAGGCCATGAGCTGCGTCTGCCCGTCTGACCATCAACTGTTCCTCCGCGTGGCCCACTACACCCCCTGGGTGGAGAGTGTGGTGTGGCCATGAGCTGTGTCTGCCCGTCTGACCATCAACTGTTCCTCCGCGTGGCCCACTACACCCCCTGGGTGGAGAGTGTGGTGTGGCCATGAGCTGTGTCTGCCCGTCTGACCATCAACTGTTCCTCCGCGTGGCCCACTACACCCCCTGGGTGGAGAGTGTGGTGTGGCCATAAGCTGTGTCTGCCCGTCTGACCATCAACTGTTCCTCCGCGTGGCCCACTACACCCCCTGGGTGGAGAGTGTGGTGTGGCCATGAGCTGTGTCTGCCCGTCTGACCATCAACTGTTCCTCCGCGTGGCCCACTACACCCCCTGGGTGGAGAGTGTGGTGAGGCCATGAGCTGCGTCTGCCCGTCTGACCATCAACTGTTCCTCCGCGTGGCCCACTACACCCCCTGGGTGGAGAGTGTGGTGTGGCCATGAGCTGTGTCTGCCCGTCTGACCATCAACTGTTCCTCCGCGTGGCCCACTACACCCCCTGGGTGGAGAGTGTGGTGTGGCCATAAGCTGTGTCTGCCCGTCTGACCATCAACTGTTCCTCCGCGTGGCCCACTACACTCCCTGGGTGGAGAGTGTGGTGAGGCCATGAGCTGCGTCTGCCCGTCTGACCATCAGCTCAAAAAAACAAATGTTCCTTTTCTTCATTCTTTTTTAATATAATAGGCCATAGAGCTATTTTTAGTATTTTCTTTCTTTTGCTTCAAAATATTAATATTTGTTTGAAAAGAAAGAGAAGAAAATGTGTTTGCAATAACCATGAATTCCTTCATATTTAGTTATGTAATAGCGCACACCTGTGAAAAATCACGGGAGAGTCCTAATTCTTCACTGATAAGATCATTTTTTTTCATATAACAATTATTTCCATTAAAATATTATATTAGAAGAATATTATATAACTTTAATCGCTTGTCTGAATTCTTCGCACAATCAGTTCCAATTTTCAAATCCTTGTGACAAACTGCTTAATTGCAGTTTAACAGGATAAAGAATGAATAAAAAAAAACAAGTTCAAAGCAAAATTAGAATTCATGAAAGCAGATTTCACGCAGGACTAAAGCATATTTCATACCTATTCCATATTTGAGAATAAAAGTAATATGTTGCGACCATTTTCAGCAATATTACCATATTTTACAAATTTGATCGACTGAGGATCAAATTTATTATAATTTTTTACAAACATTTCTTATTTTTCTCTTGTATCAGTTTGTCAAGGACAAACTAAAGATCTAGTTGTCGAGTCATACCTTTTAGCATATTGCCATATAGTAAATATATGTCCCCGTAGAACGCTGGTGCTACATTAGTTATATAAAACAACACAAGGGCAGGGCACAATAAGACGGGAAGCAGTGGAAGAGTGTCAGCCGTGATTGATAATTCACGGCACGATATTGACATGTCCCAGGCCGGGGAACAGCTATCTTGTTCTGATTACTTCATTCAGGTTAGCACGGGGATCGTTAATGACAACATAATGATATTTAACAAGTGGATACTATGGTAGGGCTTGTACACAGTGGAGATTTACACAGAGCATTTTAAGGTTATCCATGGGTTCATGGATTACAATACGGGGTACATGGATTCTATACTAAATCTCTCACTTCTAGTGAATCATAAACAGAAACTCGGCACTGAATTAATATCAAAGTACATGAAGAGGAATCAAATGGTTTCAGCTTACGTGAATTTCAGCAGTTGTTCGGTACATCGGAATCTGACTCAGAAGCATATTTAGATCTTTGGCCAGATTCGCAGTAGGATCCAGCCAGGAGTTCATCCTTCAATTCTTTTTAAAAGCTAGTGATTTTAATTTGGACGTTTTTAATTAATTTAACTTCCGCGCAACGCGAGAAGCAGACGCGTTGCACGTCTTGTCGAGCGCTGGTGCTGATCTCGCGTAATGGTTTAGTTCCTATAGTGGCTGCAATACGCCGATGGTGTGGGGCAGCACTTTCTTGTTATGATTTAAAACGGTTTCATAACTTAATTATTATAATGATGATTCATTCTTACCCGTTTGTCTAATCTACAACTTAAATTGCCTAATATATGGGACAATCAACACGCAAATGGCACAAAAAGAGATATTGAACTTTTTCAATGAATAGTTAGATTTACCAAAGATTTTCTTTTCCCATTAATTATTTTCTTCTTCATTGCTCATACTTGGCAGTACATACTCCCTTTTTAAAATAAATAATATTTTTTGTACATTTTACACTTATATATATTTTATTATTTTAACATTTTATACTTGTTACTCTATACCTTTCTTTGAGTTGTTTAACTCTTACATTTTATGCTTGTTACTCAATACTTTTGTTTGAGTTTTTGTACTTTCACTATTCTTACATTTGTTCATGGCACACGTTGTGCCGTATATATGAAAAAATAAAAAAGAACACTTTGTATTCTTTTATCGAAGGAAACAAGCACTTTGTGATGTGACATTATATAATGAAAAAAATACACTTTGTAAGACACCACTTTTATTATGAATTAATATTAACAGCCAACCAGGTTTCGCTTCTACTTACTTACGTGGGTTCAATATTTTAGATTTTTCAAATTACTTTAGTTTGACAAGCAAAATCGTCATATAGAACAGCGTGTTAACGCGCTCATTTTGCATGGCCGGCCTTGTGAGCACGGCTACCAAGAGCACGTAAACGCGCTTAAGGCACACAAATGGTTAAATACAACTTTACTCTATACATATTGTTATATATTAAGTAAGAGCTTCACAGATGCACTTATAGAGGTCAGCGCATAGAGCTTGCGTAAAAGTCCGCAAGATGGCAGATAGTGGCCAGTAGTCGCCGAGGCCAGTGGGAATGCTCCCAGACAAACTTACTGTTTCAGATCATATTTAGCCAGCTTCTAGTTAGGTCGACTATCGAGTCACCATTGTAATACGCGAAGTATTAACAAATCCCTGATTTATCACAAAGAACCATTTATATTTAATGATACTGCTACCCGGCTCAGAACAGATATTGTCTAGTGAGTTGGGTACCGCACATGATTTGTAAATAACTATTGATGTCAATAAACAACCAGGTTACCGGCAATAATAAATAAATATAAAATTTGTGACTTAATGTGTTTGTTTAAAATGATTAATTTGTTTTTGAATACCCCTGAGTTGCGATATTTCATATTGTTCCTTGTTCCTGCCAGGACAGTTACAAGACAGTACCTACCATATTATTGTAGCAATTCTTCTACAACGTCGCAGGACTACGCGCCTATGAGACGAATCCAAAATTTGAGAAAACATATCTCCGATGTTGTAGATATATTTAGTTTAAATGTTCCAACATAAGTTCGCTTTGTTACATTTTATGACTTCAAATAGAACTGATTCATTTGGTGAAATGTAAACCATTTTAAACCAAACAGAGTTAGGGGGCATTTCACTATCTCTGATTATGTTCTGACTAAGCACTAATCCGCGGATTAGTCATTTTTTCGTTTTCACTGTATCTGAATAACGCTAACGCTCGGGTTAAAGTTCGATTTGACTAATCAGTGCTCGAACCAGACGTTAGGCGCTATTCCTCGAATCAAAGATGGCGTCAAAACATTCCGAGTTTGACAGCGGAGAATTGAGTCGAATTTTGTTGCGAATTATTATGGATACCGAGATTTTTGATTTACAGAAGCAGGTGAAAGGGCGGCGATGCGAAGGCCACGAGTTTGAGCTCAAATGAATTTGAATGCTTGTATGATCCATCCTGAATTATTTGATTGTGTTCAAAATAAGAAACAATGTATTAATTCGACACGAATCTATCTAAAATGACCTGATAATCAACATAACATAACCCAAAAAATGCACACTTTGCGATGTTGCCAGACTATTTCGAGTGTTATCTATCCGGAAGCTCGGCAACAATGGTGAAACGGTCGCCGTTGAATAACGAAGTTATTCTGATCTTTAAAGCCAGCCAACGGCTAGCTAGTCAGATATTTAGCCCGACATAGTGAAATACCCCCTTAAGAGTCTGGATGTGCAAAATGTAGTTGGTCGATTTATTGTATACATATAATGATATTTATTTATGTACTTGGGTATTAAATGTCTGCATTTGTTTCGATGAGGAATAGCAATTTTTGACAGGTAATAGAAAAAGGTAATGATATACATCAATAAATATAAAAATTTAAAATAATTATTTATTTTTGTAACAAATTTACACAGGAGTTGATTTAAAACACACCTTTAAATAGAAATGTTTTCTATGTGGATTTGAATGGAAACCAATGTCCCCAATGACGTAGTACATTTTTATCATTAGATCGAGACAGCCAATCGCTATTGTTTACTCTTTCATAAACCGCCTGGTCGATCGACAAAGGTTTTATCAAATAATGCCGGTAACTTGTTATTGTTCTCGATGACAATTACAGATCGTTATCGTCCAAACAACAGTTCATTTAGTAGTTGTAAACTGTTGTCTTTTCGTTGGCGATCTGCAGTCATGTTGGGGAACGATAACAAGTTACCGTTTAGAGCTAATGCAGTCCCCACATTGTAGTATATGCCGTGAGGCCGGAGTGGGGGGGAGAAGGAGATGGTCAAGATGAAGGTTGGGTCTCCGCTCTATTCCCTGAGGGGTCGAGTGTTCTCTTGGAGCCAGGTCAGAGCCAGGATATCCTCTGTAGACTGGAGTAGCGGTGCCACTTTCTCAAACACCGTCCTGTGATATGAATCCAAATGTTCCATCTGAAAATAAGCAAAAAAATATATATTTTACTAAAATTGTTAAAAAATTTACATGAAAAATTAGAATTTTTTTGATAATACGTTATTGTTTTTTTTTTTTTTTTTATATAAATATTTTTTTCCTTATCTTTGTGATTTCTAACAACTTTAGTGCTATCACTGACCAATAACACTCTTACTAATAAAAAAAATCACTTCACAACCGTTAAATAGTGTTTTAGTTTCACATTTTATTTTTATTTATTTATTTATCTATCAATATAAAGTTTTTTATGTGTATTTATCGACATCTGTCTCACTAGGGTACACCACCTGTGTCGAGATTGTACAAAGACTGTACAATTTCGAAATATTACTAATAAAAAATGTCACTTACTGCGCTGTGAAAAACTGACAATGTCGCATTTTGAGAGACTTGCTACTTTTACGCATGCGCCATGCACGTCGTTTAATTTGGTATTTCTGATGTGTGATTTATTTATTTGTTTTTACATTAGATACATTTAAAGCAGACATAACAGTAATAACATAGCATTATGAGAGCATATATTTAAAATGAGTAGGTACAAGTGTTATTACGTTTTGTTAGGTCGAATTTAGTTCCTAGCTAGGCAGATTGCCTGTTCTAAGGAACCAAATATAATTTAATTTTTACTATTTTTTTTTTTAATTAAGTATAGGTACTTATATTAAGTTTTTACTAAATTTAACATCAATAGGTAAACATGTATAGTTTTAAGTGACATTATATAATAGTTTTTCAGTCTTATATTAAGTTTTTACTAAATGTGACATTAATAGGTAAACATGTATAGTTTTAAGTGACATTATATAATAGTTTTTCAGTCTTATATTAAGTTTTTACTAAAAGTGACATTAATAGTTAAACATGTATAGTTTTAAGTGACATTATATAATAGTTTTACAGTCTTATATTAAGTTTTTACTAAAAGTGACATTAATAGGTAAACATGTATAGTTTTAAGTGACATTATATAATAGTTTTTCAGTCTTATATTAAGTTTTTACTAAAAGTGACATTGATAGTTAAACATGTATAGTTTTAAGTGACATTATATAATAGTTTTACAGTCTTATATTAAGTTTTTACTAAATGTGACATTAATAGGTAAACATATATAGTTTTAAGTGACATTATATAATAGTTTTTCAGTCTTATATTAAGTTTTTTACTAAAAGTGACATTAATAGGTAAACATGTATAGTTTTAAGTGACATTATATAATAGTTGTTCAGTCTTATATTAAGTTTTTACTAAATGTGACATTAATAAGTAAACATGTATAGTTTTAAGTGACATTATATAATAGTTTTTCAGTCTTATATTAAGTTTTTACTAAAAGTGACATTAATAGTTAAACATGTATAGTTTTAAGTGACATTATATAATAGTTTTACAGTCTTATATTAAGTTTTTACTAAAAGTGACATTAATAGGTAAACATGTATAGTTTTAAGTGACATTATATAATAGTTTTTCAGTCTTATATTAAGTTTTTACTAAAAGTGACATTGATAGTTAAACATGTATAGTTTTAAGTGACATTATATAATAGTTTTACAGTCTTATATTAAGTTTTTACTAAATGTGACATTAATAGGTAAACATATATAGTTTTAAGTGACATTATATAATAGTTTTTCAGTCTTATATTAAGTTTTTTACTAAAAGTGACATTAATAGGTAAACATGTATAGTTTTAAGTGACATTATATAATAGTTGTTCAGTCTTATATTAAGTTTTTACTAAATGTGACATTAATAAGTAAACATGTATAGTTTTAAGTGACATTATATAATAGTTTTACAGTCTTATATTAAGTTTTTACTAAATGTGACATTAATAGGTAAACATATATAGTTTTAAGTGACATTATATAATAGTTTTTCAGTCTTATATTAAGTTTTTTACTAAAAGTGACATTAATAGGTAAACATGTATAGTTTTAAGTGACATTATATAATAGTTGTTCAGTCTTATATTAAGTTTTTACTAAATGTGACATTAATAAGTAAACATGTATAGTTTTAAGTGACATTATATAATAGTTTTACAGTCTTATATTAAGTTTTTACTAAAAGTGACATTAATAGGTAAACATGTATAGTTTTAAGTGACATTATATAATAGTTTTTCAGTCTTATATTAAGTTTTTACTAAAAGTGACATTGATAGTTAAACATGTATAGTTTTAAGTGACATTATATAATAGTTTTACAGTCTTATATTAAGTTTTTACTAAATGTGACATTAATAGGTAAACATATATAGTTTTAAGTGACATTATATAATAGTTTTTCAGTCTTATATTAAGTTTTTTACTAAAAGTGACATTAATAGGTAAACATGTATAGTTTTAAGTGACATTATATAATAGTTGTTCAGTCTTATATTAAGTTTTTACTAAATGTGACATTAATAAGTAAACATGTATAGTTTTAAGTGACATTATATAATAGTTTTACAGTCTTATATTAAGTTTTTACTAAATGTGACATTAATAGGTAAACATGTATAGTTTTAAGTGACATTATATAATAGTTTTTCAGTCTTATATTAAGTTTTTACTAAATGTGACATTAATAGGTAAACATGTATAGTTTTAAGTGACATTATATAATAGTTTTTCAAACTCCTCCCTACCTAAGCCAATCAACCATTTAGTATAAGCGTTATGCGTTTAGTATATGCGTTTTAGTATATGCGTTTAAAACCATTTTATTTGATATTTATTATGTATCTTAAGATCATTGGCATATAGTTACAATTGCAAAGAGAAAGATTAAACAATAATAATATGGTAATTTATGTTGTTTGATGGAAGTAGATGGAGATAATGCTTGTGCTTGGTTCATATTGCCCAATGTTAATAATAAGAATAGTGCAATAATTGATTTGTGTGTTCTGTAAATGGCAATAATGTGATAAATATATTTATCGAGTTTTATTTCGTTTTGAATACAGTTAGTGTGTAATATTGAGTGTTCTAAAATCGTAACAATACTGAATTTCCTGTGGACGAATAGTGAAATTCCACTATTTTTATTTATATTTATTTTTGTAGGAATGTATAATAATAATAATAATAATAATACTTGGATGACTTGTATAGCGCCGTTTTTGTGCAAAAACACCTCAAGGTGTATAGTTAGGAAGCTGATAAGCTGGTGACTCATCATTTGTGAATGTCTCTGTTGATATTATGCAGTCTGGTTGAAATATTAAGTTATTGATTTTAATACTAAATTCATCAAAGTTCCGGAAAATACTTCGAATATTTTGGTGTAGTATGAATAAATCGTTAAATTTGTTCGATGTAGTATTTGGTAGATAAATGGTTTGAAGATTTTTTAGATTTTTTTGGTTAGATTTCGAGTTTGTACATTCAGGGGGGAACGTACGGTCCAGGGATTTACATTTCCAATATTCAATACATATTCTCAAATATCCGATGTTAATCTGTTGTTGAATTACATATTCATTTATTGAAATCATGTTTTTTTAAATAATTTCTATTCTAATGGCCAATTCACTATTATATCAGGATAATTCTATATATTTATTATTATTTGTATTATTTAACAGTTAGCAATTATTTTATGTTAGGTTAGGTCAGAATAACCGTAGAGTATGTTATATTATAAACCAACTAGGTAAAAATCAGAAAGAAACCTGAACATAAAAATACATTACTTCCATCAGTTAATTGGATATTGTAATAATTATTAGGAGAGTATTAGTCTCTATGTTCCTGATGGTTATCTCCGTCACCGACAGCATAGACTGTTTTATCTCCCGGCCTGCAGGACTAACTTGCCAATGGTCATGCCGGTGGGGAGAGTAGTCTTGCTGTTGAACAGAATTAATTCGGATATCGACATATTTAGCATCGGTGAAGCTGCCTTTAAAAGGCAAGCTCTATTGATGCTGGTATAGTTTATACACCGATAACTTATTATGTAATACCATTTTACAAATGTACTTAAAAACGAAATAAAATGTAATTTTGTAATGTTTTTAAAGGAATAAACAAATTGAATTGAAATTGAATTGAAATAATTGTCCCTCATTGGAAAACGTTGACCGTGTAACTTATCTATGTACAATAATTATCCCTCATTGGAAAAAGTTGACCGTGTAACTTATCTAGGTGTAATAATTGTCCCTCATTGGAAAACGTTGACCGTGTAACTTATCTAGGTGTAATAATTGTCCCTCATTGGAAAACGTTGACCGTGTAACTTATCTAGGTACAATAATTATCCCTCATTGGAAAACGTTGACCGTGTAACTTATCTAGGTACAATAATTATCCCTCATTGGAAAAAGTTGACCGTGTAACTTATCTAGGTGTAATAATTGTCCCACATTGGAAAACGTTGACCGTGTAACTTATCTAGGTGTAATAATTGTCCCACATTGGAAAACGTTGACCGTGTAACTTATCTAGGTGTAATAATTGTCCCACATTGGAAAACGTTGACCGTGTAACTTATCTAGGTGTAATAATTGTCCCTCATTGGAAAACGTTGACCGTGTAACTTATCTAGGTGTAATAATTGTCCCTCATTGGAAAACGTTGACCGTGTAACTTATCTAGGTGTAATAATTGTCCCTCATTGGAAAATGTTGACTGTGTAACTTATCTAGGTGTAAAAATTGTCCCTCATTGGAAAACGTTGACCATGTAACTTATCTAGGTGTAATAATTGTCCCTCATTGGAAAATGTTGACCGTGTAACTTATCTAGGTGTAAAAATAGTCCCTCATTGGAAAACGTTGACTGTGTAACTTATCTAGGTGTAAAAATAGTCCCTCATTGGAAAACGTTGACCATGTAACTTATCTAGGTGTAATAATTGTCCCTCATTGGAAAATGTTGACCGTGTAACTTATCTAGGTGTAAAAATAGTCCCTCATTGGAAAACGTTGACCGTGTAACTTATCTAGGTGTAAAAATAGTCCCTCATTGGAAAACGTTGACCGTGTAACTTATCTAGGTGTAAAAATAGTCCCTCATTGGAAAACGTTGACCATGTAACTTATCTAGGTGTAAAAATTGATCATAATTTAAAATGGACTGAGCGTATTAACTATTTATCGACTAATACGTATATTAGAAACACAAGATCTCTGGGTCAACAACATATCCAACAAGCAACTACTGTAACAGTTATACTTGCCACCAGAGATGTGCTTTATTTCAAATAAATCCATTTCAAATGGAAATGCAAAATGCAAAATGGGTATTTTCCATTTTGCATTTTAAATGCTTTTCTAAAAACCATTTTGCATTTTGCATTTTAAATGCTTTTCTCAATGCATTTTCCATTTTAAATGCTTTTTTGCAACATTCTTCCTACTATCTCCACTCATCTTTTTTCATAAGCCCCAAATATCAGTCGGTCCCCAACCTCGCTATGAGAGATAATTTTCATTTGTCAAGTTGCTCCCTGGTAGGAGCCCTGGCAATTGAGTGATACCATTACAAAAAATACTGAACATGGGGCCGTGACGCTTTCTATGTTTTTACGTTGGCAACATTAGTCCCGCGCAATTTTTTTGTGGTTTCATAATCTGTAGTCGTGGTGTTTTTGGATTTACCATCATGTAATATGTTTGTTCTATATTGATTTCCATTATTAAATGACAAAATTGTTTAAAAATTCTATAATTATTTTAATTGTTTGACCTGAGAAACCATTTTGGATTTTCAATGCATTTTGAAAATAGGTATTTTGCATTTTGCATTTGAAATGCTTTTCTAAAAACCATTTTGCATTTTGCATTTTCAAATGGAAAAGTTTTGACCCATTTCCATTTTGCATTTCAAATGGTTTTGGGTACCCATTTTGCACATCTCTGCTTGCCACCTCATCAATTACATAGGCAAGAACTGTTATTAACAGGATTGGACCTTTTTGTCAAATCTGTCGGGTGACCTCTTGACAAAATGGATACGCGTTAATCCTTTTTACTGGACACTGTCTCCATAATTACGTTTATTCTGTAGATGTTATCATATCTACATGGCGTCCTACACTATTACTAAGATTAGTGGATCTCATGTGTTACTATGTCACTTCTACGAACTTAATTTGTTACACCGTAAATTCCATGGTGCCGAGAGCTTCCTCTTCGAACCTGTCACAAGGCCCTGAGGTATTCAATCCATCCAATTATAGAGTCTCATGTTAGATTGCTTGTTAATAAATGAATCCTATAATTTCTATACCCGCTATATCCGATTTTTTGACAAAATGATCTGAGTATGACATCTTGTTCACATTTTTGCGAGCAACAAGACGAGCCTAAAATTGAGTTTCAAAACCCTCCTTATCACGACCAAAAACCATGTTAAAACTGGGAGTGAGAAACCAAATCCGCTATATCATACAGAAAGTTACTATCAAAACCCGCTATATCGGATTCAACCAATCACAAGCAGTTATTTTGCCAAAATACAATATGGCCGCCGCTCTGACGCCACGCTCGTGTGTCAAAATGATCTACGCGTGTGTTTCTAAACTCGCCATGTCGGCTCAGTTGACTTTCAAAATCACGAAGTGAGTATCAAAATCCGCTTTATCCATTTTATTTATCGAAATTACTTAATTATTTCTAGACATATATAGAAAAATAAATGCTTTTCGAAATTTTATTACTCCAATTCATTATATAAAAAATTGTAATGCAATTACTTATGTACGCTAAAGATGTGACAGTTTTTTGCGGTTTTCTCCAAATCAATGAAAGTTGATATAGCGGGTATAGAAATTACACGACTCAAATATTTGTTAACCTTATCATTATTTTATTCTTGTATAACGTGTGTTGTATTATGTTTACATTACACAATAACATACAGCATTTGGGTAAAAAGTTTCCTATACTATGCAACTAAACTCTACAAAAAATCCCACTCTCATTCAAAAATTCACAACAATAATTCAACATTTAAATCTCAAATAAAAAGCTGTATACAAAACATAGGGTGATCAGAAATAGATAATATACTGACACCAAATACAGAATGAAACTGAAACGACTCAACTGAACAAAAAAACACCATGTAATTTATAATTGTTTAAAAAAAAACTATTTAATAAATTTATAATTACTTTAAATTATCCATACTACAAAATTTTAATCATACTTAAATGACATCCTCAGCACGGGAGATCCCAGTGAGGATATCATTATATCTATTTGTTACAAAAAAAAAAGATAAAAACATATGTGCGACCTCTCCTGGAATATGCTTTCCAAATATGGAGTCCTTACTTCGCAAAGGATATAAATCTGTTAGAGAGAGTACAGAGACAAAATACCAAGAGCTCTGAAAGATCTACGATACGAAGATAGACTCAAGGAACTAAGATTACCAACCTTACAAGAAAGAAGAGAAAGGGGTGACTTGATCGAGACTTTCAACATTCTATTTAAAAAGAGATCAAATGGGAAAATAATTCACCGACTCCAGATATTTTCATATCAGAGGGTTCGGCTCGGTAGAACTTCTAACAGGGCCTATAAATCCTACTGATCCCTCAACATAAATATTTAAAAAATCTTTTGTTATCCTACATGTATTCAAAATGACCGACTTTTGCATCTTTATATATAAATTTTTTGATAGATCTAATACGCCTAAATTTTTAATAAGAGAGCTAGGTATAATGCCAGTAGCCGAAATAACAAATGGTAATATTTTTATAGTCTGAGAATGCCAAATTCTCTTTATTTCATTTTCTAAATCTGTGTATTTTCTTATTTTTTCATTAACAGATTTTTGAATATTACAGGAATTTGGAATAGCGACATCAATGATATATGTTATTTTTTTAATTTTGTCATGTAAAACTATATCGGGTCTATTATGACTAATCGTTCGGTCTGTGAGCATAGTTTTATCATAATATATTTTATAAAATTCGTTTTCTAAAAATGAATTTGGTTCGTATTCATAATATGGTACTATATTACGGCAGTTAATCAAGTTATGTTTAATTACCAAATTTTGGTGAATTATTTTTAAAACTTGATTGTGCCTAAATGTATACTCGGACGGTGCTAATATAGAACATCCCGATATAATATGTTCTATAGTTTCCGGAAAAGCCAAACATTTTCTACACAAATCATCAATTTGATTTGAATCTTTGATTATATGCTTCCTATAATTTTTAGTATTAATGACTCTATCCTGAATGGCAAGCATAAATCCTTCTATTTCTGCGCTCAACTCTCCAATACTCAACCATTTGTTGGACGAAAATTTGTCAACATACGTTTGGTTGAGATAATTGAAGTGTTTTGCGTGTAAAATAATAATAAAATTATTATTGTTATTTTTATGTATACGCATGTTAACATACGTGAATTAATGAATGCGAATGAAGGTCAGGGGATGTTAGTTATATGGGTGTCTTACCTCTTTGTCGGTGAGCAGTTTGATATCTATCAGTTTCTTCTGGATGGGACACATGGTGACGGTTTCGAAACCGAGAGCGCCTCGGCCGGCAAAATTTCCAACTAAGCCGCGCGGCAAGGGATGCATATCTGAAAGCAAACACTTCAATTAGTGGCGAGATCTCACGTACTGTATCAACTCCACGCTTGAGCTAAATGATGTAATCTGGGAGGCAGTGTGTCCAGAAGTGACGGTCGTACGAATCCATCCTTCGGTATTTCAATGGAAGATGCTCTGAGGAACTAGGGTAGTTGATCCCTTCGCCACCGGTGCATAATTGGAAAACACGCCAAGCGTGCGCCCAAAATTTTATGTCACATAAGAACTGGGACTCAATTCTATCCAGTTCGCTCGCAATCGCAAACGAAAGTACGTACATTGGTCGATCTTATTATTCTCGAGTCTTGTCGAACTTTGAGATGCCAAAAGTCATTCTACTCGAACAACGAGTAAGTGGAACTAGTCGACACCGACTTGTCTTATTTGGCTGTCAAAATCTAGTCTATTATATCCTAATCATTTCCGGCGCGCTCTTTGCAGGAAAAGCATCGTATATTAGTTATTTTAAGTTCCAGTATAATGGCTGATTATATGCAATACATAATGTAGAGCAATCTACAGCAGCTGCTTTAAGACCAACCAGGGGCTCTATTCCTGAATCGAGGGCGCTCGTAATCGCCGTCGAAAGTACGTACGTTGGTCGTCGTTGCTATTCCCGAAATTGGTCGAAGGTACATACTTCGACGCCAAATGTCAAAAGTCATTCCACACAACAACTACTGGGTATAACCAGTAGAAACAGGGCAGCGAGTGGTAGGTTGTTGGCGTTTCTATGGAATTGGCTGTCAAAATCTAGTCTAGCTATCAATTTTTGTTTTACCGCGCGAACGTTCGGACCCGTAAAGAGGTTTATAAAGTTATACAATCCTATTACAATTTTACAATGGCTAATTTATAATATGTAATATTGTAATATGTCCCGCAGCCATTTCTGTTTTGAATAACGAATAACTGTTGTCTGTTTGACAGTCACACCATAGAAATCCCAAAAACATCAGGAACATAGACAATATTCACAGGGGTGCCAATATAATCATCTCTTCTACCAACTTCGACCGTTCGACGCTCAAGAATACGTAAAATTGAAACATTCGAAAAAGTTAGTCGCAACGACTAGTAGTTTTTCACTCGAAGACGGCGCATACGAAAACGATTGATCGTTTAACTCCAGAATCGCAGGCCTGAACGTTCCGCAAGACTCTCAATTCTTTCACTAATTTGACAGACGAAGACTTCGTCAGTTCGTCAGTTATTGCTACTTTCATTTGAAATAATATTAGGCCCAGAATGCGTGTATGTAAAACGTAAAATGACAAATTTTACTCTCTATGCTGAAAATAGAACATTTTATTCAATCTAAAAAAATTATATAAAAATTAAACATTGAAAAAATACCTTCCAAAATTGCATCACAAAAAATCGGGAAGAAAAATTATCTTTTAAAATATAAAAATGGTTACCGCCAAACTAGTCGCTAAAATTCAATTATTGTAATAAAGTGAAGAGCCAGTTATACTAGTAATTGGAAAACGAAAACTGCCAATTTTTATTCATCCTGTATAGCGAGGAAATAAATCAGAAATCTATGTGTATATTGGTCATAAGACATGGGCAAGGCCCGAAAAACATTCCTCCAGCTTCCTTGAACGGTGTGAACTTGAAGGTGACCGAAGGAACTAAATACCTTGGACACATAATCACCAGTAATCTGATGGACGATGATGATATCGATAGACAAAGGCGAGCTCTCAGCGTTAAAGCAAACATGCTCAGTAGAAGAATTCGCCTTTGCAGTACCGCAGTAAAAAGGACGCTCTTCCTTTCCTTTGTACACGTTGTACACGTGCGAACTATGGGCAAACTACAAAAAGAGTAGTATAGAAAGACTACGGGTCCAATACAACAACGCCTTCCGCACAATGTTTTGTCTCCCCAGATACTGCAGCGCTTCCCGTATGTTCACGGAGGGGCGACTTCCCGGATATGCAGCCCTTATTAGATCCAGGGTGGCAGGAATGAGGGAAAGGATAAGAAGCTCTGGAAATATCCTCATTATGGAAGCCCGCCTCACTCCATCCTCCAGCATTGACGCACACTGGACAAAAATACTAGCGCCTAATATAGACACGGCTCCCTAAAGGCCTCAACTTTCTATTATTCTATTCATTTTATCATTTTATTCTATTTTATTTTCAATTTATTCTGTTTTTTTTCTTCTTTGTTTTTTGTATTTGATCATATATTTTCTAGTATCTCTATATGGAATGTGTGGGACTGCACCAACCTCACCACATAGGCGCCGTTCAAGTATTACGTAAGCAGATTTATTACAATTATTTACCCCCTCTTCCCCCTTGTCACCAAAAGTAAGCAAAGCTCTTACCCCCCCCTCCCATGCTTACGTAAAAATTGGTACCTATATGCATTTTTCTGTCAATGTATTCTGTTTTTTAAGTGAGTACCTAAACCTATTAATTATTTGTGGGAATCCCCGAATATGTAATCGGTTTTCAAACATAGACAATGAGTGGGTTGCCAATGTGTAAAAAAAAAAAACTACTGCTGAGCAGTGCTGACGTAATCACTATCTCGAGTATCTCGACCCCCCCACCCCCCCATGTCATCAAAAATAAGCAAAGCAAAGACCCCCCTGCCCCCCTATAGTGCTTACATAATACTTGAACGGCCCCTTACCGGAATAAACGCTTTTATTATTATTATTATGTATTTTCAAACATACACATGGTCTGAAAGGGTTAAGTAATCAAGTGTTGCAAATTAATTTAGAAGCCCTAAGGGAGTAATTATACTAGTTTTATTTATATTTCTCTTTTTCCAAGCCCGTGGCGCATAAAAAGATACATTTGGTATTAAAAATAGTTTCGTTCAATACATTGGTATACAATTTGTTAAAAAAAAAAAATCTACATAAAAATAAAAAATAACAATTATAAACTGATATTATCAGAAATAATGCCAAGTGTGTCCAGTAGGTACTCTTAAATTGACCAGACTCAGTCGAACTCTGAATTTACAATTTTGAAAAAGAAACGTAGGTTGCTTATTCTACGCTGATCCCCAAGTGTATTTAACCTTTCAAGCTTCGCTTTTGGGAAATCGTTGTGTCTTCCTTACTGCTGTCGTAAAAAATATTATCTAAACAATGTTAGAAACAACAAACACCACGCTTTTCATTCACATCTATGTAGAAGTTAACCACAGAAGAATTAACATGTGCGCATTTATGAAAGCAAGGTTACCGACCTCAATTTACCTACCTACCGGCCTTTACTCTCAATATATTATATTATTAGCAAAAAGTATGTTATATTTTCAAAATACAAGAAGCCATTACGTATTCAAAAAAAATAAACTTTTATTACTCAAATTTATTATCAATGATTTAAAGGATTTGCTTTCATACTTCTCAATTTCCCCTTTTATCTTTTCCTTTGTGTGTGTATTTACTACACATTGCTTCTAATAACTTTAATAACTCTATAAATATAATAAATTCTGGGTTCAGATTTTAGGTATTCCTCCGTTATACATTTATGCACTGAATTAAAAAATAATATTTTACATAGTTTTCAAATTCAATTAAAAATCAGAGTGTTTTGTTGAAAATCGGGAGCAAATACACCAATACATTCAACCGTGTGACACTGCTACGCGAAGAGTGTGCGAGGAAATGACACGCTATTGATGTCCCGCTTTAGTTTAGAACATGAGAAATCCACACGTCCGCAGTTGTATTTTGATTTAGACAATCAATACCTACTACCGCATAGCTGTGTGTGTGCCAGCCGCCAGCCGAGTGGTTTATTTATGCGCCAGCCAGTCGGTCGCGGATCGTCGTTAGATGTGGACTCCTCGCACGTTTTTTTAGCATCTGCCGATGGTTTTTTCATGTTTTCAGCGATTAAATTACAAATATTATCACTTTTGATATAATATATAATAAACATAAGCGATCAGCTATGAATATTCATATTTTTCCGATATTAAATCACTTATTTTGAGATGTGTATTGACTACACAGCACCGGAACGCGTAGATTTTTTTAGCACAGTAAGGGAAAGGTTAAACAATCAACGCATTAAAACTCATCACCTGGTTTGGTACAAGGCTTTCAAGAAAAATATCAAATACATTATTATCACTACCTCGTGTGGCCCAATTTTTGCGGCCCGCTTGTCAATTTCATACGGCCCACTTGGCCATAGAGAAAAATCTAAATGTTTGGGGTAATTCTTGAAAACCGTGGCTGATTAAACCTCAACTCTTGAATTTCGCTGTAAACCCCTCCTCACTCAACGAAAAAAAAATACGCTACATAGTAGGTTAGAAAAATGGGCAAAGTGGCCCCTATGCTGAAAACGTTGTACATCACTATTGTAAATTTACTACGTCCAGGAACGTAAGTACTTGAAGGTACCTTCATAAATGTATTTATTGGTTTCTAAAAAGAGTTGTCATACAAAAGAAGAGGTAAAAAGAGAACAAATTCGCAATGACTTTCACAGATTTATAATATGACAATTTTACATTGTGCCAGTTGGATAGCAATGGTCCACATAGCCGACAATCTTACACAGGTAGTGCCATAACAATGTGAATCTGTCCGTAACGGGATAGGAAATTCCCACGCTTTTATTTGTCTCCAGTTATTTCGAGAATAATTCCCAACTAATTTTTAGGACCCAACGACCCATTGAAATTGTATTCAGAAATTGTGTTGACAAAATCAATCTATCTAATCAGGAAAACCTTCCTTGACTAACACCGGACATGATGTTAAAAATATAGAAAACATATGTGCGACCTCTCCTGGAATATGCTTTCCAAATATGGAGTCCTTACTTCGCAAAGGATATAAATCTGTTAGAGAGAGTACAGAGACAAAATACCAAGAGCTCTGAAAGATCTACGATACGAAGATAGACTCAAGGAACTAAGATTACCAACCTTACAAGAAAGAAGAGAAAGGGGTGACTTGATCGAGACTTTCAAAATTTTATCTGGACATTACAGTTGCCCTAGCATCCAACAAATCTTCACTACTAATAAAAATATAAATCTCCGTGGACACAATTACCAAAACGCCTTTTGCATCTAATCCTAGAAAACACTTCCTTGCAAATAGAGTAGTGGATGCTTGGAACAAACTCCCACAACATGTCATCGATGCAACAAATATAAATCAATTCAAAGCTCTATTGGATTCACATTTGGAGAGAAGAAAGGACTTAGTTCAAACATAAAACAACTCAATTACTGTCAAATTTGTTGTGATATCAGATATGAGCGCATCAGCAGAATGCTGCCTGCTCATTACATAATAATAATAAAATGATTCGCTCGGTATATCAGTGAATCGACATCGTTATAACAGTCAACAATAACATGAAGATAAGCTTGAACTAAGACATTGTTTTGTAATTGCTCATTATAGCCGTGAACTCGCTATTGCCGTGATCGTTATAACCAAGTTCGACTGTATTTAAAAAATAAATGTTTGTTTCTAATAATAATATATGAAAGCGTGTTTTATCACCTTTCAAAAATAGTTTTTACTTTTTAGATACGCTTCTGATAAAATATGGTTTTAGTTAAAATTAATAAATCGTAAAAACTTTGACTGAATTTCTTAACCAGTTTATTATCTGTACTATAAGGTGAGGTGAATTATACTATAATAATGTTTGTAAAGCAACAATACCTTCAGTGACGTTGCCAGGTGGTACAAGCGTGACGACTCTGATAATATCTTCCAGTCTGATGCCGTATTCTCCGTCTTCGTAATATCCGGGTTCGTTGCTGAGGAACATGTTCTCGGCCATGCCGGGGTCGTCTGGCATCTGTCTCCAGGTGATGCCGACGGGACCCTCGTGCACGTTGAGGAACGCGCCCACACCGTGTCCCGTGCCGTGAGCATAGTCCAGTCCGCGCTGCCACAGAGCACTGCGCGCTATCGTGTCCAATGTATTCCCCTGTAAATTCAGCCAAACATAACTAACTAACCATCATGATCACATGCTTCCATTAAACTATGTGTACAGGTTAAATAGTACCAGAATACACTAAATAAATGACAAATGAGTTGATGACATGTAGAAGAGACAGAGGGAGAGTCAGTTCATCGAGATTAGTTTAAAATGCTGTTTTAAAAAGAAAATCTTTACAACCATAAATGTTACCCACTACCTACCTATGTCGAGTTCCCATTCAAAGATTGGGTGACGGGTACTAGGTCAGTTGCGGTCAGTGACATTTTGTAGAAGGAATGCTGGACATCAAATGCTTATACTCGTGCTTGATATCAAATATGCACATCTAGACGCTAGCCCACAAACAAGTTTACAATTGGGTACCGTCTAAAATTATCTCCATAAATCCATTAAGCTCCATAACTCAATATTTCCAGTATCCAGAATAAGTTTTTTTCCGCATATGGCAGAGACACAAATTTAGCGCAACACGGCATAATACTCCAAAAACAGATCACTATAATACTTTTGGTCGTGAAAATCTCAAATCAAACCCTCGTATAATGTTGACTAAGATATTGGCTTGCTGGGGAACACAGCAGTCGCCCCTTCAGCACCAGCGTGAAGGTGGTCTTCTATTCAGGAGTCGGAGTGCCAAAGTGCATGGTGCGCGTTACATCTGTAGTTCCGTCTCTGTGGAAATCATTCATTTACCTTGATCTTGTTGGGGAACACAGCAGTCGCCAGACTTATCTGCCCCTTCAGCACCAGCGTGAAGGTGGTCTTCTGTTCAGGAGTCGGAGTGCCAAAGTGCATGGTGCGCGTTACATCTGTAGTTCCGTCTCTGTGGAAATCATTCATTTACCTTGATCTTGTTGGGGAACACAGCAGTCGCCAGACTTATCTGCCCCTTCAGCACCAGCGTGAAGGTGGTCTTCTGTTCAGGAGTCGGAGTGCCAAAGTGCATGGTGCGCGTTACATCTGTAGTTCCGTCTCTGTGGAAATTATTTATTTTGTAGTAAACAATAGAAAATATCCAAATATAATTAAAAACGCCCAACATAGAAGATATTCTATTTTTTTTATATTTTCCGACTTTATGTCCGGGTTAAATCTTCCCCACAGGAAAAACTAAACCCTTCCACACACTTTTCCACAAATGATCATCTAGTCAATCCACATTATATAAGCATAATAAATACAAAACAATACAAGAACAACACGTCAACTCACCAAAGATCAAATGGGAAAATAATTCACCGACTCCAGATATTTTCATATCAGAGGGTTCGGCTCGGTAGAACCTTTAAGGGCCCGTTCCCACTTCCGTTTTCAAATCGGAGGCGGGTCCCGTTTTAAAAACGGATGCTTTACGGCCCTGTTCACACTTCCGTTTTAAAAACGGATCCGTTTTAAAACCGGATCATACTCAACGAAAACAAATAATTGTCGATTCAACAAAAACATGTTATTTGCTCATTCTTCAGTAATGGTGCGCAATGGACGACGATGAAACTCTTGTTGTCATGTGGTACTTATTAAAAAGAAGAAAAAAAAAGGGAAAAGAAAATTTTGGGTACACCCAATCATAGCTGAATGATTTTCTGTAGGAATTTTCCAAGTGTTAATTGGTGAGTTGAGAAGTGATGAACTAAAGTTCTTTAATTATTTTAAAATAATAATGATTGGATTATTTATATAGCGCCGTTTTCACCGTAAGAAAATCACCTCGGATCAAATCACCCCCAAAATTTCCTCACAAGGGCGCTTAATGGCTTAAGAGAATGTCTATCACTTCTTTTAACCATCTACTACTCGAATGAGTTTCAGAGAGCTTAAGAAGAAAGGCTATCGATATTTTAAAGTAAGAAAACAATAACAACTCAAATATTTTTTATTATGTGTTTATTAAACTAATACGCTCTTCCGTGCATCTCATTAAAGCTTTAAAATTTTTAAAAAAGTAAACTTTAAAAAATTAAAATATAAATTTTGATGTACAAAAGTTGTGTACACCAAGTGTTTTGTTTTTATTTAGTTAAAGATAAAATATTACCATACTCTTTCTTCGACCAGTGGTATTAAATTTACGGGATTTATTTCCTTATCCATTATTGTAGTTTTGATTTATTTACTTAACAAAATAACCAAATACAAGCACGCAGCGTGCCTGCTTCCTTGCGACTGGGAGCGGGCGGGGAGGGGTCGGGGTGTGGGGGGGACTCTGCCGGAACGACTAGACGACAAGTGTGAACAGCTCCATACAAAACTATGAGCGAGCGTGTTCCGACACGATTTGAAAACGGACGCGCTGCGCTGGCGATCCATCCGACAAAAAATGTCGGATCCGTTTTCAGATCGTGTCGGACAAGTGTGAACAGCTCCATACATCCACTACAGCCACTAGGGCATCCGTTTTTAAAACGGGACCCGCCTCCGTTTTTAAAACGGAAGTGGGAACGGGCCCTAACGGGCCAATAAATCCTACTGATCCCTAAACATAAATATTTATTTATTTATTTATTTATTTATTTATTTATTTATTTATTTATTTATTTATTTATTTATTTATTTATTTATTTATTTAACGCCCAGAGGGCTTTTACATGTGGGTGGTACAAATTTAATGACAGTTTTGAAACATAAGAAAGAAAAGAAAGAAATAATAAAAATAAAATTACATAAGTATATGCGAGAAACAAAATTAAAAATAACAAGAACACAAATTAAAAAATACAGCGATTTGACTGGTTTACAAAAATATAACTTCCATTTAGGAATAGTATTGAAATAGGTCTTTTACGTAATCCACAAAATTCGCAAAGTTAATATTAAATATATCGACATCACCTAAGTATTGGTTTCCCATAGTGTGAAACCGTTGTATTGGGGAGTTCGCAATGTAATTGCGCTTATGTGTGTTGCAGTGGAATAGTGTATTTTGTCGTGTTGTTATTGTAGGTATTCGTAAGTTTATGAGTTGCAGAAGTTCGCAACATTCATATTTACAAAATTTTTCGTTATCCTACATGTATTGTTATGTATTTAAAATTATTGATTTTTGCATTTTTATATTTAAATTCTATTTTGATTGATCATTTTTGCTGCGCTGTTTTTGCGAAAAAGCACCTCGAAGGCGCTGAATTAATAATCTAAGGTTGACGTGTATTTTAAGGTTATGTATATGTTTGTTGTAAATCATTTCAGTATGAAAACATTGGTTTTGCCCATTTACTGCAAATGAAGTGACTTACTTATTAAGAGCGATTAAATCGATTAATCCTTGGATTCTTTTGACGTTTCGATTAAAATATTTCGATCCTGCCCTTCACTACTTTAGGGGTTAAATTGGTTTATAATAGTTATGTATTTGTTCATACTTACAAATCTAAAGCGCAGTCTGCTGCGACTGTTTCCACAAACAATACGTCAAAAATTACCACAAATATTAGCGCAAACATTTATGTTTTCGACCTTTGATGAAACATACACATCAAATCTGATAGTTATCACGGCCATCTCAGTGTTGTTCCTGATGCAATTCTAATATTCGCTTTCCTCTACCTCGTGGGAGTTGTTACATAAAATTCTGGGCCGGAACCTGGGCTGATTCGGCGGGGAATTTGTCACGGAAGTCTTCTCGCAGCCTACCATTTCCCCAGGGAGCTGTGGTCCGCTTGGAGGCGGCCAATATCACATTATAAATTACGGGATCATTTTAAACTATTTTATTATAAACATGAGTTTAACTAACTCCTCTACACAGTGTCCAAATAATATTCACAACAGTGCCTACCTCCTGAGTATGGAGTCATCTACCTTGCTACCCTGAGCTGGTGACTCATCAGACAAACAAAGCCCGATTGATGATTGGTTTTGGCGCACTATTTTTTAGGAAAGTCTGTCAGATGAGTCGTCACCATATCAACCCACGTAACAACACAAAAGCTCGAAAACACTTTATTCTCCGTGATTGACCGACCGCGCGGTGGCTGTCAAAAAATTAAATAATCCCCTCCCCTGCCTTTCCCGCTTCGAGAAAGAGAATGTTTTCCATCGGCCACGGAATATACAAACATTGCGTTTGCGAACTAAAATGTGTACGGGAACGCCCCCTTTTTGAAAGTTTAAGCCAATGTTTGAAGTAATGTTTGTATAATCGGTCGCAGGAGACCGTCGCATTATGATTTCAGAGGATATTTTGGTTTTAATTTATTAAATAAGAGAAAACTATAAGATTGATTTCGAGGTCAACTTACTGTTCACCGAACTACCGGTTAAGAGACTTTCCAAAAACTTAAAATAATAATAATGTACCTGAATTGCGCTCCAGAATCGCACAGATACATCTCCTGCTTGTTGAGGGTGCGATCAGTGGCGGGCGCCGGGTGGTAGTGTATGACAGCTCCGTTGGGTCCAGACGCGCTGATGGTGGCGAACGAGAGCCCCATGTAGTCGGGGAGGGCCTCGCGAAGTCGCTCCAGCTCCGTAGCCCCCGATACCTCAGTGATGTTGGTGACCCCAAGAAGAGATATCTGGTTCTCGAGCCAAGAGAAGTAACGAGCTAATGCGGCACCATCACGGATGTGACACTGCACAAAACCCTGTCAAACAATTCATTTTCATTAAACATTGAAGTGTCAGTTAAATTAATGGTTCCAACCAATTCCGGACCTAGCCGATCGTGGTTACGAGGCGCCAGTAACAGTACTATTGTATTTCTTATAGTTAATAAAACAACTTGTAACCTTGACCAACTACTATAATATCATTGAAGACTCCCACGATTCTCTACGCATAGGAATCTTATTATTATATTGATTATGTAATATAACGCCTGTGGCGCCAACATTTAAATACGCAGCTACAGTTTACACTTATTTATTTATTATTTTTTATTAACGCCCCATTAGGCTTTTACATAGTAAGTTGACATTATATGTATAAAAGTGTAACATGTACATGGATAAAATAGCTAGATATAATTTACTCATAAGGTAATTAGAAAATAATATGGTAAAGTAAATCAAAGTATGAAGGCTAGACCTTTTTTTAAAGCTAATAAATACTACAAGTTAATAACTAGCAAAAAGTTCTAAAATTAGTTGCCTTTTGAAACTCTCAAAGTTATTAACACCAAATATGTCGATAAGTTTACAATATTTGTTTGCAAGGTGATGAATTCTAGGAATTGGTGAGTACATACAAAGAGTAGTTAGTATTGAGGTTATTGTTACATTTAAAAGTGTCTATGCTTCGAGTTTGTCTGGCAGGTACATTCATATAAATTAATTCCAATAATTCAGGGCTGTCAATGAGAGATTTGATAATTTTGAATAAAAATAATATATCAGTTAGAACTCTTCTATCCGATAGTTTGAGAAGTCTGGTTTCGGTACGTAAGTTATTATAATTTATAAATTCGATGGGAATATTCATTTTAAAATTGATGTACCGAAGAAATTTATTTTGTACCTTTTCTAAGGCTTGAGAATGGACTTTGTAGAACGGTGACCATACTGTTGAATTATATTCTATTTTACTTCGTACTAATGAGCAATGCAAAGTTTAAAAGTTAACACATTTTTAAACTTTGCCCCCATTCTCAAAATAAAACCGAGCATTCTCATTGCATCGCTAGTAGTTTCATCGATGTGTAAGTTAAACTGTAGACTTTCGTGGAATAAGATACCGAGATCTATAATCTGTGAAACTCGAAGAAGATTAGCGCCATTAATGAAATAAGAAAAATGAAGAGGATTTTTACCTTTGTAAAAACTAATAATCTGGCATTTACTAATATTTAGTTGCAAATCATTTTCTGAACACCAAGCAAATAGTTTATTCAGATTCGACTGCAAAATAGCGCGATCATTATCATCTTTAATTATTCTGTAGATCTTCAAATCATCGGCAAATAACAGAACTTTGACTTTGCTAAAAATATTTACTATGTCATTGATGAACAAACAAAATAATATTGGGCCCAGATGAGATCCCTGCGGTACTCCACTTGATGCCGCAAATTTGTAAGAAGTGAATGAATCAACCTTTACCGCTAAGTACCTTCCCAACAGATAACTCTTAAACCATTCAAACATGCTCCTTCTCACTCCCAACAATTTTAATTTACGTCGTTGAGACGTCACTCCTGTCAGACATTTGCAACAACTTGCTTTAGATAATACAAGCAATAATAATTGGATAAATTGTTTAGCACCATTTCTGTGGAAAATCACCTCAAGGGCAATGTAAATCAATGCTAGCATCAAAACAGTAAAATATAATGACAGCTAAATAAAACATTCTAGTTTCGACATTTTGAGAATTCAAGGATGGATTGTGAGCGACAAGTTTTTTTTTATTTTTTATATTAACTCCACACAGGAGGCCCTGAAGAAAATAATATCCCTCAGGGCCTATGTCATCTTTGGGGATGCTGTGTGGAGGGTCTTTTTGTGGAGAGGAAGGAGTGAACATGGGTCTTGAAGAGTCCCATGTTGTAGGAGGGAGGAAACACAGAGGCGGGCAGTTCGTTCCACAGCCGAGCTGTTGAACTTAAGAACGAATCGTAGAAGCGACCCGTTCTCATGTGACAAATGTCAACCGTGTACAAATGTTGGGCGCGCGTTTGGCGTGTATCCCGACTACGCACCGGTGCCGAAGGGATCAATGACGCTAGTTCCTCAGAGCATCTTCCATTGTAATACCGATAGAACAAGGACAGCATACCTAACTGACGCCTGTGCTCTAAAGATTGCAGTCCGTTTGTTAAGATTGGGGAATCTATCAAACGGACCGCCCGTTTCTGCACAGAGTCAAGGGTTTTTTTCAGGTATTTAGGGGCTCCGGACCAGAGATGGCTTCAGAGATCACAAGTATGGATTGTGAGCGACAAGTATGGATTGTGAGCGACAAGTATTTGCGACGTGAATACACAACATAGTATTGCATACTTTTTTTTTTACGTTGACTCCACACAGGAGGCCTTGAGGAAAATAATTTTTAAATTTTGGGATGCTGTAGGAGGGTCTTTTTGAGGAGAGGAAGGAGCGAGCGTGGGTGCCATGTTGTAGGAAGGAGGAAACACACAGTGCTCGGCAAATCGTTCCACTGTTGAACTCAAGAACGCTTCCTAGAAACGACCCACTCTCATGTGACATATGTCAACCGTGTACAAAAGTTTGACGAGTTTACCGACTATTCACCAGTGCCAGTTTCTCGGAGCATCTTCCATTGAAATACCGGTAGAACAGGACAGCATCCCATCTGACTCCTGTGCTCTAAATTAATGTATCAAGACAGGGGAATCTATCAAACGAACCACCCGTTTCTGCACCACAGAATCAAGAGTTTTCTTCAAGTAACTTGGGGCTCCAGACCAGAGGTGGTTACCAAATTCAACACTGGGACACACTTGCGGTCTGTAATATCATGATACATTGACCGGTCGGTGGCCGAGTTGACATCGCGCTTGGGTCCCACTCAGGCGTAGTGTGTTCAATTCCTCGGCTGGCTAAGTCCTCCATCACAACACAAGCAACATTTTCAGCTTACTGTGGTGGTAGTAGGAGATTTTAAAATATTGTCAGGTTATTCGTATCTGCCCAGATGATGGACACAGTAACGTTGTCCGAAACGTTGGCTAAAGACGGAGTTAGCGCAACACGGCATAACACCCCAAAAACAAATAACAAAAATTAATAGAACAGGTTGATAATACGTAATTTACAAGTGAATACAAGGAATTTACAATAGTAAGTTAATGAAAAAAATAAATGATCCAATAATACTACATATATAAAAGCATATACAGTAGAACCCCGTTAATTCGAACCCCGATAATTCGAAAAAACGCGTAATTCGAAATTTTCGCCGAAAAAATTTCCGCAGAAAAAATTTTTCATACAAAAATTTTTTTAATTCGAAATTCGTTAATTCGTAATTCGAAATTCATTTTTGTCCGCGCACGAAAATTTGTTCGTGTAATTCGAAAAAATTTGATTTTTGCGAAAATAAATCATAATATTTCGTAAATCTGAATCTAAAAGTCAGCCGTGGCGGTAAAACGCCGAAAAATGTATTTTTACGTGGTTATACATCGTCCTAATTAGTATTATTATTTTGTAAATCTGAATCGATTTACACTGGAATGTTGTATTTTTTCAAATTTATTTCGAATATCCGAGTTTGAAGGGCCGAGAAAATACGTTTTACGCGGATATATGTCGTAGTTTTACGAGTTTACACCAAATATCTGTATTTAAAGGGTCGGCAGCGACGAAACTCGGCCGCGAAATTTCGATTTACGCGTAAATGTATCGTATATTTACGAATTTATTTAGAATATTTGAATTTAAATGGCCCGCTGCGACGGAAATCGGCCGCGAAATCTCGATTTACGCGTAAATATATCGTATTTTTACTAACTTTACTTCGAATATCCGAGTTAAAAAATACGGCGCGACGGAAATCGGCCGAAAAATTTCGATTCACGCCGAAATATGACATATTTTTACGAATTTACTTCAAATATCTGAACTTAAAAGGCCGGCCGCGACGAAAAACTTCCTATAAAATTCGTTTTACGCGGAAATATTTCATATTTTTACGAATTTACATCAAATATCTTAATTTAAAGGGTCGGCCGCGACGGAAATCGGCGAAATCTCGATTTACGCGTAAATGTATAGCATTTTTACAAATTTATTGCGAATATCTGAATTTAAAGGGCCCGCCGCTACGGTAATCGGCCGCGAAAATAAAGAAATAATTGGTATTAATACGAATTTACAACTAAAATACCACCCGGATTTGAAGAGGCGGCCAAGAAAATCGATTTTCGGCGTATTTTTTTTTCATAAAATTTCGAATTACGTGGGAATTCGTTAATTCGAAATTTGATTTTTGATGTCCCGTGGATTTCGAATTAACGAGGTTCTACTGTAATCAAAGAGTCATTAATACTAAAAATTATAGGAAGCATATAATCAAAGATACAAATCAAATTGATGATTTGTGTAGAAAATGTTTGGCTTTTCCGGAAACTATAGAACATATTATATCGGGATGTTCTATATTAGCACCGTCCGAGTATACATTTAGGCACAATCAAGTTTTAAAAATAATTCACCAAAATTTGGTAACTAAACATTACTTGATTGACTGCCGTAATATAGTACCATATCCACTGGAGCGACCATGTCGAATAATTCGACTTTTTTTTTTTCTTCTAATATTGAGCATGTCGAATTATTCGACGTTTATTACGTACCACTCGTAAAAAATTAAATATAATAAATAATATTATATTTAATTTTTACGAGTGGTACGTAATAAACGTCGAATAATTCGACATGCTCAATATTAGAAGAAAAAAAAAAACGTCGAATTATTCGACATGGTCGCTCCAGTGGATATTATGAATACGAACCAAATTCATTTTTAGAAAACGAATTTTATAAAATATATTATGATAAAACTAACTGTGGTGATCTGCCGTGTCGATCACTCAGATAAGATGTAAATAATAGTCGTTTGGATACTCCATACTATTTGGTTTATTTAGTGTTATTACTAATGTACAGTATTCGAGATGTTGTTGCAAAGAGAGGACGAGTTACAACAGACACGCCTTTTTATACGTCTCGGTCATGCTGTCTCACTCAGATATGCCTGTCTCTTTCATACCGACAGACATACGTTCACCACATCCCTCCACACTTAAATCAGCAGACAGTAACACAACATGATTATCATAATAATAATTATAAAACATACATACACATATTTAATTATTATTTTACAACATTTTCTTTTTTATTTATAACCATGTTGATTCGGAGAGTTGACTGCTGCTTATTTTGATTTCTCTGTCCTTGGTCGAAGGCGCTCCTTCCAGTTCCCCGACGTTGACGCCACGGGTTCACTGGAGCTGGAAGGAAAAAGAGGGTCACCCGTTAGATTGTCATCCGAAACAAAGTCGGAGACATCGTACTCATCGAACGATAGCCTCCTCGTCTCAGACTCAGGGATTAAAATACTAGGGTTCTTTTCCCATGATACACACAGTTTGGATAATTGATCAAAATGTCTTTTCCAGTACATGATTTTATCATTCAATTTAACCTCAATTAAATATAGTTTATTTCCCAAACGTTTATGTACTTTCCCTGGTACCCACTTATCATTGTTTTGGTCTCTAAAATCCCTAACCATAACTTTCTGATTAATCTTAAAATTCGTAGATACTTTGTTATTCCTTTTATAATAGAATTTCTGATTTTCCTGACATTTTGACATTTTCATTTTGGTATCTTTATCAATCACATTTTCCTTTACCTTCCCCCCTTTAGGTATAAAATTATTCAAATTTGACCTTAACCTTCTACCAAACATTACAACTGCTGGCTCTAACCCTGTTGTACAGTGTGGTGCATTCCTATAATCTATGAGAAAACATTCTAACTTCTCATTATAACCTGACTGAAATTTTTTTTCTAACAATATTTTCTTTAAAAAATTTTTACACGTTTTGACTGCATTCTCTGCCAATCCATTTGATTGAGGATGATTTATAGGTGTTGTTAAATGTTTAATGCCATTTCTCTCGCAAAACTGTTTAAAGTCTGCTGACATGAATGCTGCTCCATTATCAGAAACTAAGGTTTGTACACTACCGAAATAACTGAATAATCTCTTTAAGATTTTAATGGTATTATCTGAGTTAGGTGAATTTACTTCCACGCAATCCAACCATTTTGAGGTTGAATCTATGATTACCAAAAAATATTTATTTCCGATAGGCCCTACGTAATCTATATGAACCCTACTCCAAATTTCTTCCGTTATCGGCCATGGAGTTAACTCACTCTTGGGTTGTGATGGTTGAATTTCCGCACAAATTCCGCACTCTCTAACTAAAAATTCAATTTGACTGTCAATCCCTGGCCACCAAAAATAGCCTCTAGCTAGCCCTTTCATCTTGGCAATCCCTAGATGAGATCTATGCAATAAGCTTAATATCTTATCCCTTAAACTTATTGGAATTACTAACCTATGGTTCCAGAAAATACAATCATCAATTATTGATAAATCGTTCCTTTTTATCCAATAAATCCATTTGCAATCATCCTTATTGACTTTATTTGGCCACCCTGTTCTAAGATAATTTTTTATCTCTAATAATAATTTATCCGTATTAGATTCTGCTTTAACTTCCTCAACATCTATTGGCATCTCGCTATTATTTTTGAATAAACACAAAATTCTTGAATCAAAGTTATTATTTTCCTCAACAGGATCTCCTACAGGTACGCGAGATAAGTAATCCGAACAATTTAATGTTGATTTTACGTATTGAACTTTATAATTGAAAGATGAGAGAATTACACCATAACGTTGTAATCTATTACAAGTTAAAACAGGAATTCCTTTTTTTTCACCAAAAATTCTACATAAAGGTTCATTATCTATTTCTAGAATGAATTCCCTTCCGTAAATGTACTCGAAAAACTTCTTAAAAGCAAACACAATTGCACAAGCCTCGAGGTCTAAAATTGAATATTTCTTTTCCGCTTCTGTCAGTTTACGAGAAACAAAAGAAATAGGTCTTTGTAAATTATTTTCATACACATGTAACAATGTTGCACCCAAACCTTTCGTTGAGGCGTCCGTAACTACCTTCAAAGTAACATTTGGATCGTAATGTGCTAACACTCGATTATCACATAAAATTAATTTTATTTTATTAAAAACTTTTACGCAATCTTGATTAAAATCAAAATTCGTATTTTTTTTTCAATAATTTGTGCAAAGGATCTAATAACATAGACATATTTGGCACAAAAGATCGGTAAAAATTTACCATTCCTAAAAAACTGCGTAGCTCTGATAAATCTTTTGGTTGCGCGACTTTACTAATTGCGTTCGTTTTATCTTCCATAGGTTTAATCCCTTCCTTCGAGATTTCAAACCCTAAGAAACATACCGATGAAGCGTTAAAATTGCACTTTTGAATATTTACGCACAAACCGCAATCTTTTAACCTATTAAGAACTGCATTTAAATTAGCATTATGTTCCTCTATCGTTTCTCCTGTAACCATAATATCATCCAGGAAAACCGCTGTTTTCTTCAAACCTTGTAGACATGAAGCTATAGTTCTACAAAATATTGCCGGTGCACTGTTAATCCCAAACACTAGCCTAGTGAATTTAAATAATCCTAAATGTGTAGAAATCGTAGTATATTCCATACTTTCTTCGTCTAGTTCCAACTGTAAATAAGCTTGACGTAAATCTATTTTTGAAAATATTATTCCGCCCGAAATTTGTGATAATAAAACTTCTATCTTCGGCATGGGATATTTGTCAACAATCAATTGTGGGTTCACAGTACATTTATAATCCCCGCAAATTCTAATGCTTCCATCGCTTTTAACTACGGGCACGATAGGAGATGCAAACTTGCTATAACTAATCGGAACTAAAATTCCCTCTTCCTGTAAACGGTTCAATTCCGTTTCAACTTTCGCTTTCAAAGCGAAAGGAATACTTCTCGGATTGCAGAATTTCGGTTCTGCATTTTCTTTCAATTTTAAATGAACTTTAAATTTATTGAATCTACCTAGTTTACTTGAAAATACCTCCGGATATTTACGCACTAACGTATCGACACTATTATTGTTTACGTCGTGAATATTATGCGTGAGTATTTCACTTTTCAACTGTGAAGAAACCGTCTCGAAACCCGTAAAACCAATGTTAAATTCTTTTACGAAGTCTCTACCTAGCACAGTGGTTGAACCATCCTTTACAACACAAAATTCCATTATTTTAGTAATACCATTGAAATTAATTGACAAAATTAAACATCCAAGTAACTGTAACTTACAATTATTGTAACCCTTCAGGGTTAAATTCTTCGGCTTCAATTGTACATCTTTAAAATGTTCCCAATAATCTTTATCCGATAGGATCGATATTCCTGCACCCGTGTCAAATAATCCTTTTATGATGATACCGTTATTAACTTTTAACGATAAATAAATGGGATCGGTATTTCTTGTTAACCTTGAATTTATTTCACTTGAATTCACAAACACAGATGAAACTTCCTCCCGTTTTTTTTTCGCGACAATTTTTACTAAAATGTCCCTTGTTTTTGCAATTAAAACACGTCACGTTTTTTAATCTACAATTACTGGAATCATGATTATTTAAATTACAATATTTGCACTTCAACTGTTGTATACGTTCTACTGATTTCTTTCTGGGAATTGTAACATTTTTGTCTTTCGCCCGCGCCGGTGAAGTAGAATAATTCCTACCTGCACTACTATTAAAATTTTTCTTACTTCTAGAAATGAGCCCGACACTCTCGGATTTAATACACGTAATATTTTTATGAAATGAATCCATTCCCGATGCGCACTCTAATGTACTTTTTAAAGTCAGCTTCTCTGCATCTAAAAACATTTTTTCTTTAATACGACCTTCTAATAAACCAGTCACAAAAATATCTTTTAAGTTTTCTTCCAGTCTGCTTTCAAATTTGCAGAATCTTGTTAGACAACGTAACCTAGCTATATAATCATTTATAGATTCCCCAACTTTTTGTTTCGCCGCAAAAAAATTTCCACGTTCCTTAAACACATTCTTTGAAACACCAATGTGGTTTCCTAATAACAAAAATATATTTTCAACCGATAATTCTGTTATTTTTTTTGGAAAACATAAATCTATCAGTAGATTAATCGTGTCTGTGTGTAGGTGGGATATTAGAACCGCCCTCTTTTTATCCTCGGATTTAAATTTGTCATCATTGACGAGGATCAACTGCTCAAACTGTAGCACGAACGTCTCCAGCCCGTCCCTAAGGTGACAAAACCTGGGTAAACCCACTCCCTCCATTTCCACACAGATTACCAATAATCAGAAAAAACAACAACAAACAGCACTCAACTCACGAATCTGATGATTGATGCTGCCGCCGATCGCCGCCCTTCCGCGTCCGACCGTCTTCTGGCTCCGTCCGGATTCCTGGTCGTCCTTCTCGTCCGGTCACCACCGCCACGCCTTCCCGTGTCGGGTCCCCGTACAAGCTGCCTGGATCCGTTTTTCATCCGGTTTCTCGGCTGCTGATTCCTTGAGCTCAGCGCCTTGAATCTCCTCACCAGTTCCTTGCCTTGATGCTCCTTCAATGTCCGATACTGTCCGTGAAGCTGCCCCCAAATTATTTTATTTTTTATGCGACAATAATCCCTTCCGCGGTGCTCGGTGGGATTATAACCAAACTATGGTTCTTTCAGCTGCGCCTACTGTGGTTCTTCCTCCAGGAAGAATTTAATGGCTGATCAGCTTCCTTTTTCGGCTGCTCCAACTATAGTTCTTCCTCCAGGAAGAATTTAATAGCTGTTCAGATTCCTTTTTCGGCTGCTCCAACTGTAGTTCTTTCAGCTGCGGCTACGGTTCTTCCTCCAGGAAGAATTTTGCGGCCGTTCAGCTTCCTTTTTCGGCTGCGCCAACTGTGGTGATCTGCCGTGTCGATCACTCAGATAAGATGTAAATAATAGTCGTTTGGATACTCCATACTATTTGGTTTATTTAGTGTTATTACTAATGTACAGTATTCGAGATGTTGTTGCAAAGAGAGGACGAGTTACAACAGACACGCCTTTTTATACGTCTCGGTCATGCTGTCTCACTCAGATATGCCTGTCTCTTTCATACCGACAGACATACGTTCACCACACTAACAGACCGAGCGATTAGTCATAATAGACCCGATATAGTTTTATATGACAAAATTTAAAAAAAATAACTTATATCATTGATGTCGCTATTCCAAATTCCTGTAATATTCAAAAATCTGTTAATGAAAAAATAAGAAAATACACAGATTTAGGAAATGAAATAAAAAGAATTTGGCATTCTCAGACTATAAAAATATTACCATTCGTTATTTCGGCTACTGGCATTATACCTAGCTCTCTTATTAAAAATTTAGGCGTATTAGATCTATCAAAAAATTTATATATAAAGATGCAAAAGTCGGTAATTTTGAATACATGTAGGATAACAAAAGATTTTTTAAATATTTATGTTGAGGGATCAGTAGGATTTATAGGCCCTGTTAGAAGTTCTACCGAGCCGAACCCTCTGATATGAAAATATCTGGAGTCGGTGAATTATTTTCCCATTTAATCTCTGGTGAGTTGACGTATTGTTCTTGTATTGTTTTGTATTTATTTTACTTATTTTTTGCACTTACATAATGTTGATTGACTAGATGATCATTTGTGGAAAAGTGTGTGGAAGGGTTTAGTTTTTCCTATGGGGATAATTTAACCCGGACAATAAAATCGGAAGTTTAATAATCATAAGTTACATAAAAACATAATTCAGATATTTCTTATGTAATGATAAACTTATGTTAACTGTTTGAACACCGGTGAATACTTCAAACTGGTATAAAAAGTGTGAATTGAGTTTAATTGATATTTTTCTTTTGTTCAAACCATCTTAATATATTCCACATTATTCCAAGGGTTCTTATTTGTGAGACTTTATCAAAAGCCTTAGTCAAGTCGGTGTACACTACGTCTGTTTGAAGACGTTTGTTCATTGTATTAAATAAATCATTATGTTTGTTAAAGTAGATGTTAGAGTCGGTGTACACTACGTCTGTTTGAAGACGTTTGTTCATTGAATTAAATAAATCATTATGTTTGTTAAAGTAGATCTATTTGCCACGATGAAGCTGCGAGATTATTTTATTGATCTCAGGCGAGAGTTTTGAGATCGAAGCAAATTCAAATAATTTAATTAACAATTGATTGATGACTGCATACATATAGGTCTATAGTTAGAGATATCTGATTTATTACCTTTATTAACATTTCCTTATCTGTGGTGTGTATTTACTACACATCGCTTCTAATAACTTTAATAACTCTATAAATATAATAAATTCTGGGTTCAGATTTTAGGTATTCCTCCGTTATACATTTATGCACTGAATTAAAAAATAATATTTTACATAGTTTTCAAATTCAATTAAAAATCAGAGTGTTTTGTTAAAAATCGGGAACAAATACACCAATACAATCAACCGTGTGACACTGCTACGCGAAGAGTGCGGGAGGAAATGACACGCTATTGATGTCTCGCTTTAGTTCGCTATGCGGGAATTGATGAGAAATCCACACGTCCGCAGTTGTATTCAATTTAGGTCATCGATACCAACGACCGCATAGCATCCAGTGCCAGTCGGTCGCGGGCCGTCGTTAGATATGGACTCCTCGCACGTTTTTTTAGCATCTGCCGATGGTTTTTTCATGTTTTCAGCAATTAAATTACAATTATTATCACTTTTGATATAATATATAATAAACATAAGCGACTAGCCATGAATATTCATATTTTTCCGATATTAAATCGCTTATTTTGAGATGTGTATTGACTACACAGCACCGGAACGCGTGGATTTTTTAGCACAGTAAGGGAAAGGTTAAAGATTGGAGACAAGAAGCTAGTTTCACATCTTTTCGGAAAGGCGGCAATTTTTAGAGATAAATTAAAAAGAGGATAAGTCAAGACTGATAAACATTTTGATAAGAATATTGGAGGAATGTTATCGTGGGCTGTCGATTTGTTAAATCAAGAGATTTTAACTTAGTTTTAATCTCACTTTCTTCAAATGTACCTACATTGATTAAAATCGATATTGTTATCATTTGTTTGCAATTTCATAGACTTTACCGAAGAATTTGACGAAAAGATCAACGACTTCTTGGGGATTATCGGCCATTTTATTATCAAAATAAATGTTAGAGGGAATGTCAGATTTAGTATTATTGAACATTTTTGAGAATTTGTAAATATTCTGAGGATAAGAAGTTGCCTTTCTTCGCAGTTATCAATGCATTTTAGGTAACATAACTAAGTTATAGTTCACAAAATTTAGCGTAATCTTTAGGATCGAGTGATGCAAAAAAATGCTACACTTTTGTAGCATTTTTTTGTGTCTAATTATTTTGATAAGATCCTGTTATTTATTTATAAGTACGTGATTAAGGCGATGCACTACGTAGTAATTTAAAATCATGTGTTTTTGGTTTGAAAATTTGGTCGCCTAGAAATGTTACAGATGCTTTAATTAAATACTGCGAGTAGAATACATCTTGGCCTTTGAAATAATCGAGTATTTTTTAGATAAGTCTTTTTATAAGCCCAGAAAAAATTAATTTATATGCCTATAAAAACTGCTTTAAAGTTCAAAATCTCCTACTTACGAACCCATTTTTGGTTATGGTTTTATTGTATAATGTGGCAAATTAAGTTATTTATAAAATGATCGAAAAACATTTAAATATTTATGCCTGAACATCCACAAAATAAAATAAAAGGCACTTTTTGGCCATGTTTTTTTCTTGCATAAATCAAAACAGGCGGATGGTATGAAGCGGGAATTTAAGCCTTATCGCCATCTACGTAAGGTGTGTTATTGATAGCGGCTCGATTCAAAATATTACACGACGTAGTGCATCGCCTTAATACATTTATTTAGAGAAGATACATTAGAGCACCATACTAGGCAGCTACCTGTTTCATGGTGACCAATGTAGGTTATTTAGTTTGAATTTAAGTCTAGTGTAAACATATTTTGGTAGAATTATAAAAAAAAATTGAAAATTGGTAAAAAAAACTTTGAATAACTCACAAAATTGCCAAGTTTTCTTGAAAATAAAACACAAATATATAAAGTAGTTCACATATGTACATACATACATACACATACAAACGCTCATATATACATATATACATGCATGTATGCATATACATATACATACACACACATACATATACTTACATACATAAAAACATAACGGCCGTATAATGGACGGCCGGCATAGTCCAGTGGTAACGCATTGGACTGCCATTCCGTAGGTCGCGGGTTCGAACCCGGCGTGCGCAAATAAATTTTATTTGATTAATTTGTGTTATTTCACAATTAATTAATTAAAATAATATATAGTATATTTGCGGCACGTTCCAGAGTGGAAGATACTACCAGTATCGCCCTGGTGTAAGACCACCATTCAGAATTGAAACGTTGCTCCAAATGGCTTTAGCCGTGTTAAGTGACTAGATCTGAATAGCCAGGTACTTCCCCACCTTCCTCTTTCCCCTCCCCACTTACCTTCAGCCTCACAACATCCCCCAATAGGGGATGCCATAGTCTCACTGGCTCCAGACGGGAGCAGTTGGGACTCTTGTGAGGTATTCACTATAAAAAAAAAAAATTAAAAAAAAATAACATAAAAAGTCCCCAAGCGCCTTCCTGAAACTGTCGTATTTGGCAATTGACTTGATTTCTATTGGTAAATTGTTGAAGATTTTAGGAGCAAGAAAATTAAATTGTGACTGAGCCATTGAGGTTCTTGTTGCTGGAATAATATAGTTGGATTGGATGGAATATCTTTTGTTATAGGTTGATTAAGATAGGTTGTTATAGTATGTTTGAATTTGTAGTAGGAGGATAAGTGTTTGATGTATAGGGATTTTATGTTGAGTACTTTGAAGTCCTTAAATATGTCCATCGTGGGGTGAATGTAGTGTTCTTTGTAGATTGATTTTAGAAACGGTTACAAACATATCAAAAGCATTGTTTAGATTTAAGAAAAGCGTATCTAACATTGTTATTTCTCAAAGATACAAATAGCTCCAATCAGCAGAAGATAAAAGAATAGTTAATAGTTATCAGTGTAATGTATTGTAATAAAGTTGAGTATTCAAGCAATAGATGGCGCTTTGACGGCCGGCATAGTCCAGTGGTAACGCATTGGACTGCCATTCCGAAGGTCGCGGGTTCGAACCCGGCGTGCGCAAATAAATTTTATTTGATTAATTTGTGTTATTTCACAATTAATTAATTAAAATAATATATAGTATATTTGCGGCACGTTCCAGAGTGGAAGATACTACCAGTATCGCCCTGGTGTAAGACCACCATTCAGAATTGAAACGTTGCTCCAAATGGCTTTAGCCGTGTTTAGTGACTAGATCTGAATAGCCAGGTACTTCCCCACCTTCCTCTTTCCCCTCCCCAGTTACCTTCAGCCTCACAACATCCCCCAATAGGGGATGCCATAGTCTCACTGGCTCCAGACGGGAGCAGTTGGGACTCTTGTGAGGTATTCACTATAAAAAAAAAAAATTTAAAAAAAATAACATAAAAAGTCCCCAAGCGCCTTCCTGAAACTGTCGTATTTGGCAATTGACTTGATTTCTATTGGTAAATTGTTGAAGATTTTAGGAGCAAGAAAATTAAATTGTGACTGAGCCATTGAGGTTCTTGTTGCTGGAATAATATAGTTGGATTGGTTGGAATATCTTGTGTTATAGGTTGATTAAGATAGGTTGTTATAGTATGTTTGAATTTGTAGTAGGGGGATAAGTGTTTGATGTATAGGGATTTTATATTGAGTACTTTGAAGTCCTTAAATATGTCCATCGTGGGGTGAATGTAGCGTTCTTTGTAGATTGATTTTAGAAACGGTTACAAACATATCAAAAGCATTGTTTAGATTTAAGAAAAATGTATCTAACATTTCATTGTTATTTTTTTCAAGATAGTTAATAGTTATCAGTGTAATGTATTGAAATAAAGTTGAGTATTCAAGCAATAGATGGCGCTAGTCATAAAGCTTACTCCAGATTCCGACAGATGTGGCTAGAGTGAAGCAATTATCTGTGGGATAATATTGACAGGCAAGAAGCTTCTCGAACCAGAGAATTACCAACCCTCGGGTAATGAACAGTGTAGCTAAATCCAGAATTATTAATTATTACGTAAATAAACACAATTATACTAAAGAACCTTTTACTTTTACAAAGAGTTCCCAACACTGAATTCTGCAAAGTAAGGCAGACATAGCAAATAGTCATTTGATTAAAATCTGCTTTGAAAAAGTTTAACTTTGTTGATGCCGATAGATTTTTTATTCTTACTGAACCGTAACATTAATTTGTTAGTGACTTATCGATTGGAAAAATAATATAAACAAATGCGAATACTTTTACAGAAGAAAAATTGGTAAATACTTGATTGAGAAGACGAGAGTTAATACTGTATACATAATTTAACTGCCGGAGACTTAAAAAATTTGACATCTCCATTATTTTGTGAGAACCATGATTGACGTTAAGTTATGTTGTTAGGCAGATTAAAGTCTCCCGTCAAAATCATGGTGGCACCAGAAAATCTCGTTTGCATAGTTTCAACTTCGCGTTAGTGGTCTATATATATTTGGACGTCAGAAGATGGGGAATTTAAAAACAGCTGACTATTATTTATTTTGTAACTTACTCTGATTATATCCAAACTAGGAGTTTTATTGGGCGAGACTCTCTCCATTTTGTTTACTAAGTAACTGAATAATTAATTTTATGTAAATTATAAATGAAATTCAGATAAAATAAATACTAGGAAAGATTGTAGTTATCTTAAAGGTGAAAAAATAACTAAGTGATAAAAATAATTTTAATCTTTTATGCAATCAACATAACTTAAATATTTTTGTCCTACCAGATAATAATAGACATAACAATTTTTCACTTTAGCTCGACACAGGAGTCATCTTTGGGGACGCTGTTCGGAAGGGTCTTTTTAGAGAAAGGAAGGAGAGAACTTCGGCAGTATTCTCACGGAGACTCTTGACCCAGATGTAGAGGTTAGGTGCAGAATTGAAGCAGCAAGAACTGCGTTCATTAAAATGAAATCCCTCTTCTGCAATGATAATATCAGCTTAAAACTAAGGCAGAGAATGCTAAAAAGTTATGTGTGGTCGGTCTTGTTGTATGGATGTGAAACATGGACCTTGAAAGTAAATACCATGAACAGGTTAGAGGCTTTTGAAATGTGGCTTCACCGGAGAATACTCAAAGTCCCATGGACCGACATGATCACCAACACAGAAATTCTCAGGCGGGCTAGAGCAGAGAGAGAACTGCTTAGATTAATAAAAATCTTTTCATATCTGGGTCATGTACTTCGAGGGGAGAAGTATCACTTGCTCCAGCTAATATTGAAAGGCAAGATAGAGGGTCGAAGAGGGCCTGGTAGGAGACAAATGTCTTGGCTGCGAAATATACGAGAGTGGACCGGCATTAGAAGTGTGGAGGAGCTATTCCGGGCAGCGCAAGACAAAGAGACATTTTCTAGAGTGATCGCCAACGTCGGAGGGACCTGATACGGCACATAAAGAAGAAGAAGAAGGAGAGAAAGTTTTGGAAAGGAAAAAAGAATGTGGCGTAGGAATCTGATGGACGTATGAATCCATTCGGTGCATAGCGTTGGGTCGAGAGAAAGTCCGGCTGGAGAAGTCAAAAGGTCTCCCACAACGGATCCAACCCGCCTCTGGTGGGTAGACGCAATACCTAGCAAACCTCACTCCATGAACCCGAGCATACCTGCCAAGTCACCAAACTTAGCTTGCCACTTTTTTTTTTTTTTTTTATATTAACTCTACACAGGAGGCCCTAAAGAAAATAGTTTCCCTCAGGGCCTATGTCATCTTTGGGGATGCTGTGTGGAGGGTCTTTTTGTGGAGAGGAAGGAGTGAACATGGGTCTTGAAGAGTCCCATGTTGTAGGAGGGAGGAAACATAGAGGCCGGCAGTTCGTTCTACAGCCGAGCTGTTGAACTTAAGAACGAATCGTAGAAGCGACCCGTTCTCATGTGACAAATGTCAACCGTGTACAAATTTTGGGCGCGCGTTTGGCGTGTATCCCGACTACGCACCGGTGCCGAAGGGATCAATGACGCTAGTTCCTCAGAGCATCTTCCATTGTAATACCGATAGAACAAGGACAGCATACCTACCTGACGCCTGTGCTCTAAAGATTGCAGTCCGCTTGTTAAGATTGGGGAATCTATCAAACGGACCGCCCGTTTTTGCACAGAGTCAAGGGTTTTTTTCAGGTATTTAGGGGCTCCGGACCAGAGATGGCTGCCAAATTCGACAGTAGGGCGCACTTGCGATTTGTACAGGGTCAGCAGTTGTGTACTATTAAAGTATCTGCGGGCCCTGTACAGTACGCCCAGCTTCTGAGAGGCCAACTTTACTCTGGCTTCGATGGAGCCCCCGTACCTGAGCTGGTCACTTATAGTTACACCAAGCATATCAATGGAAGGCCTGTTAGGAAGATTGCTTCCGTTGAAGGGGACTAGATTACCATTTAGATCCCTTTTAGACGTAATCAGACTTGGGGTGACCTATGGCAGGGGTGTTGGTTTTCCAATAAATGGTTCCCGGGGCGGCGGTACATGACTACATGAACTCTATACAAGAGTGGATTTTATAAAACAATTTCAAGAATACTGCACTGACCACTGGCCGGAACTAGTTGTACTAGAATGTTAGTTGTAAGTCACTAGCTTCGATGTAAATCACCTTACTTATTATTATAATATTATTTTTCTAGTATACAATATTTATTTTTCTAAAAACTAAACAAAACTAACCATTACGCCGTTTCTCCGCAGGGGTAGGCAGAGAGGACGGACCGCCAAACCACTCGGTCTTGGCACACGCTCCTTGCCTCATTCACATTCATACATCGTCACATACATACTCTTCTATTATTCTGATCCTTGACATGGCCCGACTCGAGTATCTGAATCACTTGATCGTGCCATGTCTTCCTTGGGTGTCTCCGACTTTTGCTAAAATTCGCATTTGCATCATATATTCTCCTTACACTCCTTTCTTGGCTCATTCGCTCTACATGCCCAAACCATCTAAGCGTCCCTTTTTTAATCTTACTCATTGTTTTTCCATACAAACAATTCAACTTTTTTTATTTAAAAACTACTTTAAAACATTTAAATTTGTAAAAATATTTTTTACTTTTACTAACGTGTAGAATAATCCATCAAAGTTAGTACACTTTACTGTACATATATATTTGTACAGCGCCCTTGATGTGTTTTTTTCGGCACTTTACAAATCATCCAAATATTATTATTATGGTTTGCCCAATTGGGGTATTCAATATCCCATTAAATATTCCCGTTTGACATTGAATTTCCTGTTTTTCTTAATTAAATACTGTTTTTGAAAGCAGATCAAAGACTCTTTCAGATTTTAGTTATTACAAATGGATATACGCAATTAAAAATACTCAAATTTTGAATGCACAAGACAAGTCGCTTATCGGAAGATTTGATTGCGTAAACTGCAGTTACTACTGTTGAATGCAACAGACAAGTCGCTTACCGGAGGTTTTGATTGCGTTAAATGCAGTTACTACTGTTGAATGCAACAGACAAGTCGCTTACCGGAGGTTTTGATTGCGTAAACTGCAATTACTACTGTTAAATGCAACAGACAAGTCGCTTACCGGAGGTTTTGATTGCGTAAACTGCAGTTACTACTGTTGAATGTAACAGACAAGTCGCTTACCGGAGGTTTTGATTGCGTAAACTGCAGTTACTACTGTTACTAAACTGCAGTTACTACGATTACTAAACTGCAGTTACTACTGTTACTAAACTGCAGTTACTACGATTACTAAACTGCAGTTACTACTGTTACTAAACTGCAGTTACTATTGTTACTAAAACACAAACTAACAAATGTATTTAATAAGACAAAGATATTATTAAAGTTACTGTCACTTTTTTTCGTTTTATATAAAAATATCTATAACAAAATTTGCAAAACTTTGGAAATACTTTTCAAATGATAAACTTTTAAATGAAAATTCAAAGCGTGGTGTTCTCTCTTTCTAATTTTATTTAAATCATATATCTTACCATAATACAAAATGAGATAGCATGACTTTTATGAATCTGTGTCAGGCTGGGATATATCTTCCAAAAAGACTTCCAAGAAGGGGTTAAAAAGAATAATTGTCTGTATGCAATCGAATTGAAGATTAGGTGAGGTTAGGTTATGTTATATCAGTTAAGGTTAGGTTAGGCAACAATCAGTAAGGTTAGGTTATGTCAGATCAGGTCATGTTAGGATAGGTTAATAATTACCTCGGCTTCAATCAGATTCTTGACGGTCTTCATGACGGCTACAGGCGATATGTCCGTGACGATGTCCAGCCCCCGACCGCCCTCAGCCGGCGCGGCGGACAGTGCGGCCAAATGCACAGCCTGCGAGGAACTGTGCGATATCCACACCACGTAATCTGCAGTCAGTGTTTGGTCCGCCAAAGCAGTGGTCACCTGCAATCACAATGGGCAAGGTATCCAGTATAGATCTACCCGACAGTTGATACCCTTCCGTTTATACACGGACAAGTGTTCCCCTGACTCTTGATTCCCCAAGACCGACAGTTGATCCCCCTACAGTTTATACCCCGGCATATGTTCCCCTGACAGTTGATTCCCGGACAATCTATCCCTCGACAGTTGATTCCCCAATACTTGATCTCCTGACAGTTGATCCCCTCTGTTGATGTCACCGACAGTTGATCCTACGACTAGTGATGTAGACCCGGGAATATTCCCCGACCTGAGATAAATTCCCGAAAACGGGGAATTTATTTTATTTTTAATAATATGGTTTCTACACTTCTCTTGGATGCTTTATTGAGTGTTAGCAGTTATCTAAGACGACATCCTCTGATTTGTCACAGGTTGCCATAAGAATATTGACTGCTCCCATTACTTCAGCAGCCACTGAGAGATCTTTTAGCACGTTTAGTCGCATTCATACAACACGGAGGAATCATCTAACAACTCAAATAACGTTTCAAACCTATCTGGTACTCGCAAACGCAAACATCCAATTGTGCTGAGGAAGAAGAAAACGTAGATAATCCTGAGTCGGCAACAACTTCGTCCGGGTCGGATGAAGAAGAAGAAGAAGAAGAATATGAAGGTGAAAGTGGGAGCGAAGTTGATAGTGTCAGTGTCCAATCGGTATCGTCAGATGAACAGTAACGATCTGTGAAGTTGTGTCATTTTTACGATTGATTTTTTATATGTACCGTTTACTAGCATAAAGTGTATATAGGCTACTAATACTGTACAGTATACAATTATATAGAGATACTACTCACTTAAAAATAATTTTGATCGGTGTTTTTTTGTTATTTTTCTCTTGGATCCTATTCCTATATATATGGGAATAGTTTTTATGGATCTATCCTGCTCTATATGTATCATATGTGTGTATATTTTATTTTTTATTTAATAAATATTATTCTTTTTGAGGTAAAATGTTGTTAAAATCAAAATTCCCAAAATTCCCCGTCCAGGGGAATATTCCCGGGAATATTCCTGGGAATATTCCCCAGAAATAAATTCCCGGGAATTTATACATCACTACCTACGACTGTTGAATTTCCGACAGTTGGTCCCTCTACAGTTGATCCCTCAACAATTGTTCCCCTGACAGTTGATGTCCCTACAGTTTATCCCCCTTCATATGATCCCCTAACAGTAGTATCGCATGACATTCGATCCCTCGAGAGTTGATTCCCTGATAGTTGTTCCCCGACAGATAATCCCCCTACAGTTTATACTTCGACAGTTGATCCCCTGTGAGTTGATTTCACCGACAGAAAATGTATTTTTTTTAATTCCCCCCTCTCCCCACCCCCTAGCGGGTGTTCAACCATCTTGTTTTGTTTTGAGTCTGCAGATCTTCATTACTACCACCCACAAATGACTATGTATAGTGAGTTATTCTACCTGCTGTTTGATGTAGCTCCACACCTCACTGTAGGGACGAAGTTCTAGCTGGGCGCCCACCCCCTCCTGCCGCAGCTGTTCTAGGACTGCGGGGGGCAGATCGGGGCCGCTCTGGGTGAACACCAGCAGGCGCGAGGGCGTCACGCACACGTACCCCACAAACACCGGGTTATACGGGATGTCGGAACCTCGCAGATTCAACAAATCTGAAAAATACGTTTATAGTTAATCTATGGTATAAATCACCTTGTGCTGTAATTGTCGTTGAGTCATCTCGTGCTATTTCTGTCACAATTTTTTTTTTTTGGAATACAGCACAAGAATCCCAACAGCTCTGATTGTCAGACTCGCGAAAGAGATGGAGAAGAGGAAGGTGGGGAAGAGGAAAGTGGGGAAGTACGTAGAGATACTAAGAGTATCTTTCACTCTGGAACATGTCATGAATATACTGTATATTATTTTTTATGAATAAATTGTGAAATGAATCAAATGAAATTTATTTGCACATGCCGGGATTTGAACCCACGACCTGCGGATTCCTAGTTTAGTTTAATAAACAGTTTTAGAAACAGAGAACGACAATTTCTCTTTGCATTTAAAGGTTTACAATAGTTTATATTGTCATTAATTCTAGTAACATCTATCGAATATCTATCTTTTTTTTTTTTTTTTTTTTTTTTTTTTTTTTTTTTTTTTTTTTTTTATAGTCGGAGGCGGTTTACTTACGTTCCCCGCGAGCACTTAGGCCATAGGCCCATTGTACTGAATATCTATCTTTCATAAAATATAATAGGTACGCGCTCTGAGTAGGTGCGCATTCTGAATAGGTGCGAGCTCTTAATAGGTGTGAGCTCTAAGTAGGTGCGCATTCTTAGTTCGTGCGCGCTCTGAGTAGGTGGGCATTTCGAATAGATGTGAGCTCTGAGTAGGTGCGCATTCTTAGTAGGTACACGCTCTGAGTAAGTGCGCATTCCGAATAGGTGTGAGCTCTGAGTAGGTGCGTATTCCGAATAGGTGCGAGCATTATTTTTAATAATGAAAAATTCTGTTAGCTAAATAATACTCACAGGCCACGTCGTCCAATGCTGTGACCACATATGCTATTCGCTCAATAATACTCACAGGCAATGTCGTCCAACGCTGTGACCACATATGCTGTTAGCTAAATAATACTCACAGGCAACGTCGTCCAACGCAGTGACCACATATAGTTCGGCAGATTTCTCCTCCATCTTTTCTCTAATGTCTGTCAACTTTTCCAGAACAGTCCTGCCTGGAAATGAAATAAACAAAATTCATCTAAATTTATAGTGGAGAGGGGAGGAGCGGGGTGGATAGAGAATTTCAGAAGATGCGAATTCCTTACAATATGTCGCATCTTAGGGAAGGCTAGCTAGAAAATTTCCAAACAAAAAAATCCCAAAGATTTACAGGGTTTCAAAAACTTCAGTAGGTTTTTGTAAATACAGGGTGGCGCAGATGGATCGGGTGGTTTTGAAGTGGACTTTACGTCTGGAGTGGGGGAGCCAGGTGTTTGGCGGTCTTCGTGCTGTGGTGGGGGGGTCGGGAAGTTCCAGTTGCAGACTGGCAGTCAGTCGCGATGGCTACGTGGTCCGTTGAGCATCGTGTTTTGAGCAGTGGAAGAGTTTATAGTCAATTGTTGCTGTGACGCGTGCCTTTTGCCGGCGTTTCAACATCCCACCTCGCGGTAGTGTTCCTAAGCGAGATGCGATATTGAGTTGGGTGCATAATTTCCGCACTACTGGTTCTCGTGCTCCAAAATGGACGTCTAGACCTCGAACAATAAGAACGCCTGAGAACGTGGAGCGTGTGAGACGCGATGTCATTACGAGCCCACGTCGATCAACGAAACATCGTGCTCAAGCTCTTGGAGTGTCACGTCGGAGCCTTCAACGATTCTTAACAAAGAACTGAAATTCCACCCCTATAAAATCATGGTGGTCCAGAAGATTCTCCCAACAGACCATCTTCAAAGGCTTCAGTCTAGCCAACGGATGTTGGAGTTATTGGAAGATGAACAACGAAATCACATTAATTCCTGGTGTTGTGCTTGAGCGGGCAATGCGGAACGTTAAGGACCGACTCCAAGAAAGCGTCGCTCGAGAAGGAGGGCATTTGATGGATGTAATTTTTAAAAACTAACTTTACTAATTTTTTGTTAATAAATTTCCATTGTAACTACACGTTTTGCACTTTATTTCAATCCAATACCTTTAAAATTGACAGTTTGACAAGTATTTTAAAACCACCCGATCCATCTGCGCCACCCAGTATATGCGAATTCGGTAGTTTTTCAAAAAATTTTGCTGGTTAAAAAGTGAACAGTTACGCGATTGGTCAATGCTCAGACTATAGCCGTCTCACTCTCACTATAGTATTGCCAGCTCAACACGCTTCTTTTTGAAAATAACAGTGGGCGCCAATTCAGTTTACATTGTAACTGTACGAAACTGTAGAGGTAATAATACTATCAGAGAGAAGAAGGTTTGGATGGACTGCTTTCAGCAAACATAACGTCTACCAGATGCTTAACATACTTGTATACTTGTACTTACCGGTGTAGTTAGCTGCCAGTGGAAAGATTGGGTTGTTGGGCGATTGTGGTCTGGTGGCACCATCAAGTTCCTCCCACACCAAGTCAACCAAGTCCTGCTCCACTGCCACAAGGGTGTGGCCGGCCTTCTGTAGGGCTTTCTGCAGTACAATCAAACATAACGTTTTGGTTTGGATCGACACAAAAGATACCTAACACCTAACCTAACACAAGGTCCAACTCCACTGCCTCAAGCGTGTGGCCGGCCTTCTGTAGGGCTTTCTGCAGTACAATCAAACATAACGTTTTGGTTTGGATCGACACAAAAGATACCTAACACCTAACCTAACACAAGGTCCAACACCATTGCCGCAAGTGTGTGGCCGGCCTTCTGTAGGGCTTTCTGCAGTACAATCAAACATAACGTTTTGGTTTGGATCGACACAAAAGATACCTAACACCTAACCTAACACAAGGTCCAACACCATTGCCGCAAGTGTGTGGCCGGCCTTCTGTAGGGATTTCTGCAACAGAATCAAACGACACGTTTCGGTCTGCATCAAAACAAAAGGTACCTAACACCGAACCTAATTAACTCCAGGTCCTGCTCCACTGCTCTGTAAGGATTTTGTAACACAACAAACGTTTCGGTTTGTTTGTTAACGATGCTGTGTTGGGCGCACATTTGGCTTATTTCCTGACTATGCACCGATGCTGAAGGGATCAATGACACTAGTTCCTAGGAGCATCTTCCATTGTAATACTGATAGAACAAGGACAGCATACCTACCTGACGCATGTGCTCTAAAGATTGCAGTCCGCTTGTTAAGATTGGGGAATCTATCAAACGGACCGCCCGTTTTGCATAGAGTCAAGGGTTTTTTTCAGGTATTTGGGGGCTCCGGACCAGAGATGGCTGCCAAATTCAACAGTAGGGCGCACTTGGGATTTGTACAGGGTGAGCAGTTGTGTACTATTAAAGTATCTGCGGGCCCTGTACAGTACGCCCAGCTTCTGAGAGGCCAGCTTTACTCTGGCTTCGATGGAGCTCCCGTACCTGAGCTGGTCACTTATAGTTACACCAAGCATATCAATGGAAGGCCTGTTCGGAAGATTGCTTCCGTTGAAGGAGACTAGATTATCATTTGGATCCCTTTTAGACGTAATCAGAAGGGATTGGGTCTTTGAAACATTAAATTCGACGAGATTATTTTTACCTCAGGAGGAAATACTCTCGAGATAACCATGTTGTAATGCATGTTGATTACTGAGAGAAAATACCGTGTTTAATTCACTTGATCATGCCGTGTTGACTTCCTCGAGCGACTTCTTCCACCAGTGACATCCACACATGAAATCGGTACATTATTACAGTGTTAAGTTGAGGAATCAGTAACGAGGGAGGACTTACCTTCAGTGGTTCCCACACGGAGTTGGCCATGAGCAACGGATTGGCCCCGACATTGGAACGGGGAGGCAAGTTTTTTACCAACCACTTCTCCTGCGTTGGGGTTTCGGGGAGCGCTAAAAAAAATACCAAAGTATAAATAAAAAAACACTGAATTTAGTCTATAAATCATCAAAAATGCTCATTTCGACTGTGCGTCTGTCTGTGTTTGTGACTCCGGTTCAATTGACTCGGATTTGTTTTTAATTTTTATTTTTTAAATTGATACTGATCGTGTCAAGAATTCAGACAAGCGATAAAGTACCTACCTATAGTATAATATATATTTTAAAAGAAAATTATTTTTATTGTCATTTTCACAATTGGAACTGATTGTTTGAAGAATTCAAGTGATATAGTACCTACCTATAACATAATATATATTCTAACAATAAATTAGTTTCAATGTCATTTTCAAAATTGGAACTGAGTGTTTGAAGAATTCAAGTGATATAGTACCTACCTATAACATAATATATATTCTAACAATAAATTAGTTTCAATTTCATTTTCAAAATTGGAACTGATTGTTTGAAGAATTACGACAAGTGGTAAAGTACCTACCAATAATAATAATAATGATTGGATCATTTTCATTTTCGTGAGAAAATCATCTCAAGGGTTCTTAACAACTTAATTTATCTATAGCAACTTGATGCCTTGACACTTGTTTGTCAAATGTTTCTGTCTTCATGAGTGTGAGTCATAAGTACTTACATTGCTTCATGAGTTCCCAATCCCCGGACAGTTCTGCCGCAGCCTGAAGGTAATATCTGCCGTCCGTCCATAGCAGGGCCTGGTCGGGAGTCACCACGGCTGTCCCCGCCGAGCCCGTGAACCCCGACACATAGGCGCGCCGTGCTTCATGCTCTGCTATGTACTCGCTCTGTAACACCAAACTTGTAGTAGAACAGAGATGATGTTTACAAAATTGGAGTTTTGAGAGGAAATCGGTTAGATAAGGTTAGGTTTAAATGTGTTTATTAACTAGATGAAGTTTCCGACATCGCCCGGCCTTAAACAAAGTGACTATCCCTTTTAGCAATATGACTATCTTATTCAAGCAATGGGACTATCTCTTTCAGTAATGTGAGTATCCCTATCAGCAATGTAATTATCCCTTTCAGCAATGTAACTATCCTATTTAAGCAATGTGACTATCCCATTCAGCAAAGTGATTACCCCTTTTAGCAATATGACTATCTTATTCAAGCAATGAGACTATCTCTTTCAGTAATGTGAGTATCCCTATCAGCAATGTAATTATCCCTTTCAGCAATGTAACTATCCTATTTAAGCAATGTGACTATCCCATTCAGCAAAGTGATTACCCCTTTTAGCAATATGACTATCTTATTCAAGCAATGAGACTATCTCTTTCAGTAATGTGAGTATCCCTATCAGCAATGTAATTATCCCTTTCAGCAATGTAACTATCCTATTTAAGCAATGTGACTATCCCATTCAGCAAAGTGATTACCCCTTTTAGCAATATGACTATCTTATTCAAGCAATGGGACTATCTCTTTCAGTAATGTGAGTATCCCTATCAGCAATGTAATTATCCCTTTCAGCAATGTAACTATCCTATTTAGCAATGTGACTATCCCATTCAGCAAAGTGATTACCCCTTTTAGCAATATGACTATCTTATTCAAGCAATGGGACTATCTCTTTCAGTAATGTGAGTATCCCTATCAGCAATGTAACTATCCTATTTAAGCAATGTGACTATCCCATTCAGCAAAGTGATTACCCCTTTTAGCAATATGACTATCTTATTCAAGCAATGGGACTATCTCTTTCAGTAATGTGAGTATCCCTTTCAGCAATGTAACTATCCTATTTAAGCAATGTGACTATCCCTTTTAGCAATATGACTATCTTATTCAAGCAATGGGACTATCTCTTTAAGTAATGTAACTATCCCATTCAGCAAAGTGACTAACCCTTTTAGCACTATGACTATCATATTTAAGCAATGAACCCTCCCTTTTAGCAATATGACTATCTTATTTAAGCAATGTGACTATCCCTTTCTTGTGACTAAAAGACTCTTTCCGCCTATTGGACGGGGTGTCAGCGAATACCCTATAATATTAATAATATGTCCAGCTCCAGTTAAATATTGGCAATATGACCAACTCTGACCGCTAAAGGCGCAGGTGTGGCATATTGACGTTGACATTCCTTTCAATGGCAGCAAATTGAATTTATTACTATCATGTTGACAGAGTTTTTCAATTTGTATTGTTCAATATTCATAACAAAAAATATGAAAATGTCCCAAAAGTAGGTTCTGTGTGTTCAGTTTACGGATGAAATAAATACAAACGACAAAAACACTCCCAAGTCGTTTTCTAAGATACCAAAAAACGTCGACGGATTACAGTTGAAGAAATATTATGGTTTATTAAATTTAAGCAAATAAAATGTACTTAATTTTATAAAATGTGATAAATACCATAAAAATATTATTATAAAAATTTAAAGGTTAATTCGGCAAACAGTGTTAGTTCCATGTAGCAAGCATTCTGTGTTCATGTTGAAGTTATAAAACTTCATCAATGTTGATTTTAAATCAGCAAACAGTGTTAGTTCCTTGTAGCAAGCATTCTGTGTTCAAGTTGAAGTTATAAAACATCATCAAGCATTCTATGTTCGTGTTGAAGTTATAAAACATTGCCAATGTTGATGTTAAATCAGCAAACAGTGTTAGTTCCATGTAGCGAGCATTCTGTGTTCGTGTTGAAGTTATAAAACATTGCCAATGTTATGTTAAATCAGCAAACAGTGTTAGTTACTTGTAGCATTCTGTGTTCATGTTGAAGTTATAAAACATTGCCAATGTTGATGTTAAATCAGCAAACAGTGTTAGTTACTTGTAGCATTCTGTGTTCATGTTGAAGTTATAAAACATTGCCAATGTTGAATTTGTTGGGATTTTTAATCAAACAGCTATAATTCTAGATTTGATTTGTTCGCTTGTCGGAACAGCTCATATTGTCTCATAGAAATCGTTATGCCTCCCTTACTGCCATAATTAGAAATATGAATTAAACGATGTTAAAAAGAAAAGCTTTACGTTCAAATCCCAAAGTCAAACACAGAATAAGTAAAATGTACACATCTATAAAACCAAAGGTTCGCACCTCAATTTGAGAGATTTATATTTTTATTTATTGGATAATTTGTATAGCGCCGCTTTTGTGAGATATCACCTCAGGGGCGCTTTACAGTTGATGCAGGTATTACGGGAAATATAAATATTACAAAAATAGAGTGAAGTTAAGTTAAGTAAAATGAAGTACAGGAACAGGTGACACGAAGATAGAAGATGGAGACTCTGCAGCAAGAATTCTAGGTGGTGAAGAAACTGGGCCAGTTGCTGCAGCAAGAGAGTCCACCGCGTCCAACAACAGCATCCAGGTATGTATCTGCTGCTAATAAAGCGCTGACACCTTACATAGATAAGAGACCCTGGCAGCACCGCTGTGACTTCGGCAAGTCCATCATTTATCTCCATGTAATCCTGTTCCTGGTGATTGTTGAAGTGGTGCTTTCTGCCCGCAATAAAAAGCGACGGTCGGGATAATAAATTACCCTGGGCTTAGTAAAAAAAACTTGCCAGGGTCCAAACTTTCCCAGTTTCCGAGAATTATGTTGAAAAAATCTGAGGTGCATTTACTGATCGCCGTTCGTTTCGAATGTCCAATATTTTTGAGCAAATTTTTGAATATTCTCTTTTAAAACACTGCACTCAAATCACATATTATAAATTTCTAAAAATTATTAAGATTATTTTTATTTAAGTTCAAATGTTGATTGATTGATTTTAAAAATAATTTCAAAGGGATGTTGCCTTATTTCCCTTGAAAATACTAAAAAAAACACAAAGCGGTTGGAGGAAGCGTTAGGACGCGTCTTGCTGCCACGAAGGGCGCTATACTACTTAAAGAATTTAAGAAACTTTGCCAATTTTTTTATTATTTATTTTTATTAAGGGAGGTGATAGTATAATGTTCTTTATACATCTGTCTTAACAAAATACTATTTTAGTAGACAAAAAAAAGCAAGATAACCATTCTTCATATTTAAAAAAATATATGTTTATTTCTACTAATAAATTTGAATCATCATCTTTCAAAAACAGTTATTAGTCTTCAAATACGTTCAGAAATATCCTATTTATTTGGAATTTATTGAGAAGCAAAAATACACCCAAATTCTCCGACATTCTGACAGCATTTTTAAGAAATGTAACCGTCAATAATTTGCCAGAGGCCTGAAAGGTTAATACATAGCCGCTTTAATATTTTTTATGTACGAGCCAAAAAATCAGATAGGTTATCTAATTTTTTTCAGTTTCTATAATTCTGTATTGTAAAATATTGAATATATCACATAAAATCCTTTGAAATGTATGTGAAAAAACCTTGGCGAACAACTCGTGGCGCTAGTCTACCATGTTGCCATCAGAATGTATGAGAAATGTCAGAAGTCGGAGGTATTATAGGGTGTACCTGGTGGGCGTCTCCCGTGGGGATGAGGTAAGCCTTCAAGGACTTGGTCTGCTGCATCAAGGCCCGGAGGCGCGCCAGTCTGTTGGCCATGTCAGGATCTGCCTTTGAGTCGACAACGGCTGCAATCGACCTGAAATTAAAAGAGATTCTTTTCATTAAACAGTCCCAACTGCTTCCTGCTGTCGTGAACAATTGGACTGTGGCGGAGAGGAAGATAGGAACAGTTTTTATTTTAATATTTTAATAAGTTCCCTCTGGGCCTAGATCATCTTTGGGGACGCTGTAAAGAAAGAGAAGGAGTGAACTGGCAAATCATTACGGAGGCAAGCTGTTGAAATCAAGAAAAAACGACACGTTATAATGTCATAAATTTCAACCCAACTGTGATCAATTACAGTAGTTCTTCTGACCATCTTCCATTTGTATACTTCTACCCGACTCCTGTGCTCTAAAGATTGCAATCATGTTTTACCGACAGAAAACCTGTCAATTCATTTGTTGAAGGCCTGCAGTCCCGTTTTTAACAGGAATAAGAATAATTTTACCAGATATTTAATAAATTGGCAATATTTCATATCAGTGTAATTTCTCCGTGTATACGGTTTACATTTGTCAAGGGTCTCTTCAAGACCCAGACTCACCCTTTTATTCCTTAAAAACAGCACACCCAGAGATGACATGTACATCATTAATCATTCGGCATGCACACTTAGCTCATCCTAGAAGACGAAGATGTTCCATGCATACATTTACGTATGGAAGTACGTTATAAATAATTAAAATTTTCAAAAAGTCAAAACTGGTAGAATCAACTTAATGGTATGAATTCATCGCTCCCAGTCAGATAGGTCGAGAGAGTCCGGCTGGAGATATCAAAGGGTTTCCCTCAACCGGCCTCTTCTGTTCCTGGATAAACCTCACCCCACGAAGCCGGACACGACTGTTAATTCACAGACCGTAGCTCGCCACTTGGGGTGACCTATGGCAGAGACGAATGGTTCCCGGGGCGACGGTACCCATGCACGCCTCCCAAATCACATCATTGGGACTAATAAATAGTTAAAACTTACATTTTAAAGTTCACACTTGTCAAAAACTTCAATAAAGACTTATGTGCCAACAGCAGTTGTAAAATTGTATAATGATAAGATATATTATCAGTGCCTTATCAATTTTACAGTATTTACCAGCTGACTTGTAACCGACAGCGCTCGGGGACTTGGGGTAAAGTTTTCAGGTCAAATTCCATAGTACCTGACAACTGGTTGCATTCTTAAGGTGGAAGTAATATTATTGATTTATTTAACAATTTGTATAGCGCCGCTTTTGTGAGATATCACCTCAGGGGCGCTTTACAGTTGAAGCAGGTATTAGAAAAAATATAAATATTACAAAAATAAAGTTAAATGAAATGAAGTACAGGAATAGGTGACGATGGAGACTCTGCAGCAAGAATCCTAGGTGGTGAAGAAACTGGACCAGCTGCTGCAGCGAGAGAGTCCACTGCGTCCACCAAGGTTCGTCATCCGTCCAGATATGTGTCTGCTGCTAATTAAGCGCTGACACAATATTCTCGCATAGATAACAGACCTTGGCAGCACCGCTGTGACATTCGGCGAGTCCATCATTCATCTCTGTGTAATTCTGTTCCTGGTGATTGTGTTAGTTAGTGGTGCATTGTGCCCACAGTAAAACGTGACTGTCGGGATAATAAATTACCCTGGGCTTAGCGAAACACTTGTTAGGGCCTTCAGAGTTTCCGAGAATTCCGTTGAAAACATCTGGCGTACCTACAGTTACCGATCCTCGTCCCAAGTTCAAGTTTCACTTTTATTCTACCAGCTCTACGGAAAGAAGAAATGTTCATGTTTTGTCCTGCTGTTATTGTTTTGTAATCACTTTGTATAAACAGTAAATTTAGTGTTATAATATTAGATCTGTATTGGGTAAGGCACACTGTTGGAATAATTTTAAGAACATGACCACTAATACTAAATTACCGTTTAAGTTTGTTATAAATAAGCACACTTGAAGTGAAATGCCACTCAATTACGCTATTTAAATGCCATGTTATTATTATTATTATATAAAGGCACACACGTATTCGAATGCAACGTTGCGCTAAAATTTCAAAGCAATCGGTGAAGAACTTTCGGAGATTAAAGATTTTGGAGCGTCCCCGACTTTTTCTACCATTCAAACCACTCTCTAAACACTCCTGACACTAATAAGAACAAACAAATTTTCAGCGAAATCAGATGAATGCTAAAGGAACGCTTACGGGGCAAACGAAGAAACATTCATTTTTATATATATATAGATAGATTAATTATCTCTAATAAAAATATGTTTATCACACATTGTGACGACCACTGAAGATGTGCACTAATGGAAGTGCGTTTTGGAGATGTGCATGTGCCGAAAGTAGGGTAAATTATTCCTTACTTCTGTCGAAATTGATTAAAAATTATTGTGATTTATTTTTAGGGTATTACGACGTGCAACATTTCGCACAGCATTACTGTGTCTATCTTCAGTGCATATGCGTAATTGTTGATTGTGGTGAATACTTACACATCTGCCCTGACGATGTACACTGTAATGTTGTCCGAAACGTTGGGTAAAGAAGGAGGTATATAGTAATGAATGGTGGAAGAAGTCGGAGACGTCCAAGAAAGACATTAGCAATAGCAAAACATTGCAGAGTCCAATAGTATTATAAATAGATTGAAATAATTAATATTTGATAATAAGTTATATACAGTGGTACCTCGACATACGAGTTTTTCGAGATACGAGCCGGCGAGCGAGTGATTTTTTGCTTTGAGTTACGAGCGAAATTCGAGATACGAGTTCGGTTTAGCAGGAATTGGAACCCGGTATGTCAGTAGAGGAGGAGATTGTGTCTCTGGGGAAATCCATGGGTCTAGAGGTGGAAGAGAGAGACGTGAACGAACTCGTCGAGGAGCACACCCAGGAACTGACGACTGAGGAGATACAAGAGTTACAGTCACAGCAGCATACGGATGTTATGCAAGAAATTGGTTTCTAGGAGTCAGAGGAGGGGGAGGTTATTTCTACAAGTGAGATAAAGGAGATCTTAGGAATCTGGGAGAAAGTTTCACAGTTCGTGGAAAAGAAATACCCAGAAAAGTTGCAACAGGTCGTGCACAAGGGCGGATTCAGCTTTGGCGCCAGGGGGGGGTCACGTAGTCGTGGTCAGTTTTTTTTTTTTTTTTTTAAAGAAAGACAAACATTCCCGGGTTACGAATAACCCAACAATAACTCCTACCACCACCACAGAAAGCCGAAAATGCTTGCTTGTGTTGTGATGGAGGACTTAGGTCGGGTCAGTTACAGTTACAAGAAGTTATAATTTAATTTTGATAATAATATTTACAAGTAAAAAGTAGGTATTGTTGGATATGGTAACACTAGGTATATCATTAAGATTGTCTTTTGCTCCGCAAGCCCGGGCGGCGTAGGCTCGTGTAATGTCAATTGTCAACCAATACAGTACAGATTACAATTATTAATTGTGTTCTTATTTCACCACAATATAACATGGTGTCAGGTGTGTCTTCAACATAGTATTGTGTGTAGGAATCTTGCAACTTTTTGAATTTCCTTTTCCTCGTTGTAGTTATTCGCCATCATATATAAAAGAAATGATTGCTTAAAACGTTTCCACTCGCCAACCATATCCGTAGCATTCTGCATTTGCAGAATTTGACTCGACATTATTATTGTAACACTTTGCTTGTCACGACAAAATAGACAAATAATAACAGCTTGTTGACCGTTATTTCTTTGCTTCCTGGCAAAGAATTTGAATCGTTCCACTGTAATATTCACTGTAGGTATGAAGTGTCTATCCAGTCTATCGAAGAGTAGAATAATGCCTTCCAGCGTGCTCTTCTCAATAGTGAGGCCGAATGAATTAAAAATTTGGACTCCTTTAGGACCAATCGTGTGCAGCAAACACAGACATAGGAATTAATAGACGAGAAGATATGGGCGAGGGGTAAAATCAACTGTTGAAGAACGAGGGAACGAGGGAACGAGTGAAGCTGACTGTGATTCGTCAATAAATCAATCTGACAGTAAATAGGCATCTCGCATTATAATATCACCATTTACTTCTTAAAAGTAAAATCTGCTTTGAATGAATAGACATTTTTACATGGGAGCGCAAATTACTCGCCACGTTATGAACAAATTTGCGAAGTCCAAATTCGGCAAAGTAAGGCAGCTTTTATTTTCAGAGTCGTAGTTAGTTTCAGAGTATTTAGTTAAGACACTTTTATAAATGTTCATAATTTACTTCCCAGCAACCAACCAGCTTTGTGTTTCGCGTCCAGACGTTTCTCTATGTGATAGTAACAACTGATTCATATTATACGATGTGAATATGCTTAAAATAAAGTAAAATAATGCTTATATATGGAATGTAATACGACAATTGGGTTTATTCTCTTTTTTCACATCTATTTTTACCAGTTTTCATAGTACAAGTCAAAATTTTGCCGTGTTATTTAGTAAAATGAACCGATGATGCCTCGACCATAGTTCGCACAAGAATGATGACGTCACGTTTTCAAATTTCATTTGAGGCCAAACGCGAGCCCAGCCGGCTCAATGGAACCGGTATGGGGAGTGGGGATAATACGCTTTTAATCACTTAGGGCAGGTCTACTAATATTCATATGTCTATGGCAGCAAATGTTATTAATAAATGTAAGTACTGTACTTCCATATTTAAGAGGAATATAAACGCTGGAAATATTTCGATTCTTGTGCTTTATAAATTTTAAAACCGAGCGCCTTGCACCGTCATATTTTGGCCTGATTTGAACGAGGCAAGTAATTTGAAATAAATATTGTTGCCATGACGCGGTGCTTGCAATACGTAAGAAGCGCCCAGCGATTAATTGTAAGGTATTGTTTTATTAATCTAAAATATAAATAACTTGCATCCCTCGTGCGGCATAATTTTATTTTTTTTAAATTCAATTATAATTTCGCCGAAATAAATTAAAATGTTAGCCTTGGGCAAAACCTCGATGAACGAGGTTGTGTCTCGCCTTAAGAATTGCTTTAGGAAGTATAGGAAGGCTGGTAATTCGCGCGGGCGCGTTAGACCTATCCAGACCTGTCAAAAAACTTCCGAAAGAATAAGTTCTGTAACTTACTAAAATTACGTTAAGTGACTTTTGGTGTCGTTTACATTGGGAATTTGGCCAAACTCGCCTTCAAGAGCGATTTACAGGAAAAAAACTTACGAGTCTAACCCCAGCCTTAGAACATTAACAAATAACATTTGAGTTTAAACACACATACACTGGCATAATGAAGAAACTGATTAGATTACTTACCATTTCTTGTAATGAATTGAATTTGCAGCAACAATTTTTAAGAACACTATTACTTATATTGGAACTTATTTTTTTTTAACTTATTAAACAAATAAAAGTAAACACTTTATTAATAAAGTTTAGTCGTTCCGATTGAAGTTAGGTTTTGCTAGACGCTAGACGTTAGTCGAAACAAAGCGCGCGCAAGCGTCACACGTGGTTACACGAAATGTGTCATAATAATATGAAAGGTGGCGGCCGAAGCGCGCGCCGGTGGAGGTGCGCGGTGACGCGGTAAATTCGAATTTTCGATGCGTTCGTTCCCGAATAATGCGTTTGCCGTCAAACAAAGTATTATATTAAATTAATTAAATATTGAAAGTACTTAAATAAAATTTATATTGTGACAAAAAATATATAAAAACATTATGTTTAACAATTTTAATTAGTGGTCCACCTAGGTCCTGGATGGGCCCAGGACCTAGGTAGTCATGACCACCGTGACCCCCCCCCTGGATCCGCCACTGGTCGTGCATCTGATCTTTTTAATGACACTTGCCTAACTCATTTCCGGAACATTCTGAGAGGGAGGAAGAAACAAACCTCCTTGGACATGTTTTTTTTCTAAACGGCCTACAGGTGAAAGCGAGAAAAATGTAGCGAAAAAGGCAAAGACCAGTAAGGATATCTAATTTATTTATTTACATTCTCTTTTTTGTTTTTGTACAATAAATATTTGTCATTTATAAACACGTTTTTATTATTCAAAACCACGTAACAAAAATAACTGGGGTGACATTTTGGGGGTTGGAACAGATTAATGGTAGTCTAATTGTTTTGTATAGGGAAATCTGTATCGATATACGAGTAATTCAAGATACGAGCAAGGTTGCGGAACGAATTAAACTCGTATGTCGAGGTACCACTGTATTTGTATTGCGAGGCTTTAGAGGTGATTTTTCACAAAATCGGCGCTATACAAATTATCTAATAATAATATTTGTGTACTTACTCTGAAGCTATTGTACTCAATATAACTGCCACAAACCATATTCTCTGTGTTGACATTTTTGTTCACTTTTAACACTGTAACTTTTAAGTTAAGGCGAAACTTAATGCCAAATCACTATTTTGTTTAATCTTTATAACGAATTGGTGTACATTATGAAAACCAAAAAATATGCTTTAGTTAAATTGAAGGTTTTCCTATCGTTTCGCTTGAGCAGAATACAAATAAAAAAATAAATTACTCAATAAAAAATATAAATGCAAATTACTACAAAAAATATTTTTTCAATAGAAATGTATGAACGCGTAAACGAAACAACTTTTAAAAAATACAGTTTTATAGCTAAGATTATCTGTGACAGTTTCACATGATTATCTTTTTTGCTTTCTTATAAAATTATTTACAAAATACGTAAAAACTAGTTTTTTGCTTGAAATCGGACGTTTCTAGACTCCGTTTGTCAAGCGATTTTAATGCCTGTTACCTAGGATATAAGGAATACCAAGAGTATATACATTTTTGGCTTGTAGCTTCCTCTTAAGCACTTATTTAAAACCCAGCAGTGACAAAGGACCTTCAATTTGAAACAAGTTTTTTACTATAATATACGCTTTGCTGTGGCTCAGTCTATCTGTGCAGATAGACTGAGGGCAAAAATAGCGCATGTTTCTTTTACGTCTGACAGATTGCGCTGTTTATCAAAAAAAAGTATGTTTTTTCCTGTCGCAGGTGACATCTCTAGGTATATTAAAACACACAAAATTGAAAAAGTTATCGGTGAAGAACTTTCGGAGATTCAAGATTTTTAGCAATATATATATACACGATATATATATATATGTATATATATATTTTTTGGTTTGACTGAGGATTGCACTTTCCTCCCCACGCACTGACTAAAAGGAGTGAACACCGCTAAGTCGAAATAGGATATTACCGAGATGTTTATAAATAATATCAATATAAGATTGTTTAGTACTGCTGTACTCGATCAGATGTCGGAAATTGGTTTAATCTACACTTCCAAGACGCCATTTCATTTGTTCATTAGTTCATTTAATCATTCAACAAAACAAAGTCAAAATTGAAATAGATTAAATAAAAATTTTAAAAAACACTTTGTATCAGTTAGACAATGTTAAGAAAAGACGTCAAATTATCCGTTTTTTTAACAAAATAGCTGTTTAAATGCGTTATTTTCATTTTTCGGTTACTGTGACGGTTGTTAACGACTTGAAAATAAAGTTTATCTAACCGTGTCCTACTTATTCTTGTTCTTATCCAACGATTTCTAATATTTTCGCAAGAAGTAGTGAAATCACCGAATAGAAAAAACCGATAGAAGTGTTTTGTAGTGTACTAGAAATAAGCTCAATTTAACCCTACTTGTGGCAAATATATTAAAAAATAACAAGTTGAATATAATTCTACTCTCTGGATCCCTCACTTTAAAATCCACTCCGATTCCAATAGAATTATAGACGGCCCTGATTTGCTGAGTCTATACACCTGCAACAACCAACTAGAACTACTCAATCGAAAAGTATCTTCAATTGCAACAACAATATCAGTACCGAGTCATTTAGATGCTGGCTTGTACCTAGATTGCATGCAGTTGGCAATACTATATACTTACAAGAAGGCTATAATAATAATAATAACAATTAAGGTCAGCTGTTCTTCTGGCTGATATATAAATGAATAAAGGATGTGAGTGAGACAGAGTGCGTATCGTACAATCCGTTGCGACATAATGTGACAGCTTCGATCAGTGGCAACGAGTTTAAATATAGGTTTTGTTTTTAATTGAAAAAATATATCATAGGACAGCAAAATGACGTATGTTTTGACTGCACACAAGATAAAAATGTGTATATTCTTTGTGTGCCTTATATCACCACGAATAATGGTAATACGCATAAAAATCGCTTGGCAAACGGAGTCTAGAAACGGTTGATTAAATCAAGGGAAAATGTCACAGATAACCTTGGTCATTATATTTTTTTATAAATTTTAGTAGTTTACGCTTTTATTTTTTATAACGTAATTCATAATTTTATTTTAATTCTACTGTATTATAACATTTCTAGGAATTCATTTTGTTCAGTGGTGAAATGAATACAATAAAAACTACTCAATAATTTATTGCGTAATTACATAACCTAAAAAAATATATAGTTGTACAAGTTATTGCAACCAGATTTGAAAAGAATGAGGCATTAACACAGATGCATCACTTGCGTAGAGCATTTTTCAAACTTCAAACTCACAAATGATGAGCTCTGACTTCATGAAAATTGCTTATTCAACTGGAATCTCTCAGGTCAAGAGCAACTATTTTCAGCACTTGAATTCATATACATCATGAGCTATATATATATCAAACAGCAAAAACTCACAAATAGTGAGCTATGAAGTAATGAAATTTGTATTTTTTTCTTACAGGATTTTTCAAGACAAATAAACTATTTTCAGCATATAATTTCATTTCCACCATGAGACGAATGTATCAAGCAGTCAAAACTCACAAATGGTGAACTACGATGTAAGGAAATTTGCACATTTTTCAAAGCGTTATTTTTCAGTTCAAAAGTAACTATTTTCAGCACTTAAATCCATTTACATCACGAGCTATGTGATATCAAACAGAAAAACCACAAATAATGAGCTCTGAAGTAATGAAATTTGCAATTTTTTGGTTCAAATCTAACTATCTTCTTAAATCCATTTTCACTGTGAGCTATATAATACTACACATCAAACAGCAAAACTCACAAATGGTGAGCTATGAAGTAATGAAATTTGCACTTTTTTCTAACCTAAATTTACTATTTCCAGCACTTAAATCCATTTTCACCATGAACTGTATATATCAAACGGCAAAAACTCACAAATGATGAGCTCTGAAGTAAAGAAATTTGCGTGTTTTTCTAACCGGAATTTTTCAGGTCAAAAGTAAATATTTTCAGCTCTTAAATCAATATTTATCAGGAGCTATTTAAGTCTCAAGTAATAGTGAGCTCGGACATTATGAAATTTGCACAATTTTTTCTAGAGTTCAAATCAACTACATATTTTCAAATTCAAGCAATTTTAAAACGCGATATTAAAAAAAAAAAACAATTTTTTACAATTATTATTCAATGAAAAAAAAAAACGTAACTTCAACAAACGAATGAAAAAAATAAAATTATTTTAATATAATTTTTTAAACACGAACCGTCACAAATGAAAACGACAGACTGACGAAAATGGTTAAAAAATGTAGATAACAAATGGATTACGATTAATGTATTGATTATACATTAAAGACGTGATGACAATACTTAATTGGTGATTAAATTGTTGACCTTTAGGCGTGCCAGTGACGTGCATTGTTCTGTGACAAACCTATTTCAAGCAACTTTTCAATTGTCAATGGTGGTCTTACGCAAGGGCGATACTGAGAGTAATTTGTCAAATAACACAAAATAATCAAATAAAATTTACTTGCGCACGCCGGGATTTGAACCCGCGACCTCCGAGAGCCTTACCGCACGACCACTGAGACCGACACAGGTACATCATAAGAAATTACTTTTATTTTTTCAATAACATAATGATTAAAATCTCAAATTGTAATATATCATTGAATAAAATATTAGGGACTCTCAAATGAAAATTGGAAACTAGAACTAACTAACAAACCTAACTATCACGCCGTTTCTCCGCAGGGGTAGGCAGAGAGGACGGACCACCAAACAACACAATCACATTCATACACACTCTTTTATTATTCTGACTCTTGACATGGCCCGACTCAAGTATCTGCTTCACTTGGTCGTCCGATGTCTTCCTGGGGCGTCCCCGACTTCTGCTACCATTCACATTTGCATCATATATTCTCCTTACACTCCTTTCTTCGCTCATTCGCTCTACATGCCCAAACCATCTAAGCGTCCCTTTCTTGATCTTACTCACTACGCTTACATCAGCCTACATAGCACTATTTGCGGATTTCCACTTTTCTCACACGATCATACATGGTTTTACCACACATACGCCTCATGGATCTCATTTCTACAGCATTAAGTCTACTTTCATTCTTCCTCTGCCAGTTCCACGCCTCACTTCCATACATCAGGGTAGGTACCAGCACTCCGTTGTGGACTGCTAGCTTCGCTTCTTTGGACAATTTTTTGTTAGCGCCAACTGCGTTCAGTCCTATTTTCTGTTTGAAATTTTCATTTGAGAGTCGCTAACATTGAATTCAGCTTGTGTATGTTTATGCTGGCAAAAATCGAGATGCTTTGTTCTTATTAGTGCCAGCAGTGTTTAGAGCAGAGGTTCCCAAAGTGGTCTATATGGACCCCCAGGGGTCGATATCGGCTTGCTGGGGGTCTATAAATAGAGTCTACGTTCCTTTTCTTGTCAGAAATAATATATTGAAGCAAAACATTGCACATTGGAAGCAGCGAATTTTCCTAGTTCCCCAACATGTTTTTGAAAACGTCCAGGGTAATAATGACGTTCAACATTTAGATGTACTTCACACAGACTTCAAAACTAAGTTTGAGAACATTTTGACTGTGGGAATGGAATGTTGAAGAATCGGATATCATGTGACAAAAAGAACTGATACAGAAAGAAATTCCCGTTGCTTATCCTGCTCCATTTTCATTTGGTGTAATACCTCACAAGGGCGCCCCTGTCTGCACAATGTAAAGACAGAGGAACTATACCGCCACCCGGTTGTTGGACAGGCAAGGGAAGGAAATCTTTTTACGAAAAAAATAAATGATTATCACATGGGACGTTAATAGTTTTAGGAAAATTCAATATTCGGCAGGCAGGCGGTCTACGGAAAAAAAATATTTGGCAAGTGGTCTACGGGGCAAAAAAGTTTGGGAACCTCAATGTAATGTAGTTTTTTAACAGTAGCATTGTGGTATACAGTAGTGAATGGTGGAAGAAGTCGGATACGTCCAAGAAAGACATTAGCAATAGCGAAGCTACTGGTTTTATGTATTCGCTAAAAAAAATACATTAAATATTTAAAAAATGTAATCAATAACTTTACTAATGAAATTATTGCAATTTTATTAATAATCTTATATTTTTTTTTACATTTCTTTTTTAAACTCATTCTTCTTAGGCTAAACACAATTTTTCAGGCATTATGAACCGCACGCCACTGCTTTTTCATGTACATTGGATTTTCACCATTCAAGGCTATTAAAGCGCCAAGCAGTGCCCGGGAAGGGGAAGCCAAAAAAAATATAGAGGTTTTACCACAAATCGTTTTATGAATGTCTCATTTAGTTATATTTGTATGTATTTGTATATGCCAAAGTATGCGGTTTATATTTTCAAAATCTTTGTTGTCATTTATATTTGTCTCTCGTGTCTAGGATGAACAAAGTATACGTATCTGAAGAATGAGTTAATGATGAATGTAAGTAAGTCTAAAGTCATGGTGTTTTAAAGAGAGAGTACGAAAACAGTGAGCAATATAGCTGTGAATGAGGAAAACTTGGAGCAGGTGGATGAGTTTGTGTATTTAGGAAGTATGTTCTAGAGAGATGGGAAGGCTGACAGAGATATTGAAACAAGGGGAAATGCAGGTAACTCCTTTCATGGAGGACTGAACGCAGTTGGCATCAGCATTATATGCAGCAGTCCACAATGGAGTGCTCGTACCTACCCTGATGTATGGAAGTGAGGCACGGAACTGACAGAGAGGATGAAAGTAGATTGAATGCTGTTTAAATGAGATCCCTGAGGCGTATGTGTGGTAAAATCATGATCCGCAAAGAGTGCAAGGCTGATGTAAGCGTAGTGAGTAAGAAATATTAAGAAAGGGACGCTTAGATGGTTTGGGTATGTAGAGCGAATGAGCAAAGAAATGAGAAAGATATATGATGCAAATGCAAATGGTAGCAGAAGTCGGGGACGCTCGAGGAAGAATAATAGAAGAGTATGTATGAATGTGAATGAGGCAAGAAGTGTGTGGTGTGACCGAGTTGTTTGGCGGTCCGTCCTCTCTGCCTACCCCTGCGGGAAACGCCGTGATGGTTAATTAGTTAGTTAGTTTTACTACAAGATATTTATAGTTGAATTGTGTCATCGTTTTGATAATATTTTGCAGTTGAGAGTATTGACGTTTGTTTGAGAAATCTATTGTTTTTAAATGGTGCATTTTTATTTAGAATATTAGCTGTACCCCGCCACGCAATTCTATGGCTCAGATTGTCTGTGCAGATAGATAAACAATAGCGCGTGTTGCGATTACTTCCAACATATGGCGCTGTTTTTCAAAAAGGCATGTTTTTACCAGTCACAGGTGACATCTATATAATATAGGTATATAAAAACACACGCGTATTCGGATGCAACGCTGTGTCAAAATTTCAAAGCAATCGGTGAAGAACTTTCGGAGATTTAAGATTTTGAACAAACGAACATTTACATTTTTATTTATATAGAAGATAGAATATCTTTGTAAATTTGTAATGTTGCACGATAGAAGTTAATGTAGGTATTTAATTTTCTGACTTTAAATTCTTTAAACAGAAGTTCTGTTGACAATGTATATAGTTTAAATAGAATTGTTTCAAGTTCCATCCCATCCTGTAGTGCCCTAATGTGTTATCGATTGCGACCCTGCGTAGAAAGTAATTTCGCTGTGGTAAGGTAAAGGTCTGCAGCGCAGTTCAGCGTAGAACTTTTCTGCGCAGGATCTCACAGCATTCAGTTTATGTCGATTGCTGTGGGACGACGGGCTTAGACATCTAAAGATGTGTGTTAGTTTACTCTCTCTGTCTTTGAGTATGTTTATGTCGATTGCTGTGGAACGACGGGCTTAGACATCTAAAGATGTGTGTTAGTTTACTCTCTCTGTCTTTGAGTATGTTTATGTCGATTGCTGTGGGACGACGGGCTTAGACATCTAAAGATGTGTGTTAGTTTACTCTCTCTGTCTTTGAGTATGTTTATGTCGATTGCTGTGGGACGACGGGCTTAGACATCTAAAGATGTGTGTTAGTTTCCTCTCTCTGTCTTTAAGTATGTTTATGTGTGCGACATCCGATCAGGCTGAAACTCAGACTCGTTATCGATGACAATGCATTCTACCAACTTTTAGTGGCAATCATGTATACAGACGCGGATATATATGCATTTCTTTGAAATCGGGTGACATTATAGCAGTCAATATACGAAATAAAGTTCGGTCGTACCTGATTGGCATTTGGGGAGGTTTGTAAAGTTGTTGACTCCAGTTACTGCGAAGGAAGGTTCAATCCACAGTCAAAAATATTTTTTAAATTTTATTTTTATTTTAAAAGACGTAAAATAGATATATGTTTTTCACGGGTTGATTTGTAATAACTTCAACTTGTAGTACACTGTACATAAAGGGATTTATATTCAATTATTACAGACTGTATCTCGTGGTAATGACATCAATAGAAACATAATTTTAATAAATGTTAAATGACAAATACTTTTCATGTTTCCAGTAAATTCTTAATTAAAACGTTGTTCGTGTACGACAAAGATAGACATTAAAATAATATGTGTGTACAAACGAAATAGCTACATAGGACCTAGCAGCGATTATATACTTATTTACGTCGTGGGTGTGACTGAGATGACGAGATACGCTTACACTAATGCCGGGATCACAAAAGGACAACACAAAAGATGATACAATATTGTCCTTTCTCAGCTCTGAGAACAGCCGCGCCAAGCAGGACAGGACAATAACACAATTCGACCGCAGTTCAAATACGGAATGCTGCAAAAATGGATACACAAGGACATATGTTACGAGCGTTCAAAATATTTGTTATTTTATACCACGACGAATTGTTGTGTTCCATTTAGGCAACTTTTTAAGCCGAAATACGAGATCCAAGATAAGTACGCATGGAGCGATCATCCTACTGTCCAAACTTGTTTAAACGCGGCCGTGCGCGGTGGTGAGTGTAAGACACTATACTGAGGAGAAAGCTTGCCTGTCTACCCCTATGACAATGTGAGGTAGACGGGCATGTCTTGGCCCATTGACCTGTCCCCCAAACTTCAGTTCACACTAGGACAACAGGTCCACAACTGGGATAAGAAAGTATTGTTGTTAATGTGGAAAATAATAAATATATTTATTTATTTATTTATTTAAACGCCCATTGGGCTTTTACATACATTGTTATTAGTGTTATTACATTAACTATGTGACATTTAAAAGTTTACGTACATATATAAATAAAATAGTTATTATATCTGTAGTACATAAATGTTTTACAAATGATACAGAATACCATTATGGAGAACAGTTTTTTTTTTCTTTTTTTTTTTTTTACTTGCTTAGAAAAATAAATGGATTGAAATTAATCAGCATTTATAGGGACTTAAAATCATATTCGAATTGTTATTTAAATTACAATATTAATTTGTAAAGTTAAAACATATATATTAAAGTTAAAAGTCATAAAAGAAAAGAGTGAAAAAACAGAAGCTAAAAAATGGGTTTTTCACTATGGAGAGGAGAAGTCATACATTTCAGCAAAGTGTTTATGTAGATTTCGTTTAAGCACTGCTACAGAATCTCTAAATATATCAACAACATTACCAAATTTATTACCAAATTTTTGTATTCGATTTAACGATATGTGCGCTTGATAATTAGATTTGAAATTGTCACAGAAAAAGGTGGAATTTTGTCTCGTATTTTTGGAAGGTACATATAATTTTATTGTGGCAAGAATTTCAGGGCTGTCGATTCTATAATTAATAATTTTATTTAGTAGAACAAGGTCGGAGATAATTCGCCTATCTGACAGCGTAATCAAATTTAGTTGATGCATGAGTTGGATATAATTTATATTTTGGATTGGAATATTCAGTTTAAAGTTAATAAATCTTAAAAATTTGTGTTGTACCTTTTCAATATTGTTGGAATGTACTTTATAAAACGGGGACCAAATAGGCGAATTATACTCTACTTGACTTCTTACTAAAGATGTGTACAGTGTGTTCAAACATTCTAGTGACTTGAAGTCACATGCGGTTCTACATATAAAACCGAGCATTTTTAGGGCTTTATTTGTGATTTCATTTATATGCGGATTGAATGTTAACTGTTCATCAAATATAACACCCAAGTCCCTGATTTGAGTGACAGCTGTCAATTTTACATTGTTAAGCGAATATTCATAAATTGTATGATTTCGTATTTTACAAAAACGAATGACCTGACATTTTTTAATATTGAGAAACAGAGAGTTGATGATGCACCAACGATATAGTTTATTTAAATTAAGTTGCAAAGTATAACAATCGTCTAAACTGCGTATTGTTTTATATATTTTCAAATCATCTGCGAAAAGAAGAACTTCTACATCTTTAAATATGCTAACAATATAATTAATAAATAACAAAAAAAGAATTGGTCCCAGGTGAGACCCCTGAGGGACCCCACTTGTGGCTTCGAAAATGTAAGTTTCCACAGATTTTATTTTGACACATAGCTCTCTTTTACTAAGATAGCTATCAATCCAACTTAACAGATTACCCTTGATACCCAACATACTTAATTTTTGTACAAGGATATGTCGCCTAACTTTGTCAAAAGCTTTGGAAAAATCAGTATATATTGAATCCACTTGATGTTTCAAGGCAAGAGAATCAGTTATGTAATTTTCATATATGATCAAGTTACTTAGGGTGGATTTACCTGTGATAAAGCCATGCTGGTTGGGTACAATAATATTATTAATTTGTTTACATATTACATCTAGGACTAACGATTCAAATAGTTTGGGAATAGCGGATAATATACATATTGGTCTGTAGTTTGATACATCGCTTTTATCTCCCTTTTTATGAATAGGCGTAAGATAGCTTTTTTTCCACTGTTTTGGAAAACACCCTGACGACAAAGACTTATTAAATAGTAAAAATAATGGATAAGTCAAACTGCGAACACAAGATTTTAAATATATTGGAAGGAACCCATCCGGTCCAGCGGATTTATTAGTATCTAATGCTTTTATAGCCTTTTCTATAGCGTTTATTTCAATAAAACAATGGTTTAGGTTGAGTGATTCTTCAAGTGATATATCATTTGGGATTTCATTATCAGTAATATTATCATCATAAACACTTTTGAATAAATCTGCAAAAAGATTGACAATGCCTTCGGTATTATCCGCACAATTGTTATTCAGATACATAATATTTGGTAAGCTACAATCATTTTTACGCTGAGCATTAGAAAAGTTCCACAATTTTTTAACATTATCATGAACCTCCATTTCTATTAAACTAATATAATCATTATAACATTTTTTAGACAATTCTTTGCACTGCTTTCTTATGTTAGTAAACATTATATAATCATCGACGTTTCTAGATTGCTTATATATTCGGTGAGTTTGTTTTTTAGTATAAATCAATTCTTTTAATTCTTTTGAAAACCATGTAGGGTAAAGGGATGCAATAAAATTAACTTTTGGAACATGACGTTCTTTTGAAGTGTTTAGGATTGAATAAAATTGTTGGACTTGATTCACAATATTGTTTTCATCTTCTAGAAATGACCAGTCTATATGGTCAAGATAATCAGTTATATTTGGGTGGTCAGCTTTTTTAAAATTGTACGATGAAGTTTTTAATTTCTGCAATTTTCTAGACTCATTTGTGATAATAATATCTAACGCCGGATGGTGTTGGTCTAAAGGTAACAACAATTCATCCGATTGTTCAACCACTGTCCTTAAGTCACTAGAAAATACTAGGTCAAGCATACGGTTATAAGAATTATGCACTTTATATAAATATAGTCAATATAGATAAAACAGTCAATATAGATAATACAGTCAATATAGATAATATAGTCAATGTAGATAATACAGTCAACATAGATAATATAATCAATATCGACAATATAGTCAATACAGACAGTGTAGTCAATCAGACGGACCGCTTCGATTTCGGGGCTCCAGCCAAGAGGTGGCTACAAAATTTAATAGTTAAGCGTACTTGAGATTTGCACAGGGTTACCAGCTGGTCACTATCAAAAAATCTACTAGCCATAATAATTAAAGAAAATACCTTTTTTTTCAATTCATTTATTTATTAAAAAAATATAATTACTGTTATTTATTTTCTAATTTCAGTTCATTAGTATTTATAATTATAATATTATTGCAATCGTCTATTTTCTATATTTCTCAATGTGATTAGATAAAAAAAAAGGAAAAATAATTAGTACACTAGCACAAATACTCTCTCGGTTAACCGTACCGGGGCTCAATTGAACGGTCCTAACAAGAGACGGTAACAAGAGACGTATGATCATCATACGCTGTGGGCTGGGTTTCGTATCCGGCGAGCTTCTCACTGCTCGTACCCTCGAACTCACGGCTCCCGTTCAATCGAGTCGACTCTTATAGCTGTAGGAATATATCGAGCTGGTACCGTGGATTCCGCTCTTAACAAAGTAAGTCGTGACCTATAGCTGTAGGATACTACCACTGAGCAGATAGAACTGTTTCGTCGGCTCGCCCGTGTGGCCAAAGTAAGCACTATTTAATTTATTTAGATATAAATGATAATTATCGACAGTCACAGTGCAATATAGAAAGAATATATTAATTTATTTAGATATAGGTGATAGTTGTCTGTGCTTTGTTCGCAAAACTGAACAAATAAGCCAGAGGGGTTGAGATGCGATGCGGGTCGGATCGGAAGATACTGGTTGAGGGAGACCTTTTGAGCTCTCCAGCTGGACTTCCTCTCGACCCGTCACTCCTACCACCCACCCCTGATACTTTTTACTTCCCAGAACTTTCTCTCCTACTTTTCCCTAAACAGACCCCCCACACAGCATCCCCAAAGATGATATGGACCCTGAGAAATTTATTTTCCTCAAGGCCTCCTGTGTGGAGTTAAAAAAAAAATCTTTGGACAAATTGTATAATTACTAATTTGAAATTTAAAAAAAACGTTACGTAAAATATTTATGGTTTAAATCGGGTAAGTATTCAAGTACCTAACTCAGAAATCTGAATCTGATTTTGGACAAAGTTTTGATTTGATAAATAATATAAAATTATAAACACGGGAGGTCTAGAGTTCACAAAACCACTAGCGTAACGGGGGAACACAAAATAAACTGCATTTAATTAATTTTTTTATCATTTTTATTGACGAAATTGCAAAATTTGAATATGCTGAACAATTCAACAAATTCACAGTATTGAACTCATTATAGTTATTAGCGATTCTTCTTGCATCCCAACCTTACACTTGCCCATCTCCTCTTAAGCTTCAGGGGATGCCATCGTAGCAATCGCCGCCAAACGGGTAAGTGAAAGTTTGGGAAATCGCCGTCTATTATTCAGATCTGGTCGCGCCAAACACGGATAAAGCCATTTCAAGCATTGTTTCGATCGCGAACGGCGTGTCTCACCAGGAAGCTAATCCCAGTACCTCAAATTTGAATATAATATATTTGTACCGGTAATAAAAAAGATAATAATTATCATTTGATCGTAAACTATTATCTCGTAAAATACATGATTACATGTAAATTGTATCATATGTTTATACCTTAACAAATTACAAATTACAATTGACACACAGACACTATTATCGCTTACAATCATTTGCTTATTATTTGCCTGCGATCATTTTGCTTACGTTAATTTCGCTTATGATCATTTTGCTAACAATCACTTTGTTTACAATCATTTTGTTTATGATAATTTTGTTTACGATCATATCGCTTACAATCATTTTGCTCACAATCATTTTTTTTACAATCATTTTGCTTACGATCATTTCGCTTATGATCATTTAGTTTACGATCAGATTGCTTATGATCATTTTGCTAACAATCATTTCACCTATGATCATTTTGCTGACGATCATTTTGATAACAATCATTTTGCTTACAATCACGTTGCTTACAGTCACGTTGCTTACAGTCACGTTGCTTACGGTCATTTTACCTATAACCTTAGCCTAGTTGAGTGATACTCTTGCAACATTGTGAGAGATTAGCATTAATATTTGAAATTTAGCTTGAAATGGCTTTAGACAACTTGTTAAGCGACCAGATGAGATATTTCACAACATTCCTGAAATCGAGGAGTTATTACATTCCACTGTCTTATAACAGATATATTGTATTTAAAAAAATTCCTAACGTGTACGATTATGTTACAAAAATTAAATAATATATATATACAGAACGTAACAGTACTTAGCCGACAGAGTTTAACCAGCGGGCTTTTACCATGTGATGTGCAACGTCCTTTACTGTCGAAAGCTGTGGGAACAGGGTGGTTAATATCAAGTTGTACAACCGTGCTAACGTGGATCCATTGTCCTAGTGTGAGCAGTAGTTTGAAGGACAGGACATTGAGCCAAGACATTGTCCCAGAGATATACAGGCAAGCTATCATCGCAGGGCAGTGTCTTACCCTTGGACAAGACAGTAGAACAGTAGCCAGTCGCTCCATCTATGGCATCGATCTATGGTAGAATTGTTGTAGTGTCCCATTGTCGTATCCTGCGGCAATTGGACTTTGAGACATTACAATATTGTATTATTGTATTCTGTATTGTCCTCGTGTGAACGTCGTAGACAAAAATTACAATATTTTGTTTAAATTTCAATGACAATATTTTTTACACAAATAAGGTCGAGAATAGCTGGTTAAAGTCTTTTGGGATAAGTTCTGATACACCCTGTATATTGAAATTTTTAGGCACTATGGAAGTATTTCACCACCTCCAATTAACTAATCATAGCATTAACATACATTTACTCGGGTAAACAGATAATGTCTTGCATAAAGGCGTGTTTAAAATTTTACACGACTGAAAAACAACCGTTTAACATTATCAATGGTTGTTTATCATTTGTGAAAAATTAAAAACACATTATTGGTAAGGGGGATAATATATACACTATTCGTTGTGTAGCTCTAATCGACAGTTTAGTCGGAGGTGGTGAAAAACTAGTTATGTCAGTACAAATGTTACAATAATTTTATTAAAACAAACAAGAAAAATACATGGATTATAAATTAACAACAGACATTATAACAGATGGCGGCAGATATTCTCAGTATCGCCCTGGTGAAAAGCAACAAAATTTCACTTGAAAGGACTTAAATCGCCTCAAAGATGATCTATATCAATTATCGTCAATAGTTTCGTTAATTTACATCCGTGATGCGATGACAATATTGATAATCGATCGTTTATAGTCAATATTTGTGACTTCCCATCGACGGCAGAATGATTGATATTATATTGTGATTGTCAAAGGTTATGGAAAGTAAAATCAAAAGTTTGACACTGTAAGGTACGATTTCTGCGGACTTCCACAAAACAAATAACAGGTAGATTGGATTCGTCAATCGCGTAAACACATTGATCGGATAATTGACATTGATCATCGTGTTTGGTGACCAGATCTGATTAGCCAGATACTGGTCAACATTCCTTTCCCCTATCTCCTTCCCTTTCCTACTCCCTTCAGAAAACCTTCTTATGTGACTACCACACAAGAGTCCAAATTGCCCCAATGCTATGGCATCCCCTATTAGGAAATGTTGTGAGGCAAAGGGTAGCGAAAAGGGGAAGGAGATGAGTAAGAGGAGGTTGGGTAAGTATCTGGCATATCTAACATGGTAAACGCCATTTCAAGAAACGTTTCAATTCTAAATTCGATACTGAGAGAATCTCCAACTCTGTTTAATAAAAAAATTAAAGAGCTAACAATGAACATAATACAGTTTCCGTGCGAGAAGTAGTCGTTGTCGCCCGAATCTTTCCGATCGTGAACGAACTCTACGAATGTCAATTTACGTGATTACTGAGCATGGTGAACATTTCGAAGTTATCGCCGGGGAGACCTACGCTCGGCGAGCTCTTGTAACCGATTGAAGCCTGTGGCGTCTCACCGCGGACAATTAAACGATGTTCGTGGCCCATACTTCAGACGCCAATGTTAGCTCTATCCATAAACCTCGACGTCTCGAGCAGAAAAACAGGGTCTAGAATTCCAAAGGATTAAGTTCAAATTTACATTAGAACTCTTTATCGAGTGAAAAAAATATATTTTCAATATTCTGTCCGAGACGAATCAAAAGTTCTCGCAAATAAATTAACTCTTCAATTTTAAATAACACTTCAAAAGAATGCAGTAAAATTTGAGTACTCCGCTTGATTCTTTGCACAAATAATTTAAATAATACTTTGTTTCAACTTAATTATTACAAGAAACAACTTACATCGGGACAGATGGTAAAGGATGCATTATAATTCCATTTTCAATCAATCAAAATTTACAATTTACATTATAAAACGTTCCCTTTGTCGACAATTTGTACTTTTGTGTATGTAGTTACATTTGCGAGAGTTTCATTTCAATCTAAATCCACATAAATTACTCAATTAAACCAAACTAAGAACCTAATAAACTATTTTGTTTATGTAAATAGTTGTTTCTTGTAGTAATTGTTGAAACTAAGTGTAATTTCCATTATCTGTGCGTAAAGTGTAGCAGTTATAGCAGCAGCAAGAAATATTTATCCGAGAATCAAATATTTACATCGGGGGGAAACAAAAAATGCATTAAAGTTCAAATTTAATTTAAATTACCCTTATTTCCGTAGTTAACGACGCCATCTTTAATTTTGATACATTTTATCCGTAAAGTACGGTAAATACAGGTAACGTTATATTTACATATCAGGAATATCAATTCGGGTCAAAAACCATTTAACATGGCAATCGACGCTTACAAAAGTTGTAACCAAATATGAATTTAAATGCATGTTTTTTCCAACTTCCTCGTACGTTGTTTATTTATAGTATTATACCTAGTAAGTTGAAACATGGTGTTATGTATGAGAATGTTACCAAGACCGTAATTACAATCAAAAAGATCATAATCTAAAAAAATACACAAAATAGTGATTGCACTTTTTGTAGAAAAACCATTGTTAATCAGTTAGATAACAATGAGAAGTATTTCAGTGTCCGGATATAAAAAAATAATAATGCTATTTAGTAGCGATATCGTAAAAAAAAAAACAGATAATTTGATGTCTTTTTCCACGCCATGTTTGGACATAATAATTTGAATTGTTTTGTTTTAATTAAATTCAAACTGACAACCTAAGAAAATTAATCTCAAAGCTTTGACATTAATAAAACAATGGCCGCCAATTAACAATCAGTTTTAATTTGAACGAAATTACTGTTTAATATGTATTATTTTCTATTTCTGGAAACTGAAGTACTTACTTCTCATTATAATCTAACTACTTCAAAAAAATTTATAAATAAAATGTGCATGTTTCTATTTTCTGTATGTTTACCAAAACATAGAAACATAACCAAAAAATACATATTTTAATACGCAAAAGAAAAACTTCATTCACATTACACTGTCCAATTTCATTATTATATCTCGTCTAAGTATCGTCAGCACTCCATTGCAGCTACAGAATTAGAATTTTCTCCAAATCCACCGAGTAAAGACTGGTTCTGACTGCTGGTATCATTGAAGCCATCTTCTTGGGACACGTTGTACTGGCTGCCGACGTTCTCAGATTGACCACTTCCATTGGTGTTCACGTCGTCCCAATTGATTTTGAATCTCGTCACTCGCGGCTGCGAGCCTAGGATGTTTCTTATAACCTTGTCGAACTGCGGTTTAGGTGGAGGGTTTTCTCTCAATTCATCGCAGTATTCATTGTTGATGAAGTAACCAACTCTGACGAACTCCTGCCCCCTATATGAGCAAGTTAACAGCACCACTGTTACTCCCAAAGCGTCGTTTTCTGGGATCCTTTGGACATCGGGTGGTGGTGCTTGAAAAACAAACATGTGCCGTCCTTCAGGAATAGGTCCAACGTAGATAGTATCCAGTATTTGATCATGTTCCTCGGTTTCTGCAGATCCTACATAGATCATCTTCCATTCTAAGTCTTCTTTCAACTCCTCAATGCACTCGAAAGTCAATTCGAATTGGAACGGGTTTAAAAATGGACTTGGATTATCCAAAACGACCACGTTTGTTATGTGAACTTTGGCCATTATAAATACACTGAATTCAATTAAAATAAAGCAGAATTGCAGTTTAAATTGTTAATTTCGTGAATGTGCACAGTTTCCACAGTTATTTTATTGTCGCGAATGGCGGCCTGACGTACATTTTCGCGGTAGAATTTTTCTGTATTATTGTACAGGAATCCGCCCGGCGGTAGAAAAACAAACTAAGAAAGTGCACTAGTAAAAGAGGAGAGTATTTTAAAACACTTTTTTATAAACGCAGTGAAAACGATTGACTTTTTTTACTCAGGTCGTTCGAAAAATATTTCCAACAGAGACACGACGCCAAACGGAAGTAGTACAAAGAAAATGTGTGATAATTTTGTAAAATACTTTTTTCAATACAGTGAAAATGATTGACACTTTTTACTCGGGCTATGCAAAATATAATGACACAGCACAAGCTGGACAATGAGCTGAAACAGATACAATGAGTAAAAAGATGCGAGAATTCAAATAACAACTTTTATCAATAATATTAATTATTTTTACTTTTTTCACTGTGCAAAAAAATATTAAACAAGATACACGACGCTAAGGGCAAGCTGTAAATTCTAACGTAGATTAAAGTAAAAAGCACTAACTCCGTAAAACGCAAAAACGAATCTATATATAACCTTTCTACTCGTTCGTCCAACTGAAATAACAATCAGAGTGGAAAACCTCACCAAACGATACGATGATTTGACGTTTCGCAAGATGAAAAATATGTTTTTTTAAATGAAGATACACACAAAAAGATAAGCACTGTTACATGAACACGTTAATCATTTAAAAATGGCGTTGAATAAGCAAGATGGTTATTTAACAGAGTTCTACTTACAATTTGAAACTGAACACAACACTGGCGAGTCGCCGATGGCAGGTTTTGATATGTTCAGGTTGGACAAGCTGCTTGTCATGAAGTACTTTGGAAAACCGATTATATTATTATAGGTATGTATACATAAAAATACATATAAAACGTAATATGTATCATAAAATATTTTTATAACATTATAAAAATAACACACTAATTAACACGTAATTTTTTTTGAATAATGTTGAAACCTTCCAAATTCTATCAAAGTACCTACCTAAACACTAACACAAACGTACATATATCTAATATGAACTAATAAGTGTTTAATTTTAAAAAATGTTAATTAATTTTTTTTTAGTACTAGATAGAAAAAAAATATATAATAGCGTTGATAATATTATGTTAAATTTTATTTTTTATCTTCCAAGGGGCTATTTTATACTTATGAGAATAAGGATCTAAAGTCACTTTTTATTTCAAGTTTAAAAATGGTTATTTTTGTTGCTAATAATTGATCTTCATTGTTGTTATTATTTAAATTTAAATTTATGAATCTTTTGCGCGGTTTTATTTCTATTACTGTATAATAATGACTAGCCATTTAATAAATAAAGATTCGAAATTTTAAAATTGGAAATTCATATGTCATACGGCATATATTCTGGTCTAGTAATGTGTTGTTTCTATCACCTAAGAAATTCTAAAAAAAAGTACTATAGGATTCATTATGTCTTATACTGGTTTATAAATGTGGAAATTCTAACTATACAATTGTAAATGTTCTCCAAAATGCCCTGGAAAGAATTTCAGACTTATGATGTCCCGAAAGAAACCATTCATCTGTTCTGAATGCAATTACTAATGTTATCCAAATTGACCCTGGTAATAAATTACATCTTTGCAATTCTTTCAAGGATAAAGAAACCATCCTGTCACTTCGAATGCAATCAACAATGTTTTCAAAATTTGTTTTGACAGCATCGCCATTCCATTGTAAGAATATTATGTACTAAATACACAATTTGGCTGTCCTGAAACGGGAATCCTTCCCAGTTGGACAGACAAAGGTTCATTTTGTTTTGTATTGTTTGTAATTTATATATATACATATATATGTCTATAAAATAAAATAAAATAAAAATAAATAAACACTGTGACCGGGTATCTCATCAAAATGACAATTCAACACACCTACAAAAAGTGATATAAAGTCATGAAAAGTGATGAAACAAAAAAACACGTAACTATTTAGCCTAGTTTTTGTTTCATCAATTATGACTCCATATCACTTTTTAAAGGTGTTTTTAATTGTCATTTTGATTAATATCATGGATCCGTCAATTCAAACGTGCAGTCTAATTATTTATAATAGCTACATGCACAATAAATAATTATCCAACAAAAACTTAGGATTGTATGTATTGGTGCATATTATGTACTCTTTCGAAACTAAAACACTTGTTCTATGACTTGTCCCTTTCTTCGCTGAGCGAAAGAGTACCTACATAATACGCACCAATACATACAATCCTAAGTTTGTGTTGGATAATTATTTATTGTGCATGTAGCTATTATAAATCATTTGAGTGCACCTTTGAATGGACATTGTGCGCACCGATATTGGTTCAAACTGGTTCGAACTGGTTATGAACTAGAGGTGTGAATAACGGTTCTTTTCCGATACCTAATATAACAAATAACACCCCAACCCAATAACATAGTATCATACCTGTTATTTAATAACATAGTATTCCAAGAATTTGGATAAGCTTGTAGATACGTAATAACGAACGGCATCGTTATTTGTGGCTGGGGCCGAGCGGCTGAGTCGATAATGAAATGTTATATTCATATTAGGGCAGGAGAGGAGCATAAAATAAATAATGTTTATAATTTGATGATTTTTATTGCTTTGCACTTTTCTAGTGACAGTTAGGTTGCATATGCATTATGAAGTACATAAAATTGTTGAATTAATTTTGAATAAATACCTCAAATAAAAAATATATATTTTTACCACTGGAGCGATTACAGAAATAAAAAATATTCTCTTTGATTGCTTGACATTCCTGCGCGAAAAAATTTCATTCCACATTAAAAATATCTTATCGCCGAATTTGAATATGGAGACACACAAAACTGATTAAATTGATATCTAGGCAATGAATCCAACGATATTTAATCATATATTTTTATCACATATTTTTAGGATTTAGCTATTAAAAAATTAACAACTTTTTTGTAGTTATTTAAAATATTGCATTTTTCACGTAACATGGCGATACTGAAAGTACCTATCTACCATTCTTGAACGTGCTGCAAATATACCATATAGGTACTAACGAATTATTTAAAATTAATAAATATTGTGAAATTATACAAATTTATCAATAAAATTTACTTGCGCACGCCGTAATTTGAACCCGCGACCTCCGAATTCGTAGCCAAGGATCGTAATCTCAATCTCAACGGCGAAACAATGAACAACTATTTTGTAGTTATTTAAAATATTGCATTATTCACGTAACATGGCGATACTGAAAGTACCTATCTACCATTCTTGAACGTGCTGCACATATACCATATAGGTACTAACGAATTATTTAAAACTAATAAATATTGTGAAATTATACAAATTTATCAATAAAATTTTCTTGCGCACGCCGTAATTTGAACCCGCGACCTCCGAATTCGTAGCCAAGGATCGTAATCTCAATCTCAACGGCGAAACAATGAACAACTATTTTGTAGTTATTTAAAATATTGCATTATTCACGTAACATGGCGATACTGAAAGTACCTATCTACCATTCTTGAACGTGCTGCAAATATACCATATAGGTACTAACGAATTATTTAAAATTAATAAATATTGTGAAATTATACAAATTTATCAAATAAAATTTACTTGCGCACGCCGTAATTTGAACCCGCGACCTCCGAATTCGTAGCCAAGGATCGTAATCTCAATCTCAACGGCGAAACAATGAACAACTATTTTGTAGTTATTTAAAATATTGCATTATTCAAGTAACATGGCGATACTGAAAGTACCTATCTACCATTCTTGAACTTGCCGCAAATATACCATATAATTATCAAACAATACTTCGTATATCTTCGGTGATCGGGAATTACCCAAATTACGTTCTTACCTTCTTAGAACTTGGAACTTCCAAGTTCCAAGAAGTCAACATTATTTCATAATTTTGTTATTCCGTTCCGTTCGTTATTCGTTATTCGAATTATTTAGTTATTCAGTTATTTTACAAGTCAACCGTTCCATGTCAGAACGGTCGACTTATAAAATAACGGGAAGTTATTCAATACTATGTTATGCGGTACTAGAGTAACAGGTATGCCATTATTTAAAGATACTATGTTATCCATACCTGTTAACGTTATATTAGGCACACCTCTATTATGAACATCCGTCCGCCATTTTTTCTTACACCGCGTAGTCCAAGTGAATATATTTACTCCAAACGGTGCCATAAATATTATTGGTACGTTTTGAAAAGAGATCGGACGTCAATATTTAACATTTATTTATTGTACTTTTTTGCTATTTCGCTTTGCTAGGAAAGACATGGAAAGGCGATTTTTTTTTGCAATTCTGAAATTAATTAATAGCAATAATAGATTATGTTCAAAATGAAACAAAATTAATATGATACGTAAGCAAATTTTTTATGAAAAAAAAAACTAAAAATTATAGTCCTTTGGACTGTTTTGTCAAAACTCGAATGTGAAGAAAAAAATATTTCGATAAAACTACAGAAAACAGGGACACGCTTAGATAATAATGAGAAGTAAGTATTTCCAGTATTTGTTGTTGATGTCAACGTTTTAAGGTTAGTTTTTTTCTTCTGTTATTCAAACCAAAATATTTATTTATTTATTTAAACGCCGTAAAATGGCTTTTACAATATAGTGATACATCGGATTATAAGCATACAGTGGTACACAGCAGAATATTGGTAATAAATTACAGAACACGTCATGTGTACACAAAAATATTATTGCTAGTGATACAGTTGGTAATAGAAGTGCAGTGAGACAATACATAATTAAAAGAAATATCCACTAGTGTAGTAATAGTTGAATTAATACTAGGTTTGTCAAAATATGTACCAATGACCCTAAAATAGGTTCTAAGGTTTTCAGTTTAGGTTTGAATAAAACCCAAATAAAAAAGTAGCCTAAATAAATATAAACATACATAAAAAAACGTCATATTTTCCATATTTTTTTACGAAATGGCTACTAAAATGCATTATTTTCCATTTTAGGAAACTGCAATACTTACTTTTTATTGTTATCTAACTGACACACGGTGGTTGTTTAAAATTCTTATTTTTTATATTTCTATTAGTGTCCGTATTTTCTACTATTTACCATTATTTTAAACACTAAGCCCGTTGTCCTCGCTCGGTAACTATACAAAATTGACAATTAAACCGGAGACAGCGCACAGAAAAGTAAAGTTCACTATGGTTCACTACGGCTTATAAAATAGCCTTTATGGGATTTTTCTGCGCAGGGTCTCCGGTTTTTGTCGATTTCTTACGGCAAAGGGTTTATTTATGCGGCAAAGTGAGTATCTTGGTTTGGCTGTAGTATTTTGAAAAACATTAATAACATTTGAATAAATTCAAAATTTATTTTGCCGTACTGTAGCTCCAAATTTTAAAAATGTCAAATTAATATTATATAGGTAGGTAAAAAATAAAAATTTTGCACATCGGAAACTGGCAGCACTGATTTAGTATTAAAAACATGGCGTCCGTTTAATGTTGTGGTGTCACTTCATATGTCATAATTTTATTTAATTCCTTCAAAAAGTTAATACAACTGGCGAGAGACCGCTCCAAAAGGATTTAAATAAAGAAAGGTATTTTTTATTTATACTTTTACACCATTTAAAGTTTTTTTAAGTAACCCAAACCAAAAACAGATGTTCGTTGCATTTGACAGATGTGTCGAAAGTTGAAATTATCGTCCCCCGCAAATTTTTGCGCAATTTCAATTGAATTGAATTATAGGGAGATTAGACCACCTTTCCGAATCGGATTGTTGCTTGAAATGGCTTTAGCCATGGTTTATGATGACCAGATACTTTGAAATTACTTTCACCATTACCAAGAAACAAATATCAGAAATACAAGTAATTCAGCTCTTTAAAAAAACTAAACTTGATTTCAACTTATTTTTCCAAGACATTATCTAGGTTACAAATAATAAGTTTGTTAGAACTTTGGGTAAATATTCGGAATCGCTGGACACGGATTACATGAAATATTTTTAAATAAAACCTCCTGATTTACCTTAATTACTATAAAAGGAATCTGACTGCATTTGGGATATTTTTAATTTTTAATTACGTAAATCGAAAATTCACTTTCGTTGTATGGGATGACAGCTGCAGTGATTTCTGTTGATAAAATATGTTGATGTGGCTAGATTTTTTACCATTTACTCTACGCAAATACTAGGTAGGTACTATTTTAGCCAAACTCGAAAAATAAGATAAAATGGTGTAAAATAAATAGGTCACGATGGCTGAGTTGGTTAAGGCTCTGTCCCGGTAAGTCAAGAGATCCTGGGTTCGATTCACAGTTGCGACCGTTACCTTTTTATTTTTCTGTGTCTTATTCTGTTTCCAGTTTTACTAGTATTATTTTAATGATTATAATAATACTTTTGATGTGTTGAATTTCAGTGCAATGTCCTAGAAAGCATGCAGCCCGCAATCTCTCCGCCGCCTACCCTCTTCCGCGAGGTTCACAAACACGCTTGGTTACATCATGTTCCCGACCAAGGGCCAGGAAAGGTACCACACAATTAATATAATAAACCCCGCAATGCTCCGCCATTGCTGATGTCTTTCTGAATTTTTATACATAAATATACTAGCTGTACCCCGCCACATATTTCTGTGGCTCAGTCTGTCGCAGGTGACATCTATATAATATAGGTATATAAAAACACATGCGTATTGCGAATGCAACGTTGTGTCAAAATTTCAAAGCAATCGGTGAAGAACTTTTGGAGATATAAAATTTTGAACAAACGAACATTTACATTTTTCAAAGGATAACAAATTATTATAAACAATAATTACTCGCCTGAAATATTTATTTATTTATTAACGGACATCGTCCAAATTACAAAATAATAACACGAATGCAGTAAAATGAAAAATACAGGAGTAGACAAAGGTACATGGAAGCAAAGACATAAGGCAGATATAATATAAGAAAATAAAGTGACAAGTCGAATCAAGTCAAGACTACGCCGTGGGTCAGGACCACGGGACACTTATAATATTCCGTCACTTGTTTAGCGACTGGCAAAAATCATTCAGACTTATTCCAAAATAGTTAAGGTTTCGACTTGAGTTGACCAGTCTACACATTCTGGACAATGGTGAATAATATCCATAATTTGTCGAATGATGGTTGAGGAAGAGCAGTTCATTATTTCTGAGTCTTTGCGAGGGGATATTGAAGGGAATGAGTTGCAGTAGAGTAGGTGAATCAATAATACCATTTATAATTTTGAAGAAGCAAATGAGGTCATTTCTTTCCCGACGGACTTCCAAAGGAGAGAGGTTTAGAGTTAGTTCAATTTCATCATATGAGTATTTGCCTTTTTCTAATCCTAGCCTCCTAGCAATCCCTCTTAAGAACCGATGTTGAACAGATTCAATACGTCGAATGTGGACAGCATAAAAAGGAGACCAAATAACACAAGCATATTCAAGATGGGGGCGAACCAAGGAGCAGTAAAGAGTTCTAAGGGTATTTACGTTTTTGAAGTCCGAAGTGATTCTAGTGATGAAACTAAGTAGTTTGAGGGATTTATTAACGATTGCAGTTATGTGATCCCGAAAAGAAAGCTTGCCATCAAGAGAGACACCAAGGTCTTTAATAGATGTAACAGTTGTTAAGCAAATATTATTAAGTTTGTATTCGAAGACAATCGGTTTTTTTGATCTACAGAAGGACATAATTTTGCATTTATCGACATTTAGTTTCAAACAATTAATTTTACACCAATCATAGAAAGAGTCGATATCCGATTGGAAAAGAAATACACATTGAAAATATCTCCCTAAAAGAGTAAAATAAATTCTGCTGACGGGAATTGAACACACACCTTCTTAGCGGCCCATTCTCCATTAAAATACCTGTAGAACAGACTCAGCATGCTCACATTGCGTTTGTGCATTAGAGATTTTTTTTTTTTTTTTTTATATTTACTCCACACAGGAGGCCCTGAAGAAAATAATTTCCCTCAGGGCCTATGTCATCTTTGGGGATGCTGTGTGGAGGGTCTTTTTGTGGAGAGGAAGGAGTGAACATGGGTCTTGAAGAGTCCCATGTTGTAGGAGGGAGGAAACACAGAGGCCGGCAGTTCGTTCCACAGCCGAGCTGTTGAACTTAAGAACGAATCGTAGAAGCGACCCGTTCTCATGTGACAAGTGTCAACTGTGTACAAATGTTGGGCACGCGTTTGGCGTGTATCCCGACTACGCACCGGTGCCGAAGGGATCAATGACGCTAGTTCCTCAGAGCATCTTCCATTGTAATACCGATAGAACAAGGACAGCATACCTACCTGACGCCTGTGCTCTAAAGATTGCAGTCCGTTTGTTAAGATTGGGGAATCTATCAAACGGACCGCCCGTTTCTGCACAGAGTCAAGGGTTTTTTTCAGGTATTTTGGGGCTCCAGACCAGAGATGGCTGCCAAATTCGACAGTAGGGCGCACTTGCGATTTGTACAGGGTGAGCAGTTGTGTACTATTAAAGTATCTGCGGGCCCTGTACAGTACGCCCAGCTTCTGAGAGGCCAGCTTTACCCTGGCTTCGATGGAGCCCCCGTACCTGAGCTGGTCACTTATAGTTACACCAAGCATATCAATGGAAGGCCTGTTCGGAAGATTGCTTCCGTTGAAGGAGACTAGATTATCATTTGGATCCCTTTTAGACGTAATCAGACAGGATTGGGTCTTTGAAACATTAAATTCGACGAGATTATTTTTACCCCAGGAGGAAATACTCTCGAGATAACCGTCCATTCTCTGCTTCAAAGCCCTCCGAGCCGTTGGAGTTTGTGTGCCCTTTGGGGGCTTGTCAAACAAAAAGCTATCATGAACTGTACTGTCATCCGCGTAACAATGAATCGGTGCACATGTCAAAAGGTCATTGATGTGCAACAAAAACAAAGTCGGAGACAGAACCGATCCCTGTGGGACGCCAGCATTTATGGAGTGCGAGGAAGAGGTGAAACCGTCAGCAACCGCCTGAATCGACCTATCCCTTAAAAAGTCAGCAATCCACGTACACAGGGATGCGGGAAGTCCGTAAGAATGCAATTTGTTGACAAGTCCTCGGTGCCAGACCCGGTCAAAGGCCTTGGATATGTCTAGTGCGACCGTTTGGGTCTCACCGTGACGTTCCAGGCACCGCCCCCAAACATGCGTCACATACGCGAGAAGATCACCGCACGAGCGGTTCCGCCGGAATCCGTATTGACGGTCGTTGATAATTTTGTTCTTCTCGAGGTATGTGAGCAGTTTGTCGTTGATCACACGTTCCATCACTTTGGACAGAACTGATGTGATCGCTATGGGGCGGTAGTTGGCCGGGTTGGAGCGGTCACCTTTCTTGGGAATAGGGTGATTTACCGCTTTTTTCCAACCAGAGGGCACAGTGCCACACTTCAGGGACAATAGGCAATAGGTCTGTTAACAATGGATTGTCAATCAGACGGACCGCTCTCCTTTGCACAGAACCAAGTATTTAGTGGGGGCTCCAGCCCAGAGGTGGCTCCCAAATTCAATTGTTGGGCGTACTTTAGATTTGTATATGGTTAGCAACTGGTTACTAAGATTGATTGATGATTTGTTTGTTTGCAGAAAACATGCACGCTTTGGTGGGTGGTGTTTTGTGTCCACTGCGACCGCGCCCCCTACTTGGAGTTCTACGCGCAGCCGGCCGCCGCCAACACGCATCAGCCCGCGTGGCGGCGGCCCCTGACGGCGGCGCTCAGCGTCACGGCGGGCCTGAGGCCCCGTCCGCCCGGACATCGCCTCACGGTTCTGACGCCGGCGGGAAGCACGACGCTGGCCGCCCCCACATGGTGAGTGACTAACTAAGCAACTAACCATCCGTGCATATTCAGGTGAGTGGCGTACTGCGCACCCTGCGGTCGCACCCTCTAAATTTTCCTAAACCTATTAACGTCATATGTGTTTTTCACAATTGACACAGTGCTACACACAACATTGAGATATAACCCACGAAAAACTGCTCCACAAACTATTCAATTCACAGCCTCCGTGGTTGAGGGGTGAGGCTCTCGACTAGCATGCCGAAGATTGCTGGTTCAAATCCTGGTTCAAAATCGGTATTCCTAAGACAAATTTATCGGCAGCACAAAATAATATTTATTATAAAGGTTTCAAAATGTTCAATGAATTCCCTTTCTCCCTCATTCTTAACATAGATTACTGGACAAACGAGTGGGACAAACGGATTCCCACTGACGTAATTTATGTCGACTTCGAGAAAGCCTTCGATACTGTTCCAACCAATAGACTGTTGGCTAAACTTAAATTCCTAGGCATAAGAGGACGACTTCTCGAATGGATCAAATCCTTCCTCACTGAGAGAAAATTACAAGTTGATTCACATTTGGAGAGAAGAAAGGACTTAGTTCAAATTTAAAACAACTCAAATACTGCCAAACTTGTTGTGAAATCAGATATGAGCGCATCAGCAGAATGCTGCCTGCTCATTACATAATAATAATAATAATAAAAAAATAATAATAAAATAATAATTAAAATTAAATAAAATGTTAAGGAAGCCAAAAGTTTTTCATGGGTTATGTCTCAATGTTGTGAAGTCCAAATATTAGTACGTCGGTAGATGGATTCGCACACTAGATGGCTTTAGCAGTGTTTGAATAGCCAGGCATCCCCCCCACCTCCTTCTTCCCGTCTTCTTCCCACCCCTCTATCTTCTGCCACCCAACATACCCCAAATTGAGGTGATACCACAGTCATGGACCCTCATAAAATGGTAATCGTTCCCTGGGAGTTCATACAGGCCAATTTGAGAATCTATGTTCCAACAGAATCGAAACATTGCTTTTGTTGTGTTTGGTAACCTTATTGGAATAGCTACGTACTTCCTCTTCTGCGTGACCTTCCCCAAAAACAGCATTGTTTGATTGTCTGTTTGTTTGCTTAGGGAGGAGATGCAGGACTGGGTAGACACGCTGCGCAACAAACTGCACGAGATGAAGATCCTTCAGCCGCGCGAGAACCTGTACTCCAAGCCGCCGGAGCAGCTGCAACGCACGCGGGCCCCCACACGTGACCCCACTTCCCCGCTGCCCCCACCGCCGCCCGGGCCCCGTGCGCGCGTACCAGGCACCGCCGACACTAATAGCAGAGGGAGTGGTAACGTGGGAAACAGTGGTAGTGTTGGAGGAAATGCCAGTAATGTTGGGGGAAGTGGTAACGTCGGGGCAAGTAGTATTGTTGGGGGGAGTGGCGGACGTATAGATGCAGTGATGATCGAAGAAAGAAGTGTAACGGATGATGCGGGATGTAGTAATAGTGCACATGTGGGCGAGGGTGAAAATGATGCAGGGAGTGAAGGAAACAGTGTTATAGTTGGAGTAAGTACTAATGCTGCTGGGAGTTTCGGCAACAGTAGTAATACAGTCCTTGGTACGAGAATCGAAAACCTTTCGGACATGTCCGCCAGTAACGTAAATACCAACATTACATCCGGCGATTTACTAACCAACGTTAGTGTGACGCAGCTAGATACAGCCAACCTCGCTTCCATTCCGTCATCAGGAAGTATTTCCGATCCGACGACTTCTTCAAATACTCCAAAAGTCATTGTAGTGCTTCCAGACTCCGAGAATATCATCGCAAGAATGCACGTAGAGGCACCTAACAATGGCACTGCGTACGAGACACTTTGCGGCCCGCCGAACATCGAGACCGTCGCAGATCGCTGGAATCACCCCGCAGACTTGCAGAACCTCATACGAAATCCTCAGGATGAGAGAACCAGTGAGTGGAACATTCGCTCCGATGAGAACTTTGCTCATTTTGAACAAAATGTCGTCACAGTTGGAAGCAATAGCTTCGTAATCGTCGAAGATTCAAAAAAACCTCAAGATCTGATCAGATTCGACGATAAAATAAGTGGCACTAAAAATAATGAATCCAGCGAAGATATTAGTCATAATTACGACGATTCTTTGGATGACCCGTCCAAAAAACGTCAAGAAAAAATGTCAGACGCTTGGAACAATGTCGAAGACATCGACCAACAATTGGATCTTTTGAATTTGGCAGAAGATACGTCCAAATCGCCCGGAAATAACTTGTTGAATTCGTCCGATCTGGAGTTTGGGTCGTCTCGCATGGCGAACATATCCGGCATGAGCGTGTGTCTGGTTGATTCAGTGCTCGGCGCGGCCAATGACTGCGACTTGTTTGCCGAATTCGACTTTGACGATGAGGTCAAGTTCGATGTGGAGAGTTCGCCTGGCGATGAAGGAACGGTGAAGAGAGATTCGAAAGGATACACGCAGGTAATATTAACTATTTTCGTTGATTTAATGTTGTGTACCGACGATTTGTACTTGTAAATGGACTTTAATTTTAACGAGATAGAAGGAATCAAGCAATCGTGTTTGTTTATTGGAAAATTGGGAATGGTGAAAAGGCGGCCTTTACTTTGTGAATGATGTTTGTTTCATTTGGAAATTCCGGTGGCTTCTGGATGTTTCCGTAGGCACTATTGATAGTTTGTAGATGTACATCTAATAAGCACGTTGTTTGCACTATGTCAGGTCGGATAAACCTTTAGCGGTAGAGGTGAGGCGTATTTATCATACCCAGTAAAAGTACCGGGTATTTCCATGTGATACTTTGTACTTGTGACAGATCTCTAAAATACCTGGTTCCAAAAGAGTATTTTATACCGGGACTAAATATTTTTAATAGGTACTTTTACCAGGTATTTTTGATAGGTATTTTTGACAAGTATTTTTAATAGGTATTTTTGATGGGTATTTTTAGTAGGTATTTCTGATAGGTATTTTCGATGGGTATTTTTGATGAGTATTTTTGATGAGTATTTTTGTTGGGTATTTTTGATAGGTATATTTTTGTAGTAGGTATATTTGATGGGTATTTTTGGGGTACTTGTGACTGGTATTTTTTTATTTATTTATTTTTTTTTTTTTTATTAGTAGCTATATTATACATTTTTTTTACATTTTTATAAGAATATATATATAAAAAATAGATGTTGATTATATTCGTAGTCCTCCTCACTAGGAGATCCTGTGCTGAGGGGGACTAGGTTTTGGATAAGTTATTCAGCGACTTCTATGGTATGACTCCATGTTTTGGGTAAGGGTTTCCAGAAACTTCTACGACGATGTTTTAAATATGCTAGTAAGTTCTTTTTCCGGTAATTCCTTAAGCCAAGATTTAATGTTCTTAATGCAGTTGTTTTTTGTTTTGATTTGTTTGATACTAAGTGGGAGTTTGTTATATACCTTTACTGCTAAAAATTCAGAGCTTCTTTGTCCAAAGGTAGAGTTACACTTTGGTATAGTTAGTATCTCTGTTTGTTTGGCTCTGGTTTTATGAGTATGTGAGGTGTTTTCCTGAGAATTATTTTTGAGGTGTTGATTAAAAAATTTTGTCACTTATGGAATTTTGCACGTAAAATTTACTACCTAGTAGTACTTCCAGAACAGAATATTTACATAATTTTCGTTTTATAACACTAAAGTGACGAAAATAAAATAAATCAACAACAAGATGAACAAAAAATTAAGAAATTAGACGTCTTCGGTCTATCAAATAATAATGATTTTTGATAAAATAATATAAAAATTAACACTGTTCTATGACCCTTAAAATAATATTTAATGAAAAAGTTTATCATAAAACTCCCAACAGAATTTCGGATGGACACTTTTCAAATCCTGGAGGTGGTTGAATTTTTCAATTTTGTTTAATTTTTATCTGTCTCTTATACAGCTGTGGTGGTTGAGCGTAGTCGTTTAAGGTTGAAACTGGTGGCTTTAATAATGGCTTCCACGAATCATTATAATTAAGTTTAAAGTTAAGTCTACCAGCCAAATATTGCAAGCATCTTAAATCTGCTACTGTTGGGTCACCTCTTCTATGTCCTGGAAGAATTGAACTATAGACATTAACATTGTCATAATTCAAAAAATATTCGTAACTTAAATACTGAAGTGGGTTGAGAAATTCTAGCTTCTCTGCATACTCCCAGATAATCGGTTGGGAAGTAGATTTAGTTATTTTTAAGTTTTCGTTCAATTAAACTATGGCAGCTATGTTCTTCCATTTGGGTATGACCCTTTTCTAAATAGTTATGCTCTATTTCTATATTAATGTGAGTTAAACTTAATCTAAGTAGTGCGTTTGAAAGAGTTGTGTTTTTGTTTTGATAACCACAACCATCTGTGTACAAAACTATATTTTTGTTTGGGTGTTTGCTGCTATGTATGATTCTAAAACTTTCATAAGTATTGTAGAAAATATATTGGCAATCAAACCCCCTTCACACTCATCCCATAGGTAGCAATAGCAATCCTTTGTTACCATGTTATAAATCGTATAATTGTGGACACAAAGTTTTGTTTTATAATAAAATGCACTTGCTTTCAAAACAGGGGGCAAGTTTTACAGCTTGCATATCAATAGTGAACGTATGCCCTGCAATAATGTGACAGAATCTTCGGTAGATTTAAAAAAAAATATTATCATTACATTTCGCCCTTCTTCCATAATTGTATCCCACTACGTAGACGCAATAATATTGCGTCTACGTAGTGGGACTTTCGAATTGGATTTGTGTGTGTGCATACCACTTTTGAAGGCTGTAGTCCAATTTGTGACAGTAGCTGAATCTAAATCAAAAATACTGTCAAATGTTTTCTTACAAACTTGCTTTTTTTCTTCACCATTTTTCAAGTAGTAAACGTGAGAATATTGCCTTCTTGACTCTCACAGGCAGAAGGCCGCTTTGTAGGATTACTATCTGTTAAAGAGCTGATATATATTTTTTTCATATCCCGGTTCATATTTTACCAAAAATAAGTAAACATTTGTTGCCTCTGAATATCATTAAATTCATGACAATGTTTGTTTTTAGAAGTCAGGCAGAAGTCAGGAAGAACAAATAGGTGCCTGGGATTCACTCAACAAGTATTTTCCATCATTTTGTTTTTTAAACCCATATACATAATCCTTTCCTTGCATTCTCATTCTTTTGTTAGTTTCTCTTGTAGATATTGTTACTATGTTAGTATCATTTTCCAAACTAACATTTTCAATATTGTCAACACTCGTACTCGGAGGAAATTGATTTCCTTGGGACATCGCCATCAGAATTTGAATCATCTGAGCTACTGCATTCTAATGCAGCCTTGTAATCAGAATCCAGGTTAACAGATACATCTTTCTCTATTATTTTCAGAATTATATGAAATATTGCATTCTGGTACAGCTTCGTTATCCGGATCTAGATTTTCAGAGACTTTTTCCTCAGTGATAATCATTTCATTAGTAGTTAATTCATTCCCAAGATCATCGTAAGGAAATGTAATAATATCATCCATCAGCAGAAGTTGCTCAATATCAACGGCAGACAAGTTATTCTCATTCATTATGTATGATGCAAAATTTGATAACTGCTAAAAAAATGGCGGTAACAAAAATATTCTAACTTGCAAAAATCTATAACAGACAAGTTCAATAAATTGTTATATTTAAACATAACTGACTAGTTATAAGTGTATTTCATGTATAAAATGGATTTATAAATATCTTATATATTTGTCGCAGTTCACTTTGCATGGTAAATTCTATTTAAAATTCCAATTTTGGAGTTTGAATGCAGCGCAACACAATGCGTGAAATCTCTCAAGTTAAAATGGCAGTTAGATAATTTTGCAGGCACAAATGAGAAGCTGTCAGATAGGTAATTTAGTATTTGAATTATGTTTTAAAAACCATATTTTTGTTTATTGCATAATTTTGTATGGACATAAGGGTCATAATTGCAGACAAATTTGCATCATTAGTCCAAAAAGTGAAAATTGTCAGTTAGGTAATTTTGCGGTGGAAGCAACGATATGCTCATTCATTGGTTGTCCTCTTTTGTTTTTGGAGAAAATTAAATATTTGGTTTTATTCACATTTAATGTAAGGGAGTTTGCTTTAAGCCAGTTTTGAAGAACAGTTAGGCCATGTTCAGCCTCCTTATATGTGCTTGTCCAATCTTGTTCATGGAATAAAATTACAGTGTCATCTGCAAAGCTCATTATGTTTCCTTTGATGGGAAGATTCATAAGGTCATTTATGTAAATTAGAAATAGTATAGGTCCTAATACGCTTCCCTGGGGGACACCGTACTTAATTGGTAGAGTTTTGCTCCTTCTTTTACCAATTTGTACAAATTGTTCTCTTCCCGTTAAGTAACTTCTAAGTAGGTTTAGGGTTGTTTCGGTTATTCCATTTTTTTTTAGTTTTAAATACAGTATTTCGTGGTCAATGGTATCGAAAGCTTTTTGAAGATCAATGAAAACTGCTAGGCATTTTTTGCCTTCATCCAATTTTCTAATAATTCACCAGTACCCAGGTTTTCCCTAAAACCATACTGCGTAGATGATAATATTTTATTAGAATCCAAAAATGTAAGCATTTGTTTTTTTATAACTTTTTCTAATATTTTCGATAGTGTAGTTAAAATACTAATTGGTCGATAGTTTGATACATCATTTTTGGGACCGTTTTTATATATTGGAATGATTGTAGCAATTTTAAGACAAGCAGGAAAAATACCACTTGATATTGACAGATTTATAAGATACGTTAGTGGGTGGATTAACTCATTTTGTAGATATTTAATTGATTTGCTTGATATCAGTTCATTTCCCGATGAAGTATTTATATTTAGGGAGGCTATAATATTTCTTATTTTATCACTTGTTATCTTGACAATATTGAGGCTGTTTTCTTGATTTACATCGTCAATCCTCACTGTATTTTCGATAGTACTAATTGAATTTTGTTTAATTTTATTTGCTAAGTTTGAGCCTATATTGCAAAAATAGTTGTTTATAAAGTCAAGAAGTTTGTCCGGGTGTTCTGTAAAAGATGTGGGAATCTCATCAATGTTTAATTCCTTAATGCTATTGTCATTATGTGAGGCTTTAGCATTAGTTATTTCATTTATGATCTGCCAGAGTTTACGTGAATCATTATTACATTCATCAATTTTGTTTTTATAGAATGTTTCTTTAGCATAACGTATTACATTTTTACATGTATTACGATATCTTTTGTAGAATCGAAGTGTTTGATCCGATATTTTGCGACGGGAAAAATGTGAGGAATTTTTTCGAAACAGAATTCCGTAGCTACCCCTCCCTCCCCCCATGGATTTCAAATATTTTGTGGGGAGTACTCATTTTGAAAAAATATTGTGGGGAATTATGGTTTACAGAAATTCTCCCCCCCCCCCATGGATTTCAAACATTTTGTGGGGAGTATAATATATTTTGAAACTTTTTTGTGGGGAATAATGCTTTTCAGAAATTCTCAAACAACCCCCCCCCCCACGGATTTCGAATAATAAAACGGGGAATCAAGCTCCTGTAGAATATTTGTGGGGAATATGTGGGCAGAATTTATGTGAGTTCATTAGAATTACTTATTCTGATTCAATCCTCAGGTCAGTATATTAAATACTTTTGAGTATTTTGTCACCGGTATTTTTTTGTACCTGTACTCATCGTACCCAGTAACGAAAAGTACTCATAGGACCCACCTCTATTTAGCGGTGAAAGATGCTAGCAATTGGCAATTTCGGAGCTTATTCCATCCTGCTGGAATGATCGGTATGCGAACTGTAAACTAAAGTGGCGCCATCAGATAAACTGTTATTTTGAGAGACAATCTGAATTACTTTATTTACAGTCACCATGAATAGACACTTTTTACAGGGTCTTAAAACACTAGATACAGGCCGGTTCCTGTTCTTCCTTAGGAAAGGTAAAACTTTTGATTGTTTTGGACACTGTCAAATCCAACTGGTACATGAGACTGTTTTTACCGACGTGATTTAACAGCAATTAACTAGCAGAGGCGAGAACCTTTCATAATTAATATGACCTAAAATTCACAGGTGGCACTAATGGTATATAATCAATTCAATATACTGCGATCAAAATAATACACCAGGTTCTTCCCAACTACAAATAGTACACAATTGCTGATCCCAAAATACTTGAACAGAAACAGGCGATCTGTTTGATATATAACCCGAGCAACGCCGGCTATAAGCTTGCCGGTTATGTTAAGTTAAAAATTTAATAAGGATGACATCTTGGGTAAGGTTAGTGTACATAATCTTTCCTTCTGCAGGTGAACCTGAACACAAAGAAATCGGACGGTTTCCGGAATCGACCGACGATAGAGCCTTTGTCGGACGTCGCCGCTCCGCCGCAAGACGACGGACGGAGACGGGAGCGACCAAGCAAACCAACTCCAGCACCGCGAAGTAAAAAAGATCCGACAGGCTTAGGATCAGAAAATGGTACGTAATAAAATAAACTAATTTTAAATCCCTGGACACAATTACATACAAAACATAATTTTTGTTGTAGAGATCTCAAAGTGGCAAACAAGAGACACAGTTATTACCGTAGGGAATAATATGATATATACGCAAATACGAACTCCGTGGTCAAGGAGTAAAGCTCTCGACTAGCAAGCCGAAGATCGCGGGTTCAAATCCCGGCGTGCGCAAGTAAATTTTATGAATTTAGCTTATTTTACAATTTATTAATTTATAGTACACTTGCGGCACGTTCAAGATTGGAACATACTCTCAGTATCGCCCTGGTGTAAGACTGCCATTCAAAAATGAAATGTTGCTTGAAATGGCTTTAGCCGTGTTTGGTGACCAGATCTACTTCCCTATTTCCTTCCCCTCCACTACCGTCATCCTCACAACATATCCCAATTGATGATGACACAGTCTCACTGGCTCCAGACGGTTGGGAGCAGTTGGGTCTCTTTTGCAGTATTTTAAGTGACATTAGAGAAAGTAAGATATTGAGCATATAAGAACGACAGACTACTGGCAGTACTTCGTCTCGTACTGCGTTACGTATTTGTCTTAGTGTAAGCAAGTAAACGTATTGTCATCTCAAACACACCCGTGATGCAGAATGTAGTATTTTCCGCAACTTTTAGGTGCATAAACGCTGCCCGGTCCAATATATATTTACACATTTATTCTTTGAATTTCTATCTTTGTCAAACACGAATCAACCCTAGAATTCATATTTTATTGGAAACAGTGTGTTAATTTATGTTATTTTGAAAAAAAAAATTCTTAATAATTTTCTTTTCAGATTTAACTAAACAGCCTAACGAAGAAATGAACGAATCGTTTGGTGTCTACGTCAGCCTTACGCAGACCAGTGAATCTGCAGATCTCCAACGACTAGACGACAATACTATCACAAATAATACAAAACCCATCGTTGCAGCGAGGTAATTTTTTTTTTTATCGAAGCAAATATAATTTTGTGTTATTTTTTAGTGATTGTTTCCCTTTCAGCTGATGACAAATTGATACAAAGCATTAACAGGCCGAGAGTCGGCCTTTAACGGGGACCGTTCAAATGTCATAAATTCAAAATGGCGCTGATTTTTGATTTTATGGTCGTCAAATGTGAACTTAACCTAATCTTACCAAGCTGTAACCTAACCTAACCTAACCCAAATTAAGTCTATTTTCCTTTGTTTTAACAAATGGATTGCGGTCTTTCTAGGCGGATTGTTGGCCTTGTCCTACAGGTATTTCATTGGAAGATACTCCGAGGAACTAGCGTCCACAGTCGAGAAACACAACATACCTCAAAAAAAAATCATACCTCAGAATATTGTGTTAGGTGTTTGCAAATTGACCAAATTGTGGGCAAATAAGGTCCAGTGGCTATATAGTATTCAGTATACACTATTCGCATTCAGTATTACTTACCCCATGTCCTGTAGGAGTTAATTTAAAAAAAAATCTTTATTATTTAATCATCAAATTAAATTTTTGAATTGAATTTTTTTTTATACCTCTAGAAGGAGATATCTACTCAATCGTACATCGTCAGTCCCAGATTCTGTCGGAACCGAACAAATATTGGACACGTACCGCGGGGATTTGGTACAAAATGTACCGAAAGAATGCTCCAATGTTACCATAATTACCTTAAACAACCAACATTCGTCCAACTCTAAAAATAACGAAGAAAAATTTTCCGCGAACGCAGATTCAAACAAACTTAAAACTAAAAACAATGCTACGGATGATGCAAAGAACTTCAGAGAAGTTATTAAAAGAATCGAAGATAATTTCACTAAACCCGATGGATCGAGTTACGTTAATTTTGAGCCTCTAACGAATCAGTCATCGGATGATGATGAAATAGTGTTTCGGGATAAGCACGATGTCACAGTTTCAACGGGGTATGGACATATACGACACAGCACGACGGCAAACAAATCCAAGATGGAAGAAGGACATAACGAAAAGATATTGAACTTAAGCAGGCTCGTAGAAAATTTAGACGATTTATTGGGGTCTGGGAGCAATGCTTTTAAAATTCAAGTCAAAGACACGTTGCGAAGACAGTCAGAAGGCAATGGTTCCAATTTAACCGCGGAAGGGGTATATGAAAGTGTTTTTACCCCGTTCACTGTAAAAAGTAACTCGAATTTTGGAAAGCCAGGATCCAAACTGGTGGTGAATTTACCAGTTTCGCCTAAAACTGTACGAAATTTAGCTGCTGAAAGATCGGCGGATAATTTAGATGTTATCGTAAATTCACGGCAGCTCGTCAATTTGAACGATTTCAGTATTAGTAGTAGTATTGATAATGCAGCTAGAAGTGACGGGATTCAAAGAGTCGTGGCAAATAGTGACGGACATTCCAGGGTCCCGGCGAATAGCGACGGACCTTCCAAGGTCTTGGCGAATAGCGATGGACATTCCAAGGTCTTGGCAAATAGCGATGGACCTTCCAAGGTCTCGGCAAATAGTGATGGACATTCCAGTGTCCTGACACACAGTGATGGACATTCCGGGGTACTGGCGAATAGCGACGGATATTCCAGAGTAGTGGGGAGAAACGAAGCACATCCGACGAATGTCTCAGTCAAGAATGACGGATATCCGAGAGTCACGGCTAATAATGAACATCACGGAGTTGCTGCACACACAGACGGAAATCTCATTAACGTATCGGTGAACAGTGAAAGTAGCAACGCCCCGGTAAAGAGAGCTAAAGAAACTAACGAATCCAATGCCAATGGTAACTACGAGTTTCTCTCTGGGATAAGAAACGGCGGTGAGAGCACTTCGAGAAGCAACGGCAATGATCCGAGAATTCCACCAAGAAATCAAATTCCAAACACCGTGAGAAACTTACAAAATGATAATTCAAACGTCGACGTCAATCTCAACGCCTCCCGTAATCAGAAAAAACCATCCGAGCCCGTTGACGCACGTCTGAGGTTGTTTACACGCGGCCTAACCGATCTAAACCTGATTTCTAAACTGCGTAGCTTCAACCAGAACAAGGTGACGCAGAAAACACAGCAAACGAGTCAGTTTTTTGTGGATGGGCAAGTTTCGGACGATTTCGCGCAGCAGGGCACATCCAGTGGGGCGAAGAAGGGAAGTGTCTTCACTGCAAAACTGAACAACATGTTCGGCAAGTCAAAAAATGTGGAGAGTGTCGTGAAAACAGAGTCCAGTTTACGAAGGAATTGGTCCGAACACAACGACAGAACTCAACCCAGCGTTCCGATAGCGAGGAATGACCCCTATAAGGTAGTTATAAATATTATTTATCGTTATCAAGTTTAGTCAGTAGGTCAGACTATTTTGCGCTTTGCAATCAAATCCAAATAAATGGAATATTTCTAAACTGTGTTTTAAAGGTGATGCTTTCAGATGTTATCATTAGAAATAAACATATCATTTTTTGAATAATCAAATTTTGAATGCAAACATAAGAAAGTTTTAAAAATGGCTCGCCTTACGTTTTTTCTAACTGAAATTACTTGTAATGAAAAAATAGAAAAACACACATATTTTATTAGACAAATGTATTTTAAACGTTATTGTCACCTCACTTTTTTGTTGTTTCATATAAAAATAATTGATAAAAAATTTACAAACTTTCAAAATTTTTCCCAAATTGTGATCGGAAACTTTGTTTTGATAGAGGTGCCCATTTGAATTCTTCTGTGGTTAATTTCTAGATTTGAATATAAAGTGTGATGTTTTCTCTTTCTAACACCATTTAGATCATATTGCTCACCATAACAGTAATGAAGACAACGATTACTGTGAGACCTATATGAGATGTTCCCGAAAGAAACAAACAAAATTAGCTTGATGTCATCATCATCATCACTTTTGGCTCTACAACCCCTGGTGGGTCTTGGCCTCCTCAAGAGTCTTCCTCCACTCATCTCGGTCCCGCGCCAGCTCTCTCCAGTTTCGAAGCTCCAAGGCAGACAAATCTTTGAGGACGTTGTCGCTCCATCTTAACCTTGGCCTTCCCAGGCTCCTTCTCCCTATCGGTCTTGAGCTCAGCAGGGACTTTGGTTCTTGATGCTCGGTCATTCTCTCCACATGACCTAGCCACCGAAGTCTTCCCAGTGACATGAACTTTGTGACGTTTAGCTCCTTAAACAGAGTATAGAGCTCATTGTTATAACGTCTGCGCCAAAATCGAGCTAGATGTCAGTAGTAGTTTTAAATTGTAGGAAAATAATTAGTCCGTGGTCTGTTAGCTTCGCTTCTTTGGAAATGTATTTATTAATCCCGTGTTGTGTGTTCTGTTCACGGTGTAGGCTGAACGCAGGCACCGAGGCGCCGTGCCGCTTTGTACTCCGACCAATCAGAGCGACGTCAGAGCTGAAAGGAGGCGGAGCAACTCCATGAGCAGCGCCACTACTGGTCAGTCGTTAATCTCATTGCATTTTCTAATTTAAGGTTGAAGTGTTTCACAAAAATTCAAATGTGATTGTTATCAAATATGACATTGGCATAAAATATGATTTTGTCATTAAATGTGACATTGGCATCAAATGTGACATTGGCTTCAAATGTGACATTGTCATCAAATGTGACATTGTCATCAAATGTGACATTGGCTTCAAATGTGACATTATCATAAAATGTCCCATTGTCATCAATTGTGACATTGGCTTCAAATATGACATTGGCTTCAAATGTGACATTGTCATCAAATGTGACACTGTCATCAAATGTGACATTGTCATCAAATGTTACATTGGCCTCAAATGTGATACTGTCATCAAATGTGACATTGGCTTCAAATATGACATTGGCTTCAAATGTGACATTGGCATAAAATGTGACATTATAAAAAATATGATTGGCATCAAATGTGACATTGGCACCAAATATAACATTGGCATCAAATGTGACAATTGTCATCAACTGTGACATTGACGTCAAATGTCATCAAATGTAAAATTTTCATCAAATGTGACAATGTCTTCAAATGTGATATTGGCTTCAAATGTGACATTGGCATAAATGCGACATTGTCATAAAATGTGACATTATCATCAAATGTGACATTATCATCAAATGTGACCGAAGTGCCGAAGGGATTAATGACGCTAGTTCTTTAGAGCAAATACCGGTAGAACAACTATTTGCAGACGCGGTGGTGATTATATATATATATATATAAATCTGTTTTTTTTTCAGATGATACCGTCACTCCAGCACCCATTGTCAATAAACCAGTGAAAACTCAAGGTAATTTGTTGAATATTACCAATTCCTCTAAATTGCTACACCAGCTAATGGTGACAGCCGGTTATTTGAGCCAAAACTCAAGGAACAGAAACCAAAGGAAGAAACTAAAACCAACTTACCTCGGTTATCCGGGACACCATTCCGTTTAATTGGGACAATTTCCCATTTGAATCGATGGAGCAGTGTCTCAGTAAAAAAAATTTTTAGTTTAAAAGTATGGGCGTGCGGTACGGGAGTTTTGAGTTCATTCGGCAGTAATACGTTAGACTTTGCCCACGCCGCTGTTTGTGGTCCGCCGACATTGTCAATGTAAAGTTATCGCAGTACACTACTCATAAGAAATTATTTTTTTGGGTTACTGTTGTTATAATATGTAATTGTTTGTTCATGATTTTTTTTGTACTTATCTTCGATTATTTTATTTTTTCATATTAATTGTCACTGCATATCTTTTACATTTTGCTGATGGCGAACTGCAAATCTTTCTTTTCACTTCTGCTTCACAACCTCCTTCATCACTTATATACGAGCCTACGTGTATAAAGTCGTTCACCGTTTCCAAGTCTGAGTTTCTTTTCACTTCTGTTTCACAACCTCCCTCATCACTTATAGACGAGCCTACGTGTATAAAGTCGTTCACCGTTTCCAAGTCTGAGTTTCTTTTCACTTCTGTTTCACAACCTCCCTCATCACTTATAGACGAGCCTTCGTGTATAATGTCGTTCACCGTTTCCAAGTCTGAGTTTCTTTTCACTTCTGTTTCACAACCTCCCTCATCACTTATAGATAAGCCTACGTGTATAAACGTGTATCGTTCACTGTTTGTTTTCACTGTGAGTTTCAAACCATTTTTTACCTAAAAGTTAATCATAACGATACTTTTGCAGTGAAATCTCTAATCATAACCAATATGTCTTATATATTGAAAAAACTAACCCTAAGCTGCCATTTAAACTTAATATGGATCTAATAGAGAAGGTACAGAGACAATTTACAAAAATACCTAATAAAAGGAACTAATAATATCAACATTAAAATAAAGAAAAGAAAGAGGTGACTTGATTGAGACTTTCAACTTCGAAGAAATCTTCACCACCAGCACAAATGTAAATCTCCGTGGACACTTTTTGCATCCAATCCTAGGAAACACTTCCTTGGAAATAGAGTAGTGGAAGCATGGAACTAACTTCCACAACATGTCATCAAATCCTGGGAAACACTTCCTTGCAAATAGAGTAGTGAAAGCATGGAACAAACTTCCACAACATGTCATCCAATCTACTAATATAGAGTAGTGGAAGTATGGAACTAACTTCCACAGCATGTCATCCAATCCTAGGAAACACTTCCTTGCAAATAGAGTAGTGGAAGCATGGAACAAATTTCCACAATGCGTCATCCAATCCTGGGAAACACTTCTTTGGAAATAGAGTAGTGGAAGCATGGAACAAACTTCCACCACATGTCATCCATTCTACTAATATAGAGTAGTGGAAGTATGGAACTAACTTCCACAGCATGTCATCCAATCCTAGGAAACACTTCCTTGCAAATAGAGTAGTGGAAGCATGGAACAAATTTCCACAATGCGTCATCCAATCCTGGGAAACACTTCTTTGGAAATAGAGTAGTGGAAGCATGGAACAAACTTCCACCACATGTCATCCATTCTACTAATATAGAGTAGTGGAAGTATGGAACTAACTTCCACAGCATGTCATCCAATCCTAGGAAACACTTCCTTGCAAATAGAGTAGTGGAAGCATGGAACAAATTTCCACAATGTGTCATCCAATCCTGGGAAACACTTCCTTGGAAATAGAGTAGTGGATGCATGGAACAAACTTCCATAACATGTCATCAAATCCTTGGAAACACTTCCTTGCAAATAGAGTAGTGGAAGCGTGGAACAAACTTCCACCACATGTCATCCATTCTACTAATATAGAGTAGTAGAAGTATGGAACTAACTTCCACAGCATGTCATCCAATCCTAGGAAACACTTCCTTGCAAATAGAGTAGTGGAAGCATGGAACAAATTTCCACAATGTGTCATCCAATCCTGGGAAACACTTCCTTGGAAATAGAGTAGTGGAAGCATGGAATAAACTTCCACAACATGTCATCAAATCCTGGGAAACACTTCCTTGCAAATAGAGTAGTGAAAGCTTGGAACAAACTTCCACCACATGTCATCCATTCTACTAATATAGAGTAGTGGAAGTATGGAACTAACTTCCACAGCATGTCATCCAATCCTAGGAAACACTTCCTTGCAAATAGAGTAGTGAAAGCATGGAACAAATTTCCACAATGTTTCATCCAATCCTGGGAAACACTTCCTTGGAAATAGAGTAGTGGAAGCATGGAACAAACTTCCACAACATGTCATCAAATCCTGGGAAACACTTCCTTGCAAATAGAGTAGTGGAAGCATGGAACAAACTTCCACAACATGTCATCCATTCTACTAATATTGAGTAGTGGAAGCATGGAACTAACTTCCACAACATGTCATCAAATCCTGGGAAACACTTCCTTGGAAATAGAGTAGTGGAAGCATGGAACAAACTTCCACAACATGTCATCCATTCTACTAATATAGAGTAGTGGAAGCATGGAACTAACTTCCACAGCATGTCATCCAATCCTAGGAAACACTTCCTTGCAAATAGAGTAGTGGAAGCATGGAACAAACTTCCACCACATGTCATCCATTCTACTAATATAAACCTATTTAAAGCTCAATTGGATTCTTATTTGGAGAGAAGAAAGGATTAACTTATTTTAAATTTAAAAACAACTCAATTACTGTTGCTTGGTCATTAAATATTATTCTTTTTTCCTCTGGTCCAGTACTGTCGATGAGGGCGCAGCAGGTACTCCGACTCCGAGGTGAGATGTCTCACGAAGGAGGCGTCCGACTGCTGCTGAGGGCCAAGGACTGTCCAGAGCAAGCGGTGGCCCTGGTGGACATCTACGGAGCCGTCTGGTGAGCCAATCCGTCCATTATTCCGTCCATCTTTATGACAAACGGCTGCGTGGATGTTTTCATACAACATTTAATTTATATCTATTACGGATAAACGGATTGTTATTTTATTTATTTGTCTTTTAAATAATAAAATATAAATAGCCTTTAAAGAATTCCAGTTAAACTTGCCGCACCCCTCAGTCTGTCTATGCATATACACAGAACAGATTACACTATTTTTCAAAAAAGCATGTTTTTACCCGTCACAGGTGACTTCTATATAAAAACACATGCGTATTCAAATGCAACGTTGTGTCAAAGTTTCAAAGCAATCGGTGAAGAACTTTCAGAGATTTAAGATTTTGAACAAACAAACATTTTCATTTTACTCACGTCGATAACGACTTGTCACGCACAGTCTGTACAAGTCTCTACCGAAACCACAAGACCCGTGTCGCCACCATTCGTTGTCGAATTCTCATAACGTAAAAAACTAGAATGCTTTCATAACCTCAATCACAGCCAAACAGTTGCTGTAGCTGTCATTTTTATTTTCAGTCATTCTTTGTTGAGTAATTTTTTCTAAATCGATATACAATCAAATTTAACAGTCCCTTTGGCGTATATTGTATTTAACAGCTTATTTTCCATTGCATTGCAGGGTCGCCGGGTGGCGGCAGAAAAATCATCCTCTTCTTTACAACGCACTCCACATCGGAGACAGGCTGGTGGCAGTAGGGGGCGCGCCTGTGTCCAGCGCAAGACTCGCTCGCCGTGCTCTCTCGCAAGGGCAAGGGCAGGTAACCAACACGACGAATAAAGCCACTTTAAGTAGTCCTGGATAGATCATGATAGACCCGATAATTTTGTGCCCAATCATTTTCATCTGATCATTTTGACCTGATTATTTTGACCCAATCATTTTGATTAGATCATCCTAACCCAATCAATTAGACCCATTTTGTCCAAATCGCAAACCACCAAAGATCGATCGGGTTTTTAAAATGATTTGTTCATTTGGTTGATGAGGTGTCAGCTCAGTCAGCATCTGTGATGGGTTTATAAGGTTGACAGTTGTCACATGATAATGAGTCGTTTCCTTGACTCATTCTTAAGTTCAACGGCTCGGCTGCGGAACCTTTGTTCCTCCCTCATACAACACGGGGGTCCCCCTACAAGATGGTAGATACTTTAACTCTGAAATAGTCCATTTCTCTGTCGTGAGATCGAAACTCGAGACACCGGTCTACACAATTTATATATCTATGGTCTACGAAAACACGGTTGCGGCGGATCGATCTTTTTATTTGTTATTATTTAAGTGTGAGTTAAGCGTGCAAATGAATTACCGTAAATGTGAATATTTATATTTTTAGGTTGAGCTGATCATCAAACGACTTCCGCACGGAAGAGTCTTTGCCCTGAAGAAGGATTCCGATAAACAAGACCTGGGTAATGCTTCATTTTTTATTGGTGGTTGAGTGGGCCAAAGATATGACTTCGTATCCAGACTGTGCGGGTTCAATCCTCTACTAGCTAGGTCCTCCATTACTGCACAAGTAACATATTCCCACTTGAGTCGACTGAATAATAACATAGAGTGTGCTGATGTACACTTTTTTCAATAATTTATACAGTTTGAGTAAAAATTTATTGCCCAAAAATATGTAACAGAAAATTGTAGAGATAATTATACACGGCGTCCGGAAATTCGTAGTACAAACGTGAAATTGGTGAATTTCACAAAGTAGAGAACCCAAAAACACTTATTTTTTCAATCTCATCATTTCGATAAACATGTAATTTTTGAAATATTAACATTTTGACATCAAACATAAAAATTATAAAAAATGGCTCATCTAACTTACACTTTTTCGTTTAAATACTGAACTAAAAACTTGTCTGTTTGTGCGCTTAGTTCTTCTAAACTACGCAACGAATTTTGATAAGGCTTTCACTAACATTTAGGGAATTTCTTCTGGAAGGTTTATGTATATAATTCATGCATATTATATTTATATAAAGTAGATAAAAGTCAATGTTTTCTAATTAAGTAAAAAAAAAAACTTTCGGGCGCTTAGATTGCTAACGCTGGCTAAACCTTATGAAATACATCAAAATAATGTACTACAGAATTGTATATCTTAAAAAGGTCTACAGAAAAGTCTGCGACGGTATACGTCTATCTCATAAGGATAACCCCCCAGCAACGCCGGGTACAAATCAGCTAGTATCAGCACTTTTTTGCGCTAGCGCTACGTTGTCTTCGGGCTAAAATAAAGGTCCCGCGCGAATTTCTTTAATTTGTTTTAATTAGCTATATCTTTGATATTTTAACAAAAATTTCTACGTAGTAACTCAGCATACCCAAGCTATAAAAATACTAAACGATAATGGAATATTATTTGAAACTCAATTAACCTTGTAATATATTTTTTACGGTCCGCCTATCGGTATTTGCCCATACCTGCTTTCTTTGAATACGGACGAAATCTCTCGCTCGCTTGCGAGTTAAGTGGGTGCGGAACCGAGAAAGAGATCCGAATCGGGTTTCACGGTCATAAAAACCCTCGTTCCAGGAATTGAATTGTTACAATAACAAATAATATACTATACTTTTGTTGGAATACCGATGGAAACGAAAAGCACGAACATAAATACAAAAAAAAAGACTTGCATTACGATTCGATAATTATGTACATATAGTTGGGACCTTCACAAAGAGATTGATATATAATATAAAAACATTGAATAATTCCATCTTTTCTGCCATTGAAATGAGGCCATCATGAGGTTAAGCATCAATCGACCAAACGGGTAGAACTACCTTTCCCGCCCGAAGAGTAATAATAGGAAAGTTTTTTCAAATTGCTGTCGGAATCTTTGGTTTCATAGAGGTGTACATTCTGATTCGTCTGTGGTTAAATTTTAAATTTGAATATAAAGCGTGGTGTTTTCTTTTTCTAACACCGTTTAGATCATATTTCTCACGAAGACAGTAAGGAAGACAACCATTTCTATGAGCTGTTTCCAAAAGCGAACAAATTAACCTGAGTGTTAGAACTCCACCATACCGGTATCTACGGAAATGAGAAAAAAAGGGTTTTTCATTCAAAGGTTATTTTTGAAAAATTGTCACCTTAGGCGGACAAGGTTCTAACTGTAATTTTTTTCGAAAATGACCCCTGAATGCAAAACCATTTCTATAATCAAAATAACTTTCAGAGCCATCTGTGTTGTATTTCCGTAGATACTACAAGGTTCTAACATCACTTTGAATGTTGATCGTTTTTACGAGGCGCAGTGTACTTCGTCACTTTAGTTGGATATGGTTCTAACTTCGCCTAACCATGTCAAAGTTTGTAAAGACGATTTCTCATAATCTATTTAACATTTTCTGATTTTGATGTTCTTGTGTAAAGTAGTTGTGGAAAATGTAGTTTGAACCTTATGCCCTAGTTGCGTATGGTTCTATCTGATTAACGCAAGATTCAATCCCAAAATCAGAAATTGGTAATAAACGTGAAGTTACCAAAGTGACAAAATGTCAGCTTCTTTTCCAACCAATGTGACGATATGTTTCTGCGCAGGTCTTCTGCTGGAGGGGGGCACTATAACGGGTGTGATCGCCTGCAGCCCGGCACACAAAGCGGGTGTTCCCGGCAATGGGACCCTCACCGAGGTCAACGGAAGGCCCCTCAATCTGCTGCTCAAGAAGGTAATGATACACATTAATAAATTGTGTTAATTGACAAATTATGTCAGATCTATTTGTATTATAACAACTTAATTGGTTGCCCTGCCATCGTCACCACTATTAAATTCCATTTTCCGACTAGGAACACAAGACAAAATGTAACATTCTTCTGCGATACATACACAACCAACTATCAGGCACACTCACTAACCAATAAGATGTATTTCTCATTACAACAGTGAGGCAGACAGAATTATTTCTGTGAGATCATATGAAAGGTTTACGTATTCTGTGAATAATCCCATTGTTTTAAATGAATAGCATTTGATGTCATTTAATTTTCGCGATAGGACTCTCCTTGTGTATTTATCTGTAAAGTTTTATTTTGTTTACAGGGTGACACCCAAGTAAAGGATCGTCTGAATTCTGTAGGCAGAGACGTATCTATACTTGTACAGCCAACAGAATTTGTTTCTCTGCTCAGAACTGCCCTCAAGGCAGTGCGAGGTCACAAGGAGTACATTGTGCAATAACCATCTGCCGGCGGGGCATGAAGACAACTTAACGGCACAGTGAGGGCAATGTGAAGGCAAAGTGAAGATGTATCACTGCCGTTTGATCATGATCGCTGAGTGATGGCAATGATGATTTAAATTGATTCCAAAGTGAAAGAGGGCAACATGTGTATGCTAAGTGATTTAATGGCGTAGTGAGGTGAAAATGAAAATGTATCATGTTGATTCCAAAGTGAGAGAGAGCAGCATGAAGACATAGTCGTGATGTATCAATGTCATTTTAATGCTAAGTTATATAATGGCGAAGTGAAGTCAAAGTGAATATGTATCGTGTTGATTCCAAAGTGCAAGAGGACAGATTCCAAGAGGACAGCATGAGTATCAATGTCATTTTGATGCTAAGTGATGTAATGGCGTAGTGAAGTGAAAGTGAAAATGTATCGTGCTGATTCCAAAGTGAGAGCATGAAGTCACAGTGATGATGTATCAATCTCATTTTGATGCTAAGTGATATAATGGCGAAGTGAAGTCAAAATGAAAATGTATCACGTCGATTCCTAAGTGAAGTAAATATCGTTTGCTGCCAATAGAAAATAAGATAAATCAATTTTATTGATGGCAAAGTGAAGTCAAGGTCAGATTTATCATTTTGAATCCAAAGTGAAGTAGAGACAAATCATTTTAAAGAGGATACATTTGAATGTATTTGTGCACGTCGGTAGTATTGAATGTTTCAAACAAGTTTTTCACACTCGCCCGCAGTCCCCTCTTACCCCGCAAATGCCCAAAGACACCGGGAGCTATGTTTATCAATTTTAACAAATTATTATTAATTACTCGCCTGAAATATCCATGCAAATTGAAAATATCTACCGAGTGAAAATAAATGCCGCCGACGGGAATTGAACCCCCCGCCTTCTGATGTCAGGTTAGGTGCTCTGGACCACTGAGCTACGTCGACTTATTACCAACCCGCCAAATAATTCAATATGTACAATCGACAATTACTGCTTATTAATTTTTTTCACCTGTAAACAACCAAGTTTATTTTTGTAGGAAAGGCTTTGTTAGTTCTGAATTTCCCACTAGATGGCATCGAGACATATTATATCTACATTTGTTGGTGAAATATTTTGCCTTGCCAAATACAGGGTTTTCCAATAAGTGGTGTTATTTTAAATAGCCCGCTATTTTGGTAGATGTTACTTTTGAAGCTGTCATTTTTTGACATTTTACAAGTAGAAACTACGCCATTAATAAAAATGGAACGATACACGCTTCAACAACGCACTGAAATTATTAAAATTCACTATTATTAATTATTAGAATTCCATCGAAAAATCATCTTGAGTGATGAGGCCCATTTCCACCTCGGTGGCTTCGTCAACAAGCTAAATTGTCGCATCTGGGGCTCGGAAAACCCAATAGTTATTGTTGAAAAGCCTCTCTATCCTCAACGTGTGACTGTTTGATGCGGTTTATGGTCCGGCGGAGTCATTGGACCTTACTTTTTCGAAAATGAAGCTGGAGCAACAGTTACGGTGAATGGATTGCGCTATCGAGAGATGATCAATGATTTTTTATGGCCGGAATTGGATGGTATTGATCTGGACAACGTTAACTTTCAACAAGATGGCGCTACGTGCCACACAAGCAACGAAACCATTGATCTTTTACGATTGAATATCAAAATAACACCTCTTATTGGAAAACCCTGTATTATTATTTTTTTAATGATAAACTAATGTTTATAAGACAAGGTTTTTATAATTGACGATTGAAGTATTTGTACATATTGAATTATTTGGCGGGTTGGGAATAAGCCGACGTAGCTCAGTGGTCAAGAGCATCTGACCGGACATCAGAAGGTGCGGGTTTAATTCCCGTCGGCGGCATTTATTTTTACTCTGGAGATATTTTCAATTTGTATGGATATTTCAGGCGATTAATAATAATTTGTTATCCTTTGTGCTTTGCATAAAAACTTTGTCTTATAAACATTAGTTTATCATTAAAAACATAATTAATTTATCAATTCTGTTATTGTTGTCCCTTTAAAATGATTTACCTGTGAAAGTGAATCAATTTGTATTCTTGTCACTCAAAGTGAAGACATATCAAAGTCATTGAATAGAATAGTCAAAAGTGAATGTGTACGTTTGCCATATTTATGGCAAATTTAGGCAAATATGGCAAAGGTTTGCTAATGTCAAAATGTCGTACACAGTTTAACCTTTCCTTATCTGTGGTGTGTATTTACTACACATTGCTTCTAATAACTTTAATAACTCTATAACTTTAATAAATTCTGGGTTCAGATTTTAAGTATTTCTCCGTTATACATTTATGCACTGAATTAATAAATAATATTTTAAATAGTTTTCAAATTTAATTAAAAATCAGAGATTTTTGTTAAAAATTGGGAACAAATACACCAATACAATCAACCGTGTGACACTGCTACACGAAGAGTGTGCGAGGAAATGACACGCTATTGATGTCCCGCTTTAGTTCGCTATGCGGGAACATGAGAAATCCACACGTCCGCAGTTGTATTTAGATTTAGACCACCGATATCTATGACCGCACAGCTGTGTGTGTGCCAGTCGCCAGCCAGTCTGTCGCGGACTGACGTTAGATGTGGACCCCTCGCACGTTTTTTTAGCATCTGCCGATGGTTTTTTCATGTTTTCAGCAATTAAATTACAATTATTATCACTTTTGATATAAAATATAATAAACATAAGCGATTAGCTATGAATATTCATATTTTTCCGATATTAAATCGCTTATTTTGAGATGTGTATTGACCACACAGCACCGGGACGTGTGGATTTTTTTAGCACAGTAAAGGAAAGGTTAATATTATCGCGGGCGTACTGGCAAAAAGTGTTAAGTGGGAGATTTGATGTTTTCACTTACGGCTCCGCAGTAAGCGTTCAAAATAAACACATGTTTTTATTTTTTTACATTAGCTGCAAGCATCTTCGGAGGTGCTGCTTGGAGGATCATTTTAGGGAAAAGAAGGAGTGGAAGTTCTGGGAAAGAAAAATTTATTAAGGGTGAGAATCTAGGGATCGGTATGTCCAGGAGTGTCGGACACGTCAATAGTAGTGACGATAATATTGTCAAAATATTAAACAGTGTAACAAAATTTTTGAAACAAGTCAGAACTTTTCTTTACCCAATTAGAGATATGATGTTATGTTTTTTACGCAGCCGTCAATTTGCGCGCTGTTGTAAAAATAACTGGTAATTCGTAAACAGATTTTAAACCGTGATATGAGTCGTGTAATTTCTATACCCGCTATATCAACTTTCATTGATTTGGAGAAAACCGCAAAAAACTGTCACATCTTTAGCGTACATAAGTAATTGCATTACAATTTTTTATATAATGAATTGGAGTAATAAAATTTTGAAAAGCATTTATTTTTCTATATATGTCTAGCAATAATTAAGTAATTTCGATAAATAAAATGGATAAAGCGGATTTTGATACCCATTTCGTGATATAGAAGCTTTTGAAAGTCAACTGAGCCGACATGGCGAGTTTAGAAACACACGCGTAGATCATTTTGACACACGAGCGTGGCGTCAGAGCGGCGGCCATATTGTATTTTGGCAAAATAACTGCTTGTGATTGGTTGAATCCGATATAGCGGGTTTTGATAGTAACTTTCTGTATGATATAGCGGATTTGGTTTCTCACTCGCAGTTTTAACATGATTTTTGGTCGTGATAAGGAGGGTTTTGAAACTCAATTTTAGGCTCGTCTTGTTGCTCGCAAAAATGAGAACAAGATGTCATACTCAGATCATTTTGTCAAAAAATCGGATATAGCGGGTATAGAGTGGAGTTAACGTTTTTTGCCAGTATACCCACGTTATTTTCGTGGATATCATTACGCCGTGGCGTACGCGCTGTCTTCAATAATAATTATGCATATTTTAATCTCAAATTGGGCACAAATAATTAATTAATATTTAATTTTTTTTATTTTCTCATCTCATTTAATATATTATATTATTAATTATGAAGGCATATACGGCCTGTACTAGTTGCAATAAAACGTACTAACAAAATACCGTCAGTGGTAGATACTCTCAGTATCTCCCGGGTGTGAGATCATTATTATTATTATTTTTATTAAAATGCTGCTTTAGTAGTTTAGTTTAGTAACAAGATCTGAATATCTCAGTTGGGGTAGGCAGAGACGATAGAGTGCCGCAATATTCTGTTTTGGCATTAGATGATAATGAGCATAATGCCGTAAAATATATTTTTTATATATATTAAGAACTAACCATTTTTTTGTATAAAATATTACGTAGCTTTAAGAATGACTGCACTTTTTTGTAATGTAAAATTTGATAAAAACTGAATATTGTTAATAAAAATTTGCTCTGGTTTTGTCAGCATAAATTATGATAAATTTTATGAAACACTGTAATAAAATCAATGTAAAAAAATGGTAAATTTAATATAAATTGTGAATTCTTGGTTTATTATTGTATAATACCATTGTGCAAAATTAGTAAATTATGGTAAATTCAATGAAACTGTTTAATTCTGTCTGTGATGAAAATCAATGTTTTTTTTTTATATGTATGTATAATGAACTTTGATTACAATTGGTGAATGCTTTTTATAAATGATGTAATTGATGAAATTAGACGTTGTCCGGTAAATATGTAATAATCAATGACTGTAAATTAATGATAATTTGATAAAACCGGTGATCGATAAAAGGTCTATGATAAAACTTTAAAAAAACCAATGTAAATTATTTCTAAAATATTAGGAATTTCTGATGAAAAAACAGTGTTTTACATAAAATTATGATAAAAGCAATGTTTTTGTATGATAAAACAGTCTTTTTGACACAACATTACGATTTTTCTAATTAAAAAAACAGTGTTTTACATAACATTATGATAAACGCAATGTTTTTGTAGAATTTTTTTATGATAAGAGTCTTTTTGACCCAACATTATGATTTTTCTAATGAAAAAACAGTGTTTTACATAACATTATGATAAAAGCAATGTTTTTGTAGATTTTTTATGATAAAACAGTATTTTTGACACAACATTATGATTTTTTTTAAAGAAAAAACATTTTTTTACATAACATTATGATAAAAGCAATGTTTTTATAGATTTTTGATGAAAAAACAGTATTTTTGACGCAACATTATGATTTTTTTAAAGAAAAAACAGTGTTTTACATAACATTTTAACAAAGCAATGTTTTTGTAGATTTTTTAATGATAGAACAATCTTTTTCACATAAAATTATGATGTTTTATGATAAAAACAGTGTTTTTTTTACATAACATTATAATAATAATTAATGATGATTAAAAATGTGCTTTAGAAGAAAACTTTAAAAAAAATTTAAAACAATCAACATATTTTGAGAAAAATTTACAAGATTTTTTTCCATGAATTCAAAAATTCTGTCCAGTATTTTAGTACTACCAAATATACCAACAGAAATCTAATCACTCTTCATTTTTCTACAATTGATGCATTGTGGATCAATTGGAAGTTATTTATATTTTATGCTTGTATAGTATTTATAAAATCCTTTATAATGGCAGTTACTTTATTATAATTCATTTTAATTAACCCAATCTAATTGCATCAATAACAGCACCATGTGCGTACAGATGTAAGCAGAGAATTGCAATCGCCACAGTCATGTTTTTACACAGCCTACTTGCGTTTGTACAGAGCGTCTGAAAACTAGCAGAGAAAAAAAAACTGGGCTTGTGTATTTATGTATTTAATACCTTCACAGTAGAGCCAGATTGGTAGATATCCTCGGAATCTTGGGATCGTGAAGTACCTGATCACGAACTACTAATTCAATCATTTTTGACCCTATCATTTTGATCCAATCATCTCACACAATCATTTCGACCCAAACATTTTCCCCTGATCACGAATCATCAATGATCTATCGTACCAGTTTTTTTTTAAATGATTCGATCTTTTGATCGATGAGTCTTCACCTCAGTCAACACACGTGCTGGGAGTGGCTAGTGACCATAGATGTATAAATTTTGTAGACCGGGTGTCTCAAATTGCGTTCTCGCGACAGAGAAATAGAGATGGTAAGTTTGTACATAGTATCCAAATCGGATGATATTAGCAATTAGCCACAGACCAAGAAAACCATATAACGGGGGCGTGAGGATGAAATTACGAACCATGTGCGCGGAGTGGGGAGGTGACGCAAGTGTCATCCTTTAAATGAATCTGAGTTTACAGGCAATTTGCATTGTACTAACTATCACTATAAAGTCTTCGAAAATAAAATATTACGAATTACTAATCCTAGATCATTGCTCGCTTCGTAATAAAATACCCACAAGTACGCCTTCAATTGAAATTTACAATGGTTTTGATGAACCAAGTGTACGGCAAATATAATACGCCAAATATATACTATTGAAACTATTCTAAATTATGGAATCCTCTACTAGACTGCGTATCCATCACGCTAGATCGAATAAAAACATTCCAAGTTATAAAATCACATTTGGACGAAGAAGATACTTTTATTTTGCAACAAAACTCTACAACATCCTTCCCCCAGATATAAAACTCCACAACATCCTTCCCCCAGATATAAAACTCCACAACATCCTTCCCCCAGATATAAAACTCCACAACATCCTTCCCCCAGATATAAAACTACACAACATCCTTCCCCTAGACTTAAAACTCCACAACATTCTTCCAAATATAAAACTCCACAACATCCTTCCCCCAGATATAAAACTCCACAATATCCCTCCCCCAGATATAAAACTCCACAACATCCTTCCCCCAGATATAAAACTCCACAACATCCTTCCCCCAGACTTAAAACTCGACAACTTCCTTCCCCCAGGTATAAAACTCCACAACATCCTTCTTCCAGATATAAAACTCCACAACATCCTTCCCCCAGATATAAAACTCCACAACATCCTTCCCCCAGACTTAAAACTCGACAACTTCCTTCCCCCAGGTATAAAACTCCACAACATCCTTCCTCCAGATATAAAACTCCACAACATCCTTCCCCTAGATATATAAAACTCCACAAGTTTAGTTTGCCTCAGCACGGGACTAATGATGAGGACTAACAAATACTGTTAGTATATTTAAATTCACCACAATATTTTGTATAGCAATGTTTTATTTAGTTACAAGACAATTTTACAAATGTGTTATAATTTACTCACCTCGTTCGTACTTGTGTCGCTACGCAATGCGATTTGTAGATAGTTTGGTTAAAAAATAACATTTAGACCCTAGAAAAATCCCACAATGGACTGCGCTGCAAACCGTTACCAAACTTTATTCTTCTGCGATGGGTCGTTTTATTAAGAGCAGGAGCCACGGTATCAGGTTAATATTTTCGTACTGCTCAAATAGTACGGTAGCTCAGAGCGTATGAGCAATAAGAATAATCGTGCTCGCCCAATACGTGCAGCGTATGAACAATCGTACGATTCTTGGTACCGGTTCACCGTCTCTTACCACGAGAAAAATAAGATAAAAACTAGGTAGTTCGTAGGTACAGATGTCAGACACCGTCCACGTCTCGTAGTATGTAATAACAATTAATACTTGGATAATTTTTAATAGTGCTATTTTTCTAAAATATCTCCTGATAAGAAGAATAACCGTTCAATTGAGTCATTGAGTCGCTCGCTCATGAACGACCCATCGCTACTACGCGGGGTATGCTTATTCAATGAGCTCTCAGAATGCAACTGATGTCGTGGTGTATTCAAGAAATGCTGGAACCCTCGTGGTGCAAAAACTGACAGCCTGCAGCTCGTTTGTAACGGTTTATTTGCCTCGCCTGCAAGATAGAACCGTTACGTTTATCTCTGCTGGCTGGCGACACCAACACTAAAGCCAACGCCGATCTGGCGTCGTAAATTAAAAGAAAAAGACTTGAACGTGGGAGAGATAGGTTTTTGGCCGGCAACGAGAAGGGAGTTACAAGCGGTGAAAAGACATCTTGTAAAGACTGGACGGTGGATCTCGGACGGAAATCATCACGTTAGTTAGTTTCACTTTTAATTGACTGGACACTGTCATCTTAAAATCCTACTAAATTTTGTGGAGATTAATCATCTTCACATGGCGCCCTATATATTATCATAGGTTAGTTAATCTCCTGATATTTTATGTCACTTTTACGTAATTCTTAATGTCATGACTAAACTCCAAGAGAGTTTTATTATAACCATTATTAAAATCATCGAGTCTCATGTTTCAAAATTATTAATTAAGGCGATGCACTACGTCGTGTAATATTTTAAATTGAGCCGCTATCAATAACAACCCTTACGTAGATGGCGATAAGGATTAAATTCCCGCTTAACACCATCCGCCTGTTTTGATTTATGCAAGAAAAAAACATGGCCAAAAAGTGTCTTTTATTTTATTCTGTGGATGTTCAGGCATACATATTTAATTTTTTTTCGATCATTTTATAAATAACTTAATTTGCCACATTATACAATAAAATCATAACCGAAAATGGGTTCGTAAGTAGGAGATTTTGAACTTTAAAGCAGTTTTCATAGGCCTTTACATTATTTTTTTCTGGGCTTATAAAAAGACTTACTTATCTAAAAAAATACCCGATTATTTCAAAGGCCAAGATGTATTCTACTCGCAGTATTTAATTAAAGCATCTGAAAGATTTCTAGGCGACCAAATTTTCAAACCAAAAACACATGATTTTGCATTACTACGTATGGCATCGCCTTAATAAATATTGTTAACTTTACTTTCTTTTATTCTTTCAATGCAATTCCTGATTATTGAAAACATAACTATTACAATGGCCACCAATGTGTCATTTTTAATTAATAAAATTTAATTTACTATGCATAATGATTGTGTTACAATGGCGCTCTAGCGTGGTTTGATTTGAATATAAGTATACCATATTGTGTTACACGTTGAAATATATATTGTGGTCTGTGCAATTGACAAACTGATAAACCTTTCTGCCACCGAGAACTGGATAACAAATTAACTGTATAATTCCACATATCAATCTCCGACTAACCGGAATCTGAACCATCTCTACATCTGTCTCGTCCGGTCTGCACCATTTACATATCTATGGTCTACCTATGTAAAATAGGCGTACTCGCCGTTTGATAGATTGTCTTATTTGATTTATAGTTTAATTCCAGAGTTCTGCTTTAACCGTGAATTCCTTGTACATTATATACAGGTGTCCGAGAGTAAAAAGTACTTACTTCGGGAGGTGAATCTGCATGTTGGTACAAGTAATGATAAGAGGTGATAATAACCCCCCTCACGATCGATTATTTTAAAATTTAACTTTGAACTCAATTTGTTCGAAAATAAAAACTCAAATCAAATAAAGTGTTTTTCTCACTCGTACTTGTGTTTCGAGTTAACGGACTTTGTGTGTATATGCTTATAATTTCTTTCCACATCTGAATCTACTTATTATTAATAAGTGCATCACTTTCCGGAAACACTGTACCATTCCATGTATTGTATAGTATGTAAGTTATATCTTACTGTCATAATATAATGATTATGTTTTGTGAAAAGTAAATTTATCTGTGATAAATAAAATTTATTAAAAAATTGTCAGTGTTTATTATTTTCTGACGTGTACCCAAAAACATCAACTTTTATCTACTTTCTATAATATAATATGCTTGTATTATATATATAAACCTTCTGGAAGAAATTCTCTAAATGATATTGAAAACTATATCAAAATCCGTTGCGTAGTTTAGAAGAACTAAGCGCACAAACAGACAGATGCGGATAGCGACTTTATTTTATACCATATTATTAGCTGTAAACCGCCACGCGTTGCTGTGGCTCAGTCTGTCTGCAGATAGAAAAACAATAGCGCGTATTGCTTTTACATGCAACAGATGGCACTGTTTTCAATGATTAACATTAAAATTATTATTTATATAGTTTTTATTTTGTTTTATTCATTTCACGCCCGTAGGACTTTTACATAAGTATATATGTATTATAATTTTGACATGATGAATAATTTAGAACATAAATAGATAGAAAATACAAGAAACAATTTTTTTTTTTATACAGATAGGTAAACAAAGAGAAAACCAAAGATTTTTTTAATATATACGCGAGGATACTAATTTCAAATAGTATTTTTTTCTTCGTGAAATTATGACAGACAAACCCCTGAAAACACTGTCCTGATGTTGAAACCAGGACAATGTTTTACCAGATTATATTCGTCTATCTTAGAATGATATCAAATAATAACATCAAAATCCCCATCGCTCGATGAATTTAACAGTCGATACTGATAAAATTATGCAATTTACGTATATTTCTGTGAGATTGGAGTACGTAAGCGTCATATTTTACATTTGTTACTGCTAGCACCTCGGTGTCTAAAGATGGAACTATTCTGCAACTTACCAAGGTTTAAGTCTTAAATTTGCGCGAGGTATGTCGCACATTGTGAGGATACGGACTGATTGATATACAGGCCAATAGTATCTTCAAGAAAAAATTCACTAGAAGTAGGTTAAAATTTACCCTACTTTGGCCACACCCGACGACGCACTTGTTCATCTCTTCAGTGCGTGAAATAAAACACGGTAAGCTGACTGCGTTAGACTTTATTGGCAGAAAAACATAACATTATTATAATACAAGCGACACACTAAGAGGGAGAAGGGCTAGATGAAGGTTTATGTGGGGCGCTCAACGCTTCCGTTGTAGTACTTCAGATTGTACAGCACGTACATAGGGGTGGCAAACCAGCAGGCCAGCATCACGGAAATGAGGCCCAACATTTCCTGGAAAAAAAAAACATAGATATATCAGGGATATTAAACTTTTTATTTACGAGGAAAGGATGGGTCTTGAAGAGAACCATGTTGTAGAAGGGAGGAAACACAAATACCAGATGTACAAATGTTGGGTGCGCGTTTGGCGTGTTTCCCGACTATATACGGATGCCAAAGGGATCAGTGACTCAAATTCCTCAGAGCCCATCTTCCATTGTAATACCGGTAGAACAAAAACAGCATTGAAAAATGCTTTGACATTGACAAAACAATCGACAGCTCGTTTCGGCGTAAACCATTGTAAGTAATTATTTTACATAACCATTGCTTTATCAATAACACTTGTATAAAAATTGTAACTACCTCATACTCTATGTAAAAAGCCCCACAGGCGTATAAACAAGTAATGGGTTATTTTTCACCTTCCTCGTGATAGCTTATCTATAGGATAACGTATATTAATAAATAAACAAATAAATTCTCGCAATAGGTAGAAAACTCGTCTAACTTATCCTATAAAGCTACTATTGACATGAACCAAAAAGCCCTGGACAGAGCATTAGTACAATTTTGTATGAATGGCATTGAAGACAAATCTACGGTGAGGGGAAATTGCCTGGCAAACACCTTGTATGACTAACTTTTGAAATGATTTGAAAGCAAAGTGATATACCTAATGAGTCATCGAAAGTACATTCAGTGGTCGACTTTCTTATTCTAGAGTCTCGTCAAAGGTACATACTTAGACGTCAAAAGTCATTCCGCTCGAACGGGTTGGTTGAATCAGTAGACACCGACGACTGTTAAAATCTAGTCAATTGTATCCTAATCATAGACATATGAATATTAGTAGACCTGCCCTAAGTGATTAAAAGCGTATTATCCCCACTCCCCATACCGGTTCCATTGAGCCGGCTGGGCTCGCATATGGCCTCAAGTGAAATTTGAAAACGTGACGTCATCATTCTTGTGCGAACTATGGTCGAGGCATCATCGGTTCATTTTACGAAATAACACGGCAAAATGTTGACTTTTGATATGAAAACTTGTAAAAATAGATGTGAAAAAGAGAATAAACCCAATTGTCGTATTACATTCCATAAGTAAGCATTATTTTACTTTATTTTAAGCTTATTCACACCGTATTATATGGATCAGTTTTAGAAACATATACTATCACATCACAATGTAGCGATTCTCAAGTGTGCTCATCGTTGTTTACTGGGGTAAGTAAATTATGAGACATTTGTAAAAGTGTCTTAACTAAATACTCTGAAACTAACTACGACTCTGAAAATAGAAGCTGCCTTACTTTGCCGAATTTGGACTTCGCAAATTAGTTCATAACGTGGCGAGTAATTTGCGCTCCCATGTAAAAATGTCTATTCATTCAAACGCAGATTTTACTTTTAAGAAGTAAATGGTGATATTATAATGCGAGATGCCTATTTACTATCAGATTGATTTATTGATGAATCACAGTCAGCCTTACTCCCTTCGTTCTTCAACAGTTGATTTTACCCCTCGCCATTATCTTCTCGTCTATTAATTCCTATGTCTGTGATCCTAATCTAAGATCGTTTCGAACGAACCCAAGATCACTTTGAAGGAAAAGCATTGTATATTTTTACAAAGTTGTTTTAACGTCCTGTACAATGGCTGATTTACCGACAATACTGGCTGCAATACATAATGAGAACATAACAAGAACGTTCTGCCAGACGCTCGATTCTTTCGCTAATCTAACAAACGAAGACTTCGTCGGGAATTTTAGGCTTAATCAATCCTTAGTACATCGTCTGGTAATAGTTGTGTCTCCGATCATAATACCTCCATCCTGTTCTTCAACTCTAGATGTTGGAACTAAGGTGAGTACATCTAGAGCGGAAGAACCGTATCGTGGCTCCCGTTCTTCAGCTCTAGATGTCGTAACTAAGGTGAGTACAAAAAATAGACGGTGATGTTTTGTTTTTGACATTTCAATCCTTTACCATAGAAACTAGCGACGGATCATGAATCATTTTATTAAGAGCGGGAAGCCACGGTATCAGCTCAATATATTCCTACGGCTAAAAGAGTCGACTCGATTGAACGGGAGTCGTGAGCACAGAGCGTATGAGCAATGAGAATACAGTGCTGGTCCGATACCAGTGACACCTCGCAGCGTATGAATGATTATACCACGAGAAAAATAAGATGCTAGGTAGTTAGTAGTTTTAGGTACATATGTACAAGTCCAGATTTCAGACGCCATTCACGTACCTTGAGTATGTAATAACACTTGGATAATTTTAATGGCGTTATAAAAAGAAGAGTAACCATTCAATTGAGCAATGGCACGGTTTACTGGGAGTCGTACGAGTATGGCTTATCAAAAAGAACTAGCTCTTTAAGAATGACTCATTGCTAATAGAAACGAAACATAGACAATATTCAAAGGGCTGCCAATATAATAACGTTTTCAATCCTTTGACATTGAAGAATACGTATAAATGAAACATTCAACAAAGGTCGTCGAGACGACGGGAAATGTTTCGTCTGAAGATGGCGCTTAACGAATAACTCTCGATCGCTATTAGAGAATCAAACCCCAGGACTTTTTATTAGGTTCTAGTACAGAATGGTAAACTCGTACTTTACAAATAAATAAATCGCAAATTGTATCTCGAAAGTAGAGTCACGTGGGGTAACCGTACGCGGAGTGTAAGTGTTCGCAGTGATGTTTCCGACAAGATTGTGCCTTTAAGCGCCCGCGCGTTCCTTAATTCATTAGCGTTCTGGATCGCGCCGAAGCAGGACATGTGTACAGTGGATGCTGATTTGTCAATAAAAAATGGTAGGTAAATTACTTTTTTTCGTGCTTTTCTTAAATTTTTCATCTCCGTTACCGATGTGTGCTATTGTGTAACCAGCTGTGTCAGAGCGACGTGGTCTACGATATTTTTTAGTGAAATATTGTTAGATAGACGGGTGCAAAGTGATAATTCTAATAAAGATAAACACTAATCTGATTTTTAAAGTTTATTGAATTTTGGTGTGATGGGGTAAGTGTGCTGGGGTAAGCGTTCGCAGTTGGACGAGTGCGAACACTTACCCCGATAGATGAAATTGATTTTATAGCATAATATTTCAACTCTCGTTATTTTTTTACAGTGAAATATGCCACGTGCGTACGTGAGAAACCTGCATTCATTTTCCCACGTAACTGACTGAAGGGAGAACTAATGGACGATGGACCGGCTGGTTGCATTGGAATGGTTTCCGATTCCGGATTTATAAATGCTAATTTGTATCTAAACTGGTTACAGCATTTTAAAGACAATGTGGGGGCAAGTCCCAACAACCCTGTCCTTTTGATTATTGATAACCATTCATCTCATATCAGTTTTGAAGCAACCACATTTTGTAGGGACCACGGAATAGTAGTCCTGACATTACCGCCTCATAGTACCCATAAAATGCAGCCACTAGACAGGGCATTTTTCAGTCCTCTTAAAGGTCAATACGCAGTGGAGTGCAAAAGATGGATGGGTCAGCATCCTGGGAGAGCAATCAACCAATACCAAGTTATCTCGATTTTCGATAAAGCCTTCAAGAAAGTTGCAACTGTGGGGAATGCGGTATTAGGTTTTAAAGTAAGCGGAATACATCCTTTAGAAAGTGAACTCTTCACCGAAGCTGATTTTGCAGCTGCTTCTGTTACTGATATGTTCGAGCCCCAACCTGACGAATCCATTAGCTCATCCGTTAGCTAATCAAGAGCAAAGTGACATAGGATCAATAATTAGCACAGATATTCTGAACAATCTGATCTCTTGCTTTACACACAATACATTCTATCCAATCTTCTGTTGGTGGATCTCGATATTTCTCCTTGCATTGTAGGCAAAAATAGTCCATAATTTAATTTAAGTGTGATAATTGCAATGGGGGGTAACTCTTCGCGGTGCGAACACTTACCCTACGGTATGCGTGTACTTACCCCGCACACGGGGTAAGTGTACGCAATCGACATGCATGTAAACTTTTTTATATTACTGTTTGATTTATGAACCATATGAGGTTTATATGGTTGTTTGAGATGCCTTAATAATCGATCATATTAATAAACAAAAAAATTGAGTAAAATACCTAAAGCTTTTTAATACAAAAATCCCAATGTAAAAATTGCGCACGGTTACCCCACGTGACTCTACACGTTATCCTTTGGGTAAACTATGAAGAACTAACTGAATAACCATCACGCTGTTTCCCTTCAGGGGTAGGCAGAGAGGACGGACTGCCAAACTACTCGGTCTTGGCACTTCTGTTATTCTGACTCTTGACATTGCCCGACTCAAGTATCTGGTTGACTTAATAGTGCCATATCTTCCTCGAGCGTCCACATTCGCGTCATATATTCTCCTTTCACTCCCTTTCTTTGCTCATTCGCTATATATGCCCAAACAATTTAAGCGTTAATTTCTTAATCTTACTGTATTGTAAAGATAGCAAAAAAAAAATTGAGGTTAGGTTTGAATTAAACGTCAACATAAAGTCGAAACATGTAAAGTTGATATGAATACGGTCAAATCGGTAGCAAATATATAGTAAAATAAAATAAAAATGGTTAACACAAGTTTACTTTAGTAAAAAATAGTTTAAAATGTCACTTTTGACAAATACTTAGATTTTCCTATCTGTCAAACTCATGCAAAAAGATTACGTAACTTTTTAAAAACCACATTTTCTCCGCAAATCCTTCAGCAATTTCACTAAATATCAACATATAATCACAATATAACCTTTAAGCTACAATATTTAACAAAGAAAACCATTAAAATCAATAGTTGTAACTATTATATTACAGATTTAAAAACCTCACCATTTTTACATGAAAAAATGCCTAAAATGGATTCAGAAATCGCGTTCGGCGACTGGACTGAATAACCAACCTTCCTCTTGCTAATTTTAAGTTTAGGATAACATGACAATATTATAAAGCCAATAGTATAATGGAAAAATATTGCGAGCGAATTCAGTGGACGCTGGAATTGAACCCAAGATGCAGGAGTAGGAACCTGTCAATTTTGCCATTGACCAGTGATGTTACTACAGCAAAGATAAGCAAGTTTCTCTTGAAATGATAGGAAAGAACTATTATAATCACAAGATCAAGTAGTTACTTATATAAGTATGTAGGTAGTTCTTTAGGCCAATCTACGCGTCTATGACAGTAATTACAGAAGCAAATGGTTCTTGTTAATTAAATTCCTTAGGTAAACACCGCTATGACAATGATGCTAGCCAACTTTAGATATGAAATAATATGCGTTGTACTCACGGGTGTGGACACCTTATTCCTTGCTGGAATGACTTGAGCGATGGCTCGATGGTTATTGAACCTCTTCAGCACCAGGCTCGACACCTGAGGATTCATCACCAATGGCTTAAACTTCAACAGCCTCTGTAGAGCGGACATTTTAATTTTTTGCAAGTGAACTTTTCTACCAAAGGTTTTATATCGAATGAAAATATGATTTCATGTAATGTGGTTTTCTGGTGTTGCCAGTATGCATCATGTTTTCCCTAAAATAGTTTAGGTGGGGAATTTTTCCCCGTATATTTAATTAAGGCGATGCACTACGTCGTGTAATATTTTAAATTGAGCCGCTTTCAATAACAACCCTTACGTAGATGGCGATAAGGTTTAAATTCCCGCTTAATACCATCCGCCTGTTTTGATTTATGCAAGAAAAAAACATGGCCAAAAATTACTTTTATTTTATTTTGTGGATGTTCAGGCATAAATATTTAATTTTTTTTCGATAATTTTATAAATAACTTAATTTGCCACATTATATATTAAAATCATAACCGAAAATGGGTTCCTAAGTAGGAGATTTTGAACTTTACAGCAGTTTTCATAGGCCTTTACATATTTTTTTTCTGGGCTTATAAAAGATTTATCTAAAAAATACTCGATAATTTCAAAGGCCAATATGTATTCTACTCGCAGTTTTTAATTAAAGCATCTGAAACATTTCTAGGCGACCAAATTTTCAAACCAAAAACACATGATTTTGCATTACTACGTATGGCATCGCCTTAATTTGATTTGATACTGGGTTTACTGAGTGTAAACTAAGTTTTACTCAGAGATATAAAATAACACCAATGAAAGGAAAAACCAAAATGGAGATAAAAGAAAATGTTAGGAGATCATAATTTTGAGAAAACAGAAACTACCAGCTTGCAAATCTTCGAAAATTAGGTTTTGTGATTTAAAAATAAGTTTTTAGTTGAATATTAATACATTTATACAATGAAAAGGCTATCTGCCGAGAAAGGACAACAATACACAAAATAATTGACTATACAAAGAAATGCAATATTATATTGCCACGCAGAAACTATAAAGTCTGCAACCAATCGATAGATTCAAGCTGAATTGTGGAAGCCAAAATTATTAATCAAAAGAAAATGTATCAAGAATTATTGTGTGTTTGTTCGTTATAATAAATTAGATTTCATAGTAAATTTGGATGTACATACTTTAATAAAAATCTGTATCTGATAAAAAATACAATATTTTGGTTTGGACTTTCGTTTGGCATAAAGATAAATTATAAATTGGAGACATAATATCTGTGCTCACAAATGCATTACCTGGTGGATTTACAATATAATTTGATGTTTATGTCTTTGTGACATTAGGTAAAGAAGATATAATATTTAAACCCAAAAACCCACTGTTAACTAAAATTGAAGATCTAGAAAAAAAGAGGTTTACTAATAGATCCATGTACATCGACATAGACATCGCATTCAAAATAGTAGATTTCTAATTTTCTTAGGCAATTTAATGTGAAAATAATATTATATAATAATTATGGAATAAATATTTTAATCTTGCAACACTAAAATTTACCAGTAAATATAATATGTTATATTTTATTTCTAATATGGTTTCTATAAAAAATACAGTTTTTAATTTTTTGTTTTACCACAACATGTCCTTTTCCCTTATGTATTATTATTTGTTCTAGAAAATATTTTTTTTATTCTTACATAAATCATGTACGACTACCATAATAGCCTAGTATAGAAGTTGAAAAAATCACTAAAATTTGTAGCAGTGCGTACTTCTGGACGGGCAGTTCCTACCCGATTAAGATAATCATTGGTCAACATTCTTAAGTTGGCACGACTGTTTCGAGCTATGAGTGCGGAGCGGCACTTCATCGACTTCAGTTGCTTGCTGGACTCGTGGGATTACGGTGTGTTCGTACAACGCTGAACAATGAGGGTCTACTGTGCAAACTACGAAAGGTCTTTTTCACTTATATCTTTTAACAATGTACTTATAATTTAAATAGGGATTACTCATTTTAACTTCTTGCGTAGTTATTTTATAACTCGCTGGCGCCCGCTCAGACATTCTTTACAAGATTAAGTGTTTTTAAATTCATTAATGTCACATGTACTTTAGTCAAAATTTTATCAAGATGGCGTTATTTACACGTACATTCTTGTCACGCTCTGAGTTAAATTATTTGATAGAGTCTCATGTTCATTTATTTGATTAAACATTTTAATTATTGTTTTAATAAATTAGCGTCTGTTGATATTTAAAGTATTCTATTTTTTATCATCCTTATCAGTTCTCATCACTACCTACCTACTTTGAATTATTGCGTGTGCGTGGATGACTAGATAGTTGTATTCGGTAATTTTACCAATTAATGTCACAATCGAAAGACCCATCATTAATTAATACAACTATCCTTTCATCACCCATCCACGATAATATGTTACAAAATGGCAGCCCTTGTGGGTGAACCTAAGTTTGACTAAATAATAAATGCAGTATTTTTTTTCTTTCATTGTTTTAATCTTGTATTGGATGTCTGATTTTTTTTTCATAATTTTCTTGTATAATCCCTTGGAAAAAGACCTTTCGTTTTGCATGGTAGATGTTCGGGTGTTGCTCGAAATACATCGTGTCACTGAGATTTTATTAATTCTTCATTTTACGCAGCTTTTCATCCGGCACAACTCATGACGTTTTTCGTCTTATTATCGTGTTCGTTAGTACGCTGACGTCACACTTATTTTATATTTTTTATGTTTTGCGGCGATTATGGTTGTTGTATTGTTGCTTGCATGTTCTAATAATTTTTTTTTCTACCTACCCTGTTAGTTAGGTATGACGGATTCGACCATTTTAACAAGAAGTCGTGCGTTAATCATGTCTAAACCAGAGGATGGCACTACTTCGGCAAATTCGGCGGTCGCATCTAACACAGTTCCGGTTCACAAATGGAACTTAACCTTCGACGGTACTGGGAACGTGCATAATTTCATTGAACGGGTCAACGATTTGTCTATATCTCGGAACGTAAGTACAGCTTCTCTTTTTTCATCTGCGGTGGAACTTTTTTCAGGTCATGCTTTAGACTGGTTTAGAGTCAACCGTTCTTCTTTCAAGTCATGGACGGATATTGTAATTGCTCTAAAGGAAGAATTTGAGCTTCTGGACCATGAAAGACGTTTAGTTGCTCAGATCAGAGCCACGTACCAGCAACAAAAAGAGAACCTGGGTTCATTCATAACGCGGGTCTTGACTTTAAACAATCAATTGTCGTCAAAATTACCAGATGACGAAATTCTGGAAATATTACAATGTAATATGTTACCGAGATACATACAAAAATTATCGCTCTCTGTCATCTCGGACATTAATTGTCTGAAAAAATTGGGAAAAATGATTGAACTTGCAGACGTTCGGTCTGATTCCAGACCTTCCTCGCCAAATGCAAATACTGGTAATTTTAATAATGTTTCTCATTCCTCCTCAAATAATGCATTTAGCAGAGGGAATAACAGAATGTCTCAGAATAATCCCAATTTCAGCAATCATCGTCAATATTTTGAATTCAGTAAACGTAGCCCGTCAAATATGAGTTCTAGGGAGGTGAAATGTTTCCGCTGTGGCCGTCCTGGTGTGAAGGCGCCTTCATGCAACTGCCGGCAGGCAAAAAACTAGATGTCCTGGGGGTCCTGTCTGCGGGCGGCAAGTCGACACCGTTCGCTGACATCACCGCCAGGCATCGGCTTGCTGTGCTGTCGGAAACCAGAACTTTCTTCAAGAACCTTTGGACCTCGAAGGTGGTGGGTGCGGCTAAAAGGGATGGCCGTCCACACATCATTTTCCAGGTTCTGGGTTCCAACTTTTCTGGCCTTCTTGACTCTGGTTCGCATATCTCAATTATTGGTAATAATTTTCATCGTAAATTTTTAAATCTAGGGTTAAATCTTTCTGTTCTTAAGAAAAAATTTTCACTCACTTCTGCTACGGGTCATACTGTGGAGTGCGTTCACAAAATTGCGGTTCCGGTAGTTCTTGGTAACGTTAAGAAAATTTTTAATTTTGTGGTTATGCCAGATATAAAATCTAACATCATCCTCGGTTGCGACTTTTGGAAAGTTTTTAACATTTGTCCCAAGTTAACTAAATTAATGACTAATGACTCTGACAATAGTTGCGTGTCTGAGGTAAGAGGACTGGATAGCTTTGAGAACTTAAACTCATCTCAACAATCAATCTTAAATAACGTTATACTGGAATTTAAAGCCTTTTCTGGTAATCGTTTGGGTAGAACGTCTCTTGAAAAACATGTTATTGACACGGGTGATTGTCAACCTATTAAGCAACGTGTTTATCCGATATCTCCTCATTTATTGCCGGAAGCTCACAGAGAACTTGACAGACTATTAAATCTGGGAGTAGTAGAACCCAGCAATAGCTCGTGGAATAATCCTATTGTTTTAGTGCCTAAGAAAAATGGTTCTTTTAGACTTTGCTTGGATAGTAGAAAGCTCAACGCGGTCTCGCGGCGGGACGCTTATAGTCTACCGTTGATATCTGATATCTTAAATAGTCTCGGAGGAGCACGTTATCTATCAACTTTAGATCTTAATGATGCCTTTTTTCAAATCCCGTTAGAAGAAGATTCTAAAGAGAAAACCGCATTTACTATCCCTAAACGAGGCCTATTCCACTTTGTAACAATGCCTTTTGGTCTTCATGGTGCAAGTTCTCGGATGATGAGGCTAATGGACAAGGTCTTGGGTCCGGAGTTCGATGGGAAGGTCTTTTGTTATCTAGATGACATAATTATCATTAGCTCTACCTTTGAAGAACACATTGATCTTTTAAGACGGGTTAAACAAAAGTTACAAGCCGCGGGTTTGACTATTAACGTAGAGAAGTCAGTCTTTTGTCGTGACTCTCTTAAATACCTAGGTTTCGTGATTGATAAGGATGGGTTGAGAACTGACCCGGGAAAAGTGAAAGCAATCGTTGACTTCCCCATTCCAACGTCGCAAAAGAGCTTGCGTAGGTTTATCGGTATACTTTCTTGGTACAAAAGGTTCATTTTAAATTTTTCTTTAATTGCAGCACCTTTGCATAATTTAACCAAAAAGGAGTTTGCTGGTAAAAAATTTGTATGGAATGAACAGGCTGATGCTGCCTTTACTAAATTAAAGAATATTCTGGTCAAGGCTCCTGTTCTTGCTTGTCCCGACTTTAGTAAACCCTTTACAATTAGTTGCGATGCATCGAACACCGGTTTGGGGGCGGTCCTTTCTCAATCTGACGTTAATGGTATAGAACACCCTATTTCCTTTATTTCCAGATCACTATCTGCACAGGAGAAAAATCACTCCACAACCGAGAAGGAGTTAAATGCTATGATCTTTGCACTAGAGAAATTTAGGGGTTATATTGAAGGTTCGCCTATTCCTGTCAAGGTGATCACTGATCACTATAGTCTAAAATGGCTTACAAACTTAAAGTCTCCGTCGGGAAGATTAGCGCGGTGGGCGGTTAGACTACAGCAGTTCAATTTTGAAATAATTCATAGGAGCGGTAAAGACAACATTGTTCCGGACGCACTGTCTCGTGACCCTTTACATGTTGACTTGTTAGATCAGTCCTTTTCCACTTCTGACCGTTGGTACTTAAGTTTGAAAGAAAAAATTTTGGCTAATCCGGAAAAATTTCCAGCGTTTAAAGTTTGCAATGGTGTCATCTTCAAACACATTCAGAGCATGGAGGCTCTTCACAGGTCTTATGACTGGAAGGAAGTTCTCCCAAAAGAGTGTAGGAAAAACGTCATCGTTCAAAATCACGTTCCGCCTTCGTGTGCACATTTTGGCATCTTAAAAACGTTAAATAGGATTAAACTTAAATACTACTGGCCAAAAATGGCAGCTGATGTGAAGTCTTTTGTAAGTAAATGTCATACTTGTTTAGGTTATAAAAGTTCTAACTTACTGCCTCGTGGATTGATGGGTGACCCGAAACTGGTGCAAAGGCCGTGGCAAATGATTGCGACAGATCTATTAGGTCCTTACCCTAATTCTTATAAAAAGGGTTATACTTACCTTTTAGTGGTTTCTGATTTCTTTACCAAGTATACTAGACTTTTTCCACTTAGGAAAGCAACGGGTAGTGTTATTGCGGAAATTTTGGAAAATGATATCTTTTATAAATTCGGTGTTCCAGATACGATTGTTTTGGATAATGGCCCACAATATATATCGCGTGACATGAAAGCGCTGGCCAATAAATTTCATATCCGTCACTTGTTTTATAATTGCAGATATCACCCGCAGAATAACCCTGTTGAGCGTGTAAACAAGGTGTTGGTAGCAGCCCTGGGTTCTTTTGTGGGATCTGATCACAGATCCTGGGCGTGCCATCTACCTGAAATTGAACTGGCTATAAACACGGCTGTTCATGAAGTCACAGGCTATACTCCGTTCTTCCTTAATTTTGGTAGAGAAATTGTAATTTCGGGAAATGACTACAAAGGTGTAAACTTTAACGCGGAAGACATTAGATTCTCTAAACGCGATTCATGGGCATCTGATTTACATGAATTAAATGACATTTTCTCCCAAGTTCGCACGTCCTTAAGACAATCATACGAACGTAATAAGGTTCAATATAATCTGCGTCGTAGGGACGTTCAATATGAGGTTGGGGACATTGTCTGGAGAAGGTCATTTGCTTTGTCTGACGCTGGTAGATACTTTTCAGCAAAATTAGCCCCCAAATTTATACGTAGTAAAATTATTTGCAAGATATCGCCGGTTGCTTATCAATTAGCGGATATGACAGGGAAACCCGTGGGAACTTTTCATGTTAAGGATATAATCAAGTTAGAAGAAGCTAACTGACCGTGGGGTGGGTTAATTGATGAACTATTTTTTAATATTAGTTGTAATCGTTATACTTTTATTTGAGAATTAATCCCTTTTCTCTTGTTATATATTAGGTTATTGCTTGCCTTGCCCTCAGGTTTGCAATTTTTCTTGTGTTCTCTCATTGTGAGGACATGACTAGTATTTTTGTGTCTTCACATTGAGTGGATTTTTTTGTATAAGTTTTGTTTTGTCCTTATGTACATGTGTAGTATGTGTTTTGGGAGTAATGTGTCCATTCCGATTCAACGCGGGGGATTGACGTTTTTTTAATCTCACGCATTGAATCCACACATTTTTTTGGATTTAAGTGCAATTATATTGTATTGAACATTTTGTGATCTCACGATTTGAATCCATTGTATCATTTTATACGTTATCCTAGGGCAGTGAAGTTCACAATCTCAGTTGGCCACTGTTTTGTGCTATTTTTCTGTTCGAGGGATCTTTTAATAGCTGATTTTACTTTGTGAGATGATACTAATTGTTCTTTAATGAACTAAGTCCGCGATGGCGACTTGTTTTGAGGTACGGTTTGTCCTTTCTAGAGGGACATACTGTATTTCAATTATGGCATATACGAAGCTGTATTTCGGTTTAACAGTTCTGTACCAAGCTTGGTCCTCGTGTCATTTTAATTGTGCGCATGGTTGTTCTTTATATGTTGTTTCTTAGTACCTTAGTTTGCCTTGGTGTTGGTTGACTATTTTAATTCATTAATTTAGAAAATACTTCATGCAGTTTTCCGCGATAGCCTCAGATGCTCATAACAATCTATTTTTCTCTGGTTTTAGGAAACCATTGGCATGGTGTTTTCTATGATTTAGTCATTGTGCAATACACTTTTCAAATATTTTTTAAAAAAATGTTATGTCATAAAAATTAATTTAATAATTAATTTATTTATTTAATATTTATTTTGAAATTAGTGAGTTTTTCACTCGCTCAGGTTATTGTAGATTTACAGAATCATATTTTTAACATTTAAAAATTGCATCTTTTCATGAAGTTTTTACTTTTATTTGCTCTTAATGTCCTTGGCTTGAATTATTATTAAAATGTTATTTGTTCATATTGTTAAGAATGTAAATGAGTAATTTTTTTTTACTTTTTCTTTTAACAAATACTATGCGTTTTCACATGCAATTGCTGTGGCTTCTCTCTGAGCTCAAGACAAGTCGCATCAATTTCATTTGGACTTAGCTGTATTTTTTGACAATATTGGGTCATCAATATATGGTTCTGTTTGAGCCGGTCACTTCTATCTTATTATGAATTTGGGTTTGTTTCTGGGATAACTTTATAATTTTTCATCTCTGCTCGCAGAGGGCAGTAACTGCAATGTGGGTTTAGACTTTACTATTTTCATTTAATAGCGTTTCTTTTAGCTTCAATTTAACTTTTGTTGGGCGCTCAGCTTTCACTTTTAGCTAGACTCGTTTTTAAATATTTTTTTTTTAATAAATTTTGTTAGTCTTTACTACAGGTTATCTTTTCATTTGTTATTCTATTCAAGTTTTGTTTACACTTTAGTAGTTGTTAAATTCCTTGCTCAGTAATCCATTTTGTCAAGCATAGCATACCTTTCTTTTCACTCGCCTCAAGGAAGTCAGTCGCCTTCATCACTCTTCGGTTCTTCACGTCAAGATAACTCAAGATAATACAAAATTTCAAGATTTACAAACTTTTATCTATTCTTCGAGGAAGCAATTTTGTTCAAGATCGAGTCTTCAGGGAAGCAACATTCTTCTACGGGATGAGTTTAATAGGATACTACCTGGCCGTTCACTGCTATCAGAAAGAGGGTGCAGCTTCTCAAGATTGCATTTGTTGTCAACATTGGAGTATGGTGATACAATTTTCGGGGCTCATTATCTTCGCCAAGCAAGTTCAATCTTCATCACTGATGTCAGAAGAGGGTCATTCAGATATTCCATCAGCGAGAATTCTTCCTTCTACTTCCTGGGTGTTGGCGCTTCAATCCTTGCTCAGCGAGCACATCACGGACTTCTACAGAACGTGCTGGACTCTTCTTCTAAGGCATTATCTGCATTTTGTGACTCTTTACCACTTATTGGACTTGGATTTGGAGGCATATGGAAAATATCAAAAAAAAAAAATTATCGTGCCGAAAATTTTTTTCCTTTGGAAGGGGGGTAATGTAGCAGTGCGTACTTCTGGACGGGCAGTTCCTACCCGATTAAGATAATCATTGGTCAACATTCTTAAGTTGGCACGACTGTTTCGAGCTATGAGTGCGGAGCGGCACTTCATCGACTTCAGTTGCTTGCTGGACTCGTGGGATTACGGTGTGTTCGTACAACGCTGAACAATGAGGGTCTACTGTGCAAACTACGAAAGGTCTTTTTCACTTATATCTTTTAACAATGTACTTATAATTTAAATAGGGATTACTCATTTTAACTTCTTGCGTAGTTATTTTATAACTCGCTGGCGCCCGCTCAGACATTCTTTACAAGATTAAGTGTTTTTAAATTCATTAATGTCACATGTACTTTAGTCAAAATTTTATCAAGATGGCGTTATTTACACATACATTCTTGTCACGCTCTGAGTTAAATTATTTGATAGAGTCTCATGTTCATTTATTTGATTAAACATTTTAATTATTGTTTTAATAAATTAGCGTCTGTTGATATTTAAAGTATTCTATTTTTTATCATCCTTATCAGTTCTCATCACTACCTACCTACTTTGAATTATTGCGTGTGCGTGGATGACTAGATAGTTGTATTCGGTAATTTTACCAATTAATGTCACAATCGAAAGACCCATCATTAATTAATACAACTATCCTTTCATCACCCATCCACGATAATATGTTACAAATTGTAATTTCGAAAAATTAATCAAAATAAAAAAATACTCGTCATATTAAAAATAAATGTAACAATTACTATCATTATTTAACGATTGATTTAACGATACTGTAAAATAATGACATACATATTACCCGTTTCAGCTGTATTTCTTGGACTGGGACCCATTATTATTTTAATGTTTATTTTACATTTATCCAGGTTACACTGAAAATTAATATTTAAAAAAAAATTAAACAATTATTTGTGTTTTAGGTTTTATCCTTAAATCAAATAACAAAAAAATATTACATCAGTAAGAAAAAAAACAAATGTATACCAAATCTATATGTGTAAATAAAAAATGTAAATGTTCGTTTTTTCAATTCTTAAATCTCCGAAAGTTCTTCACCGATTGCTTTGGGCTTTTGACACAACATTGCATTCGAATACGTTATAATATATTATATAGATGTCACCTGTGACAGGTAAAAACATACATATTTTTTAAACAGCGCTATCTGTTGGACGTAAACGCAACACGCGCTATTGTTTCCCTATCTGCACAGAGAGACTGAGCCACAGCAATGCGCGGCCGGGTACAGGTAGTTTCAAATAATTATTTAATGCGTTGTCAAACATAGTATAGTCTTTATTATGTGGAAAGGTCTGTAGAGTTATATTATATAATAACTTACGTACCTATTCGTACCTACATAATATTTTTGTATGTGCTTTTGATTTTTAGGATGTTACGTGTAAGTTTGTAAACAAAATTGAAAACACAACCGAAAAATCATGGGATATTATAATTATTGTAGGTTTTGTGAAGCTAAAAGTTTATAATATTCACCCCGGGATCATAGCTTATCAATAAATAACTATTAAAGACCATTACAAAATTCCCATTCCACGTCGATGACTTTAAAAATCATTTTCAGACATAAATAAACCACTCACCTTAGATCTGTAAAAAATGTAAGCAAACGAATACACATTTTAAATAGAAAATTATCATTATTAATTTGTTGATGAAAAAAATTCGGTACCTACTTTATCGCTTGTGTGATTTGACTTATACTTACCAATTCCAATTTTGAAAATTAATAGTTCATTGAACTTGAATAATTCTATGCCTTAGGCAAATCATTATATTATTTTGCGCGTGCACCCATGCGCCCATGCACTCAATAATAGAAATAATATATATTTTAAGTTAAATTTTTCTTTGGCTTGTTAAAAATCAACTGTCGAAATACAAAAACTTCATGCAGTCAATTATTTCAAATAGCAATAATTTCACTGGCCGAAAGAGTTGAAAGGTTATTATTTATTATTAAAATTAATTGTCGACAATTTTTGTCTTCCAAATTGTATAACACACATTATCCCTAAAATTTAGTTATATTTCTAGACTATGGCAACATTTTTTGCAAGGCGGCCATTGCTATTATTTGACCTTCTTGTTATGAAACTATTATGAATGACATTAGAAAGATTGAAGCCATATCTAGGGTGAAGGGAGTGTGCTTGGCCGCCATCTTGTATGACAATCTTTTGTAATGATTTATTTTTGCATGAAAAGTATAATTATTGGTAGGTACTATTTGAATTATTATCTTTTATTATCTTAGCATTATTGCATATAACAGATCGTAGGCGTCGGCAGTTGGTGATAAAAAATTGACGTATACAACTGGCGCCAAAACGACAAATTTGTAACTAACTAACTAACTAACCATCACGCCGTTTCCCCGCAGGGGTAGGCAGAGAGGACGGACCGCCAAACGACTCGGTCTTGGCACACACTTCTTGCCTCATTCACATTCATACATCGTCTCATACATACTCTTCTATTATTCTGACTCAAGTATCTGATTCACTTGATCGTGCCATGTCTTCCTCGGGCGTCCCCGACTTCTGCTACCATTCACATTTGCATCGTATATTCTCCTTACACTCCTATCTTCGCTCATTCGCTCTACATGCCCAAACCATCTAAGCGTTCCTTTCTTGATCTTACTCATTGCGCTTACATCAGCCTTGCCTCTTTGCGGATCTCCACATTCCTCACACGATCATACATGGTTTTATCACACATAGGCCTCAGGGATCTCATTTCAACAGCATTCAATCTACTTTCTTTGCCAGTTCCATGCCTCACTTCCATACATCAGGGTAGGTACCAGCACTCCATTGTGGACTGCTAACTTCGCTTCTTTGGACAATTTTTTGTTAGCACCTGCATTTCCCCTTGTTTCAATATCTCTATCAGCCTTCCCATCTCTCTAGAACATACTTCCTAAATACACAAACTCATCCACCTGCTCCAAGTATTCCTCAGCAACAACTATATTGCACACGGCTTGTAGCTTCCTCTTAAGCTGATGTTATAAAGGTTTCCGATTAAGAAAATACTAAAAGATTTTGTCTAAATATTATTGTCTCTCGGAAAAACAAGAATTGAAAGCATTTTTTGGTCACATCGGAGATGGATCGGTCAAATTGGAGATATCATGGAATTTTTTTGCCTGTGTCGCTTTTTTCCGTGTTTATGATTACAATAAATCATACCATTCCAATCCTTTTACCCAAACCACACTCTTACCCCAGTTGGGGATACCATAGATTTAGAGAAGTCTTCATAACTTCGTGTTATCGAGTCTAGAAAGTTAACATATGTGCTCTCAAAAGACGTGTTCCAAAGGACGAGGAGTAAGTCAGTTCTCATTTGAAACGATATATTAACCGCTTCTAAAATAGTTGTGTCAACTTGAAAGGTTACCATATTGATTACAGTCCACAAAATTGATGAAAAAACCCTTCACACCGCATCCCCAAGGAAAGAAAAAAGTCAAGCATAACTGAAATGCCATTTAAACTGCATTTCCTGCCACCTAGTGGAAAAAATCTTAAATATTTACTTAGCAATTTGTGAAGTGCTCAGCGGGGACGCAAACCTTTTTTTTTCAATGAACCTTTGGATTTAAAAAAATACTTTAATACGCAACGCGTTCATAGATGGCGTTATTTTCAAGATTTTATTAAAATACACTTTTATAGTGAAATTATTTGTTTACAGTCTCAGATTATTTTAATAAAAACGGCGCTAAACAAAAATAAAATCCATCCATCCTTTTATTAATGATTACAGTGATCTTACAGTGATCAGCATAAAGATAGCTTTACCTTTCCTAAACACGTTCATTAAAGAACATACATACGTATTATTAAGGCGATGCACTACGTAGTAATGCAAAATCATGTGTTTTTGGTTTAAAAATTTGGTCGCCTAGAAATGTTTCAGATGCTTTAATTAAATACTGCGAGTAGAATACATTTTTGGGTTACTATGCCGTGTTGCACTTTTCATTCTTTAGCTAACGGTTCTTAGAGTAATACAGTGCCAATCATCAGGGCAAATATGCGCATCGCCTGTACAAGTGTACAATGCTGCTGGAACGAAACGGAGTGCGCATCACGTGACGTGTTGGGTTGTATGCAGTGGCGACGTGTTATGATTTTTTTTTGTGTTTGAAAATAAATCGTCGACATCAAAATTAAATTTTTATTTTTTACTAAAAATATGATCAGAAATCGCTGATTAAAGTCTTCAACGTGCTGGACACACCTGTATACATACATTTAACATATACAGCCCTGATTTATTATGTCTTATTACCTTCCGTATTCCTATAAGAACTAGTCGATCCAAAACTTTTTTTAATTGCAATAAAAATATCAAGACTGAGCCATTTAGATATTCGCTTGTACGTAGATTGCATGCAGTTGGCAATGTTTTCTCAGAAATTGTAGATGTGTTTAATTGCACGGAATATCGTTACAAGAAGGCTATAATAACCTACCTCAGTAATAATAACAATTAAGTTAAGCATAATACCATTCTTGTGTATGAGTTCTGAATAATTTTAAATGCAAATTTAAATATTGATTACTGTTTTACTGAATTGTTATGTTCATATTATCAAATGTTTGTAAAAGCTCTTATGGGCGTGTAATAAATAAATAAATAATAATAATATATACATGGTGTTACGGGACAAACTTCACTTACTTCAAGCTGTGATTCCTGACATCATTTGGAGTAAAAAGTGACCATGAAATTTTGGACGCCGGTGACATATATTTTTTTCAACTTAAAACATAATAAATCAGTAGGTATAGGACGGTTTTTTGTTTGGTTTTTGAAAAATATAAACATATTAAAAAAAATCTAAAAAGTCACCGGAGAGACAACGCACTCGGGTTAGAAATAACGAAATAATATATGAACACCTTCTAATACAATATTTATAAGCAGAAGATGTTGTTTGTGTAACAATGGCGCACTTTGAATGATTTTGTCGGCACTACAAGACTGATCCAATCACTATTTATTAAAACTTCCAACAACGAAGAAAAACATTGACAAAAGCTCTTATAAGCAATTTCCTCAGCAGTTTTATTAATTAGTGACACATTATTTCTCTGGAACTCTAAAAAAACTTCTGTGTTTATTTATATTAACGTATTAATTAAATATTTTCCGTTTAACTGTGTCAAATCTGTTATCAAATCTATGTACACTGTTCATTGAACTCCGTTTAAATTCGTTTTCTTATGTAAAAATAGGTTTCATTTATTTTATTAATGTTGTCTTTCCTGAAATGAGTTTATTATTCTCTAATTTAAAAAAAATATAGTTTTTACCATGAAGGATTTAGCCAGCTCGGCCACTGACCGGTCATGAACACAATATACTTTTTTTATTTTTCCAAAAGAAAGACAAAAATTCCCGGGTTATGAATAACCTGAACATATTTGAAAATCTCCTACTACCACCACAGTAAGCGGAAAATGTTGCTTGTGTTGTGATGGAGGACTTAGCCAGCCGAGGAATTGAACACACTACGCCTGGATGGGACGTAAACGCGATGTCAACTCATCCACCGACACGTCTTTGAATCATCGGTTCTGTGTCTTCTTTTCGTATGATTTTTTGAGAAAATTTACCTTACCGCATCTTTGATCGTATGTTTCGAAATTGATAGCTTGGTTATTTCCATCACTATTTCCGGTAAAATCTATGGCCTTACTGTCAATCTTATATCTATGGTCAGCATTTCTCCATGGCTTTCCACCATTTTGTTGTCCTGATATATCGCGTATTCCGCACGGTAAAATATAATTTCACTTTGTCGGTGATAGAATGGACCCAGCAAACCAAGAAACTACTAAAGTAAAGACAGAATCAATGCTAGAAGTTGGTATTTCTGAAAATGTGGATGAACTGTGTTGGGAAGTTCCTATTCTTGATATTTCTAAAGCCAATACAGATATTTCTACTTCAATCGATAAAGAAGATAGTTTGCAGAATTCTAAATCAGACGAGGACAATGGAGATACTGGAGGAACGGAATCAGAAATAGATGACCCTGACGGTAATGATTTAAAATTCATTTTTTCTGTTTTTAAACAATATTACTTCTACAATATTAATACAAGTCAGACGACCTGTGATTTATACAAATCCTGAGGTCACTGGATCGATTCTCGACGTGCGTGAACACAATTGTATTATTTTAGAATTTAATTACAAATAATTGATATGGTACTAGCCGTGTCAATGGAAAATGAGCATAGGGTAGTAAACGTCAACCGATATCAATTTTTTGTTTGTTTTGTTTTCAATGTAATTTATTCAAACGTCAATACATTTCTCAAACCGCTCATACAACATCTTCAAACCAGTCAAAAATATTCATAGTAGAACGCTGCAGTTTTTTACCAAATGTTTCTTGTTTTTACCTTTCAAGAGTGTTCTATGCCATCATTTCTAATTATGGAGAGAGGGTAGGTGAATTTATTATAGGTCCAGTTAGATTTAGAAAATATGAGATGTTGAACGGAAGGGTGGAAGTTAAGATTGTACTAGAATATCTGTTGAAGAAGGCATGCGAGCAACGGACTCGATGAATTTAACAGTGTCTATGGTAAGTATTCTATCATATGCGATAGTTAAAATGATGTCACCGTCGTCGATGGGTAAGTCTCTCGACTAGCAGTCCGCTGGTTCCGGCGTGCGCAAGTAAATTTAATTTAATTAATTTGTTTGGTTTCACAATTAATTCATCAAAAATAATATTATTGATGTATTTGCGGCACGTTTCGGAGTAAGCAGTAAAATGGTAGCAGAAGTCGGGGACGTCCGAAGAAGCCATGGCACGATCAAGTGAATCAGATAGGTACTCGAGTCGGGCCATGTCAAAAGTCAGAATAATAGAAGAGTATGTATGAATGTGAATGAGGCAAGAAGTGTGTGCCAAGACCGAGTTGTTTGGCGGTCCGTCCTCTCTGCCTACATCTGCGGAGAAACGGCGTGATGGTTAGTTGGTTAGTTAGTTCAGAGTAAGAGTAAATTGTCCAGATCTAATCCCCAGGTACCTCCCAACCTTCCCGTTTCCCTTTTCCTAACAATCTCTTCACTCCAGTCTCACAAAACACCCCGATTGGGGATGCCATAGTACTAGTGACTCCGAACAATTGGGACTTTTGTGCGTTATTCATTTTAAGTGAGTTTTTTAAATCTTAAAAGTGATAGTTACATAACAGTGTATTCATAACATTAACACGAAAGAAAAAAGAGTAACTATTATATTTATTTTAAAGCTTTTCTTTTTATGGAATTCAATAATATTACTTTCCAATTTATAAATACGAGTTTATTTATAAACAAGTTTTGCTTCGTGTACTGTTTATTTATATGTGTATATGTCAAAAAATAAACTTTTTTTATAAATTGATTAATGATATTATTGAATACATAAAAGAAAAATTTAAAACTGAAACTGAGTTCTACAAATTAAACTTGATAACATTAAAAAATGTAAGTTTGTGTTTTATTTATTTTAGATTGCGGAATTGACAGTGCTCACTCGAAAATTCTACGGAGAGTTTTGAAGACTGCGAGGAATCCATTAGTTTGTAAAGACTGCAACTTCAAAAGCTACCAGGCAGAGATATTCAATGATCATTTACAGCTACACCAAGGAAAGAAACCTTTCAAATGCTCACAATGCACTTATGTATGCAATGAAAAGGGTAATTTTGGACGACATCTTCGAACGCATAGTGGTGAAAGACCTTTTTCATGTCAAGAGTGTAACTTCAAGTCAGCTGAAAAGGGAACTCTAACTAGACATTTAATAACTCATTCCGGGCAAAAGCCATTTCAATGTCCAGAGTGTAGTTTCAAATGTTATCAAGAAGGCAATTTGAAAAGTCATTTACGTACCCATACCGGTGAAAAACCCTTTGCATGTTCAGAATGTGCTTATATCTGTTCGGAAAAGGGCAATTTACGAAGGCATTTGCGAGCTCATTTGGGTCAAAAGCCTTTTTCATGCCCACAATGTTCATTTACTTTTGCGGATCAAGGGAATTTGATAAAACATATCAGAACCCATACAGGAGAAAAACCTTTTCTATGTTCAAAGTGTAATTATAAAGGTTCTGAAAAGAGGAATTTAAATAGACATTATCTGCGAGTACATTTGAATATTAAACCCAAGGAAAGTGTGAGAAAAAGGAAGAAAAAGGCGTAAATTGCAAGTGATATTGAAAACTCTAGAGAAAAAATCATTAGAAAAACAAAAAATAACATTTTTTGTTAATGGACTTGAGGAATTATCCAAGGAAGTCATTTCCTGCTAGACCAATTTTTGACATACCATCGCACCATAAAAAGATTTAAAATAAGAAAATTGTTCAAACCGGTCTCCGTGGTTGAATGGTTAAGATACTTTTAGGTTGCGGGTTTACATCCCGGCGTGCGCAAGTAAATTTTATTTGATGAATTTGAGTTATTTCACGATTAATTAAAAAATTATATAAATAAATAATAATAGTATATCACCTTGTATAGCGCAAGTTTTTTGCTATTTTAATTCAAGTGCGCTTTACAATAATAAACTTAAAAATAATTATAGCTTATTTGCGGCACTTTCGAGAGTGGTGGATACTTTCAGTATTGCCATGAAAAATTTCTAAAAAGATTTGAAAAAAATAATAAATCGATATATTCTGTGTTAACAGTCGCGGATAGGTTAAGGATTTTTACGCGTACAGAAAAAAAGCCATATTTTTTAATTGAGCATCGTTTTATTTTCGCACTTCGACGATATTCAAACCCTCAATATTCCGAGTCTAAAATACTTATCTTAACATAACCTAACATATCATGTGAACTTTAAAAGTTTACAATGAAGAGTGTTGATGACCAACCTCAAGTATCCTCATGTATCTCAGATACTTGAGGATACTACGAGAAGCCGATGAAAAAATAGAATCAGAATTTGTATTCGAAACAGTTAAAACAGTGATCTTTATCCCTCCGATCGGTTAAGGTTCGGGTATCCCAATCGGAACCAATGATTAATTAATAAAACCATCTTAACAATATACTATCGACACTAAAGGTTCGTTGTAATGTTTTCTTTTTTCATTGTATGACAGCACAATTAACCATTTATAGAACCAGATTTCTTATTTTATCGTTTAGACGATAGGTATATAAAACGTTTTAAGAAAGAGCAATTATTAAATATATCTACTGTTTTAGAAATTTCATTCAATAACACCATTCCTCTTGTCGCGCTATGCTGTGCTAGAACATCTGTTCTGCCGTGTGGTATCTTCAATAAATCGTGGAGACGACTATTTTTGAAGTTTTCGGGCACATGTAAGCCATAGCATTTTAAGAGGAATGGGCCATCAATAGAGTCAAATACTAAATTAACATTTAGTATTGCAAGATTTGTATAACTCTGTTTGGTTTTTAGGCTAAGTCCATTCGTTGCCTCCAGCATGTCCATTAGGATTTTTTCTGGATTTGTTCCGATTTATGTATACGTTTAGTTTGGTGTCCATACACCACGAGCATACTCCAGTTTACTTCTTATTATGCCATCGAATATTGCTATCATTTTATCTATTTTAGACCCAGCCTCTAAATTACTGTTTAGAAGTTCTTCATCGAATGACCAAAAATGTGCCAGATATAAAAATAAGAATGCTGCAATTTATTTAACGTATTTATTAGATCTAAAGATGTTGTTATTATACGATTGTATATTGTCCTTAAAGTAGCAAGGTAACAGATTTGCTGTATATAATATAATATTGATGACATGTTGTGAATATTGTACTGCTCTCATTTACACGTTGACTCCACATAGGATCTTTAGCGGATGGTGTGTGGAGATTCTTTTTTAGTCAAAGGAAGGAGAGTGAAGAAGAGAGAATTGTGGTTGGGTACTTATCTGGGTTTCAGTGTGTCCAGGACGTATGAATCCATCCGTCTGACTTGAATGCGGTGCAAGACGTTGGGTAAGGCCTCTCGAAGCATCCTTTACTAAGACCCGAACAAACTTCACCCCGTGAAAGCGGGCTTTCCTGCCGTATCTGCCATTGGGGGTAGCCTATGGCAGAGGTATTGGTTATCCAATTAATGGTTCTCAGGGCGGCGGTACCCATAACCTCCTCCCAAATTGAAAGGATATCTCTCGTCTTTTTGTTTGGTTATTTTAATGGAAGCAATGCATTTAGTATGAAGAAAATTAGGAAATATGTTGCTCATATTGTGTTCCTCTCGCGTATAAAAATATCTTATAAATAAATAAAATTAATTTAAAGACCTGAATGTATTTTTGATGTCTTTATATGTAGCTGATTTCTGTGACCGAGCGGGTAAGATCCTCGTAAAATTAATACTTCATTAATTATTAAAAAAATAATAAAACACCATCACATCAAAACTCCTTGATTGGTTAACATAATTGGTTTTGTGGGGATATTTTTAAATGTCAATTTTGTTTTGATATCATTTGCATCTTTTCTTATTTAGTTTTGAAGAAACTGAAAAATAATTCGTCCGAATTTTAGCTGTATAATTAATGTTGTTAAATTAAAAATCAAACTAGTTTTAATGACGGAGATAGGATATATGTACATGGGCAAACTGTCAGCAAACCAAGTGTCAATATCGAATTTATGATAAGTGCCCCCAGTGTCGTGTTCTGCCCATACGGGTCACCATTGATTTTTTAAACGTCGGTAGTCACCAATTTTGTAGGATTGTGATTTTCGCCAATTTAAATGGGTTGTTGGCTGAATGATTCTGTGGTTCTCCAATCCGCAGAATCCAAGGTTGCGTGATTACTCTCTGTGTGTAAAAATGAGACATCGAATATTTTCAATTTAGTTTTTATTTTAACAAAACTCACGTTACATCAATTTTATGAACAAAACAGATCGCGTACGTCAGAGGAGATTTAGGGCTAAACCGGCGGCTAGACCACTGGAGAGAGAATGAAATGGTTTCCGCGTGAGGCATCTCGGGCGAGAACAGTTGGGAACTGTACATATTATTGTTATTTTCTGGAGATGTGAACTCCCTATAACTTACCCTACAAAACAAATAATCTCTCTGGAAGTTAAAAAGCTGAAAATGTAAACTATTTTTTTTAAATAACCCTGTCGTCTGAAATAGGGGTTACCTGGCATCAGATCTGGTAGTTCTAATTTTTGGGTTAGCTGTTTACGTTGTTGACCAAATGAATAATCCAAGTTTCCGTCCTCAAGTGCCAAACGCAAAATTGTCAAAAATAAAATTAAACACGACATTTTTTACTTCTCTTCAGCTTTTGGCGATTTTTGCACTTAAGGAATAATTTTCGATTGAAACCATCTAACATGTTTTCAAAGTACACTAAATTTGTTACAATTTTAGCCCAAAATCGTCTCTGTAGACCTAATAGTTTCTACCTAATATATTAATTTCTTAGTTTTCAAAATTTTTTTGCAATTTTTTGTTGTTCTACGAGAATTTGACAATCTTGCATCAATCAATCAATCTGGCATCATTATTATTTTAGACAGCTACAGGTTAAGTGACCGACCGATGTCTTTCCACACCACTCCCTCCCCTTCAAGGCTAGGCCCTTCGTAGAACATCTGTTCGCGTTGCAGCATCTACCGTTTCCCAAAACGGATTTCACTATGTCCACCAGCAGTGGATAGGTTGGAGAAGCTACTGTCAACAGCCACATGGCTCTACACATTGGAAGGGAATCAATACTAACAGCAATTGGTAAAAACTGGAACTAAGGGAAGTGACATTGAAACTTAAAAACAGTCCCTTTCTTCAAGTGATTGTTGTTGTTGATTGAAAGGTCTATCCTCTAACACTGTTTTACAGGTTATGCGTCCTAAAACAGTCAGATGAAGAATGGAGAGATTTCTTCACATCTGCACTGGCTCAAATGTCCTGAAAGAATCCAGTTCAAGGTATGCTGGATGGTATTTAAGTCACTTAACGGAATGGCTCCGGCTTATTTATCAGAATTGTGTATTCCAGAAGATTCCAATTCCCGACAGTCAACCCTTAGGTCAGCAACGTCATCAGCTATCGGAAGGTTGAAGGAACCAAAGCGCACACCAGATACTAAGTTCGGTGAGCGTGCTTTTGCCGTGTCAGGACCTAAAGCCTGGAATGGACTGCCACATGATTTAAGAATGATCGCAGACTCGACAGAATTTAGGTCTAAACTTAAAACGCACCTTTTCAGACAGTCGTATCCATAATTTCAGAAACCTCCACTTTCACAGTTGACGGCAATTTAAATTTAAATTAACAAAATGTTAAAAATACTAAAAATAAAATAAAATAAATAAAAATAATAATTAAAAATAAATAAATAAAAATGATAACAAGTAACAATTTGTAGGCTTTTAAGACAGTTAAAATACATTTAAATTAAAATAAAAACTATAGCAGACTTAAGATCATGCGACGACCAGTGTTTTTTGATATAGTGTCCTCTGCGTGCAGTTCTATCTTTTATAAGCATAAACTTTTTAATATAAGTGTGTTTGTTGGAAGTGACTTGCCAGGTAAGTATGTTTTGGTATCTTTTCTAAATAAAAAATGTAGATCCTAGGAAATAAATTGTACAGCGCCCTTGAGGTGATTTTTCACAAAAACGGCGCTCTACAAATTATCCAATTATTATTATTATTATTATTATTATTATCCATCACCAATCACAGTGTCACTACTCACCGAAGAGGGAGTGAGAACGGGCACGAAATATATTCGGCATTCCAGCCTGTGAACTTAGATGAGACTCAAAGAATAACGAAATTATAAGTGGTGGATTGAGGTCTTCCATTTCACAAAGGTGTGTCGCTTTGAAGCTCATCAATTGGTTCGATAGCTGACAGGTACACCCAGTATATCGCTGCTCATTACAGCTCAAACGTGGCAGTAGTTTTCGATTGATACCCAACAGATGCTGCTCAACAAGCCGCGAAGAGCCAGTTGAAAACAAACATAGAAAACCATATATTCGAGTACTGCAGGCAGAGAAAGATTCTGACAGGTTCATCATCACTACAATTGTCACTCTTGCCTCTTCTTAAGATGTTGCATCAGTGGCTGACTGCTCAATGCAATCTCACACCAACATGAGATTTTTTCAAGAAATGTATAAGAAGCGAAGTCACAGATGTGATCTAATCCATCATCTCCTCAAAGTAAACTAAAAAAATTCTATTTTTGTTTTATTTTCCAATGTACATTTGTTACTTAAATTTTGTTTACTTTGCTACCGGTTTCGACACAACCGTGAATTAACTAGCAATCTTAATTCGTTATCATTTTCAGTGCGGAATTTAATATGAGACACAACAGAGAATATGATATTATATGACTGCACCAAAATGATGCTTCTCCAATGTAGGTTCTAATAACTTTATATTTCTTTTTTATTCCATGCGAACATGCACCGAGCACGAGAATGCTTTCGCTACAGTTTCAGTTGTAGTATCATCATCTTTTGAGCATGATAACGGTTTCTTTCCAGGGTAGGTTCTAATATGTCGAACCATGTTGCCTTTATCACTGCATCTGTAAGTGCATTCTGGACACGATAATGTTTTCTCTACGGAGTGGGTTAATAAATGATTACCCATTTTGCTTTTATTACTGCACCTGTACAGACATTTTGGGCATGATAATTTTTTCTTTCCACTGCGGATTCTACTAATATGACGATCCATTTTGTTTTTATCACTGGACCTGTACGTGCATTTCGGGCATGATAATGTTTTCTCTCCACTGTGTGTTTTACTAGTATGACGAACCATATCGCTGTTATCGCTGCATCTGTAGGCGCACTCCGGACACGATAAAGGTTTCTCTACAGTGTGCGTTAATAAGTGATTACCCATAATGCTTTTATCACTACATCTGTACGTACATTTTGGGCATGATAATGGTTTCTCTCCACTGTGCGTTTTACTAATATGATGAACCATATCGCGTCTATCACTGCAATTGTAAATGCATTCCGGACACGTTAAAGGTTTCTCTACAGCGTGCATTTTTAAATGATTTTCCAACATGCTTTTTTTACTGCACGTGTACGTGCGTTTCGGGCATGATAATGTATTCTCTCCACTGTGGGTTTTAATATGATTAAGCAAATCATTTCTTCGATAGGTCTCGTAAGTACATTTTGGGCACGAGAATAATTTCTCTACAGCGTGGGTTCCAATATGACGAACCATAGCTTTTTTGTCATCGCAACTGTAAGTGCATTTCGGGCAAGATAATGGCTTCTCTCCGGTGTGGGTTCTCTTATGTGCAGCCAAATAGGTTTTTTTACTACACATGTAGGTACAAAAAGGGCAGTAAAATAATTTATTTTGTGTTTCGACTGATTGTTTGGCTTCCTGGTGTCTAGAGCCAATAACAGATGAATCGTTCGAAACGAAATCTAAAAACAAAATTAAAAATATTAATGACATCGTGGGTATTTTACATAAAACATTATTACAATTCAAAAATAAAATATACTCCATGAAGTTTGGGATCAGTTTTCACACAAAGACGTTATGAAATGATAATAAAGAAAATATATTGGTTCCATGATATTTCATCAAAATGACAACTAAACACACCTTTAAAAAGTGATATAGATGAAAAAAAAAATAGGATAAATAGTTACCTTTGTAACCTATCATTAACTAACTGTCTTTTTGATGAAATACCCGGTCACCATAAGTATTGAATGTGTGCAGTTACAGCACCAATAAGTTAACAACGTTCGATAGAAGAAGAAACATTATTTTCAGGTAAGAATCCAAATGTTATGAGACTGAAAGTAGTGAGAAGAGAAAGGAGATGGGGAAGAGAAAGGTGGGGAACCTAAATTTAGTTTTAAAATAATGCAGTGTCTAGCACTCGTTTTACATAATTCAAAGCAGTTCTGTAACCTTTACCTTAAAAAAATCAAGACGGTTCGTTGTTATTTTTTTCTTTTTCTATTGCACGACAGACCAAGACACTTTGCTAATAATCTATATGGAAGATTCGATAGAAAGGTTTGTCAGATGTGTATTTAAAATTAATCTTTCTGTTTTATAATTTGATTTTTATTTTCTTTAAAACATCTTTTTATCATTCAGTTTAATCTTTATTTGTATTTTATAAGTATTTTCTTTCCCCATATGTCCTTATGTTTTATTAGTTTTTTCTACAAAATATCATTTTCCTAGTTCTGGCATTATAATATAGATTATGTATGACTACCATTGTACGTGAATAAGCCTAGTACGGTAGTTGAGAAAATCACAAAATTGTAATTTGTAAAATTAAAAATTAAAACATTCTGAAAGCCTAGATCCTAGATTATCTAGATTAAATGGAAGACGAGATGTCTATGACATTGACATCAACGTTACATGTTTGATTACAGTTCGCTGAGCTATTCCGGAATCATAAATATAGCACGTTCCTGTTTCTTAATTGAAATCGAATAACGAAACGCATAAGAAAAGAATAGCTACAACGAATTTGCGTGAATGAATGAAATGGCTACAAATAACATCATTCATAACTGAATGGAACGGAACGCATTAGAAAGAGATAGACATTCAAAGAAGATGCGTACGGGTGAAACAGTTGTATTATTATGAACGACCCACGCTTCACCGGCTGCGAGCGTAAGAGCCCCACTGACGGGATAGCATATCCACGGCAAGCATGACGTCACAGGGTGAGCGAAGAGCATTTTTGTATGGATAGTCAAAATATCAAATCGACAAACTTCAATCAGTGTTTAAAGCAGCAGCGCGGCTCATAACCGGGGTTTCAAAATATTCACACATTTCAGAACACCTTCGTAACCTTTAGTGGCTCAAGTGCCCTGAAAGAATCCAGTACAAACTGTGCTGGATGGTGTTTAAATAAATCAATGAAATGGCCCCACCTTACATCTCTGAACTATGCGTCCCGGAAAACACTTGTCTAAGGCAGTCAACTCTTAGATCAGCAACATCATCAGCTGTAGGCAGACTGATAGGACCTAAGTGCAAGCCAAATACTAAGTTTGGTGATCGCGATTTCGGAGTATCTGGGCCGAAGGCTTGGAATAAACTCCCTCCGGAACTAAGATCCATAAAAGTCCAACAGAATTCAGGTCTAAACTAAAAACTTACCTTTTTAAGCTGTCATACCCTTAAATTAAATATACCATTCCTGAGAGAAAGTCCAGTTATATTCAATTTTCCAATTATGTCCTAAATCCTGTATCTAAATTTCGCTAATAAACAATTAGATAATGTTAATTAAGTTTTAATCTCAAGCGAACTACCAGGTAAGTATTGTACTGTATATTATCTCCATAAATAGTTAGTAATAACATAGATCACTGTAGAAATGTATTATGAATTTGTACAGCGCCCTTGTGAATAATTGTATTGATTGAAATAATAAGTGATTTTTGTGTATATGCGAATGGAAAGAAACCACGTCAATTCGGTTTTTGCTCGAGAATGATTTGTGCACATTTCAAAAGCACAGGAAAGCATATTTTTCACGAAAAAGCGCCTAGAGTGACGTGTTTGTAGCAGTCGGTGACAGATTGTTTGACCAACACAGTAAATCATAAGTTTGTCCACTGGAAGTGAAACCACGCGCGTCGTCTCAGTAACCTATATTTATTTTATTGTATTTAAGACTCTGCGGAAAAAACCATCCTCCGACAGGAAAGGGCTCCGGAAAAAAAGGTTTGTAGCTTACCTCGACTTATGTCGTTCTTTTCCAGATGAACCGAACATTCCTTTTTGATGTCCGGATAATAAATATCTATTTCAGAGAAAGCATGTTCCTCTGGCGCTGCAGTTCCCGGTTCGAACGAGAACGCAGTAGGGTCTTCTGTCTCCTGTTTGACAACCCCGTACTGCAATGTTGGATCACAGCGGATTGCAGAACTCCCTTCTTCGGGGATTGTCTCCGGTTCAGATTTTATAATACCGAAATCCGAGTTCATTAATTCCATTTCAGGTAATCTGCTTTCCGATTCAGATGTTTGCAAGTAGTTCTGGAAAAACAAATTGTCCTTGAACGTCAAAACTGAGTTCTGATGGTTTTGTAGTAAGGTTTTGAAGCTGTGAGTTCTAGTGTACCTGTAAACTGATTTTGTTTGGTGTAAATAATATTATTATAACAAATTGAAAACTTTACTTATAAGAAGTTTTTGTTTCACTTGATCGTGTCATGTGTTCCTCGGGCGTCCCCGATTTCAATCATTTACTACTGATAACCACATTGTAACTATTAAAAAAACTACATTATATCTACTTGTTATCATTTTATCAATTCTGATTTCAACTTTCTACAGAACGGTTTTGTTGGCGTTAGCTCCTGTTAACAAAATTATAAATGTGAAAAACATGTGCGTTATTTTCTTTTTTTTGTGTAAGCATCTTAAGTTTTTTTTATGGACAAACGCCCTGCAGTTTTTTTCCCATTATTTTACCGGGAAGTGCTTTAAAAGTGTTGTCATTGAATCTAGCAATTTAAAAATTGACTCACTAGTTTTATTTGTATCCGAGAAACAAAATTTGCCAAACTGACTCGGACGAACACAAAAGTTCATAAAAATGGACTCGCCCAAGTGTGCTTGAATTTGAGATACCTATCTACAAAATTTGGCCAAATGATTAAATTTACCCAAGCCAGGGAAGGAATTTTGGATACATGAAATAGAAATCAGAGAAAAAGAGACCGGTGCATTACGGACAGACATTGTCGTGAAATTAAATTTAACTAAATTTATCAACAAAATGATTATATTGTTTAATAAGTTAAAGAAAAATTGTAGATACTGCAGAGAAGTTGCCTTGTGACTACTCTTTTTGTTATTTTTAAACTTCTAGTAATATCAATGTTTTATAATAAAACTACTAAATAAGTAAAATTCAACTCTGTATCTCATCCCAGTGCTGAGATAGTGCGTTAAGTTTTCCTAGGGCATCCTCGAATTTATTTACCATTTACTACTGTATACCACATTGTTACTAATAAAAAACTACATACAATCGACTTTTATTCGTCTCCGTATGTCATTCCGGCGCTGAGAAAAGGCGTTAAGTCTTTCCCGGGCATTCCCGACTTCTTATACAATTCAAACCATGCTCTAAAGACTCCTGACACTAATAAGAACAAGCTTTGAAATTTTCATCAAAATCGGTCCAGTAGTTTTTGAGTATATAGGGGACAAAATAGAAATATTCAATTTTTATACCTTCAAAATTGCTATACATATCTCCGTTACTTATTGAACGTTCATTTTCGGGTTCCGTGAAAGTCCTATTCAAGTTCTGTTATTATATCATTATAGGCTAGTTGCTTGACAGAACTGAAATAATAACAGACTTTGTAAAAATCTTTCACAGAACTTGAAAATTGACTTTGAATTTTGAAGAATTTTTCAAATTCTTTGGTTACGTAAAATATGTCAAAAAATAATACCACCTAACAATGAAAAAAATATTAACTAGTACAGAGGAGCTATAGTTTTATACTTACTATGACTATCCACCAGGTTTTAAACATATAAAGGAATTGTCCTCAAAATACCAAAGTTTGTAATGGACAAACATGTTGCCATGAGATTTGACATTTTCGCTGATCAATTCAAAACAACCGGTTGTCGTCTACTGAATGTCTAGTAATGAAATAAATGCTCGCATGACATAAATTTGATGTAGGTACAACTGCGACTGGGTGATCACAATAAATTGCAATTTTGATGACTTGACAGATAAGTTGAGTGTTGCCATAGACAAATAAAACCTGAGATGAAACAGATATAAAAATATAATTTAGAAAAAAGAGGGCGTTGCAATCATTTTTTAAGCGGCAACACATAGCAGTATAAATTCCAAAGGTGAAAGATTACGCTATATTTTTATTTATTTATTCATAGAGTGGAGACGATTTATACATAGTTCCAGTGAGTACTTAGGTCATAGGCCTATTGTGCTATCTCCCATTTTACCTAATTCCTTTAACAGTCACACGGTCTTTTTAAAAAGTTAACCATGGTTGTTATTTAATATGTGGCCATTTCTTCTGGTTACACAGTGTATCTTCAGGTCTTATCTCTCCTCTCCAGTCCCACTTGCTTTCCTGAAGGCCCCACAAAGGAAGAGAGCCTCATCTATCCTCTCCATTTGCCTTTTGTTCCGTGAAGACCCCACGAGGGAAAAGTTCACGGAGGTGTCCTCATCTCTCCTCTCCACTCCTCCTTGGTTCGCTAAAAATCCCACGAGGGAAGAGGGTCTCATATCTTCTCTTCTCTTTACTCTTTCCTTGGTTCCACGAAGGCCCATGGGGGAAGAGTCCACTCCCCGTTGGTTCCTTGAAGGCCTCACGACGAAAGAGTCCACTTACCCTTGATTCCCTGATTACGTCATAAGTTCAAAGCGTTTAATATAATACAACATTGCTCGCCATACCATCCCATACAGACCTATGACAAATAAAAATATGATGTGTTATAAGTGTGGGCGTGGCGACGATATGCTCTGTGATCTGCTAGCCAGGCTATATTAGAAAATTATACGACCCCTCTCCTACCTACGACAGAAGGGTTCAGAACAATTTTCAAAACGCCGTAATTACGCAGCTGTTATCTTTCAAAGTGTCAGATCCCATACAAAGACTTGATATTCGGCGGCAGTTCCTCAATTGATCTGACCCCCTCTCGTGAGTAAGATTATAGTGTGGTTTCATCCCAACATATAATACGAAAATATACATATACTAATCATTGGTTACCAATCTTTCAGAATTATATTGATTTAAAAACTACATTTTCCTCAATTAACTTTGCATTTTGAAAATAATTTTTCCGTTTCCGTAGTAAATAAAATATAGAGATAAAGCATGAACACTATTCGCACAGGAATCATTCACTAGAATGAAGAGTTGAGATTTTACAGTTTTGTTTAACCTTTAAACATAATTACAATCGGCATAGTGTACAGATTTTTTGCGGAAACGAAGACTCTTTTTCTGTATTGTAATTTTTATGAAGTTGTAAAATACAACAATAAATTATTATTGTTTATTGAATATTCGTTTTTTGTTTTCACTTACCAATGGTGGACGAATTTAAGTGCCTCTAGGACGTAATGTTTTACTGCCAATATTAATTCAAATGATTCTTTAAGTATAGAAGTTCTGCTGTCTTTGAGATTATACTGTATTTCTAATACAAAGTCAACGACCTCCGGGGTTGAGTGCTTACGATCTTTCGCTGAGGTTACATGATGTAACATTTGCTATTTTACACTCTAATGTAATTGATATTACATTTATCAGAAGATGATTGGCAAAAGTAGAGATGATATTTGTTTTAACCCTTCAGCCTTGCCTTGGAAGGACATTACTAGCCACAAACATTATAGCCTCTGATTGACAGATCTGATCGGGGCGTCAATAACCCTTGACTCTGTGCAAAAACGGGCGGTCCGTTTGATAGATTCCCCAATCTTAACAAACGGACTGCAATCTTTAGAGCACAGGCGTCAGGTAAGTATGCTGTCCTTGTTCTATCGGTATTATAATGGAAGATGCTCTGAGGAAGTAGCGTCATTGATCCCTTCGGCACCGGTGCGTAGTCGGGATACACACCAAACGCGCGCCCAACATTTGTACACGGTTGACACTTGTCACATGAGAACGGGTCGCTTCTACGATTCGTTTTTAAGTTCAACAGCTCGGCTGTGGAACGAACTGCCGGCCTCTGTGTTTCCTCCCTCCTACAACATGGGACTCTTCAAGACCCATGTTCACTCCTTCCTCTCCACAAAAAGACCCTCCACACAGCATCCCCAAAGATGACATAGGCCCTGATGGAAATTATTTTCTTCAGGGCCTCCTGTGTAGAGTTAATATAAAAAAATAGTAAAAAATTGACAGTTGAAAGTTAGGCATAAAAAGTGAAGTGTCAGTTTTATTAATAATTACATACACAAAAGGAATATTTTTAATAAATATCGAATTCTTTCAAAATTATGGACGTTCCGAGTCGAAATATACGGGTTAATTTTTTTGTTACTATTTTCATGTTTGATAATAAAAATAATTTTTTTAGCAAGGTCAACGTTTTTTTTAAAAATGCAAATCGTTCAAAGATAATTTAATCTTATTTCTAAAATAGTATTTCTTTTAAAAACAACTTCAAAAATAATCAATTTGTAGCACATTTTAGATACCTCGGAAGCATTGAGAAATTCCTAGAAAATTCACCATATTGTTGGTACTCAATATTTTAAAACCTGAAGGATTAAAGAACTGGGGAATTTAGGACTTGAAATTTATTATGAAATGACTTTAAAAAGCTTATAAATTCTTGGTTGTTTACATTTTTTAACACATTTCTTGTTTACAATGTCGCGGACTATCTTTGTAAAGCTTTACGAACATGACTGTCTATCTGGTGACTTAGCAGGAGTGCTTGGGTTCATGGGGTACAGATCTTAGTGGAATATGCGTTTGCCCGCCGTCTTCGGAGAGGGCGGTTGAGGGAGACTCTGTCACTTCTCCAGCAGGACTGATACTGATTATCAGATTCCTAACCATCTTTCATACCTTTTTTTCTTTCCAGGACCACCTCTCCTTCATTTTGTTTACCATAATTCCACACAGCATCTTGAAAGATGACACAAGTCCCGAGGGAAACCATTATTCTCATGGTCTCAGGTTTTGAGCTAATATAAATAGGAATGGAGATGTTTCCGAGGCGGCCAAGAATATTCAAGAATTGTAGGGCCAATTTTCCTTGAACTAATATTTTTTCATAAAATAACATGAAAATGTGTTCTCGTACCTATTAAACGCGAAAAAAACACGTTTGTACCACATTCAGATATGAAAAAAAATAATGGAAGGTAATGAATGTGTGAATGGTAATGAAAAGCTGCAGGATGGTAATTTATAAGTTTGCGTGAAATATTTATGAAAGCTAGAGAAAATGATTAAGATTCTTGAAAAAATGGAGTTAATCTAACGCGGGTTCTAATAACCATAAAAAAGTACTTATAAGTGCATCACGGACACGATAACGCCTTCTCTCCATGGTGGGTTCTAACGTGACGAACCAATGAGTTTTTAAAACTGCACCTGAACGTACATTCCGAGCACGAGAATGGTTTATCTCCAGTGTGGCTTCTAATATGACGAACAATAAGGTTTTTGTAATTACACCTGTAAGTGCATTTTGGACATGAGAATGGTTTCTCTCCAGTGTGAGTTCTAATATGATAAGCCATCTGGTATTTCCGTTGGCACTTGTATAGGCATTCTTGACACGAGAATGGTTTCTCTCCAGTGTGAGTTCTAACATGACAAGTCATTTTGCTTTTGTAATTACACCTGTAAGTGCATTTTGGGCAAGATAATGGTTTCTCCCCAGTGTGGGTTCTAATATGAATAGTCAACATGTTTTTCCTAATACACTTGTATGTACATTGCGAACACGAGAATGGTTTCTCTCCTGTGTGAGTTCTAATATGAAAAACCATGTTGTTTTTCCGACTGCACTTGTAGCTGCATTCTGAGCAAGAGAATGGTTTCTCTCCAGTATGGGTTCTATTGTGTAGAACCATCTGGCTTTTCCGACTGCACTTGTAGGTACATTCCGAGCATGAGAATGGCTTCTCTCCATTGTGGGTTCTCTTATGTGCAGCCAAAATGGTTACATTACTACACCTATAGGTACAAGTAGGGCAGGAAAAAGGTTTTTCTAGTATTTCGTCTGTCTGTATGGCCATCAGGTGTCTAGAGCACTCTGAAAAACAACATTTTAAATATGAATATCGCGAGTGTTTCACAGAAAAATAATAAAAATCAAAAGTAAAATATTCTCCGTGAAGGTTGAATTTGTTTTCACACATAGACGTGATGAAATGATTATAAAGAAAATACATAAGCTTTAGTTTGCAAAATGGAAAAGCAATAGGTTTCCATTGTTTAACCTATTAATTTGAACAGTAGGTCAGTTGTCTTTAATGGGGCCTGATGAAATTACCAAAAAAATTGCCTATGTTACAGCACCAATAAGCCACAAACTTTCAATAGAAATTTTTTTTTTCACAAAAGAATTCAAAGTGTATCTACATTAAGTTTATAAATAATGCAGTCTCCACCACTTGTTTCCCGTGATGCGTTTATTCATAGCGCTTATGTAACCTTGACCTAAAACTGTATATGGAATCCGGGCTGTTCGTTATTATGTTTTCTTATTCTTTGGCACGGCAGACCAGGACACTTTGCCCATAATCTATATGGAACATTCGAAAGAATGGCTTTAGAAATATGGACCTAAAAAACCTTTTGACTGATAAGCGTAGGGGTTCTTTCAAGGAATGGCCTGAGGTTATAATAGCTTACCTCGACTTATATTGACCCTCTGAAGATGAACGAAACATTCCTTTTTAATGTCCGGATAGTCTATATCTACTTCAGAGTAACCGTCACATTCTTGCGCAACTTCCTCTGCCACCAGAGTATTCTGTTCGCACTTGATCTCAGCAGCGTCTTCTGTCTCCTGTTTGACAATCCATTTCTGCAATATTGCATCACAATGGGATTTTGAATTTCCTTCTTCGGGGATTGTTTCCGGTTCAGACTTTATGACAACGAAATCCGAGGTCATTAAATCCATTTTAGGTTAACAGCTTCCTAATTTTGATGCAAAAAAACCTGGAAAAATAAAACCATCGTTTACATATCTTACTCCTCAACTAAATTGCGTCAGTGGAATTTGAAGTATTGCACAGATATTCAATTTGTACATGGTTTTAAAATTTGACATCCTAAGTATTTTTTTTTTTTTTTTGTTAATTTTGGAAAGGTACCAACAGACAATTAGATCTTTTTGTCACATTAGCAAACTCCATCAACCGTAAAATCTGCTTTACGGTTGAAAGAGAGTGTAATAAGAAAATTAATTTTTTAGACCTAACAATCGGTAGAGAAAATAATAAAAATACGTTTGAAATTTTCCGTATACAGACACGACCATTAATTATAAATCTTTACACCCATGGTCACATAAATTATCTGCCTACCACGCAATGATGCATAGGCTTACTAACATCCCACTCGACAAGAAAGCATACGAGAAGGAAAGAAATACAATCCTAACTATTGCTAAAAATAACGGCTTCAAGGGTAGAGACATTGAAAAAATAATTAAAAATAAAAAACACAAAAATAACCTTAAACTCATTTACCCAGCAACTAAAAATAACACGAATAATAAATTTGGGTGTTTAGAATTCATCGGACCGACATCTAATAAAATTGCCAAAGTCCTCAAAAAGTATGGCTTAGATATTGCCTTCCGCACAAATAACAACTTAGGGTCATCTCTTAAAAACTCAAAAAGTAAAGTACCCAACGTCCCAACCTTCTTTTCCTATCCGAAACTCAGATAGCCGAGCCGCCAGACTCCTCCTATCTGGACTGCCCGGGCATTACCCTTGCAAGCAAGTTCCGACTCAAAGGAGGAGTCTGCCTCTATAGTCGGGCTGACGTCAACTGTGTACGACTATTGAGTCTGGAAAATTCCAGATTCGACGTAATGTGGGTGCGCGTCAATCTTGCCAGTACGGCAAGATTCTACGCATGTCTATACCGCTCACCGAACCATAGCGAATCAGACATTTGAGAGATACTATTGATGATCTTTTGCCCCGCTACCCTTCGGCCGAGTTTATTATTCTGGGGGACTTCAATGTTCATAACGAACCATGGTTGAAGTTCTCAGGCCCAACGGACTCGGCTGGCCGACAGGCGGAATCCTTTGCCATTTGCTACGGATTAGAGCAACTGGTTCAGGAGCCTACAAGGGTTCCTGATGTCCAGACTCACCGTTCCAATCTGTTAGACCTATTCTTAACTACTGTGCCACACGGTTATAAGATTGACGTCACAGCGCCTCTGGGATCATCTGACCACTGCCTAGTGACGACATCAATCCCCGTTAGCCTCAGACCAACCAATGAGAGGCTGAGGAGAAAAGTGTGGCACTATAGGTCAGCAGATTGGTTCGGTATGCGGGCCCATTTCAACGCTTTTCCGTGGTCAGCTGTTTGTTTTCGGACTTCGGACCCTTCAAGATGTGCCCAGGAGATTGGTGAAGTCATCAAATCGGCGATGGATGGCTTCATACAATCGACTACTAAAGAAACTGGTGTGGGCTCAAAGCCGTGGTTCAGTCGACAATGCTCCGAAGCAGTTCGACGAAAAAACGCGGCTTACCGAGCCTACAACACATCTCGAACGCCCGAAAGCAGATCAGCATACAACAAATCGGCAAAGGAATGCAAGAGAATCATTAATAGGTCAAAATTCGAACACGACCTGCAGATCAGCAAAAAGCTGGCTGCCTGCCCGCATGGCAGCAGAGCATTCTGGTCCCTTGCGGGCTCAATAGGTCGGAAATTTTGCAAACCCAGTTTGCCACCTCTTACCAGACCTGACGGCTCACTAGCAAACACCGCCACCGAAAAAGCTAACTTATTAGGGAAAATGTTTGCGGAAAACTCGACCCTCGATGACGGAGGTGCTGTTCCACCGTCGGTTCCTCACTGCGGCTTCTATATGAAAAAGCTGAGGGTCCGGCATCGGGATGTACTCCACGTTATACGGGGGCTCGATGTTAACAAAGCTAGTGGACCTGATGGAATACCTGCCCTGGTATTGCAGAGGTGTGCTGCGGAAATAGTTCCAGTTTTGACAAAGCTCTTCAAAATGTCCCTGAAGTGTGGCACTGTGCCCTCTGGTTGGAAAAAAGCGGTCATTCACCCTATTCCCAAGAAAGGTGACCGCTCCAACCCGGCCAACTACCGCCCCATAGCGATCAAATCAGTTCTGTCCAAAGTGATGGAACGTGTGATCAACGACAAACTGCTCACATACCTCGAGAAGAACAAAATTATCAACGACCGTCAATACGGATTCCGGCGGAACCGCTCGTGCGGTGATCTTCTCGCGTATGTGACGCATGTTTGGGGGCGGTGCCTGGAACGTCACGGTGAGACCCAAACGGTCGCACTAGACATATCCAAGGCCTTTGACCGGGTCTGGCACCGAGGACTTGTCAACAAATTGCATTCTTACGGACTTCCCGCATCCCTGTGTACGTGGATTGCTGACTTTTTAAGGGATAGGTCGATTCAGGCAGTTGCTGACGGTTTCACCTCATCCTCACACTCCATAAATGCTGGCGTCCCACAGGGATCGGTTCTGTCTCCGACTTTGTTTTTGTTGCACATCAATGACTTTTTTACATGTGCACCGATTCATTGTTACGCGGATGATAGTACAGTTCATGATAGCTTTTTGTTTGACAAGCCCCCAAAGGGCACACAAACTCCAACAGCTCGGAGGGCTTTGAAGCAGAGAATGGACGGTTATCTCGAGAATATTTCCTCCTGGGGTAAAAATAATCTCGTCGAATTTAATGTTTCAAAGACCCAATCCTGTCTGATTACGTCTAAAAGGGATCTAAATGATAACCTAGTCTCCTTAAACGGAAGCAATCTTCCGAACAGGCCTTCCATTGATATGCTTGGTGTAACTATAAGTGACCAGCTCGGGAGCTCCATCAAAGCCAGAGTAAAGTTGGCCTCTCAGAAGCTGGGCGTACTGTACAGGGCCCGCGGATACTTTAATAGTACACAACTGCTGACCCTGTACAAATCGCAAGTGCGCCCTACTGTCGAATTTGGCAGCCATCTCTGATCCGGAGCCCCTAAATACCTGAAAAAAACCCTTGACTCTGTGCAAAAACGGGCGGTCCGTTTGATAGATTCCCCAATCTTAACAAACGGACAGCAATCTTTAGAGCACAGGCGTCAGGTAGGTATGCTGTCCTTGTTCTATCGGTATTACAATGGAAGATGCTCTGAGGAACTAGCGTCATTGATCCCTTCGGCACCGGTGCGTAGTCGGGATACATGCCAAACGCGCGCCCAACATTTGTAGGTACACGGTTGACATTTGTCACATGAGAACGGGTCGCTTCTACGATTCGTTCTTAAGTTCAACAGCTCGGCTGTGGAACGAACTGCCGGCCTCTGTGTTTCCTCCCTCCTACAACATGGGACTCTTCAAGACCCATGTTCACTCCTTCCTCTCCACAAAAAGACCCTCCACACAGCATCCCCAAAGATGACATAGGCCCTGAGGGAAATTATTTTCTTCAGGGCCTTCTGTGTGGAGTTAATATAAAAAAAATAAATAAAAAAAAACTCAAATTACAAAATAGCGGCATTTATAAACGCCAGTGTGACGAATGCAACGCTGTTTATGATGGACAAACTGGCCGGTAGTTTAATACTAGGTTCAAAGAACATATAAGATCTTTTAAAAATAATAATAAAATACAATCTCAATTTGCCAAACATCTCCTAGATGAAAATCATTCACTTAGTGATAATAATAAACCAACTCCGTTACACGTACCAAATAAAGGCCGTAAACTGAATCTTTTAGAACAGTTAGAAATTAACAAAAACTCTAATAATCCGAAAGCTATTCTAATTAATGAACAAACAAATATAATTCGTTCACCCCTACTAGATATCTTCAAACCTAGTGCAAATATGAGTGCACTATGAAGTACTTAATGATGCTATTAAATTAACCCTATGAGTCATCGTTTGGGAATAACTAACATAAAGACATTCAGTCAAAATCAAACATTACAGTAATTGGGGAAACTTTACTGGGGTAATAGCCATTAATAATTTCTAACATTTTACTCAGAATTCGATTAAGAAATCAGTAATTGAAATTAAAATACCTACCTACAAATAATATAAATGTATCGTCTGTAAGTGGGCTACCCACAGTTTGATAATGCCTTCAGAGGGCGAAACAGCTGTCACGCGTAATAATAATTACACAGCAGAACTTGTTTAAAAATAAACTGTTTTTATAAACCCAATAACAATATTATTGAATATATAAAAAATAAAAATTAAAATGGAGTTCTACAAATTAAACTTAATAACAATAAATATCCTGAAGTATAATATAATTTGGTAACAATAGCTCTAATTTTATACGTACCTACTATAGCCTTGTAGCAATTTTAAAATGCACATAAATGTGTCTGAAAATACCAATAGTTTGTAATGTAGTAACATATCAGTGTTCTTATGACAGTCTGGTGGCGAGAATCATTACGGCGTAATGAAATAAATGCTGGCTATTCATCAATTATTTATGTTAAAACTTCGACTGGGCGATTACTATTTAGTAATTGTAATAATTTACGTTGTTACAATAATTGACATGTGCGAGATATTTCAAGCAATATATCGCAAGTAATTATAATTCATATTCAACATTGTGAGGTCACTTTAGGGCCGGCCAGGGGGGTATAACTCCGATGAAGATTAACGTTATCTGGTTTGAGGATCTCCAATTAACTACGTGCTTAAGTTGTCTACCAGATTTAAACACAAAATAATGAGTTGAAAAATACCGAAGTTTACCAGGCATTAAACTTGTTAGTTTGTCGCAGAACGTTAATTTTATTAAAGAGGTATAAAACAGAACGTAGGACTCAACTCAAAACAACCGATTTATGTTTTTTCTGACGGTCTAGTTGCAGATTTACAACGGCGTTATGACATAAATAGACACGGGATATTAATTTGACTTACCGCTTTGACTTCTGAAATCAATAACTACACTAATTCTGACAGATGGGATGTCATAGATAAATCTCATTTAAGACAAAACAGTATCACCCGAATATTCGATCGATCAACATTAAAATAATTTCTTGAGTTGTCGATGATTTGTTTGGTGTTCGTCATTCATACCCAACCCACACAAAGAGGATACTCATTATGGTCCAAATCAGATCTGATATTAGAGTGTTGCTATACATTCCCATAAAACAAATATTTGACAGATAAAAACACGCGTTAGTAATTTTTTAAATCCCTAGAAACAGCAACTTTAACACAATTAGCTGCATTGGGATATGAATATGCAGAGATTTTTGATGAATTTAAGAACGCTTCTAATCTGAACTATATTTTTGGAAAAAAAAGAGAGGGAAAAGAGTGCGTCGATTTAGGAAATTAGTTCCTGAAAAATACTGTTTGCATCAACATATTTTTGTGAATCATCGTATCCCAAAATGAAATATACAAAAAACTTACACAAGAATCGACTTACCTCGATGACGTATTGTATGAAGCTTGCAGCAATAATAAATTCGATTTGTCTAAAATTGTTGAAAATTTATCTCAGTGCCGAAAATCACATTAATTTTTAAAATAAACTAGCTTTTTGCCCGTCGCAGGCAACTAATGGGTAAAAGTGCTAAGCGATTTGATGTTTGAATGTAGACGAGGCGAGGAATGTGTGCCTACAAATATATTAACCTTTTCATATCTGTGGTGTGTATTTACTACACATTGCTTATAATAACTCTATAAATATAATAAATTCTGGGTTCAGATTTTAGGTATTCCTCCGTTATACATTTACGCACTGAATTAATAAATATTATTTTACATAGTTTTCAAATTTAATTAAAAATCAGAGATTTTTGTTAAAAATCGGAAACAAATACACCAATACAATCAACCGTGTGATACTGCTACGCAAAGAGTGTGCGAGAAAATGACACTCTATTGATGTCCCGCTTTATTTCGCTACGCGGGAACATGAGAAATCCACACGTCCGCAGTTGTATTTTGATTTAGACCATCGATATCTACGACCGCATAGCCAGTTGCTCGCGGACCGTCGTTAGATGTGAACCCCTCGCACGTTTTTTTAGCATCTGCCGATGGTTTTTTCTTGTTTTCAGCAATTAAATTACAATTATTATCACTTTTGATTTAAAATATAATAAGCTTATGTTTAGCTATAAATATTTATATTTTTTCGATATAAAATCGCTTATTTTGAGGTGTGTTTTGACTACACAGCACCGGAACGCGTGGATTTTTTTTAGCACAGTAAGGGAAAGGTTAAAATATGTGTTTTGCATGTGGAAGAATAAAGAAGTGTGTGCTAACTAATTGGTTAGAGTACTAAGCGGTTTGATGTTTGAATGTAGATGAAACAATGAGTGTGTGCCCAAAAATGTATTAAAATTTATGTATGTTTGAAGGTATGTGCCTAAAATCAGCCTTTTGCCCGTTGCAGGCAACTAATAGGTAAAAAAGTATTTATTTTAATCTATGAATGTGGATGATGCAAGATGTGTGTGCGCAACTTACAGGTAAAGAAAATATTTTATGCAATGTATGAATGTGGATAAAACAAAGATGTGTGTGCTAAATTTTAACTTTACAATTTCTACTTGAATAACCACGCAAAGCCATCGCGCCCATTGAATTTGTTTGCTCAATTGTTTGTTATGGAAGCACAAGTTAGTGTTGTAATTAAATGTTAAATTATTTAAATTTTTTTCTTAAATAATAAGTAATTACCTAAAAAATACCATATATTATCTAATTTGTTGTGAAAAACACCACTTATATATATGAATTAGTAGATATTTTTTTCTTACAAATAAATAGATTAATATTTTTATCAAAAAACTTTATTTATGCAATGCTATTTATTGTTGGCTAGAAATTTTTTTGTGGCTATTTAAAAACTTTTAAATTTTGTAAATTGTAATTTTGGACTCTTCCGACTCAAAAGGTTGCGGACCCCTGGTTTAGTTTAGTTTGAGGGGGAAATACACACATTAAGTTATCTATAAATTTGAAATAAATCCCATTTACGTAGGTTGTTCTGTCATTTTGATCTATCACAAAACATTATTTTTTACTGGCGGACACAAATTTACAGTTTCTTTCAGAGATTGATGAAATTTTACCTACTTAGATCTAAAAAAGAGGAAGGACACAAGGAGATTTTGTAAAACTTACTCCTCAGCCAAAATTCTGCGTGTTCGGAAGGAGGGTGTTCAAGTGCCGTTTGGAGAGGAGTGTTCCTAAGTATCTGGTTTGGGGCAGAATGTGACAGGGGGCCGCCAATTCCTACCTTCATCTATATATTACATTTAAATATTATGTTAAATAAAAATTTTATTTCAATGAAATTTTTTTTTTTGAAAACGTTGTGACATATTTTTTAACAACCCTATTTTTTTCAAAACATTTTTTTAAATGTTTATGCCTACCTTTTTATATTATTTAATACGTTTTGCACCATCTAATAGTATAAAATAAAGTCTCTATCAGCGTCTGTCTGTTTGTGCGCTTAGTTCTTATAAACTAAGCAACGGATTTTGAAAGGGTTTTCACTACCATCTAGAGAATTTATTCCGGGATGTTTACATATATAAATATAAAATATGCATGTATATTTAAAGAATGTGGAAAAAATTCGGTGTTTTGTGATCAAGTCGTAAAAACTTATTTTCGCGTACTAACATTACTATTGCTGTCTAAATCTTATGAGATACATCAAAATATTGTTCAACGAAATTAAGCTGTTATGTAATAAAAATAAGTTACCCTGCTTTCTTCTCACTCAAACTATACATAAACATTAAATTTGGTATATTCTATAATTTCTATAATTTTTTACCATTCTATTTTGTATAATACGTTAGAATTACAACCGACCATATTCCTTAAGATACGTAAAATGAAGCATTTCCGCACAAACATATAATAGTCTCGACGTGAGACGATCGTTTGGATGCCAAAATCATAGCGTCGGGCACGAGGAACTAAAGGGCGACATCATAGGAACAATCTACACCCTTGACATAGGTCACACCAAGTAGTTCGCTGTCTTTGGTGACTTAAAGGATGGTGAAAAAAACATTTATATTAGAACAGATGAAGTGGAAACACTTAGTTTAATTGAAAAAATAATATATTTTTTTATAAGCCTGTTAACACGGCATCTCAACCTTTTAAACTGCACCCGTGTGAACATTACGAGCACGAGATTGGTTTATCTCCAGTGTTTTAAATACACAATAATGCGTCTAAAAATGCCAAAGTTTTATAATGTAGTAACGTGTTGTCTTGTTGCGGGAACAAATACAACGTAATTAAATAAATGCGCTTAATTATTCAACTTACTGCTCCGAGCTTCGGGGTAACAGTAAGATTATAGTAGTTAATGACGCCACAATATGACAGTTTAGTTAAGTGTTGGAATAAAACAAATATAAAACCAAAGAAGAAACCTTTTTCTGAAAACGAGAATGCTGTAATAATTTTTTGAACGGCAACACCAAGATGAGTCAAGGTATAAATTATTACGATATTCAAAATTGGGTGGTTGCGTTACTAACATTTCACCATATTATTAGGCGAATATGATTGTCGAAACTACAATTCATCTCATTTAACGATGTCAGTGGTATAACGGTCCGCCGTTCTCACATTGTCGTTAAAAATATCAATCATGATTTTGATCTCATCTGCATTTTCAAAGTTATTAACAGTATGATTGACTCACCTACTTGACTCATCCCTTCCCGTAGACTCAGAAATAATGATTTGCTTTTTCTCAATCAACACTCCACTAATTATGGAAACCATTCATCAATTATTTCCAGAATGGCCAGACTTGTCAACTTAAGTCAGGACATATAATTTTTTGATTTATTTTTGTTAGTTCGCACGCTAGTAATATTTTGTATTGATATGGCTGAAGTCGTGAACTCCATCGTAACCTCGATCCTGTCTTGACTTGACATTATTTCTATTGTTTTTGTGCCCTATTTCTGTCGTAGCATATTTTATTGTAACATTTCTGTTGTATTGACTTCATGCAATATGTAATGTTTTATTGGACTTTGTTCTTTTTTATTCAAATAAATAAATACTTGTTTTGTTTCAGGCTGAATGCTGTCGAAATGAGATCATTGAGATGTATTTTAAAGATCGAAATTTAGATCGAGTGATTACCGAATAGCCCGCTATTTCGGTAGATGTTACTTTTGAAGCCTCTCTATCCTCAACGTGTGACTGTTTGGTGCGGTTTATGGTCCGGCGGAGTCATTGGACCTTACTTTTTCGAAAATGAGGCTGGAGCAATAGTTACGGTGAATGGATTGCGCTGTCAAGAGATGATTAATGATTTTTTATGGCCGGAATTGGATGGTATTGATCTGGACAACTTTTACTTTCAACACGACGGCGCTACGTGCCACACAAGCAACGAAACCATTGATCTTTTACGATTGAACATCAAAATAACACCTCTTATTGGAAAACCCTGTATATTTAACGTTCAAACATCTTTTGAAAATCGATATACTCTTCCCTTATTTGAATATCCGTGGTAAATACTAAAGGTTGAAACGGCTAAGTAGAAACGAACTGCAATACAATTACTCAATGTTATAATTACTAAATGTTTCCACAACCGCATGTGAAATGTATATAAATACTATTTAGCATCTTAGCCGATTTGGAAATTCTTGTCATTAATCCTTCAAAAAAGTTCAGGTTCTACGCATGATAGCACTATTTTTAACAATTCCAGAATTAAAGGAAAACTGGAAGATGGGCTCTGTGGAGCCAGACAACTAGTTAGCGATCGTGGTTATGCGGTAAAACCATAGACATATGAATATTAGTAGACCTGCCCTAAGTGATAAAAGCGTATTATTGCGCACTCCGCATACCGGTTCCATTGGAGCCGGCTGGGCTCGCGTATGGCCTCCCGTGAATCTAGAAAATGTGACGTCGTCATTCTTGTGCGAACTAGCGTCGAGCTATTTTACGAAATAACACGGCAAAATGGTGGCTTGTGCTATGAAAACTTGTAAAAATAGATGTGAAAAAGAGAATAAACCCAATTGTCGTATTACATTCCATAGGTAAGCATTATTTTACTTTATTTTAAGCTTATTCACATCGTATAATATGGATCAGTTTTAGAAACATATACTATCACATCACAATGTAGCGATTCTCAAGTGTGCTCATCGTTGTTTACTGGGGTAAGTAAATTATGAAACATTTGTAAAAGTGTCTTAACTAAATACTCTGAAACTAACTACGACTCAGAAAATAGAAGAAATTTACTTTGTCTTATTTGGACTTGTAAAAAATTTGTTATTAACGTGGCGAGTAATTTGCGCTCCCATGTAAAAATGTATATTCATTCAAAAGCAGATTTTACTTTTAAGAACTAAATGGTGATATTATAATGCGAGATGCGTATATACTGTCAGATTGATTTACTGACGAATCACAGTCAGCTTTCCCCTCTGCGTCCCGCAATTGTTGGTTTGACCCCTCGCCTTTAAGTTCTCGTCTATTTATATTCATATGTCTATGGGTAAATCCGTATTTATTAACCCCACTGGCAAATCCTGTTTCTGACGCTGAACTTTTATACAAAGAAAGCCTAATCAAGACAAGAAATGTTGTAGAAAGGACTTTCGGGATACGGAAAAGACGTTTTTCTGCGGTAGGAATGAAATTAAGAATCAATGCCACAAGAGTGGAAGCCGTAATCGTTGCCACAGTGGTGTTGCATAACATATTCACTGACAACAATGTCACGGAGCCACCACACTTTGTCACCATTCTCAAAGAAATTGACGGAGGACATTTTCCCGAAAATGATGGACACGGTAATAATGACATACAGAATCTTTTCAACAGTTATTTTGCTCGTTTATTGAAATTTTGTTGTATAAAATAATGTATTAATTAACTTAAAAATAAAAAAAAATTAGAAATAATCATAGAAAGAAAGAAAATAAATGTTTTAATCTATTGTAACGGGGAAATTATTCTCCTTTCGGTTTTTCTCTTTGAATTGTTTAACTTCTAACTCGTGTATATGTTTCATGTGTTTAATTTTCAACTCAAAAATAGCTTCACGATGCCTGTATTCATGTTTCATGTGTTTAATTTTCAATTCTAAAATAGCTTCACGATGCCTGTATTCCTGTTCGTGAAGAATTTTTTTGTGCTCGAGGTCTAAATCTGTAGACAAATCTACAGTTTTTTTTTGCGCTTCCGCCAACTCCATGAAGTTTCTGCGGACATCGTTTGGCATCGATAATTTTCTTTTTCTTGATAGGCCTAAAAAAATATTACATTACATTAGAGACATCAGAAAGTAATTAGGTAGTTTAGGCAAATTTACTGAAACATTTTGGGAGATGCTGTTGAGATAATAAGATTCTAAAATACAGGGTTTTCCAATAAGAGATATTATTTTGATATTAAAAGAAAAATGCCATTTTTAATATAAATGATCGAATGTTTATTTCATTATAAAGAGGAAGGTATGCCGTTAATAGTGAAAAATAACATCAGTCAAATGACCACCACGACCACGCCTACAGGACCATATCCTTTTCATGAAATTTTCCATAACCAAATCGCAAAGTGGCTGCCTTATGTCCTCGATAGCCTCACGAATTCCATCTTTGAGGTCTTGAATCGACGCTGGGCTGTTATTTATTTATTTTTTATTTTATTTATTTATTTATTTAAACGCCCATAGGGCTTTTACCTATAATAATGTACATCTTTATTTTTAGTTATACAGATAACATATTTTAAAAATTTAAAAAAAAATATCAGTGTTAACAAAATACAGGTTACATAAAAAAAATATCAGAGTTGACAAAATATGTTACATAAAATATAAGAATTTAAAAAATATAGGTATGGATAGAGTAAGTGAGACGAAAAATATAAAATCTGCCAAAATCCACAAAATCAACCATAATGATAATAAGAAAATATAACAATAGTTTACAAATTAGGTAAAAATAGTTCGCACATACTCCGTTTAAAGTTGGCCAAGTTCAAATTATTGTCAAATTGTTGACGTAGACCTTCTCTTTCACGTGGCCCAAAAGGAAGAAGTCGCAAGGTGTTAAATCACAAGATCTCGTTGGCCAATTGTGATCACCTCTTCGAGAGATAACACGGTCCGGAAACTTTTCCCGCAAAAGATCAATGGTTTCGTTGCTTGTGTGGCACGTAGCGTCTTCTTGTTGAAAACAAACGTTGTCCAGATCAATACCATCAAATTTCGGCCATAAAAAATCATTAATCATCTCTCGATAACTTTAATGCGTTGACAATTTCATTATGATAATTTCAATGCGTTGTTGAAGCGTGTATCGTTCCATTTTTATTAATGGCGTAGTTTCTACTTGTCAAATGTCAAAAAATGACAGCTTCAAAAGTTACATCTACCAAAATAGCGTGCTATTCAAAATAACATCTCTTATTGGAAAACCCTATATTTATGGCACAACTAAACTCACTTTTCAGGGATGGTGTTATTGGTAAGCGTTTAGTCGCTATACCTTGATATTTTGATGCACAAGGGAGTGGGGATCACAAATATAAAGGCATTCCAACATCCGTTTTACATTTTATTTTATGATGATTTTATTAAAAAGAAATCAAGAGTGTAACGCTAATTAAACTGGGACTCGCTTATAATTATGGATTCATGAAACCATTCTCGTGTTTTAAGTGCAGTATTATTTTAGTGCTGCGAAAACCGAAGGAGACCATTTTCGTAATCTGGATGTAGCTTAAATTAAATTTGGGAAACTTGCGCAAGAATTCACTCTTCAATTAAAACCAGTTTTGTGTTAAGAATGTAATGAAAAAATAACAGATATAGATCTAACTGTAGACGTATCAAAATGGGTTCAAACGCTAAGCATTATGTTAATATTAATATAAGATACCAGTGAGAATTTTGACAGTACATGTAATATATTCTCATTAAGAAAATGGTTTCTTACTGAAGTGGGATTAAACATAAGAAACAACAGAGTTTATTCAACAAAATGTTTTTTATTTAGCGTATTTTGGGAAACAAAATGGAGTTTCTATAATGTGGGTTCTAATAATCGTATATATATTTTTGGTTGCACCTGAACGTGCACCGAGCATGATAGTGGTTCTTCCCCAGTTTGGGCTTTAACATGCATTAGCTATTTCAGATTATAATCTATTCGCTTTCCCCGAACGATAGTGGTTACTATTCAATGTGGGTACTTATTTGATTAAGAAAATCATCTTTCAGACGACATTTTTTGGCGCATTATGAACACGAGAACGGTTTCTCTCCAGTCTGGGGTTCTAATATGACGAACTATGATGCTTTTGGTACTGGTCCTGAAATTGCATTATGAACATAAGAATGGTTTCTCTTTGGTGTGGGTTCTAATTAAATGAATTGTGCCATTCTTTCGATTGCACTCGTACGTACATTTTGAGCTTCCGAATAGTTTCTCTCCAGGGTGGATTCTAATATGGAAAACCATAAAGTTTTTCCATCTACACATGTATATACAACAATTCTCTTTCACAATGCAAATGTCATAAAATCGTCTCTAGTCTAAATAATAAAATCTCCTAACAGTTAATCTGAACACTGATTCATTCATATACTATTAACATACAAACAGTGCTCCTAAAACAAAGCAAAATAAAGTGTTGTGTTTAGTGTACCTTTGTCAACAGACTAAATACAGAATCATTAAATACACGTCTTTGACCAGCACATTAAAACAAGATTCCATTAAAACAATGTTAATATGTGAGGTAATCCGAGAAATGAACGAAATTAAGGAGAGGTAGAGAAACGTAATTTTGAACAACCCGCCTGAAACTACGAAGGTAACCGTCACGGACTAATTCAAAAAAATATATTATAAATAAATTTTTGTGGGAACAAAAATTTATTTATAATATATACAACCACCCTATTTTCCCCAAGGTACCGAAACCGGTAGACTTTAAAAATTACAATAAAGTGACTTTAAACAAAGTGTTTTCCTTTTTATTATTTAAAATGTCAAGTCGCAATGTGTTTGCTTCTTTTGAAAAATAAATATATTATAATTTAAATAAATATCTTAAATATATAATTTAATAGATTTTATTATTTTAATAAATATCTTACGTCTATAATATAATTATTAAGTTCTGCAAGTAGTTTTTGGTTTTTGTTAAAGTAATAGCTGTGTGGGACTACTTTAACTCACCCCACATATGACAACATTAAAATAATTACTCCGCCACCTGAAGCCCCGGGAGAGCTAGGTACGGACGGGAACGCAACTCTCTGGCATTCCACTTTCAACTTTCGACCAGACCACCCGCCACTACCACCGTCTCTGCGTTCGCATAACGTGTAAATTCATTCTCGCAAATAAATTCAACAAAGATCGCAGACCTTTATTTTTCAATCATCCGAATTCCTTGAACACTAATTTACGATACCGGCAGCCATCGTAAATTACATACCACACTACCATACTGGTGACCCCTGTTCACGCTGCCATACTGGTGACCCTCGACATTTCTGGTGATAATAATATTTAGTGGACACGGTAGGTCGATCGTTGAAGCTGGAATCCTGGACAATCAAGTAAGTAACTTCCAATCTCATTAATTTCAATCTCATTTCCAACATTTTTAAGTCCAGTATTTTTATTAGAGTCTGATTGTCGAATCATAAAGCACATTTCAAAAAAAAATTATTGTCCCACCAATTCTAATACTTAAGTATATCAAATATACCCACTAATCTGAACCAAAAAACTCGTATATTCGAATAGTATAGTGCCAAAAAATCTCAATTTCAGTGAAACACCGCACCAGCAGCTGCAGACCAAGCATCAAATTCACCGCAGAACGCAACAATTTCTGCAGACTAACATCAATTTCATCGCAGATCAAGGATCTACCGGATTTACTACGAAGGCAGAACTTCAGTTCCGGACCTCGTAACATCCACCACAAATCAATGCCCAGTAATCAACACCAAGTAACGAACCATAATTAATCCTACATACAGTGATTTTACAGTTAAATTTCCGAATACGAACATTCTAAAATAACTTTAAAAAATTTTTTTTTGCAAGTGTACAATATTGTTACATGTCTATTAAATTAAGTGACCAGACAAGTTGAACTCGTCACAGTACATTCACATTATTTACATTGTATGCACTCTAGATTAAGGGATTTTTGAAATTTTCGGATACCATCAATGTAACATTTTTGAATTTTTAAATTTTTTTTCAAAACTTAAATTTACTGTCGTCATTGCTTGTGTTTCCTTGCTATTTCTTACACATACATCTGCCTATTTTATACTGCCTATTGCTTGCCGTATTATCAAAACAATATGTCATTCGAGAATAACCAGACATCGAACGAAATCCACGGTAATAATTCCACAATGGACACAACAATAAACTCTGTCTCGGTTAAACTACCCGCGTGCTGGCGCGACAACATTGCACTTTGGTTCGCACAAGCTGAAAGCCAATTTTCTAACTCAAGACTAAAGGATGATCCCACCAAGTACAACATTATTGTTGCCGCCTTGGATATGGAGACCCTCAGGACCGTAAGCGACATCGTCATCAATCCTCCTGCAGCAGACAAGTACACTCATCTCAAATCAGCACTCATCGAGAGGTTACAAGATTCGGAGGAAAAGCGACTCACTCGTCTTCTAACCGGACTACAGCTCGAGGACAGGAAACCTTCTGGACTGCTTCGACTAATCCATGAACTCGCTGGTCCCGGGCTATCGGAGAGCCCAATCGTTCGCGTACTTTGGCTGCAAAGACTCCCGCAACACATTCAGGCCATTCTTACCGCACTACCCGACAACAATCTGTTGCAACTAGCATCCGCAGCAGATAAAATCTCGGAAGTTTATCAAAAATCTGAATGTGAAACTATGGACAATAATCATCATAATGGCATCCCGAACTCGAATCCAAACATCAGTGCTATATTACAAAATTTACAAGAACAAATTTCGGCACTCACTCTAGAAGTCAGTCGACTTAAAACAACTCGGAGAGATGATCATGGACAGGCAAACATTAATTTCGAAAACCGAAATCCCAGCACCCGCCGCGAATGGCGTCATCCATCGACATCATACCCAAATTCCGCGCACCGACCTCGTTCCAGATCACGCGGTAGACCGTTAAACACCAATAATACCACACACGGCTACTGCAGTTACCATGCAAAATTCGGTAACAAATCACATAATTGCATCAAACCATGTACCTTTATTAATAATAAGTCAAGAAACGACAATGGAAAACCCGCAGTAGAGACGTGCAATTTTCCTCAAAAAACCTGTCGTCTCTTCATTCACGAACTCGTGACGCGACAAAATTTTTTAATTGACACTGGTGCTGACGTATCTGTTCTCCCAAGATCAAGCTGGAACACGACCAATATGGTCACCACAGATACATGCCCCACCACATTATACAGTGCTAGTGGGAAACATATAAAAACATACGGTACAAAAACCATAAATCTCCAATTTGGCCTCCGCCGCGATATGAAGTGGAAGTTCATCATCGCAGACGTCTCGAAAGCCATTTTAGGAGCAGATTTCTTACACTTCTTCAACTTAAGCGTCAACTTGAAGAAAGGAACCCTAACGGACCAGTCAACAGGATTGCAGATTAGAGGAGCTTCGCTGCAAGGACCCTCATCTGGCATTTCAACGCTGTCTACAAGTCAAAAATACCGGGACATCCTACAAAAATACCCAACACTGACTCGACCCAACATCAAGAGTCAAGACGTTCTGAGTCACAACGTCACTCACGTCATAGAAACCAAGGGACCGCCGGTAACTGAACGAGCCCGCAGGATGGCACCAGCACTGCTTGAAGCCGCAAAGAAGGAATTTAGATTTATGATGGAGCAAGGGATTTGCAGGCCGTCCAAAAGTAGCTGGGCGAGCCCACTACACATGGTAAAAAAATCCAACGGGGAATGGCGCCCTTGCGGCGATTATAGGCGTTTAAACGCAATAACAACGCCAGATAAATTTCCGATACCACAGCTCCACGACTTTGCACACAAATTAAATAAGGCGAAAATTTTCTCTACAATTGACCTAGTGCGCGCCTACAATCAAATCCCAGTCGACGAGGCGGACATACCGAAAACCGCAATAATAACACCGTTTGGCTTATACGAATTTACATCGATGCAGTTCGGACTATCTAAAGCAGCCCAAACCTTCCAAAGATTTATGCACGCTGTAACAAGAGATTTAGAATCATGTTTCGTGTATATAGATGACATTTTAATTGTATCGGAAAACGAGCAAGAACATCTAAAACATTTAGATGCCCTTTTCCAACGCCTCACAGAAAACAACCTGATAATAAACCTCAACAAATGCAAATTTGGTCTACCAGCCGTTGATTTTCTAGGACACACAATATCACCGGACGGTATCACTCCCATCAAGGAGAAGGTGAAAACGATTGAAGATTTTCCACTTCCCAAAACAATGCAAGGTTTAAGACGTTTTCTTGGAATGTTGAACTACTACAGGAGATTTTTGAAGAACTCAATCAGCACCCAGATTAAACTCTTCAACTTCACGGCAGGCTACAGGAAAAATGACAAAAGAACCCTCACTTGGACTCCGGAATTGACAGCTGCGTTTGAGGAATGCAAAAATCAGCTGGCAAATGCCACCCTCCTCGCGCACCCGGATCCCCAGGCGAAAATCGCCATAATGGTCGACGCGTCTGTTCATCCCTCCAACAGTTCAAAGGTGATGCATGGCAACCTTTAGGATTTTTCTCCCGTAAATTTACACCCGCTCAATGAAAATATAGCACTTTCGACCGGGAGTTAACAGCATTATTCGAAGCAATCAAATATTTTAGAAATGAAATAGAAGGTAGAAATTTCACAGTCTACACCGATCACAAACCGATTACGTTTGCGTTCAGCAAGAAACGCGCTTCAAGCTCACCGCGTCAGGAAAGACAACTAGATTTCATTTCACAGTTCACCACCGACGTCAAACACATCTCCGGTCATCTCAACACCGTAGCAGATACGCTGTCTCGAATAGAAGAGATAAACAGCCCCTCTGCTATTGATTACAGACGTATGGGGATAGAGCAGAGTCACGACGACGATCTTATTAAGGCGCATGAGGACTCCTCCCTTGTCTTGCGGAAAATGATAATTCCCGACACGGACGAATTATTATGGTGCGACATCTCCACTGGTCGTGTGAGACCCTTTGTTCCTCGAGACATGAGAGAACAAGTAATAGCCAACGTACACAACGTATGCCACCCAGGCGCCTCCGGCACCTCCAACAGCATACGTCAGAGATTCGTCTGGCCCAAGATGGCAAAGGAAATCAAAACCTTCGTCAAACAGTGTGTCGCTTGCCAGAAAGCCAAAGTATCACGACACACAACTGCACCCACAGCGACATTTATCCTGCCCGAGGATCGATTCAGAAACGTCCACATTGACTTGGTCGGCCCTCTACCAGCTTGCAATGAGTACAAATACCTCCTAACAATGATTGACAGGTATACTCGCTGGCCAGAAGCAGTGCCATTAAAAGATATGTCCGCAGAAAACGTAGCTACAGCCTTAATGTCACACTGGATAGCTCGACACGGCGTTCCAGACACAATCACCACAGACCAAGGACGACAATTTGAATCCTGTCTTTTTAGGAGCCTCACTCAAAAATTCGGTATCAAACATAACCGAACCACCGCCTATCACCCGCAATCTAACGGAATTATTGAAAGGTGGCACAGGACCCTTAAAGCATCTCTGATGGCGCGTGATAACTCGGACTGGTTGGAAAATCTCCCGATCATCCTACTCGGTTTGAGATCAACAGTCCGCGAAGACATAAAATGCTCACCCGCCGAAATCACGTACGGAAGAACACTTAGGCTACCATCTGAATTCTTCACCACAACCCACAGCGAAGAACCCGACACCTACGTCGGACGCCTACAAAAAAGGTTTAATGAGATGAAACCCACTCCCGCTAGTAACCACAGCGCTGGAAAATTTTTCATCCACAAGGATTTACCGCATTCATCACACGTTTTCCTACGCACCGACGCCGTAAGGAAACCACTTCAAAACCCCTACGAAGGACCTTTCGAAGTCAAAGAACGTGACGATAAAACTTATGTTATCATGGTCAACGGTAAACCAAAAAGAGTCTCAATAGATCGACTGAAACCTGCATTCTTTCAAAGCACTGAAGAAATTCCATCAAGAGGGACCGTCACACAGCCTCCAATAACGAAAATGACAACTCGATCCGGAAGACATGTTCATTTCCCGGACAGATTTCAAGCGCAGTAATAATTTGGCAATACCACAATTAAGGCACAGTAATTAGCAAAAAAAACTAACCAGAAATCTTATATTGACGTATCCATAAATTTCATAAATTATTTTGTAACTATCATATCGCAAATGTCAGCCAATATAATAAATTACTGTTACTAAAACAAAAAAAAAACAATATAAAATTTACTATCAATAATACGCATATATAAGCATCCTACAATAAAATCTTTATTATGTAAATATTCACAATACTATGTACTACGTCAAAAGTGCATTAATAAAAACAACAATAGAACTGTCATAACAAGCTATTTTTAAATCATTGTAAACAAGCATAGTATACACAGGTAGCTCACTACTACGCTAAGTACATTGCGACTAGCGCTCGCCGTTCATCAATAATTATATTACCTGTATATCATTTATGTACCTAGTTACTACGGCGAATAAAAATTCGTACGGCCACAGTTACTATGCAACGGCGGCATGGAGCCACTATTATTATTACTTACCTTTGTATTACTTTCCTGTCGCTAACCGAGCGCAATATTATCACAACATTATGTACCTTAGATTATAAATGGACTTGTGTTTTTATAAATTATTATTGACATTGTAAAATATTCATTGTTGTAATTATGTACTATATGCCTTTGTATCGCGTAGAGACGCTGGGGGGGAGGTATGTGGGACTACTTTAACTCATCCCACATATGACAACATTAAAATAATTACTCCGCCACCTGAAGCCCCGGGAGAGCTAGGTACGGACGGGAACGCAACTCTCTGGCATTCCACTTTCAACTTTCGACCAGACCACCCGCCACTACCACCGTCTCTGCGTTCGCATAACGTGTAAATTCATTCTCGCAAATAAATTCAACAAAGATCGCAGACCTTTATTTTTCAATCATCCGAATTCCTTGAACACTAATTTACGATACCGGCAGCCATCGTAAATTACATACCACACTACCATACTGGTGACCCCTGTTCACGCTGCCATAGCTGTTTTGGCTTTCAACGCCATTTTCAAACTGTCCTTGAACGCCGAAACAGTTTTAACAATAACATAGACTAAAAACTACCTGCAGAATTAAATAATTATACTTTTAAATTTGATTTTAATTTTATTAAAAAAAATGGATTTCTACGAATTAAACACAAAAACAAAAGTTATAACAAAAATCACGGAAAAAAACGACAAGGTAAAAATATATTGATTTAGTTTATAAATAATGCACTGTTACCATTACCTAAAACCGTATGTGGAATCAGGACGGTTAGTTGTTATGTTTTCTTATTCCTTTGCAAGGCAGACCAGGACACCTTGCCAATAATCAAAATGGAAGAATCTAAATAAAAAATTTTGAAATGTGGATCTAAACACGCGCACTTACAAAAACTCTCAACAGATAAGGTGGGACTGTAGAAGTTCTTTCAATGAATGGCCACAAGTTAATTTTTAATTGAAAAAAAAAACGTTTTAGTATCATACTGTTGGGTAACAATTGCAAGATAACCTTAAGTACTTTTTTTTCACAGTTTCCATAAAACAGTTTTATATATACATTTTTTTCTTGTTTATTCCAGATCTCGGGGAGGGTGGTGCAATCCCACGAGCTCCATATTATACATTATACCAGCATAATATTACATAGATAGCAGATAGCTTACCTCGATTTATGTTGATACTTTCCAGATGAACGAAACATTCCTTTTTAATGTCCGGATAGTCAATATCTATTTCAGAGTAAGCGCCACATTCTTGCGAAAGTTCCTCTGCCGGTAGAGTCTCCAGTTCACATTTTATCGCAGTAGAGTCTTCTGTCTCTTGTTTGACAATCCCGCACTGCAATATTGTATCACGATGAGATTTTGAACTTCCTTCTTCGAGGATTGAGTCCGGTTCAGACTTTATGCCAATGAAATCCGAGGTCATGATAACCAATTCAGCTTTCTGAATGTGATGAACTAAATGCTCGCTAGGCATTCTTTATTTGACTTACCACTTCGTCTGGACGATTACAACACCAATTGTAATAATTGATGACACGACACATGACAGATAGGTTTTAGTGTTGCCATAGAGGAAAAATAAAAACAAGAAGAAACAGATTTCCCTGAAAAAATTGTTTGGAAAAGGCTCTGGAATCGCTTCAAATGCAGCTGAGATGTTTCAAGGTTCAAAATACAATATTTAAAATTTGTATATCATATTAGGGCCAGCCTGTGGGCGCAATTGAAGCAGTCCTGAAGGAGCCGAGACACTGATAGTGACCGGAGAACTTTCTAAAGGTGTGTTGAATAAATTGTCATCATGTTTAGTTTTGTTTATTAATTTTTTTTATTTTAAGTTAAAAGAATTATAAACATTTCACTTTCTTTATTTAAAAGAACACATATTATCTTCTTCTAAATAAATAAAAATTTAAATGTTCATTTGATCTAAATCTTAAGTCTCCGAAAGTTCTTCACCGATTACTTTCGAAGATTTCGGAGTGAGTGTGTTTTTATGTAAATAGATCATATACAAGAAATAAAATAAAATAATTGTCCCTTTTTCGTGCACACATCTAAGGACCTTAGGGCCAACCCGCCGACACCATTCAACATTTGGTTAAATGGTTAAAATTCAACATTTTCTACGCGTGTTAATATGCAGCAATTATTTTTATCTCTCAACAGGATGCATGAGAGCATTAAGTGACAAAAAATAACATAAATTTAATTACTACGGTTAAATCCTATTTGACACACGATACGTGTCCAGGGATAAGCTTCATTATGGATTCGACGTCGTAAAATGTGTGATTACAGAAAATATTAATTTCCTTAATTTTTTCAATCATTATTTAGGTACATCAACCTGCTGTCCGGTACACCTAGGGTTGCCAGATGGTATCCAAAAGAAGGACATGTCCTCCTTTTCCATGTTTTGTCCTCCCGTCCTCCCTTACTTACTGTAAGTCCTCCTTTTTGCTAAACATCGGGCGAGACTGGCGGGAGACGAAAAAGCGGGCAGGGCGGCTGAGCGGTGAGTCACCGCTCACGCTTCCACGCAGACCACGCACCAGCCCGGTGCGGTGCGTCAGGGTGCGTGGTCAAGCAGCCTGTGCCGCGCGGTGTTTGTTAATGCAATTAGATATTTGTTTGAAACAATTGGTTATTGGCTTCAATTGGCTTGCAAAAAATTTTAAATGCGGAAAAACTAAGACGGAAGCTATGGTAAATCAAGTTGTTGCTCCACATACGATTACGGCAATCATCGAAACTTTGAGAACCATATCTTGTCTTTCTGTTGCCACAGTCTGTTCAGCAAAAATGGTGCAGATAAACTGTTTCCTATATTGATTCAATATCTTAACTGGACTGGAAATGGAAACGAAATGAAAATTCTTGAATTACAAACTTTTCCGAACGAAACTTCGCTTTCGATTGCGAATCTTATTTACGAAACACTCAATACTCACCAATTAACCTCTAAGTGTATGGCATTTATTGGAGATAACGCGAATGTAAATTTTGGGGCTGTTAACCGAAACCCAGGTGAAAACGTATATACGCGCCTAAAAGAAAGTTTAGAGAAAAAAAACCTTAAAGGGGTTGGCTGCCCTGCACATATTATGCATAACAGCCTTCGCAACGCTGTCGATTTAATAAAACTGGATATTGAGTCAATAATATTGAAAATATTTAATCATTTTTCTGTGTACACAGTGAGAACAGCGGCACTAAAAGAGTTTTGCAATTATGACGAAATTAATTATCAGCCTTTGTTAAGGCACAGTAAAACAAGGTGGCTTAGCCTGTTTTCATGCGTAGAAAGAATTTTGAAGCTCTTTCCAGCATAAAAAGAATATTTGGGGATTTTTATCGCTTTACTGAAATATATTTTAAAAAATGTGTTCTCGTACCTATCAGATGTGGAAACGTGAAAGGAGCTCGTTTGTACCACATTCGAATATGAATAAAACGTGGGTGGTAATAACCATACAAAATGCATTCTAGGCACTAGAATGGTTTCTCTCCAGTGTGAGTTCTATAATGACGAACCAAATCGCTTTTGTTACAACAACTGTAAGTGCATTTCGAACACGATAATGGTTTCTCTCCAGTGTGGGTTCTAGTATGACGAAGCATGTCATATTTCCGACTGCATCTATATGTACATTTCGAACACGAGAATGGTTTCTCTCCAGTGTGGGTTCTAATATGATTAACCAGGTCATATTTGCGTGGGCACCGGTATGTACATTCGGAGCACGAGAATGGTTTCTCCCCATTGTGAGTTCTAATATGGATAGCCATATCGAATTTGCGTATGCACCTGTATGTACATTCTGAGCAAGAGAATGGTTTCTCTCCAGTATGGGTTCTAATGTGAAGAACCATGTGGCGTTTCCGACTGCACCTGTATGTACATTCCGAGCACGAAAATGGTTTCTCTCTAGAGTGGGTTCTCATATGAATACACATATCGAATTTCCGTATGCACCTGTATGTACATTCCGAGCACGAGAATGGTTTCTCTCCAGTGTGGGTTTTTTATGTTTAGTCAAAATAGTTTTATTAATACACCTATAAGAACAAGTAGGGCAGGAAAACGATTTTTGCTATGTGCTTACTGATTTTTTTGGTTTTTGCTTTCTAGAGCACTCTGAAAAACAATTGTTTAGTATTATTAGAAGGTGTTTCGCAGAAAAACAATAACATTTAAAAAGTATACGATCATCCGTTAAGGTTTGAAACACAGATGAATCAGTTTTAACACAAAGACGCGAAGAAATGATAATAACGAAAACATTTTTGAAGTATTTGTAAAATGTGAAACCAATTAGTCTCCAATTTCCCACCTCTGATTTTAATTGAAACAGGCAGTCATTGGCTTTTGTTACTGTACCAATAAGAGAACAACTTTCAATAGAAGAAAAAAAGATTTTAGTTACGAACTCAAAAGTGAACCTAAATTAAGTGTATAAATACTGCAATCTCTACCTCTCATTTCTCGTAATGTGTTTATTCATAGCACTTCTGTAACCTTTACAGAAAACTGTATGTGGAATCAGGACGGTTCGTTTAATTATTCTTTTGCATGTCAGACCGGGAAGGTACCGGAATAAGTTGATAGTTTACCTCGACTTATGTTGATCCTTTCCAGATGAACGAAACATTCCTTTTTAATGTCCGGATAGTCAATATCTATTTCAGAATATGCGCCACATTCTTGCACCTGTTCCCCTGCGGCTAGAATCTCCGCTTGATTCTTGATCGCAGTATCGTTTTCTGTCTCTTGTTTGACAGTCCCGTACTGCAATATTGCATCACAATGGGAGGTTGAACTTCCTTTTTCAGGGATTGTCTCCGGTTCAGACTTTATTACAACGAAATCCGAGTTCATAAGATCCATTTCAGATTTGAATCTGATGTTAGCAAATTATTCTGGAAAAATAAAATCATAATTTTCATATAATATTACTCAATTTAACTGCCATGAACGTCAAATTGCGTAGAATTTGAAGTTTTACGCAGATATTCAATGTGAATATGGATATTCGTGGACAGCATAATGTTAGTTAGTAAGAGGAGCTCCAATTTTCTACGTACTACTATGCCGTCTAGCAGGTTTTAATTACTTTAATACCAAACGCTTGTAATGTAGTAACATGCTAGTAAGTAAAGTTGTCTTATGACAGTCTACTTGTGGGAATCAATGCTAGATTAATTATTCGAGTTACCGCTTCGTCTGGACGATTTGATTACAATAAAATTGTAAAACCTGAGGACTTTACATGACAGGTTTGGTTTGTTTAGTGTTGCCATAGAGGGAAAATTTAAACCAAAGACTATAAAGATTTCCCTGAAAATTTAGTTTTGTTAAAAGAGGGGGCAGAAATTGTTCTGCGGCAACACCGAGGTGAAAAGTGCAAATTAAAATAATAAAAATTGGGAGATTACTTCAGGGCCGGCCGGCAATTGGAGCAATCTACTAATGCGCCGAGGACCTAAGGCACTAAATCTACCTTACGCCTTATTCAGCGCCCTTGATGTTTTTATTAGTGCAAGGCGCTATTTAACTCATGGCTGGCCCTGGGTCATTTTATTGGAATTTCATGATAATGTTACATTGGCTTTCACATTGGATCAACGCATTGGGCCAATGCGCTTGCCCAAAGTGTACAGGATTACTTGGCATATTTTGGCCGCTGAACGCGTTGTCTGCCAACATTAGCCGGCTAACACAATAGTGTCGATTTTTTGTGCACTCATTTTATTAGGTTTTACGCCCAGACGCGATTTATCTGCACTTTAAAACAGAATATATCTAGAGAGCAATAGAAAATTAAACAAAAAAAAATTAAAGCTGTTGAATATAAAATCTTAAGAAGACTAGAACAATACCTTATATAAGACAAACAAATAAAAATACATTACCAACGCTACTATAATATGTAAGATTAAACAAAGAAATTAGTTCTATAAATGGAGTCAGTAAATATATCAATAGTACCCCCATACTTGTTGTCTAAATCATGCATCCTATTGGTCAGTTAGTGTGATGTGTACGCTTCCATGGTAGACGTTCAGCTTAATGCCACAATGCGAACCATCAGCGGGACTTTAAAATCTACTCCTCTCCCTTGGCTCCCCGTACTTGCTAACATAACCCCGCCAAACATCAGGCGAGAAATTGCAACACTGAGGGAATACAAGAAGGCGCTGCAAAAAAGCGCAATACTTCTACACGAAGATGTCGTCTCCCACCCGGCATGCCGCTTGAAGTCCCGAAAGCCCTTCTGGGTGGAAGGAGAGAGGCTCCTCCGACTACCTCTCACCCCAGAAGATAGGTGGAAACTTGAGTGGCAAACGGCCAACGTGGGAAATGCTCATCTCATACAGGACCCCATCGAGAGACAGCCTGGGTTCTCACTGCCTCGCAAAACCTGGTCCGCCATCAATAGGTTAAGGTGCTCCCATAGCCGCTGTGCCCTCATGATGCACAGATGGGGCCTTAAAGAGTCGGCGATGTGTGAATGTGGTGCGGTGCAGACTACCGAACATGTGGTCAACGAATGCCCGCTCCATTCATTCCCCGGCGGGATTGATGAGGTTCACATGGCGACGCCTGAGGCCCTAAAATGGCTCGCAGATCTAGATGTCCCCCTCTGACCCCCCACCATACGAAAGAAGAAGAAGAAGTGTGATGTATGGTAAAAATTTGGGTATTCAAGCGATAGATGGCACTAATCAGAAAGCTTACTCCAAAGTCCGACAGATGTCGCTAGAGTGTAGCAATTGCCTGTGGGGTATCATTGTCAGACTTCAAGCTTCTAGAAAGAGAGAATTACCAACCATCGGGTAATGAACAGTGTAGCTAAATTCAGACTTATTTATTGTAACGAAAATACACACAATTATTTTAAAGAACCTTTTACTTTATCAAGAGTTCCCAACACACCAGTTTGAAAATGGCCTTGAAAGCCGAAACAGCTGTAACATTAATAACAAACAAAATACTTGCAGAACTTATAAATAATAGTATAAAATTTGATGTATATACAAATACAAAGTGCATATGAAAAAAGATAAGCTTAAAATGCAAACTATTTTAAATAGACAAGGCTCATCACAAGTTCTTTTCAAAATGGGTTCTACCGCTGAGACACTAGTGAGACATATTGACTCCATACGTAGTACATTCCAAACACGAAAACGATTTCTCTCCAGTGTGGGATTCTATATGAGTCACAGCATAGCACACCCGACTGCAATTGTGAGCGCTTAAATGGTTTCTCGGTAATGTGTGTTCTTATAACCATATATTTAATTTTTATTGCATCTGAACGGTCACCGTTTCCGATAGTGGTTTCTTTCCAGCGTGGATTCAATATGACGAACCAAACCGCATTTGAAACTGCATCTCTAAGTGCATTTTTTTTATTTTGTTTATTTTTTATTGAATAAATAGTTAATACATATCAACAAACAAGTCTTGCTAGGCCAATTGAATTGGCTTGTGAACAGGTGCTTAAAGTTTAGTTACATATACATTTTTATAAGTTATAATTTACATCTTTTATCTACAGAATCAACAATTTGTTCATACAATTTTTCATGCATATTAAAGTAAATATTTTTTTTCCGAAAGTCAATTTTTCACCATATATTTAACCTTATTCATAGACTTACATTGCTTTATAGTGTCAGGTAATAAATTAAATATCTTCGGTATGTTGTATTCAAACGTTCTCTGTCCGTATTTATTATTAAATTTCGGAACTATTAACCCGTCATTGCGCGTGAATCTAGTACTGTATTTATGTTCTAATTTTTCTTTATGCTGCGGGGTAAATATATACTGAATTATGATTTTTTGCCATAGAATAGCCTTAACAGGTAAAATTTTGGCACTCTGAAACAGCAACGGTGTATTATGTCTCTGTTTAAAAATATTAGGGACGACTAGTAATTTTACAATTGCGTTTTGTACAACTTGGACTTGTTTCAGATTGGTTATAGTAGTATTTCCCCATATGGTTAATCCCTATCTTATAATAGATTCTGCCATTGACATATAAATTATTTTAAGTGTTTCAATTGATGGGAAAAAATTTAATGTGTACATTCTGCCAGCAATTGATCCGAGTCTTTTACAGATTTTTTAATATGTTTGTCCCATTTGAAAAAGCAATCTACTGTAACACCAAGATAGACATATTCCGTAACTAATTTTAAGCTTTCACATTTACTATTAGTCGGGATATTTTTATGGATGCAATTAAAATTATGAGAAATAATATTAGGATTAAATTGAAATCTGGCATTAGGTGATCTAATATGCATAACTTTTTTTTTTGCATTTATTAATAGTCCTGCATCATGTGACCATTTACAAAGTTGATTAAAGTCAATTTGCATGAGTTAAATTGCAATTTTTAGATCTTTATGCGATATGACCAATGCCGTATCATCTACGAATACAAAATGTTTAACAAAAGAGAAAAGTTTTTTCATTATAGTTACATAAATTATATATAGTGTAGGTCCCAATATGGAACCTTGTGGAACTCCTGCAGATACATTCTATGTTTTACTAAAAGTATTATTTGTTTTGGTACATATTTTTCTATTTCTAAGTTAATCTTTAAATAAATTTAACACATTTCCTCTTATTCCAATTTTTCTAAGGTTTCTAGCAGTTTTTTAGAGTTAATTGTGTCAAAAGCTTTAGAATTATCGATAAATAACACAATAACATGTAATTTATTATTTAATTGATTATTTATGTAATTGGAAAAATCTTGCAGTAGTTTTTCGGTATTTTTTTTTCTTTGAAAGCCATATTGATTTGGATATATGATGGCGAATTTTTCAATGTAATTATTTAATTTATTTGATAAAAAAATTTCGAGAATTTTTTCTAATGCAGGTAGTATACTAATAGGCCTATAATTTCCCAGTTCAATGTCTTTTTCACCTAAATATTGGTCTAGTAATGCTACATTTAAATTCTTGTGGAATTTTTGCTTGCTTTATTATCTTATTGATTAAATGAGTAATTATTGGCCCAAGAGTTTTTATATTTCTTTTTAAATCAAACATCCTTATATTGTCAATACATGTGCTTTTAGAGTTTTTGATTTTTTTAACAATGTTTTCAATATCAATTAAAGTAGCTCTTGGTATTCTTGTGCACGATAACGCGTTCTCACCAAGGTGAGTTCTAACGTGACGAATCAAATACATTTTGCCACTGCACCTATATGTAATCTCCCGTGTGGGATCTCTTATGGCGATTCATAGAGCCTTTCTGACGGCACCTGTTTTCTCCAGTGTGGGTTCTGGGCAAAATAATGGTTTCTCTCCAGTGTGAGTTCTTATATAACGAGCCAAATTGCTTCGATCACTGCATCTATAGGCACATTCCGAGCACGAGAATGGTTTCTCTCCAGTGTGGGTTCTAATATGACGAACCATATATTTTTTATTACTACACCTGTAAGTGCACTTCAAACACGAGAATGGTTTATCTCGAAAGTGGATTGTAATATGTTTAACGATTTCAGATTTCCGACTGCACCTGTACGTACATTCCGAGCACGAGAATGGTTTCTCCCCAGTGTGAGTTCTAATATGAAAAACCATTTGGTATTTCCAATTGCACCCGTATATACATTCTGAGCACACAAATCGTTTCTCTCCAGTGTGGGTTCTAATATGTTTTACCATGTCACATTTCCGACTGCATCTGTGTGTACATTCCGAGCACGATAATGGTTTCTCCCCAGTGTGAGTTCTAATATGAAAAACCATTTGGTATTTCCAATTGCACCCGTATGTACATTCTGAGCACACAAATCGTTTCTCTCCAGTGTGGGTTCTAATATGTTTTACCATGTCACATTTCCGACTGCACCTGTATGTACATTCTGAGCAAGAGAATGGTTTCTCTCCAGTATGGGTTCTAATGTGAAGAACCATGTGGCTTTTCTGACTGCACCTGTATGTACATTCCGAGCACGATAATGGTTTCTCTCCACTGTGGTTTTTTTTATGTGTAGTCAAAATAGTTTTATTAATACACCTATAGGAACAAGTAGGGCAGGAAAACGATTTTTGCGGTGTGCTTACTGATTTTTTTTTTCTTTTGCTTTCTAGAGCGCTCTGAAAAACAATTTTTTTAGTATTATTAGAAGGTGTTTCGCAGAAAAAAAAATAACATTTCAAAAGTATACCATCCTCTGTGAAGGTTTGAAACACAGATGAATCAGTTTTTACACAAAGACGCGAAGTAATGATAATAAACGAAAACATTTTTGAAGTATTTGTAAAATGTGAAACCAATATATTTCCAATTTTTCACCTCTGATTTTAATTTAAGCAGGCAGTCATTGGCTTTTGTTACTGTACCAATAAGAGAATAACTTCCAATAGAAGAAAAAAAGATTTTAGTTACGAACTCCAAAGGGAACCTAAATTAAGTTTATAAATAATGCAGTCTCTACCTCTCGTTTCTCGTAATGTGTTTATTCATAGCACTTCTGTAACCTTTACCGAAAACTGTATGTGTAATCAGGACGGTTCGTTTACTTATTCTTTTGCACGTCAGACCGTGAAGGTACCGGAATAAGTTGATAGTTTACCTCGACTTATGTTGATCCTTTCCAGATGAACGAAACATTCCTTTTTAATATCCGGATAATCGATATCTATTTCAGAATATGCACCACATTCTTGCACCTGTTCCCCTGCCGTTAGAATCTCCGCTTGATTCTTGATCGCAGTAGCATCTTCTGTCTCTTGTTTGACAGTCCCGTACTGCAATATTGCATCACAATGGGATGTTGAACTTCCTTTTTCAGGGATTGTCTCCGGTTCAGACTTTATTACAACGAAATCCGTGGTCATAAGATCCATTTCATATGATGTTAGCAAATTATTCTGGAAAAAATAAAATCATAATTTTCATATTATATTACTCAATTTAACTGCCATTGACGTGAAATTGCATGGAATTTGAAGTTTTACGCAGATATTTAATGTTAATATGGATAGTCATTGACAGCATATTGTTAGTTAGTAAGAGGAGCTCCAATTTTCTACGAACTACTTTGAGGTCTAGCAGGTTTTAATTACGTTAATACCAAACGCTTGTAATGTAGTAACTTGCTAGTAAGTAAAGTTGTCTTATGACAGTCTACTTGTGGGAATCAATGCTAGATTAATTATTTGAGTTACCGCTTCGTTTGGACGATTTGATTACAATAAAATTGTAAAACCTGAGGACTTCACGTGACAGGTTTGGTTTGTTTAGTGTTGCCATAGAGGGAAAATTTAAACCAAAGACTATATAGATTTCCCTGAAAATTTAGTTTTGTTAAAAGAGGAGGCAGAAATTGTTCTTTACGCGGCAACACCGAGGTGAAAAGTGCAAATTACAATACTAAAAATTTGGAGATTGATTCATTTACAATTACACTAAATGTTCTATAAACACGTCAAATCAGTTAAAATAATAATTCCTACAGATATATTATTACACATCATAAAAACAATACTTAACTTATTATATTGAAAACATCTTTTGTAATTTCATAATGTTATGAATTTTATTTTATTTTAAAGGTATTTCTTCAATGATTGAATTTAGATTTGTATGATTTAATTTTGTTTGGACGTATTGGTGTTTTATTACCTACTTCATATGAAATAAGCCAATCAATTTGATTATCCTTCCCAGTTGTACAGTCAAAGATTCACTATTCCGTAATTGTATTTTTTAGTTTATAATAAATAGATTGAAATCTAATCCAATAAAAAATATAATGTTAAAATTCTATTTCATTGTCTACCTAGTTGGTTTTATTGTAGTTCCTACATAAGAATTTAATTATTGTATTTTATGTGACTAAAAAACAAAAAATCGGAAACTTTTAATTGAATGAATTCAAAATTGAAAGATTTGGACTTCGTTTTCATCAGCGATCTCAGCAGTGATAACGGACTAAATATATGTCGCAGATGTCTTTTAATCATACTATGAGTACAGTCCACTTTTAGCACATTTCTATGTCCTGGCTCTTTTGTTGTATTTCTTGAATAAAAATAAGTTTTAATACACTAATATAATTTATTAAGACTCATTTTAGGTAAAAGCCCCAAGGATGTAAATAAATAATTGAATAAATAAATAATAAATGAAGCATCCTGTGTATTTGCCCAGCAAATTCAATGCAAAATATGGTGAAAAAATCTATAAATGACACAATTTTAAGACTTACCTTTCTATTTGAGCTACTGGTCTAAGGTTTAATAATTCTGGAGTCGGTGAAGTCATTTTTCAGTTTAATAACAGTATAATATATTCGCATTTAAACGTATTTTTAGTGTAACAATTTTGTTGTTAGAAAACAACTAAAAATCAACATGGCCGCTCATTTTAACTAGCCGGCTCCTGATTGGTTGAAAGTGGAGATTGAACATTCAAGACCTCAACGTTCGGCGGGATGTTGAACAAATATCTTTGAACGTTTTAAAATATTATATTCAAAACGTTGAGTATTTGAATGTTCAATATCCGGGAGTTTTAACAAATAAGAATTAAAACATTGTTCCGTGAGTGGATATTGGCACACGAAAAACACTGAAAATGTCACTAAAAAACAAAAAAATGTGTTTTTTTACCTTCATTAAAGCGCAATAGGCTAATGAACATATTGGCATTCATAACCCAGTTTTGCAAAAAAAGGTCTATTGAACATACAAGAACTAGGACAGCGAGTTGTTCGTTTGATTTTCAAGTTTTGGTCGCCGCATGAAAAAGTCCTTAAAAACGAGGTGATTAGCTTCGTCTCAAGTTGGATGTCTTTAATAAATTAAAAGTTAATCCGACAAAGACAGTATTTTTTTGATTGGTTCTCTTGGAAGGCAAGCTCTCTTTAAATCCATACTAAGGATACAGGTATGATCCCTTCTATAGAAATGAAATTTCTGGGTTTAAAGTTAAATTTCTAGACAATAGTCTGTCTGGAATCGCAATTTTCAAATCCTGTGAGTTCTGGCTTTTCCACCGAAGGCAGATAAAAATCAATAAGGAAATGCCTTTCCTCTGATGGAGCAGTCACTCATAAATTCGTTCATCGTCTCATGTATGGACTATTGCAATAGTGCATATGTCGGTCTACCTCAGAAACATATCCATAAAATCCAGTCAGTTTTTAACGCTGCAGCGAGAATGATTTTTGGTGAATCTAAGAATTGTTGTATAACCCCACTTCTGAGGGATTACCTTCACTGGCTTCGATGCCCTGAAAAAATCGACTTAAGATTGAAAGTTAAAAAAAGTCGTGAGTCGTAAGGACTAACAGTATAATACATCTATCGACCACCAATTCTATTTCGGTGTTCAAATTTTTTTAGCAATAAAATTTAAATAAAATGAAAAACACAATAACTTGAAGGAATAATATCAAAAAAAAAATTCCAAATAAATAGCCACACTTAAAAATAGGATAATTATTATTTTTTTTTGTTTCATTCGTATAACTCCATTTTATTAAAAAAAAATTAATAAAAATCAAAATTTAATAATTTTATTATTGAGTTCTGCAAATATTTAGGTTTTTATTATTGTTACAGCTGTTTCAGTTGACAGTTTGAAAATGGCCTTGAAAGCCGAAACAGCTGTAACATTAATAACAACCAAAATACTTGCAGAACTTATAAATAATAGTATAAAAAATGATGTATATTCAATTTTAACGAAATATTGCAAAAGTGCAAATAAAAACAGATCACCATAAGCTGAAAATGCAAGCTATTTTAAATAGACATAGCTCATCACAAGTTCTTTTCAAAATGGGTTCTACCGCTGAGACACTAGTCAGACATATTGACTCCACACGTAGTACATTCCGAACACGAAAACGATTTCTCTCCAGTGTGGGATTCTATATGAGACACAGCATAGCACACCCGACTGCAATTGTGAGCGCTTAAATGGTTTCTCGGTAATGTGTGTTCTTATAACCACATATTTAATTTTTATTGCATCTGAACGGTCACCGTTTACGATAATGGTTTCCTTCCAGCCTGGATTCAATATGACGAACCAAACCGCATTTGAAACGGGTCTAGGACGTTTCTACGCCGCCAGTTCATCGCCGCCGTTTCTACGCCGGGACGGTTCTGCACTGGCCGTTTCTACGCCAGCCGATTCTACGCGGCATTCAAATTAAATTAATCTAACCTAACCTAACCATTCCCTACCCTTTGCTAATTTACCAACTTTGTCGAAAACGTACAAATATCCGTTATAGGAAAACTTCTCGTTTCCTCTCTTGCTGAGAACTGCTGGTTCCATTATTAAGATCACTGTTAACTAACGTAATGATTACTTTGTGGCGAATACACTTAAAGTGATGTGTTAAGGGCTCCTGCTCCATATTTATTCCAAATACTGTTAAACTGGTTTTAGAATTTTAAGCGGATTAAAACTTCTCATTACCTCCTTTGTGCTGATGGGTCTGTGTTGATAACCATAACATCATTAAGATAACCCGGATTAAAACTTCTGATTACCTGCTATGTCATGCTTACCTGCTTTGTCAATGGGTCATTAAGATAATCCCGGCGATTGTAACTTGCATGTACAAAATTAACATTCGGAAATTCTTTTATTCTTTTAAATTAAAATAAATGTCAATGCTACTTTTTAAATGATTCGATATTTTTTGTATTGTCTAATTTATTTTCTATGACTGTATGTAGGTATGTGTTTAAACAATAAAGTTTTAGGACGGGTTGTTTCGGAGAATTTGAACAATTCATCAAATTTCAACGTTCATTTTCGAGTTCTGTGAAAGTCCTATTCAAGTTCTGTTTTTATATTATTATAGGCTAGTTGCTTGACAGAACTGAAATAAAAACAGAACTTGAAAAAATCTTTCGCAGAACTTAAAATGAAAGTTGAAATTTGATGAATTGTTCAAATTCTCCGAAACAACCCGTCCTAAGTGTAATTGTTAATTTAATTTGAATGCGGCGTAGAATCGGCTGGCATCGAAACGGCCAGAACTGAACCGTCCCGGCGTAGAAACGGCGGCGATGAACTGGCGGCGAAGAACCGGCGGCGTAGAAACGTCCCATTCCCTTTGAAACTGTACCTCTTAGTGAATTTTTTTTATTTATTTTTTTATTGAATAAATAGTTAATACATACCAACAAACAATTCTTGCTATGCCAATTGAATTGGCTTGTGAACAGGTGCTTAAAGTTTAGTTACATATACATTTTTATAAGTTATAATTTACATCTTATATCTACAGAATCAACGATTTTTTCATACATATTAAAGTAAATATTTTTTTCCGATAGCCAATTTTTCACCATATGTTTAACCTTATTCATAGACTTACATTGCTTTATAGTGTCAGGTAATAAATTTAATATCTTCGGTATGTTGTATTCAAACGTTCTCTGTCCGTATTTATTATTAAATTTCGGAACTATTAACCCGTCATTGCTCGTGAATCTAGTACTGTATTTATGTTCTAATTTTTCTTTATGCTGCGGGGTAAATATATACTGAATTATGATTTTTTGCCATAGAATAGCCTCAACATGTAAAATTTTGGCCCTCTGAAACAGCAACGGTGTATTATGTCTCTGTTTAAAAATATTAGGGACGACTAATAATTTTACAATTGCGTTTTGTACAACTTGGACTTGTTTAAGATTGGTTATAGTAGTATTTCCCCATATGGTTAATCGATATCTTATAATAGATTCTGCCATTGATATATAAATTATTTTAAGTGTTTCAATTGATAGGAAAAAATTTAATGTATACATTCTGCCAGCAATTGATCTGAGTCTTTTACAGGTTTTTTAATATGTTTGTTTCATTTGAAAAAGCAATCTACTGTAACACCAAGATAGACATATTCCGTAACTAATTTTAAGCTTTCACATTTACTATTAGTCGGGACATGTTTATGGATGCAATTAAAATAATGAGAAATAATATTAGGATTAAATTGAAATCTGGCATTAGGTTATCTAATATGCATAACTTTGTTTTTTTTTTTGCATTTATTAATAGTCCTACATCATGTGACCATTTACAAAGTTGATTAAAGTCAATTTGCATGAGTTAAATTGCAATTTTTAGATCTTTATGCGATATGACCAATGCCGTATCATCTACGAATACAAAATGTTTAGCAAAAGAGAAAAGTTTTTTCATTATAGTTACATAAATTATATATAGTGTAGGTCCCAATATGGAACCTTGTGGAACTCCTGCAGATACATTCCTTGTTTTACTAAAAGTATTATTTATTTTGGTACATATTTTTCTATTTCTAAGATAATCTTTAAATAAATTTAACACATTTCCTCTTATTCCAATTTTTCTAAGGTTTCTAGCAGTTTTGTAGAATTGTGTCAAAAGCTTTAGAGTTATCGATAAATAACACAATAACATGTAATTTATTATTTAATTGATTATTTATGTAATTGGAAAAATTCTGCAGTAGTTTTTCAGTATTTTTTTTTCTTTAAAAGCCATATTGATTTGGATCTATGATGGCGAATTTTTCAACGTAATTATTTAATTTATTTGATAAAAAATTTTCGAGAATTTTTTTAAATGCAGGTAGTATACTAATAGGCCTATAATTGCCCAGTTCAATGTCTTTTCCACCTAAATATTGGTCTACTAATGCTACATTTAAATTCTTGTGGAATTTTTGTTTGCTTTATTATCTTATTGATTAAATGAGTAATTATTGGCCCAAGAGTTTTTATATTTCTTTTTAAATCAAACATCCTTATATTATCAATACCTGTGCTTTTAGAGTTTTTAATTTTTCAAACAATGTTTTCAATATCAATTAAAGTAGCTCTTGGTATTCTTGGGCACGATAACGCGTTCTCAACAAGGTGAATTCTAACGTGACGAATCAAATACATTTTGCCACTGCACCCATATGTACTCTCCGGTGTGGGATCTCTTATGGCGATTCATAGAGCCTTTCTGACGGCACCTGTTTTCTCCAGTGTGGGTTGTGGGCAAAAGAATGGTTTCTCTCCAGTGTGAGTTCTCATATGACGAGCCAAATGGCTTCGATCTCTGCACCTGTAGGCACATTCCGAGCACGAGAATGGTTTCTCTTCAGTGTGGGTTCTTGCATGTCGAACCAAAGCATTTTTATAATAGCACTTATAAATACATTTTGTGCACGATAATGGTTTTTCTCCGGTGTGGGTTGCAATGTGACAAACCAATTGGCTTTTGCGACTGCTTCTGTAGGTACATTCTGAGCAAGAGAATGGTTTCTCTCCAGTGTGGGTTCTTGTATGAAAAACCATGCTTTTTTTCCGACTGCACTTGTAGCTGCATTCTGAGCAAGAGAATGGTTTTTCTCCAGTATGGGTTCTATTGTGTAGAACCATCTGGCCTTTCCGACTGCACTTGTAGGTACATTCCGAGCAAGAGAATGGTTTCTCTCCAGTGTGGGTTCTTGTATGAAAAACCATGCTTTTTTTCCGACTGCACTTGTAGCTGCATTCTGAGCAAGAGAATGGTTTTTCTCCAGTATGGGTTCTATTGTGTAGAACCATCTGGCTTTTCCGACTGCACTTGTAGGTACATTCCGAGCATGAGAATGGTTTCTCTCCAGTGTGAGTTCTCATATGACGAGCCAAATTGCTTCGATCATTGCACCTGTAGGTACATTCCGAACACGAGAACGGTTTCTCTTCAGTGTGGGTTCTTGCATGTCGAACCAAATCATTTTTAAAATAGCACTTATAAATACATTTTGTGCACGATAATGGTTTTTCTCCGGTGTGGGTTACAATGTGACAAACCAATTGGCTTTTGCGACTGCTTCTGTAGGTACATTCTGAGCAAGAGAATAGTTTCTCTCCAGTGTGGGTTCTTGTATGAAAAACCATGCTTTTTTTCCGACTGCACTTTTCTGAGCAAGAGAATGGTTTCTCTCCAGTATGGGTTCTATTGTGTAGAACCATCTGGCTTTTCCGACTGCACTTGTAGGTACATTCCGAGCATGAGAATGGCTTCTTTCCAGTGTGGGTTCTCTTATGTGCAGCCAAAATGGTTCCATTACTACACCTGTAGGTGCAAGTAGGGCAGGAAAAACGTTTTTCTATTATTTCGTCTGTGTGTATGGCCATCAGGTGTCTAGAGCACTCTGAAAAACAACATTTTAAATATGAATATCGCGAGTATTTCACAGAAAAATAATAACAATCTAAAAGTAAAATATTCTCCGTGAAGGTTGGGAAGGTTGAATTTGATTTCATACATAGAGGTGATGAAATGATTATAAAGAAAATACATATGCTTTAGTTTGCAAAATGGAAAACCAATAGGTTTCCATTGTTTAACCTATTAATTTGAACAGGAAGTCAGTTGTCTTTAATGGGGCCTGATGAAATTACCACATAGATTGCCAATGTTACAGCACCAATAGCCCACAAACTTTCAATAGAAAAAAAATTTTTTTTACAAAAGACCTCAAAGTGTATCTTCATTAAGTTTATACATAATGCAGTCTCCACCACTTGTTTCCCGTGACCTAAAACTGTATATGGAATCCGGGCTGTTCGTTATTATGTTTTCTTATTCTTTGGCACGGCAGACCAGGACACTTTGCCCATAATCTATATGGAACATTCGAAAGAATGGCTTTAGAAATATGGACCTAAAAAACCTTTTGACTGATAAGCGTAGGGGTTCTTTCAAGGAATGGCCTGAGGTTATAATAGCTTACCTCGACTTATATTGACCCTCTGCAGATGAACAAAACATTCCTTTTTAATGTCCGGATAGTCTATATCTATTTCAGAGTAACCGTCACATTCTTGCGCAACTTCCTCTGCCACCAGAGTCTTCTGTTCGCACTTGATCTCAGTAGCGTCTTCTGTCTCCTGTTTGACAATCCATTTCTGCAATATTGCATCACAATGGGATTTTGAATTTCCTTCTTCGGGGATTGTCTCCGGTTCAGACTTTATGACAACGAAATCCGAGGTCATTAAATCCATTTTAGGTTAACAGCTTCCCGAATCTGATGCGAAAAAGTCTGGAAAAATAAAACCATCCTTTACATATCTTACTCCTCAACTAAATTGCGTTAGTGGAATTTGAAGTATTGCACCGATATTCAATGTGTACATGGTTTTAAAATTTGACATCCTGAAGTATAATGTAATTTGGTAACAATAGCTCTAATTTTAGACGTACCTACTATAGCTATCTAGCAATTTTTAAATACACAAAAATGTGTCTGAAAATACCAAAAGTTTGTAATGTAGTAACATGTCAGTGGGCTTTGACAGTCTTGTGGCGGGAATCATTACGGCGTAATGAAATAAATGCTCGCTGTTAAGACAAATAAGGTGCAGAAATCGTTATTTAAACGGCAACACCGAGATATTTCAAGTAATATATCGCAAGTAATTATAATACATATTCAACATTGTGAGGTCACTTTAGGGCCAGCCAGGGGGCAGTGCCGTCTTAAACTAGGCTGGGGCCCTTTTGGAAAGTAAAAAAGCAAATTATAATACCATTTTTTTACTAAGTATGACCATTTATTATAGGTAATCAAATACAGTATGATATAATATGTCATTAATGAAATTAGAATGCTGATGGTTTTTTGGTTACGATTACGATAACGGTTTCTTTCGGGATTTCTGTTGAGCAAAATCTTCTATTATATCCTCAAAGTCAATTTTTTGATGGATATCACTTTCTATGCACATAATTGACAAATTACTCAGACGTTCTTGTAACATTGTTGTTCGCAATTCATTTTTTATTCTCTTAAGCTGCGAAAATGACCGCTCTCCACTACAATTGGAAACCATTAGGCAAATGAATATTCTTGTAGCAATTTCTACGTTTGGAAAAGTTTTTTCCAATTTATCTGATTTTATTAGGTTATGTAAGGTTGAGATATTTAAATCCGGTGATTGCTTTGCTATGTTTTTTTAAATATTGGCTTAAATGAAAACATTCTGTTTTTAGCTCATCTCCAATAATGTCTTCATGATAAAATTCTGCAAATTCTTTGCATTTTTTGGTCAACTTACCAAATTCGATTGTTGTTAACTGACAAAGAAAACTAAATCGACTATTAATTTCTTGGTATGCTGCCGAACGTTTTTTAAATGTGTGAATTATGGGAATGAAAGTATCTACACGAAACTTTTCCTTGCCTCTCAACTGTGCAGTCTCTGATGATCCTCCAAAAAAGTGATGCGTGTGCTGCGAAATCTTGTTCTTTCAAATTTATCTTTGTAGTCAGCATATGGATTTTTTTCTTTAGCAGCCGTTCCGTACTGATCAAAATTATTGCGTGCGGTATTGACATAACTGATCAGAGATTCGTAAAGTTTCGTTACAACGTCCATGGTCATAGTGCTATTCTGTAAACTTAGACTTGTTTTATTCATAACTCCCAAAAGATCATTCCATATTTCCGTTAGAAGAGCAATCTCAATTTTTTCCATTTTTTATGCTAGGCTTTGGGCTTCCTTTCTAGTATCTCCTAGTTGATTGATGTCACTTGCGATTGAAGACAATGCTTCAGAAATATTTAAATGCCCATTTTGCAAAGCATTAATAGCATTGGCGCGTGCAGACCATCTAGTTTCCGAAAGAGACTTCAAAACTCTATTTGCACCTAAATGCTCTGTCAAAATTTTCCATCGTTTTGTCGAAGCCGAGAAAAAATTTAACAATTTTTGTACAAATTGAAAGAATGTTACTGCTTCAGTAACACACTCAACAGCCTAAACACCCACTAAATTTAGCGAATGTGCCGCACATGGAACGTAAATCGCAAATTCTCAAACTTCTTTTATTCTTGACTGAACACCAGAGTACTTTCCAGACATATTTGATGCATTGTCATAGCTCTGCCCGCGACAAACTTTTATAGGAATATCAAGGCTTAAAAATATTCTGGTGTTGCCAGGTGAAATAAACTAGTGGCTAAATCATCAATGATGTTGGCGCAAGCGATTCTGACCTTGTTCTTTATACAAATTCTGTACACAGAAGGGTTAAAATCGCATTCAAAATTTTTTCCGCGCGCATGCGCAAACACCGCCCGCATTATCGCGTTTCGCGAGAGAAATTGTCAGTCCTTCGGGGCCCCCTGAGAATGGGGGCCCTGGGCACGGGCCCCGTGTGCCCTTATGGTGAAGACGGTATTGCCAGGGGGGGTATAACTCCGATGAAGATTAACGTTATCTGGTTTGAGAATCTCCAATTAACTACGTGCTTAAGTTGTCTACCAGATTTAAACACAAAATAATGAGTTGAAAAATACAGAAGTTTACCAGGCATTAAACTTGTTAGTTTGTCGCAGAACGTTAATTTTATTCAAGAGGTTTAAATCAGAACGTAGGACTCAACTCAAAACAACCGATTTTTGTTTTTTCTGACGGTCTAGTTGCAGATTTACAACGGCGTTATGACATAAATGGACACGGGATATTAGTTTGACTTACCGCTTTGACTTCTGAAATCTTAACAACCACAGTAATTCTGACAGATGGGATGTCATAGATAAATCTCATTTAAGACAAAACAGTTTGCAGTCTAGTGATGGGCATCATCGGAATATTCGATCGAGGAACATTAAACTAATAGCTTGAGTTTTCGATGATTTGTTTGGTGTTCGTCATTCATACCCAACCCACACATAGAGTATACTCATTATTAGAGACCGGATTATATGCATTTGCATATTTGCATATGCAAATGCATATTTAGACCCTTTTTAGCGGTAATTGCATATTTTAGCAAATAATTTGAAATCTTGCATATTTACGCTTGATATCGTTCAGATGCCTCACATAGCGACACTATAGACGTCAGATAGCAAGGCGCGCGGCCAGCGAAGCTGAGCGAAGAACTGATAACTGATCTTACTGATCGCTACGGCCGGCGGCCGGAGCGGGGGGGGAACCTCTATCATCTTCGCCTGCGCTCGCGCCTACTCGGCTTAATTCAGCTAATTGCCGAAAACAATTCATTCATTCTTATGAGGGGTGATTTGGTATATTTTTATGGTAATTCAGTGAATTGCGAATTTTGTTTTTGACTGGTCGCACGCGCTGTTCTTTAGAGTTTCGTCTAGTGTTTTGTTTGTTTGCACGAAGTTGTACATTGTGAAAGTGAACCATGCCCCTTGATAAAAAAAGTGCCCATACGTGGATAGCTGAATATCCTGGAATATTTACATACGACGGAAAAGTTTTATACTGCCGAGTTTGCGAGAAAAATGTTACTAGCACAAAAAAGTTCCAAATAGACCAGCATGTCAAAACCAGTGTTCATATCGCAAGAGTGCAGAAGAAGGGCCCACGACAACAAGTTTTTACAGTGGCAAGTAGCAGTAACAGTGAAGTAACCTCCAAAGGTAAACAACAAAATCACTTTAGCGTGGATCTATGTGAAGCATTTCTTGCAAGCAATATCCCTCTATACAAACTGACAAATCCTGCCTTGAAGGATTTTCTCAGAAAATATTGCATAAATCAAAATATACCGGATGAATCTACTTTACGTAAAAATTACATACCATCAATTTATCTACATGTGCTGGAAGAAATACGCAATGAACTCAAGGATAACATCATATGGATTTCAGCTGACGAAACCACCGACACTTGCGGCCGTTACATTGCAAATTTGATTGCTGGTGCATTAAGACTTGAACCTTCACCTTCCTATGTGGTGGCCTGCAGAGAACTTGAAAAGGCAAATCATTCTACGATCGCCAGATTTGTGAATGAGGGTATAAAAAAAATATTTCCTGAATCTTCTGCGGATGAAAATGTGTATGTGTTGCTCTCAGATGCTGCCCCCTATATGATCAAAGCAGGCAAAGCCCTCCAAGTATTTTATCCCAATTTGATTCATGTGACGTGTTTTGCTCACTGAATTCACAGACTCGCCGAAGAAGTGAGATCCACATTTGCGAATGTAAATAACCTGATTTCATCAGCAAAGAAAGTGTTTCTTAAGGCTCCTGCTCGTATAAAGGCCTACAAAGAAAAACTGCCAAATATCCCTTTACCTCCTGAGCCAGTAATAACACGTTGGGGTACATGGATCGAAGCTGCGATGTTTTACCATAAACATTTTGAAGCCATCAAGGGTGTTATCAATGACTTCGATAGTGCAGAGGCTTTGGCACTTTTCCAGTGCAAAGAATTGTTTGACGACGCCAGTATTAAAAAAAAACCTAGCTACGATTACCACTCATTTTGCCTACATACCTACCTGCAAGTATAAAAACGCTTGAAACTCATGGATTGGCGTTAAATGCATCTATTCAGGTTATGAAGGAAATTCGCCTTATGAATTCCTCGTTGCCAAAGCTATTTCCGAGTAAGCTCAAAGAAAAATTATTTGAAAACATACTGAATAATAACCCAGGGTTTGAACCTTTATGCCAAATTGATAACTTCATCAACGGGGCAGGTGAAATTTTGCCCGGAACAATAAGTTCAAAAATCGCACCCAAATTTAAATTCTGTCCAGCCACATCAGTAGACGTAGAACGTTCCTTTTCCGCTTACAAAAATATATTAGGCGATCGTAGACACAATTTGTATACAGAACATATAGAGCAGTACTTAGTCATATACGTTTTTAAAAGCAAATTTTAAATTTTATTGTTAAATACATTTTATAATTGATATTTTCGAAAATATAATTGTTGTCCTTGAGAACTAATAGCTTAATAAAATAAAAAAATATGTAAAAATACGACTTCCTGTATTATTTCATGTTGCATATTTTGACCCTTTTTATGGATTTTCGTGCATATTTTAGCTATTTTTATTGCATATTTGCATGCATATTTTGGGCTATTTTTGTTGCATATAATCCGGTCTCTACTCAATATAGTCCAAATCAGATCTGATATAAGAGTGTTGCTATATATTCCCATAGACAAATATTTGACAGATAAAAACGCGCGTTAGTAATTTTTAAGAACCCTACAAAATTGTGGCTTCCTACTCCTCACATTGTTTGCATCAACATATTTTTGTGAATCATCGTATTCCAAAATGAACAAAAAAACTTAGACAAGAATCGACTTACCGATTCTCACCTTGATGACGTATTGTATGAAGCTTGCACCAATAATAAATTTGATTTGTCTAGAATTGTTGAAAATTTATCTCAGTGCCAAAAATCATATTAATTTTTAAAATAAACTAGCTTTTTGCCCGTCGCAGGCAACTAATGGGTTAAAGTGCTAAGCGATTTGATGTTTGAATGTAGACGAGGCGAGGAGTATGTGCCTACAAATATATTAACCTTTTCATATCTGTAGTGTGTATTTACTACACATTGCTTCTAATAACTCTATTAATATAATAAATTCTGGGTTCAGATTTTAGGTATTCCTCCGTTATACATTCACGCAGTGAATTTATAAATAATATTTTATATAGTTTTCAAATTTAATTAAAAATCAGAGATTTTTGTTAAAAATCGGAAACAAATACACCAATACAATCAACCGTGTGATACTGCTACGCAAAGAGTGTGCGAGAAAATGACACTCTATTGTGATGTCCCGCTTTAGTTCGCTATGCGGGAACATGAGAAATCCACACGTCCGCAGTTGTATTTTGATTTAGACCATCGATATCTACGACCGCATAGCCAGTCGCTCGCGGACCGTCGTTAGATGTGGACCCCTCGCACGTTTTTTTAGCATCTGCCGATGGTTTTTTCATGTTTTCAGCAATTAAATTACAATTATTATCACTTTTGATTTTAAATATAATAAACATAAGCGATTAGCAATGAATATTCATATTTTTTCGATATTAAATCACTTATTTTGAGATGTGTTTTGACTACACAGCACCGGAACGCGTGGATTTTTTTAGCACAGTAAGGGAAAGGTTAAAATATGTGTTTTGCATGAGGATGAAGAAAGAAGTGTGTATAATTTTGGATCAAGGTAGAAATATAAACCCACTTATTTCGCCAGAAATGTTTATTGCAGAAGAGACATAAAAATGATAAATCAACCTATTTATTAACTTTTAACAGGGAAGAATCTATGGCGACATCTATGAAAAACTATCCTAACATAAACATCAGCTCAAGTATCTACATATAGCGACATCTATGCAAAGCTACACTAAACTCTATTTTTTAACATAAACTCCCCCCGAAAAAAGGATTGGAGGTCATTTTTTCTGAAACAAACCCCAAAACATAAGAATAAAAATTAAGCAGCTAAATATCTACATATATGCCAAAATTAATTTGGAAGAAAGAAAAATAGTAATTATTAACTATAATTGTTAATACTAAAAATTGATTAACAATGAATATTTGAAATAATAGGTAACCTATTTCTAAGCATAAGTTTAAACATAAGACTACTCTAAAAAACGAAATGACAATTTCAAACTAACTAAAATTATACAAATTAATTATGAGATTAAAATTATTACTTTCGTTCAAATCAAATTCATGCAATTCACTAAGCTATTCTATACTATAATTTAACAACTAAGATAATTCCAATAACCTTGTTCTAACAGAAATCATAACAATAATCAAACATAAAACAAATAATATAGACAACACAACATGGAGCGCTGGTTTCCTGGTCATCCTTCTTAAGGGTTTGTGTTTTTCTATAGTTCATTACCACATTTATAATTAGTTCTTCAGATGTATTTGTGTAGTTTGAAATTACATATAGCCAGCAGGCTATCTCGGTTTATAAGCGTTCATTTTTTCTTAGTATTTTTTATCAAACTCGCAAGTTTTATTGTTATCCACTTTTTTATGCACTGTTTTTACCTTTTATTTATTATTATTTCTTCCTTATCTTCTTTTAATTTATTATTATTATTTTTTTATTTATGATAATACACAAAAATTTTATATTGTTTTTATCACGAAACTTTTTATATTGTTTTGCACAAAACCTTTTTTTTATTTTGCGCTTACTCAGCGTCTGGTCCGTTGGGTGGGGGTGTCGACATTTTCAGCTCCTCGTTGTCATCTATTGGCAACAGACAGATCTTTGAAATGGCCCTCTGGATGATGCCTTTCGACGTGATGATGGTCGCCACGCGAACTCTTCCATCAGCGCCAGGATGAACGGCGCTCACACGTCCCAGTCTCCAGTAGCAAGAAGGGACGTTGTCCTCCTTTATTACGACCATGTCGCCAGACCGCATCTGCCTTTGATTCCTATTGGTCCATTTGCTTCTGGTTTGAAGTTCTGCTAAGTACTCCTTCCGCCACCTCGACCAAAAAAATTGTACAATCTGGATTAGTTTTTGGTAATTGTTTAATCGATTGAATGTGATATGTTCCAAATTTTGTTCTGGAATCGCCGCCAAACTAGTTCCTATTAGAAAGTGACCAGGAGTCAAGGGATTAAGGTCATAAGGATCATTTGATAAGGGAGACAGTGGCCTGGAGTTTAAGCAAGATTCAATTTGACACAACACCGTATTAATCTCTTCATAAGTTAATGAAGCGATACTGGTTATTCTTTTTAAGTGATGCTTAACTGACTTTATCCCAGCCTCCCAGAGCCCCCCAAAGTTCGGCGCACGAGCTGGTATAAATTGCCATTGTATTCCTAATGTGGATAAATAATTATCAATTTTATCATTAGACATATTTAAAAAATTATAAATTTCTCTTAGTTCATTATTAGCCGCTTTAAAATTGGTTGCATTGTCCGAGAACATTTTGCTTGGTCTACCACGACGCGAGATAAACCTTTTCAAAGAGTTTAAAAAACTCTCTGCGCTCAAGGACAGCACAGCTTCTAAGTGCACGGCTTTAGTGACCATGCATACAAACAAGCAAATATATGATTTAACGCTATGTGATTTTCTGTGAATACCCGACTTTATTAATATTGGTCCACAGTAGTCCACTCCTGTTATCTGAAATGGCCTACATTCAGTTATTCTTTCAGCTGGTAGGTCGGCCATCAACTGCTGTTCGGATTTGGGATTACATCTATAACAAATTATACATTTTTTTATTATCTTTTTTACAACATTCCTTCCCTTAATCGGCCAAAATTTCATTCTAATCAACGCCAATAATGACTGCGTTCCCGAGTGTAAGTTCAAGTAATGATAGTGTTTTACAATTAGCTCTGTTAATTTATGATGCGAAGGTAACAAAATTGGGTGCTGCTGGCCTTCGGTTACCATTTTACCTTTGGAGAGCCTTCCCCCCACACGAATTAGATCCCTTTCAATAAAAGGATCTAATGACTTTAGTGCACTATTCCTAGGTATATTACCTCCATTATTTAAAGCTCGAATTTCGTCTCTGAAACAGTATGATTGCGCCCGAGATATTAATTTGTTTACTGAATTTTCCAACTCACTAACTGTCAATTTACTATAGCGGCGCTGCGAAGGGTTTCTACAATTAAAAATAAATCTATTAATGTATGCTGTTACTCTCTGTAATTTGGAAAAATTGGAATATCTATCAAAAATGTCCCAGTCCTGTTTCACAGCAGACAACAGCGCCGAGCTTGTTTTGATCTCTGGTGGATCAATACAAAATGAGTTGGAATTTGGCCAGCACGCTGAATCCAACGTCAGCCAATCTGGACCATGCCACCAAATGCTGGAAATTAATAACTGTGAAACGCAGATTCCTCTGGAAAGCACGTCTGCTGCATTGTCTTCCGACCGTACATGGTTCCATTGCTCCGGCTGACTGGTTTCCTGGATTTCCGCCACTCTATTAGCAACGAAAGTGTTCCATCTTACTGGCTGATCCCTGATCCAGCACAGTACTATTTGGGAATCACACCAGTATGTAGTAGGTATATCCGGAGTACATAGAGCATCTTTAATGTAATTCACTAGTCTTGTCAGTAATACGGCTCCACATAATTCTAACTTGGGTAGAGAAACACTTTTCAAAGGCGCTACCCGTGATTTGGACATTATCAAATTGGAGTACTTCTTACCCAATTTGTCAGTAGACACCATATAAACACAGGACGAATATGCCTTTTCTGAGGCGTCACAAAATCCATGCAGCTGTAAATTTACATGATCTTGACATATTATCTTTCTACCTATTCTTAAATAATTTAATTGAGGCAGTTCATTCACATATGCTTCCCATGTCTTCAACATATCATATGGAATAGGCTCATCCCATTGAACCTTTGCCTGCCACAATTTTTGCATCAATAATTTAGCAATAACAGTAACAGGACCTATTAATCCTAACGGGTCAAATATGGACGCAATGCATGACAGCATTTGTCGTTTACTATTAATTGGATTTTTTAATAACTTCACTGTGTATAAGAAATTATTCTGCTGATTGTTCCAAGACAGGCCTAATATTTTGTTGTCATTTGAATCTGTACTAATAATCATATCTGACATGCTTTTTTCCTTCGAACATAATGAGGGCAAATTCGACCGCCATTTCCTTAAGTTCATTCCCGCGGATGCCATGATAGATATTAGTTGTTCTTTAATTATTAAACAGTTTTCTTCAGTTTCATCTCCAGTAATTAAATCATCCACATAAAAATTATTCTTTATAATCTGACTGACCTTGTGGTTTGATGATATATTTTCATTTCCCAGCTGCTGGAGGCATCTAGTTGCCAAAAATGATGACGGCCCCAGACCGTAGGTAACGGTGTTAAGTCGATAATGCTGAATTTCCTCCTCCGGGAAATTTTTCCATACTATTCGCTGTAGATCTCTGTCTTCGGGTCGCACCAATATTTGCCTGTACATTTTCTCAATGTCGGCTGTTATCGCGTACTGGTGTTTTCTGAAACATATCAATTGTGCGGCTAAATCTTTCTGTAAAACAGGTCCTATCATGAGAGCATCGTTTAACGATATACCATTGGATGATTTTGCTGAACCGTCAAATACCACTCGAGTCTTAGTGGTAGTGCTTGATTCTTTCAATACTGCATGATGTGGCAAATAAAAATAACAATCTTCATTAGAAGGTGCTTCGCACCGGGTCATGTGACCCAAGTCTATATATTCCTGCATGAATTCTTTATATTTTTTCATCAGGTCAGGATTTGAAGAAAATTTCCTTTGCAAATTGCAAAGTCTTTTTTCCGCCATAGGCAGCGTTTCTCCCAACTTTTTAACACAGGGGCGCTGTGGTAAGCTTACCATGAAACGACCATTGTCATTCCTTTTATACGTGTCCTTGAAAATCTCCTCGCACGCTCGCTCCTCATGGCTCCGGTGCTTCACCGGTTGGAATTCTTCTAATTTCCAGAAGTTTTCAATCTGTTTATGGATTATATTTAATGATAGTTGACAAGATTTTACTGGCCTTATTATTTTTGTTGTGACGATGGGTCCTGACACCAGCCATCCGAATTCAGTGCTCTGTAATATGGGTCCTGAGTCTCCATTTCGAAGTTGATCTTGCTTCATAATTTCCCAAAAGGTTTCCGCTCCTAGTAGCATATCTATGGAGCTTGTTTCATAGAAGGCAGGATCCGCTAACTGAAGACCATCAGGTATGTTGGCATCCTTTCTCTGAAAAGAAATTTGCGGCAGATGACTTGTTACCTCTTTCAAAACGAGACATTCTATGTCTCTTTCATACGGTGAATAGTTCGAGAAAATTCTTAAATTTATGCTATTTTTAATATTCAATATTTTGTTTTGGATTCCGGTAATCGGTATGTTTGCCCTTTTGGGTTTTAATTGCAACCTTGTTGCAAATTCTTCTGTTATAAAATTGGACTGAGAACCACTATCCAATAAAACTCTAGCCTTAATCAAATTTCCGTTATTATTCAACACTTTAATAACGGCGGTAGATAACAAAACAAAACTATTAGATATTTTCGTAGAGTGATTTGTAACTAAAGGTTCATTATTTGATGTTGATGGTGAATCCCTATCCTGAGACTTCGAATTATCTGTTTCCTTTTTTAAATGCAACAAAGTATTGTGCGAGTTATTTTCACATATACGACAATTGTATTTACTTTTACATTCTTTTAGCTTATGACCCAAGCACAAACATTTCAAACACGCATTTACTTGACGTATCTTTATAATTCTATCCTTAGTATTTAATATTAAAAATTTTTTACAATTATAAACCTTATGATCGCCCTTGCAAATAATACATTTTGTCATTTGAGGCGTTAAAGAAATCATAGCTTCTTTTCGGTATTTGAAAGGAAAAGTTTTATTTTGATTAAATTTTCCTTCAGTAATCCCAGCAAATTCTAAAATCTGAACTCGATCTGATAAATATTTTATAAACTCTTTATATGTGGGTAGATTCTCTTTTGTAGCAAATACTTCCCAATGATGTCGAGTTTCACTATCTAGTTTTCGCGACAATAAATATATTAACATGATATCCCAATTTTCCGTGGGTATATTTAACTTATTTAACGATTTTAAATGTAATTCGGATTCATCGATAAGATTCCTTAATGCTACGGAATTTTCAAATTTTATTTCAGGCAATTTGAATAATGCTTCAACGTGCTTATGTATAATAATTTTTATATTTTGATAGCGAGAAGTTAACATCTCCCATGCAGTATGATAGTTCTCCTGGTTATTTGGAAGTGAGGTTAATAATTTAGCTGCGTCACCTTCGAGGCATGATCGCAGATAATACAATTTTTGAATAACTTCTAAAGATGGATTATTTTCAACTAAAGCAACAAAAGTATCCCGAAAATTCAACCATTTTTCGTAACTCCCATTAAATTTTGGCAACTCAAGTATAGGCAAACGTATGTTATGTGATGTTGTATTCTGAACTTTATTTAACAATTTATCTTTAGCCTTAGCAACAATATTATAATATAAATTTTCAAATGCTTGCCTTTCTGTTTTGGTTAATTCTTCCGGCGAAATTGCTTCTATGTTATCTTGTAATGAGTCGAAGGTGTCTAAAATTGGTTCAAGTTTCTTCAATCTGACTTCAATTTCAGATTGCGACAAATTATCACCGTTTATATATTCATTGAACCTAGTTAATTTCGCCTTGCAAATTCCACGCTGGTTAATCAAAGTTTTGAGATCCATTTTTAAATATCAAGAAAGGAGGTATTCACAGAACGTATTGTCAAATGATAATCACTTGTAATCAATCACTACACGTGCACTGTCCTTGATCACAGAACTTTACTAATTAACCGATAAACAATGAATTTTATCTGAATTTTATAAATGCAACAGCTCGATGGCTGTCAAAAAGAAAACAATTTGACACTATTGTTATTCTCTCCACAATCTCCACCGCGCATGCGTCAGCTTGCTTCGCGGCTGGGTTGGTGTTTTTACCGACTCGCGGTAACTTTCGAAATTTAAACTAACGGATTTTCAAATATAACCGCTCGTAATAAATCTTTTAAGAAATTTAAAATACTTGCTTTGTATTCTAACTTCTTTTTATATTGTTGTAACAATTATTATTGCTTACTACAATTTCGATGATGGGTATGAAATCAATTCAAACAACACTTGGTAACAATCAGCCCGATTCAATTTTAAAACAAATAAAGAAATACGGCTGTGTAATAAATCATGCTCTCCTGCCTGGGAAAATAAGGTAGGTATATGGGATATGGTCACTTGCCCGTTTTTCTGAAGATCCCCTCTGATGTTGGATGTTGAAGATGTTTGCTGGTTCTTTTATCATCCGCGATTCAATCGATAATACGGATCCGGCTCGAAGGACCAATGTATAATTTTGGATCAAGGTAGAAATATAAACCCACTTATTTCGCCAGAAATGTTTATTGCAGAAGAGACATAAAAATGATAAATCAACCTATTTATTAACTTTTAACAGGGAAGAATCTATGGCGACATCTATGAAAAACTATCCTAACATAAACATCAGCTCAAGTATCTACATATAGCGACATCTATGCAAAGCTACACTAAACTCTATTTTTTAACAAAGTGTGTGCCAACTAATTGGTTTTAGTACTAAGCGGTTTGATGTTTGAATGTAGATGAAACAATGAGTGTGTGCCCACTAATGTATTAAAATTTATGAATGTTTGAAGGTATGTGCCTGAAATCAGCCTTTTGCCCATTGCAGGCAACTAATAGGTAAAAAAATATTTTATTTAATCTATGAATGTGGATGATGCCAGATGTGTGTGCAGGCAACTTATAGGTAAAGAAAATATTTCGTGCAATGTATGAATGTAGATGAAACAAAGATGTGTGTGCTATATTTCATATTTGTGATTTGGTGTTAGAATGTGGATGAAGATTTGGTAAAAGGGCAAAGCAATTTGATGTTTGAATGTGAATTAAGCAAGGAGTGTGGGAAAGCAAAATTAAAAAAAAAATAAATGAATGCTGAGTGAAAAAAGGTGCCAAGGAGCTTACTGATCGTCATTTTCACCAAGTCATTCTTGTTGTGTAGGTTGAGACGCGTAGTTTGATACCCATATCGTATGTACGGTTCCAACTTTTGTCACCGATACTCTTGAAAAGTCCCAGGGAGTTTACCGCTTTATTCAGTACACTTTCTACTGTTCCAAAGCTTTCAGTTTTATGTTGGAAAAAACATTGCTTTACAAACACGCAAGATGTACAAACTTTTAATAAAAAAAATGTAAATATAAAAATTCAATTAAATAATTCGTTTTTAATAGTAAAATTACTTTCCCAATTTTCCTTCCACTATTATAACTTTTAACGAACAGATATGTACTATTATTATTTTGTTAAAGTTTTTAATTTTTAAAATGTCAAAAACGATTTGTAAAAAAGCGGGGAGTTTCATGATTTTTTTCGTCATACCAGTAGTGGTGCGATCATTGGTTTAGGGCAGGGATCCGCTAAAACATTACAAGATAGAATAGCTACAATGTCTTCAAATGTAACACATTTGCAGGTGGAAGACATTCAACTGGCTTCTGCCTTATCACTTGCTATAGATGAGTCTTGTGACATAAAAGATACGGCACAAGTTGCCCTTTTTGTCTTCTTCTAGAAGAACTTCTAGGATTGCAAGACAAACTAGAGGGGAATATATAGCGAATGCCGTGCAAAAACGCATCAAAGACAATAAGATCGATCTAAATAAAATCGTTTCAATAGCAACTGATGGAGTCAGAAGTATGACAGGAAAAAATAAAGGGGGAAACAACGATTCTTCAGAGCAAAATATGAACGAAATTCTTACCTTTCACTGCATAATACACCACGAAGCGCTTTGTGCCCAAAAATTTCCGGCCGAAATAGTTGAGGTCATAAATTTGGTAATCAAAATTGTTAACAGCATCTTATTAAAAGCACTCTACCATCGTCAGTTTAAAGAATTCTTGAACGAAATGGAAATCAAGTGCTTCACAGCGTTGATTTTCCAAAGGTAAGGTGTTGAAACGTTTTGCTTTGTGTTTGAATGAAGTAAATACATTCCTCAACGAAAAAAGCATTAATCACCCTGAATTAGAGAATGACAAATGGTTGTAAATTGTTTACTTTATGGTGGATATCACAGCGAAATTAAATGAGCTGAATCTAAAACTGCAAGGAAAGGGAAACCCTGCCTATGTTTTGGTAGAAGAATTGGTTTGTTTCGAAGAAAAATTACTTATTTTTTCCGAAGATATTCAGAGCGGTAAATTACCTCATTTTTAATTTCTAAAGCAATATAACGATAAAACCAGTGCAACTGTTTACACGAATTACTTCAGCACAGTTATAAACAAAGTTAAAGATGAAGTTGCTGACGGATTTCAGCAATTCAAATCCAACAAAAGCATTCTAGCATTCATAGTAAATCCTCTCAATATAAATAGTAACTGTAGTGTATCGTATAGGCGTTCGTGCACGGCCGGAGACAGCCGAGGTTTGACGAACGCTTCCGACTCTGCTCGGGGGACACGGGCAGGGGACGGACGGCGGGCATTCTATTCGATTCCTTCCATGCAGCCGGACTGGATTGTACTTTGAACAACTGAGTTAACAATAAACAATACTTCGTATAAAAGAACCTTTTTATTAAAACAGTAAGAACATTACAGTAACGAAATCCACATTGAGCCATTTAAAGTTGATACTGGATCGCTACAAATGAAATTGATCGATTTGAAAAGTAAAGCTTTGTAGAGTGGAAAATTTACAGAGTTTTAAATTTAAAATTGCCCACGAGTTGAGGCACTTATATTAGACGTATGGAATAATCTTCCAGATTGCTACAGTGAGGTGAAGAAGTTGTCATTTGGAGTGCTGACTATCTTAGGATCGACATATTCGTGCGAGCAAGCGTTCTCTTGCATGAATATAATTAAAATTAAGGTAAGAAGCCAACTAACAAATGAAAATTTAGAGTCGTATTTGAAACTTACAATAACAAGTTATGAGCCAAATTTATCCAAACTGTCTAAAACTATGCAAAGCCAACGCTCCCATTGAATTGGTTTGCTGAATTGTATGTTATTTTGTTTTTTTATTTTTATTTTTAAGTACAAGTTACATTGTTTAGTAAACTTTAAAATTTCTACTTGAATAACCAGGCAAAGCCATCGCTCCCATTGAATTTGTTTCCTCAATTGTTTGTTATGGAAGTACAAGTTAGTGTTGTAATTAAATGTTAAATTGTTTTAATTTTTTTCTTAAATAATAAGTAATTACCTAAAAAATACCATATATTATCTAATTTGTTGTGAAAAACACCACTTAAAAATATAGATGAATAAATAGATATTTTTTTATCAAAAAACTTTATTTATGCAATGCTATTTATTGTTGGCTAGAAATTTTTTTGTGGCTATTTAAAAACTTTGAAATTTTGGACTCTGCCGACTTAAAAGGTTGCCAACCCCTGGTTTAGGGGAAACAAGAGCTATGGTCAGTGGTAAATTTTTTCGACTTTCGGGGAGGGGGAAATACACACATTTAGGACGGGTTGTTTCGGAGAATTTGAACAATTCGTCAAATTTCAACGTTCATTTTCCAGTTCTGTGAAAGATTTTTTCAAGTTCTGTTTTAATTTCAGTTTTGTCAAGCAACTAGCCTATAATGATATATTAACAGAACTTGAATAGGACTTTCACAGAACCCGGAAATGAACGTTGAAATTTGATGAATTGTTCAAATTCTCAGAAACAACCCGTCTTAAGTTATCTATAAATTTGAAATAAATCCGATTTACGTAGGTTGTTCTGTCATTTTGATCTATCACAAAACATTTTTTTTTACTGGCGGACACAAATTTACAGCTTCTTTCAGAGATTGATGAAATTTTACCCACTTAGGTCTAAACAAGAGGAAGGACACGAGATTTTGTAAAACTAACTCCTCATCTAAAATTCTGCGTGTTCGGAAGAAGGGTGTTCACTGTTCAAGTGCCCCTGCTAGTATTCGGATAAATTTTAATACAGAGTTCGTTTGGAGAAGAGTGTTCCTAAGTATCTGGTTTGGCACAGAATGTGACAGGGGGCCGCCAATTCCTACCTTCATCTACATATTGCATTTAAATATTATGTTAAATAAAATTTTTATTTCAATGTAAATTTTTTTTTTAAAACGTTGTGACATATTTTTTAACAAACATATTATCAAAGCATTATTTTAAATGTTTATGCCTACCTTTTTTATATTACTTAATACGTTTTGCACCATCTAATAGTATAAAATAAAGTCTCTATCAGCGTCTGTCTGTGCGCTTAGTTCTTCTAAACTAAGCAATGGATTTTGATAGGGTTTTTACTAGCATTTAGAGAATTTATTCCGGAATGCTTATATATATAAATATAAAATATGCATGTATATTTAAAGAATGTGGAAAAAATTCGGTGTTTTGTGATCAAGTCGTAAAAAATTATTTTCGCGTACTAACATTACTAACGCTGGCTAAGCCTTATGAGATATATCTTAATATTGTTCCATGAAATTAAGCTATTATGTAATAAAAATAAGTTACCCTGCTTTCTTCTTACTCAAACTACACATAAACATTAAATTTGGTGTATTTTTACCATTCCATTTTGTATAATACGTTAGAATTACAACCGACCATATTCCTTAAGATACGTAAAGTGAAGCATTTTCGCACAAACATATAATAGTCTCGACGTGAGACGATCGTTTGGAGGCCAAAATCATAGCGTTGGGCACGAGGAACTAAAGGGAGACATCATAAGAAAAATCTACACCCTTCACATAGGTCACCCCAAGTAGTTTGCTGTCTTTGGTGACTTAAAGGATGGTGAAAAAAACATTTATATTAGAAAAGATGAAGTTTAATTGAAAAAATAACATTTTTTTATAAGCCCTGATAAATGAATTTCGAGCCAAAATTGGTTATAATATGCCTGTTAACACTGCACCTCAAGCATTTAAACTGCACCCGTGTGAACATTACGAGCACGAGATTGGTTTATCTTCAGTGTTTTAAATACACAATAATGCGTCTAAAAATACCAAAGTTTTGTAATGTAGTAACGTGTTGTCTTGTTGTGGGAACAAATACAACGTAATTAAATAAATGCGCTTAATTATTTAACTTACTGCTCCGAGCTTTGGGGTAACAGTAAAATTATAGTAGTTGATGACGCCACAACATGACAGTTTGGTTAAGTGTTGGAATAGAACAAATATAAAATAGAGGAGAGGCGTATTTATCGTACCCAGTAAAAGTACCGGGTATATTCATGCCGTACTTTGTACTTGTGGCAAATTTCCAAAATACCTGGTTCCAAAATACTTGGTTTATTATTTGTATCACAGGTTTTGAAGTACTTCGTACTTTAAAATATTATTGACTTCTCACTCTCGTCGGTAAGAAAGTTATTTGAGGAAAAGGGACAAAGAAATATTTTTGCTTTCGGCACTGTAAAATACAGATGCCCTTTCGCTCGTTCCTATTAGAAAGGTGTAGGAGGAAAAAGGACAGTTATGAGTATTTAGCCACGGTAATTTTCATTGTCTGAAGGTGAATGTCTATGGAAAAACTGTTGACAGCTGAGTGTCTATGGCATGGTGTTTGATAGAATGGTTTATTTATGGTGTTTGACATCTCCACATCTTGAACTTTGTGTATTTACTGCACCGTTGTGGAGATTTTATTGGCAGATTTTAATAAATTGTTTATCCGATATTAGCGAGATGGCTTTGTACCACTGGGATCTTCCACATCCGCTACAAGATAGTGGAGGGTGGCCGAACTCCAATATTGAAAAATACTTTGCAGATTACGGGTTGGTTTCAGCGCATTCGAAGATAAAGTCACGAAATAGTCGACTTTTAATGAACCTTCCGTAGTATTCCAGGAATAATACGGCGGTAGAGGTGCCGGAAAGGCTCATGCATTGAATTTATCAGGTAATAAATCAACATAAACATTCAATAACAAGAATCTTATGTCTTGTAAATAAAATACAGATCTTTGTGAGGTTATGATGTGTTAAAAAATTCTGGTAATTTCCTAGGTATTGCTGAAAACTTGTGCGCACTTACTCTGATCAAATCCCACACCAGGGTCTAACATCTTTACGAAGATGTATTCAGGGCAACGCAAAATGGTTAGTAGAAGAGAAGACACGAAATAGTCGACTTTTAATGAACCTTCCGTAGTATTCCAGGAATAATACGGCGGTAGAGGTGCCGGAAAGGCTCATGCATTGAATTTATCAGGTAATAAATCAACATAAACATTCAATAACAAGAATCTTATGTCTTGTAAATAAAATACAGATCTTTGTGAGGTTATGATGTGTTAAAAAATTCTGGTAATTTCCTAGGTATTGCTGAAAACTTGTGCGCACTTACTCTGATCAAATCCCACACCAGGGTCTAACATCTTTACGAAGATGTATTCAGGGCAACGCAAAATGGTTAGTAGAAGAGAAGACTTGTTATTTTACATGTAATTCATCAACAATGTCACCGGCCAAATGCCTGTGTTGAAAAAGTGTTATGAATCGATCAATTGAAACGAAAACATTGGCAAAACCAATAAATATATTAATTTACTGCTTTAATGCTTTCAGGAAGAATATGAATGAGTATTAGCGTTGATTGGAATGAACCAGAAAATCCAAATTCTGCTGCCGATGTCGAGGCGTTTTAAACACGTTTTGAGTTAATAGTAAGTTACCTATAGAAATGATATTACAGACAGCAATTTAGGAAAAGTGTTAATTTAATTTCATGACCATATAATATATGTTTTGTTAAAATGATGTTAGTGTTTCGTGCTTAGTAAATAATTTCTAGGCAGTGTAATACGCCTTACAACATAACGCTACGAATGTACAAAAAATAAAAATCATATAAAAAAACTTGCAAACATTGTTTATTTTGAACACCTGTAAGTAATATTATTCCTTTTGTTCCTCCCCTCCCTTCCCCTCAACTTCCCTTCACAGTGCCAAGCACGCCACAGGTCCCCGTCACTCTCCGTCCCCAGTACCCAGATACTCAAAGTAGGTATAAAATATTTGGAAGTATTTTGTACCGGGTATTTTTACCATGTATTTTTTTGTACCTGTACTCACTGTACTCAATATCGGAAAGTACTCACAGGACTCACCTCTAATATAAAACCAAAGAAGAAACCTTTTCCTGAAAACGAGAATGCTGCAATAATTTTTTGAACGGCAACACCAAGATGAGTCAAGGTATAAATTATTACGATATTCAAAATTGGGTGGTCGCGTTACCGACATTTCACCATATTATTACGCGAATATGATTGTCAAAACTACAATACATCTCATTTAACGACATCAGTGGTATAACGGTCCGCCGTTCTCACATTGTCGTTAAAAATATCACAAAAATCATGATTTTGATCCCATCTGCATTTTCAAAGTTATTAACAGTATGATTGACTCACATACTTTGTTACAACTTTCTCCTTTCAATATCCTTTCCCGTAGACTCTTTTAAATAATGATTTGCTTTTTTTCAATCAACACTCCACAAATTATGGAAACCATTCATCAATTATTTCCAGAATGGCCAGACTTGTCAACTTAAGTCAGGACCTAGAATTTTTCGATTTATTTTTGTTAGTCCTCACGCTAGTAATATTTTGTATTGATATGGCTGAAGTCGTGAACTCCATCGTAACCTCAATCCTGTCCTGACATTATTTCTATTGTTTTTATGCCCTATTTCTGTCGTAGCATATTTTACTGTAACATTTCTGTTGTATTGACTTCATGCAATATGTAATGTTTTATTGGACTTTGTTCTTTTTTATTCAAATAAATAAATACTTGTTTTGTTTCAGGCTGAATGCTGTCGAAATGAGATCCCTGAGATGTATTTTAAAGATCGACTGATTACCGAATAGCCCGCTATTTCGGTAGATGTTACTTTTGAAGCCTCTCTATCCTCAACGTGTGACTGTTTGGTGCGGTTTATGGTCCGGCGGAGCCTTTGGACCTTATTTTTTCGAAAATGAGGCTGGAGCAACAGTTACGGTGAATGGATTGCGCTATCGAGAGATGATTAATGATTTTTTATGGCCGGAATTGGATGGTATTGATCTGGACAACTTTTACTTTCAACACGACGGCGCTACGTGCCACACAAGCAACGAAACCATTGATTTTTTACGATTGAACATCAAACTAACACCTCTTATTGGAAAACCCTGTATATTTAACGTTCAAGCATCTTTTGAAAATCGATATACCCTTATTTGAATTTTCAAAAATATTTTTTGAATATCCGTTGTAAATACTAACGGTTCAACGATAGTAGAAACGAACTGCAATACAAATATGTAACGAACTATTTTATTTTATAATTTAGGACCCGATTATAAACAATCGCTTGATGAAATTTGTTTATCAGATTTACAGGAAGCGTCAAATACCTCTCGAATTTGAATATAATTACTAAATGTTTGCGCAACCGCATGTGAAATGTAATACTATTATTTAGCATCTTAGCCAATTTAGAAATTCTTTTTAACAATTCCAGAATTAAAGGAAAACTGGAAGATGGGCTCTATGGAGCCAGACAACTAGTTAGCGATCGTGGTTATGCGGCAAAACCATAGACAGATGAATATTAGTAGACCTGCCCTAAGTGATAAAAGCGTATTATTCCCCACTCCCCATACCGGTTCCATTGGAGCCGGCTGGGCTCGCGTATGGCCTCCTGTGAATCTAGAAAATGTGACGTCATCATTCTTGTGCGAACTAGCGTCCAGCTATTTTACGAAATAACACGGCAAAATGGTGGCTTGTGCTATGAAAACTTGTAAAAATAGATGTGAAAAAGAGAATAAACCCAATTGTCGTATTACATTCCATAGGTAAGCATTATTTTACTTTATTTTAAGCTTATGGATCAGTTTTAGAAACATATACTATCACATCACAATGTAGCGATTCTCAAGTGTGCTCATCGTTGTTTACTGGGGTAAGTAAATTATGAAACATTTGTAAAAATGTCTTAACTAAATACTCTGAAACTAACTATGACTCTGAAAATAGAAGAAATTTGCTTTGTCGAATTTGGACTTGTAAAAAATTTGTTCATAACGTGGCGAGTAATTTGCGCTCCCATGTAAAAATGTCTATTCATTCAAAAGCAGATTTCACTTTTAAGAACTAAATGCATTGATGCATATGGTGATATTATAATGCGAGATGCCTATATACTGTCAGATTGATTTACTGACGAATCACAGTCAGCTTTCCCCTCTGCGTCCCGCAATTGTTGGTTTGACCCCTCGCCTTTAAGTTCTCGTCTATTAATATTTATATGTCAATGGGTAAAACCGTATTTATTAACCCCACTGGCAAATCCTGTTTCTGACGCTGAACTTTTATACAAAGAAAGCCAAATCAAGACAAGAAATGTTGTAGAAAGGACTTTCGGCATACGGAAAAGACGTTTTTCTGCGGTAGGAATGAAATTAAGAATCAATGCCACAAGACAAGGAAGCCGTAATCGTTGCCACAGCGGTGTTGCATAACATATTCACTGACAACAATGTCACGGAGCCACCACACTTTGTCACCATTCTCCAAGAAATTGACGGAGGACATTTTCCTGAAAATGATGGACACGGTAATAATGAAATACAGAATCTTTTCAACAGTTATTTTGCTCATTTATTGTAATTTTGTTGTATAAAATAATGTATTAATTAACTTAAAAATAAAAAAAATACAAATAATCATAGAAAGAAAGAAAATAAATGTTTTAATCTATTGTAACGGGGAAATTATTCTCCTTTCGGTTTTCCTCTTTGAATTGTTTAACTTCTAACTCGTGTATATGTTTCATGTGTTTAATTTTCAACTCAAAAATAGCTTCACGATGCCTGTATTCATGTTTCATGTGTTTAATTTTCAATTCTTAAATAGCTTCACGATGCCTGTATTCCTGTTCGTGAAGAATTTTTTTGTGCTCGAGGTCTAAATCTGTAGACAAATCTACAGTTTTTTTTGCGCTTCCGCCAACTCCATGAAGTTTCTGCGGACATCGTTTGGCATCGATAATTTTCTTTTTCTTGATAGGCCTAGAAAAATATTACATTACATTAGATACATCAGAAAATAAGTAGGTAGTTTAGGCAAATTTACTGAAACATTTTGGGAGATGCTGTTGAGATAATAAGATTCTATAATACAGGTTTTTCCAATAAGAGGTGTTATTTTGAAATTCAAAGAAAAATGCCATTTTTTAATATAAATGATCGAATGTTTATTTCATTATAAAGAGGAAGGTATGCCGTTAATAGTGAAAAATAACATCAGTCAAATGACCACAACGACCACGCCTACAGGACCATATCCTTTTCATGAAATTTTCCATAACCAAATCGCAAAGTGGCTGCCTTATGTCCTCGATAGCCACACGAATTCCATCTTTGAGGTCTTGAATCGACGCTGAGCTGTTGGCGTAGACCTTCGCTTTCACGTGGCCCCAAAGGAAGAAGTCGCAAGGTGTTAATTCACAAGATCTCGGTGGCCAATTGTGATCACCTCTTCGAGAGATAACACGGTCCGGAAACTTTTCCCGCAAAAGATCAATGGTTTCGTTGCTTGTGTGGCACGTAGCGTCTTCTTGTTGAAAGTAAACGTTGTCCAGATCAAAACCACCCAATTCCGGCTATAAAAAATCATTAATCCCTCGATAGCTTTAATGCGTTGATAATTTATTTATTTTATTGCATCTCACTATACATAAAACACTTTTTTTTTTTCACATAAAAATCAACCTCACTAGGACTAAGCCTGTATCGAGGTTAACAATTTACATATGAGTGAAGCAAACATGAGAGTATCACAAACATAAAGTAATTTTACATAAAAACACAAAATATTTCAAAATTAAAGAAAAAAATGAGTATTAGATGTGTTACCGGATGGGTAATTTGACAGTATATTGTAACAATATTTGAACCATAACTAATCACTATTCAAAAGAAGAAGCAAAAGTAGATAATAAAGACAGATAGGGTGACATTCAGTTTATAGCAAATGGGACTTAAATAAAATCTTATTATTTAAGAAAGGACAAGGATGAAAAAATATTAAGACAATCGTCTGTCAATACAGAAACCTTAATTAATTATTGTGATAATTTCAATGCGTTGTTGAAGCGTGTATCGTTCCATTTTTTGTAATGGCGTAGTTTCTACTTGTCAAATGTCAAAAAATAACAGCTTCAAAAGTAACATCTACCGAAATAGTGGGCTATTCAAAATTCTTATTGGAAAACCCCATACTTATTGCACAACTAAACTCACTTTTCAATTTAATTTTATGATGATTTTATTAAAAAGAAATCATGAGTGTAACGCTAATTAAACTAGGGACTCGCTTGAAGTTATGGATTCATGAAAACATTCTCGTGTTTTAAGTGCAGTATTATTTTAATGTTGCAGACCATGTGCTGCGAAAACCGAAGGAGACCATTTTCGTAATCTGGATATAGCTTAAATTAAATTTGGGAAACTTGCTCAAGAATTCACTCTTCAATGAAAGCCAGTTTTGTGTTTAGAATGTAATGATAAAATAACAGTTATGGATATAACTGTAGACGCATCACAATGGGTTCAAACGCTAAGCATTATGTTCATATTAATATAAGACACCAGTGACACTTTTGGCAGTACATGTAATATATTCTCAAAACGAAAATGGTTTTTTACTGAAGTAGGATTAAACATAACAAACAACAGAGTATATTCGACAAAATGTTTTTATTTAGCGTACTTTGGGCAACAAAATTGAGTTTCTCTAATGTGGGTTCTAATAATCGTATATATATATTTTTGGTTACACCTGAAGGTGCACCGAGCATGAGAATGGTTCTTCTCCAGTTTGGGCTTTAACATGCATTAGCTATTCCAGATTATAATTGCTTTCCGAGCACGATAGTGGTAACTATTCACTGTGGGTTCTTATTTGATTAAGCAAATCATCCTTCTGACAACATTTTTTTGCGCATTCTGTACACGAGAACGGTTTCTTTCCAGTCTGGGGTTCTAATATGACGAACTATGATGCTTTTGGTACTGGTCCTGAAAGTGCATTCTGAACATGAGAATGATTTCTCTCTGGAGTGGGTTCTAATTAAATGAACCGTGCCATTCTTTCGATTGCATCCGAATAGTTTCTCTCCAGGGTGGGTTCTAATACGGAAAACCATTAAATTTTTCCATCTACACATTTCCATCGACAACAATTCTCTTTGACAGTGCAAATGTCATAAAATCGTCTCTAGTCTAAATAATGAAACCTCCTAACAGTTAATCTGAACACTGATTCATTCATATACTATTAACATACAAACAGTGTTCCTAAAATATAGCAAAATAAAGTGTTGTGTTTAGTGTAACTTTGTCAACAGACAAAACACGAAATCATTAAATACACGTCTTTGACCAGCACATTAAAAAAAGAATCTATTAAAACAATGTTAATATATGTGAGGTAATCCGCGAAATGAATGAAATTACTGAGAGGTTTAGAAACGTAATTTTGACAACCCGCATGAAACTACGAAGGTAACCGTCACGGACTAATTTAAAAAATATATTATAATTTAAATAAATATCTTAAATATATAATTTAATAAATATTATTATTTTAATAAATATCTTACATCTATAATATAATTATTAAGTTCTGCAAGTAGTTTTTGATTTTGTTAAAGTAACAGCTGTTTCAGCTTTCAAGGCCATTTTCAAACTGTCCTTGAAAGCCGAAATAGCTGTAACAAGAACAAAGACCAAAAACTACCTGCAGAATTAAATAATTATAATTTTTATTTTGATTTTACTTGTCTTAAAAAAATTAATGGAGTTCTACGAATTAAACACAAAAACAAAAGTCACGGAAAAAAACGACAAGGTAAAAATTTACAGATTTAGTTTACAAATAATGCACTTGCTTCTCGTGATGCGTTTGTTCATAGATCTTCTGTTACCATTACCTAAAACTGTATGTGGAATCAGGACGGTTAGTTGTTATGTTTTCTTATTCTTTTGGAAGATTCTAAATAAAAGTTTTTTAAATGTGCATCTAAACACGCGCACTTAAAAAAAACCCTCAACAGATAAGGCGGCACTGTAGAAGTTCTTTCAATGAATGGCCACAAGTTAATTTTTAATTGAAAAAAAAGTTTTAGTATCATACTGTTGGGTAACAATTGCAAGATAACCTTAGTACTTTTTTTACAGTTTCCATAAAACAGTTTTATGTACACATTTTTTTCTTATTCATTCCAGATCTCGGGGAGGGTTGTGCAATCCCACGAGCTCCATATTATACAATATACCAGCATAATATTACATAGATAGCAGATAGCTTACCTCGACTTATGTTGATACTTTCCAGATAAACGAAACATTCCTTTTTAATGTCCGGATAGTCAATATCTATTTCAGAGTAAGCGCCACATTCTTGCGAAAGTTCTTCTGCCGATAGAGTCTCCGGTTCACATTTGATCGCAGTAGCCTCTTCTGTCTCTTGTTTGACAATCCCGCACTGCAATATTGCATCACAATGGGATTTTGAACTTCCTTCTTCGAGGATTGAGTCCGGTTCAGACTTTATGCCAATGAAATCCGAGGTCATGATAACCAATTCAGCTTTCTGAATGTGATGAACTAAATGCTCGCTAGGCATTCTTTATTTGACTTACCACTTCGTCTGGACGATTACAACACCAATTGTAATAATTCATGACACGACACATGACAGATAGGTTTTAGTGTTGCCATAGAGGAAAAATAAAAACAAGAAGAAACAGATTTCCCTGAAAAAATTGTTTGGATATTAAAGGGCTCTGGAATCGCTTCAAATGCAGCTGAGATGTTTCAAGGTTCAAAATACAATATTTAAAATTTGTATATCATATTAGGGCCAGCTTGTGGGCGCAATTGAAGCAGTCCTGAAGGAGCCGAGACACTGATAGTGACCGGAGAACTTTCTAAAGGTGTGTTGAATAAATTGTCATCGTGTTTAGTTATGTTTATTTATTTTAAGTTAAAAGAATTATAAAAATTTCACTTTCTTTATTTAAAAGAACACATATTATCTTCTTCTAAATAAATAAAAAATTAAATGTTCATTTGTTCTAAATCTTCATTAAGGATTCGGCGTCGTAAAATGTGTGATTACAGAAAATATTAATTTCCTTAATTTTTTCAATCATTATTTAGGTACATCAACCTGCTGTCCGGTACACCTAGGGTTGCCAGATGGTATCCAAAAGAAGGACATGTCCTCCTTTTCCATGTTTTGTCCTCCCGTCCTCCCTTACTTACTGTAAGTCCTCCTTTTTGCTAAACATCGGGCGAGACTGGCGGGAGACGAAAAAGCGGGCAGGGCGGCTGAGCGGTGAGTCACCGCTCACGCTTCCACGCAGACCACGCACCAGCCCGGTGCGGTGCGTCGGGTGCGTGGTCACGCAGCCTGTGCAGCGCGGTGTTTGTCAATGCAATTAGATATTTGTTTGAAACAATTGGTTATTGGCTTCAATTGGCTTGCAAAAAATTTTAAATGCGGAAAAACTAAGACGGAAGCTATGGTAAATCAAGTTGTTGCTCCACATACGATTACGGCAATCATCGAAACTTTGAGAACCATATCTTGTCTTTCTGTTGCCACAGTTCGTTCAGCAAAAATGGTGCAGATAAACTGTTTCCTATATTGATTCAATATCTTAACTGGACTGGAAATGGAATCGAAATGAAAATTCTTGAATTACAAACTTTTCCGAACGAAACTTCGCTTTCGATTGCGAATCTTATTTACGAAACACTCAATACTCACCAATTAATCTCTAAGTGTATGGTATTTATTGGAGATAACGCGAATGTAAATTTTGGGGGTGTTAACCGAAACCCAGGTGAAAACGTACATACGCGCCTAAAAGAAAGTTTAGAGAAAGAAAACCTTATAGGAGTTGGCTGCCCTGCACATATTATGCATAACAGCCTTCGCAACGGTGTCGATTTGATGAAACTGGATATTGAGTCAATAATATTGAAAATATTTAATAATTTTTCTGTGTACACAGTGAGAACAGAGGCACTAAAAGAGTTTTTCAATTATATTATCGAAATCAATTATTAGCCTTTGCTAAGGCACAGTAAAACAAGATGACTTAGCCTGTTTCCATGCGTAGAAAGAATTTTGAAGCTCTATCCAGCATTAAAAGAATATTTGGGGATTTTTATCGCTTTACTGAAATATATTTTTTTAAATGTGTTCTCGTACCTATCAGATGTGGAAACGTGAAAGGGGCTAGTTTGTACCACATTCGAATATGAATAAAACGTGGATGGTAATAACCATACAAAATGTATTCAAGCACTAGAATGGTTTCTCTCCAGTGTGAGTTCTAATATGACGAACCAAATCGCTTTTGTTACAACAACTGTAAGTGCATTTCAAACACGATAATGGTTTCTCTCCAGTGTGGGTTCTAGTATGACGAAGCATGTCATATTTCCGACTGCATCTGTATGTACATTTCGAACACGAGAATGGTTTCTCTCCAGTGTGGGTTCTAATATGATTAACCAGGTCATATTTGCGTGGGCACCTGTATGTGCATTCCGAGCACGAGAATGGTTTCTCCCCATTGTGAGTTCTAATATGGATAGCCATATCGAATTTGCGTATGCACTTGTATGTACATTCTGAGCAAGAGAATGGTTTCTCTCCAGTATGGGTTCTAATGTGAAGAACCATGTGGCGTTTCCGACTGCACCTGTATGTACATTCCGAGCACGAAAATGGTTTCTCTCCAGAGTGGGTTCTCATATGAATACACATATCGAATTTCCGTATGCACCTGTATGTACATTCCGAGCACGAGAATGGTTTCTCTCCAGTGTGGGTTTTTTTATGTGTAGTCAAAATAGTTTTATTACTACACCTATAGGAACAAGTAGGGCAGGAAAACGATTTATGCTCTGTGCTTACTGATTTTTTTGTTTTTTGCTTTCTAGAGCACTCTGAAAAACAATTTTTTAGTATTATTAGAAGGTGTCAGAAAAGAAATAATACTTCAAAAGGATACCATCATCCGTGAAGGTTTGAAACACAAATGAATCAGTTTTTACACAAAGACGCGAAGAAATGATAATAACGAAAACATTTTTGAAGTATTTGTAAAATGTGAAACTAATTAGTTTACAATTAACCACCTCTGATTTTAATTTAAGCAGGCAGTCATTGGCTTTTGTTACCGTACCAATAAGATAACAACTTTCAATAGAAGAAAAAAAGATTTTAGTTACGAACACAAAAATAAACCTAAATTAAGTTTATAAATAATGCAGTCTCTACCTCTCGTTTATCGTAATGTGTTTATTCATAGCACTTCTGTAACCTTTACAGAAAACTGTATCAGGACGGTTCGTTTACTTATTCTTTTGCATGTCAGACCGGGAAGGTACCGGAATAAGTTGATAGTTTACCTCGACTTATGTTGATCCTTTCCAGATGAACGAAACATTCCTTTTTGATGTCCGGATAATCAATATCTATTTCAGAGTACGCGCCACATTCTTGCACCTGTTCCCCTGTCGCTAGAATCTCCGCTTGATTCTTGATCGCAGTAGCGTCTTCTGTCTCTTGTTTGACAGTCCCGTACTGCAATATTGCATCACAATGGGATGTTGAACTTCCTTTTTCAGGGATTGTCTCCGGTTCAGACTTTATTACAACGAAATCCGAGGTCATAAGATCCATTTCAGATTTGAATCTGATGTTAGCAAATTATTCTGGAAAAATAAAATCATAATTTTCATATAATATTACTCAATTTAACTGCCATGAACGTCAAATTGCGTGGAATTTGAAGTTTTACGCAGATATTCAATGTGAATATGGATAGTCATTGACAGCATAATGTTAGTTAGTAAAAGGAGCTCCAATTTTCTACGTACTAATATGCCGTCAAGCAGGTTTAAATTACTTTAATACCAAACGCTTGTAATGTAGTAACATGCTAGTTAGTAAAGTTGTCTTATGACAGTCTACTTGTGGGAATCAATGCTAGATTAATTATTCGAGTTACCGCTTCGTCTGGACGATTTGATTACAATATAATTGTAAAACCTGAGGACTTCACATGACAGGTTTGTTTAGTGTTGCCATAGAGGAAAAATTTAAACCAAAGACTATAAAGATTTCCCTAAAAATTTAGTTTTGTTAAAAGAGGGGGCAGAAATTGTTCTTTAAGCGCCAACAGCGAGGTGCAAGTTGCAAATTACAATATAAGAAATTGGGAGATTACTTCAGGGCCGGCCGGCAATTGGAGCAATCCACCAATGCGCCAAGGAGCTAAGACAATAAATCTACCTAACACCTAATTTAGAGCCCCTGTCGTTTTTATTAGTGCAAGGCGCTTTCTAACTCATGGCCGGCCCTGGGACATTTTATTGGAATTTCATGATAATTATATATCGGCTTTCTATTTCGGATCACTTGGCGTATATTGGCCGTTGAACGCGTTGTCTGCAAACATTGGCCGGCCAACACGATTAGTGTCGATTTTTTATGCTCATTTTATTAGGTTTTACGCCCAGACGCGATTTATCTGCACTTTTAAACAGAATATATCTAGAGAGCTATAGAAAATTAAACAACAAAAAAATTAAAGCTGATGAATATAAAATATTATGAAGACTAGAACAATACCCTATATAAGACAAAAAACTAAACTACATTATCAACGCTACTATAATATGAAAGATTAAACAAAGTAATGGTATAGATTACGCTTAGTTTTATACATGGAGTCAGTAAATATATCAATAGTACCCCCATACTTGTTGTCTAGATCAGCGTTTCCCAAAAGGTGTTCCGCGGAACCCTGGGGTTCCGTAGAAGCATCACAAGGGTTCCGCGTTCCGTCCGGATTTAACGTATATATTTAACAAAAAAAATAATTCGCACGGGAGCTAGATACAGCGCGCTTGACCGCCGCGCCGTCGCCTCCTCCCGCCACCCGCGACCCGTATCGCCCGCCCACTCGACTCTATGACTGTGACATGAGAGAAGGTGTGTGTGTTTTTTTTAATTCGTGTGAATTTACAAAGGTGAAATTCCAGTGATATTGTTATTCCTGTTCTTATAATCTTGTACTTACGATATCCGTTTTAGGTAAGTATTTTTTTATTTGTTACCAATTGCAGATAGTGCCAAAACAAATAAAAACGTTTTATTCATATTCATGTTATTTTTTTAATTCTGCCTTGATTAAAAAATGGATAACTGGCTCAAAACAGGGCGCTTACAAAGTGGCATAAGTGCTTCATCAAGTTCATCCTCAGCAAATAATGAAAGTATTTCAGAAGAAGTTGTTGATTTATTCGTAAGTAAATTATACTTACCTAGCAATAGTAATCATTTAGGCCCAGTTCATGAACATATTTTGATTGGTGACAACCGTGACAACCCTGACAAATTACTTTAATGTAGTATAACTGACGCATGGGTGTTCGACTCTAGCCTTTTAAAGAGAAAATGCCATCTAATTTTGATATAAATGAATCACGCCCGAAAAAGGGGTCAAATTCCAGACTGTGCCAAAGGAAGATTTGGGGTGGGACTGTTCTTTTTAGCCAACACCAAACTGCATATTGCCGTCACATTACTAATGTTTTTTTATTTCATTCCAGGATATCGTAAATACTGAAGGATATTGTCCTGAGCAGGATAGACAAAATACACCAACGACTAAAAGGGCTGGGCAATCTCAGGACAACACTAATTCAAAAAAGAGAAAATATGACGAATCTTACTTGTCCTTTGGATATATTTTTGTAGGAATGCTTGAGAATCCGGATGGTCAATGCGTTATCTGCAACAAAATCATATGTAATAGCTCTCTGGCACCTGCAAAGCTAAAACGACATCTTAATACCAACCACCCGCAATTAAAATACAAAAGCTTAGACTTTTTTAAAAGATACAAAGATGCACATAAAACCAGTGTGGCTGCTTTACATAAATATGTTAAAACTGATAACGAGATTGCCACCGAAGCATCATTCCTGTTAAGTTACAGGATTGCTCGTGCTGGCAAACCACACACGATTGCAGAGACTTTAATAAAACCCTGTATGACAGAAAATGTCAAGTGTGTACTTGGCGAAGACGCAGCGAAGAAAGTTGCAGCAGTTCAGAGTTCCAATAATATCATATCTGATCGAATCCATTAAATATCTGACCACATTGAAGATGAATTGATTTGTAGATTGAAAAGTAGTGAAATGTTTGCAATGCAACTCGACGAAAGTACAGATGTCGCTGGACTATCAATACTGCTTGTTTTCGTAAGATACTCCTTCGGGGGATCTATTGAAGAGGATTTGTTTATTTGTGCTCCTTTGGAGACCAACACCACTGGAGAAGAAATTTTCAAAGTCATTGATAATTACATGAGTGTACATAACATTCATTGGAACAAATGTGTCGATGTATGTAGCGATGGAGCTGCCGCTTTGACTGGCAAAATAAAAGGTACTGTAACAAGAATTAAGAATTTTGCACCTAAATGCAGCATCAGTCACTGCGTTTTACATCGACATGCCCTTGTCGTAAAAAAAATACCACACGAGGTAAAGAAAGTTCTCGATCAAGCCGTACAAATTGTGAATTACGCTAAATCACGTCCGCACAATTGAGACTTTTAAAAAAGTGTGTGAAGATATAGGAAGTCAGCATCAATCACTTCTTCTTCACACGGAAGTAAGATGGCTTTCCAAAGGAAAAGTATTATCAAGATTGTTTGAATTGCGCAACGAACTAGTGGTATTTTTTTCCGAAGAATCGCTTTCTTCATCTTTGAGTGGTCTTGTTCAACTATTGCACGACGAGCAATGGCTAATGAAACTGGCGTATTTGGCAGACATATTTGATAAACTGAATGTAATTTGCAAGTCATTGCTAGGAAGAAACACAAATACTTTTACAGTAAACGACAAAATCTCTTCGCTTAGAAAGAAACTTGTCTTCTCGATAGAATGTGTTGAACAGATACAGTACCAATGTTTTACTCTTTTAAACGAGTTTCTGGAAAAAAATGAGTTGCAAGTAACCTCAGATGTTGAAAAATGCATTTACGAACATTTGATGACCCTCAACAAATCTCTGGAAGAGTGTTTTCCTGAAAAAAAAAACCGGCAGGACATTGACTGGGTACAGAATCCATTCCTAGTTCACAGGACACCGTCGACTCTTACAGCAACAGAGAACGAGGCTTTGATTGATATCATTTGTTCTTCTTCCTTACAACAAAAGTTTAATTCAGAAAAAACTAATCTGGATGAGTTTTGGATTGGACTTAAAAACGAATATCCAGAAGTCGTCGAGAAGGCTATCACAGTTTTTTTACCGTTTGTGACCACTTACCGATGTGAAACTGGTTTTTCGGCTTACGCTTACACAAAAAACAAATACAGAAACAGACTGGATGCAGCTCCAGATCTTCGTATTCAGCTGTCTGACATAAAGCCTGATTTCAATGCTATTTTAACAAAAAATGTAAAAAGATATCACTCTTCACATTAAATTAAGTTTTACACAAAACTTTTGATCTTTCTTTTCATGGTAAACATGAAAGTATTCAAACTACAAGTTTATCTTTTTCTTATAAAAATAGGGTTCCGCCTAGAAAAGAATGATCGATAAGGGTTCCCGGGCGAAAAAAAATTGGGAAACGCTGGTCTAGATCATGCATCCTATTGGTCAGTTAGTGTCGTGTATGGTAAAAAGTTGGGTATTCAAGCGATAGATGGCACTAGTCAGAAAGACTACTCCAGAGTCCGGCAGATGTCGCTAGAGTGTAGCAATTACCTGTGGGGTATCATTGTCAGACTTCAAGCTCCTAGAAAGAGAGAATTACCAACCCTCGGGTAATGAACAGTGTAGCTAAATTGAGACTTATTTATTGTAACGTAAATACACACAATTATTGTAAAGAACCTTTTAATTTATCAAGAGTTCCCAACACACTAAAACTGCAAGTAAAGGCAGAGATACAACAGTTAATTTGTCTGATGTTTGTATAGTTAGTGGGTTGTTTATGTATTGCAGAAGGATGTTATATTTTGTCTTGTATTCCTAGCCGGCACATGGAATCAAAGGCACACTCATCAAAGGACCTTGGCGTCAACCCGCCAACAGAATTCACATGTTAGCAGATTTGCAGATGAGAAGGATAATACAGTGTCTCCTCTTTTACGACGCTTGTGTCATAAGGTAGGCAAAACATTACGCTATACGCATCATTGCTTAGTATATTTCAGCAAATCGCTCTCTATACACTACCAATGGGAATATATGTCGAGCAATATGCTGAAGTAGGCCAAGTTACGAACACATAGCGTGGTCTGTCACAAGCTTTATGTTCCACCGTTTTCACATGTTGTTAAAAACATTAGTAAAATATGTTATCAAAATCACCCACCACATTTCACAAACCACTAAATGTTCTATAAACACGTCTTAAATCAGTTAAAATAATAATTCTTACAGATATATTATTGCACATCATAAAATTAATACTTTACTTATTATATTGAAAACATCTTTTGTAATTTCATACTGTTATGAATTTCATTTCATTTATTAGAAATTTCTTCAATGATTGAATTTATTGTTTGTACGTATTTGTGTTACATTACCTTCTTGATATTAACTAAGCCAATCAATTCGATTATCCTTCCCAGTTGTACAGTCAAAGATTCACTATTCCGTAATTGTATGTTTTAGTTTATAATAAATAGTTTGAAATCTATTCTAATAAAATATATAATGTTAAAATTCTATTTCATTGTCTACCTAGTTGGTTTTATTGTAGTTCCTACATAAGAATTTATTTATTGTATTTTATGTGACTAAAAAACAAAAAATCGGAAACTTTTAATTGAATGAATACAAAATTGAAAGATTTGGACTTGGTTTTCATCAGCGATCTTAGCAGTGATAACGGACTTAATATATGTCGCAGATGATTTCAATTAGACTATGAGGACAGTCCACTTCTAGCACATTTCCATGTCCTGGCTCTTTTGTTGTATTTCTTGAATAAAAATAAGTTTTAATCCACTAATATAATTTATTAAGACTCATTTTAGGTAAAAGCATTGAGGGTGTAAATAAATAATTGTCTAAATACATAATAAATGAAGCATCCTGTATATTTTCCCAGCAAATTCAAGAAGTACATGTAAAATATGGTGAAAAAGCATATAAATGACATAATTTGAAGACTTACCTTTCTATTTGAGCTACTGGTCTAAGGTTTATTGATTCTGGAGTCGGTGAAGTAATTTTTCAGTTCAATAACAGTATATATTCGCATTTAAACGATTTTTTTGTGTAACAATTTGGTTGTTAGAAAACAACTAAAAATCAACAAGACTTTCTCAGGCGTCCCCGACTTCTGCTACCATTAAAATTTGCATCATATATTCTCCTTACACTCCTTTCTTCGCTCATTCGCTCTACATGTCCAAACCATCTAAGCATCAATTTCTTAATCTTACTCATTATGCTTACATCAGCCCTGCACTCTTTGCGGATCGCCACATTTCTCACACGATCATACATGGTTTTACCACACATACGCCTCAGGGATCTCCTTTCTACAGCATTCAGTCTACTTTCATCCTTTGTCTGCCAGTTCCATACCTCACTTCCGTACATCAGGGTAGGTACCAGAACTCCATTTTGGACTCTTAGCTTCGCTTCTCCACAAAAAGAATACATAAATATTGCTTATCGTTAGTATAAGTTTTCGATTAGTTTTGAAAATAATGTAAAATGAATGACCTACGACGGTGAAGAAAATTGGAGTTATATTGATTGTTACATCTAAAGAATTTTCTCTCTTGCAAAAGCCACGTGTTTTAAATCTTTCGATGCAATATCATTATCTTTTACACAGCAAACATCACTTCGTCTTTTTCATTGTCATCATATAGTTCAGAGGTTCCCAAAGTGGTCTATATGGACTCCCAGGGGTCGATATCGGCATGTTGGGGGTCCATGTCAGCGACAAAAAAAATTTGGGTCCACGAGATTCAAATGGGGGTACATACGAGCGGACCCCCATTTACCTCAAGTCAACATTTAGGAGTTCCGTAAATGACACAATAGACCTAACACAAATATAATAGAATGAGAAATTACTTATTTGATATTTGTATTTTTATATTTCGTAAAGTTGTTAATTGAGGTTAATTGAGTCTACGCCCCTTTTCTCGTCAGAATTAATATATTCAAGCAAAACATTGCACATTGGAAGCCGCGAATTTTTCTAGTTCCCCAACATGTTTTTGAAAAACGTCCAGGGTAATAATGACGTTCAACATTTAAATGCACTTCACACAGACTTCAAAACTAAGTTTGAGGACATTTTGACTATGGAAATGCAACGTTGAAGAATCAGATATCATGTGACAAGAAGTACTGACCGGAATAAGCACTGACAGAGAACTTAAGAGGCAATTCTGTAGGGCCAGCTACAGAAAGAAATTCCCATTGCTTATTCTGCTTCATTTTCATTTGGTGTAATACCTCACAAGGGCGCCCCTGTCTGCATAATGTAAAGACAGAGGAACTATACCGCCACCCGGTTGTTGGACAGGCAAGAGAAGGGAATATTGTTACTAAAAAAATAAATGATTATCACATGGGACGTTAATAGTTTTAGGAAAATTCAATGTTCGGCAGGCAGGGGGTCTACGGAAAAAAAATGGCAAGTGGTCTAAGGGGCAAAAAAGTTTGGGAACTTCTGATATAGGTGACGTCATTTTATAACCTGCTGAAGAGAGTTATCAGTTATTTACTCTTCAGCGTATAATATGGCTCGTTATTCTTGGCCGTTTATTCGTTCTCTCAAAATATTAATGTTTTTTTTATCTTTGGATACTTAGATCTTGTCAGATCTACAGGTTGCATTTAAATTTACTTCTTATTTTATAGTATCCAGAACATTGTGAATTTCGCCCACAAATAAGGCTGTGTTTAAATTCTCTCTTCAAAAAGCTTTTAAATTCATTTGTTCTTCAAAATGGATTTTGTTAATAATAGTAATTTTCTTCAGTGTATTCACTTTGTTTAAGCATTTTTTAATACAACGAAAATAACAAACTTGGAAACTACGTTCTAAAACACGAACGTACATTTTTATTAAATTGCTGTCTTAAACAAAGCTAATTTTTCAATTTTCGATATTGATTCGCCACCAACAAAGTTAGTTATAATAATAATAATAATTTTTATTCCAGGATGAGGGGAGGTTAGTGCAATCCCACACGTCCCATATAGATATACATATTTTTTTGTACAATAGATATGTGGAAAATGCAAAAAATTATAAAAAAGAATAAATTGAGTGAGCTTGGGCCCAGCGCTCACTTAGTAGTGGCGTTTGGTGCTGCTAGGCTGCAGTCATCAACGTATTGGCGGAGGCCATTAGCCGCATCCTGGCTCCAGTGACCCGGTGTCTTATCAGGCCGGCAAATCCATTCAGTCCTAGTTCCGTGAACATTGTCGATGCGCTGCTGTATCTTCGGTATCCAAATGTGATTCTACAGGCGTCATTATATTAAATTCAGAGTCGTTCCATCGAGCAAGTTCGGTAGTGACACCATGTCTCACACGTATACAGGCCAGTACAGAATGCGTTGAACAGTATGTTTTTACGGTATTGCTGCATTTGCAAAATCTGCGGGACATTAGAGACTGTCGTTCGAAATCGCCATCGATCATTAGGTCTTGATTAATAATGTGCCCCAAGTATTTTACGTTCGAACATGTATTTATTCTTGCCTCGTTAAGGTATACGGGGAGCATCTTACTTGTATCTGGATTTTTTCCGTGGTGGAACGCAATCAATTCCGCCTTCTTCGGGTTGTACATCATATTATGCTGTTTTCCATATTCTTCACAAATGTTTAAAGTAATCTTTATCCCTTGATCGACGGAGCTATGAGAATCGTGTCGTCCGCTTTGATATCCAGTAGCCCGCTCTAATGTCAAGGCGACTTGACAACTCGTCCATGAATACATTAAATAGGATGGGGGACATACACACTCCTTGCCTTACTCCTGACCGCAAATATATAATATTTTCCCACTTGTCACTTAATATACCTACATCTTTTCCTACATCAAATCTGCTTGCAAAGAGAGTATCAGAAAAAATGCTACGATGGTTTGGAGAGAAACTAGTTTAACTCATTGTTCAGTTTAGTTCTATAATAGAGTATAAAATAGTCGTCACGTATCAACTATCAGTCCGAAAGAAAGCGCCATTCCTGTTTACCGATGCTTAAAAAGTGTTGGCACCGTGTTGATCGACGAGCGCATTGCACGCTCAATTTAACACTGCTGCAGAAGCAGGTGTGTAGAGAAGTCTTACCCCCACCACCAAATTCCCTAAATCGCCTCCGATTGCAGGGAGGTGTGTAAGGCCCTCCTTAGACTCCAGCGAATGGCGTTATACACACTCATGTTAGTAAATCTAGTTAAGGCGATGCACTACGTAGTGTAATAAGGTTTAAATTCCCGCTTAACACCATCCGACTGTTTTGATTTATGCAAGAAAAAAACATGGCCAAAAAGTGCCTTTTATTTTATTTTGTGGATGTTCAGGGATAAATATTTAATTTTTTTCCGATCATTTTATAAATAACTTAATTTGTAACATTATACAATAAAATAATAACCGAAAATGGGTTCGTAAGTAGGAGATTTTGAACTTTTAAGCAGTTTAAAAAGGCCTTGTAATCGCTAGGCGAATCAAGAATGGACTGTAAAATTAATTGTGAACTTGAAGTTGACACAACGATGGTTAGAGATGGTGAACAGGGAGTAAGGAAGGAATCCGACTTACCCCTTTGATGTTCGTCAACGATGTTGCTGGTTGGTTTCACTCACAGGAGATGATCACACGCAACTTCCACAACATCTGGGTTGGGTAAGAAAACACTGATGGGAACCGAATATATTCACTGCACAGTAGGTATTCTACCCCGAATTGATATCAATAATAGCACTGATCATAAAGAGATGTTCCTCAAACCGGCTTCATCAATAAACTGATTTGACAGTTAAGTTTATTGTTGTAAATGTCACACAAACGTGGGTACAGTCGGATAATGACAGGTACTTGTAGGTAATAGGATGGGAAAATTTCAAGGACAATATTAAAGGAATATAGTTGCGTCAACAGGCCTCATTCATTATTTTTTCTGGGCTTATTAAAAGATTTATCTAAAAAATAGTGGATTATTTCAACGGCCGAGATGTATTCTACTCGAAGTATTTAATTAAAGCATCTGAAACATTTCTAGGCGACCAAATTTTCAAACCAAAAACAAATGACTTTGAATTTCTACGTAGTGCACCGCCTTAATTCGAAGATAACTCTTTCTTGAAAATGGAAAGAACGTAGAAAAATTACGAACTCGGACTTTGATTGTCAAGATTAAACCTATAAAAATGTTAAACACATTACAAAGAACTAATGTTTTTAATTCACATTCCTTTCTCACAAATTTAAATTATGCTGTCTCAGTTAAAGTCACAAGGAGGAAATCCATAATTGGTTTTATTTTACTAAATAACACTTATGTACAAACTGATTAAATGTAAACTGTCGATTTCCCAAAAATTAATAAATAAATAAATATATTTTATTATAGATAGGCACCTTGGTAGGTATGTACTTTGTCTCTTGTCTGAATTCCTGAAACATCAATCCCAATTTTGATTTGGCACTTGACATCATAACAAATCCAAGTTAATTGAACTAGTGTTACAATCACTCACAGATAACAGACAGAATTCCAATTGAAATTAGTATGTTTGGGGAAAGATTAAATTTTTTTTGGGCGCATTACATAGTTCTATTGCTTAATCTTTACAGTGATTACACACATGTTTACTTTAAAAGATAACAATTGTTCCATTTGTACACCTTTACCCAGAGTACACTGGGAAGAACTAAGAAATTTTTATGCCCAAATGTGTAGATCCGAAAAAAAATCTTAATTTTAATTTTTAATTTTAATTTTATTTTTTATTTTATTTTTTTATTTGGAGAAAACATAGATACAGACAGTAAACAAAAAAATAATTAGAGAAATCACCTGCAACCTAACTATTTCTCACACTGCAAGTATATTGTTGTAAAATATTATTTTATTTTCGTATTTATTTTTCCCCCTTTTGTCTTACCAGCTCGTATTTGATCATAAAAATCGTTGTCCTCCTTGCTGTCATGGTGAGAAATATTATTATACGGTGTTAGAGAGAAAAAAAACCACACTTTATATTCAAATCTAAAAGTTAACCACATACGAAATGCAATGTACACTTTTATGAAATCTAGAAACTTTAGGTTCTGACCCCAATTTGATAAAAAAATAATGAATTGTTTTATTATTATTTTCATATGAAACGACAAAAAAGTGAGTTCATCAAAATATATGTATAATAATTTAAATGTTTTTTTTCGCTGTCAATAAAGTCAATAGAGGCCTGAGTGTTAATAGACGGGTACATATGCAGATATGAGAGAATTTTGGCTGTCTAATTTCAAACTATTTCTGTTTCAGGAAAGTAAATTTGACAAACTTAGTAAATGTTATCAAATTGGAAATAAATAAATTTTGCAGTTGCAATACTTATAAACCGCGGTGTTAATAGTAACTTGACTTATTACTATAGCGTTTGTTTGGTTAAAACGGTCTTAAACCAGGCTCAAGGCCGGCTTAACCACACCAACACCTTGAGCCCGGTGTACGCTTAAACTAAAATCGATCCAAATGTGACGTAGATCCTAAATATATAAAGTCATAATGAACAACACATTATCATTTTAAATTAAAAAATGTGAAATAACACAAATAAAATTTACTTGCGCACACCGGGATTTGAACCCGCGACCTTTGGATTCGTAGCCGATTCGTAACAACTCAACAACAGAGTAATTCATCTTGGGTTCCTGCACTCTCTATTATTTATATGGTGTGTTTCTCCTGTAATGTGATAAAATGTATTTGTCCTGTAATATGATAAAATGTATTGGTCCTGTAATGTGATAAAATGTTTTGGTCCTGTAATGTGATAAAATTTATTTGTCCTGTAATGTGATAAAATGTATTTATCCTGTAATGTGGTAAAATGTAAAAGCCCAAATAAATACAGGCGGGTATTTATTTATTTAAAAAATACCCGCCTGAAACACATACGTATTAAAAATATGATGTATTTATTTGGTCTTTTACATTTTATCACATTACAGGACCAATACATTTTATCACATCATAAATATTTTAGCAGATACTTTCAATATCACCCTGTCTAAAGACCATCATTCAAAATCAAAAGTTAATGCTTGAAATGTTTCAGATGCTTTAATTAAATACTGCGAGTAGAATACACTTGGCCTTTGAAATAATCGAGTATTTTTTAGATAAGTCTTTTTATAAGCCCAGAAAAAATAATGTATAAGGCCTTTGAAAACTGCTTAAAAGTTCAAAATCTCCTACTTACGAACCCATTTTCGGTTATGATTTTATTTTATAATGTGGCAAATTAAGTTATTTATAAAATGATCGAAATTTTTTTAAATATTTATTTTTGAACATCCACAAAATAAAATAAAAGGCACTTTTTGGCCATGTTTTTTTCTTGCATAAATCAAAACAGGCGGATGGTGTTAAGCGGGAATTTAAACCTTATCGCCATCTACGTAAGGGTTGTTATTGATAGCGGCTCAATTAAAAATACTACACGACGTAGTGCATCGCCTTAAAAAAAAACCTTACCCAACCCAAAGCGGTCCTGTTTTAATCCAAGATAAATATAAAAGATATCATTTTATTAGTTTTATTTAAACAATGATTTTAATAATAATATAACGAATTTAGTATCTAGTTAGTTTCAGAATGTTTCATAAGTCGGACCTTACTGACAAGTTACATTAGATGTTTTTAGTGACAGTTTGTTTTCCATCAATTTTTTTTAATTAACCAATTTTAATACTTGTAAGTTAAATTTGAACTATATTCAACTTTTTAAAATCGTTAATCGCTCATTTTGAATCAAAATATATTTTACTTATAATTAACGAAAGATCTGACGTTTCTCCGCAGGGGTAGGCAGAAATATTGAGTTTTGGCATGTACTCTTTGCGTATCTGTAACATTTTTTTTAAATATTCCAACTAAGTATTTGATTCATTTGATCATGTTCTGTTTTTCCCAATTCATTTTCCTGCGTACCCAGGATCTCTGTATTACCGGGACAACGCCTCTAACTACTCAGCCACCGGGACCTACATTTTTTTACATCATTTTTAACTAATTGTCTTCAACTATTTTTTTCCTATTTTTAGCTGATAGCTCTTTGAATGATTACAAAGTTCTGAAGAAATTATTTTGAAATTTTGACACAATGGTGCTTTCAAATACGCATTAATTTTATATACCTATATTATATAGGGTTCCATGATAACTCAACACAGTGAAAATTCAACACACTTTTAAAAAGTGATATAAAGTCATTAAAAACGATGAAATTTTTTTTTTTAACCCAACCTAACCTAATCTAACCTAACCTACATAACTCAGTTATTAAAGTTTTTGTTACATCACTTTCCATGACTTTATATAACTTTTTAAAGATGTGAAGAATTATCAGTGTGATGATTTATCCGGTTACCATTATATAGATGTCACCTGTGACGGGTAAAAACATTCTTTTCTTAAGAAACAGCGCCATCTGTTGGACAAACATGCCTTTTTAAATCAGCGCTTCTGTTGAACGTAAAAGCAACTCGCGCTACTGTTTCTCTATCAGCACAAACAGACTGAGGCACTGCAACGCGTGGTGGTGTACACCTAGTATTAAATATATATTTTAATATATTGTATGTCATAAAATTTGGCTAATTTAAATAGAGCCGTTTTTGTGAAAAATCACCATAAATCAAATCAATGTAAATAAATTCAACACCCATGTTCTTTAATATTTTTTTTGCAGAAAAATGGGAAACTTAATGCAGTTGGTTTCAGTAATAATACTGTTTTCCAGTGCGTACATAAACGAATCAATGGCTTATAAAATATTACTGCTTTGTCCATCTCCTACAAGAAGTCATTCTGTCCTTATTAAAGCCAAGGCGGATATTTTACATAGCAAAGGGCACGAGGTGAATATATATTTATTTATTAATTACACGCCCTAGTGGGCTTTTCTTTAAAAAAAAATACAAGCATTTTGTATCAGAGTAAACACTTAAAAATTAATACAGTATAGAAGAATGTAAACATAATCGCAAAAATGAATCCTCACGCATATAATTGAATTTAAAAGATTCAACAAAACAAAATAGTAGAAGCGGAGAAGTTATATGGGTACATAGGTCTATTCGTGTCTAGAAGAATAAAAGTGATAGAATATACAACATTTATACTGATTAGTTTTCAAATGAAATATATCACCCAGATCAGAAAGACTGTGAAGTCTCGGAATCAGAGAATTTTGGTAAGCTAGTGTCCTGGTGTTATTGAAGTAAAAAGGTAAGAAATGTCGGCATGATTTTTTGGGAACAAGGATATTGATACATTGAAGTAATTCGGGACAGTCAATTTTAAAATGTAGTAAATAAATGTTATATATATAAATAACACATTTATTAACCTCTCCAGCGTTTTAAGGTCATATATGACCGGTAGTCCATATTTTAAAATTAATTAAAGAATTTTTTTCCTTTTTTTTGAAAGATTAATAATAGTTATTTCCAGCTTGCTTCAAATATTTATACTGGATGCCATTAATAAAGTCCTAAAAATAGCCAAAATTAATAATTTATGTATCGCGATAATCGGTTTAAATTTATTTATTTTATGGATACGTGATTTAGATGTGGTTTTTTGTGATATTTCACCCTCCATGCTAGGGATGACCCTGTGTTATGGCGGGTGAATTTTACAGTTTGCGGACATAGAATCTATACATTACTATAATATAAAAAAGAGAAATAAGAAAAATGATGTATAGCTAGTTTGGGTTGCAAGAAAAGGATGGAGAAGTTAGAGAATTATAAGAAGATGAAAAATTATTAGTAAACAGGTCACACTAATTAATTATGTACATACTATACCGCTAAGTTAAGGAATGAGGATATATTATGTTTTGTCTGAAAGGTGATCAAATTGATGTGTAGAATGAATAGATATTGTATTTGTAATGTATTCCGTGTGTAAGGATCCATTTCGTAATTTGTTTTTTAAAGGAATGGGGTTGACTCACGGTTTTTAGGTTTTCAGGGATAAGGTTAAAGATTTTAGGAGCTAGGAAGAAAAATTGTCTTTGAGCTGACGTGGTGTGTAGTGAAGGTACTTTGTAGTGACCGTTGGTTATTGTTCTGGTGGTGTAGTTGTGTTGTAAAAGAGTTTTGTTTTTATATTTGAACAGGAAATGTATTAGCAAAAATTTTAGGTGGAGTTGTCGTATATTTGAGACCTTATACTCTATGAAGAGTCGAGTGGAGAGGTATCTTGTCGGTCGCTTGTTAATGACACGTATTTCCATTTTTGGGTTTTTAGAAGAGGTTTAATGGTAGATTGTGCACAGTCACCCCAGATTATAATGCTGTAAGCTAGTAGGGATTGGCAGAGAGCGTAGTATACAGTTTTAAGAATTGAGGTGGTAAGGATATTTCTTAGATTTCGAAAAGCATAAGAGAGATTGCGGAATTTAAAAAATGTTACGTATTTATTATTATATGAAAGAGATTCTTAGAGATTATTCAATATCTATATAAATGAATTATGTAACAGTTCATTTGCCGATCATATTATCACCTTTGCCGATGACACAGTATTATTATTTGAAGGCAAAAATTGGAATGAAGTTCATAGTAATGCAGAAATTGGTATTAACAAGGTAAAACAATGGCTAGATAATAATCTTCTCACTCTCAATACTGACAAAACTAAATTCATTTGCTTTAGTGCAACTCAAGCGGGACAACCAAGAGAAACTCAAAGAATTATTATACACCATTGCAATGACCCAAACACTTGCAATTGCAATACCTTAGAGTATGTGGATAGCATAAAATATCTAGGAATTATTGTAGACAAGAATCTGAGATGGAATGAACATATCTATTCAATCTCCACAAAGGTCAGAAAACTCACGCATCTTTTCATGGCGATTAAAAATATTCTATGCGCAAAAGATCTAAAACTAATGTACTATGCCATGTGCAACTCTTTACTTGAATATGCATCTTTAGGATGGGGAGGATGTACCAAATCAATTCTGGACCCCTTAGCCAAAGCACAGAAATCACTACTAAGGGTCATACTTAAAAAACATTTAGATACCCCAGTAATGATTTATTCAAAGAGATAGGAGTTCTGGATGTGAGGCAACTATTTATAAGAAAAGTTATATTATACACACAAAAATATCGTCACCTCTTCCCCTCCGTAGAACATTATCACAACACCCGACATGCAGGGAGGAATCCAATAGTTCCACTTGCTACTATGACATCCCTTGCTCAAAGACAATATTCTTACCTAGGTCCAAAAATGTTCAACCTTATACCCGGTTCTTGGAAATTGAAAAGTGGAAGCGTCCTGCGTAAATTAGTCAATGATTGGATTCTAAACTTAGGGAGAGTCGAAAGTGAACGTATGCTGTATAACTGTTAAACAAAATCACCAAACTTTCCTGATCACTAGACCAAAATTCCTACCACACTTCATTGAGTTCTGATATTGCTCCGCAATGTTTCGACATCCATTCTGATGTTTTTATACCTTCTGATGTTTTTCAACCTAAGATTTATGGTTATGCGCCCCTGAAGCCTGTCTGCTCATTAGGTACATCACTACTGTAAAGCGTATCACATTTGTACGTCGCACACTAACTCTGTGTGAAACTTGGTACCTACTACGGTAATGATTTATAATAAATACATAACACAATATGGCGTACGGAGTAATGCACCAATTTCACCAAAGTAGCACTATATCAGGTACTATGTATTTATATTCATAGTTTATGTTTCATAGTTTATATTTCTATCTATATATATAGTTATTGTTTTTACATTTTAGCAGTAGTTCAATAAATGAGCGCGGTGTATATTCGTATTGTCGTATAATATAATTTGTTCTGAATTCATGTTTTAATTCAGTGAAAACAATCATGCACATAATTTATTACACATTCTAGTTACAACGCTTACCTCATACTCTGTAAATTTTAATATTTTATGTTACCAGGTTAATTCGGTAAATCCGATTATAATATATGCTACCAGCTTCATTTTTTCTACTTCTCACAAAACAATGTATGTGTACTTATATTTATTATATACATTTTCTTTATTACACAACTTAGTTTCAGAGAAAAATGAAACTTTTTTTTGGTTTTTGTTATGTAATTATGTACATTTCAGTAATAATATGAACTAAACATGTCAATTTGTCTGTCCTAGAACGGGAAACTTTCCTAGTTGGACAGGCAAAGCATCCAATATGTAATATGTACTTTCTTTTGATAAATAAATAAATAAATAAATAAATAAAGATAAAAGTGAAGTTAAATTTTTCTTACGAATTCCCCAAACAAAACGAGTGTGTTTTGAGAATATAAACAATGGAGACATAACATTACATTATTCACAAACCATCAGAGAAATAATCTTTTATGGACCTCTTGCATTTGGTAAGTTCGCAGCTGAAAATATCCACTGTAGAAAATACGCTATTGTAATTATTGCAAAGTCTGTTCAGGCAAGAATTCTGATTAGAGTTCGTTTTGCATTGATCCACCCTGAACAGGACACAAAAGCGTGTATTCTAGACTATTGGTCCTTAAGGTAATTGAACGCGATGACAAAAACTAACCTGTAAACCTAATCTCATCTTAACCTAACCTACGTAACATTTTTCATGACTTTATAGGTGTGTTGAATAATCATTGTATTTATTTATCCGATCACCCATTCGTGTTTTTCGTTTTCATACAAGTTTGTTTGAGAAGAAATATTCATTGGACGATCTCTGCCTGGGACTAACATAATAATCATTTTATGTTGCAGGTGACAATTATAACGGGGTATCCAACAGGAAGACATAATTTTTCTAACTACGAAGAAATATTAGTTCCCGAAATGGCCACTATGAGATGTAAGTATCAACTCTGATTTATGTACGGTACCATTTCAACCAATGTACAGATTGCAAACAAAGTTCTGTCTGTTTGTGCGTTAAGTTCTTCTAAACTACGCAACAAATTTTGATAGAGTTTTCACCATCATTTAGAAAATTTCTTCCGGAAGGTTTATGTATCTAAAACATGCATATTAAATTTATAAAAAGTAAAGAAAATTCAATTTTTTGTAATCAAGTTGTAAAAAATATATTTTCGGGAGCTCACATTGGTAACGCTGGCCAAACCTTATGAAATACATAAAAATAATTTACTACCGAATTGTATATCTTAAAAAGGTCTACAGAAAAATCTGCGATGGTACATGTCTATCTTCTAAGGATAACCCCAGAAACGCCGGGTATATCCCTTCCCTCTCTCCATAATTTTAAATCATTGCCTAGAACAACACCCTTGAAGAGTGAAAGCCATAAATCTTGTTCCATGGAAATAATACTGGCATTTTGTTTTTTTTTTTCAGCCAATCACAACGGATTCGAAATTTCAAACTACGGTCAAGTGTTAATGACGTTGGGGTTCTCATATCTGACCAAACACGTCACAGATTTGGTTTTTGCTAACACAGCTTTTCTGGAAATGTTGGCCGACAGGAAACGAACCTTTGACTTGGTAATCTTTGAGGATCTTGTGAGCCAACATTTCATTGGGTGATAATTCTTAAATAATTCATATTATAATTAATTTTTATTGTTATTTGAGTTTTTATCCCGCTAAACTACAATTAAGCAGTTTGTCACATGTTCAATTACAATGTAAATATATCTATTCATAATTTTATAGATGATTGCCATAGGTTACTTCACTTCATTCGCTACGTTTGGCAACTTAGCAGGAGTGCCCGAGTTTATTTAGTGAGGTTTATTTCAATTATTTTACAAGCAATAATTATTAGCCTGAAACACTCATCCACATTGAAAAATCTCCTGATAAAAGATACATGACGCCAACGGGACTTGAACCCGTGTCCTGTCGATTTCCGGTCGACAGCTCTGACCACTGAGCTATGGCGGCTTATCTCTTATCCACGAAATAATTCAATATATACTAGTTTTTTTTTGTGCTATGCATAAAAAATCTTGTCTTAAACATTAGTTTACAAAAAAATAATGATTAATATTTGACAAGTTCAAGTATCTTCACCAAAAAATGTAGACAATTTGTTTCGACGCCATCTAGTGAGAGAGTTAGCACTTACAATGCCTTTCTCATATAAAATAAAGTTGGTTGTTTTCAGGTGAAAAAAAATGTAATAAGCAGTAATTGTTGAATGAAACACTAGTATATATTGAATTATTTCGCGGATAAGAGATAAGCCGCCATAGCTCAGTGGTCAGAGCTGTCGACCGGAAATCGAAAGGACACGGGTTCAAGTCCCGTTGGCGTCATGTATCTTTTATCAGGAGATTTTTCAATGTGGATGAGTGTTTCAGGCGAATAATTATTGCTTATAAAAATAATTGTTACCCTTTGTGCTATGCATAAAAAATCTTGTCTTAAGCATTAGTTTACCAAAAAATAATGAGGTTTGTTTCGGTCTTGGCGGCGGAAGCGTGGCGGGTTAGATCGGGAGAGACGGGTTGACTTTTGACCCATTGCCTTGCACCGAAGTGGGAGGGATGGATTCGTATGTCTGTCACTCCTGGACAAATTGACTACCAGACCCACCCACCCCTGATACCTCTTTCCTTCTCAGAACTTCCCCTAAAAAGATTCTCCACAAAGTATCCCCAAAGATCTAATTATGTGGAGTTTTCAGCATATATCTAAATCTATTTGGTAATTCGCAATTTTTTATATTATGTTGAATATTTTGAGTTTATTTTCCAGTTTTATTGTTATGTTTTGGAATTCTTCATTCTTGTTGAATCTAGTGTTGTACTTTTTTTTTTTTAAATTTATTTATTTCATCAAAAAATTACAGAATATATATAATATATCATTAGTAAGTTGTATAATTATATGTCTGTTAGAAACAATGAAATTGTTGAAAGAATAATGTTACAATAATACGGCAGTTTCTAATATAAGAAAAAATATATATGAATGTAAGAGTGTTATATAGAAATGGCATAATATACTATATTTTAGGTTGTGCATAACCTGCCTCACTAGGCGAACCTGTATTGAGGCAGAATTTTTAGTTAATTATTTCTCCATTTTGTCTATGGTTTGCTAATATGTAAATGTTTAATATGGGTTCCCATACAGCAATCCATTATTTTAGGTTACATTATTGTTTACATATTGTAGATACAGATAGAATAAGTTTAAACACAATACATACTATAATAACTCACTGTGACAAGGCATTTGGTTGTATTGTATTGTACTCATGCTGTATATTCCTCTTATAATCCATATTTTGTCTCATACATAGTAAGGCCTGCACAGTCAAGATATTTAAATTCCGATACAACAATAAAATGTTTCGTCTCATTACTATCATTACTACTAGCGTAGATACTTGAAAAATCACGGGATATTATAGTTGTAGGATTTGTGTGAGCTGAAAGTATTTTTAAAATGTTTGGCTGACGATCATTTCCTTTCAAAAACGAATATTGTCAATTTTCTTTACAATATAACTATTAATTTTTGTTGACTAATTGCAAAGACGATAAAAATCTACGTTTTGAATATCGCACAAGAGACCCTACTGCTCCTGACCGTCTGGAGCCAGTGAGACTATATCATACACAATAATTGTTGAAGGCAGTGGGGTTATTCAGTTCTGGTCATAAAACACGGCTAAAGACGTTCTAAACAAGGTTTCAATTTTGAATGGTAGTCTTTTATCAGGGTTATACTTACTAGAGTATCATCCACTCTGGAACGTGCCGCAAATATACTGTATATTATTGTAAATGATTTGAACCTGCGATCTCCTGCTTGATAGTCGAGAGCCTTACCCATCGAACCACAATGCTGCCGAACCGCGTGGTGACATAGTTCCCCTATCTTTACGCTGTACAGACAGGGGCGATCTTGTGTCACATAAAAAAATAAAAGAAAATCCCTTAAAAAAAAAAAGGTTAATATATTAAAATTACTTTGATTGTACACGGAGAATACGTACTGATATAAAATTACTTTGATTGTACACGAAGAATACTTACTGATATAAAATTACTTTGCTTGTACACGGAGAATACGTACTGATATAAAATTACTTTGATTGTACACGGAGAATACTTACTGATATAAAATTAATTTTGATTGTACACGTAGAGTACGCACTGATATAAAATTACTTTGATTGTACACGGAGAATACTTACTGATATAAAATTGCTTTGATTGTACACAGAGAATAATTACTGATATAAAATTACTTTGATTGTACACGGAGAGTACTTACTGATATAGAATTACTTTGATTGTACACGGAGAATACTTACTGATATAAAATATTGCTAATTTATTAAGAATCTCTTCAAATCATTCGTAATCCCTCAAAAAGGTATTGTAGGCCTTTAACGATTGAATTGAGAGGTTTTCTAATAAACTTTCAGTAAAACACGAACGTGTTCATAAAAATTCTAATATATTCGCATTTCGTCAATGTATATTATCAGGAAAAATGCAGTTGCATGAACACGTGTTCCGATATATTATGAATGTACTTAAAGTTTATAAGGATATGGCCTGCTGTCCAGTTTATAACAGGATTTTAATAAATTAGAGAGATAGCGTAGATTCTCACTGCCTCGTAAACTCTGGTCCGCCATCAATAGGGTAAGGTCCTTAAAGAGTCGGCGATGTGTGAATGCGGTGCGGTGCAGACCACCGAAAATGCGGTCAAAGAATGACAGCTGCATTTATGTATTATTACGACTACATTTATTACGGCCGTAGTCTGGTTCACTAACCTAGTTGTTCCTCTCTGACTCCCCACGATACGAAATAAGAAGAATAATGAATCAGAAATACAATATTTTCTCCGTGTAGTAGAAATACCTATATCGCTGACTGTATTTTACTGTACTTTATCATGATTGCAGGCTGGGTGTCCGCTTCTCATGTCCCGTGATTCTGACCTCTTCAACGGGACAGCCGCATTGGTTGGCTCGCCTGTCTGGCAACTCCCCTGCGGCTTCCAGCGTGCCACATCAGTATCAAGCGTTCGCCCAGTCAGACATGGCGGGAGCTGTTTTTCGGAGGGCCAGTAACGTGTTGTCGGTGATCATGGATGAGATTCTGTATCAGTGAGTAGAGGAATCCAACCTGTCTCTTACTACCTAGCCTAACCGAACCCTAGCATAACCTAACCTAACCTAGCCTAGCCGTACCGGTTCCAGCTGTGTTTCAGAGGGCCATTAACGTAGTGTCGGTGATGTTGAATGAGATGCTGTAGCAGAGGGTGGAGGAGTTTAACCTGACTCTTATTAACCTAACCTAACCTACACTTACCTTTAATAACGCTTGCCTAACCAAATCCAACCTAATGTAGCCACACTGGTCAGACCTTTGCTTATATATAAATTGCAGCGACTGTGTTTCACGTTGATGTTGTAGCATTCGGTGGAGGAGTCTAACCTGACTCTTGTTAACCTAACCTAAACTAACCTTTAATAACGCTTGCCTAACCTAACCCAACCTAATCTAGGTACACCGGTCAGACCTTTGCTAATTTACATGGCAGGGATTGTGTTTCACGTAGATGTTAAATGAAATGCTGTAGCATTCGGTGTAGGAGTCTAACCTGATTCTTATTAACCTAACTGAACCTTTAATAACGCTTGCCTAACCTAACCCAAAGAAAGGATTGTGTTTCAGATGGCAATTATCCAGAAGTCCTATAATACTCAATGATTTTTGTCTGTCACTAAGCAATTGAAGAAATATTAAGTCTTCTAGTGAGGTCAGAACTTCATTTTTCACTTATATTTATTTCTGTGTTTTGTATTTGCTTGATCCATGTGAGTATCACTCTTTATTTTAATTTCTACTTATTTTAACATATTTTTACCTTTTTTGGTTTTGATTTTTCAGAATTGTAATGCTACCCTTGCAACGCTATCTGTACCATAAATACTTTCCAAATGAATCCAAGGTTTTTCCTTTTTCGGAACTGCATAAGAAGGTAGCAATGGTATTTCTCAACACCCACACATCCATTGGTGACGTAAGACCATTGATGCCCAACGCTGTGGAGATAGCTGGCTTCCATCTCGAAGATAAGCCACTGCCAGAGGTGAGAGGATATCTTTTTTACCGACAGGGTGCAGGCTTCTCTTTTTACCGTTGGTGGTTAATGCTACTCTACTGCACTCTGGCGGTAGAATTTAGGTAATTGTTTATTAGGAACATTTAAAAGATAAACGTTTTTAAGAATACTAATTCTGTGAAGAATTCAGACAAACGATTAAGTACCTACGTACAATATTAAATTATAACTGATTATATGAAGAATTCAGACAAGCGATAAAGTAACTACCTATGAAATGGTATATTTTCGATTGTTTTTTTTTCTTAATCACTCTGCAATAAGTGTCCTTAATCTAACGGGTAATTTACATAAACTTTCAGCTTCACAAATACTAAAACTATAATATCCCGTGGATTTTCGTATTATATAAAAGCATAATTTAAATTATAAGTTACATTTTAGTGAAGCCAGCAGTCCACAATGGAGTGCTGGCAAAAAATTTCTAATGTATGGCAGTGAAGCATGCAACAGTCGTCGTTCTATAAATGTAGAGATCTGCAATAACAATATTTATTTAATATTTACGATAGCACAGACTAATTGAGGCATGTAGAACGGGTGAAAGAAGAAAAGAGTGTTAGGAGAATATATGATGTGACAGTGAATGCAAGAAGAAGTCGTGGACGCCCGAGGAAGACATGGAACGATCAAGTGAACCAAATATATTAACCATGCTCTTCATGCATTCGATCATATTCAAACAAGTCTAAATTCCAATACAGATATTTTTTTATAGTCACTTCCCAAATTTAAAAGCAGCATCGTGTCAATGATATCATAAACTGTTCAATGCGGACACGAGTACATATACACAAACAAATCTATACGCTATACATGTCACTCGGTGATTACTAAATATACCACCGCATTTGAGACATAACGAAGGAAACATATCATGGCTACTTTAAAATTTTTAAAATCTGTAAATTTTAACTACAAACACTAAACATTCTTCATTTTGATGCTCACCCCTCTTCAAAGAACAAGCGCCAGCTTCTATAGAAGAGAAACATTAAAAAAATTAAAAGCAGTGAAAAGTAATAATACGATTTATTTTAGTTAGCATAAATGATTACACTTTGGTTAAGTTCACAGGTCTGTATACGAAACCCTCTTCAAAGGTGTTTTATTTATTTATTTATTTATTTATTCATTTATTTATTCATTTTTGGGAAATCAACAGTTTACATTTTTACAGATTGTACATAAGATATGTTTTTGATTTATTCGTCGTCAATTCGTCATTTCTGTCCCCATGATAAAAGCTTTCTCCATTCTGTTCAAATCCACTGATCACCATTATAGGATCTTCGAGATATTTTAAACAGCAATGCTGAAGGAGCTGTGTTCTTCAGCATGGGAGGAAACCTCAACATGTCGCACCTACCAGAGGAACTAAAGAGTGATCTCCTCAAGGTATTCGGGGAACTGAAGCAAACAGTTCTGTGGAAATTGGATGACAAACTCGCGGGAGTTCCAACAAATGTGATCATCAGGAAATGGTTTCCACAAGGAAGTGTTTTAGGTCAGTTGTTATTTTTATTTAAAATACATGTGTTTATTTTAAATACAAATACATGTATATTATTTACCTCGTGTAAAAACCTAACTTATAATCTAAACTTTACTAAACCAATATTCTTAACAGCTAAAGAAATAGTGAAATAGATTGTTTAAATAGCGGAATTATTGTATAAACTTGAAATTAAGAAGCCAATTTCAATATTTCCAAGTTAATTTAAATGTGCTACTTATTTCTTATTTTTAAAGTTGTCGTAAAAGGAAATACTATTTTTGAAACTAGACAAATTTGTCTTTAAAATGTTTGTTTTTGAAATAAAATAATATTTATAAAAAATAAAATTTTAATATCAAACCTGAAAATATTAACAAAAATACTTACAGGGAGATTTTGATAGAATTCGATATTTAGAAAACACATTCCATTTGTGCAGGGAATTAATAAAAAAAACTGTCACTTTACTTTTTATCCCATTTTTACAATATATTTTTTTCTTTTTAACTTATTTTACACTTTTTTGTATTTTATACATGGAATCATGTACACATATTTAAGATAAACTGGGAAAAATAATAAATTACCTTTTCAGCATCTTACTGCAATGGGAGAGGATGGATTCCTTATTCCTTCCTAGAACTTCCACTCTCCTTCCTTTCTTTAAAAGCCCTCTCCACAACATTCCCAAAGATGACATAAGCCCTGAGGGAATTTATTTTCCACAGATATTATGCCGTGTTGCGTTACCTCTTTCTTTATCCAACGTTTCGAACAGCATTGCAGTGTACATCATCAGGGCAGTTGCGTAATCAGATTACACATCTGCCCTGATGATGAACACTGCAATGCTGTCTGAAACGTTGGCTAAATAAGGAGGCAACACGGCATAATACCCCAAAAAAAACACTATAATACTTTTGGCCGTGAAAATCTCAAATCATACCTATTTTTCACAGGGTATTCTGTGCCAATCTAAAACAAAGGTTAATTAGGTTAGGTAAGGTGGGGTTAGGTTAGGTAAGAAATCTACAGTCTCTCGTGTCTAGGATGAACGAAGTATGCATGAAAAACGAGTTAATGATGAATGTAAGTAAGTTTAAAGCAATGGTGTTTGAAAGAGAGAGTACGAAAACAGTGTGCAATATAGTTGTTGCTGAGGAATACTTGGAGCAGGTGGATGAGTTTGTGTATTTAGGAAGTATGTTCTAGAGAGATGGGAAGGCTGACAGAGATATTGAAACAAGGGGAAATGCAGGTAACTCCATTTATGGAGGACTGAACGCAGTTGGCGCTATCAAAAAATTGTCCAAAGAAGCGAAATTAGCAGTCCACAATGGAGTGCTGGTACCTACCCTGATGTATGGAAGTGAGGCATGGAACTGGCAAAGAAAGTATGAAAGTAGGTTGAATGCTGTTGAAATGAGATCCCTGAGGCGCATGTGTGGTAAAACCATATTTGATCGTGTGAGAAATGTGGATATCCGCAAAGAGTGCAAGGCTGATGTAAGCGTAATGAGTAAGATTAAGAAAGGAACGCTTAGATGGTTTGGGCATGTAGAGCGAATGAGCGAAGATAGGAGTGTAAGGAGGATATATGATGCAAATGCGAATGGTAGCAGAATTTGGGGACGCCCGAGGAAGATATGGCACGATCAAGTGAATCAGATACTCGAGTCGGGCCATGTCAAGAGTCAGAATAATAAAATAGAATGAGGCAAGAAGTGTGTGCCAAGATCGAGTTGTTTGGCGGTCCGTCCTCTCTGCCTACCCCTGCGGAAACGGCGTGATGGTTAGTTAGTTATGTAAGAAATCACCTTCCTTCAATGTTCTGCCAATGTTTTTTTTTAATTACAGCTCATCCTAACGTGATACTGTTTATCACCCACTGTGGTATGCTAAGCCTGACGGAGGCGAGTGCGGCGGCAGTCCCGCTTGTCATATTGCCGGTGTACGGTGATCAGAAACACAATGCGGAGGGCGCAAGAAGTCGCGGTCAGGGTGTAATAGTGGAAATTTCCAACTTCACAGCTGAGGCAGTGCGATGGGCCGTACACGAGGTCTTAAATACAGACAGGTTAGTTCATTAATCACTCAGATCTATGGAACATTCTGTCAAATGGTAAGATTATTTCCGCTTTGCTATAAAATCAAATAAAATGGAATATTTCTGATCGTACCTGAATCTGAAAACAATAAACTGTTTTTACTAAAATATTTTATTATTAAAAATATACATTTGGGGATCTGGTGAGAGGCACAAAATGAAAGACGGTCGTGAAAGACCGTGTTTCACGACAGATGTTGAATTCTCCGGAATGCAGGCGTTGATGTGCTGAGCCCTCGTTGAGCCTTGTTAAGTGACGGCTGGTTGATGACTGACTGACTGCTCGCTGCGTCGGGCTTATTTATACGGTACAGCCGACGGCAACAGTAGGTAGGCGAGATCGCAAGTAAAACGGAGACACTCGCTCAGACTGGGTCCTACTGAAACTTTCGGTGGCGCTGCTATTACGCATAGGCGATAGGCTAGAACCTTCTAGAGACACTCGCTCAGACTGGGTCCTACTGGAACTTTCAGTGGCGCTGCTATTACGCATAGGCGATAGGCTGGAACCTTCTAGCGAGTTGGCGTAGACCAACTGGCAACGTATTGCCGTAGGTAGGTCGCGTTGTTTACGATTGGTTCTCGGTAGTAACTCGAAAGTACATAGGTAGGTCGAGTTGTTTATAATCAGTGAGACAATCTGAATTATTCCACCCAACGCCTTTAATTTTTAAACATAGATTTTTTTTTAATGCAAACATTAAAACGTTTTAAAAACAGTTAATTTTATGTTATTTATAACTAAAAATACGTAAAAACAAAGACATATTTTAGTAGACAAATGTATTGTAAACATTACTGCCACCTCACTTTTTGTCTTTTCATGTAAAAATAATTAATACACATTTCACAAAATTTCATAATTTGCTTCCTAACAAAACTATGATTACATTAAAAAATTTCTGTGGTTGACTTTTCTCAATCCCTGTATTATCGACAACTTTATTTGTTACTAGTGCCTTCTATGAGTAACCACTTAAACTAATATCTAGGATATTATATCCTCTCACGTCTATTCTAAAATCAAGGTTTGCGTCTATGGCAATGCGTTACTCAAATATTTTTATTTATTTTCAGTTACAGGAAGGTTGCTAAGCAGATTCAACTGTCATTCTTTGACAGGCCGATGCCTCCAAGAGAAATGGTCAACTTCTACTCTGAGCACGTAATAAAGACACGTGGGGCTGGCCACCTGTCACCACCGGACAGGGGGCTACTGTCAATACTCATGCTAGACGTGGCGGTAATTTTATTGTTGCCGTCATTATTATTTCTAACCATCCTCATGTATAGCTGCAATAGATGGCGAAGTTGGAAAACTGGACTTGTCAAAAAGAATAACTGATGATTAATGCATTTTTTCAAACTTTTTGAAAAGCGTACATTTTCATGTGATTTGCGCAAATGCTGTCGTAAATCTACCCGATAATTATAACTCATATCCTCCTATTATGCCATATAACAATGACGTGACAAATTATAGTAATATCGTCACATGGCCTCCTTGGTCAAGGGGTAAGGCTCTCAACTAGCAATCCGTAAGTCGCGTGTTCGTATACCGGCGTGCGTAAGTAAGTTATACGAATTTGTGTAATTTCATAATTTATTAATTAAAAATAATACATAATGTACTTGCGATGCATTCTAGATTGGAAGATACTCACAGTATCGCCCTGGTTTAAGACTACAATTCAAAATTACAACGTTGCTGAAATTGGCTTTAGTCGTGTTTGGTGACTAGATCTGAATAGTTAGGTATTCCCCACCTTCCTATTTCCCATCTCCTTCCCTTCCCCACAACCTTCAGCGTAACATAATAATCCTGGTTTAATCCGTTAATTATTTATTTATTTTACGCCTATTAAAACTTTTACATACATATATAACAATATTTAAAAAATTATACTCTTAAATAGTGCAGGAAATTACTGTTTAAAACACAAATATAAAAAAAAATTTTGTATAATTCGATCCACACAGTATGTAGGTACAAAATATAAATATAAAAAAACGAAAATAATTTTTTTCTTTCAGCCGACAAAATACTGTTAACGTGCAAAATCCTGTAATACTGTCAATTTAAATAGCTTTATCAAAATATTCCCCTACTTGATGAAAAAAAACTTCAATAAGTTATGCTTATATAATGAAATTGATGTACTAAATCAACAACATCGGAGTATTTGTTTCCTAGCTGTTGAATCCGTTGCATAGGAGTGTGATATTGGGACGTTGATATAGAATTGCTACAATAATATGGTAATGTCTTGTAACTGACCTGCTTGGAGTATGAAAAGAGATACATATAATAAATCAGGAGTATCAAACATTGAATTAATGATTTTATACAAACAAGTTAAATAATCGCTTAAATTCTGGTTTAAACGCATGTTATAAATAAAAATGCTTCATTTAATAATTTAAGAATACTTACTAGGGTAACCCTTACGTATCAGCTTGGTAACGGAAGGAGATTTTCCAGCTTGGTAAAGGAAAGGTTAGAAAAAAAAACAAGTCATATCATAAATATCTAATTCTTATTTATTTTACAAGATAATAATATAATTAATGATACAATCTTAAACTCGGATACATATTTGAATTATTTTGTATAAGTTTAGCCACTGGCGGTAAAAAGGAGAACCAGTTTAATGCCTTGTTCGCCGTTCTACCGTCAGTAGTAAAAAAAATAAAACTCTTCACCTTGACTGTAAAAAAGAGGACTACTTTTACATGTGGTATGAAACCCATTCAATTTTATAGATTGCGCAATTAGAGTTGATGCGAACGTACGATTTTGTGTATTGGTGTTTATGTATTCACTTCTGACAGTGATATGCTTGCGAAACGTCACTGAGAAAGAGCTTTTGTTTCGCTTGCGTCTATTTTTGTTATTTTTTATCGAGATCACATTTGGAGTCGTTTTGTAGAAGAATTTTTATTTTATTTTAAGTTGTCGATTTCGAGTAAATCGAGTCGAAGTTGGATTTTTTAAACGAATTTTCAAATTTGAATTATTCGGTCGCTGGAGGGTTAGTATTAATATTAGCTGTTAAATAAATGTCTTTTCAAAACCGCCAAAGCGAATTAAAAAATTATAATTTTATAAAAGTAAAGTTTTTTGGGTTCTCCGTGTGATGTAGTTTTGCCATTTTTCTATTAGTCTATAAGTTTTTTCTTTAAAAATCATCGCAGTGTTAACTTTTTCTGAAGTTTTTTTTTTAGTTTCACTGCCATTTTATGTTGTTAAGTCGGATAACATGTGTGAAACATGCTATATGCCAGCAATTCATTTTTGAGAGTAGATACTGTGTTCGCATCAACATTCGCTGCGAAGCGACGACTATGTATAATACATCGAATATTTCAATATACTACTTGAATTATTTGAATTATAATACTTATATTATTTGAATAAATTATTTGAGTTATAATAAAAAGATTTTTTGAACATATAATTTTGTTGTAATATGTGGATTATTTGAATTATATTACATGGATTCTTTGACTTGTAATAAGTGGATTATTTGAATATATTATTTGAGTTATAATACAAAGAATATTTGAATATATTATTTGAGTGATAATACATGGATTAATTGAACATATTATTTGTGTTGTAATACGTGGATTATTTGAGTTATAATACATGGGTAATTCTGCACAAAAACGGTTCTATACAAATTAGCCAAATATCATTATGGATTATTTGAGTATATTACATAGATCATTTGAATATATCATTTGAGTGGTAATAAGTGGATTATTTGAATATATCATTTGAGTTTTAATAAATGGATAATTTGAATATATTATTTGAGTTATATTACGTATATTATTTAATGACATTATTTGAGTAAAAATACAAAGAATATTTTAATGTATTATTTAAGTCATAATACATAGAGTTTATGAATATATTACTTAAGTTATAATACTTAGAATATTTGAATATAATACTTGGGTCCCTAAAGAGTTATTGAATTATATTAAAACGAGAACATTTAATCATAAGATTTATTAACATTTTAAATTTTACGTAATATTTGTCAATTTTGTAGCTAAAATTAAAGCGAGTTAATTTGTAATTTTGGAAGATTTAAAATATGTATTGTGTCATATTAACTATTATATAAAAATGAGTAAGATATACATACTTACGTAATTTTTATTTATTTTATATATATCATGTTATATCACATCAATAATTAACGCAATTTTAAATTTCTGACATTAGAACGATTTCCGTTAAACGATGCGATTTCTGGACAATTTCAGCTTTTGATCAAACTGGTAACAGCTGACAAGAATAACAACACAACCGTTATGCTTAAGACGAGAAAATATAATAAAATAATTCTAGAAAATTAACGACACATGTGAAGAAGACACAAGGTTAAATTTTCCCTTTCAAATCTCTAAAATAAAGTGGGTATCTTAACGAAATAAGTTATGAATTCGTGTAAAAACAATATTCAGTGCGCGGCCCGGCGTAATGGACGGACCTACAGTCGACTTTGCCTTAGCAGACCTATAAAATCGATCTTTCCGTGGGGTTGATTATAATTATTTCTGAAGAACGTGTTACTAAAATCTCAAATGTTTCTAGAGGGATACCTCAGAAAGTTACTAATTCATCATTTAAAAAAATAAAATCTGGTGCTTACGGCTAATTTTATTGACGAAAAACGTTTTATAAAATTTTAAAAACGTTTTACATCAAACATTTTAATCGTAAGGTCCTGTTTTTATAAATCTTAAATATAAATAACTTGCATCAGCAGAGATCCCTCTAGAAACATTTGAGATTTTTGTAATACGTTCATCAAAAATAATTAAAATGTGAGCTTTGAGAAAACCCCAAAAATTTGTTCAAAAGCCTGAATGGGCCAAGAATCGGCGTCAAACGAAGCCATTTTGATTTTTTTACACTTGAAGGTTGTCCATTTTTTTCGGTTAGCTTCATCTTTTATTCATTTGATAAGCATGACAATGCTTGGAAGCTGATCACAACTTGATCAACACGCGAAACGGGCCGAGTTACCGCTGCTATCTTTGTCAGAAATTTATTCAAAATCTTAAACAGAATCGGCGTTTGACGGAGATCGTTTAAATGTCAATATTCAAAATTGCGCTTATCATATAATTGAATTTAAAATCCCAGAAGAAATGAAATAATTTTACAGAAAGTTGTAACGTTTTTATTTGAAACGAAGAAATTTGTATTTTAATTTTATTTAATAAAATCATTATTTTATCATGGTATTTAAAAGAATTAACATTTAAATCCCATAGTTTAAAATTTTTCATTAAAATAATTTTTGTAAATTGAAGGAAATATATTTAAAATTTACTCTTAAAATATTCTGAAACAAATAATAGCATTGAATTCTTATAAACAGAATTTGATTTTGAACTTCTAATGATATGTTATTTTAAAATAGAAAATAAAACATTTTTTAACTTATTTCCACTTGTTTATTTTAACAGTTTTTTTTCTTTCTTATTAAACAAGTGGAAATAAGTTAAAAAATGTTTTATTTTCTATTTTAATACTATATAATTCCACCACGTATAACAGTGTAATAAATAAACTCATATGTTATTTTAATTAATAGCAATGAAATTTAACGACTATAATACAGAGTTTTCCAATAAGAGGTGTTATTTTGATATTCAAAGAAAAATGCCATTTTTTAACATAAATGATAGAATGTTTATTTCATTATAAAGAGGAAAGTATTTAGTTAATAGTAAAAAATAACATCAGTCAAATGACTACATTACCACGCCTACAGGACTATATCCTTTTCATGAAATTTTCCATAACCAAATCGCAAAGTGGCTGCCTTATGTCCTCGATAGCCTCACGAATTCCATCTTTGAGGTCTTGAATTGACGCTGGGCTGTTGGCGTAGACCTTTTCTTTCACGTGGCCCCAAAGGAAGAAGTCGCAAGGTGTTAAATCACAAGATCTCGGTGGCCAATTGTGATCACCTCTTCGAGAGATAACATGCTCCGGAAACTTTTCCCGTAAAATATCAACGTTTTGTTGAAAGTAAACGTTGTCCAGATCAATACTATCCAATTCCGGCCATAAAAAATCATTTTATGGACAGAATTACATACACATAACACCTCTTATTGGAAAACCCTATATTTGAATGAATAACATTAAATTATTGCATTGCATTAATTGAATTTCTGAAATGTATAATCGAAAATCGTTTTGATAATTCCCCTGTTTTCTTTGACATTATAGCCTGCATTCAAAGTTCTTGTAAAACTCTGATTTGGGTTCCTGGACATAATGTAATGTCCCGGTTTTGAGGAGGGATAAAAAACCACATTTTTACAATAATCTTTAGATAATTATTATTAATCATCCTACAAAGCTTTGAAAATGTTGGGCTTTATTTTAAGATGATCATAATATCTTTACCATCTGCAAATTGTATATGTCACTAGTAAGCAGTGGCGGCTCTTCTTAGAAGGTCATTTGGCCAATGACATATCGAAAATAATCTGCAACACTAGTAATAATAAAAAAAGGATTTAACAAAGTATCCGATTGTTGATATAGTTTTTATTTCGATTTGTTTCAGTGCCATCTAGTGTCCAAATGAGAAGCTATTGCATGTCCTAGCAGGAGTCACTTTAAATTTTGTCGCAAACCAATCTCCTTTCTTTCTCTTTGCTATAGAAACAAAAGGAGGTAAACACTATCATGTCTGACGTATGCTTAGTTTCATACAAAATTTATTTTAAAGTGTTTTCGGACATGACCGCGGTGAGATAGAGATATCAACGACCGAGGATTATTAAGGTATTAAAGAGAGACGTGAAAAAATGTCAGTCGAAAGTTTTTTGTGGGATAAATGATAGCCAACTTGAACTTGCATTATGTCATTTTTTATGTAATTTGCATTTAATATTTTAAATCGCAAACAATTCATTGAATCATGACAAACGTATTCAAATAAAGTGACATTTAGTTTATGTTACAAGAGAGAAAAATAAAGAGGTTAAAAACGATATTTTAAAACGAAAACTTATAATTTTTGTCAGTGGTTTGGCGGGTGCAATAAAATGAACGTATGGGTACGTTTGCTTTCTTTGTTTACTTTTTAAATTTACACTTATAAATAATGGACTGAAGTTGCATTTAGTAATTTAAAACTTTTAGGAGGAAAAGATCTTTCAAAAGAAAAAATAATAATTATTTAAATGTGTAAATAATTAGATAAATAATCTTAAATTCAAATATTATAAGACAATATTAGCGATTCGTAAACGAAAATCTGAAATAGAAAAATCAGAAAAAGATACGGTCACATCTAGGACTTGAACCCAGGACCCTTGCCTTGCCGGGGCACCGCTCTACCAACTGAGCTAATGGGACCCTATCTCATTCGGTCATATTTAACTGTATCATACTTCGAATAAGAACTACCAATATTGTCTTCATTTTTCTCACCGCACATTTTTATTGGCAAATATCTTTATGTATGATAGCAAGATTCAACTTTAACTAAATGCAATCTAGATAGTGTCTTTAGATAAACATTTCTTATTATGGTTGAATTTGGGTGAGTTCACCGGTAAAGGCCCTATTATTACTTAGGAATAAATATAGTGAAGTAAATAAGTTAATTCTTCTTTCGTATGGTGGGGGGGTCAGAGGGGGGCATCTAGGTCTGCGAGCCAGTCTAGGGCCTCAGGCGTCTCCATTTGGACCTCATCAATCCCGCCGAGGAATGAATGGAGCGGTCATTCGTTGACCACATGATAAGTTAATTCTAATAATAGTACGAGAAATCTTACTGATATGAAATATTGTTAATTAGTTACGATTCTCTTCAAATTATTCGTGATCCGGTTAAAAGCGGGATTGCAACGAATGAACTGATAATCAGACGACATAAAAATCATAATATTACCGATGTGTTAGGAATTGGCTAATAGTTTATCAGGAAACGGCCTGCAAATCCAGTTTAAAACAAAATACGAATAATTTAAAGTTTTTTTCTCATTTTTCTCCTTGTAGGTTTGTACTGTGATTCTTAACAAATTGAACTATATATTGAAAATCATATTCTTTTTGAATTCGAAAGAAATAATTTTGGAGTAACTCAATTTTTGTCATTTCCTTGATATGTTTTACTAAATAGCAACGAAATTTTACTGTACAATCCCTAAATAGCATAAAACAAAGTCTGTTTGTGCGCTTAGTTCTTCTTAACCACGCATCGGAGATTCATAGGATTTTATCTATCATTTAGAAAATTTCTTCCGGAAGGTTTACATATACAATAAATGGATATTATATTTATATAAAGCAGAGAATTAAAATGATTACATTGAAATTCAACTATTATATTATTTGGTGAATAATTTAAACAATATATATGGAAATATTTCAGCTACAATTAAATGAATTATAAATGGAAATCTTCATAAGAAAATTTTGTACTTTGATCGATATGTTTCAACAAATATCATTAAAATAACAAAGTTGTTTTAGTATAAATAAAATAAATAACGAGGTAGAAATAGTGTTGCAATATTTGAATGAATTATATTGAAAAATGTTATGAATTAATAATAACACTGAAGTGAAACTGTGACCTACATCTGAATGAAAAGTAACGAATTAATAACACTGAAGTGAAACTGTGACCTACATCTGAATGAAAAGTAACGAATTAATAACACTGAAGTGAAACTGTGACCTACATCTGAATGAAAAGTAACGAATTAATAACACTGAAGTGAAACTGTGACCTACATCTGAATGAAAAGTAACGAATTAATAACACTGAAGTGAAACTGTGACCTACATCTGAATGAAAAGTAACGAATTAATAACACTGAAGTGAAACTGTGACCTACATCTGAATGAAAAGTAACGAATTAATAACACTGAAGTGAAACTGTGACCTACATCTGAATGAAAAGTAACGAATTAATAACACTGAAGTGAAACTGTGACCTACATCTGAATGAAAAGTAACGAATTAATAACACTGAAGTGAAACTGTGACCTACATCTGAATGAAAAGTAACGAATTAATAACACTGAAGTGAAACTGTGACCTACATCTGAATGAAAAGTAACGAATTAATAACACTGAAGTGAAACTGTGACCTACATCTGAATGAAAAGTAACGAATTAATAACACTGAAGTGAAACTGTGACCTACATCTGAATGAAAAGTAACGAATTAATAACACTGAAGTGAAACTGTGACCTACATCTGAATGAAAAGTAACGAATTAATAACACTGAAGTGAAACTGTGACCTACATCTGAATGAAAAGTAACGAATTAATAACACTGAAGTGAAACTGTGACCTACATCTGAATGAAAAGTAACGAATTAATAACACTGAAGTGAAACTGTGACCTACATCTGAATGAAAAGTAACGAATTAATAACACTGAAGTGAAACTGTGACCTACATCTGAATGAAAAGTAACGAATTAATAACACTGAAGTGAAACTGTGACCTACATCTGAATGAAAAGTAACGAATTAATAACACTGAAGTGAAACTGTGACCTACATCTGAATGAAAAGTAACGAATTAATAACACTGAAGTGAAACTGTGACCTACATCTGAATGAAAAGTAACGAATTAATAACACTGAAGTGAAACTGTGACCTACATCTGAATGAAAAGTAACGAATTAATAACACTGAAGTGAAACTGTGACCTACATCTGAATGAAAAGTAACGAATTAATAACACTGAAGTGAAACTGTGACCTACATCTGAATGAAAAGTAACGAATTAATAACACTGAAGTGAAACTGTGACCTACATCTGAATGAAAAGTAACGAATTAATAACACTGAAGTGAAACTGTGACCTACATCTGAATGAAAAGTAACGAATTAATAACACTGAAGTGAAACTGTGACCTACATCTGAATGAAAAGTAACGAATTAATAACACTGAAGTGAAACTGTGACCTACATCTGAATGAAAAGTAACGAATTAATAACACTGAAGTGAAACTGTGACCTACATCTGAATGAAAAGTAACGAATTAATAACACTGAAGTGAAACTGTGACCTACATCTGAATGAAAAGTAACGAATTAATAACACTGAAGTGAAACTGTGACCTACATCTGAATGAAAAGTAACGAATTAATAACACTGAAGTGAAACTGTGACCTACATCTGAATGAAAAGTAACGAATTAATAACACTGAAGTGAAACTGTGACCTACATCTGAATGAAAAGTAACGAATTAATAACACTGAAGTGAAACTGTGACCTACATCTGAATGAAAAGTAACGAATTAATAACACTGAAGTGAAACTGTGACCTACATCTGAATGAAAAGTAACGAATTAATAACACTGAAGTGAAACTGTGACCTACATCTGAATGAAAAGTAACGAATTAATAACACTGAAGTGAAACTGTGACCTACATCTGAATGAAAAGTAACGAATTAATAACACTGAAGTGAAACTGTGACCTACATCTGAATGAAAAGTAACGAATTAATAACACTGAAGTGAAACTGTGACCTACATCTGAATGAAAAGTAACGAATTAATAACACTGAAGTGAAACTGTGACCTACATCTGAATGAAAAGTAACGAATTAATAACACTGAAGTGAAACTGTGACCTACATCTGAATGAAAAGTAACGAATTAATAACACTGAAGTGAAACTGTGACCTACATCTGAATGAAAAGTAACGAATTAATAACACTGAAGTGAAACTGTGACCTACATCTGAATGAAAAGTAACGAATTAATAACACTGAAGTGAAACTGTGACCTACATCTGAATGAAAAGTAACGAATTAATAACACTGAAGTGAAACTGTGACCTACATCTGAATGAAAAGTAACGAATTAATAACACTGAAGTGAAACTGTGACCTACATCTGAATGAAAAGTAACGAATTAATAACACTGAAGTGAAACTGTGACCTACATCTGAATGAAAAGTAACGAATTAATAACACTGAAGTGAAACTGTGACCTACATCTGAATGAAAAGTAACGAATTAATAACACTGAAGTGAAACTGTGACCTACATCTGAATGAAAAGTAACGAATTAATAACACTGAAGTGAAACTGTGACCTACATCTGAATGAAAAGTAACGAATTAATAACACTGAAGTGAAACTGTGACCTACATCTGAATGAAAAGTAACGAATTAATAACACTGAAGTGAAACTGTGACCTACATCTGAATGAAAAGTAACGAATTAATAACACTGAAGTGAAACTGTGACCTACATCTGAATGAAAAGTAACGAATTAATAACACTGAAGTGAAACTGTGACCTACATCTGAATGAAAAGTAACGAATTAATAACACTGAAGTGAAACTGTGACCTACATCTGAATGAAAAGTAACGAATTAATAACACTGAAGTGAAACTGTGACCTACATCTGAATGAAAAGTAACGAATTAATAACACTGAAGTGAAACTGTGACCTACATCTGAATGAAAAGTAACGAATTAATAACACTGAAGTGAAACTGTGACCTACATCTGAATGAAAAGTAACGAATTAATAACACTGAAGTGAAACTGTGACCTACATCTGAATGAAAAGTAACGAATTAATAACACTGAAGTGAAACTGTGACCTACATCTGAATGAAAAGTAACGAATTAATAACACTGAAGTGAAACTGTGACCTACATCTGAATGAAAAGTAACGAATTAATAACACTGAAGTGAAACTGTGACCTACATCTGAATGAAAAGTAACGAATTAATAACACTGAAGTGAAACTGTGACCTACATCTGAATGAAAAGTAACGAATTAATAACACTGAAGTGAAACTGTGACCTACATCTGAATGAAAAGTAACGAATTAATAACACTGAAGTGAAACTGTGACCTACATCTGAATGAAAAGTAACGAATTAATAACACTGAAGTGAAACTGTGACCTACATCTGAATGAAAAGTAACGAATTAATAACACTGAAGTGAAACTGTGACCTACATCTGAATGAAAAGTAACGAATTAATAACACTGAAGTGAAACTGTGACCTACATCTGAATGAAAAGTAACGAATTAATAACACTGAAGTGAAACTGTGACCTACATCTGAATGAAAAGTAACGAATTAATAACACTGAAGTGAAACTGTGACCTACATCTGAATGAAAAGTAACGAATTAATAACACTGAAGTGAAACTGTGACCTACATCTGAATGAAAAGTAACGAATTAATAACACTGAAGTGAAACTGTGACCTACATCTGAATGAAAAGTAACGAATTAATAACACTGAAGTGAAACTGTGACCTACATCTGAATGAAAAGTAACGAATTAATAACACTGAAGTGAAACTGTGACCTACATCTGAATGAAAAGTAACGAATTAATAACACTGAAGTGAAACTGTGACCTACATCTGAATGAAAAGTAACGAATTAATAACACTGAAGTGAAACTGTGACCTACATCTGAATGAAAAGTAACGAATTAATAACACTGAAGTGAAACTGTGACCTACATCTGAATGAAAAGTAACGAATTAATAACACTGAAGTGAAACTGTGACCTACATCTGAATGAAAAGTAACGAATTAATAACACTGAAGTGAAACTGTGACCTACATCTGAATGAAAAGTAACGAATTAATAACACTGAAGTGAAACTGTGACCTACATCTGAATGAAAAGTAACGAATTAATAACACTGAAGTGAAACTGTGACCTACATCTGAATGAAAAGTAACGAATTAATAACACTGAAGTGAAACTGTGACCTACATCTGAATGAATAGTAACGAATTAATAACACTGAAGTGAAACTGTGACCTACATCTGCGGTTTAAAACCAATGAATCCACCTAGATTTCGGTTTACTGTGGCTTAAAGCCAATGAATCCACCTAGATTTCGGTTTACTGCGGTTTAAAGCTAATAAATCCACCTAGATTTCGGTTTACTGCGGTTTAAAGCCAATGAATCGACCTAGATTTCGGTTTACTGCGGTTTAAAGCCAATGAATCGACCTAGATTTCGGTTTACTGCGGTTTAAAGCCAATGAATCCACCTAGATTTCGGTTTACTGTGGCTTAAAGCCAATGAATCCACCTAGATTTCGGTTTACTGCGGTTTAAAGCTAATAAATCCACCTAGATTTCGGTTTACTGCGGTTTAAAGCCAATGAATCGACCTAGATTTCGGTTTACTGCGGTTTAAAGCCAATGAATCGACCTAGATTTGGGTTTACTGCGGTTTAAAGCCAATGAATCCACCTAGATTTCGGTTTATTGTGGTTTAAAGCCAATGAATCCACCTAGATTTCGGTTTACTGCGGCTTAAAGCCAATGAATCCACCTAGATTTCGGTTTACTGCGGTTTAAAGCCAATGAATCCACTTAGATTTTGCCGTTTCATATGTTTAGGTTCTATAAATTTGACAGATTATAATAATCGCTCCGGTTGGATATATTTCATAATGACATTGATTTTTTTTGATATATTTAAATAGGTTCATTGGAAAAGTAATTTTTGCATTAGTGACACGAATAACTATAATTTTTAAATCAAGCAACCCTTAAATATGGAATTATAATTATTATATTATAATTGTTGCAGAAAATAATGTTATCACAATTGTTTCTACCGATGGATAAGATGTTTAGAAACATTTAAAAAAAGCAATATATTTATGTAGATAGTTTGTTTTACTTATTTACAATATGGCTGTAGGCAGAGAGGATAGAATGCCGTTAACTAACCGTACCTACGTTTCCACCCACTGTTCTATTCTTTGTTCGCTGGGGTGGTATATTAACCATTGATATCTCCACCCGACACTTTTTAGAAAATCTTTAACAATCATTCCCTTACGTATAATATCTTCGTTAACATTATCAACTTACACTTTCATATTTTATTCACAAATGTACACATTCGAACATTCACAAATTTGCACATTCGTGTATTCACAAATGTACACATTCGCACATTAACAAATTTGCACATTAGTGTAGTCACACATTCACAAGAATACACATTCGCATATTCACAAATTCGCAAATTCGTATAGTCACACATTCACAAATTAGCGTATTCATTGAACATTCACACATTGACACATTTGCAGATTGACATATCCCAATATTCACACATTCCCACATTTGCACATTCACATACGCGCATATTCATATATTTAATAAATCACACGTTCATATATATATACACATTCGTACATTCCCGCATTCGCATTTACACACATTCAATAATTTTCACGTATCTCAAATTAGCACATTCACACTTTCACGAATTTACACATTCCTACAATCGCATATTGACACAATACTATCACACACTACTATTCGCGCTTTTGCACATACACACATTCACAAAATGTGCCTATTCGCATATTCAGGCAATCACACATTCATGCATTAACACATTGACGCATTCGAACATTCACAGGTCTCCACATTTGCACATTCGCACGTGCGCACATTCGCATATATTTTCACATTCGCAAATTCATACATTTGCACGTTCACACAGATATACATACACAAACAAAGTACAGCGTTCTCTTTCATAATATGCCACAATCAAGTCTAAAACAATATTTAATTTCTATTCCACCATCAAAATGCTTCAATACTTATCACACACCTTCATTCTCTTGCGTTCTCTTCTCCAATTGAAGTCATGCTTATAATAGGTATTTAGTATGTATTTAAGATTGCTGCTTTATTTACATTATTAAAATATATATTTTTTGAAAGAAATGGCCAAATGGCAAAATTTTAATTTTTCTACAATTTTATTATTCTATAAGGTTTAACGCGACGTATATTATAATCTACGCATTCATCGATGGCGTTAATTTACTAAAACACACTCTGTGCAAGTTATGTTTTAAAATATTAAAACGAATTATTTCCATGTGCGCGTACATACGCAACTTGAACATGAATAAATAGTTTTGTCTGTATAAAAACTCAATTCTTTCAAGAAAGACATACAAATACTATATTGAATACTATATTCATGTAATATATTGTATTTGTATTCCTTTCTTGAAAGAATTGAGTTTTTATTACGGACAAAATTCATACTTATATTGCCTACAAATAATTTGTAAATTGGAAAATGTGTGTTTTCATAAAATAATTAAATTAACCACATTTAATATAAATAAATGGATATTTTTTATAGTGTGATAATCTATTCTTAACATCAAATTGTAATTTTTAATCATTGAATATTATTGATTAGTGAACTTAGAAGATTACTTGTAAGAAAAAATGACAAAAAATGATTCGGTTGAGTCTGTGAATTGAATCTCAGCTCCACCTTGCGGAGTTCATTCTGACCACTGGGCTAATTTGACAATATAATGATTTTTAACTGTATCATACTTTGACTGAGAGCTTTGCTAAGTTAATATGGTCGATTTAGCTTCGTGGTCAAATCACTACCCCGCAAGGCAGAGGACTAAAGATGCGACTGAAGGTTTTAAAATTTCCTCTATTTTCGTTTGAGAATTGTTAATATTGTCTTCAATGATCAAATACAATTCCGTTGACAGATTTATTAGTCATTACAAAATGTTAACATTAGAAAAAGTTTTGCTAGATGAAGTGAAGTTAGGTTAGGTAAATAGATATTTAAAGGGTTCACACCATGTCTCTGTTCTGTTTTGTCACTGTCCTGTTTAGTCATTGTACTGTTTTGTCGCAGTTCAGTTATCTTACGTTGCTGTTCTGTTTTGTTACTGCTCTGTTGTGTATAATCTCTGTTCTGTTTTACCAGTGTTTTGTAGTGTCATGTTTTGGTTTATTCTTGTCTGTTCTGTCTCTCTTTTGACGCATTTTTGTTTTGTCGCTGTTCTGTTATATTGCTTTTTTGTTTGTTTCTGCTCTGTTTTATCACTGTAATGTTTTGTCACTGTTATGTTTAATCACTGTTTTGTTTTACCAATGTTGTCTATGTCACTGTTCTGGTTTGTCACTATCCCATTTTGCACCGCTCTGTTTTTTTGTCTCTACTAATGTATGTAAAGATCTTATTTTGTCACTGTTCGGTTAAATCAATGTTCTGTTGGTTGTCGTTCTGTAACTCTTCTGTTATGTTGCTGTTCTGTTTTGTCACAGTTCTGTTTTGTAACTGTTATGTTTAATCACTGTTGTGTATTGTCACTGTTCTGTTTTTCACTGTTCTGGTTGGTCATTGTTCCGGTTTGAACTGCTCTTTTTTATCACAGTTATGTTTGTATGGATCATATTTTGTCACTATTATGTTTAATCACTGTTCTGATTTGTCACTGTTCTGTTATGTTTTATTGCTGCTCTCTTTTGTCATTATTCTGTTTTGTCACTGTTATGTTTATTTACTGTTCTGTTTTAAGAATAATGTTCTTTTTTTTTGTTTTGCACTGCTCAGTTTTTTGTCACTGTTATGTATGTATAGTTCATATTTTGCCACTGTTCGGTTTAGTCATTGTTATGTTTTGTCAGTGTGATGTTTAATCACTGTTCTGTTTGATTATTGTTCTGTTTTGCAGCGCTCTGTTTTTTGTCAATGATCTGTTTATTTATTGTTCGATTTTGTCACTGTTCTGTTTGTCGTGGAAGAGTTCCAAACAACCCAACCTTTATGCTACGAGGAAACAATAATATTACTATGTTAAGAGATAGAGAGAGAGAGAGAGAGTTTGGTAACCAACAGAAATTCGGTCATCACCAATCATCTCGATAGGTCTTGTAGTACATGTGGAGAATCTGAGGAGTGGAGCTACCTGCTGCCATCTCGTGGTCGTTTTCTGAAGCTTCGGATTGTAATCTGAAAAAAACAGTATTCAAATCATCATATGCACCAATACATATTTTTTATATGGAAAGAAGTATCTACTAAGCAGGTCAATAAATTTCTTGATTAAACTACGCCATTGTCCTACGTTGACTGCCTAAAAGTGTACATTCCACCAAATCCTGCGCAGAAAACTAAAGTTCGCTAAGTAAGGCAAAGTTCTTTCTGCGCAGAATCTAAATGTTCGTTTTTAAACTAACCGCCTGGCGTAGTGATATTGAAAATGAGTAAGCTAGGTAAATTCTAAAAAGCTATTAATGAGAGATTTCTTAATAAATGATGGTTTATGAAATCCTTGCTATAAAACCCTACATTTTCATAGCCATGTTAGTAATAGAAGTTAAATTATGAAGTACATGGCAGAGTTTCTAACATATCTATATATATATGTGCAGATAGTACCTGCGCGCGTCGCTAGGGGTCGCGCGCACTGTAGATCACAAGATGGTGTCAAGCGTGTCGAAACTCTGCATGATTCGTGCGTCCCTGCTGCACCAACTGCTCAGCTCGTCCAGCGAGACGCATCCATCCTGGTCCGTATCTATCAGCTGTAACAGACAGACAGACAATTTGTTATATATAACGTTGCCAGGGTCCCACTCAAAGATATTAGAAGAACGAGATGTGCTATGAGCAGTTCATACTGTGTGGAATTGTTTTGCCGAGTGTCGCCGGTTTTGTTCACCAATACTACTGCACGCTTACGCTAAGGCATCGCTAAGGTATCCGCACTAATACATAGAACAGATTTCTGTGCGTACACGTCCCGATACCGTTCAAAGTACCCTAATTAGGTAGTACTCCGCCTACGGTCCGGCGGCCAACATAGCATATCTCGTTCTTCTAATATCTTTGGTCCCACTCCTTGCTTCATTGGAATTCATGCATCGTCTCAAATATACCCTTTTGTTATGTGTTCCTGAAGCATCCACGACTTCTATTACGGTTCACATTCGGAGTCATTATCAACTTGATTGACAGCCCTGCCATCGTCGCCACATTAAATTCCATTCATCATACAACAACATCCAGCAACAACCAACTATCAGACACACTCACTAACCAATATGATGCATGATCTGGGCAATAAGTTTGGGGGTACTATTAATATATTTTTCTATACCAGCACTTTGTTGAATCCTACAAATTATAGTAGCTTTGGTAATGTAGTTTTAATGATTTGTCTTATATGTAGTATTGTTCTAGTTTCTTTATTATTTAATGTTATTGTTACACGTTTTACTAATAATGTTTCATATTCTGTTTATCAGTTTACTATATCTTATATCTAATGTTTTGTCACTATTATGTTTAATCACTGTTCTGTTTAACCAATGTCGTGTATTATCACTGTTCTGGTTTGTCATTGTTCCGATTTGGCACTGCTATGTATGTATAGATCATATTTTGTCACTGTTCAGTTAAATCATTGTTCTGTTTGTCGTCGTTCTGTTTTATCACTGTTTTGTTATGTTGTTGCTCTGTTTTGTTGCTGCTCTGTTTTGTCACAGTTCTGTTTTGTAACTGTTATGTTTAATTACTGTTGTGTATTGTCACTGTTCTGGTTGGTCATTGTTTCGTTTTGCACTGCTCTTTTTTTATCACAGTTTGTTTGTATAGATCAGCGCCCCTGAGGTGATATCTCACAAAAGCGGCGCTATACAAATTGTACAATAAATAAATAAATAAAATCATATTTCGTCACGGTTTGGTTTATTCATTGTTCTGATTTGTCACTGTTCTGTTATGTTTTGTTGCTGCTCTCTTTTGTAACTATTATGTTTTGTCACTGTTATGTTTATTCACTGTTCTGTTTTACGAATAATGTTCTGGTTTGTGATTTTTTTGGTTTGCACTGCTCTGTTTTTTGTCACTGTTCGGTTTAATAATTGTTCTGTTTTGTCAGTGTGATGTTTAAACACTGTTCTGTATTACCATTGTTGTGTATTGTAACTGTTCTGTTTCGTTGCTGTTCTGTTTGATTATTGTTCTGTAATAATCATAAATCCAAGCTTATGACCATACAAGGTTTAACATGCATACGCCTCAGGGATCTAATTCCTGGAGCATTCATTCTACTTTCATCCTTCCTCTTCCAGTTCCATGCCTCACTGCCATACATCAGAGTAGGTATCACAACTCCTTTGTGGACTGCTAGCTTCTTTGGACAATTTGTTGTTACTCAACAGCATTCATTCCTCCATTAACGGAATTACCTGCATTTACCCTTCTTTCAAAATCTCTGTCAGACTTCCCCCATCTCTCTAAAACATACTTCCTAAATACACAAACTCATTCACCTGCTCCAAGTATTCCTCATTCACAGCTATATTGCACACTGTTTTCGCTCTCTCTCTTTCAAACACCACGACTTAAGACTTACTTAAATTCATCATTAACTCATTCTTCATGCATACTTCGTTCATCCTAGACACGAGAGACTGCAGATCATCCATACTATTAGCAATCAGCACCGCATCATCAGCATACAACAGGCAACATACTTTCAGATTACTCAAATTATCCATGTATAGATTGAATAACCACGGTGACATTACGCAGCCTTGTTTAACACCTTTTGTGATATCAAAACACCCCGTAAAACCACCGTTTACCCTAACACATGCAAAGCTTCCCTCATACAGAGAAGCAATTGCCTAGGTGAGATTCGTATTCACTCCATACATGGACAACACCTAATATCTTCTACAATAATTATAGTGGGGAAAATGTTGTTTGTGTAATGATGGGACATTTTTAGCGAACAGAAGACTGCTCCCGCATAGCCACAGTGGGAACTAAACGCTTTTGCCAACTCAGCTACCAAGCATTATGTCACCGGTTTACAGACAAAATAATTTTCATTGTAGACAAGGTCAAATTAAAGAAAGTCAATTGCACAGACGTCTAAATTAATAGACTTGCCCTAACATATAAACTGTGCATCATTTTGACGAACTGGAGTCAAACCACGTGAATATATTTTTGGCACCAGCAATGTTCGAGAATAGTTTGAATATGCCACGGTATAAGTCCTACGTTAACTGAGAAAAATGATTATGGCCAATTTATTAAAAATTTCTTTAAATTATTTGTAACCCGATAAAAAAACGTTATTGCTGACCGTTCGCTGAAATACTTTTAGTTAATTCCTAACAATATCAGAACACGTGTTCATGAACCCATTATTGATAATATAAAATGATAGAATACCTCACATCAAACAAATCACAAATAAACTCCTCAACACAATACACATTTTCCTAAACATATATAAAATAAAACAATTGAAAACGATATATTTTGCACTTTGCCAAACAAAAATAGAATATGGAATTATTGCTTGGGGAGGAGCAAAAAACTCGGCTATCGAAGCACAGAAAAAGATCTTAAAGGTAATACTAAAAAAAACATTGACCGACTGATACAGACCAAATATTCAACAGTTATGACGTACTAGATATACGCCAATTATACGTCAAAAACTACATTTTCGACAAAAAAAAACACATTTTAACATACACAAAATATCACTAACAGAACAGTTAGACAAGCGTACAAAACATAAAAACTACCACAGTAAATACAAGCTTTGGACAAAGACACTATCAATACTATGCTATAAAAGCATTCAACAGTCTAACGCTTGAAAATAAAATTGAGAAAAACAAAAATAAAAATAAATTCAGACACAAAATTACAAAATGGATTAAAGAAAAAAAAGACAATATTACCACAATTTCATCATATAAAATTAAAAAAAAACCTACACGTAACACACAAAACACACATTAAACACATATCACTCACAAACACACAAGATTATTTTTTAAATGTATTATTTTCGCCTTAAATGTAGTATGCACATTATATTTTTGAGGCCAACATTACTGGATTGTACTATGAAATGTAACAAATATTGTACCAAAATAAAAAATAATAGGACGAAATCCATCATTGAATATTATCGAGTGTTCCGTATCGTTATAGTACGTTCGTATTTTACTAAAAAAATATTAGGAAACTTATCAATTCATTCGTTAAGTGCCCGCAATCCTGTTTTTAACCAGATTACGAATAATTTGAAGAAATTTTTAATAAATTTGCAATATTTACATTAATTTCTACAAAGTTTCATTTCTGCAAATATCATAATTCCTATGGGCACTAATTTCAGACTTGGGTTCGAACTTGAAAAGCGATTTTTCCAGGCTCTATGGTACCAAACGGGCTGAAATTTTGAATTCGGGATTTGAATCATGGTCCAAAACGAAATCAGTCACTAAATTTGCATAAATTAAACCTTTGGAAAAATCATCATTCCTATGGGCACTAATTTCAGACTTGGGTTCGAACATTAAAAGTCTCTATGGTACCAAACGGGCTGAAATTTTGGAATCGTGATAAAAATCATGGTACAAAACGAAATCAATCACAAAATCTTCATAAAGTTTCATTTCTGCAAATATCATCATTCCTATGGGCACTAATTTCTGACTTGGGTTCGAACTTGAAAATCGATTTTTTCAGGCTCTATGGTACCAAACGGGCTGAAATTTTGAATTCGGCATTTAAATCATGATCCAAAACGAAATCAGTCACAAAATCGTCATAAAGTTGAATTTTTGGAAAAATCATCATTCCTATCGGCACTAATTTCAGACTTGGGTTCGAACTATAAAAGCGATTTTTTCAGGCTCTATGGTACAAAACGGGCTGAAATTTCGAATTCAGGATTTGAATCATGATCCAAAACGAAATCAGTCACAAAATTGTCATAAAGTTCAATTTTTGGGAAAATCATCATTCCTATGGGCACTAATTTCAGACTTGGGTTCGAACTTTAAAAGTCTCTATGGTACCAAACCGGCTGAAATTTTGGAATCGTGATAAAAATCATGGTCATAAACGAAATCAATCACAAAATCTTCATAAAGTTTCATTTCTGCAAATATCATCATTCCTATGGGCACTAATTTCTGACTTGTGTTCGAACTTGAAAAGCGATTTTTTCAGGCTCTATGGTACCAAACGTGATGAAATTTAAGATTCGGGATTAGAATCATGGTCAAAAACGAAATCAATGACTGATGAAAATATCATCAGTCATTTTTTTCCATGAGTTAATCTGAATGTTCGTTTTTAACCGAACCGCTAAGTGAAGCAAAAAATGAGTGAGATGGGTAAATTATAAAAGTATCTGACTAAATAGTGCAACAATAGTAATAAAATTTGGAATAGCGATTTTTAGTAAAGTTTTTTACGCAGCCAACAATTTGAGCACCATTGTAAAAATGACTAGTAATTCGTAATCTTAGAGTTGCCTGTATACTGTCAGATACATTACGCCGCCTTCCCGCTCCTCGCAACTTGGTTTATTCCCTTTCCCTGACTGGCTGGTCTATGAATTTATATGTCTATGGTCAAAAAGGCATTTTATTTAAGGGATCGACTCAACGGCAAATAAGACATAGAAAATATTATAAAAAATTGGCTGTTTGCCAAAAATTTCATTCCAAATGGTTTTTATGTAGTACTTATTGTCAAAACAGGATGGTTTCCATCAAATACGCCAACAATATTTATGTGCTGGTAAAATGGGGTGATTCTGGTTGGTATGGTGGAGTCGTAATTGTCTTGCAATTATTTTTTTATTTATACATTATACGCCCATACGGACTTTATAATACTAATCCAAATATGAAGTATAAACTAAAATTGCTATCCGCGTCTGCCTGTTTGTGCGCTTAGTTCTTCTAAACTACACAACGGATTTTGATGAAATTTTCACTATCATTTAGAAAATTTCTTTCCTAAGGTTTGTACATATAAAAAATGCATATTATATTTATAAAAAGTAGAGAAAAGTCGATGTTTTGTAATCAAGTCGTAAAAATATATTTTCGGGCATTAAATTGCTAACGCTGTCTAAACCTCATGAGATAATTCAAAATTAAGTATAACGGAATTGTATATCTTAAATAGGTCTACAGAAAAGTCACGAATTATATATGTCTATCTAGCAACGCCGGGTATATACAATGACAAGAAAAATTTGAATTTAAAATCAATTGTTATTATTACTGCGGTTTGTTACTATAGCCTTCTTGTAACTATATTCCTTGCAGTTGAACACATATCCGTACTATTTCTGCGAATGTATTGCCAACTGCATGCAATCTAGGTACAATCGAGTATCTGAATGACTTGTTGAAATTTAAAATTATTTTCGATCGAATAATTCTAGTTTGTACGTTGAAGGTGATTTAGTAAATCAGGGCTGTCTATAATTCCGGAAATTATGCTACCTTATTTTTTTATGTGACAGTTGGGTAGCATCGTGAGGTGGGTAAGAGTAGGGGCTATACGGGGCATTTGTTGATGCGGTTCTTGAAGAGGCCCGGATTATATATAGAAAGAGATGCCGTTCCCAGAACTGCACCACAGTACAAGGGATCAATGCTACTGGCTCCTTAGGGCAGACTCCATTGAAATACCAATAGAACAGACTCAGAATTTAAACATCGTGTCATTGCATTAGAAATGGCAATCTGGATATTATCAACGGATTGTCAATAAGTCGGACCCCAATCCTTTGCACAGAGTCAAGTAATTTGAGGTTCCAGCCCAGAGGTGGCTTCCTAATTCAATTTTTGGACGAATTCCATATTATTTGTACTGGTTATCTACCATAAATAATTGTAACTTGTTTGAACCACAATATTTTTTTTTTTTTTTTTTATTTTTTTATTTTTTTTTATTGAATAAATAGTTAATACATAATATCAACAAACAAGTCCTGCTAAGCCGATTGAATTGGCTTGTCAACAGGTGCTTAAAGTTAGTTTCAAATACATTTTTTAAAGTTATAATTTACATCTTTAATAAATGCCAACCGGTTTCGGAAATATAGCACGACAATACGAAAAAATGGGTGAACATAATATATTACAAAGTGTTGAAGTGGGGGTGGAGGCGTGACTAGGGATTAGTGAAGTGAGCGGGGGGAGAGAGGAAGGTGAAATGAAATTAACATTGACAAAGAATGATATGATTTGATATTTTCACGGCCAAAAGTATTATAGTGATTTATTTTTGGGGTATTATGCCGTGTTGCGCTTCCTCATTATTTAGCCAACGTTTCGGACAGCATTACTGTGTCCATCACATCTTCGTCCACAAACGTTAGCTAAAGAAGGAGAAAGCGTATCATGGCATAATACCCCAAAAATAAATCACTGTGTTAGACATCATTCTTAATCGTTTGGGTGCCAATCGTCGATTTTCGTCGATTCGTGTTTTAACGAAGATTACCGATCGTCGATTTCCGTCGATTGCGTCGGTCGTGTTCTGATTTGCGCGTACGTCAATTTAACGTAAAATTCTCATTTTTTCGAAACGCCTGGACTTCGGGATCCTCCTCGGCGTGATTCTAAACCAATATTCTCTAATAAAACACCGAAAAAATCATCGAAATCCTTGAAAATTCAAAGAATTTATGGGGTTTTAAAAAAATATATAGTTTCATAAAAAAATAATGTTTTTTTGGTGGCATTTTACAAGCAACTGTATGAATTTTTTTGGCACTCAAACGGTTAAAATAGCATGCATTTATTTTCTCCTCTTAATCATCTACATTATTAATAAACACACGAAGTTTTGGTCTTGATCAAAAAAAAAGGTACAAAATTTGTACTCACGTGGAAGATCCTGTCCACGTGATCTCTGGCCGAGGTGTCCTGGACGCTGGGCGCCGTGGCTCTCCCCAGCATCTCGTAGATGGAACCGACGACTTCGGTCATTTCCGCCTTGCTGATACGTCCATCTCCGTCAACATCATACAACGCGAACACCCACTGCAGTTTGTCCTGCCTGCTCCCACGGGACACTCGTGAAAGGATAGAGAGGAATTCCTGGAACAGATTCACAACTGACTATTTACCGGTGTCAAAAGAGGTACAGAAAACCAATAATCATTACAAAAATATAGCAGTTATAATATACGAAATGAAACTCGCTAATATCCAATCGAGATTTGGCTTAAGTAATAACGGTGTTCACTCGTTTTGGTCAGTTCCTGGGGAGGAAGTTTCAATCCTAATTCAAAAAGAAGCATCTATTTTGCCCTTTTACAATCCGTAGCAACATATGGTATTGTGGGATGGGGTGGCTGTGCTGAATCTATTATCAATCCAGTTATTACATTACAAAAACTCATTTAAGGATTATATTTAAATGCCAACCTGCCCACCCCTCAAACGAACAATTTGCTAAAATTAGCGTCTTAGATATTTGCCAGTTATTTAATAAACAAGCTTCTGCTAAATGCTGGTGTCTCCACAACATCAAGCACACACCCGCTTTTCATCAAACATGGAATGCGTGCTCCCTATAACCTGCTGGTGTCTCCACAACATCAAGCACACACCCGTTTTTCATCAAATATGGGATGCGTGCTCCCTAAAACTAGCTTGCTGGTGTCTCCACAACATTAAGCACTCACCAGCTTTTCATCAAACATGGGATACGTGCTCCCTATAACCTGCTGGTGTCTCCACAAAATCAAGCGCACACCGCTTTTCATCAAACATGGGATACGTGCTCCCTATAACCTGCTGGTGTCTCCACAAAATCAAGCGCACACCGCTTTTCATCAAACATGGGATACGTGCTCCCTATAACCTGCTGGTGTCTCCACAAAATCAAGCGCACACCGCTTTTCATCAAACATGGGATACGTGCTCCCTATAACCTGCTGGTGTCTCCACAACATCAAGTACACACCCGCTTTTCATCAAACATGGGATACGTGCTCCCTGTAACCTGCTGGTGTCTCCACAACATCAAGCGCACACCGCTTTTCATCAAACATGGGATACGTGCTCCGTATAACCTGCTGGTGTCTCCACAACATCAAGCACACACCCGCTTTTCATCAAACATGGGATACGTGCTCCCTATAACCTGCTGGTGTCTCCACAACATCAAGCACACACCCGCTTTCCATAAAACCTGGGATGCGTGCTCCCTAAAACTAGCTTGCTGGTGTCTCCACAATATCAAGCACATACCCGCTTTTCATCAAATCTGGGATGCGTGCTCCCTAAAACTAGCCTGCTGGTGTCTCCACAACATCAAGCACACACCCGCTTTTCATAAAACCTGGGATGCGTGCTCCCTAAAACTAGCTTGCTGGTCTCTCCACAATATCAAGCACATACCCGCTTTTTTTTTAAAAAAAATTTTTATAAATTTAATTTAGATTAAATTTGATAATATTATTATTAAGTTCTGCAAGTGTTTTAGTTTTTTATTATTGTGACAGCTGTTTCGGCTTACAAGGCCATTTTCAAACATTTTCAAATGGCCTTGTAAGCCGAAACAGCTGTCACAATAATAAAAAACTAAAACACTTGCAGAACTTAATAATAATATTATCAAATTTAATCTAAATTAAATTTATAAAAAAAAAAAATTAAATGGAGTTCTACGAATTAAACACAAAACAATAAATACCCGCTTTTCATCAAACATGGGATACGTGCTCCCTATAACCTGCTGGTGTCTCCACAACATCAAGCACACACCCGCTTTTCATCAAACATGGGATACGTGCTCCCTATAACCTGCTTGTGTCTCCACAACATCAAGCACACACCCGCTTTTCATAAAACCTGGGATGCGTGCTCCCTAAAACTAGCTTGCTGGTGTCTCCACAATATCAAGCACATACCCGCTTTTCATCAAATCTGGGATGCGTGCTCCCTAAAACTAGCCTGCTGGTGTCTCCACAACATCAAGCACACACCCGTTTTTCATAAAACCTGGGATGCGTGCTCCCTATAACCTGCTGGTGTCTCCACAACATCAAGCACACACCCGCTTTTCATAAAACCTGGGATGCGTGCTCCCTAAAACTAGCTTGCTGGTGTCTCCACAATATCAAGCACATACCCGCTTTTCATCAAATCTGGGATGCGTGCTCCCTAAAACTAGCCTGCTGGTGTCTCCACAACATCAAGCACACACCCGTTTTTCATAAAACCTGGGATGCGTGCTCCCTAAAACTAGCCTGCTGGTGTCTCCACAACATCAAGCACACACCCGATTTTCATCAAATCTGGGATGCGTGCTCCCTATAACCTGCTGGTGTCTCCACAACATCAAGCACACACCCGATTTTCATCAAATCTGGAATGCGTGCTCCCTAAAACTAGCCTGCTGGTGTCTCCACAACATCAAGCACACACCCGCTTTTCATCAAACATGGGATGCGTGCTCCCTAAAACTAGCTTGCTGGCAGAGGCGGATTCGCCCTTAGGCCTATGTAGGCCCGGGCCTAGGGCGGCCAGATATTAGGGGCGGCCAATCGTGACAAAAAAAGTCACAGATGATAACAAGAAATTACTTCCTAAGTACCTAAATATTCTACGTACGAAATGGCGATATGCAAGAGCGTGTTCACACACAGCACACAGCGCGCCCCTACGCCCCGCAGCCGCCCTCGCCACACATATCATGCTCCGTCGCTCGCCCGCTCGCGTATTTCCAATCCTTACCGTGATTCAGTTGTGTTAGTGACTGAACCGCGTTAGATATTGTTATGCATAATAGCGTGTTTACACACAGAGCTATAATATGCGTGGGATGGCGTATTTCAGCATATCGCTCGCCATACTTTCCAATTTGGAATGTACGGCGAGCGATATGCCGAAATACGCCATCCCACGCATATTATAGCTCTGTGCGAACACGCTATTATGCATACTCCTGGTCAATATGATGGGTACTGAGAACGTTGAAAGGCGGCTACATGGTCTGGGGCCTAGGGCGGCCAAGAATGCAAATCCGCCTCTGCTTGCTGGTGTCTCCATAACATCAAGCACTCACCCGATTTTCATCAAACATGGGATACGTACTCCCTATAACCTGCTGGTGTCTCCACAACATCAAGCACACACCCGCTTTTCATCAAACATGGGATGCGTGCTCCCTAAAACTAGAACCACATTCGCCCAGCGACAATTCTGGTTCATCTCTCCTAAAATATACAATGCATTGAACACCGATACAAAGTCAATTAATTCTATATCCCTTTTCATTATTCAACATTGGCTATTTAAAAGGGAACGAGCCCTCTTTAAGAAATACATGAGTTCCTAAGACTGTTAAAAAAAGTTTTAACTCTATCATTTATATTTTTATAATGTTAAAGTTAAATGTGACCGTAAAAAGAATAACCGATATAAAATTTAAAAAAATTGAAAATACTACTATGAACTCTTGAAACTAATAAACTCACCCATACCCACAAGAACAACTCAATAAATACACTATTCTACTGCAGCATACCTAAGTACAACTACATTCAATGTATATTCAATGGAATATTATTATTTTCCCATGTTTAAATCCACAAAATCCGTTGGACAATTTTTGGAACGGAAGTGGCATGGCATGTTGTATTTTGTACCAATTCACGTTGAATTTGTCCACATCCGGGATGAAATAATAATGTCAAAATTTCGAATAAAACTGGTTTACTAATTTATAACCATCATGCCATTTCCCGTAGTCGTAGGCAGAGAGGATGGAGCGCATTAATGCAAAAATGAAAATATTGTAGAATTGGTTAAAAAAATGCTTTCAAATGTCGTCTAGATAAGTGTTCCGCAAACTTTTTATGTTCACGGTACACCTAACTAATCAAGAAATTTTAACGGTACACCAAAGAAAAAAAAACAAGGTAAATTTTGGATAGGATTGGCTAGGCTAATAAGCAATAATGTAATAACGAATAACGACGAACTTTGAGGTTAAACTACGAAAGCTGCATGTCATCATAATTTAAAAAAACATCCCAGGTTTTGAATGGTTTGTTTGGCAAAGCAGGGTTTTTCTAGATGGGTTTGTTTAATTATGATTGATATTTCTCACATAACAGTGACAGAATGACCGCGAACTGTCACTGAATCGGTTCGAGAAGTGAATTTTAATTTTACGCAATTGATAATTAAAATGCATCTTTTTCCGCCGCCACCAAGCCAAAAAGTTTCCTTTTATAGTAATTACGGCATATCTAAAGTTTTTTTCTAAAAATTATTCGTAATAAGCGTGGCCACTCCGAACCAAAATTTACCAAAAACAATATTTTATTAATATTTATTATTAAAATCAATATAACATGAAAAGATGTTTAATGTGCAATGTGAGCCTGTTTAACTGAACACAGACGATCAAAATTTGGAACAATCGTTGATAACGCTGCTCGCATCTCTTCGTCGATCGTCCTCAGGCGTTCTCTTTTTTTTTTGACTTTATCGTTGTGAGAGTTGAAAACCCGATTCGCATAAATAGGTCGTGGCAAATGGTAATAGAATTGCAATAGCTCGCTTTGACAGCAGTTGATACTCATGTTTGACGTGGAGCCAAAAATGTGCTAACTCTGTTTCAGAAAATTTTAATTTAAGTGTCCCATCAGTTTTAAGCTCCATGAATTCTTCCTGCTCGTTTATTGGTCCAAGGGAAATGCTTTCCGAAAATGGATTTCTTACCCAGTCCATAGGTTGCAGGTCTCACTTAGGAAAATATGAGTTAATTTTTTCTGCTAACAGCTCCAAGTGTTTCACTATCAAAGCCTGCACTTTTTTTTCTGAATCGGCAGCCATGAAATTTGGAAACATTTCGTTACTACCATTGGTAGCGTGGCTGATCCATACCATCAACTAAGCGCGAAAGCTTTCAATCTTGACCGAAGCGCATGCACCCCGATAGCTCATGCGCAATCACGTGATAATGTAGCAATAGCACCCCACTTATGTAGTGTAGCACACGTGATAATGTAGCGTAGCGGCGTAGCACACGGCCACTTCGCAGCGATCGAGTCCCACCCACGCCACTTCCGGCCGCCGCGCCGCACAGAAAAGTAAAGACCGATTTACAGAGCACTTTGTGAGAAGTGACGCGGAACTCGCGGCACACTTACAAATGGCCACGGCACACCAGTGTACCGCGGAGCACACTTTGCGGAACACTGGTCTAGATGACCATCTTAGATCATACGATATACATCTTGAATAAATCACAGTTAATACACTTAAAGTTACAAGACAATTGACTGATGTAATATGTTTACACAAAGAATTCACGGTCATCTTGATACTGTGTCTACTATGTCTTAACAATATTGAAATAAATGTTTCACCAAAAAATAATTTTATTTATTTATTTTATTTGGTACAATATTTTTTACATTTTAAGTTTTCCAGTAATATAGGCCTCACTGGGTGGCTTGCCCGTGCTGAGGCCTTCATTTTATTTTATGAAAATATAATCTACATAAAAGAGAAAATAATACATTTAAAATTAAAAATACGTAATATTTAATAATATATTTAAAATTAAAAAATAATACATTGAAAATAATCTTGTGTGTTTGTGAGTGATGTGTGTTTATATTGGTTTTGTGTGTTACGTGTAGGTTTTATTTTTATTTTATGCTATGACATTTTGGAAAAATTGTCTGTTTTGTTCTTTAATCCATTTTGTAATTTTGTGTGTGAATTTATTTTTATTTTCCTCAATTTTAATTTTAAGTTTTACACTGTTGAAAGCTTTTATAGCATGGTATTGGTAGTGTCTTTATCCAAAGCTTGAATTGACTGTCAGAGTTTTTATGTTTTCTTTGTACGCTTGTCTAACTGGTCTGTTAGTGTTATTTTGTGTATGTTGAAAAATTTTTTTTTTGTCAAAAATGTAGTTTAGTAGTGTTTTAACGTATAATTGGCGTATATCTAGTACGTCACAGCTGTTGAATATTTGGTCTGTATCAGTCAGTCTATGTTTTTTTAGTATTACCTTTAAGATCGTTTTCTGTGCGGTTTCTATGTAATTGATAGCCGTAATAATATAATAATATCACCCATTGAAGCGCTGTGACCCAAATTTGTCGACTATATAATAAGATAGAGTGTGCTGAAGTAGACATTTTTGTCGATAATTAATACGGCTTCAGAAAAAATATTCTGCTGTTTCTAAAAATATGTTGCGCTAATTGTATTATTGTGTTTCTATTTGTTCTCTATTGTTTTGTCTGTGGTGAAGTAGACATTTTTGTTGACAATTTGTACCGATTCAGAAAAAATGTTTTTCTGTTCCTAAAAAATATGTTGTGCTAATTATATAATGTATTACTTGAATCTCTAATGTCTTTATTTGTGTCGCTTGTGTCTCTATTTGTTTATCTTTTATATCTCCATTTGTGTCTATCGTATCTCTATTTGTGTATCTTTTGCCTCTTACCTATCTTTGTAATATTTGTCTTTTGAGAGAGTTTTCATTTAATTTTGTTTTTTTTTTATTCGTTATCTTTTTGAAAATTTATTTAGATGAATTCGACTTAATGTATCCTACATATGTCTGTATATATTTTTTGTAATTGATTGGTACCAATTTCTGTATTAACTGTGTTTTTATAACTGGCTTGTTCTCGCGTAAGTGAGATTATTTGTAAAAACCCAATATAAATAAATGAATTACGAAACCTTTTTTTTCCTGTCTCAAGTACTTCGTACCGTGTATTTCTACAGAATCCTCGACTTCTACGATTCTCATTTTCGTCATATACTCATCTTACAACTTATAAGATCATGGATAAAAAACAGAATTCAGTAGTAATGAGATTTCTGAACCTTGAGTGGTGTTTGTAAAAATATTAATTTCGGTTGTGCCTCTGTCTGTAACTCCTGTTCAATGAATTTTAGAACTATCTTTGAACAGTTTTGTTAACATTTTCAAAACTGAAGAATTCCGACAAACGATAAAGTCCGTACAGAGGGAACTAAATACTACTCAATCATAATATATACAAAATTCAGCGTACGTATGTTTGTGTTCGCAAAATTCTGTTTTAATGGGAGAACAAGTCGGAGGCCCCTGCGAAAGACATTAGTAATAGTATTGCTGAGTCTACTAGTTCTTTTAATAAGAACAACTCGTCGAGTTAAATGTTTATAATTACGAGAATATTGTTTTTAACTTAATATAGGTAATGCTTGGTTCTCTCCCTATCAACTCCGGGATATGTAAAACAGGCTCTCGTTCATTACCTGGTAAAAGCCCAATTTATATGCAGGCTCTCTGCAGTTATAGAGCGCTTCAATTAGTTTTATATGCATTTGGTGGAATTGAGTGAATTTAATCGGAAAATGAACCATGCACGATAGAAAGTAATTACCCACCTTTCTCTTCCCCATCTGATTCTACTGCCCTCCCCACTACCTCATAAAAATAATAATTTGTATTTTACTGTTTTTTGTGAAAATCACTCTTATGAGTTCCAAGGTTCTATCCAATTTTATTATTTACTCACACGTTCGATCGATACAACTCTAAATTAATAAGTCAGTAAGTGATATTTGCGAGCACTGTCAAAATATATTTTCTTTTTAAAAGAAAGACAAACATTTCCGGGTTACGAATAACCTGACAATATTTAAAAATCTCCTACTACCACCAGATCAAGCGAAAAACGTTGTGTCTTAATGGAAGACTTAACTCACGACGCCTGAGTGGGACCGAAATGCGATGCCAACTCAGCCAATGACCGTCGACATGATGCTGACAGTCACTAAACAAAAGTCACTGCTTGCAGGTGTCAGAAACGCTGTCAATATACACAAAGTTTGGATAATTTCGTTCGTATACAAAAAAGCTGGCTTAATAATGAATGGAAGTGATTAAAGACTTAATCAATTTGTCTAAGATGCTATCAATTGATCGAAGAATTGATGCTATCAACCGTTCCAACTTCGAAGAACGAATGCTATTATTTATGGCTAATGACTCTGCGAACTAATCAATCCTTTCAGCTCCAGTGTTAATTCAAATTACCACGAACTTTGTGATTTTTTTAACCGTAACGGTTGGGATTTAGAAAAATATTTTTTTTGTTTTCTAATAGCTTTTAATATTTTCTGTGGCGTCTTTATTTTTCGCTCGGTTGAAATCAATATTTCCGCCAAAAAAATGATAAATATTTTTATATCTGCTGATTGTGAGTTTCATAGAATTTCTGTTGTCATTGATTACTTCATTTTAAGGTGAGTTTTCAATATTTTCTACTCAAATTACACATATTTTAATACATAAAGATGTGTTCTATAATAATAATATCAGTTCAATTCACTGTTCACAGTCATTTGCCAGAATATTGTAAATGAATTTCAATGTTCATTCAAATTAACACTGGTAGTGACGGACATGTTTTCGACTATTGTAGAGAACATTTTTAAAGATTATTATCGTAGCTTATTTATTTATTTCCGAATGAATTTTATTTATAAATTATTTGTTTCAAATCTTAGAGATTATCGCTACATTGTAGATGTGCATTTTTGATATGAAACAGTTATTTGTATTACTTTTGTGTTATGTTTATTTTGCCTTACTATTTAAAAAATACTCTCTGACGTCCAATGTTAATCCAAATGAACGTAGAAAAAAAATTTCAAATAATATTCTGAGGTATTATCAAGAATTATATATTTTATATATGTGTAAACGTACATGCGGGCGTGAAAGGGTTTTCTCTTTTTAGTGTTAAAACGTACATGCGGACTGCCAACGTAACATTAAAGATAAGATTTCAATTCGACAATGTCAATTTATTAGTATTTTTAACTATTCCGTAGCCTTCTGATGTTTAGGCATGTCAATTCATAGAGAGATGCGCCATTGTCGCCAGTGTATATTGATTCTGATTTATCAACATCGGTCTGGATATCAATAATCGCAACCATGCTCTGGATATCGGTGTAAAATCATCATTAGTTACGCATAGCCCTTCTGGGCGGAAAGAGAGAAGCTCCCCCGATTGCCTCTCACTCCAGAAGATAGGTGAAAACTTGAGTGGCAAACGACCAACGTGGGAAATGCCCATCTCATACAGGACCCCACCGAGAGACAGCCTGGCTTCTCAACCTGGTCCGCCATCAATAGGGTAAGGTGCTCCCATAGCCGCTGTGCCCACATGATGCGCAGATGGGGCCTTAAAGAGTCGGCGATGTGTGAATGTGGTGCGGTGCAGACCACTGAACATGTGGTCAACGAATTCCCGCTCCATTCAATCCCTGGCGGGATTGTTGAGGGTCACATGGCGACCCCTGAGGCCCTAGACTGGGTCGCAGACCTAGATGTCCCCCTCTGAACCCCCACAATACGAAAGAAGAAGTTACGCGTATCGATACCATATTGTATATTTATCCAAACTCCCTGGCATTAGGTCCTGAAAGTATGTAAGCAAGCTTACTGAACTCAGTATCTGTTTTGCGCTTTAGTTTCTTTAGCCTTACGATAGCTGATGAAACTGCTGACATAAAGGATTGATGTCGTGAATTGGCAATTTAAAAATACATAGTTTTGAATAAGCAAGTACTAACATACATAACATACCCTAAGAATTGAGGATGCTTTGGTGTTACCGACTCCGGACAACCGTGAACTAGACTGGAACTTGGACTGGAGCTGGGTCAATCGATCTTTTAACGACCTGGGTCACGCACGAATCACTAACGTCATGAGCGGGTTGTTTTACCCGCTCTTTAAGAAAATTTCCCAAAACACTATTACCCGTCACCCGGCTACTTTCAAATTCGTTTGTGACATATTAATTACAAGAATTTGTATTTTTTTATCAACCTTAACTGAACCGGTTCCATATTTGTATTCCATTCCCTGTCGAAGAATTAAAATACAATTTCTTATTAAATACTCTAAAATTACAAACATTAGAAGATAGACGTAAAATAAACGATTTAACGTTCTTATTCAAAATACTTAACTCTAAATTCGACTGTTGTGAACTCCTGCAACTTATAAACATACATACACCCACAGTAACAACACGACAAAATACAATATTCTACAGCAGCACACATAAGCGTAACTACATTGCCCACTCTCCGATACAACGACTTCACACCATGGGAAATCATTACTTGGGTGATGTTGACATATTCAATACCAACTTGGCAAGTTTTGTGGATCATTTAAAACATTTATTTCAACAATACTCCTAAACACATCATGTAAACCTACAAATAGCTGTAATTTTCTGTTTTTGTTTCTTGTGTTTGTATGTCTTGTTGCATAGCTTTTATCAAATGTAATTTTATTCTTATTTTTTATGTTTCAGAGTATCTGTCAAATTAAAATTATACTACCAACCATGTAAAAGCCCTCTGGGCGTTAAATAAATAAATAAATAAGTATCTGGAAGATAGAACCGGTTCCATATTATATGTAAGTCTCCGGTAATTGGAAATTGAAGCCACAATTTCAATTTGCGAGGTGGTTTGAGTACCGCTAACACGTCGGCCACAGGTCACCCCATTGCTTCGTTATGTTTGTTGACTTATCAGGGGTGCCTAGGTTGATGGGGTGAGGTTTGTCCGGGTCTTGGCGATGGATGAGTCTTACCACCAGCTGTATTTCTACATCCGTCACCCTGGACACACCAAAAATAACCCGCTCGCTCTTTGGAAGCTCTTGTGAGCGGGTTTAAATGAGCGGGTTATTCACGATCGACCCAGGACTAACTAGTAGGAAAAATAAACAAAAAACTGCAGCGAAAAATAATTACTTTTGCAAAGCGTTTTTGAGCTTTCTAAAACAGCTTTTCAAAAAGAAGTTCGTTTCATTCATTTTGAATTCATCTTCTTTTACTGACCTCTTTACAAACTGAATATAATGAATGGCATTCATTTTTTGTATACACGTATGAATGGACAAAACCAGATCTCTTTTACATTTCTCAATAGGAATAATAAATTCCTTTTAAAGTGAAGTGAAAACGTCAAAAGATTATATTTTGATATGAATAACGTACAAGAGTCCCAGATGCCCATATTTTTTTATGTGAATATCGCATAAGAGTCCTGACTGCTCCCAACCCTCTGGAGCCAGTGAGATTATGGCATCCCTAATAATTGGGGTATGTTGTGATGCTGTAGTAGGGAGGATAAGGAGATGGGGAAGAGAAAGGTGGGAAAGTAGGCCTGGTTTTTCATATCTGGTCACCAAACACGGCTAAAGTCATTTCAAGCAGCGTTTTAATTCTAATTGGTGGTCTTACAAATTAAGATAGATCCCTAAGGCGTATGTATAACCTGAGCATGTTAAAAATGTTAGAAAGGGACACTTATGTATACAGAGAAAGGAGAGGAAGGAGAATATTTATGTGACGCGGAAGTGAATGGTATAAGAAATCGGTGACGCCTAGGAAGACATGGCAAGATCAAGGGAAGGGCGTAATTGCAGCAGTCCGCTCCGGACGCTGAATTATCAAGGCGCCAAGGCGCTAATAATTCCTAACTTCTAACAATCCTAACACATAGTCCTTGAGTTAATTTTTATGAAAACGGCGCTATACAAACATACAAATTATTCACATATTTTTGATTACAGTAATCACCTACCTTTACTTGTTTTGCCAGGCACCGATTGGCTAAGAACCGGCCCCGATCAAACGAATCAAATACTTGATTCAGACTATGTCAAGAGTCAAAATAATAACAGAGTATGTTTCAATATGAATGAAGCAAGGATTGAATATGGAATTCTAGGATGGGGATCTGCTGTATGTAAGTATATACATAACCTGAACACAATTCAAAAAGGAATCATAAAGACCATACTGAAAGTACCCATAAGAACGCCTTCGATTGAAATTTTCAATAGTTTTGATGTACCAAATGTAGAACAAATACTGAATCCTTAAGGCGATGCCATACGTAGTAATGCAAAATCATGTGTTTTTGGTTTGAAAATTTGGTCGCCTAGAAATGTTTCAGATGCTTTAATTAAATACTGCGAGTAGAATACATCTTGGCCTTTGAAACAATCGAGTATTTTTTAGATAAGTATTTTTATAAGCCCAGAAAAAAATAATGTAAAGGCCTATGAAAACTGCTTAAAAGTTCAAAATCTCCTACTTACGAACACATTTTTGGTTATGATTTTATTGGATAATGTGGCAAATTAAGTTATTTATGAAATGATCGAAAAAAAAAATATTTATGCCTGAACATCCACAAAATAAAATAAAAGGCACTTTTTGGCCATGTTTTTTTCTTGCATAAATCAAAACAGGCGGATGGTGTTAAGCGGGAATTTAAACCTTATCGCCATCTACGTAACGGTTGTTATTGATAGCGGCTCAATTTAAAATATTACACGACGTAGTGCATCGCCTTAACAGTAACGCGTATTCATCAAACAAGGTCGAATCACAATGTAACGTGTTCTATTACACGTAAATGAACTGTAAATCAAATCCACAAGAAATACGACAGTAAAGAGCTCATTCAATTGGTTTTGAATAAATCAAGGGAAAAAGTGGAATTAAAGAACCGCCTACCTTGAATTCCCCAGAATTCTGGCAATAATGTCCGGCTGTCAACGAACTTGCACTGCTCACGTTGTGAAATTTCCTCCGAAACGAGATAATCTTTAATATGATTTTGATATTTGAAAACCTAGCACAAAGCATGTGAATAATACAACGAGAACACTACGATTGCACCTTCTTGCTACACGACACGAATTCGAATGTTGTACTTGCGACAATTTACAATGCAACAAAAAATCTTTTTCTTCTTAAGGAAGGAAATGGATGGTAGGTGTTACAGTAGATGGGAAAAATGGTAGATATTATCCAAAACTGTTTCAATACTAAACAAGAAATGACATAATAAATATTCCGGGTAATAAAACCACATTCGGGCAAAGAAATTATATTTATTTTGCGACGAAACTCAACAACATCCTTCCCCCTGATATAAAGCGAATAGAAAATTTGAATGATTAAAAATCAAGAATAAAAATCTGGCTAAAAAGGATTAATGAAAAAACGCTGAAAAAACATTAAAAACGAAATAGGAAACTAATAAAACAGAAATGAATAACTTTAGTACGCCTCAGTACAAGTCACCCAGTGAAGAGGACTAAGAAATACAATTTACTATACATATATTCAATTTCATATTTTGTATTTTCAATGTTTATATAGGTGCTATAATAAAATTTAAAAACTCGTATGTGACAGGACATGGTGTGTTGTGTTAGTCTATCCTCTCTGTTTACCACTGAGGGACACTTCTGCTTGGTGTTAAGTTAAAACATACGTATTTTTCTAGCACCCTTCAAAGTGCCAAATGTTTTCATTGGAGCGGAACGAATAATAATAACAAAAATATTTTCCTTCAAAAATATCAACACCCTTTCCGGAAAAAAATAATATCAACATGTTTACAGTAAGGCCCGGTTTAACGATGCGTCGTCAAGTTATGAAAGCTTGCTTTATATTCTCTATGCAGGGCTAGAAAATATTATTCGATGACCGAGATGACACGCCGGCGGTACCGTTTAAAACGCCACAACGGGGGTTTGGTCGAGGCTTGACAAATTCTTATCTGAAATGTATTTTTGTTAAATAGATGCACATAGGATGTAAGTTATTTAAATTTAAGAACAGCTGACGAGTACCCGGCGTCGCTCGGGGATTGTGAATGCTTTGGAGTAAGGTTTTTAGGCTGTGAATTCCAGTGTACCATAAAACTGGGTGCATTTTAATTATTGAAACAATATTATCGTAAAGAATTGAAAAAAGTTTACGGGCATCCTTGACTTCTTCTACCATTCGCTTCCACGTCATACATTCGCCTAGCTTCCCTTTCCTAGTTTGTCACTTATGCCACATTACGATTTGGGGAGAACCAAAAAATTATTATAGTATTATTTAAAACTATGACAACAAAAAATAATGTTATATCAGTCGGTAACATATTTTTTTAAAAGGACTTGAGTATTTTATTGATTTTTTTAAACACAAAATGAATATCTTTATTAATTAACTTATTTAAATAATAACTTAAAACACGAAAATTACAGAGAAAAATTCTCTTAGTCGCTGCGCACCCAGACAGCCAAATTCCTTAACTTTTCCCTTGCTGTGTTAAAAAAATCCACGCGTTCCGGTGCTGTGTAGTCAATACACATCTCAAAATAAGCGATTTAATATCGGAAAAATATGAATATTCATAGCTAATCGATTATGTTTATTATATTTTATGTCAAAGGTGATAATAATTGTTATTTAATTGCTGAAAACATGAAAAAACCATCGGCAGATATTAAAAAAACGTGCGAGGGGTCCACATCTAACGACGGTCCGCGACCGACTGGCTGGCGGCTGGAGGCTGGCACACATACAGCTATGCGGTCGTAGGTATCGATTGTCTAAATCAAAATACAACTATGGACGTGTGGATTTGTCATGTTACCGCATAGCGAACTAAAGCGGGACATCAATAGCATCAAGCGGGACATCAATGAAAAAATCTGAAAAAATGTTAAAAAACGTCACGAAATAAATAGACATAGACTAATCACACACTATATATATCTTCCATTATTCTAATTATTGATCATACACAATTGAAACATACACAACAGCTCAAGTTCGACTCTATCATAAGATTGTAACGATTAAACATCACAAATTAATACATTAATGAGATATATTATAGACATCGACAAATCACGCACTTAATTTCACATATTTTTTCAATCAAAATATTTAATAATACAAGACTCGTTTGAAATAGAGCAAAAATCTCTTTACAATGGTTTAGTTGCATTTAAAGATACCCTGTGAATTTTTTCATGCCTTTAAAATATTAACTAACAGAAAACAACGTGTTTTTATTAATTTTCGGAGCGTACTTTTCGATTTTTTTGTCTATAGAGGAAATTTCACACAATGTAAGTAATAGTGCTACGTGTAAGTAAAATATTTAGTAATCCACGTACAATCGTAATGTTATATTTCGCATTTGTCAGAAGTACACTGGAATATGCATCGCCTATTTGGAATCCACAACATAAACTTTACATAGATAGTATAGAACGTATCCAAAACAAATTAAAAAAAATATATTACTTACAGATTCAACAATAACTTTGAGTGTACATTTGAAACTTTGCAGCGAAGACGAGCAGTAGCTGACTCAATATTTATACATAGAATATTTAACAATGACATTGACTGTACTTAACTTCTGTCCATTATTAACTTTAACATACCTTTGAGACGTACACGACATGCAGTGCTATTCCACACGCTTAATTATAAAACAAATGCAGCATCTAATTCGACAATTAACCGAGCTCTCCATACTCTAAATAATATTTGTCTTAACTCTAACATCTAACATTGACATTTTTTCTGATTCACTGCCCAAATTCAAACGTGGCATCATGTCAATAATTTAAACTATTTAATGCGCATACATACAGACACACACACACACAAACACTCACACACACATTACACACGTCACACACACACCTATAAACTACACAAGTCACCTGGTAATTAAGGAATAAACATACTATTTAGCAGACATTACAAGGAAACATATCATAGGTACACAACATGAAGTATCGTATTCCTGTATATTGTTTCATCTCTGTAAATCATGTACTGTTTGTTTCCATAATATAAAATAAATAAATAAATAAATTAACGTTTCGGCTTAAAAAATGGGAAGAAATAACTTTTTTTTGGAACTTAGATGATTAAAGAGTTTTTTTTAATTTTTTTTTATTTCCTTTATTTTTTCCCAATTTATATATTTGACATTACAAGTTTTATAATAATAGGAAAGGGAACCCACTAAGGCGCAGCCTGTGCGTGGGTAATATAAGTTTATACATTAGATTTCTGTACCTAAAAATAACAGTAAGCATAATAAAGAAAAACGGTAGGATTATAATTAAAGTTAGTCTAAAAGATTGTGCAAGAGGTGCATATTAAAAATAAATCAGTTAACGAGAGACTTGTTATAAAATGGTGGAAATTGGGTATGCGGGGTCTTAATGCGTTGCTTACGTAGCGTAGGTCGGCCCAGTGTGTTTCTACCTTAAGGCTCGTACGGCCACAAGTATGTTTTGTATAAACTACATATTTCATAAAAAGTTCCGTTGTCGCTGAATCTTCAACGCATTTCAAATTTACTCTCGGTCAGTATTAAAACGAACTGTGGATTTTATTGCATGGAATTTAAATAGGGTACTGTAGTGTTGTGAAATTGTAATACAAAAAAACAAGTTTGTCTTATTATTATATATCACTAGCTGAAGTACACCCGGCGTCGCTCGGGGTTATTAGGGGTTGGAATAAAGTTTTGATGTTTTGAATTCTAATGTATTTGAAACACGGGAGTATTTTAAAAATGGATATAATATTATTTCAAACACTTGAAAAAATAAACCCTTTTAAGTGCTTGATTCACTTGATCAGTTTTTTCAGCCTTATTTACTCCTATTCATCATTTAGAATTTTATCTAGATATACAAAATTCTAAAAAATGCGTTTGATAGTCCAGAGTTGCTTGCATTGATAAGCTTTCAGATTCCACTATGTAGTACTGGAAGTCAGAATTTATTTCAGTGTAAAAATTCTGGGACTAACTACCATATGTATTCCTCATTGCCCAGAATACTTACGGAGAGAAATAATTATACCGAGTCAGTGGACATCTTTGATTTATCACTTACTGTATAATTTTTAATTTTTAAACAACTCGGTCTTGGCAAACACTTCTTGCCTCATTCATATTCATACATACTCTTCTATTATTCTGACTCTTGACATGGCCCGAATCTAGAATCTAATTCACTTGATCGGGCGTACTCGACTTCTGCTACCATTCGCATTTGCGTCATATATTCTCCTTACACTCCTTTCTTCTCTCATTCACTCTGCATGCCCAAACCATCTAAGGATCCCTTTCTTAATCTTACTCATTACCATTGATCATACATGGTTTTACCACACATACGCCTAAGGGATCTCATTTCTACAGCATTCAGTCTACTTTCATCCTTTCTCTGCCAGTTCCATGCCTCACTTCCGTACATCAGGGTAGGTACCAGCACTCTATTGTGGACTGCTAGTTTCGCTTCTTTGGACAATTTTTTTGTTAGCACTATCAATTGAGTTTTATCAGCACATGTAAAAACCCCTAAAAGGGGCGATCATAAATCAATATGATATTTTTCACCGGTCGGTGGCAGAGTTGACATCGCGTTTGGGTCCCACCCAGGCGTAGTGTGTTCAATTCCTCGGCTGGCTAAGTCCTCCATCACAAGACAAGCAATATTTTCAGCTTACTGTGGCGGTAGTAGGAAATTTTCAAAGATTGTCAGTTTACTCGCAATATGGGAATGTTTGTCATTCTTATAAAAATTAAATTAAATTAAATTTGACAGTAAAAGGGCACTTTTGAGAAAACTGCCATTGGTAACAGATGAATTTCGCATCCAAGTTTTTATTATTTACGTAGATTATTGTGTAGATTATCATCTTTCCATCAGTTAAAGTAAAACCTTTCCTAAACTTGCCTGCTAAACGATTGGCAGTTAAAACTTTTCTCGTTAGCTTTGTAATCTGTAACGACTCGAGCCTATACAAGTAGTAACATCAGCGCAGACATGAATTCCTTTAAAAATATATTATATTTTTATAGAGAAGTGAAGTTTAAGTGTTGGTGAAATAACAGAACGTTGAAAAATAGAACATTGACATAAAAAAGCATTAATAAAACATAACATTATCAACACAGGACAGCGACAAATAGAACATTGAAAAAACAGGACGTAGATAAAATGGAACAATAACAAAACATAACATTGACAAAACAAAACGGAAAAGTGACTAAATAGGACATTGACAAAACCAAGCATTACAAAACATAATTTTATCAACACAGGACGGTGACCAAAAAGAACATTGACAAAACAGAACGTTGACAAAACGGAACAATAACAAAACATAACATTAACAAAACAAAACAGAACGGTTACTAAAGAGGACATTGACAAAGCAGAACATAGACAATACAAAGTATTAACAAAACATAACATTATCATCACAGGACAGTGACCAAATAGAACACTTACAAAACAGGACGTTAACAAAACAGAACATTGACAAAACGGAACATTGACAAAACAAAACAGAAAAGTGACTAAATAAGACATTGACTAAACAGAATATTGACAAAAAGAACATTGAAAAAATATAAAGTTGGCAAAACAGAACATCGACAAAATAGAACATTAATTCAAAAACATAAAATTATCAACACAGGACGGTGACCAAACAAAAAATGGACATTACTAAAACAGATCTTTGACAAAAAAAAACTAAAGTAAAATTAAACATTGAAAAACAGAAAATAAAGGAAAAAAATCTAACCCAACCTAAAAATATGATACTTTTTAGGGTTTCATGCATCAGCACATAGGGGCCGTTCAAGTATTATGTAAGCACTATAGGGGGGCAGGGGGGTCTTTGCTTTGCTTATTTTTGATGACATGGGAGGTGGGGGGGTGGAGATAGTGATTACGTCAGCACTGCTCAGCAATAGTTATTTTTTTTTACACATTGTCTATGTTTGAAAACCGAATACATATTCGGGGATTCCCACGTGTCAATAAAGTTTGTTTAAATGAATATTATGTGCATTAAAGTCCTCTATCCTAAGTCTATTTTATAAGTGCTGATTGTGAATCAATAAAAAACAGAATACATTAACAGAACAATGCATATAGGTACCAATTTTTACGTAAGCATGGGAGGGGGGGGGGGGGGTAAGAGCTTTGCTTACTTTTGGTGACAAGGGGGAAGAGGGGGTAAATAATTGTAATAAATCTGCTTACGTAATACTTGAACGGCCCCATTGACAAAAAAGAACATTGAAAAAACAGAACATTAATTCAAAAACATAACATTATCAACACAGGACGGTGACCGAACAAAAAATTGGACATTACTAAAACAGAACATTGACAAAAAAGAAGACAGAAAAAATAGAACATTATAGAAATTAAAATTACATAATCTAAATCTAAAATAACTTTCAATTTTATATGTTCTGTTTTATCCAGTTACTAGTTTCGAGATAGTTCATAATATTATTATTTTGTTAGTTAAATTTAAAATATTTTCAAAACACACTCTCTTATCTCTTTCGTCATTATTATATTAGAAATGTTGGTATAAGAACTTATTTAATGAAATAACAACAACTGTACTAAAAAAATCTAAATAAAGGAGAAAATTTAAGTTTTACTAACTGCAGTCCCGGCGTTACCAGGGCTCTACTCAGTGATTTTCGAAATCTAATGAACACGGTGTCCTTCCTCTTGTTTTAAAGGTCCGATGGGCAAAATTTCATAAGGCTTAAAATAAACATGTAGATTTGTATACAAATTAAATCCATGCCTCTCCTGCCACAGACACTCTTCTTTACATAAATAGACAGCAGATTGAATTTACTAAATAAGTAACTTATCATCACGCCGTTTTCCGGCAGGGGTAGGCAGATAGGATGAACCGCCAAACAACTCGGTCTTGGCACACACTCATTGCCTCATTCACATTCATACATCGTCTCATACATACTCTGACTCTTGACATAGCCCGAATCAAGTATCTGATTCACTTGATTGTGCCATGTCTTCCTCGGGCGTTCCCGACTTCTGCTACCATTCACTTCATATAGTGTCATTAAATTCACAATAGTACTTTTAACAAAAACCAAATTATACCGATTTTAATTCGTATTTTTATTTCCTTCCAGTGCAAAGAAAATGCGTTCAGTCTTCATGGGGTATCCCCGATTTCTTATACCATTCCTATTTGCGTTATATATATTCCCTATACTCTATTCTACGTACCTACGTTCAGGGTAGATACCAGCACTCCATTGTGGACTGCTGCATATAATGCTGACGCTAACTGCGTTCAGTCCTCCATGAATGGAGTTACCAGCATTTCCCCTTGTTTCAATATCTCTGTCAGCCTTCCCATCTCTCTAGAACATACTTCCTAAATACACAAACTCATCCACCTGCTCCAAGTATTCCTCATTCACAGCTACATTGCACACTGTTTTCGTACTCTCTCTTTCAAACACCATTACTTTAGACTCACTTACATTCATAATTAACTCGTTCTTCATGCATACTTGGTTCATCCTAGACACGAGAGACTGCAGATCATCCATACTATTAGCAATCAGCACCGCATCATCAGAATACAATAGGCAACATACTTTCAGATTACTCAAATTCGCGCCCAATCCCACTTCTTTCAATTCTCGCATACAACTATCCACGTATAGATTGAATAAATACACAAACTCATCCACCTGCTCCAAGTATTCCTCATTCACAGCTATATTGCACACTGTTTTTGTACTCTCTCTTTCAAACACCATGTGTATTGCAACATATAAGTTATAAACCATATATAAATATATGTTTTACCTAACTAAATTAATGGATAAATTCTACAGAAGCGTCAGTTAAAGTGACTTGTATAGGAGTGATTTATTGAACACGAGTCTGTTACAAGAATTGAATGAATGGAAATTTTTCATAATTTATCTAATAATGCTAGTATGGGTGTTTAGTATTGATACAGTTTGGGATAATACCTACCATCATTTCACATCATATACTATCATACATACTTTCCATTTCCTTCCTTAAAACAGCCTTACCCACATTGGAAAGAAGAAGATGATTTTGGTTGCATTGTAAATTGTCGCAAGTCGGTATATTCGAATTCGTGTCGTCGTGGCAAGCAGTTGCAATTGTTGTGTCGTCGTGAATTGGAGTCGTATATTCACATGCTTTGTGCTCTGTTTGCAAAATATCATCTCGTTTTGGAGGAAATTTTCATCCTTTGTACAGTGCCAGTTCGTCGAGAGTGCAGGGATTCATGGGAATTCAAGGTAGGCTGTTTCCATCATTCCGCATTTACCGTGATTTTAAAACCCAATTGATTGTGCTTTATATCTTCGCTTCCTTGGTGATTTGTTTTACAGTCCATTTCGTGTAATAGAACACGATACAATGAGGAATTCTCATATTGACTAATTGTATATAATAATAATATAATATTAATAAGTCTTAATGAAATCTAACGCAGAATCTCTGTCTTACCGGGACAACGTCTCTAGCCACTTGGCCATTGCGACGTCATTTTTACGTAATATTTGTCGATCTCATATATTAAATTCATATTTTTTGGATTGTTACATAGTTTTTTTCTGTGTGAGTACCTATTGCACAAGAGTCCCAACCGCTCCCAACCGGCTGGAGGAAGTGACCTAATAGAATCCCCGATATATGTATGTTATGTGGTTGAAGGTGTTGGTTGGGGTTGGTCCCAAACACAGCTAAAGCCATTTCAAACAAAATTTCGGGGACATTACAAAAGAGAACATTTAAAAACCAAAATAGTGAGAAACGCCATTGACCAAACAGAACATTGACAATACAGAATGTGAGGTGGGTATGGGTACCGCCGCCCCGGGACCCATTTATTGGATAACCAACCTACTACAGGTCACCTGAATCTCTCTCTTTTCCTCCTCCTCCGTTGTTGTTGTTGAGAGAGATCTCTCTCTTTTCCTCCTCCTCCGTTGTTGTTGTTGAGAGAGACCACATGCTGCGTAGCGGGCCGGATCGGGAGAGGCTAGTCACATTACGTTAGGTTATTTTTTTTTGCGTTAAACCGATTAAACAAGAGTCCCAACTGCTCCTAACCGTCTGGAACCAGTGAGACTATTGCACCTTCAATTGGGGTGTGTTGGGAGGTTTAAGGTAGTGGGGATGGAAAAGAGATGGAGACGAGGAAGGAGAGAAAGTAAGAACCTGGATTTTCAGTTAAATAAACATTTGAAACAAAAAACTCGAAGAAGATTAACCAGCATGTATCAGACGATGTATGAATGTAAATAGCGCAAGGAATTAGTGCCATGAAATATTTACGTTAATATTCATCTTGAAGTACAGAATTTGTCTTTCCTCGGTTAGAAAAAATATACTTTCTGTTTGACAGGGTGGTACAAAACGCACACCATAGACATATGAATATTAGTAGACCTGCCCTAAGTGATTAAAAGCGTATTATCCCCACTCCCCATACCGGTTCCATTGGAGCCGGCTGGGCTCGCGTATGGCTTCAAGTGAAATTTGAAAACGTGACGTCATCATTCTTGTGCGAACTATGGTCGAGGCATCATCGGTTCATTTTACGAAATAACACGGCAAAATGTTGACTTTTGATATGAAAACTTGTAAAAATAGATGTGAAAAAGAGAATAAACCCAATTGTCGTATTACATTCCATAAGTAAGCATTATTTTACTTTATTTTAAGCTTATTCACACCGTATTATATGGATCAGTTTTAGAAACATATACTATCACATCACAATGTAGCGATTCTCAAGTGTGCTCATCGTTGTTTACTGGGGTAAGTAAATTATGAGACATTTGTAAAAGTGTCTTAACTAAATACTCTGAAACTAACTACGACTCTGAAATAGAAGCTGCCTTACTTTGCCGAATTTGGACTTCGCAAATTAGTTCATAACGTGGCGAGTAATTTGCGCTCCCATGTAAAAATGTCTATTCATTCAAACGCAGATTTTACTTTTAAGAAGTAAATGGTGATATTATAATGCGAGATGCCTATTTACTGTCAGATTGATTTATTGACGAATCACAGTCAGCCTTACTCCCCTCGTTCTTCAACAGTTGATTTTACCCCTCGCCCTTATCTTCTCGTCTATTAATTCCTATGTCTGTGACGCACACCTTTTAAAGAGGTTATTAACCCGTTAATTATTAGGAAACCAAATGTGGTCCCAAACATAATATGCCGTTATGAATGCAGGTAACCAATATTGTACTAGAGCGATCATACTTTATTAAAATTTAGATATCTCTCTTCCTGTCATGCGAAAATCTGTGATTTTTTTATGTCTGAAAGAGAACGAAATGAATTCACTTATTGTCTTTGGAATATTTGTACGCGATTCAAAGGAAAAAATCCAAAAAAATGACAAAATGCATGATTCCAAATAGGAATATAGAAATATTCCTAAAATAAACATTAAAGAGATAATCTGTAGAAGTATGATTTGAAATAAAACTGATTTACTGAAGACCTTTTAACTCCTAGGCCTCAAACAGGTTAATGAAATTAACAATTTGTTCAAGAAATTTCATCGATTTTCGCAAATACTCAATCGATTTTAGAAGAAGTAAAAAAAAGTAATTTAGTTCATTAACTTCAAAGAAGAAGTACTCAAGAAAATGATGTCCCTCAGGGCCATAGTCATCCTTGAGGATGCTGTGTAGATGGTATTTTTGAGGAAAGGAAGGAGACGGAGTTCTGGGATGGAAAAGGTAACCTGTGGGTCAATATGTCCAGTAGTGACGTACGTATAAATCCACCCAGCCAACTGCGCTAAAAGTAAATTTGCCGAGAGAGAGGTCTTCGGCTTGCCACTTGAGGTGAACTATGAATGGCATCTATATTGGCTATCCAATTAATGGTTCCCGGGGCGGCGGTACCCATAATCGCCTCACAAATTGTACTTTATACAGCTCAACTTTAGATGTTTGTATAAATTCAAAATAATGAAAAAAAATTAGTTACATGTTCATTATTTACATGGGTTTGTGTGTGAATTGTAAATTAGGTCAAGCTTTTTTTTTAATTTTTAAGAGAGTTTTTGAAAGTATGTTTAAAAATTACAAAAGAAAATTTATAAAGCAGTATCTAGAAGAAAAACATAACAAAGCGTTAATCTTTGTTAGGTTAGAACTTTGTATCTATGTTCTTCCTTCCCGTGTCCACAATCCGTATTAAATACTTCTTTTGAAGTCTGTTATTTTTGGTTTTTAGGGAGGGTATTAAATTGCAATTTTCTTCATCCAAAAGTTGTTCTAGTTTGGTTGAATGTATCTTGTAATGAGGATTTTGTGAATGGATCTCAGTTATCCTCACAGACATAGGAATTAATAGACGAGAAGATATGGGCGAGGGGTAAAATCAACTGTTGAAGAACGAAGGGAGTGAAGCTGACTGTGATTCGTCAATAAATCAATCTGACAGTAAATAGGCATCTCGCATTATAATATCACCATTTACTTCTTAAAAGTAAAATCTGCTTTGAATGAATAGACATTTTTACATGGGAGCGCAAATTACTCGCCACGTTATGAACAAATTTGCGAAGTCCAAATTCGGCAAAGTAAGGCAGCTTCTATTTTCAGAGTCGTAGTTAGTTTCAGAGTATTTAGTTAAGACACTTTTATAAATGTTCATAATTTACTTCCCAGCAACCAACCAGCTTTGTGTTTCGCGTCCAGACGTTTCTCGATGTGATAGTAACAACTGATTCATATTATACGATGTGAATATGCTTAAAATAAAGTAAAATAATGCTTATATATGGAATGTAATAAGACAATTGGGTTTATTCTCTTTTTTCACATCTATTTTTACCAGTTTTCATAGTACAAGTCAAAATTTTGCCGTGTTATTTAGTAAAATGAACCGATGATGCCTCGACCATAGTTCGCACAAGAATGATGACGTCACGTTTTCAAATTTCATTTGAGGCCATACGCGAGCCCAGCCGGCTCAATGGAACCGGTATGGGGAGTGGGGATAATACGCTTTTAATCACTTAGGGCAGGTCTACTAATATTCATATGTCTATGGTTATCCTGGTTTTTGATTGCGCAAATTAAAATATTTTTTGAATATAATTGTTTCAGAGACATCAAACTCAGGGCATTAAAACATTGTCTGTATACATATCAGTAGCTTGTTTGGATGCATCTCTCTCTCCTTTGTGTCTCCCCAAACCAGAGACTGGTTTAGAGACCTTGAGAGACCCTTTGACCTCTCCAACCAGTTAATTGACCCATTGCCTTGCGCCACAGTGGGAGGGATATTTTTATATGTCCGTCACTCCTGGAATCACTGATGTCGGAAGACCCACTCGGTTACAGACGTTTTGTTTGGTATCTTGGCCTGTCAAGAGTTAAAAAAGACGCTCCACACAACATCCCATAAGATGACATAGACCCTGAAAGAAATTATTTTCTTCAGAGCCTCCTGTATGGGGAAAAAGTAAATAAAAATTAAATTCAACAGATCAGTTATTTTTTAGCAAGCCTGTACCCCGGACGTTTTAATAAATCGTTGGTATTAGCTGACTTATTTCTTTACCTTTTCAAGACAAGCTTTTTAATAAAAATAACAAAAAATGGCATTCATTCTTTGCATTACCTTCCCCTTTCATTTAGTTATTCTTCTGTATTGTCAACCGTAAGAAACTGGCGCATTTTTCTGCTAGTTTAAGTTCGAATTTGACGAGTTACTAACTGTTTATATATAAAATCATAAATCCAATTGTTGACTACCCTGAACGATTGTACGTATTTATTTACACATTACAAAATAATATTTATATTATTTTTTTATACAATTCGCCTTCGTCCGAATGTCGAGACTTGTCAACTCACCATCCAGTCAAAGCATTGAATATTTTGGTGTAAGCATAAATGAATTTCGACAGTCAATACGTAATGTGTAATTGTTAAAGCCCTTTAAACCTTCTTCATGCATTGTAATTGTAATTTTCCTGAAACCCTTGTAATTGTCTTCCATCTGTACTTTTTATATTATGTGTATCAACAAAAATATCAATGACAATTAATTGCGCATCATTAAAACATGCTCTCTTTTCACTATTGTTAGTGGACTTGGTTACCCAAATCATAAGCCAACTAATAAAAGGCCAGCTCCATGCTAACTGCCGAATGATTTAAAACGGACGGCCTATATAACAGGACGCTCTACCTTGAACGAGCAGAGATCCTGATCCAATGGTTAGCTCAAGACCTGATACAGGTAGCGAGATGTTTCGTTCCTTCATAGAATTATTTTTTCCAACTCAGTTTATATTTACTTAAATTTAATGTTTTACAGTGGCGCCCAACGTGGGGCTGTTATAAAATATATTAATATTTATATATATTTTTACTCACCTCAAAGTTGATTTTGCTGCCTTGTGTACGTTTTATTGTATTAAAAACGTAATGGGCGTACTTCGTTGCATCTGGAAAAAAAATAATAACGTAAAATTAAAATATATAAGGGTAATTGACTTCTGGTTACTTTTTTGATGTTTTTTTTGTAATTTTTGAGACTATTTTTTTTCATTCTTCTACATGTCGACACTGGCCATTCAGCCGAGTAACAGCCTAATAATATATATCGACCCTAGCTGTACAATTCGATGATTTTGTAGAAAAACAAACATTAAAAAAAATCACCGGAGACCAAAATTTTCATTTAATTTTTTACTTATATGAGATTTTCATGACCAAAAGTATTAAAGCGGTATATTTTTGAGGTGTTATACCGTGCTGCTTCACCTCCTTCATTAGCCAACGTTTCGGACGGCATTACAATGTGATCGTAAGGGCATATTATATGTAAACGAAGATAGTGGTGATTTTTTTTTCTATAGAGATTTCGTAATCCTCTAACTAGCCAGGGCTAATTACAATACCCTTTCATGTATCTCATAAACTAGTACTGCGGTTTATTAAGCCTTATTACTATTACCATCTAACGGTTGTATTTACAAGACTGATTTTACGTTACATTAATGTTTTATGAAGAGAAATTCTTAAAATAACACAAGAAACAAATATGTGTCTTCTTATACCAAGCTCTTAGAAAATTGGAGGTGGCAACACGGTATCGCACCTACATACATTCAAGTAGATGCCATAGATACCGTGTTGCCAGCTCCAATCTTGTAAGAGCTGGTATTTCAGTATAATTTTCAATTTTTATGAATTCCAATTGCCTCCGAACTAGGCGTGTTCAATGGGTTTTCTGTCTCTCCAGAACTTCTGCAACAAAACCAAAGTATGGCCGGTTCCAATTTATTGGCATAGTACCCCAAAAATATACCACTGCAATGAGTTTTTTTAATATTAATTTGTGTATTTAGGAAGTATATTTTAGAGAGATGGGAAGGCTGACAGTGATATTGAAAGAAGGGTAAATGCAGGTAACTCCATTAATGGAGGAATAAACGCCATTAGCGCTAATAGGTAATTTTTCAAAGAAGCGAAGCGAGCAGTTCACAATGGAGTTCTAGTACCTACCCTTATGTATGGCAGTGAAGCATATATCTTACAGAGAAAGGATGAAAGTAGACTGAATGCTGGTAAGTTTTTAGATTCTCACGGCCAAAAGCATTTTTGTTGTTTGTTTTTGGGGTGTTATGCCGTGTTGCGCTAACTCCTTCTTTAGCCGACGTTTCGGACAGCGTTGCAGTGTCCATCATCAGGGCAGATCCGGTAGATCCGAAGATGTGTAAAAACACATCATCACATCATTTTACACATCTTCGGATCTACCGGATCTGCCCTGATGATGGACACTGCAACGCTGTCCGAAACGTCGGCTAAAGAAGGAGTTAGCGCAACACGGCATAACACCCCAAAAACAAACAACAAAAAAAGACTGAATGCTGTATAAATGAGATCCCTGAGGCGTATGTATGGAGGTAAAATCAAGTATGACCGTCAGATATGATTTGAGATTTTTATGAACAAAAATATTATAGATCATTTTGCCACGTTGCGTTAAATTTTGGACAGAATTACATTGTCCATCATCAGGGCAGATCGGTAATGGTCATTATTGGTTGAAGTGAAACGTAGCGCAACACGGCATAATTCCCCAAACATAAATGATTATAATGTGTATGGCCGTGCTAAAAAAAGTGGAGTTTTGCAAAGTAGATTAAGAAAGAGAAGTATAGATTGTTTGGGCATATAGGGCGGATAAGCAAAGGAGGTTATATAAGGAGAATGTAAGTTATTGGCAAAAGTTGGTAAATTACATAAAATATGCCTTGAAGTAAATTCCATATAAAAATATAATCTTCATTAAACACAGCGAAAATATTTTTGTCGTCATTATACCTGTTAAAGAATCTCTTCATAATATCTGTTAAATTATCTCTTCTCTAAACCTGTTAAAGAATCTCTTCATAATATCTGTTAAATTATCTCTTCTCTATACCTGTTTAAGAATCTCTTCATTTTATACATGTTAAATCATCTCTTAATTATACATGTAAAATAATCTCTTCCTTATGCCTGTTAAATAATCTCTTCATTACATCTGTTAAATAATCTGTTCATTATACCTGTTAAATAATCTGTTCATTATACCTGTTAAATAATCTCATCATTATACCTGTTAAATAATCTATTCGTTGTACCTGTTAAATAATCTCTTCACTATACATATTAAATAATCTCTTCATTATAACTGTTAAAATTTTGAATTTTTTGGATTACGTAAAAGATTTATTTCAACACTATTCCTAAATGGAAGTTGTATTTTTGTAAACCAGTCAAATCGCTATATTTTTAATTTGTGTTCTTGTTCTTTTTATTTTTTTTGTTGCATATATTATTTTTTAATGTAATTTTATTTTTAATATTTCTTTCTCATGTTTCAAAATTGTCTGTCATCAAAATTGTACCACCTACATGTAAAAGCCCTCTGGGCGTTAAATAAATAAATAATATCTTCACTATACATATTAAATAATCTCTTCATTATATCTGTTAAATAATCTCTTCATTATACCTGTTTAAAAGTGAAATTTATTCAGAGTATTACGGAATGCGTCAATATCAATATAAATATTTTTGTGAACACGTGTTCCGCCGTCCTCATAAAACATTTGATTTTAAGGATGGGTTGTTCACAGAATATAAACAATTCCTCAAATTTATAAGTTGATTTTCAAATTCTGTGAAGGCTCCAAGTTCTGTTGTTATATCAATATTGGCCAGTTGTTTTAGAAAACTGAAATAATCAACTTTGAAATTTGATGAATTTTTCAAATTCTGTGAAACAAATTAGTGATGCTTTGTTAGGAACTCTGTCAATTCATTCTGAAAGGCCTGCAGTCACGTTTTTAACAGAAAACAAATAATTTGACCAGGTTTTTAATAAAAAAAACAGTATTTTTGTATTGTTTTTTAAACAAACGTGCTTATTTTTAGCGCTAAAAGTTTTATTAAAATAAACTTGCCTATCGACATTAGAGGAAAACAGATTATTTTAAGTAAAAATTATTGGCCTGAAATACCAATACAAATTAAAAATATCTTTCGAGAAAAAATCACTACCCCAAACATAGACTATAATACAAAAAAACTTAAAAATCATAGGTAACTCTAAAAAAAAAAATATATATTAACAACTTTTGGCAGTAACCACACGGAATTACGCCATTCGGGGATACCCGACATGACACGATCAAGTGACAAACACTTGAGTCGGCCCATGTCATGTATCTGCCTAACCCTGCACTCTGTTTTAAATGTTATTAAGATTAAAAACAAGTCCTACCTCCTTGTGGAAAAAATTGGGCGAAAATATGTTTGAAGCAGTCCTCGTCTACGACACCCGAAGGACATTCCTGAAACAATAAAAATCAATCAGTAATAATCAATTGCGCATGGCGAATCCCCCACGTCAACAATGTGGAAGATATTCTCAGAATAATTTCATTTAATACGATACAATACGCTAAAATAAAGCCAGAATCTTAACGTCGTAAGTGAAGTAGTCGTGCACAAAAATATAGATCGCGCGGTACTGGTTTGTTGGACAGACCCAAGGTTGAATTTGTCAAATCAAATCTCTTGAATAAATTAGGAATCTTAACAACATGAGAAATAGATGGACCTACGGTCGATTTTGCCCTAGCAGGCCTAGAAAGTCGATCTTTCCATAGGGATTATTTTAATTATTTCTGAAGAACGTGTTACTAAAATCTCAAATGTTTCTAGAGGGATACCTCAGGAAGTTACTAATTCATCGTCTAGAAAAATAAAATGTGGTGCTTACAACTAATTTTGTAGTTTAAAAAGATTTATAAAATTTACAAACCGTTTTACATAAAATATTTTAATGGTAGGGTGTTGTTTTTATTAATAATAAATATAAATAACTTCCATCAGCAGGGATACCTCTCGAAATATTTGAGATCTTAGTAATACGTTCGTCAGAAATAATTATATTTTTAGCGTCGAGCGAACCTCCATTATTAGAATCTTATTTCGCCTTAATTTATTTTTTTTAATTTTACAAGAGAGCGTGTTATGTCACCTACGCTAGGAATGCATCGGTTTTGTGGAAGATTTTTATGAAGGTAAATTGGCTAAATTTAACAACGAACACTTAGATTAAAAAAATGATTTATATATATATACATTTAGAAATTTATGTTTCTGTTTTGGACCCGTATAATATACTCAAAAACTACTGGGCCGATTTTGCTGGAAATTTCAAAGTTTGTTCTTATTAGTGTGAGGGGTGTTTAGAAAGTGGTTTTAGTGGTAGAAAAAGTCGGAGACGCCCCAGGAACAGTTGAATAAAAGCCGATACAATGTAGTTTTTTTAATAGTAATAATGTAGTATGTAGTGGTGAATGATGGAAGTCGGGGGCACCCGAGGTTAAAATGGCACGATCAAGTGAAACAAAAACAACGCCAAAACTTCACTCCAAATCATTCATAACCCCGAGCAACGGCGGGTACACGTCAGCCAGTACGTATTGCTACGTTGGGTAGTTGCTATGGTTACTTGTTACGTGCAGCCTACAATACTCACCTGACATTTTAGGTTATAATAATGAATGTGGAATCACAAACTTTATCCAGTACCGGAAGCGCCAATTCTTGAGGGTTAGATACCCACAAGAATGTTTGTGATCCCAGGGTTCTCAGGGGGTTGGGTTCGAAACCAGAAATGTGTCAGGTTACAATGTGTACTTTAGAGTCAAGGAAAGAAGATTTAAAGAAACATTAATGTATATTATTTCGAATACAATATAAGTCTATACACTCTACCGTGTGAGTTATAACGAAAACAATATAATAAAAGTTAGATATAAGCTTACCCCCAAGGTTCCGACCACGCTTTGACTATCTAGCTAATTAAGTAACATCCTACTCGAGCTGGAGCAGCACCTCCTCAGGCTGAGCTCCTAGGGACTCCAGCCGGAGCAAGAGGAAGATTCAGTTCCGCCTCCTGGCGACTGTCCGTGGCAGGAAAATGTGTAATCTGGCGACTGAGGAAGAGGTATCTGGTGCCCGCGGTCGCATCCGTGTATCCTGGCGAGGATTCCCTTTATGTAAGGAAAAATAGGCCTCAATACGGCCCTGGTGAAAATGCGGTCGACGTAGTGCCAAACCGCGAGAAAGAATACTATCCTTAGGTTTCCGGGAACCGGGCACAATATTTTAAGCCACTGGCTTCTTCATCCCATAAAGGATGGGTCGGATTCAAGCAGATCACACCCGATAACACTTCTGACTCCGTTTGCGATTCATGATGCCGCGTGGTTACAATATTCGAACGAGCCACCGAACTAATTCCACTATGGAACTTCGTATTTTACGCCATTTATACGATTTTATTATGCAATCTCCGCGCATAAAATTAGACTTCGCCACTCCGATTAAAGGGAAACCATTCCCAAACAATTTCACTCCGGAAAACTGTGACTGTCGTCTGCCGAGAGATCTGGCCCACTCTCCGGTTTCTCTGCAGGCAAGCAAGTGTTTTGTTTTTTTTTCTGTTTCCGCCCGGTACAGATTTTAAATTTTAAATTATGATTCGAAATTTTACCAAAACCAATACCAGCGACAATCGCCCAGTTCCTAACTAGGTTAGAGAATCGGCGAGGATAAATGTGATGATGCAGAATAAATTAATGAATAAAATATTAAAACAAAAGGAGTCTAGCCCTGCATCATAACAGTATATTAAAATCCCGGCGTGCGCAAGTAAATTTTGGAATTTGTTTTTTTTCACAATTTATTAATTAAAAATTATACTTGTGGTAAAATTAGGAGTGGAAGATACTTTCAGTATCACCCTGGTGTAAGACCACCATTCAGATATGAAACTTTGCTTGAACTTATTTTGGACATACTTAGTGACGAGATCTGAATAGCCAGATACTCTCTCACCTTCCTCTTTCCCATTTCTTTCCCCTCCCTACTACCTTTTTACTGGTTCTGATGAGAAAGAAAGAAAGGAAGAAAGAGAGATAGAAAGAAACAAAAGATATAAGAATTATAATTTTCTCATATCTTTTGTTTCTTTCTATATCTCTTTGTTTCCCGCTAAAATAATAAAGAAAGAAACAAAGAGAGATAGAAAGAAACGAAATATATAAGGAAATTAAAAAATCTATCTCTCTTTGATTCCCGCTAAAATAATAAAGAAAGAAATTAAGAGAAACAAAGAGAGATAGAAAGAAACAAAAGATATAAGGAAATAGGAGAGAATTATAATTTTTAGCGGGAATCGACCATCTGTAGGGTAAATATTAGAAAATGTTTGACTAATCACAGTAGAAGTGAGAATATACGCCCACAACAAACTTCGGTAGGTCCATCTCAGTATTTTATAAGTTTATCTTCTAATTAATAAATTATAACTTACGTTCTTGATAATAATTGAAGACGGTCAAAGTTCAAATCATAAGGGAGTTAAATTAGCCCATTTCATCGTATATTTAGTCAACTATTATGGGTTTTTATTTGTTTATGTGAATATCGCAAGTCCCAACGGCCTGGAGCAGTGCGGCTATGGCATCCACAAGTGAGGTAGGTTGTGAGACTGAAGGGAGGGGAGAGGAGAAGAAGATGAGAAGTCACAAGGTTGTGTTCATTTTATAGACTACTGATGTATCACAGTTTTGAATATTTCATAGATTTCTGATACTACAAATTGGGAACAAATCCTAGAAATCCTAGACTTCTAATTTTACACATTTATGTACATTTCATAGTTTTCTGATATAACAAAGTTGTGAACATTTCCTAGACTGCTGATGCAACCAAGTTATAAACATTTCCTGGACTGCTGATGCAACAAAGTTGTGAAAATTCCTGGACTCTTTATGCTACAAACTTGTGAACATTTCCTGGACTGCTGATGCAACCAAGTTGTAAAAATTTCCTGGACTGATGCAACCAAGTTGTGAACATTTCCTAGACTGCTGATGCAACAAAGTTGTGAACATTTCATAGATTTTAAATGCAACAAAATTGTGAGCATTAAATCGACTGCTGATGTAACAAAGTAGTGAAGATTTCGTAGACAGCTAATGCAAAAATCCATTGCTTCATAAAGTTTTAACAGCAGCATATAATAAATAAGTAATTAAATATCATTGAATAATATTGAATAATGAAACAGAACAAGATACAGGAAAAAAAAGATAACGGACACAGCGCGTCATATTGTTCGATCTCATATTTCAAATTCAAAATTAACCATATCATCGTGCAACTATTTTTCCCATATTTTTGGCATTTATAAATAAATATATTTTTTTAAAGGATACAAAATTTCTGTTTAAATTTGTTTGTAACTTAGATAGCGTCTCGGAAAAATATATTTTTAACCGAATTTTTCAGGAACCACATTTTCTCATTAATTTTTTTTAAAGGTAATCCATCAATATAATGTATAATCAAAAACAAAAAAGCTTGATTCCAAAAATACGGGAAAAATTAGTTGACTAAATGATGATATTTTTTTTTATTTTTTTTTTTTATTGAAAATTTTTTTGATACATATATATACAGGTACATACATAATAACAAAAAATAAAAGAGAGTAACAAAAAAATCCCACAAAGGCGAGGCCTGTGCGTGGGCATTATTATTTGTATGTGGATATTTAAAACAGTGGTTTAAATAAAAATAAAATATTGTACATGGTGATTGATTTTACCGTAATTTCAGTTACTTTTTACTAAAATTCCAAAAATATTTAAGTGCTCAATGAATATTAATTGGTACAACAAGTATTAATTGATACAACAAACACATAGCAGACTTTATTATATATCTACTCTTAAAGCTAATTAGTTGTAAGTATAATTAATGGCTTTGTTAATAACTTATAAGAAAAAAATATCTATTTTGGCTGTTTTGAGCCAAGTTTTGATATATTTTTTATATGAATGAAGATTTTGACGAGTGGTCTCTTTAAGGGTTGAACATACATACTGAATTATAGATTTTTGGAGCAATAAAACTAATGTGTCTCTGGGCCTGTCTAGTTTTACAGTGGGGTACAACATACTCACAGGCGCCACATCTTCGACTGGAACGATTAGAGTTTTTAATAAAATTGTTTGGGTGCTTGTAGATAAATTTAAGACATTGAAAACTATAGGTTTGTCTAAGGTCCAAAATATCGGTTTCCCTAAACAATTGTTTGGAGGGATAAGATTTACTTTTCTGGTACATAATCTTAATTATTGCTTTTTGGGCAATTTCTAATGGTTTGAGATGATTATTGTAACTTCCTCCCCAACCAATTATTCCATAGGAAATAGATGAATGAACTAGTGCATCATAAACTAATTTTATGGTTTTTATATTAACTATAAATAATAATAATACCTGGATGACTTTTATATCGCCGTTTTTGTGCAAAAAAACCTCAAGGGCGCTGTGCTATATTAACTATATTACACATTCTTTTAAAAATATAATTTAAATATCTCAGTTTGTTAACAGTTTTTTCTATATGGCTGGTCCATTTTAGTTGAGAATCTATGGTTACACCTAAGTACTTAATATTTTTCCTGATTTCATCTCTTTACAGTTTGAGCATGCGGTAGGGTTACAATTTACATTATGAAATCTTAAATTAAGATTAGTTTTGGGAGCTGACTTCAGTGTGTTATAGAAAGGAATACAGAGAGTTTTTTCATAATTTAAAGTAAGAAGGTTTCTATCTAGCCACTCTTTGACAATAGTTATACATTTGTTAGCCTTATTAGTTGTGTCTCCCCATGTATTTCCTTGGACTGTTATTGCAGTATCGTCAGCAAATGAGAAAATATTACCAGGTATAACAATGTTACATAAATCATTTATATAGATTAAAAAGAGTAGCGGCCCTAATACAGTCCCTTGTGGAACACCGTGTTTTACTGTATCAAAATTGCTCAAACACATTCCAATTTTTGTACATTGTTGTCGATTCGAAATGTAATTTTGTAAAAGCATGAGACATTTATTTTTAACTCCAATGTTGGATATTTTATTTAAGAGAGTACTATGGTTGACTGTGTCAAAGGCTTTCTTCAAATCTAAAAAAATTGTTAGGGTTTTAATATTTGAGTCTAGGTTAGAATAAATTCTATTGGTTAAATTAAATATAGCATCGTCAGTGCCGAGTTTGGTTCTAAAGCCATATTGGTTAGCTGATAGGAGTGCATGAGATTCCAGAAAATCGATGATTCGTTTTTTTATACATTTTTCGAATATCTTGGACAATTGAGAAGTTAAGGTGATTGGTCTGTAGTTGTCTGTTTTACATCGAGGTCCTGATTTGTGTATTGGAATGATATTCGCAAGTTTAAATAAATCCGGGAAAATACTCTTACTGATACATGTGTTAAATATATGATGTAGTGGTTTGATTATATGTTGTTTTATGGATTTAATTGTAGCATTACTTAAGTTATCAGGACCATTTGCAGACCTAACGCTTATGTTATCAATATGGTTTGAGATTTCAACTTCTGTAATTTCCATGAATTCAGATAGTTCAGAGGTAGAATTTTTAGTCTCTAAATAGTCTGAGAATACATTCTGAGAGTGTAAGCTAAGAGAAGGGTTATTGTCTATTAGGGTAGATGCAATGTTTGTGAAAAAGTGATTGAAATTGTTTGCAATATCTTCAGCATTCTCTAAGATTATATTATGTTCGGTTACAATTTTTTGGGGAATTTTGTGATCCTTTTGTTTCCTGTTTGAGATCTCATTTATGATGTTCCATGTTATTCGTGAGTCGTTTTGTGCTTTTTGGAGTTGTTCAGAATAGTACTGTTGTTTGCATTTTTTTATAAGAGTATTAAGGTAATTTCTATATATAATATAATGGTTCCTTTTACTGTAATTTTGTGTTTCATTGTTGGTTATGCAATGGTTTTCGTAAGTTTTGTAAGATTTGAACAGTTTATTTCTATGATGTATTGATATTATTAGACCACGTGTGATCCATGGTTTTATGTGTCTATGTTTACTTTTAGGTGGTTTTCTTTGTTCATAACATTTTTCAATGTGGTTTTGAATAATTTCATAAAAGTTATTTAGAGACATATTAGGGTCGTTATTAGAAAGCACCGAATCCCATGTTTCGGTTGTTAGTGATATGTCTAGGGATAGGTAATTAATTTTTGTTTTTATTTCCTGCTGGTTATTGGGATCGATGTTTCTGGGAGAATTTATAACGCAATGACCGTAGAAGGTGGGATAGTGGTCTGTAATGTCAATTTTTAAGGTAGCAGATCTATTTGGGTATTTTTTTTTTGCTTTCAGAAATATGTGATCAAGACATGAATCATTAGGATGATTGGGCCTAGTAGTACTGTTCAGGTAAGATAGGTAACCTTTGGTGTACAGTAAGTTTAAGTATTCGTTTGCAGATGGATTTAGTATTGCGTTTTGTATATTTATATTAATGTCTCCCATTAAAAATGAAAAATCAAATTGATTTGAGCTATGTTCGTGAATAAAAGTTTTAATTTCGTGTATGAACAAATTTGTGGATAATGAGGGAGAGCGGTATGCTGACAAAATAGAATACTTTTTTCCTTGAGAGGTAAAGGTTGCATGGACAGCATTTGAATATTTGAAATTTGGGCTGACAATGTTAATATTAGATATAGAGTGTACATTATAAAATATGGTAATGCCATCATGAGAGGTGTGTCTAGCTGGAATTGAAAAAGAAATATAGTTTGGTAGGCTGAAAGGGATACATTCGCGCATTTGCGTTTCGGTAAGAGATATAAAATCAATTTGGAAAGATAACGAGTTTAAAAGGATACAGAACTCATCAAAATGTTTCCTAATACTTCTGATGTTCATATTTAGTACATTGAAAGATGTGTCTTCGAAGATTGAGTTTAGGTCTTGATAATTTTCGCATTCATGGTTTTCCGGGATGCTATATACTTCTAAGGAGGCCATTTTTATTGAGTCCGGGAGGTATCCAAAGAAGTTGTAGAAGTGAGGCACGGTTACTGGAGTGGAATGTCGCTCGCATCTTTGACATATATTATTGGTGAATCCTTATTTTTACGGAGAGGACGTTCCCGTTTTTCGTCCACGCATATTGGTATGCCATTGATTTTGTTGCTCTCGCTAGCCAGAGTAATTTCTTGTTTTGTGGCGTCAGCTTTTCATTTATGTAGATAGGGTTTATCGAGGTGGAGTGATTTATATCTTTGGCGGAGAAATATCCCGCTTTCTTTTTTTGGGAAAGGATCCTGTCTTTCAATTCTTTTGTAGCCATCTTTATTGTTATACATTTCTTTAGTGAGTTGGTGTAAATGTTTATTATGGAATTATTATTTAGTAAATCTTCACACCCTATTTTTTTAAAGATGCATTCTATAGGTATTTTAGGATTTTCTTCTTTTTTAGTTTCGATTCCGTTGATTTCGAGCGATGTTTCAAGGCAATTTTGTAGGGATTGATTTACAACAGATTTTAAATTTTTGTTTTCTTTTTCCACTTCCTTAATTTTTTTGTGGAGTTTATTTCTCTCTACTTCATAGTCATCGATTTTTAGTGAAAGAAAGTCAATGGTCTTGGTGAGTTCGCACAGCTGGTTCTTGGGGTTTTTTACATCTTTTAATTCAGCAGAGAATTTTTTTTCTATAATTTCCGACATATCTTTTTTTAAGCTATCGATGTTTTTTTGGTTTTCAATGTTTTGATATGCTATTTGAGACATTATGTCTTTTTTCATTACGTCCATTTTTTTTTCTAGGAACTGTATAATTTTATCTTCGCTATCCAGAATGGTTGTCTTGCCTCTGGTGCTGCTCATTGTGGATTTTTAAAAATAAGTTTATTGTTTAATTAGATGCTCTATTTTTTTTTTAATAGGGTTTCAAAAATATCACACGTTACAATGCAGATTAAAATTAAATTTAAAAGAACAAAAAAAATGCGGTTGAAAAAAAAAAGCAGCAAAGTTTTTTTTTTTTGGAAACTGTGGGGTTTGAACTGACTTCCCGTATTCCACGGAGAGTATTGGCGAAACGTTTATACCACCAGGTTACTGACCGCCTGTGACGTATCGATAAATAATTATAATATTAATTGTGAGGGCACAGGTCCGTTTGTATTTGTTGTAATAAAAGGTTTTGATTGAGTTTGCAAGCCGGTCACTGTCACTTCAAATTGGCACTTTAATCACTTAAAATTGTAATGACTAGGCCGTTTAGACTAAACTAAATTGGATGAATCACTTCACTGGTTTTACAGGTAAACACCAACCGTCGGTTGTTTGATTTTGGTGAGATTTTAACTATGAATTTGAGCGATTTTTGTGGAGCGATTATTTGACGTGCGCACTGTTTTAAATGTTGTTAAGGTGATATGCTGGGCTCGATTCCAAGTTGTGACTGTTTTCTTTTTATTTTTCTGTGTCTTGTTCTGTTTCATGTTTCGTATAGATATATCAGTATTATTCTATTCTTCAATGATATATTACATAATGCATAACCTTCAAGAGAAAAGTTGTTCCTAAATAATTAAATGTTCCATTTCTTTCAAATTTCAGTCATTAATAAAAAGAGGCTTCGAGGGTGCCCTTTTGGCGCCTGTGTAATGCGCCACTGTTAGTCACTTAGCCCCAGTTATACGCAAACAATAATTCACTTAAATAAATCAAAAATGCTATTATTTTCAAAACAATGCGCGCCGATATTCAACCCGCCTTTGTTTAATGAAACCACTGACTTAAATATCACTAGATGGTCCTACTTACCGAAGACACCGAAAGAAGGTTGCACAGAAATAATTGAGTTGTTAAAAATCTCTTCAAATTATTAAAGATTCTGTTAGAAACTGGATTGCAGGCCGTTTCCTGATAAACTTTTAGTAAATTAACTTAACTCCGCACAGGCAACGAGGAAAAGAATTTGCCTCAGAGTTTATGTCATCTTTGAGGACGATCCTGTGAAAGGAAAGAGAGGAAGTCCTGGGAAGAAAAGAGATACAAATTTAGATATCAGTGTGTCCAGGAGTGACGGCGTATGAATCTATGGTCATGGTCGCTGGTTGGAGAGGTCAAAGGGTCTCCCCAAACAAGCCTCTTCCAGACCACGCAGATGGTGGGCAAGCGCAACCTGAACACACCTCACCCGATAAACCCCTGCTAAATCAACAAACGTAGCGAAGCACTTTGGGTGGCTTATGGCAGAGGTTTTGGTTATCCAATACCCAAAACCCAAACCCACCTCCCAAATTGAAATAATGACGAAATGCCAAAAAAATTGGATTTTTATGGACACGTGACATTATTCGTATTTTACTAAAACTGTATTAGGAAACCTAATAATTCATTCGGTAAAGCCTGCAATCCCGTTTTTAAATGGATAAACAAAAAATTAATAGATTGTTAATAGCCAGGTACTTTGCCTTCTCCATCTCATTACAGTATTGTCTCCCAGAAAGGATGTCATAGGTCCAATGACACAGGTCTAGTCCGGGGTCAATAGATCATTTTACACGACCCAGGTCGAACATGATCCACTGGCGAAGTGATCGGGTACTTTCAAACAAACTATAGACAGATTTATGTAGGAGGTAGATAGATCATAGATGTATAAATAGTGTAGACTGGGCATGTCGAGTGTCGTTATCGCTACACGGAAATAATGATGGGTAATCTAAAATGGATTGTCACTGCGTTTCTTCTATCCAGTAACTTTTATACAGTTACTGTTAAAACCAGTTCTCAGTAGCCGGAAGGATTATGGGTACGCCAATTGTTTATAAGATCAGATTTAGATACTATGTAGATGCAAACTTATCATTTCTCTTTCTTCACCGCAAGAACGATATTCGAGACGCCTGGTCTACAAGATGTAATCATCTATGGTTCTCCTTCATCACGGACGCTGACTGATCTAACAGTTGATGGATATATTTAAAATGTACAGGGTTTTCCAATAAGAGGTGTTATTTTGATATTCATTCGTAAAATATCAATGGTTTCGTTGCTTGTGTGACACGTAGCGCCGTCTTGTTGAAAGTAAACGTTGTCCAGATCAATACCATCCAATTCCGACAGTAAAAAAATATTAATCATCTCTCGATAGCACAATCCATTCACCGTAACTGTTGCTTCAGCCTCATTTTCGGAAAAGTAAGGTCCAATGACTCCGCCGGACCATAAACCGCACCAAAAAGTCACACATTGAAGATAAAGAGGCTTTTCAACAATAACTCTTGAGTTTTCCGAGCCCCAAACGCGACGATTTTGCTTGTTGACGAAGCCACCGAGGTGGAAATGGGCCTCATCACTCAAGATGATTTGCATTTGATTCACTCAAGTGAATTTTAATAATTTCAATGCGTTGTTGAAGCGTGTATCGTTTCATTTTTATTAATGAAGTAGTTTCTATTTGTCAAATGTCTAAAAATGACCTTCAAAAGTAACATCTAGTGAAATAGCGGCTATTCAAAATAACATCTCTTATTGGAAAACCCTGTATATTCAAACTACAAAACGGACTGAACCTTTCTACCCAGAAACTATAGTCGACAACTCTATCAAATAAGCCAAATCACGATTGGACAAAACCAACGCCTTCGATTGAAATTTTCTATGGTTTTGATGTACCAGATGTAAACAAATATATGCTAAATATTATAACACTGAATCCTCTACAATACCGCGTATTCATCAAACAAGGTCAAATCACAATGACACAAAACATATTCCAGGTCATAAAATGGAGGTCACGAAACTCCACAACATACTTCCTGATGCATGAATGATCAAAAATCAAGAATAAAAATCTGCCTGAAAGAGATTAATGAAAAATCTACAAAGAAAATTAATGAATAACTTTAGTTTGCCTCAGCACAGGTCACCCTAGTGAGGAGGACTAAGAAATACAACTTACTATTTATATATTTAATATGATTTAGATTCAGACTTTTCGTTTAAAAGTCAAATAAATAGGACTGTAAGCACTGTTTTTTTTTCACCTAAGACAACTCAAGTCTGTCCGAAGAAACCTTCCTTCAGAAGCAACAAAACTACTTATCAACTCTTACGTAGTCTCACGTCTCGATTACTGCAACGGCATTTATGCCAGCCTTCCAAAATATCAAATTGACAAACTTCAATCAGTGTTTAATGCAGCAGCACGGCTCACAACCGGGGTTTCAAAATATTCGCACATTTCAGAACACCTTCGTAACCTTCACTGGCTCAAGTGCCCTGAAAGAATCCAGTACAAACTGTGCTGGATGGTGTTTAAATCCATCAATGAAATGGCCCCACCCTACATCTCTGAAATATCCGTCCCCGAAAACACTGGTCTGAGGCAGTCAACTCTTAGATCAGCAACATCATCAGCTGTAGGCAGACTGATGGAACCTAAGCGCAAATCAAATACTAAGTTTGGTGATCGCGCTTTCGGAGTATCTGGGCCGAACGCTTGGAATAAACTCCTTCCGGAACTAAGATCCATAACAAGTCCAACAGAATTCCGGTCGAAACTAAAAACTTACCTTTTTAAGCTGTCATACCCTTAAATTAAATATACAATTCCTAAGAGAAAGTCCAGTTATATTCAATTTTCCAATTATGTCCTAAATCCTGTATCTAAATTTCGCTAATAAACAATTAGATAATGTTAATTAAGCGTTAATCTCAAGTGACCTACCAGGTAAGTATTGTACTGTATAATATCTCCATAAATAGTAAAGTAACGACATAGATTACTGTAGAAATGTTTTATAAGTTTGTACAGCGCCCTTGAGGTGATTTTGCACAAAAACGGCGCTATACAAGTCATCCAATTATTATTATTATTATTATGATATTTTGTATGTACAGTGTTAAAATTAGTCGCTTTAATAAAAAAATATTATAAAAATAAATTAACTGATGTAATGTCATCGAAATTCAGAATCACCAAATTTGATAGAATGCATTGTCATTAACGACGAGTCCATCTGCCGAGTTTCAGATCGATCGGAATCGGGAAGAGGGTTAATATCCACTTGCATAATTTGCATTAAATCACGGAAACAAATTAAAATTCAAATTCATGTTTTTTTAATACGAAACCCGATCGATAATTAGTGGTCTGTGATCGTGTCATACAATTATTAACATAAAATATACTAGTTTTTCTCCAGGATATTAAATCTAACACTTTGAATGATCTGTAGATTTATTACAAATGCTAAATGGACAATCTAGGACATTATAATTCAATATTCGAGTGAGAAAATTACAAGGGTTGATTTGAACACGGTTCGGGCTTAATTAATTGAAATCATTTCGCTGTTTTTGAAAATTTGGGGGGGAGGCGAATTGAGTCGCGCAAACTGTAAATTCATTTCACAAACGAAAATATTACGTGATACTGTTTGCATTAACTTTACTGCTGAGCATAAAATTTGTGGAATTGTAATTATATTAGTTTAAAACTTATGTTTAGGAATCTTAATTATCTGTACGAGAAATTATTTATTTGTATATTTTTATAAATGCTTGATTAATTTTAGCAGAGTAAGTAATGATATATTGAGGTTATTTCTGACACACTGACCCAACCACAAGACAATTCTGTCGCTGTAATTATTAGTGCTTGAGGGTCTTGTTTAGTCAAATATTTATAAATAAATAAAGAAACAGAGAGAGAGAAACATTAAAGATAGAAAGGAAGGAAAAAATTCTGCAATGATAATATCAGCTTAAAACTAAGGCAGAGAATGCTAAAATGTTATGTGTGGTCGGTCTTGTTGTATGGATGTGAAACATGGACCTTGAAAGTAAATACCATGAACAGGTTAGAGGCTTTTGAAATGTGGCTTCACCGGAGAATACTCAAAGTCCCATGGACCGACATGATCACCAACACAGAAATTCTCAGGCGGGCTAGAGCAAAGACAGAACTGCTTAGATTAATAAAAATCAGGAAAATTTCATATCTGGGTCATGTACTTCGAGGGGAGAAGTATCACTTGCTCCAGTTAATATTGAAAGGCAAGATAGAGGGTCGCAGAGGGCCTGGTAGGAGACAAATGTCTTGGCTGCGAAATATACGAGAGTGGACCGGCATTAGAAGTGTGGAGGAGCTATTCCGGGCAGCGCAAGACAAAGAGACATTCTCTAGAGTGATCGCCAACGTCGGGGGACCTGATACGGCACATAAAGAAGAAGAAGAAATATATAAGGAAAAAAATAATAAAATTGTATCATAAAGAAACTAAGAAAATTGACATTAAATAAAGAAGGAAAGAAGAAATAAAGACAGAACTAAGGAAGTAAAAGAGTTACAAGAGTAGAAAAAAATTAAAAAGAAACAATAAATCGAAGAAACCAAGAAATAAAGTTGAAAATGAAATTTGAAAGGTAGAAGGAGAGAAGAAAGAAAGAATGAAAAAAAAAGTGAAGGAAAGAAACATATTTAAAAAATTTCATTTTAGATCATCATTGATTATATATACCTTATCAGAAAAGAGAAGTTCTTGTGCATGATAAGGGAGCCACGATTCTTACATAAGTTTAATGTTATAATTATATTTTTGTATAGAATATTGATTTTTCAATGTGATGTTTAATTTAAGTTTTTTTTTTTATTTTAATTTAATTTATTTGTTCTGATTGGTTGACAATACAGCGCAGTTCAGAAGGTAGATTTTTTTAGTTTTTTTATGGCTTGGTAAATATAATGGTATTGCATTTGTGTTGTTTTAAAATTAGGTGTAATAAATTGATTCCATTTCGCATTAGTTTGTAAAATTCTTGGTATTTTTTTATTTATTTTTTTCTTTGAACATTTTTTTAATAAACATAAGTGTACAATGTACGTGCCGCTAAAGGTAAAAAACGAGTTCCGGTACGATCAAGGGAGTTATACGGTGTGGTAGCCCTCTATCCCTCATCCACGAAGAAGGTTCCCGTTTTTACATGAAGGGGGTGCTTTTAAAGATATAAAAGCTGAAAGTTTCAACCACTACAAATTTTTAGAACAGTCCAGAACATTCGAGAGTATTCGAAAGCATTCCACAACATTACAGAATGTCCCGGAACATTCTGTAATGTTCGGGAATAGTCCCAGATCATAATGAACTAAAAACGGGATTACAGGCCATTTCCTGATTATTTTTTTTAGTAAATTCGTAATTGTGAGAACACATTGGTATATTTAAATAGTATAAAATAAAATCACTATCCGCGTCTATCATTTTTTAATATTTTACAAGTAAACACTACGCCATTGATAAAAATTGAACGATACACGCTTCAACAACGCATTGAAATTATTAAAATTCACTTGAGTGAATCAAATGCACATCATCTTGAGTGATGAGGCCCATTTCCACCTCGGTGGCTTCGTCAACAAGCAAAATTGTCGCATCTGAGGCTCGGAAAACCCAAAAGTTACTGTTGAAAAGTCTCTCTATCCTCAACGTGTGACTGTTTGGTGCGGTTTATGGTCCGGCGGAGTCAATGGACCTTACTTTTTCGAAAATGAGGCTAGAGCAACAGTTACGGTGAATGTATTGCGTTATCGAGAGATGATTAATGATTTTTTATGGCCGAAATTGGATGGTATTAATATGGACAACGTTTAATTTCAACAAGACGGCCCTACGTGCCACACAAGCAACGAAATCATTGATCTTTTACGATTGAATATCAAAATAACACCTCTTATTGGAAAATCCTGTATATAATACATGGAAATAATATTTATTGAAAGTAGAGAAAAGTCGAGTAACGTCGTGTACACGTCTCACAATATTGGTAACTCTCAAACGATAATTTTGAAAAAGTAATAGTACAATCAGAAAATTACACAGGAATTGAACCCAGAACTTTAGGATTGCAGGACATTGCCAAAATTTCTATTCCCAGGTGAAACTGAATCTTTTTCGTTTTAGAATCGCTTATCTTGTCTCCAGTGAGTTAATTTTTTTTATTATGTACACACGTCTCTCCTCAGTACCAGGTTTGAATAAACAGATGGTCATTTTGTATCATTCCCAAACATGATGGCTTATCTCCATTTTCTTTTATGAGATAAATTATTAAAAGGAGAGAGAGGGTCACAGGGAACATCGGGAAGGTTCTCTCAGCGGACAAAGTTACCCGAATTTACCCCGGTGACTGGTTTATCCCTGTCTCCCCCAAAGGTAAAATTTGTTAAGTGAATACCTGGATAATGTGTAGGTAAATAATATAGGGTTGAACATTGCAAATATATATATTTTTAAAGATGTAAGGTTAAAATATCGCTATGTACATTGGTATATCTACCCTTTCTATAGCCCTGTGAAGCGTCACTGAGAAAAAAGTATTTGTCTACCGGCTTATAACAAATTTATATTCCAAAATAAATTGTTTTTGTAGATATTTTATGCCGAAATATTAATTATATGAAATTCCCGTCGATAGAAAAAAATCACAAAGTAAATTTCGAAAATTACTAAAAACACGTTTAGTTCTGTTATTTAATATGTTATAGGCATGAAAAAATTCACAGTGTATCTTTAAATGCAATTAAAGCATTTGTCCAGAAATTTTTGCTCTATGACTTTATTTACAACACCCAAAATAATTATTTTCATGGGATTTATTTCAATGCAGAAATTCTGAGACTACCTACAATTATGTATTTCTCATTACCCATAATTCTAAATTGAGAGAAATAATTTAAAAAAAAAAATTGATGGAGTTATTAAAATACAATTTTTACAAATCATACCTTAAGGCGAAGCTTAATGCCAAATCACTATTTTGATTAATCTTTTTTTTTTTTTTTTTTTTTTTTATTTGGTACATTATTTTGTTACAATTTATGTTTTCCAGTAATGTAGGCCTCACTGGGTGGCTTGCCCGTGCTGAGGCCTTCATTTTATAATATGAAAATCTTATCTACATATTACATTTAAAGAGAAGATAGTAAATTTGAAAAGAAAATAATAAATTTAAAATTAAAAATAAAAATACATAATAATACATTTAAAATTAAAAAATAATACAATGAAAATAATCTTGTGTGTTTGTGAGTGATGTGTGTTTATGTTGGTTTTGTGTGTTACGTGTAGGTTTTATTTTTATTTTATGCTATGACATTTTGGTAATATTGTCTTTTTTGTTGTTTAATCCATTTTGTAATTTTGTGTGTGAATTTATTTTAACGAATTATGAATACCAAAAAACATGCTTTAGATAAATTGAAGGTTTTCCTATCGTTTCGCTTGAGTAGAATACAAATACAAAATTAAATTATTAAATAAAAAATATAAATGCAAAATACTAAAAAATATTTTTTTGCAACAGAAATGTATGAACGCGTAAAGGAAACAACTTAAAAAAATACAATATTATAGCTAAAATTATCTGTGACAGTTTCACTTGATTAACTTTTTTACATTCTTATAAAATTATTTACAAATTAAGTAAAAACCACTTTTTTGCTTGAAATCGAACGTTTCTAGACTCCGTTTGTCAAGCGATTTTAATGCCTATCACCTACGATATAAGGTATACCAAGAATATACACATTGTAGCTTCCTCTTAAAGGAATTATTTATTTGTGCCCGTACAATCGCAATATATGAATATTTATAAATAACTAACTGTACTTTGCCCCGCGTTTTTGTGGCGCAATCTGTCTGTTTAGATAGAGAAACAATGTTGCTTTTACGTACAAAAGATGGCGAAGTTAAAAAAAATGCGACTTCATATTTTAAATCATAACTTGCAAAAAGTTATTTTTAATAAAGTAATTAAATTAACGAAAGCGTAGATTATAACGTACGTTACGTTTACCGTTAACACAAGACTCTGATAACGGAGGTTTGCTCGAGGCTCACATTTTAACTATTTCTTATGAGCGTATTACTAAAATCTCAAATGTTTCTAGAGAGATCTCTGCTGATGGAAGCTATTCATATTTAAGATTAACAAAAACAGGACGTTACAATAAAAATATTTTATGTAAAACGGTTTGAAAAATTTAAAAAACGTTTTTTCAATTATAAAATTAGCTACTCACCAAATTTTATTTTTCTAGTCGATGAATTAGTAACTTCACGAGGGATCCCTCTAGAAATATCTGATATATTAGTAATACGTTCATCAAAAATATTTTAAATAAACCTCATGGAAAGATCGATTTTCTGGCCTGCTAAGGCATAATCGACCATATGTCCGTCCATTACACCGGGCCGCGCACCGAATATTGTTTTAACACGACTTCGTCACTTATGTCGGTTAAGATTCCAACTTTATTTTACAGATTTTGTATGGTAAATTCAAATATGTTTGTGTACGCCTGCTTCACTTACGTCGTTATGATTCTGGCTTTATTTTGGGGTATTGTCTCGTCTTAATAAATCAATGAATAAATAAACAAGCAAATTTTAAATTGTGGCAACCCTGTTTTAAACTCTAGGCAGCTAATCAAAATTCGCCCCAAGTATATATATTAAAATATTTTCTAAGGATTATTTAATTTTCCATGCGGACGGATAATGGAATAATTAAGTAGGAAAGGATGAAGCCACTCGCCCAGAAATTCTAACATTTTGCAGCGTAAAACTTAGGTTAAATTAAAATCGCATTGGTAGGCTGACTACGGGTCTTACAGCTAATTAACACATTAGTGTTTAACCTCTCCAGCGTTTTGGGGTCATATTTGACCGGGCGTCAGTATTTTGTAAAAGAATTTTTATATTTTTTCCATAATAATAATAATATTTGAGAATTTTTTTAACGCCGCTTCTGTGAGATATCACCTCAGGGCGAGTTGATGCAGGTATTACAAAAAATATAAATATTACCAAAATAAAGTGAAGTTAAGTAAATTAAAATGAAGAACAGGAACAGGTGACATGAAGATAGAAGATGGAGACTCTGCAGCAAGAATTCTAGGTGGTGAAGAAACTGGATCAGCTGCTGCAGCGAAAGAGTCGGCCAGCAGTGCCAGCACGAGGTTCATCATCCGTCCAGGAATGTGTCTGCTGCCAATAAAGCGCTGACACTATATCCTCACATAGATACCTGACCTTGGCAAACAAAGATAGAAGATGGAGACTCTGCAGCAGAGTCTACCGCGTCCACCAACATTACCAGCACGAGGTTCATCATCCGTCCAGGAATGTGTCTGCTGCTAATAAAGCGCTGACACAATATCCTCACATAGATAACAGACCTTGGCAGCACCGCTGTGACGTTCAACAAAGCTAGAAGATGGAGACTCTGCAGCAAGAATCCTGGGTGGTGAAGAAACTGGACCAGCTGCTGCAGCGAGAGAGTCCACTAACAGTGCCAGCACGAGGTTCGTCATACATCCAGGTATGTGTCTGCTGCTAATAAATCGCTGACACCATATTCTCACATAGATAACAGACCTTGGCAAACAAAGATAGAAGATGGAGACTCTGCAGCAGAATCTACCGCGTCCACCAACATTACCAGCACGAGGTTCATCATCCGTCCAGGAATGTGTCTGCTGCTAATAAAGCGCTGACACAATATCCTCACATAGATACCAGACCTTGGCAGCACCGCTGTGACGTTCAACAAAGATAGAAGATGGAAACTCTGCAGCAAGAATCCTAGGTGGTGAAGAAACTGGACAAGCTGCTGCAGCGACTGACTGACTCTCTCTGTAGAGACTACCACGTTCACCAACAGTGCCAGCACGAGGTTAGCACGCGGAAATACGTTATTTTTCTGACGTTAGAAAGACAAATAATAATTCTTTCCAGTTTGCCTCAAAGATTTATACTGGAATCCATTAATAAAATCGTAAAAATAGTTAAAATGAATGATTTATATTGCGCAGATTTGTATCTAATGATTTAATGATTTATATCTTAACTTTAAAAATATTTTTTTCAATTATATGAACGAGATAAGTTACAGTTTTCTTACAAATTACCCAAAAAAACGGATGTGTTTATTAAAAAATTAACTAAAAATATATTGAGGGTTTTTGAAACATTTTTAACGTTTATGAAACTTATTAAAATGTGATTATTATTGAAATAGTAAGGTTTATTTTAAATGCAACTTAGTGTTTGGCTTGCGCTTAGGTTCCATCAGTCTGCCTACAGCTAATGATGTCGCTGATCTAAGGATCGATTATTTAAGCAATTCTTCAAATTACAAAGTTAATTTTCAAGTTCTGTGAAAGTTTTTCTTTTATTCTATTAGTTCTGTTATTATTTCAGTTCTTAAGTAACTTGCCTATAATGATATAATTACAGAATTCATCAAATTTCAGAGTTGACTGCCTCAGACCAGTGTTTTTCAGAGAAGCTCAGTCTTAGATGGATTCAGCTTCAGCTTGTTTGAAGACATCCAACGACTTATTGCTTCTAGACATTCGGCCATACGGATTTTGAGACAATTGATTTCATTTGGAGTGCAGTAAAAATAAACTTGTTGATTGTCAGCGTAGCAGTGAGACAAGATAACAAATGACTCCATTATTTTGATGCGATATTTTTTTTGGAAAAAAGGATTTTTTTTTAATTTTTTTTTATTTTTTTTATATATTATAAGTTTTTAAAGATACAAGTTTTATGCAGTCCCACAAAGCTGTCACACATGACGGCTTGTCTGTAGGTTCTACAAATAATATATATAAACATTTTTAATTTTTAATACATGTATGACACAAAATTATACAATAAACAATATCACAAAATAATATATCTCAAAGTACCTACCTATATACAAATTATTTAGGCAGGTACGTTGAGATGTTCAGGAATACATCAATAATAAAGTTCAGAGATACATTGATTCGTCGCTTATTAGCCAACGCTTAGTGTTTTTGGGGCAGGGTCTCTCATTATTCTGAGGTTTAAAAGAATTATTAAATTTATTGAAAATCTCTGGTATTAAATATTTAAGCGTTCGGCTTCCATACTTATTTGTTACTCTTGGAATAATGAGGCCCTTATTTTCAGTGAATCTTGTTGTGTGATTATGCACCGGTTGCTTTTTATATTTGCTATCTCCCTCATTATCCATTATAATAATGTACCAAAGAAGACCCTTTATTGGAAGTAGGCCCTCAGAACCATACAGTAGTTTTAGATTACTTCTTTGTCTGTAAATATTCGGTGGTACAATTTTTTTTATTATAGCAATTTGTAAGTTTTGTATATATTTAATATAAGTATTGTTTGAGTGCCCCCAAGTTCGTATGCCATATCTGAGTATGGATTCGACCATAGAAAAATAAATTATTTTAAGAGTACAATGAGGCAAAACAAATTTCAGTTTATAAAAATTACTTGCAAAAGATCGGAGCTGGTTACAGATTTTAGCCACTTGTTTATCCCATTTAAATTTATTGTCTACTATTAGTCCCAGATAAGTATATTTGTTAGTAAAGTCAATTGTTTCACAGTGGCAAATATTTTCAATTTTTCTATGAATACATTCAGAATTATGAGCAATTATGTTGGGTATATTCCATATTCCCAGGCTTGGTGATTTTACATACATACATTTTGTTTTTTTAACATTAATAATTAAACCAACATCATGAGCCCATTTAAGTAGCTCGTTAAAGTCACTTTGCAGTTGTTGAATAGCTATGATAGGATTTTCATTGGATACTACAAGTGCAGTATCGTCAGCAAAAATGAATCTAAAGGCCTTTTTAAAGAGTTTTGACATAACAATAACATATATAATGTACAATTTTGGACCTAAAATTGATCCTTGCGGTACTCCTGATTTAATATGTCTTCCTTTACTCATATCATTTAAAATCTTTACGTTCATTTTTCTATTAGTTAAGTAGTTTTTAAAAAATGAGAGGAGTTTACCCCGGATTCCAATGTTTTCAAGAACCTTAATTAATTGGATATGGCTGAGAGTGTCAAAAGCTTTTGAGTAGTCAATAAAAAGCACCAGTACATGTTTTTTAGAATTAAGTTGAGAATTTATAAAATCAGAAAATTTTTCCAGCAATTTATCAGAACTTTTTTTTTTCTGGAACCCGTACTGGCATTCATCTATAATATTCAAATTATTCAAATATTTATCTAAATTTATCGAAATATATTTTTCTAAAATTTTTTCTAGTGCCGGGAGAATAGAAATTGGCCTGTAATTGTTAATTTCGGAGTGATCTCCATTTTTGAAAATAGGCCTTACAATGCTATTTTTTAATTCATCGGGGATGAGGCTCGTATCGATTATTCTGTTGATAAAGTGAGCAATAACAGGGCTAAGTAATTTGACATGTTTTTTTAAATCAAACATACGAATTAGATCTATGCCCGGTGACTTTGAATTTTTCATACCTCCGATAATATATTCAATTTGCTTAGCATTAGCTCTAGGTAAGTACATTGAATGCGGTAGGGATTCTTGCAAGTGTTTAGACGCTCGGAAATCACATTCATGTAACAACTTATTAACTCCTTCATCAAAAAAGTTAGCAAAATTTTCTGCCACTGCATCAGAAGATTGTGACTTTAGGAAATATTTAGATAAGACTTCATCGCAACCAGATTTATTTTTCCTACCCAAAATTGTATTAATTTCATTCCATGTTTTTTAATGTCCTTGAAACAGTGATTAAATTTGTTATTATAGTATGCCTTTTTTGTGTTTAATATTTGTTTATTAAGTTTATTTCTATATTTTTTTAAAGAGATTTCATATATTTTATTATTAGGCGTGTTTTTCCACTTTTTCCACATGGCATCTCGTATTAGAATACTTTCAGCGAGACTGTCATTCATCCAAGTTTTTTGGTTATTTCGAAATTTTTTTGTTTTTAATTTTGTAAAGGTACTTTTTTCATAAATATTTTTAAAAATCGATTTTAATTCTGCATAAATAATGTTTGGTTCAGACAATTTGAACATTGCATTCCAATCGGTGATTTCGATCAATAAATCAATCCTTTTGTCCGATAGTGCAGTGTAATACTCTTGGTGCGATTTGTCGACGGTACATTTATCATAGTAACAGAAGTTAATACTAGCTGCAGTTAGGTAGTGGTCAGCTATTATTGAATCGCATACGCATGAACTGATTTCGGTCGTCTCCTTCACTCTTACATAGATATGGTCTAAACATGAAGCCGTTACATAGTTAGTCAATATCGCTTCTCTAGTCACATCATTTATACATCTGGTCATTCCAAAATGAGACATGAGGTTTTCATATTGCATAGTTATGGGTTCGTGTACATTTAATAAGTTAATATTCGTATCACCTAGAACCAATACGGATTCTTTTATATCAATATTTCCCAATATTGTCTCCAGCTCATCAAGAAATAATTTTTTTTTAGTAATAGGCGGTCTATATATTGCTAAAAGATGTAAGCGAATATGTTTGTTTACTGAAATAGTTCCGTAAACGCATTCAAAATTATTAGTCATAATATTTATTTTTTCAAATGTAAGGTGATCTTTCACGTACACAATAATACCGCCACCCGATCTTTTTGTTCGACAAAAATGGTACGAATTAAATCCCGGTAATTTATAAAGATTTATATTATTTTCATTAATAGACGTTTCGCATAGCGAAATTAAGTCGATGTTTCTCAAAGAGCTAGAAACAATTAATAGGAAAGTGTCCCAATATTTAGATAAAGATCGTATATTTAAGTTGAGGGCAGTTATTTTATTATTTCCTAACACATGTTTTTTTGTAGCCCAGTTTTCAAAAATTGACGTGCGTTCATAATCTATTTCTGCTGTGTCAAAATCACAGTTCAAGTCACCCATATAGAATAATATTTTAATTGGCAGCAATAATATATAAACATGTATTGGGATTTATAAATATAAATACGATAGATACATAACAATATAGCAGTAAGTATTTCCGATATGTTCCAGGTTAGATTATAGTTTTGTACAGAACAAGGTAGGTTTACTAATTGGCACCAATAATTACATATTGAACTTTTTCTACACATACGAATACACGAAGAGTGCGCGAACATCAATATAATCATAGATTTCAGTATACTAGCGTTTAACACTGTGGCAATGGGATAATGCATTGTAACATAAATGAGTTTTTTTATTTATTTAAATTTTTTTTTTTTCGGCAAGGATATGAAATATTTATGTCTCAATAAATTATATACATTACGATGCATAAATGAAAGTGATAATATGAAGTTAAAAAATGAAAAAAAATTGTGATTAGCATTGTAATTGTTTTTTAGAATTATAATACATACCTAATCATAGTCTATACGACTTTGAGCGATATGTATCATCTTTTTGTAGTAAGAACAATTAGTATTATTAGCTTTGTGATTGGTATTTAGGGTCATCTTGAATCAAGTGTTCTGATGTGCACAGTTATTACATTTTTCTTCAGTGTTTTTGTTAGGGCATTCCTTCCATTCGTGATCTTTGGCGCAATGTAAACATGTCGCACGTTTGTCCTTATTAAAACATTTTAATGCAGTGTGACCAAATTTGAGACAATGGTAGCATTGCGTCAGGGGGCTGGCATCTTCCACTCGTACTCTGCTAAAACCAATGTTAAGTTTTTCCTTTTCCATGAGGTATGACCTTACTGCTCCGCTGGTTTCAAGTATATAATTAGTGAGTCCATTTTGGTTTTTTGGTTTAAACATTATTATTAATTTAATCGTGTTTTTAGTATCGCTATTCATGATATCTTTTATTTCATCGTTTTGTGTTTTTAATGCCTCAATTATGTCCTCTTCAGTTAAATCTACTTGAAGATTTCTTATGAATATTTTTGGATTTTTCTTTCTTAATTCCTCTGCAACCATGTTTTTTTTAAGGGTTTTATTGATTTGATCTGTCAATTTCTCTGCATGTTCTTTTGAAGGACAAGATATAATTAATTTATTTTGCGAGGCTTTTCGTATTCCGTTTACTGCGATACCCAAGTTTGCTATTTTAATTTTCTTTACGATTTTTTCTTTAATAGCATCCGATGTCATGTTCGAATCTTCACCTTTGATGATCAATGAGAATTTGGATTCCGGGATTACTTTGAGACAACTTGCGTATGTTTTTTTTCAAAATTGCTCGTATTCTCGATTTTTTTTCTAATTTTTCAATTAGTTTTGACTGGAGACAAACAATCTCGTTTTGAAAAGATATTTTTTCCTGAGTCCATTTTTCTTCTAATAGTTTTATATTTAATTCCAGATTATTTTTAGCTTTCGAGTCCTTTACCGTAGAAATATTTGAAATTTCTAATTTTATGTTTTCTATTATCGACAGCACGTCCATAATGGGTTAAGCTTGTGACCGCCTCGCGGAACACCTCGCTCCCGGCAAAACTTAGATAAATGTGACAATTCTCTAATATTGTATTGTCTTTCTATAAACACGTCTACACACTACCACGGTAGAATGACGAAATGATGAAGAGAAGTTGGCCCAAAACCGATCCTTGGGGTACCCGTGAAGAAAGTGCTCCAACGCTGTAACTACAGTTCACGTATATTCTACTATAACTGTTGATTAGAATTTAATCTTCGGAAATGCTGTGTAGTGAGTCTTTTCAAGGGAAAGAAAGAGCGAACCTGGGTCTCATCTTGTAGGAAGGATGGAAACAGTCGCCGGTAAATAGCAAAACGTGGCAGAATGTCGCTAGCTTCTCGAAGCATCTTCCTTGAAAATATCGCCCGTTTCTGCACAGATTCAACGGTTTTTAATATATCTCGTGGCCCAATGGTTGTGGCGCAAAGTGGCATGTATATTCTAAAAATAGACCAATATTTGTTGTGCGCTTACGTCAACTCGCTTACGTGGTTTAGATAATGGTCTAAAAATTCACTCTCTGCGGCCAAATAATCAGTCATAACTCCGCAATTGAAATAGTTAAATGTGTTATTCGTGCGTCGTCGTGTAGATCTTAAGGTGCTCTAAAAAGTAAAATGAGTATAAATATATTTTAGTTGTCGAGTGAAAAAATATGCCGGGCGACAGTTTACAAAAGGTTACAAAATTGCCCATTTCAGATAAATTGAATTATATTTTAATATTCTGTACTTCATTTTATTTCATTGTAAGATTCGCTGAGACAAAATAAATGCTTTCATATATGTGATGTCTATACGAATGTGGATGAGTACAAGCGAGATAGAATGCTTGCAAGATCTTATAAAAGGCGATGCACGTTAGTTGTGTGCTCTTTTGCTACTAGCGGATCCCCAATAAATACCAGTACATAGATCTCCTAAGAGTATTATTGCATACTACCCGACACGCTACAATAAAAGGCACGATCATACTCGGATACATTACAACGGAAAAGTGGCTTTTATTTTCCTTATAAATTATGCCCACTGACGAACAAAGTAACGGAAAAATGTTTTAAATGGAAAAAGAATAACCTGCTTGAAGCCCCTGTAGATCAGTTTGATTTCCTTTTTCGTGAACTTGGTGATGGCGGCCAGTTTTGCAAGCTCCTCCGGTCTATGTCTCCCGGCGTGCATCACCAGCTCGTCCAGGTCTTCCTCTACAACAAGAAAAGTGAACGATTACAATTACTATTATGTCCTCTTAAAATAACTAAAATTAGTTTTGTGTCTAGAAGAGTGGTGAGCATCAAGGTTAAGAATATTTAGTGTTTGTAATTATGAATATTAAAATTTATAATAAAATAAAATACTTTTTTGTTTTAAAACCACGATATTTATTAATTTAAGAACCGACCGGTTTCGCTTTACTTAAGCATCATCAGGGTACAAATTAATACTAAACAAGAAGTACATAATGTGTGCATATATATAACAAAATATAGAGGGAGACAACATGATACAAATATAAGCAACACAAAGACGGTCATAAAATACATTAACATAAGTGCACAAGTAATGGAAAAAACGGAAAAAACCGCCAGATAATTATGTAGACTAATGGGTTATACCAATAAATCGGGAGAAACAAAGCATCAACTGGCATGGTGGTAAGGAGGTAAGGAGAACTGGGAATTTTTTATGGGTTTATTGGAAACAGACTTAATATTGGACTACTTGATATGTCTAATTGATTATTAAGTATCTGACTTTTGGATTTTACAGCTTTTTTAATTTCTAGTGCCTCTAAATTGTTTAGTCTGTTACCATGCCCGTTTTTATGTAAGATGTTAGCACCGGTGCTATGACAGAATGTATGATCTTTATCGATCAAATGATTTGCGAATTCAGAAAAACCGTTATTATTGAGGCAACGAAGATGCTCCTTTATCCTAATATTAACATTACGTGATGTCTTACCGATATAAAAAGCCGAACAATTATTGCAATTTAATTTATAAATCCCCGAATGACTTAATTTATCGTCCTTATCTTTAGAATTAATTAGAAATTTACCTATATTGTTACTGGTATAAAAGGCCGGTTTGACTTCAGAAGGAAGGTTTTTTACACATAAGGTAGAAAAGTGATTGATGAATAAAATTCGCCGCCATTGATAATTAATATTATTGTCATTGATTTGAGGAGAAGGACTAGCGAAGAGGAAGCGATTAATGGCTATTTGTTTTAGCTTTTTATTTAAAATTAAATCTATAAAATTTGATTCATAGCCATTATTTACTGCTATGTTTTTAATTAGTTTTAGTTCACTATCAAAATTACTATCGGACATTGGAACTGTGACTAAACGATGGACCATAGAATGGAATGCGGAGTGCTTATGTGAAATAGGGTGATTTGAGGTGCTGTGTATGACAACGTCAGTATAGGAGGGTTTACGAAAAATGTTAAAATTAATTCTGTTATTAACGATCGATAAGGTAAGGTCTAAAAAATTTAAGGTTGAATTTATGCCTATTTCTAATGTGAATTTAATCTTATTATGAAAAGAGTTTATAAGATTGAGAAAGGAATTCAGTTGACGCCTAGTCCCTGTCCATATACACAAAACATCATCAACGTATCTTCTCCAGTACAAGACATTTTTAATAAGATGTGAGCTACTAGATAAAATTTTATTGTCTAAGTTATCCATGAATATATCAGCAATCAGAGGACTGGTAGGGCTCCCCATAGCTAGGCCGTCACGTTGCTGATATATATATATAACTTAGAGGCACTAGAAATTAAAAAAGCTGTAAAAACCAAAAGTCAGATACTTAATAATCAATTAGACATATCAAGTAGTCCAATATTAAGTCTGTTTCCAATAAACCCATAAAAAATTCCCAGTTCTCCTTACCTCCTTACCACCATGCCAGTTGATGCTTTGTTTCTCCCGATTTATTGGTATAACCCATTAGTCTACATAATTATCTGGCGGTTTTTTCCGTTTTTTCCATTACTTGTGCACTTATGTTAATGTATTTTATGACCGTCTTTGTGTTGCTAATATTTGTATCATGTTGTCTCCCTCTATATTTTGTTATATATATGCACACATTATGTACTTCTTGTTTAGTATTAATTTGTACCCTGATGATGCTTAAGTAAAGCGAAACCGGTCGGTTCTTAAATTAATAAATATCGTGGTTTTAAAACAAAAAAGTATTTTATTTTATTAAATATGTCAAACCACAAAGTGATTGCTTTCTACAATAATATTAAAATTTATAATTAATTGAAAAGATAGTTTCATCATTTTGGTATTTTTACATTGAACTTCTTTTTAATTGCTTTTCTATTGTTCTGATATTTTCTGGTAGGCTGTTGAAGTATTTTTTCCCTAGATATGTATAATGATGTTGAGCAAAAGTGGTGTTACATTTTTGTGTTGGAAATATATGTTTTTGACGAGTATGACTTTCAGTTAAAAAGCTGTGATTTTGTTTTTCTTTTATTATTTGAGTTATTATGTTTTTTTGGACAGGATCATTTAATTTTAATACTTTAAATTCTTCGAAAATTAGGTGTGTTCGATAATCTCTTGGTTTTTTCAATATTATTTTTATAATTAGACGTTGTACAATTTCAACAGGGAGTAGATTTGTTTTGTATGCAGCTCCACACATGATTACAGCGTATTGGAGATTTGATTGTACTAAAGCGTGGTAGACTGATGTTAGAATTTCCAATGAGAGAAAATTTCGAATTTTCAAAAATATATAAATTCATTTTCTTATTTTGTTGACGTTTTGATTGATTGATTGGTTGATAAGTTAATTTTATTTTAGTGTATTAAGGAAAACAGTTTTACAATTTTATATAAATAATCACATTTTACATGTTTGCATTAACCAGTGAAGTATTTCACATAAAATTCTTGTTACATACAGAAAAAAACATAAATAGACAGAAAACATAACAACACCTTAGTGAAAATAACGGAGATATCTATGCTACGTATACATACGCGTATAACTGAACCTCAACTTATGGGAAAGGAACGAAACAACCGCAAATGACGCAAAACGCCGCTTGCAGTTGCTTTGGTCCTTTTCCGTAATTCGTGGCTCGGTTCGCGTTTAAGTTCGCAAATGTATACGTATCATTATGAATCTTACACACAGCAGAAGGAGAGGGTGCGTAATTAACAATTTGATTTAATTTTTGCCAATATGCATTTAGTAAACAATATATCGTCGTCTGGACACGACTACACTACACGACTTCCTTGGTAGGATCACGCCAATGTCCCGTAACGATAATACACTACAAGTATTACGATTATGAAAGGTTAAAATTATACACGATTACGATTATGAAAGATTATGATAATATTCTCCTTCATTGACAAATTAAAATTTAAAAATTAGGCTAATGCACCATAACGACAATATGACAATAACGATTATATTGTACATTAACGATTACGGCAAATTTAATGATTACGCTAATGTACCATCACAATAAAAATATACTATAATGATAACGATTATGCACGATTATGATTATGTTCTCCTACATTAATGATAACTGTAATGTACCACCACGATAATATACTATGACGATTACGGTTAGGTTATCCTACATTAATGATACTGTAATGTACCACCATGATAATATACTATAACGATAAAGGTTATTTACTCGATCACAATATAAATATACTATAATGATAACGATTATGCACGATTATGATTATGTTCTCCTACATTAATGATAACTGTAATGTACCACCACGATAATATACTATGACGATTACGGTTAGGTTATCCTACATTAATGATACTGTAATGTACCACCATGATAATATACTATAACGATTAAGGTTATTTACTCGATCACAATATAAATATACTATAATGATAACGATTATGCACGATTATGATTATGTTCTCCTACATTAATGATAACTGTAATGTGCCATCACGATAATATACTATGACGATTACGGTTAGGTTATCCTACATTAATGATACTGTAATGTACCACCACGATAATATACTATAACGATAAAGGTTATATACTCACACATGAACGATTACGACAAATTTAACGATTTTGCTAATGTACCGTAACGATAACATTCAAATGATTACGATTATGTACTCATAAATTAACGATTACGACAAATTTAAAGATTTTGCTAACCTATCGTAACAATAATATACAAAATATTACGATTATGTACTCATACATTAACGACTAAGAATTTTTTTAATATTTTGCTAATATACCGTAACAATATTATACAAATAATTAGGATTATGTTCTCTTACATTAACGATTACGACAAATTTAAAGATTTTGCTAATGTACCGTTAAGATAATATACAAACGATTTCGATTATGTACTCATACATTAACGATTACGACAAATTTAAAGATTTTGCGTGTGTACCGTAACGATAATTTAAAAATATTAAGATTATGTACGATTACGATTAGGTGTTGTTACATTAAACAGTTCAGTAACTATAAATATAGAGATATTCAAAAGGTTAATATACACACTATTATTGTAATTACCTATTTTCATAATTTTGTAATTACCTATTTTTACAATCTTTGTAATGTTTATGTTAAGTACGTTATGTTATGTTTTCTTTATATTAAGTTTATTTATGTTACATTATGTTATGTTTATGTTGTATAATCGTTTGTAAATTGTTTGTATTTGTTTATTAGAAAAAAATCTAAATTGTGTAAGGCCAAAAGCCTTAATGGATTGAAAGCCAAAATAAATAATAATACAAAGTTACATATGTATAAGCGTAAATGATGACATTACAATGCGAGTTGCCTGTATAATGCCAGATTCGTTAATCGACAAATCACAGAAAAGGAGACCTCAACTCGTTTTGTTCGCCTTTCCCTAATGGACTAAATATTTCAGATTTACCGTAAAAAATAAAAACATTTCTTTTGGTGACAAATGTAATGAATTTCTCGCTCAATTAATTAAAATCCGAAAATTAATTGATATACCAACTAGCACTATTATAATGTGGTTAAATGGAATGAACGCGGTGCTCCGAGCTAGTGGATTGGGTGGTAAAATGGGTGGTATTGCGATGGGTGGGGTGGGTGGGGTTGCTAATGGGTGGGAGTTCGATGCCGAAAGCAAGATATACTGCGACGGACCGCGCAGCGTACTCTGAGCCATCCATCAATGTCAGAATGGGCTCCTAGTAAGCAGGTCTACTGTAATTTACTCAGCTGCAATATCAATTCTCTATTTCAGTAAGTAGGTAATTAAACACAACGTCATGTAACATTTGGAATCGGGCAGCAAACAAAAACATTCCTTATGTAGATGGCAACAATGTTTAAATTTCCACTTAACAGTCGCCTGTTTTGATTTATGTATGTTTTTTCTCTATTCTATGGGTCTCTCCAAGTCAGGGGCTGTTTTAGAGACCCTGGGAGACCCTTTGACCTCTTCAACTGGTCTTTTGATCCATCGCCTTGCGTCGCAGTGGTAGGGATATATTCATATGTCCGTCACTCTTGTACACACTAATCCCTAGATTCCTACCCAACCCACATACATTTTACCTTAAAAAAACTTCTTCTCCTTCTTTTCTTTAAAAAATACCATTTACAAAGAATCCCAAAACATGACATAAGCCCTGAGAGAAATTATTTTCCTCGGGGCTTCCTATAAAATTAAAAAAAATATACATATATCCAAAAATTGCGTTTTATTTTATTTTGAGAAGTTCTGGCACAAATATTTAAATGTTTTACGATAATTTTCTAAAGAACTCAATTTGCCACATTATACGATAAAACCATAACCGAAAAAGGGTTCGAAAGTAGGACATTTTGAACTTTAAAGTAGTTTTTATAGGTCTTATACTTTATTTTTTTCTGGGCTTATACAAAGATAAATCAAAAAATTTGCTCTTCAATTTTAAAGGCCAATATATGTTCTACTCGCAGTATTTAGTTTATGTTTTTAAAATATTTATAAATGATGAAATTTTCAAAAACACATGATTTGACATTACTTCGTAGTGTTTTGCCTTACTAGAGGTACTTTTGCGGGCGCTTTTTCTTACAAAACTTATATTTGAATTTGAAGCCAAATTAACCAATCAAACTGAATAGTTTATTTTTTAATCAAAGGACATAGAAGATATCTACCTTATTTATTTGCCTTTAGAATTTAGAAATATAGGCCATTTAGGGGCAACTTTGGCAATTATTTGTGATTACAATTACGAAATATAGGCCATTTAGCATCAACTTTGGCATTTATTTGTTTTTAGAATTATGAAATGTAGACCATTTAGAGGCAACTTTGGCAATTATTTGTGTTTAGAATTTTGAAATATAGGCCATTTAGAGGCAACTTTGGCAATTATTTGTGTTTAGAATTTTGAAATATAGGCCATTTAGAGGCAATTCTGGCAATTATTTGTTTTTAGGATTATGAAATGTGGTCCATTTAGAGGCAACTTTGGCAATTATTTGTGTTTAGAATTTTGAAATATAGGCCATTTAGAGGCAACTTTGGCAATTATTTGTGTTTAGAATTTTGAAATATAGGCCATTTAGAGGCAATTCTGGCAATTATTTGTTTTTAGGATTATGAAATGTGGTCCATTTAGAGGCAACTTTGGCAGTTATTTCTGTTTAAAATTATAAAATATAGGCCATTTAGTGGCAAATTTGGCAATTACTAGTGTTTAGAAATATGAAATATGGGCCATTTGGAGGCAACTTTGGCAATTATTTGTATTTGTTACATATCTCCTTAGTCTGAACTTGACTCAAATCTTCCAAATAATTTTAAAATTTGCCAATTTTAACAAAATTAATAATTTAGCTTCACCTTTCCTCTCTGAATAATTTGAAATGATGGTCTTAAACACCCTTGAAGGGTGCAAGCCAGAAAAATTTTACATGTTATAAAATTTTATAAGGGAGTTCAATGAAAACTGTACATAGATTTTAGACAACATCGTTATTTAATTTTTAAAAATATTTTTGCTAAAGCCAAGTTTCAAACCAGCATACTGTGGCGCCTAGCGGTCGCAGCACCAAACCCAACATTTCAAATACATCCCAACACTGAACGCATAAACTGACAGAATGGCGTCTTGTTCGTTTTTGTGAACTAGAAGTAAGCTCAATTTGTGTCTAATTAGTGAAATAAATCGATTGATTTATATATAATTTGAGAATTTTACCGCCTAAACTAAGACCGCGATTCTTTTTGGGTTATTATACCGTATTGCGCTTGAATAATATTGACTACATCGCAACGACCACACTCCACCACCGATCATCTCCACTACAGTGTCGAGAACCGTTCCGGAGATGTTCTTCATCCAGTCTCCGCCCGCATTGCGTTGAGCACGGATTCACATCCCACCGTGATGTGATCAACATGCATCCCATCATGATGGAACTACTACACTGACTGCTCAACGAAGACTCTGTGATGCTACCACACCTTAAATTCGTCTCTGCCCATCTTCACCCACAAAGAGATGCATTAAAAAGGCGCGCAAGGAGAATAATTCACCCAGACGTGAACGGTAGAAGAAGTTGGCAACACCCAAGGAAGATATGGCATGGTCAAATGAATCAGATGCTTTGGTTAGGTCATGTCAAGAGAAGAGTAACAAAAGATCATCTTTAGAATTTACTTCATCATCTTCAGGATGCTGCTTGAAAGGTCTTTTTGATGAAAGGAAGAAGTGAACACGGGTCTCGAAGAGACGTATAGGTATTGTAGGAGGGAGGAAACACAGAGGCCAGCAACTGGTTCCACATCCGAGCGTTTGAACTCAAGAATGAGCCGTAGAAACGACCAAAAAAGACAAAGTATGATTTTTTTTGTTTTTATTTTCCAACTTCTCCTAACCGTCTTCTTCTGCCAGTGAGACTATCACATCTGTAATTGGCGAATGTTATAATGCTCAAGGTAGTGGGGAGTGGGAGAAGATGAGGAAGAGGATGGTGGGAAAGTATCTGGCTATTCAGATCTGGTCACCAAACACAGCCAAATCCATTTAAAGCAACGTTTCAATTCTGAATGGTTGTCTTATACCAGGGCGATACTGAGAGTATTTTGCACCATGGAACATACCGCAAAAACACTACACATTATTTTAAATAAGCTATTTGTGAAATAACACAAATAAATTAAATTAAATTTTAATATACTGAGACAGCCTGGATTCTTACTACCTCGTAAACTTTTGTTCGCCATCAATAGGATGAGGTCCTCTAACAGCCGCTGTGCTCACACGATGCATAAGTGTGGCTTTAAAGAATCAGCGATATGTGAATGCAGTGCAATGTAGACAGGTGCTCAAAGAATGCCCGCTGCATTCATTCCCCGGCAGGATCAATGAGGTCCACAGGGCGAAGCCTTTCTAGTCCATAGCCTTACCTCTAGATCATCCGTCAAATTAATAAAGTTCCCTTACAAATCGTCGTAGTTCAAATTTCTACTTATTCTACTAATATTCAGTTCAGTGATCCCGACTGACTTGGCGCGGTGGGAGTTACTTTACAAGACCGACTGAAATCCACCCTTCGTAATTAAACATTTGGCAGTCTATCCTCTATACAACTGGGCGATTGAAACAAGTACTAGCTTACCGTTGATGGAGGTGAAATTAATTATCAATAGGATGACATCTATGTAATTAGGAGAAAGGCGAGATGATGAACAAGTGACACAAGGAAATATAATTACTGGAGTATTTAGTACTAGGCAGAGCTCGTACCAGGGCCGGCCCTGAAAGAAACAGCGCCTGGCGCCAGTAAACTTTTGGCGCCTCTTGAAAAAAACAGTGGACGCCAATCACTGCAATCAATAATAATCGGATGATTTTTATATGTGTGTAGCGACGTTTTTGTGAAAAAAAATCTCAAGGGCTTATGCTTCAATTGCGTCCGCATTGAGTCGGCCCTGGCTCGTATGCATGTCATCATGGAGTATTCGAAAAGAACGTTTTTGTAATATTGATGACATTGACCAAAGTAAGCAGTCCATCATGGAGTTCTGGTACCTACCCTGATGTATGGAAGTCAGGAATGGAACTGGCAAAGAAAGGATGAAAATAGATTGAATGCTGTTGAAATGAGATCCCTTAGGCGTATAACCATGTAGAATCGTGTGAGAAATGTGGAAATCCGCAGAGAATGCAAGTCTGATGTAAGCGTAATGAGTAAGATTAAGAAAGGGACACGTAGATGACTTGGGCATGTAGAGCGAATGAGCAAAGAAAAGAGTGTAAGGAGGATATATAATACAAATGCGAATGGTAGCAGAAGTCGGGGACGCCCGAGAAAGACATGGCACGACCAATTGAATCAGATACTCGAATCGGGCCATGTCAAGAGTCAGAACAATAGAAGAGTATGTATGAGACGATGTATGAATGTGAATGAGGCAAGAAGTGTGTGGTGTGAACGAGTTGTTTGGCGGACCGTCCTCTCTGCCTACCCCTGCGGGGGAACGGCGTGATGGTTAGTTAGTTAGTTAGTTGACCATAACTCTAAAATTAACGGAACTTTTGCAATAGAATATATACTGGCCGGTACTGTACACATGAAAAAAAAATATTGCTGATTTATTAAAATCCTGTTAAAAACGGGACTGCCAGCCGCTTTCTAAACAAATGTTAGTAATTTACAAATATATCGGAACATGTGATTATGCACCTGCGATTGCCCTGTTATAGTGACGAAATTCGAAAATATAATGATTTTTTATGAACACGTGTTCCATTCGCGTTAATATGTTTCTTATTTACTAAAATTGAACATGAAACATCTCAATTCATACGATTAGGCCCTGCAGTCTCGTTTTCAACAGGAATACGAATAATTCGGAGAGATTATTAATAAATTTGTAAGTTGCACCGACTTGCAAAGGCGCTGTAATACCTAATTAATAAGAAAGCTTCACAACATACCATACAAGAGCTTCACAACATACCATACGAGAACTTCACAACATATCATATGAGAGCCTCACAACAAACCATACGAAAGCTTCACAAGATACCATACGAGAGCTTCACAACATACCATATGAGAGCCTCAGAACATACCATATTAAAGTCTCACAACATACCATATAAGAGCCTCACAACATACCATATTAAAGTCTCACAACATACCATACGAGAGCCTCACAACATGCCATGTGAAAGCCTCGAAACATACCAAACGAGAGCCTCACAAAATTACCATATGAGAGCCTCACAACATACCATACGAGAACCTCACAAAATACCATATGAGAGCCTCACAACATACATATGAGAGCCTCACAACATACCGTACGAGAGCCTCACAAAATACCATATGAGAGCCTCACAACATACCATATGAGAGCCTCACAACATACATATGAGAGCCTCACAACATACCGTACGAGAGCCTCACAAAATACCATATGAGAGCCTCACAACACGCCATGTGAAAGCCTCGAAACATACCAAACGAGAGCCTCACAAAATTACCATATGAGAGCCTCACAACATACCATACGAGAGCTTCCCAACATACCATATCAGAGACTCACAACATACCATACGAGAGCCTCGCCACATACCATACGAGAGCCTCACAACATGCCATGTGAAAGCCTCGAAACATACATACCAAACGAGAGCCTCACAAAATTACCATTTGAGAGCCTCGCAACATACCATACGAGAACCTCACAAAATACCATATGAGAGCCTCACAACATACCATACGAGAGCTTCACAACATACCATACGAGAGCTTCCCAACATACCATATCAGAGACTCACAACATACCATACGAGAGCCTCGCAACATACCATACGAGAGCCTCACAACATGCCATGTGAAAGCCTCGAAACATACATACCAAACGAGAGCCTCACAAAATTACCATTTGAGAGCCTCGCAACATACCATACGAGAGCCTCACAAAATACCATATGAGAGCTTCACAACATACCATATGAGAGCCTCACAACATACATATGAGAGCCTCACAACATACCGTACGAGAGCCTCACAAAATACCATATGAGAGCCTCACAACATACATATGAGAGCCTCACAACATACCGTACGAGAGCCTCACAAAATACCATATGAGAGCCTCACAACATACCATATTAAAGTCTCACAACATACCATACGAGAGCCTCACAACATGCCATGTGAAAGCCTCGAAACATACCAAACGAGAGCCTCACAAAATTACCATTTGAGAGCCTCGCAACATACCATACGAGAACCTCACAAAATACCATATGAGAGCCTCACAACATACCATACGAGAGCCTCGCCACATACCATACGAGAGCCTCACAACATGCCATGTGAAAGCCTCGAAACATACATACCAAACGAGAGCCTCACAAAATTACCATTTGAGAGCCTCGCAACATACCATACGAGAACCTCACAAAATACCATATGAGAGCCTCACAACATACCATACGAGAGCTTCACAACATACCATACGAGAGCTTCCCAACATACCATATCAGAGACTCACAACATACCATACGAGAGCCTCGCAACATACCATACGAGAGCCTCACAACATACCATACCATTGGAGATGCCATAGTCTCACTGGCTCCAGACGGTTGGGAGCAGTTGGAACTCTTGTGCCATATTTACATAAAACAACAACAAGAAATTTCACTCCAAATGCACAACGATGACGTGCACACGATCTCCGCTTGTAAATACTACAGTGATGGATTTTTTCCAATATTCGACTTTTGTCAGATACACACCATTTTTCACTCCATATAAATCCGTTCATACAGTTTTATTGACAGCTTTCACCTGTTGCCTTGTGACGTGACATATATTCACACCTACAACGATCAGTAGGGCCTTTATGAGGCGGTATTGTGCCATACTGTACTACAATAGACCCCGGGTACCCGCACACTTCATTACTACAGGAGGGTTGAAGAACAGTGTGGACCAATCAAACAAGAACAAAAAAAATAGAATAAATTAATGAGTAATACGATAGAAGCCAAAATAAAAATTTTGTTGGTAGTTCTTATTCAAAGTATGATACAGTAAAATATGACAGAAGGAAATAGGGTGAGATTAGCTCAGTTGTTAGAGCAGAGCCCCAGCAAGACGATGATCCCGGGTTCAAGTCCTGTTTCAAATTTTCTTTTAAGAATGGCTTATGTTGTCTTCAACAATTAAGTAGAACAATAAAACTACATTACAAGCCTTCCAAATATCAAATTGAAAAACTTCAATCAGTGTTTAATACAGCAGCACGGCTCATAATCGGGGTTTATAAATATTCGTACATTTCAGAACACCTTCGTAACCTTCACTGGCTCAAGTGCCCTGAAAGAATCCAGTACAAAGTGTGCTGGATGGTGTTTAAATCCATCAATGAAATGGCCCCACCCTACATCCCTGAACTATGCGTCCCGGAAAACACTGGTCTGAGGCAGTCAACTCTTAGATCAGCAACATCATCAGCTGTAGGCAGACTGATGGAACCTAAGCACAAGCCAAATACTAAGTTTGGTGATCGCGCTTTCGGAGCATCTGTACCAAAGGCTTGGAATAAACTTCCTGCAGAACAAAGATCCATAACAAGTCCAACAGAATTCAGGTCTAAACTAAAAACTTACCTTTTTAAGCTGTCATACCCTTAAATTAAATATGAGAGAAAGTCCAATTATATACAATTTTACAATTATGTCCTAAATCCTATATCTAAATTTCGCTAATAAACAATTAGTTAATGTTATTTAAGTGTTAATCTTAAGTGACCTACCAGGTAAGTATTGTACTGTATATTATCTTCATATATAGTTAGTAATAACATAGATCATTGTAGAAATGTATTAGATATTTTTAAAACGCCTTTGAGGTGATTTTGGTGTTTTTTTAATTGCTTTTCCGCTTTTAATATTGAAATATAATTTCATGTGTGTTTGGGATCAGTTAAAAAAAAACGAATTTAATATAAAGCAAGGATATATTTTTTTTGTCTCGAGGGTGAGCAACTAATATTGCTTAATATGTCCAACTTTTTAAATCGACAATTTTTTTAGCACACCCAGTAGTCGGCCTTATCCAGGGGTATTAAAAGGTATATGATGGGGGCAAGTATCACGTGGCAGGGGTGCGGTGAAATGCCGACAAGGCCCGCGGCCCGTATCACCTGAGAGGAAAAGTTTGAAGTTTTAGTAGTTAGTACAGTTAGAACGTAGTACAATCTGTAGGAGATGAAAAGTGACCTAAAGTTACTAAAACAAACCTAGTTTAACCATAATTATATGCTATGATTCTTACAAATAAAAGTTTTTTTAATTTTTCACAACTTTTAAATAACCAATAATTTATGATAAGAAGAAGAAGAATGATAAATAATTGTTTTTATTCAAATCTGTTGTGTAAAATTTAAAACACGTTTATTAGTAAGGAGATTAGTCGATTAAGAAACAATTTGTTGTCTACGTTTTACTATCGATGTTCGGAGCAATTCCGAAACAAGGGTGCTAATAACAAGTAACAGCATCGAATAACGTCTACTAACATCAATAAAGACTAAAACGTCGTATGTAAAATAACTACAGTAAAGTTTAAAAAGTGGAACGACGTCAAATACCTTAATTAACTTCAAAAATTGAACAACGTCAAATAACATCAATAAAGATTAAAAAATAGAACGATGTCAAATAACATCAATAAAGTTTAAAAAATAGAACGATGTCAAATAACATCAATAAAGTTTAAAAAGTAGAACGACGTCAAATAACATCAATAATGTTTATAGCATTGAACTAGCGATGAGACGTTCATGAGCGAGCCGCAAAATTAATTTGTTCTATTTGATGAGCCGTATACATACAACTCCCATTTTTATCAAGAGATGTTTTAGAAAAATAGCGCCATACAAATTATCTAAGCATTAATTGTTATTAAATTCTCACATCTGGACTTGGACAGATGTATCTACGCCTTCTAACCAGCTAGCATCTTATTTCTCTCGTGGTATGTGGCGGCATACCGGTATCAAGAATCGTACGATCTTTCAAATGCTGGGAGCCATATCGGGACAGCACAGTATTATCATTGCTCATTATACGCTCTGAGCTCCAGGCTCCCGTTCAATTGAGCCGTACAAAGTGGTGGCTTCCGCTCTTAATAAAAATAAGTCATGTCCCATCGCTTCATTGCACAAAAATAGCATCGATAAAGTACAAAAAGTAGAAATACGTCAAATAAATTCAAAATGACATTAATAAAGTTTGAAGCATTGAACACGCCAAATGTCATTAATAAAGCTTAAAGCATTGACAACGACAAATGTTTTTAACCAAGTTTAAAGCATTGAACACGCTAAATAACATTAATAAAGTTTGAAGCATTGAACACACCAAATGTCATTAATAAAGCTTAAAGCATTGACCGCGACAAATGTCTTTAACCAAGTTTAAACCATTGAACACGCTAAATAACATTAATAAAGTTTGAAGCATTGAACACACCAAATGTCATTAATAAAGCTTAAAGCATTGACCGCGACAAATGTCTTTAACCAAGTTTAAACCATTGAACACGCTAAATAACATTAATAAAGTTTGAAGCATTGAACACACCAAGTGTCATTAATAAAGCTTAAAGCATTGACCGCGACAAATGTCTTTAACCAAGTTTAAACCATTGAACACGCTAAATAACATTAATAAAGTTTGAAGCATTGAACACACCAAGTGTCATTAATAAAGCTTAAAGCAATGAACACGCCAAATGACATAAATAAACTTTAAAGCGTAGACAGAGAGGACGGATCACCAAACAACTTTGTCTTGGCACACACTTCTTGCCTCATTCACATTCATACATCGTATCACACATACTCTTATATTATTTGATTCACTCGATTGTTACATGTCTTCCTCGGGATTCCTTGACTTCTTCTACCATCCAAATTTGCGTCATATATTCTCCTTACACTCTTTTCTTCGCTCATTCGCCCTACATGCCCAAACCATCTAAGCGTCCCTTTCTTGATCTTACTCATTACGCTTACATCAGCCTAGCACTCTTTGCGGATATCAAAATTCCTCACACGATCATACATGGTTTAACCACACATACGCCTAAGGGATCTCATTTATACAGCATTCAATTTACTTTCATCCTTTCTCTGCCAGTTCCATACCTCACTGCCATACATCAGGGTAGGTACCAGCACTCCATTGTGGACTGCTAGCTTCGCTTCTTTGGACAATGTTTAGTTAGCGCTAACTGCGTTCAGTCCTCCATGAATGGAGTTACCTGCATTTACTCTTCTTTCAATATCTCTGTCAGCCTTCCCATCTCTCTTGAACATACTTCCTAAATACACAAACTCATCCTGCTCCAAGTATTCCTCATTCACAAACTATATTGCACACTGTTTTCGTACTCTCTCTTTCAAACACAATTATTTTAGACTTACTCATATAATATTTATAATATTATCATAACGTCCGTAATATACACAATGGAAGCAATCGTTTGGAAGTGATCGATCTTTACGCAGGCATACATTTACCAAGGTTAAATATAATTTAGTGACGGCGATACGGTACAAACGCTAAGCAGGGTACGGTGGAATTTATCACCGAATTTTCCGTATTTTTTAAAGTAGTTTCCATAATATTATAAAAAGAGTTACAAATTATCGGTTAGTGGTTGGCATAGCGTTTGGATCCCACCCAGGCGTAGTGTGTTCAATTCCTCGGCTGGCTAAGTCCCTCATCGCAACACAAGCAACATTATTCGTTTACTGTGATGGTAGTTTTCAAATATTGTCAGGTTATTCGTAACCCTGGATTATTAGTTTTACTTAAAAATATATAAAGATATAGACTTTAGTAGTTATTACTAGAGAAGCTAGGACAAAAAGGATATACTATCACATATTTTAAATCATTATTAATTGAACCAAAGTCTACTCATAATTGTTTATAAATTTTTGTATATACTTGTCTCTCCTTCTAGAGCTTGTATTAATTTTTATACTTTCTGTAGTTATTTAACTGTCAAATGCCACAGTTGATTGCTATTCTGTAACATATAATTATTGTGTATGGTATCTTAATACCGTGGATATCAAATAAATATCAATTCTGAGGTCTACATATTCTCAATAGATCTATGGTAGAGGTGTTGGTTATCCAGTAAATGGTTCCCGGGGCAGCGGTACTCATAAACCGCAATGGTTTGGATCATTCCGTTATGACTAATTTCTATATTTTTTAAAATATTCTACGTATTTTACATTGCCTCCCAATGTTAATGTTGCATAGTCAATTGAATATTGATTTCAGCTTAAATGCGAAAATTTTAAGATTTTCGTGAACACGTGTTCCAAAACCGTGATAATATATTCGTAATTTACTAAAAGTGTATCAGGAGACCTGTTAATAGCCCACTATTTAAGGCCTGCAATCCTGTTTTTAATCGAATTAAGAATAATTTCAAGATATTTTTATTAAATTACAATTATCATTTTATCCGTGTGGTATATCCAAATACCCAAATAGTCTCACTGGTTCCAGACGGTTGGAAGTATTGAGCGGTATTTGCAAAAAAATAATCAAATCAACTATAACAACAATAAACCCAACAGCAACACTAAACAACAAAAACAAGAATAACAAAATGAACACCTAACAACAAAACAACAACATAAAAAATCAGCAACATCAACACTAAACAATAAAAACAAAAACAACACAATAAAAAACCACTAAAAGAACAACAAACAACAGCATCAATAAAAAAAACCAACAAAAAAATTAACAACAATAAAAAAACAACAAACAAACGAAAACAAATAACAAAAAAAATAAAAAACAATATCTCGTCACTACTCATTTTTGACACTATAACTCTGTTCCAAATGGAATAAACCACAATCAATTACGTATTTCACTCGTATTACACTCACCGCGCAGTACACGAAGCAAGCAGCTGATGCCTGGCGTGGCGTCGTTGGCTAGAGAGAGAGGAAAAGAGAGAAGAGAGAGAGAGAGAACGTTCGTCAGTGGCTCCCTCACCTCAGTAAGCGACTACGGTGAGAGAGCGACAGTGAACGGTGAGCGGTGGTGGGGGTCCCGTACCCCCACCACCAAATGATCACGGTTTTTCGTCGTGACGGTCATGAGTCGGTTTTACTCCGGTCCTCGAAAATGCATGACGCGCGTAAAGAAGTTTCACTTCAAAAACAACATAAACAAAAATTTCAACAATGGCAACAAAAAAAACAAAAATCAACAACAACACTAAACCATAAAAAAAACAAAACACAACAATAACAACAAAAAAACAAAAACAACAACAACAAAAAGTACCACTGGAGATGAAAATGCCCTCTGAAATGATTTATGTATGAATATAAATACGTGTCCGATTTGCGCAATCTCCCCTCCATGTAAACAGCCATACATCTTACCGTGGGGAAAGGGGAGAGGGGGCGGAAACATTGACAGATCTTTGACGCTATTTTAGATTTATCAATTCGCATGGATTAATGTATGTTTTTATTTCACCCACTCAATCCATCTTCTGTCGGCTGGTTGGAATCTTTTTATTTATTTATTTATTGTTAACTCCTCAGGATAATTTGTTCGGTTTTAGGAACAAAGAGCTTACTAACCGATCATTTTGTTTGCTTTTCGGAACAGCTCCATATGTTCTCATAAAAAATGCTGTATCTCCCTTAGTGTCATAGTAAGAAATGTGATTTAAACTGTGTTAGAAAGATAAAATACAACGCTTTATATTCAAATCTAGAAGTAAACCATAGAATAATTAAAATATGCACCTATATGCAACCAAAAATTTCGACCCCAATTTGAGGCTGTTTCTTGAACCATTCATCAAATTTCAACGTTCATTTTCGGGTTCTGTGAATGTCTTATTTAAGTTCTGTTAATTATTAATTATAGGCTAGTTGCTTGACAGAACAGAGATAATAACAGAACTCAAAAAAATCTTTCACAGAACTTGAAAATTAACTTTGAAATTAGAAGAATTATTCAAATTCTTCGAAACCCGTCCTAAGTATTTGTATATGAATTGACAAGAAAATGAGGTGACAACAATGTTAATAATACATTTTTCCAATAAAACAAGTGTTTTTTTTTGTTATCAGTAAATTTATTTCATTTTTAAGATAATTCAGCCAATTTTTAAACATTTTTTATGTTTGCATTTAAAAAATTTTATGTTCATTTCTGACAAAAATAATTTGAAAGCGTATTTTATCACCTTTCAAAAACAGTTTTTAGTTTTGGGATACGTTCAGAAATATTCCAACTATTTGAAATTTTATTGCAAAGCGGAAATACACATTATTCTCCGAACCATAGCGACTTTAAGAAATATAACGTTAATATTTTATAATTATGACAGAAAATATATTGTGTTTGACAATCTTTTAATGGTTAATTTTTTTATTCAATCTTAGCTCTCCAGTTCACTGAAGAGTCACTACTGAAGAGAAGAGTATGTTTGAGGCCATGTTTGAATGTAAATGAGGCAAGGAGTGTGTGCCAAGTCCGAGTTGTTTGGTGGTCCATCCTCTCTGCTTACCCCTACGGAGGAAAGACATGATGGTTTCTCAGTTAGTTAGTTCGGAGATTATTTTTAGACTTAAAACATGTTTATTATCATTTACGGCCGGACTGTTTTAAAATGTAAAAAAAGCCGTTAAGCATCATATTTTTTCATTATTTTCAGTTGGTTGTTATTTATTACAGACTGACTCTGCAGGGACCGTAATATTTCTCAAATTAATATTTATTATTTTTTACTCGATACTCTTGGTGTCGCCCGGTGAGAGACCACTATTCAGAATGGAAACGTTGCTTAAAACGGCATCAGTCGTATTTGGTGGTCATATCTGAATAGTTAGTCGGTACTTAGAAATAAATAAAGAGATATAGATACAAGGAGGAAAGAAGGAGAGATGGAAAAGAACCATTAAGAAGGAAAGAAGAAAGAAAAACAAGAATGTTGAAGAATGAAAGAGAAATGGAAAAGACCCATTGAAGATTGAAGTAAAGAAGGAATAAGAAATAAAGATATAAAAGTTGGTAGAAAGAAAGAGAGACAAATCATTCAAATCAAAGAAGAAAGAAGAAAGACGAAAATAAAAAGAAAAAAGAAGAAAGAAGAAAGAAGCAAGAAGAAAGAAGCAAGAAGAAAGAAGAAAGAAGAAAGAAGAAAGAAGAAAGAAGAAAGAAGAAAGAAGAAAGAAGAAAGAAGAAAGAAGAAAGAAGAAAGAAGAAAGAAGAAAGAAGAAAGAAGAAAGAAGAAAGAAGAAAGAAGAAAGAAGAAAGAAGAAAGAAGAAAGAAGAAAGAAGAAAGAAGAAAGAAGAAAGAAGAAAGAAGAAAGAAGAAAGAAGAAAGAAGAAAGAAGAAAGAAGAAAGAAGAAAGAAGAAAGAAGAAAGAAGAAAGAAGAAAGAAGAAAGAAGAAAGAAGAAAGAAGAAAGAAGAAAGAAGAAAGAAGAAAGAAGGAAGAAGAAAGAAGAAAGAAGAAAGAAGAAAGAAGAAAGAAGAAAGAAAAGAAGAAAGAAGAAGAAAAAAAGAAAAAAAATGGAAGAAATCACGACAAAAAGAAAGAAGATGGAAAATTAATAATTACATAAGAAAAGAAGACAAAATAAATAAATAAGGAAAGAAGAAAGAAGGAGAGGTGAAAAAGACACAAGTAATATAGTGAAAGACAAAGAAGAATTAAAGAAAGAAGAAATAAAGAATGAAGATATAAAAACAAAAAAAAAACAAACACAAATACATTGAGAAAGTAGTATTTAAAAAGAAAGAACGAAAATGGAAAAAAAATAAAAGAAAATAAATAAAGTTACAAAAATAAGGAAATTTAAAAAGAATTATGTTTTTATTACTTGACTGGTATCTCCAATATCTGCGGTGTGACGTCATCGACTGCAAAGTCAAGTATGTCGATATGTACTCCTTGCTTAATATTCGAACCCACAGGAACACATTTTGTGCAGCGAATGGCAACCTTCGCGCGTCGTGCCAATATTTCACAAGCAGTCAGTTCCGAAATAATTTCACTAAAAACGTAACCCGTATGGTCCAACGCAGAAAACGCAAACCTTTTTTACTTTCTGTTTTAATGTGTAGACCCCACGATAATTAAACTGTCACCTTTCAAGGGTGTTTCAGGCCATCATTTCAAATTATGGAGAGAGAGAAGCATCTGAAGAGATAATTAAATAAATCCACGGTTTCAGAAATTTCATATAACAAAACCTTTCCGCGTGTCATGTTATGTTGCGATAGCACATCTGTTCTGCCGTGTGGGATCTTGAACAATAATAGCATTCCAAGATGAATGAGCCATCAATAGAGTTATAAATTATAGTAAGACTAAGTATTGCAAGATTTGCATAACGTCTTGTTTCTGGGCTAAATTTAGTTGCATTTAGTTCGGGTTAAATCTTGCGATCATACATACAGAAAGCAGTCAATAAAAGGCAATGTTGGTAGTTCTTCTTCGAAGTATGATACAGTTAAATATGACCGAAGGAGATAGGATCCCATTGGCTCAGTTGGTAGAGCGGTGCCCCGGCAAGGCAAAGGGTCCTGGCTTCGAGTCCTGTTTGTGACTTTGATCATTTTATGATCTTTTTATGATTTGTCTGTTTCAAATTTTCGTTTAGTAATCGTTAATATTGTCTTCAATAATTAAATCTATTTATTGCCTCAAGTAAGTCTATATGGTGCACAAACCACGGATGAGTTCCAGTTACCGCTACACCACGAGCTTACTGCAAAGTTGAGTCTCAGAAGAGATGAGATGTTGAACGGAAGAGAGACAATTTTAGATAAGGCTTGATGATGGACGAGAGGAAATTTTTTTTGATAGAGATGTGATAAAAATGTGATCAAAGTCTCCAGTTCTAGACCACAGAAAGTAAAATCTGGGGTGCCAATAACGACAATTTTAAAATTTGTCAAGGAACGAACTATGTCCAATTCTCACAAATGAGTAAGGAAGTTTATTTTTTTGCCATGTTCAAAGTACGGTTTTGTTGGTTCAATTGAGGCATCGTTGTCATATCGAAAAATTGACACTCAAAACTCCATAAAATTTCCAAAAATGCGAAAAATTAATTAGATTTTTCAATCTTTTTTCGTAAAATTGTTGAAAATTACTCAATATCATATTGGAATCTCCCCACTGGAGAGAGTAAGAAAAATCTCACTATGTAAGAAGAAACTACAAAAATTTATTACTTTTCAGCGTTTTTTGTGGATTGGCATTTCGTCTCTCTGTTAATTTGTTTGTGCGTTCCGTTTCCGAATCCAGAGGCTGTGTTTGATACTGGCGTTTTATTGCGCAAGAGCTATCAAATCTAAATAATCAATTTTATGACACTAAGGACGGGTTGTTTCGGAGAATTTGAACAATTCATCAAATTTCAACGTTCATTTTCGGGTTCTGTGAAAAACTTATTCAAGTTCTGTTTTTATATCATTGTAGGCTAGTTGCTTGACAAAACTGAAATAAAAACAGAACTTGAAAAAATCTTTCACAGAACTTGTAAATAAACGTTGAAATTTGATGAATTGTTCAGATTCTCCGAAACAACCCGTCCTTAGTGGTAGAGATGGTGAAGTTTCTTTGGAAAAATTGTATTATTATTCGTAATTTAAAAAATGTTATATGAAAAATTAGGTTTGTGATTAAGGAAGGTATTTAAGTACCTACTTACAAATCCTACGATTTCAGACGAAATCTTGGTTTTGACTAAAATTTGCGAGAAAAAAGAGTCACCGAACTTTTACAACTAGTAGTTATACAAAATCAATATTTGCCATGCGTGAAGATGAAATACGCTAGAGTCCCATATGTCAAAGGTTTACCACCTCTAGCCTGGAATTTTAGCTTCCGACGACAGATGTTGCTAGTTACGTGACTGCAGAGTTAAACGGAATACCGTTGGAATAGAGGAGAACATATAGGATTTTTAATTTTAAAAAATGACAAACTTATTGACACCCAGACCTCGTGAGTTTAATTTCTCGGCTGGTTCACTAAATCATTGCATGAAAAACATCTTAAACATTCAAGTATCACGTTCAATTGTACATAAAATAAAATACAGTTACTTTTGGCAAACGCTTCTATATCCGGGAGAGAAATAACGGAAGAAAGAAAGAATGAAAGAAATAAGAAAGGATGAATTAATGTAGGAGAAACATTAAATATACTCTAAAGAAAAAAGAAAGAAAGAGAAATATAAAATATATTTTAAAGCTTAAAAGAACGAGAGATACAACACAAATATTAAAGCAGAAGGATAGAATAGAGAAAGAGATAAAACTCAAATAGTAATAAAAATATACATTTAAAACAGAAGAAGGAAAATGAGAAAGAAAAAGATAAATGAAGAATTAAAGAGAGCGGAAATGAAACATTAACGGTATAAGGAAAGAAGAAAGATAGAAATGGTGAAAGAAATGAAGACAAAAAGAATGTAAGAAAGGAAGAAAAAATATGTCAAGAATAATTAAATATAGAAGGAGAGAAGAATAAAATAAATAATTAAATAATGAGAGAGAGATAATGAAAATATGTATTAAGAGTAAAAGGAAAGAAGATATAAAGAAATGGTGAAAGAAATAAACAAAAGAAAGTTTGAAAGAAAAAAAAAATGTCAATAAACATTAGATATATAGAGAGAGAAAAAAATAAGAAAGATAAAAAAATCATTTAAGATAGAAGGAAAGAGAAAGAAAGAAATGAATAACTAAAAAAAATTTTTTTTTTGAAAGAAAGACAAAAAAAGAAAACGTGTGGTGAGGTAAACCTTGCACGATATATGTCACAGGTCAGATCATCGTCACCTATAAATAATATTCAAATCAGCATTTCCTGGAGCCGATATATCCCTCTATCATGTGCATAAATTAGAGTGAGCACCCTGGGGGGGGGGCATCGGTCTGCATCTACCCCTCGGTGCGTGATCACCAGATTCATCCCTTGGAATTCATGGAATACTAACCAGACAGCCTTACTAATAAACGTGCTATCATGTGCATACATTAGAGTGAGCACTCTGTGCTGGGGGCCATCGGTCTGCATCTACTCCTCGGTGCGTTATTACCAGATTCATCCCCTATAATTCATGGAATACTAACTAGACAGCCTTACTAATAAACGTACTATCATGTGCATACATTAGAGTGAGCACTCTGTGCTGGGGGCCATCGGTCTGCATCTACCCCTCGGTGCGTTATTACCAGATTCATCCCCTGGAATTCATGTCATATTAACTAGACAGCCTTACTAATAAACGTACTATCATGTGCATAAATTAGAGTGAGCACTCTGTGCTGGGGGCCATCGGTCTGCATCTACTTCTCGGTGCGTGATCACCAGATTCATCCCTTGGAATTCATGGAATACTAACTAGACAGCCTTACTAATAAACGTACTATCATGTGCATGCATTAGAGTGATCACTCTGTGCTGGGGGCCATTGGTCTGCATTCCCCTTCAATGCTTCACACGCATAAGACATTTATGTTATTAAAAAAACAAAACTTTCATATAATTTTTATTAAATTTACACAGTAATGGCTAAATAAAAATAATCAGAAATAATTTCAGGTGTCAGTCCGCTGAAATGTGACGTTGCCAGTTCTTTCGGAGCACATTTAAAGACATTCTTAATTAGTACTAAAACGAATTTAAGCTCGTGCAGTCCTTATTCAACGTGTATTTAAAACACCGGTTAATCGTTGGGAAATGTTTTTTTATTAGTAAGGCTGACTGTTAAAATCTAAAATTTATAACACTCTGACAGAAGACTAGTATCTGATGTTATTTTTCTTTTTAAAACAATTAATTCCAATATTGACAGCCCTGCGCTACTCTAACTGATTTCATTTCGTGTTCCTAATATAGTCACGCGAAGTAAAAATACATTTCTCTGCAACAATAATGTCAATATCAATCCGTTCAAAAACACCCTTATACCGCGCATCACAACTTAGATAACCGATATGCAGAAGTAGCGGATTTTGAAGTGTCACGTGATCAAGTCAGTGTCATCATGCAGCGACAGTTTGCAAATGGCGGCGATGTGATGGTTGTTGAAACACATTGTTACTGCTGTTTGTGTGATGTTTTAATATTAAGGCGAAGCTTAATGACAAATCACTATTTTGATTAATCTTTATAACGAATTGGTGTACATTATGAATACCAAAATATGTTTTAAATAAATTGAAGGTTTTCCTATCGTTTCGCTTGAGTAGAATACAAATAAAATAATAAATTACTAAATAAAAAATATAAATGTAAACTACTAAAAAAAATGTTTTCAATAGAAATGTATGGAAACAACTTTTAAAAAATACAGTATTATAGCTAAGATTATCTGTGACAGGTTTCACTTGATTAACTTTTTTGCTTTCTTATAAAATTATTTACAAAATAAATAAAAACCAGTTTTTTGCTTGAAATCGAACGCTTCTAGACTCCGTTTGTCAAGCGATTTGAATGCCTATTACCTACAATATAAGGTATACAAAGAATATACACATTTTTAGCTTGTAGCTTCCTCTTAAGTAAACGGGGTGATTAGATTATTTTAAACAGTGAATTTTACTTAGCGACAGTAGAGAATGAATTCGTAATTTGACGGTTGCGCGCCCAGGTCTGTATTCTAGTTAATCCTATAATAGTTTCGTATGACGTCAGCAATGTGGATACCAGCTGGAGACAGCGCCGACTCGTATTATGAAATATTTTAGTTGGTTTTAAAAAATATGTATTTATGTTGTGTAGAGGATGAAGAAAAACGATGAAAAGTTTTTACCCGTTTGTTCTAATATTATAAAAATGAGTACTTAAAACGTACTAAGAACAATACAAGACTCAAAGTATCTTTTTAAAGCCGATTTTATTGTCAAAAAATGGCTTCGGCGTCTGTCGTTAGAAGAATTGGGAAAAATTGGAATGAAAAAAAAAATCTAAAAACGAATTTATAAAACAATGGGGTATTTTCGTGAGCTATGAATAAAATGTGGGGAAAATTTGAAAGTTATTTTCATCAGGTATTATTTGAGATTTTCATGGCCAAAAGTATTGACAAAAAGTGTCACACATCTGCTCTGATGATAAACACTGCAGTGCTGTCCGAAACGCTGGCTAAAGAAGGATGTGGAGAAACACAGCATAATGCCCCAAAAGCAAATCACCATAATTTATTTTTGTTGTTTTAAATTCCATCCAAAATAATTGATTTTAAGAAGAATCAAATACCGAACATTCAGTAATTGTGACTAGGCGTTGATTGACATGACGTCACTTACGCCGTATTCATGGAAAAAAACGAACAGGTCGTTTTGGTAACAAATCGAAAATGAAAATTAAGAAAAATGCGTTTACGATAGGAATTTTTCGAATTTGAAAATTTATTATTGTAACCTTCACTTATGAAATACTGATTAGGTTGTTACAATATTGCCTGTCTTTAAATAAAATACTGCATCACAATATCAGATTGATTTGATTAATTGTAAAACTTTTTAAGTATTTCGGAGGACTGAACGCAGTTGGGGCTAGCAAATAATTTTCCAAAGAAACGATACTATCAGTCCACAGAGAATTGTTGGTACCTACCCTGATTTATGGAAGTGAGGCATGGAACTGGCTAAGAAAGTATGAAAGTAGACTAAATGCTGTTGAAATGAGATCCATGAGGCGTATGTGTGGTAAAACCATGTATGATCGTGTGAGACATGTGGAGATCCGCAAAGAGTACAAGGCTGATGCTTGGGTGGTTTGGGAATGTAGAGCGAATATAAGGAGTGTAAGGAGAATATATGACGAAAATGAGAATAGTAGCAGAAGACACGGCACGATCAAGTAAATCAGATACATGAGTCATATTAATATCAAGAGTCATATTAATAGAATAGTATGTATGAATGTGAATGAGTCAAGAAGTGTGTGCCAAGACCGAGTTTTTTGGCGGTCCATCCTCTCTGCCTACCCCTGCAGAGAATCGGCGTGATGGTTAGTTAGTTAGTTAAATTGGTCATTAAAAATGTATATTTTATTATAAGAGCAGTGTACACTGTTGTAATTTCTCAATGCTCGCAGTACAAATGAGAAATATACTGTATTTGTTTGTTAGCCTTCATTATTGCAAATGTCTTTAATCTTGTTGATGGTGTTTTATTTTTAATTTGGGATAAAAATATTGTATCAACTGACGGATTTATAATTTTATGTAGAATTAATACATTAGAAAATTAACGTCTGGCTGTCCTAGTGTGAAGTTTATCGTGTAAAATTCGGTCAATATACGTTCCAAATTGATCAGATCGACATTGTTTTAATTTTCCATAAATCAGTTCCAATTTTAAATAGTAGGTAGCTAGATACTTGACCATTGGCTGATTAAAAGTTTTCCATACAAAATATTTCATTTTCATATAGTTAAAATGACTATTGAAGAAGAGGGTCAGTGAGTCGACGCCACTGCTGGTGACAGGACTCGTTGACGTAGCAGGTACTGGTGAAGGCCATGAATCTTTCTGGTGCTCTAGTACTGACAAGGAAGCTGAAAGGTGTGGTGGACCTGGTCGGCGGTTGTGCGGGAGAGAGGGACGATGGCCGGGGCCAGGGCGCTGTGATGATCCCGATGGAGCCGGGTGCTATCGTCCCCCGCGCAGCGGAGGGCGTGGGTTGTCACTCGCGAAGTCTTGCTAATTGTTGGACTAATGGCTGACTGACTGTTCGCTGCGTCGGGCCTATTTATATAGCCCGACCGATGGCATCAGTAGCTGCGCGAGATCGCTGGTAAATTACGGGTCACTCGCTTCAGCAAGATTCGTCTGGTAGTTTCGATGGCACTGGAATTATGCCTAGGCAATAAGCTAGAACCTTCTAGCGAATGCGCGTAATGTGCTAGACCAACTCCCAACGTATTGTCGTAGGTAGTTCTAGACGTCGGTAGCCCGAAGACAGGTAGCTCGTATTGCTTACCTTTAGCGAGACATTCTAGATTAATCTCGTCGATCGCTACAGATATTTTAAAATTGTGTGAATTCTTCCAAAAACCAGATGAATCATCATGAATTCAAAATAAATTCGAGTTAATTGAATCAGTTTTTAGGCTAACTTAGGACTAATTAACGCACAGCACAAGGCAATCTTATATAAGATTGTTCTGAATAATCTAAAAAAAAACTCGAAATAAATAAAATAATGAAACATATCCTCTAATATTGTATTTTGTCTTTTTACCAGTAATGAAAACGTCGGCAATTTTCTATAATCGTTTTCCGATCAGTTCGAACGTGAAAAATTATAGAAATGTAGCTGTCGATTTTATTATTAACGGTTCTCAAACATGCAATACATACATCGAGTATACAGGCTCTCACAGTTGGACATGCGCAGGTACAAACCTACCCACATGTTATCAATTTAGTATGACAAAATCAATATTCCATAGGTTAAAGGTATACGTTAGAACAAAAAAAACAAGCTGTTTGTATTGATGTATATTTTTATACTTTCGTCAGTGATGTCTTTGCGAAAAGTCACTGAGCAACAGCATTTTGTCTTGCTTACTCCTACTTTAAAAATGTATCATTTTTAACATGCAGTGTGCGAGTGATACATACAGGATGTTTAACTAGTGATTACTGACTTTTTGAGATTTTATTAAGGTTTATTTTGATACTCTAAAATTGTCAGGATGTCTAGTAGATCCGTTAATACCCTGCATGTGTGAGTATCTACTGAGTTAGTTCCTCCATTCGCTGCTAAACCTACAATATAGTATCCATAATATATTGGTTATATATAATATCCAATATGTAACCAATATATTGGTCATATATAATATTCAATATATAAGCAATATATTGGTCATATATAATCAATACATTGGTCATATATAATATTCAATATATAAGCAATATATTGGTCATATATAATCAATACATTGGTCATATATAAACAATACATTGGTCATACATAACCAATATATTGGTCATACATAATCAATATATTAGTCTTATATAATGTTCAATATATTGGTCATATATAATGTTCAATATATTAATCAAATTTAATGTACAATATATATATATTGGTTATGGTGACCTAATAAATCATCAAAATGATAATCCATCACATCCTTAAAAAGTCGTAGAAAGTGATGATGCAAAATTTTTACTAACTGGGTTAAGTAGGTAAGGTTAAGTTAGGTTAGTTTAGGTTAGGTTAGGTTTGAATTTTATTTTTCATCGTTTCTAATTACTTTAAAGGTGTGTTGAATTATCATTGTGTTGATTTATCATGGAACCATTGGTTATATATAATATCCAATATATTAGTCATATATAATGTGCAATATATTAGTTATATATAATATCCAATAAATTGGTTATATATAATATCCAATAAATTTGTTATATATAATATATATAACCAATTTATATTATATGACGAAATCAATTTAAAATGTGTTAAAGCCGGTTGCATGACAAAACAAATTGTTAAAAAAAAGTCAAGGGAAGAAAACTAATCTAAACTTTTTTTTTTTTTGGAAAACTTAATTTTTTAGTCAATATTTTAATCTTTTTTATTATTAGTTATGTGAATAGCTCACAAGAGTCCCAACTGCCCCCAACCGTCTGGACTCAGTGAGACTACGGCATCCCCGATTTGGGTATGTTGTGAAGCTGAAAGTAGTGGGGAAGTGAATGAGTTTGGGAAGTTATAGGTGAAGGGAGTGCCTGGCTATTCAGATCTGGTCACCAAACACCACTAAAGCCATTGCAATCAACGTTTTAATTCTGAATGTTGGTCTTACACCCGGGCGATACTGAGAGTAACTTCCACTCTGGAACGTGCCGAAAATAAACAATATATTATTTTAGATGACTCATTTTTGAAATAAAACAGTTTAATCAAATAAAATTTAAAAAGAAATATATACGCAATAATTAGTCGCCTGAATTATCAATACAAAATGAAAATATATCCCGCGTAAAACTGAGAACTCTGATGTCCGGTCAGGTGCTCTGAAACCACTGAGCTATGTCGGCTTATTACCAACCAGCCAAACGATTCAATATGTACTAGTATCTCAATCAACAATTACTGCTTATTATATTTTTTCACCTGTAAACAACCAACTTTATTTTTGTAGGAAAGGCTTTGTTAGTGGCTAAATTTCTCACTAGATGGCGTCGAGACATATTATATATACATTTGTTGGTGAAATATTTTTTGACTTGTCAAATATTATAATTTTTTAATGATAAACTAATGTTTATTAGACAAGGTTTTATGCATAGCATAAAGGATAATAAATAATTATAAATCGTCTGTAATATCAATACAAATTGAAAATATCTCCCGATTAAAAATAAATGCCGCCAACGGGAATTGAACCCGCGACTTCCAGCAAGTCGAGAGACTTACCTTCGACATTTGAAATTGATTAAAGTAGATTGCTTTTTCAAATGGGACAAACATAATATTAAAAAAACCTGTAAAAGATTCAGATCAATTGCTGGCAGAATGTACACATTAAATTTTTTTGAAACAATTTGAAACACTTAAAATAATTTATAGATTCTGCCTCTATTATAAGATATGGATTAACCATATGGGGAAATACTACTGTAACCAATCTGAAACAAGTCCAAGTTGTACAAAACGCAATTGTAAAATTACTAGTCGTCCCTAATATTTTTAAACAGAGACATAATACACCGTTGCTGTTTCAGAGTGCCAAAATTTTACCTGTTAAGGCTATTCAATGCCAAAAAAAATCATAATTCAGGATATATTTATCCCGCAGCATTAAGAAAAATTAGAACATAAATACAGTACTAGATTCACGCGCAATGACGGGTTAATAGTTCCGAAATTTAATAATAAATACGGACAGAGAACGTTTGAATACAACATACCGAAGATATTTGATTTATTACCTGACACTATAAAGCAATGTTGAAAAATTTATATGAAAAAAATGTTGATTCTGTAGATATAAGATGTAAATTATAACTTATTAAAATGTATATGTAACTAAACTTTAAGCACCTGTTGACAAGCCAATTCAATTGGCTTAGCAGGACTTGTTTGTTGATATGTATTAACTATTTATTCAATAAAAAATAATAAAAAAAGTTGTTAAGGATTTTCGGTAACCCTGATAAAGCCATTTATTAATATATCTCTAGGTTATTCTTGAATCAGTAAAATCTGCAATAAAGCCAATCAAGCGATACGAGAATCGATCATGCGGAGATCTCCCGTTGGCTTCGGTCCAACATTCTCTCTACCATAATATAGCTGGAGGATTTCTTAGACCAGATGAGACAATCAGACATAAATACATGAGACAGCAATAAGCTGGTAGGGAATTTATTGCCTAGCTTTGTATTAATATGTATGTAGCGAAGTTGGCAGATGCGACAGGATTCTGTGGAAATTAAATCTCTGAGGCGTATGTGTGGTAAACAGTGTTTTCTTTTACATTACCTCTAACTTGAGGGAAATTATTTTTGTGAACGTTGGTCTTGAAAAGACCCATCTTGTAGGAGGGAGGAAACATAGAGGCATGCATCATTCCACAATCGAGCTGTTGAACTTGAAAACGAGAAGCAGAAACGCCCCTTTCTCTTGTGACGAATCTTAACCTTGTACATATGTTCTCATCTTTGGAGATGTTGTGTTGAGGGTTTCTTTCTAGAAAAGGAACGATTGCACTCTGATCTTCAAGAGACCCATGTTGTAGGAGGGAGAAAACACAGAGGCATGAAAATCGTTCCACAGTCAAGCTGTTGAACTCGTGAACGAGCTGTAGAAGCTACTCGCTCTCATGTGACTAATTTTAACAGTGTGCATATGTTGGGCGCGCGTTTGGCGTGTAATCCGAATGTAGACCGATGTCAAAGGGACCAATGAGTATGTGGTAATGGTAGTTCATCGGGGCATCTTAAACTGAAATACCGGTAGAACAACGTCGCCATCCCCACCTGACGCTAGTGCTCTAAAAGTAGCAATCCGTCTGTTAAGAAAGGGTTTTTTTTATGCAGAGTCATGAGTGTTTTCAAGTATTTTGGGGCTCCAGGCAAGAGGTAGCTGCCGTATTTAACTTGCGATTTGTACAGGGTCAGCAGTTGTGTATTATCTACATTATCTGGGTGCCCTGTACAGTACACCCAGCTTATGAGAGGATAACTTGACTATGGCTTCGATGCAGCCCCCGTGCCTGAGATGGTCATTTGGAGTTACACCAAGCATATCAACGGAAGATCATATTAGGTTATCTTAGATAGAGTTAGATAATGTTAGACAATATAAGTGATAGTTAGTTTTTTTTCAAATGTTGCTCGCTTTCAATGGTGTTCTTAGGCCAACACTTAAAATTATTGAGAGAATGATGGTCGATTTATAATTAGGTGAAAGTCAAGTTTAGACATAGAAAATATGAAATATTGAATGGAAAGGAAGCAATTTTAAATAAGGCTTGATAGAAGAGAAGATATTTGTTTAGAGAGAAACAGCCAAAAATATGTGATCTAGAGTTCCCAATACTAGACCACAGAATGTACAATCTGTTTTGATGGGATAGTCCTTTGTACTGAGGCATAACAGGCTCTCTTTGATTGACTAGCAATGTGCCAATACTCTGAACAAAGCACGGTTTTGATGGGATAGTCCTTTGTATTGATGCATAGCAGGCTCTCTTTGATTGACTAGCAATGTGCCAATACTCTGAACAAAGCACGGTTTTGATGGGATAGTCCTTTGTATTGATGCATAGCAGGCTCTCTTTGATTGACTAGCAATGTGCCAATACTCTGAAAAAAGCACGTTTTGATGGGATAGTCCTTTGTATTGATGCATAACAGGCTCTCTTTGATTGACTAGCAATGTGCCAATACTCTGAAAAAAGCACGGTTTTGATGGGATAGTCCTTTGTATTGATGCATAGCAGGCTCTCTTTGATTGACTAGCAATGTGCCAATACTTTGAAAAAAGCACGGTTTTGATGGGATAGTCCTTTGTATTGATGCATAGCAGGCTCTCTTTGATTGACTAGCAATGTGCCAATACTCTGAAAAAAGCACGGTTTTGATGGGATAGTCCTTTGTATTGATGCATGGCAGGCTCTCTTGGATTGACTAGCAATGTGCCAATATTCTGAACAAAGCACGATTTTGATGGGATAGTCCTTTGTATCGATGCATAGCAGGCTCTCTTGGATTGACTAGCAATGTGCCAATACTCTGAACAAAGCACGGTTTTGATGGGATAGTCCTTTGTATTGATGCATAGCAGGCTCTCTTTGATTGACTAGCAATGTGCCAATACTCTGAACAAAGCACGGTTTTGATGGGATAGTCCTTTGTATTGATGCATAGCAGGCTCTCTTGGATTGACTAGCAATGTGCCAATACTCTGAACAAAGCACGGTTTTGATGGGATAGTCCTTTGTATTGATGCATAGCAGGTTCTCTTTGATTGACTAGCAATGTGCCAATACTCTGAACAAAGCACGGTTTTGATGGGATAGTCCTTTGTATTGATGCATAGCAGGCTCTCTTGGATTGACTAGCAATGTGCCAATACTCTGAACAAAGCACGGTTTTGATGGGATAGTCTTTTGTACTGAGGCATAGCAGACTCTCTTTGATTGACTAGCAATGTGCCAATACTCTGAACAAAGCACGGTTTTGATAGTGTAGCGGCTACGTCATACTCCGCTCCCCTCTCCGCTATGTAGAGGCTACGTCACGCCCCGCTCCCCTCGCCTCAAGATATTATGTATTACCCTGTACTGCCTGTTTGACTTGAGTTAATAAACGCACTAGCTTCCTATCAGACGTGTTCGCCTTATTGCTCTGCATTTACTCCCACACACATACCTATCCAAGGCGTACTGCACTTACGCCTCCAAAGTGGTGACCCCGACGTGATCAACAGTGTGTGTGTGAGAACAATAGAGTGATAAGGAAGCATAACACAACACTGCATCAGTGCGATATTTTCTCGGAAGTTTGAACAATAGAGTGAGTCAGCGCGAGTGTAGAAATGGCATACAGTGCAAGTAGCGGTTCCAGGGCTGCCTCCGAGCCCGAAGTGTATACGGTTTCTCTCAATATTAAAATTCCGGAGTTTTGGGCCGAACAACCACGGCTTTGGTTTCATCAGCTGGAGGCAATTTTAGCTCCACAAAAAATTAGTGATGAGAATCGTTACTTAATCCTTGTCGCAAAGCTAGGAAAAAATGAACTGCGACAAATCAGTGATATTCTTAACAACCCCCCGGCGGAAAACAAATACCTGGCGCTGAAGACCAGACTCCTTCAGGTTTATGAAGAGTCAGCAACCCAGCAACTCCAACAGCTCCTCCGAGAACTCGAACTAGGCGACCAGAAGCCTTCACAACTCCTGCGACGAATGAGAGAGTTGGCAATAAACAAACTCTCGGACGAGACGCTCAGGATTCTTTGGCTAGGACGTCTCCCGCAAACCGTTCGTGCCGTTCTGACTGTCTGCGAGGTACAAGACATGGAGAAGCTGGCACAAATCGCCGACAAAACACTGGAGACCACCAGAACCTCCGAGGTAGCCGAGGTTAAAACCCAACCATCAACGGCCATTGAGATGCTGACCCGGACGATTGAAAAACTGCAAATGGAAATAGCCAGCTTACGAAGGGAACCACGGGGCCGCGAGCGACAACGTTCGACATCCAGAGCTCGCCAGTCAACTTCCCTAAATCGACCCCGTGCACCACAGCCTGGAGATCCCAACTATCTGTGCTGGTACCATTTCAAATTCGGTTCCAGGGCGCAGAAGTGCCAAGATCAGTGTACTTACAAGACAAAAAACGAGAATTGACGCCCGCGATCGAGATAGTTGGCGTTGATAATACATCTCGATTATGTGTTACCGACCGTAAAAGTGGTATTAGATACTTAATCGATACCGGCGCTGACATTTCCGTTTTATCAGCTCAAAAATTTTCCAAATCAACACCTACCGAATACAAACTTTATGCAGCAAATGGAACAAAAATTAATACGTATGGTGAAAAATCCCTGATTCTTGACTTAGGACTACGCAGACCACTCCGGTGGACTTTCATCATCGCTGACGTCAAACAATCTATCATCGGAGCAGACTTTCTTCGGGCAAAACAGCTACTCGTAGATCTACATGGAAGGAAACTGGTAGACAAGGTGACAACCCTAACCACCAGTACATCTATTACAAAGGATCCGAACGTAAACATTTACGCAGTAGACATAAACAACCCATATCACAAGTTATTATTGAAGTACCCCGAGTTGACAAGACCGGAATCTTTTAAAAATACACCGAAACATGATATCTGTCATCATATTGTGACTACAGGCCCACCCATACATGAAAAGGTACGTCCATTAAATCCAACCAAGTATAAGGCCGCCAAGCAGGAATTTGAACACATGCTCGAGCTCGGAATCTGTCAACCATCCAACAGTCCGTGGGCGAACCCCCTACACGTCGTAGATAAGGCGGGTGGCGCAATTCGACCCTGAGGGGGTTAACGCCTATTGAATGGAAATACGATCCCTGACCGATACCCGATCCTTCGCATATTAGATTTCACCTATGCACTTCACAAGCGACAAATATTTACGAAATTAGATTTATGCAGAGCTTATCATCAGATTCCAATCGCTACAGAAGACATTCCCAAGACAGCAATTTTAACTCCTTTTGGTTTATACGAGTTCACTAAGATGAACTTTGGCCTCCGCAATGCGGGTCAGACTTTTCAAAGGTTCATAGACATGATATTACGTGGACTCGACTTCGTTTTTGCATACCTGGATGATATACTAATAGCGTCAGAAAACGAAGAACAACATATACAACACCTTCAACAGGTATTATCCCGTTTGGACGAATTTGGTTTAACAATTAATGCAAGCAAATGTGAGTTTGGAAAAAAAGAGCCCAATTTCCTCGGCTACTGTGTAAAAAGTGATGGAGTTACCCCTAGTGAAGAAAAAGTCAAGGCTATTGCCGATTTTCCTAAACCAAGCACTATCGAAGAACTACGTCGATTCCTGGGGATGGTAATTTTTTACCGCAGTTCTATCTCTAAAGCTGCACAATGCAAGGCCCACTCAACGCATTCTTACATAACTCCAAAAAGAAAGACAAAACACCAATTGAATGGACAGCAGCCGCAAATGAGGCATTTCAACAGTGCAAGGAGAGCCTAAAAAGCACGGTTACACTGTTTCATCCGGTTCTTGACGCAGGATTAGCCCTCATGACAGATGCGTCCGAAACATGTGTCGGAGCTGTATTACAACAACGAGTTGACAACAGATGGCAACATTTAGGTTTTTTCTCAAAGAAATTGAGCGAAACGCAACAAAAATATAGTACCTACGACCGCGAATTATTAGCTATATACATGTCAATTAAACACTTCCGCAACATGACAGAAGGAAGGGACTTAATAATTTATACAGATCATAAACCCCTTACGTTTGCGCTTACTAAGAAAATTTCAACTTCTGACACACCTCGGAGAATCAGACAATTGGATTTTATTTCGCAGTTTTGTTCTAAAATCGAATATGTTAAAGGAGCTGACAATCCCGTTGCAGATGCTTTGTCACGAATCGAAGAAATTTTCCTTCCCAGTTTAATCGATAACAAAGAGCTTGCAGAAGAACAAAACAAAGACGAAGAGTTACAACAGCTGAAAAAGCAAGGTAATCTTCTTTTCAAATTAGTAACTATGCCAGATTCAAATGTTCAAATAACTTGCGAAATTTCAACAGCACGAGTGAGGCCATACCTACCATTGAAATTCCGCGAAAAGGCGTTCAACTCTATCCATAACACGAGTCACGCTGGAATCAAAGCGACTAGACATTTGATAACGCAGCGATATTTTTGGGCCGCAATGAACCGTGATGTAGCAATATGGGTAAAAAAATGCTTAGCATGCCAACAAGCCAAGGTTGGTAGGCATACAATTTCACCACTTGGCGAGTTCCATGACGTATCTCGTTTTGAACACCTACATATTGACATAATCGGACCACTTCCAATCTCACAGGAAAACCGATACTGCGTAACAATGGTAGATAGAGAAACCTCATGGCCAGAAACAATTCCAGTTAAAAACATTGATGCTGAAACTATAGCTGATGTTCTAATAACTCATTGGATCTCGAGATTTGGCTGTCCGACTTATTTAACAACAGACCAAGGTCGACAGTTCGAATCTGACCTATTTAATCAAACAGTAAAAAAACTGGGCATGGAAAAAATTCACACTACTGCCTACAACCCGAAAGCCAACGGCAAGGTAGAACGCTACCACCGCACGCTGAAAGCTGCAATTATGGCAAAATGTGTAGATAACACCCAGTGGTCACAAGAGTTGCCTATAATTTTATTAGGCCTACGTTCAGCAGTCAAAGATGATAAAGGTTACAGCCCAGCACAAATGGTTTATGGGACAACCTTGACTTTACCTGGAGATATTTTTGTGCCTTCCGAGCCAAAAATTAACGACACAGACTACACCAGGAGACTTATGGATCATTTCAAAAACATCTCTTTTTCAAATAGACGACCAACAAATGATACTAGAAATATTTTCATGCACCCAGACTTAAAAAATTGCAAAAATGTATTTCTTAGAAACGAGGTGAAGAGAGCACTCACCCCACCGTACAAAGGTCCGTATGAAGTCATTCAACGCAGAGAAAAATCGTTCAGCATTTTAATAGGTTCAAAAGAGGTCAACGTATCAATTGATAGACTTAAACCGGCATTCTTTCAACCAGTAAATGTTTCTAACGAAAGTAAACCAGCTGATCATACATTTTTCAGACCAACTACTGAGTCAGTTGTGGACAGACCGACTAGACTGTCAACCCAAGCGAACAGTGACCCTGTACCCGCGCCCTCGTCAGCAAAATACATTACACGGGCCGGACGAACTTTAAAAAAACCAGTACGCTTCTCCTGAATGTTCATTAATAATTTCAACCGTTAGACGAAAGCATCATGGGTGGACAAGCATCGAAAGAAGAAATTGTTATTGCCCAGGCCGGGGGAGATTCCTCCAGCCAGACAACACAACACATATCAATAACCTCATTGGTATTAGCGTGCACCATTGTAGTTTTCGCCCTAGCCTATATGGGGTGGAAGTTTTGCAGCAACAAGATAACAACCAGCATCATGAAGAGGATTACAGGTCGAGGTGAAGCAGGGGACAATCCTGTTAACTTTCCCCGTCAACATCCTGTGCTGTGAAAGTTTAACAAAGTGATTTTAAAAATATTGTGAAAAAAAGTGTACAACCCAAAATTTTTGTAATGTGTATTTTTCTTTTTTTTTTTGTTTTGTTTGTTGTTTGTTATTCGTGAAATTTCATGACCATTTCACTAGGGGGGGAGGCATGTAGCGGCTACGTCATACTCCGCTCCCCTCTCCGCTATGTAGAGGCTACGTCACGCCCCGCTCCCCTCGCCTCAAGATATTATGTATTACCCTGTACTGCCTGTTTGACTTGAGTTAATAAACGCACTAGCTTCCTATCAGACGTGTTCGCCTTATTGCTCTGCATTTACTCCCACACACATACCTATCCAAGGCGTACTGCACTTACGCCTCCAAAATAGGATAGTCCTTTGTATTGATGCATAGCAGGCTCTCTTGGATTGACTAGCAATGTGCCAATACTCTGAACAAAGCACGGTTTTGATAGGATAGTCCTTTGTATTGATGCATAGCAGGCTCTCTTGGATTGACTAGCAATGTGCCAATACTCTGAACAAAGCACGGTTTTGATGGGATAGTCTTTTGTACTGAGGCATAGCAGACTCTCTTTGATTGACTAGCAATGTGCCAATACTCTGAACAAAGCACGGTTTTGATGGGATAGTCCTTTGTATTGAGGCATAGCATAACATTGGTTGTCATCTTGGATACATATGTATGATAAAAATAATGAAAAATCAGATATTTGATTTCAAACTTACCCTTCATCGAAATTTTGATTTCTTCTTTGTCCTTCTCGAACGATAACCTTTCTCCACTTATCCTTGCAGAGACGGAGTTTTGTAGTTTTCTCTCACAGTTTGGCAAGTTCGTTAGCAAACAATAATACACTTATCAATTATTACTATTTAAACACTTTTTAATTAAAATTAATTTACTTTAAAATAATTTCATTCTTTATACATAAAAATAAATGTTTATTTGTTTGTCCCGTATGTCTTCCTATACCATTTATTATTTTTGGCTGAAATTTTCAAAATTTGTTCTTATTAGTGCCAAGAATGTTTAGAGAGTTGTTTGAATGGTAAAATAAATCGGGGACGATCGATAAAGACTTAATTCATTATCTCTGAACTGGAATTAAAGACGAAACAATGTAGTTTTTCAAAGTAACAATGTGAATTTCACGATACTGCATGAACCGAATGATGGGAGAAGTCGGGGATGCCCGAGGAAGACGTGACTCGATGAAGTATGTAAGCGTCCCTTTCTTAATATTACTCATTATTTAACAATACTATTCAATGCCCAGAGTTGCTGAATAAGATTTAATTCAATGTACCTGCGTGTCCAACACCCTCTTGTGTCCTGTTTAGGGTGGATCAATGCAAAACGAACTCTAAGCAGAATTCTTGCCTTAACAGACTATGCAATAATTACAATAGCGTATTATCCAAGGTGGATATTTTCAGTTGCGAACTTACCAAATACAAGAGGTCTATCAGAGAATATTTCTCTGATGGTTTGTTAATAATGTTATGTCTTTATTGTTTATATTTCTATTATGATTTGATTTATATCTACAACCTCTCCCCATGGCTATAAATGTATTGACAAATGTTTTGTTTTGTAAATTTTTCTTTGTATATATTTTTTTGTTTTGAAAAAAAAATTGAATTCATATTCCTTTCTTACAAATTTAATTTACTTATTCCATATTATGCTGTCTCAGTAAAGGTAAAGTCACAAGGAGGAAATACATAATTGGTAAAACCTAGATGAAACAAAAACTAGTTTAAATAGTTACAAATGTAACCGAAAATCTAGATGAAACAAAAACTAGGTTAAATAGTTACATATGTAACCGAAAATCTAGATAAAACAAAAACTAGTTTAAATAGTTACAAATGTAACCGAAAATCTAGATAAAACAAAAACTAGTTTAAATAGTTACATATGTAACCTAAAACCTAGATGAAACATAAACTAGGTTAAATAGTTAAAAATGTAACCTAAAACCTAGATGAAAAAAAACTAGGTTAAATAGTTACACATGTAACCTTAAGCCTAGATGAAACAAAAACTAGGTTAAATAGTTAAAAATGTAACCTAAAACCTAGATGAAAAAAAACTAGGTTAAATAATTACAAATGTAACCTAAAACCCATAACCAAAAAGTGATGAAACAAAGACTAGGTTAAACAGTTGCGTATGTAACCTATGTAACCTAGTTTTTGTTTCGTCACTTTTCATAACTTTATAAAACATATTATAAGTGTATAATAAAAACACATAAATTATGATGAGCCACAAAGTGAATGCTTTTTACAATTACATATTATAAGTGTGTTGTGTACTGGACGGGAGTCCGCACAAGACTGTAGATTTAGGCGCCGGGTCCAAACCGTGTCTTCAACCGATGAGATGCTCCTTTACGGCCGATGATGATGATAGTAGTAGATATTGAAGATGAAATCTGCCTCCCGCACCCAGGCTCGGTGAATGTTGGGCACTGGGTGTGCTGTCGTCTCTGCTCGCTTCTGGTGTTGGCGGTTTTCCAGAGGAGGGCCGGCTGGTCTTGAAGAGGTAACACCAGAAGGTTTTGGAGCAGAAGACTCGGCGAGGTGAGGCAGATGTTGGGCAGGAGTCACTTGTAGATAATAAAACGCTTGGTTTCGGTGGTAAAGATGAACTAATTTTATTTTATTATTTGGCTGCTTATATTCAATAAGCATGACTCGCACCCGACATTGGGCTTTGAGTCCAAAAGTGGTGGGGGATTGTACCCGCGCCAACAATGAGTTTATAGGCCCCGGCAAAATGTCGCATATTCATTTTGCCGGCAGCACTGGCGAAAGTAGTCGCTTAAATTTGCGAGTTAGAAAAGATTTTGAACGCTTACATGAATAACAATTACATAGTTTAAATGCATAGTAGTTATAAGAATGTGTATCTTGACAACTAGATTTTTTGTTTGCCAAGATACGACAAAAAATAAGAAAAGTTTGTAAATAAATGTGTAAATATGATCTCAAAGCGATCAAATTTGTAAAACATTGTTAAGTTGGTATTTTTCCCAGGTCCCCCGTAACATAGCGCTCAGAAAGAGATAAGATTCACTATGCTACGAGGTTCCTGGATTTTTGTACACGCAAAAAAGGTAAAAAATATTGTTCAAAAAATGGTTATACATATGTGTGAAAAACAGCTTTTTTAAAATCTCCTCAGCGGTAGTATATAGAAAATAGTGTTTATTTGACTACCGCCGAGGGGATGAACAAGTAAAATACATACATTTGCAACATTTAAAAATTGATTTTTCCTAGTAAATTTTACATAGAAAAAATGCTGGACATCGATCCACGCGGCAGGTAAGCCGGCGATGCGGTATCGATGCCGTTCGTAGACAAAGTTTTTCAAGTGGCCGGGAACAAAATGGCCAGTAGCGGGGAGTGGTGATTTCGCCAGTGGCGTGGGGTAGGCACATTTTATAAATGTAAAACAGATTTTTATAAAATTGAATAATGTGGTCAACTACGTCCGTTACACTCCCCCCGTTTAGCTATGCTGAACTAAAAAATAGGACGTTTGTTGGTACGTCGCAGCCCGCGGCGGCCAGTCCCTCTGAGATGGTGCTGGGCTGGTGGTACTGTTGATGTTACATCGGTAGGCGGGGCCGGCAGGATTACAGCGAGCTTCACATCGGGGTGGACGTAAAATCCGGTGCTCGTCTGGATTCTGGCGGTCGTCACTCGGCCGTCTGCAGCAGGGGTGAATGGAGGAACATGGTGGGCTAGCCTTGATGGCGGCAAGGGCCCCATCAGAGGGGGGCTGGCTTGCTCCTGCGCATCTTGCAGGTGGGGCAGTTGTGGGCGATCTTGCGAATATTTGTTCGCAGTCGCAGCACATGGTAGCTGCCTCGCACCTCAGCCATTGTTCTCTCCTTATTTGGGTGATCGGCTTCCTGGTGATGACGTCTCACCAGAAGTCGTGCATATGCATGATCACCATCCAAAATTATTGGTGTCCGCACTGCTTGGGGCACGTTACTGAGGGCTCGTATTCTTGAGTTCATCCTCAGTAGGCCGTCAGGTCCAAGGAAGGGGCTCAAGGCTTTGAGCCTACTGTCACTTGGTAGTGGATCTCCTTTCTGGAGCGCATTTATATCACGATAAAATGTTTCTTCTTGACATTTTCTTGCCCATCGGGCCTCTGCTTCCTTGATTTCATCGGTTCTTAAATGATTATCAGGTTGTTCGTGGCTTTTTCCACGACACCTTTTAATAGAACGATGTATCCAGCAGGTAGTTAGAATAAGATGATTAAATGAGGAGAATGTCTTGATGTCGGGCAGTGTCTCTGCCACAGTTGAAATAAGGCCAACGTTTTGGCGCCTTACTTCAATGTGCCTGGGAGACCCTTTCGCGAGGCCGACTGATTCTCTCGTACCATTTGTAGGCATAGATCCAGCTGGTACTCCTCGTACGGCCGCCTGTATCAGAGGTGCTCGCGGTACGGGGCCAGATGGTCCATGGGGCATGGTAGAATGCCACCGGGCATGGTACCTGGGTGGTCTTCTCTGCAAAGATGCTGGCACAGATCCAGCTGGTACTCCTCGTACGGCCGCCTGTATCAGAGGTGCTCGCGGTACGGGTCCAGATGGTCCATGGGGCATGGTAGAATGCCACCGGGCATGGTGCCTGGGTGGTCTTCTCTGCAAAGGTGCTGGCACAGATCCAGCTGGTACTCCTCGTACGGCCGCCTGTATCAGAGGTGCTCGCGGTACGGGTCCAGATGGTCCATGTTGCACTGTTTGAAGTCTCTCGGCAACGTGCCTGGGAGACCCTTTCGCGGGGCCGACTGGCCTTCTCTGCGAAAATGCTGGCACAGGTCCAGCTGGTACTCCTCGTACGGCCGCCTGTATCAGAGGTGCTCGCGGTACGGGGCCAGATGGTCCATGGTGCACTGTATGATGCCTCCCGGCAGTTTGCCTGGGTGACATTGTGGCTCGTATGGCCAATGTGGTAGCTTCATTCACATGTCCAGAGGTCCCTCCGCCATGGGTGGTCCACCCCAACGCCGTTCGTGATAATATTCGCGTAGAATCACGAACGTCGCGCACTTCCCTCGAGACAATAAGGTGAGCATTGTCTTGCCCGATGAGAAGTGTGGGGGTGATGTAGCGACCGTGGTACCTCTGTACAGGAAGGCTGAGCTGCTTGATGGTATTTGCTCTGATGATAAACTCATCAGCAATTCCGGCGCCGCGTAGAGTGATTGGCACGCGGCGGGACGTTATGTCTGTTGAGCACATGTTTTTTGCTCCGTGTAGTCGTAGCTCACGGGTAGGTCCGGTTGTGCCGATTTTCTGTGCTGTGGTGGCGTCAATAAGGGTGACAGTGGAGCCTTCGTCCAGAAGCGCAAAGGTTTTGATCTGCCGCTTGGGGCCCGACAATATGACCCCCACCACTTTTAACACGGCACTTTCGGTGTGGCGTCACATATTGTGAACGTCTGCCACTGTATTGTTATTTTCACGATAGTTCGGGTTGTGAAGAAGTCGGTGGTGGGGGTATCTGCACTCCCCCACTCCGCACCAGTCACTAACTTTGCAGTATTTGGTAAAATGTTTGCCATTGAGGCATACTCGGCACAATCCGGCACTTTTAACTGTCACAAAACGGGATTTTATGTCTTTCGCGGCGAAAGTGCGACATTCGCTAAGTTGGTGGCCATTTTGACCACACTGGACACACCCGGCGCGGTTGTCGAACTCGCGAACTTCACTGTAACTGTTTTGCACTTTTTCCCCGCTTCGATTATTTTCTCGATTATTACCAGACAAAATTTGGGGCATTCGATTATTACCAGACAAAATTTGGGGCTTTCGATTAATTTTTGCGAACTGTTGTTTTTCACTAGAATTGTTGTTATAAACATTGTTTTCCCGCGATAAAAACCGTTCTGACGCGGCAGACGTGTTTAAACTGTTGTCACAAGTGTCACTTTTGTTCGAATTGTTTTTTCGCGAAAACTTTTCTGACGCGGCAGACGTATTTATGAAACTTTCACAGGTATCACGTTTTTTAGCACCGTTTTTGCGCGAAAACTGTTCCGTTGTCGCGAGCGTGTGTTCACGGCGTGGGCGGGACCTCGCGGGGTCAACCAAACCGGACTTTGGGATGGCGTTCGCGACGGTTTTCAGGAAGGCGGCAAACTGGCAAATGGTAGCGGAGGCCTCGTAGTGCCGCACTTCCATCAGCCACGCCAACCGCAAGGTGGGCGGCATCTTCCCCGCGATGTCACTGAGCAGCGCTGGATTCGTCAGATAGCCATCATTGTTGAGGGAGCGGAGTGATGCCACCAGGTTTTGAACAGTGCCAGAGAAGTCTGCGATATCCTCCAGAGAGGCTTCAATTGTGAGGTGGGGCAGCTTCTTGACTTTGTCCAGCATCAGAGCAGCGAGTGAAGTAGTCCCTCCAAATCGCTGCTCCAGGACTGCCAGGATCTCCGGAACCTGAGCAGGGTCCATCAGAAGGGGGCCGACGGCTTCTCGGGCTTTCCCCTTGAGGGCCCGCTGTAGGCGGATCAAGTTTTCGCTGGAGGTCATCCGACATGTGGAGGTAGACTGGTTAAACTGTGCCCTCCAGGTGGGCCACTCCAGTGGATCTCCAGAGAATGGAGGCAGGTCCTTGGCCATTGATTGTCTGGCAATAAGGGCCGCCATTCGTAGATCGTCCTCGATTGTGGAATGGGGGCTGTCCTGAGCCCTTGAAGCTCTGATGGCTTCTGTCAGGGCGGAGGCCAGCTGAGCCATGGGACTGCCATCATGCTGAACCCAGGCTCTGGTATGTTGGGCCGTTTCATCCGCCGTAGGTTGGGGCGGAAATCTCGGCACGGAGCTGGTACTGGCTGTGGGCGGGCCATCTGGCCGTGCCGGCACGCCATACTCCTGTTCGCGCAGTGGTACGGGCGGCACATGTCCAGATGGTCCAGGCTGTGTCCATGGCACGTCCCACTGCTCCAGCAGTCCGGCAGGTGATCCTGGCATCGGCGCTGGGTACCCCGGGTGGGGCAGAGGTACGGGCAGCACAGGGCCATGAGGTCCAGGCTGCATCAGTACTGGGCATCCCTGAATGGTCCAGGGTGCTGGTTGCGCAGGGCCTGCTGGCTCTCGCTGCGCACGTGATGCGTACCTCTGGTCCACCAGAGGTACAGGTCCGGCTGGCACTTTACGTACGGCTTGCCTCTGTTCTATCAGAGGGGCGGGCGGTACGGGGCCAGAGGGTCCAGGCTGCATTATGTTTGGGCATCCCTGAATGGTCCAGGGTGCCGGTTGCGTAGGGCCTGCTGGCTCTTGCTGCGCATGTGATGCGTGCCTCTGGTCCACCAGAGGTACAGGTCCAGCTGGCACTTCACGTACGGCTTGCCTCTGTTCTATCAGAGGGGCGGGCGGTACGGGGCCAGAGGGTCCAGGCTGCATCATGTTTGGCCACCCTGCATTGGGCCAGGGTGGCGAGGGCAGGGGACCGGCTGGCCTTGGCTGCGCCGCTGCTGTGTACCTCTGGTCCACCAGAGGCACCGGGCTCGGTTGGTCGGGCTGCACCCATCCAGGGCTGTACCCTTGGAAGCGCCAGGGTCCTCCTTGGGCAGGATACCCTTCCAGGAGTACGGGTCCAGATCGGGCAGGCGCTGCTGCTGCTGATTCCTCGTACCTCTGGTCCACCAGAGGCACCGGGCTCGATTGGCCGGGCTGCGTCCATGCTGGTGGTGACCTCTCCGGGAGCTTCGAAGGTCCAGGAGGGGCAGGGGCTGCTGCTGTTGGAGCTGATTGAAGAGCTGCTTTGAGTCTCTCAATGTGCTCGGTTTGACTGCGAAGCTGTTGTCGCAATGACTCCATCGCATCCTCTTGAGATATGGAGGGCGGTGAGTCATGATCTGCAGGTGGTGCCATGTCAGGAGTAGTGCTGGGCGTGGGCATGGGGGTTACGTCAGGCGTGACGTGAACCACAGCCGTGGCCTGAGACCCAGCGTCCAGGGCATCTGCAGATGGTGTTGAGGATCCATCGTCTTGGATCCGGCTCGACCGTAAAGTTGGAGACATCCTGGTTGAAGGCGTGTGAGAATCCGGCTCGAAGGACCACTTGTACTGGACGGGAGTCCGCACAAGACTGTAGATTTAGGCGCCGGGTCCAAACCGTGTCTTCAACCGATGAGATGCTCCTTTACGGCCGATGATGATGATAGTAGTAGATATTGAAGATGAAATCTGCCTCCCGCACCCAGGCTCGGTGAATGTTGGGCACTGGGTGTGCTGTCGTCTCTGCTCGCTTCTGGTGTTGGCGGTTTTCCAGAGGAGGGCCGGCTGGTCTTGAAGAGGTAACACCAGAAGGTTTTGGAGCAGAAGACTCGGCGAGGTGAGGCAGATGTTGGGCAGGAGTCACTTGTAGATAATAAAACGCTTGGTTTCGGTGGTAAAGATGAACTAATTTTATTTTATTATTTGGCTGCTTATATTCAATAAGCATGACTCGCACCCGACATTGGGCTTTGAGTCCAAAAGTGGTGGGGGATTGTACCCGCGCCAACAATGAGTTTATAGGCCCCGGCAAAATGTCGCATATTCATTTTGCCGGCAGCACTGGCGAAAGTAGTCGCTTAAATTTGCGAGTTAGAAAAGATTTTGAACGCTTACATGAATAACAATTACATAGTTTAAATGCATAGTAGTTATAAGAATGTGTATCTTGACAACTAGATTTTTTGTTTGCCAAGATACGACAAAAAATAAGAAAAGTTTGTAAATAAATGTGTAAATATGATCTCAAAGCGATCAAATTTGTAAAACATTGTTAAGTTGGTATTTTTCCCAGGTCCCCCGTAACATAGCGCTCAGAAAGAAATAAGATTCACTATGCTACGAGGTTCCTGGATTTTTGTACACGCAAAAAAGGTAAAAAATATTGTTCAAAAAATGGTTATACATATGTGTGAAAAACAGCTTTTTTAAAATCTCCTCAGCGGTAGTATATAGAAAATAGTGTTTATTTGACTACCGCCGAGGGGATGAACAAGTAAAATACATACATTTGCAACATTTAAAAATTGATTTTTCCTAGTAAATTTTACATAGAAAAAATGCTGGACATCGATCCACGCGGCAGGTAAGCCGGCGATGCGGTATCGATGCCGTTCGTAGACAAAGTTTTTCAAGCGGCCGGGAACAAAATGGCCAGTAGCGGGGAGTGGTGATTTCGCCAGTGGCGTGGGGTAGGCACATTTTATAAATGTAAAACAGATTTTTATAAAATTGAATAATGTGGTCAACTACGTCCGTTACATGTTGGATTGTCATTTTGATGAGATATCCGGTCACTGAAGCCAAAAAATATGATAAAATTATTAAATATAAACAAATTATATTATTATAATAAAATAGAAAATCATTTCGATTATTTCTCGCAGATTTTCAGCGCTATTAGAGAAAGTGGGATAGCGAACCTAGCAAGACATAAGTAGAAGAAAGACAACCTAATAGCAGTAAGTCGTCTCATGCAGTATTCCGTGTTCGTTTTATAGTGTAAGCGGGTATGCGTATATTGCTATCTCAGTCACACCCGTGATGTGGAATGTAGTATTCGACGCAAATACGAAAACTTTTAACGTTTATTTCGTTCAAACGAATACAATTTGGGATGCGCGTATCGGTTCTGTCGCTCCACTAACCATTTATTGGATAATCAACACCTCTGCTATATGTCACCCCGAGCGTTTCGCTACGTTTGGTGATTAAGCAGGAGCGCCCGGGTTCATGGGCGAGATTTGTCTAGATGTTTACCCACCTTCTGCTTGGCGGGTCAGATCGGGAGATACCTTTTGACCTCTCCAGCCAGACTCTCGACTCTCTCTTGACCCCCAGATTCCTTCCCACCCGTCATACTTTTTTCCTACTTTTCCCATAAAAAGACCCTCAACACAGAATAATTTAAAAAAATACGCACATATTCTTATTCTATTTTCTCATATTCTGTCTATCTTTGTGATACAAGAACAAAGTTTGATATAAGAATTTACTGGAAACATAAGAGTGTTTCTTACTTGCCACATTTATCTTAAGTCTAAATCTTTATATCAGCATAAGAAAGGAGAAACCTATCTTGCTTTTTGCATACTCTACACGCCCACAACAAAACTTCTAAATCCATCATCGTGCCGTGAGCAATATTGAATTTAAATTATGAATTAATTCTGAAGCCAATTTTACGTGGTCGCTCAATAAGACGGGTATCGATTTGCAGAGTACAATATAAAACGGGTCGTTGGGAAGTTTGAATCGCTCATATTGTGTGGGTTTTTATGGGGAATATAAAAAGAAGGAAGTACCCAAGGGAAAAGGGCTTTGAGATATCCCGTGGGACCATTGTATTCTCTTTAAAAGGCTTTCGTCATTTCAAGCGATCAGGCGAGAAAGGATAAATTATCATTTTTTTACGATTTGAATGTTATTTTTACGTCGTGTGACATTTGCTAAAAATAATCCTTCTTATATAAAGGATGATAAAGTTTAAATTTCAGCTTAACACCTGCCACGAAGTTTGATTTATGCAAGAAAAAAAACATAAAAAAAACTAAATTTATAAAAAAAATCATTTGCTACAATCTTAATAAATAAAAATGTTAATGTTTTATATACCTACATTGTATAGTTATCACCTGCGACAAGTAAAAACGTGCTTTTTGGAAAAATAGCGCCATCTCTTGGACGAACTTGCTTTTTTTTTAAATAGCGCTACCTCTTAGATGTAAAAGCAATACGTTTTTCTATCTGTACAGACAGACTGAGCCATAGCAATGCGTGGCGGGGTACAGATACTAAATACGCGTGGCGAGGGATAGCAAGGGTAGGGTGCTGAATAAAACTATTACTGAAATTGGCCTCGTAAGTAGAATATTTTAAACTTTAAAGCAGTTTTTATGAGCCTGATACTGTTTTTTCCGATCTTGTAAAAAATGCTTGATTATTGTACGTGTTCTACTCGCAGTATTAAATTAAAGCATTTGAAATATTTACAAGCGATAAAAATTTGAAACCAAAAATACATTCGTCTTTATGTAGCCTGATTTTGTATTGCTTTTGTTGCTTGTATAATTACATATGACTTTAAAAGCTTCAAGCCTCAGTATGACATTACTAGCCACAAACATCATTTTCCATTAGAGGCTTTGAAGGAAATTACTGGCCACAAACATCATATTATATAAGAGGCTTTGAAGGAAATTACTAGCCACAAACATCATATTCTATTAGAGGCTTTGGAGGACATTACTAGTCACAAACATCATATTCCATTAGAGGCTTTGAAGGAAATTACTAGCCACAAACATCATATTATATAAGAGGCTTTGAAGGAAATTACTAGCCACAAACATCATATTCTATTAGAGGCTTTGAAGGACATTACTAGTCACAAACATCATATTCTATTAGAAGCTTTGAAGGACATTACTAGCCACAAACATCATAAAATGTCAAAGTTCTTGATTACAAATTGGAGGTATTTTTTTATTTAAAGTTAAAACATTATTTAAAGTGAAAATTGTCTTAATAATTACCTACACAAAAGGAATATAGTTTATAAATATCGAATTCTTTCAAAATTATGGACGTTTCGAGTCAAAATGTCCCGATAAGTTTTATGTTATCAGTTTCATGATTGATATTAAAAAAATATTTTTTAGAAATACCGATGTTTATTTCATATACAATCATTTCGAAAAAATTTAATCATGTTCTTAAAATGTTTTTTTTTTTTTGTTTTTCAACGACAACTTCAAAAATAAACAATTCGTAGCACATTTTAGATACCTCGGTAGCATTTCGAAATTCGATGAAATTTCACTATTCATTGAGATTTGTTGGTAAAAATATTTAAAAGCGGAAGAGTTAACAAGCAAAAGATTGAAAATGCAACACCGCAATGTGACCGGAAAATGATGTTGGCGAAAAAATGTTAGCACAAATTTCCTCAAACAAAAAAATTACTTTGACTAACTAACTAACCATCACGCCGTCTCCCCGTAGGGGTAGGCAGAGAGGAAGGACCGCCAAACAACTCGGTCACACCACACACTTCTTGCCTCATTCACATTCATACACCGTCTCATACATACTCTTCTATTATTCTGACTCTTGACATGGCCCGACTCAAGTATCTGATTCACTTGGTCGTGCCATGTCTTCCTCGGGCGTCTCTCCTTACACTCTTTTCTTCGCTCATTCGCTCTACATGCCCAAACCATCTAAGCGTCTCATTGCGCTTACATCAGCCTTGCACTTTTTGCAAATCTCCACATTTCTTACACGATCATACATGGTTTTACCACACATACGCCTCAGGGATCTCATTGCAACAACATTCATTCTCCATTGTGGCCTGCTGCATATAATGCTGACACCAACTGCGTTCAGTCCTCCATGAATGGAGTTACCTGCATTTCCCCTTGTTTCAATATCTCTGTCAGCCTTCCCATCTCTCTAGAACATACTTCCTAAATACACAAACTCATCCACCTGCTCCAAGTATTCCTCAGCAACAACTATATTGCACACTGTTTTCGTACTCTCTCTTTCAAACACCATTACTTTATCATTCTTCATACATATTTCGTTCATCCTAGACACGAGATTTACTCTGTTTAGACTTACTAAAATTAATTTGTCTTTTTAAATGGGTCATGTTCTGTGAATTGTAAAAAGTCAAACAAATTTTTTGAAGAAATTTTAAATGATCAGTATAACCCTAATGATCTTTATAAACGGAGACAAGGGTTGAAGCAGTAATTGTTGATTGAAGTACTAGTACATATTGAATTATTTGGAGTTTTGGAAATAATGGGTTCAATTCCCGTCGGCAGCATTTATTTTTACTCGGGAGATAATTTCAATTTGTATTGATATTTCAGGCGTCTAATTATTGCTTATAATATTTTTTTTACAATAACCCCCCTGTTCAAGACACAGGTTCCCTCTTATGAAAATTTTTTTTTGTTCAGTTACAATTTTTGATTTTAAATTATTTTGGAGGTTATACTCATAAATTTAATATATCACTGAATAAGAAGATAATAATCTAAACGAATTATAAAACACAACAAGTCAATAAGTATCTCATATTTTTAAAAAACCGGTTCTATGTTACAAACCAATTTTATTAGACATTATGTGATCATTTAAAAAAAATGTAGCTGCCAAATTAATTCTAAATTTGAAAAATGACGTTTATTAAATAAGTCCCAATGGTCGAGTGGTGCAAGACGCCTGTCCCGGTAAGACAAGAGAACGTGGGTTCGATTCCTAGTTGTGACCGTTATTTATTTTTACTGTTTTGTATGACTTGAGATTTTCTCGACCAAAAGTATTATAGTGATTTGTTTTTGGGGTATTATGCCTTGTTGCGCCATCTCCTTCTTCATCCATCTGCGGCCATCATCAGGGCAGATGTGTAATCTAAGATTGGGGTGAAATATGTCTTTAAGTATGAAGATGCGATACCGTGTCGCCAGCTCCAACCCTCTAAGAGCTGACATTAACGTATAATTTTAAAGTGGTTTTCTGCGTTTATTTCTGGTGTAGCCGTCAATTACCGAATACCAAGAACTACTGAGCTTAGCTCCATCGTCTCTATTAATATTTACGGGATATTTGTAAATTTCAATGGCCTCCGTAATCAGCTGTGCTCTATAAGTTTTAGTTTTTCCCAGGACTTCAGGAAAAAATCCAAATTAATGCCCGGCTTCAATCAAATGCTAGCGCAACACGGCATAATACCCCAAAGACAAATCACTATAATTTTAATGTCTTGTTCTATTTTTCATGTTTTGTTTAGATTTATTAGTATTATCATCTTCAATATTTTTTTAATTAAAAAATGCGCTCACTCCCATTCTGAAATTACAGCTTTAATACTGTAACAATTTTCTTAAAAATTAATTTATTATAGTTTAAGAATTTTTTAACCAGTCATGGTAATAAAAACATCAAATTAATTTAATTTTTTTAAATGTATAGCTCCTCTAGACGTATAAAAAATTATCCATTAATTAATTATACAAGATAAATGACCTTGACTTTTTAAAGTGCTTCCAACTAATTGATTGATGAATTTTCTTTTCAAAGATTTCTATAGTCTTGAACACCGCGAGTATTGTCCTGTTGTTGCTCGAAAAGGCTTTAAGAAGAAGCTACAAACCAAAAATGTGTATATTTTTGGTATACCTTACATAATAGGTAATAGGCATTAAAATCGCTCGAAAACGGAGTTTAGAAACGTTCGATTCCAAGCACAAAACTGGGTTTTATTTATTTTGTAAATAATTTTATAATAAATCAAAAAAGTTAATCAAGTGAAACTGTCACAGATAATCTTAGCTATAATACTGTATTTTTTAAAAGTTGTTTCCTTTACGCGTTCATACATTTCTATTGAAAACATATATTTTTTAGTAGTTTGCATTTATATTTTTCATTGAGTAATTTATTTTATTATTTGTATTCTACTCAAGCGAAACGATGGGAAAATCTTCAATTTATCTAAAGCATATTTTTTGGTATTCATAATGTATACAGATTCGTTATAAAAATTAATCAAAATAGTGATTTGGCATTAAGCTTCGCCTTAATCGTGTTTATAGAAAATCCACTCGAGCGATTTGTGGTATATAATGCCAAATTTGCGTATACGTTTAGGCGATTGCTTGCAATAATGTGCCACATTTATAGATTCTAAAAATATGCGGTATACGTCGAAATCTAGGTGGATTCATAGTTTTTAAACCGCAATAAGCAGTTTTATATGTTTTCATATTAATATTTTGCATTAATTAAATAATATGATAAATTTAAACTTATTACACTAAACGCTAGAGAAACAAAAAACATTAAATACTATAAAATGAAGCTACAAGCCAAAAATTTGTATATTCTTGGTATACCTTATATTGTAGGTAATAGGCATTAAAATCCGCTTGAAAAACGGAGTCTAGAAACGTTCGATTTTAATCATAAAACTGGTTTATATTTATTTTGTAAATAATTTTATAAGAAAGCAAAAAAGTTGATCAAGTGAAACTGTCACAGATAATCTTAGCTGTAATACATTATATTTTTTAAGTTTAATATCAAGAGAATTTCATTTAATTACCGTTTCAGCTAGAAACTACATATTTTTTTAAGAACTTAAAAACTGAGTTAACAATTCAACTAAAAATGTTTTAGTTCGCACTAGCTACTCGAAAATCGATCAGCAAAATAGCAAATAAATTAACCGATGACGTATTTTGTATTGACACTAAAGCTTACAGTAAGTAAATAATTGATTCTGCACGATATTAGCTGTTGGTTCAATATGAGGCTTTGGCCCCGAACCTAAATAATCACTAATAGGGTTCAAATCCAGCAATATACTAACTGCAGTGGACGCAGAAACACGTTCAGCTTTACTAAAAAAATGCTAAGAAAACATTACTAATATAAAAACTGACATAAAAATAATATATTGTTTACACAGCCGAAAATTGTTGTACAACCCGTTAATTATTTAGAAACCAAATTTGGTCTCAAACTCATATGCCGTTTTGAATGCAGGTAACCAATATTGTACCAGAGCGACCATACATTGTTAAAAGATAGATATCTCTCTTCCTCTCATGTGAACATTTGTGATTTTTTTTTATGTCGAAAGAGAACGAAATGATGTTCCTTATTGCCTTTGGAATATTTATACTCGATACAAGAGAAAAAATCCTAAAAAATTGAGTGCATGATTACAAATTGGTATATTGAATTATTCTTAAAATTAATGACAATTTCAATGTTGCTCAGGACATATATGAGAACATATTTAAAATACTGGATAAGGATAAACATACTTTCCCTCTTGTCACTGTCAGTATTATGGTTAGGTTGACCTATGATTGTTAACACTGTTACTTTGTAATAATGATTTAGCAAGTAGAATATTATTGTTGCCAACTTTAACGTACTGCTCAGCTGTAATTTTAGTTTGATATAACTGTTGTGTTTATTTTTATAATAATTTTGTAGGTTTCCACTCAAGCGATTGATGTCATTCATATAGATTTACCATATTATTTAATAAATACGATTCCTCAAAATATTTTTACCGAAACATATAAAACAGCTTACTGCCATTTTTAGCAAATAAATTCATCAAGATTTCACAGCTTATCCAATATTTTTAGGTTTCCTATAATACATTGCATAATGTTATTTTATTTTCCATATAATTAGTATAACTCGCTCACCAAGCACAAGAACCAGTTTTTTCTTTGGTGAGATTGCGATTGATAATATATTTTGTACCCACATGTAATATATAATATTATATGTATAATTAAGTTGGAAAAAAAACATATTCATGAATAAATTTATTTTTTTAATTCTGTTTGTCATATAGATTCACCAGATTTCAGTTTTTACTATAATTTGTAACATAACAAAATTTTTAAGTGCTGAAAATGTGGAAAAAACACCGACCACGCAGAATACAACCATTACTGCCGGCAGACCGCCGTCTATCGCCCATGTAGCCACCGCTCACCTCGCTCACTACCGTTCGTCCCTCTCGGTAAGTTATTAAAATTTAAAAAAAATAAAGACACATACAAGAAACGGTGTAACATTTTCTCTAATTTTCCTTGTAAACGTGTTAAAGTAATTTCCTGTATTTAAGAATTAACTCGGAAGGAGTACCACAAGGCATCGTGAAGGTGCTACTCTAATTTAAATATATTGGATTAGGAAATAAATTGTGAAGCAAACATTGTTTAATTACGTCAATGTACGAGAGATGGGAAGGCTGACGGAGATATTAAAAGAAGGGTAAATGCAGGTAACTCCATTAATGGAGGACTGAGCCCAGTTGGCGCTAACAAAAAATTGTCCAAAGAAGCGAAACTAGCAGTCCACAATGGAGACTGGTACCTACCCTCAGGTATGATAGTGATGCATGGAACTGGCAGAAAAAGTATGAAAGTAGACTGAATGCTGTAGAAATAAGATCCCTGAGGCGTACGTGCGGTAAAACCATGTATAATCGTGTGAGAAATGTGGATATCAGCAAAGAATGCAAGGCTGATGAACTTAATAATAATATTTTTCAAATTGATTTATACTAAATTTAATAAAAAGGTGATCAGCAGAAGAAAACAACTATTATATTGTTAAGCTTGTGAGCTTTTTACAATTTATATGAAAAGCTGAAACGCATTATATGGGAGATAAATCTATTTAACTTTTAATAAATCATCAATTTAATCTTCTTTTATCGATTTGCATATATCACGACGATGAAAAAAAGAATTTTCGATTCGGATATTCATAAGCAGATGTGTTGACATCACGATAGTGTATTCGTAATTTAATAAAAGTTTATCAGGAAACCTGTTAATTCACTCGTAAAGTTTTTGACCGGATTACCAATAATTTTAAGAGATTCTTAATAAATTAGCAAAAGTCATTTTTCTCCGTGCAGAATCGGCGATTTAAACAATGGCGCTGATTGGTCATTTGATGACAATGTTACATTTGAATTTCTACCAAACAACTGGATCTTAGAAATTATTTTTATGTAAAACGAAAACAAGTGAAGTGACAACATCTTTTATGACATTAAAGGACATTTGAATATGCCCTACAGCGCTAGGCAACAGGTCGAGAGACCAGTTGGATTGGTCAAAGCAGCCTCTCCCGATCTGGCACGCCATGCAGCAGGTGGACAAACCTCAACCGATGAACCCGAAAACCCCTACTAAATCAGCAAACGTAGCGAACCATTTGAGGTGACCTATGACAGAGTACAAGTATGGCAGTTACTTAAACACGTCTCTCAAATTGAAGTACCTGCAACTGAGTATCTTTCACTGAATTATTTTAAACTGTAACCTCCATTTTGTTAGTCGTGAGCGTTACCCCTCGACCACGTAGTCCTTGGGTCAAATTCACAAAAACAACACGAATGTTGGTAATTTGTCTGATTCAAATAATTATAAATATTTCAACCGACAGCATCTTTTAAAGTGCTACAATTTGAAGGCACTCAGGGACTTGATTCTTGTACAAAATTCTGTACGAGATCGGACAAATTTTAATATTGTTAACCGTTTTAGAAATTATTATAAGGATCGGTAGCATGACGTAACATGTAACAATAAGATGTAACAACTATTAATCTATTATGTATAAAATACTGCCGCCATTGGTAGAACCACAGTAATACAGACTCTCTGTTAATTAATACAGGCTCTTTGTTAAATTATCAACAACATTGATGCTGCCAAAAGTGCACTAGATAGGGTTTTTTATTTAATGTAACACGTTGGACAAAGGACTCTTTCTTATAAAGCTCTCTTTATAATATGCTTAGTGAAAATATTAAAACAATAGGTTCGTTAAATCTATTCAACAAAATGGTAATAAAAAATCATACTAGAGAGAGAATAGAGAGTATTGAGAATAGAGAGTATAGAGAATAGAGAGAATAATGCATACTAGCGAGACAATAGAGAGTATAAAGAATATAGAGAATAATGCATACTAGCAAGAGAATATAGAGAATAATTCATACTAGCGAGAGAAAAGAGAATATAGATAATAATTCATACTAGCGAGATAATAGAGAATATAGAGAATAATTCATACTAGCGAAATAATGGAGAATATAGAGAATAGATATAATAATTCATACTAGTGAGAGGATAGAGAGTATAGAGAATAGAAAGAATAATTCATACTAACGCAGCGAGATAATAGATATAATAATATAATAAGATAATAGAGAATAGAGAGTATAGAGAATAGAGATAATAAAGAGTATGGAGAATAGAGAGTATAGAGAATAGAGAGTATAGAGAATAGGGAGTACAGAGAATAGAGAGTCTAGAGAATAGAGAGAACAATTCATACTATCGAGATAATAGAGAGGATAATTCATACTAGCGAGTGAATAGAGAGCATAGAAAATGGAGAGAATAATTCATACTAGCGAGAGAATAGAGGTAAAAGAGAATAGAGAGTATAGAGAATAGAGAGTATAGAGAATAGAGAGTATAGAGAATAGAGAGTATAGAGAATAGAGAGTATAGTGAATAGATAGTGTAGAGAATAGAGAGTTTAGAGAATAGAGAGAATAGAGAATACAGAGTTCAGAGAATAGAGAGTCTAGAGAATAGAGAGAACAATTCATACTATCGAGAGAATAGAGAGGATAATTCACACTAGCGAGAAAATAGACAGTGGGGATTTTGGATTACCCACATCGCAACTTTTGTTATAAATCACCGCGTGAACCCCAAAATCTTCATAATCCATCTTTGTATGGATTATGTAATTTACTTATTTGATTTAATATAATTGTAAAGCCTCTCATCTCGTTACAGGAATTCCCTGGTGAGATGAGCGGCGGAGGACTGTATTGTAATGTACCATTTTATAAATTATTAAATGAACAGTATCTTCCTTGAGTATCTCAAAAATAACATTCATCTAATTCATACGAACATCTCAGCGAAAGTTCTTCTAGTGAGGTGTTCACAAAACAAATGCATTTTACTGGGCGGGGTAGCACAAGAAATATTTGAAACAACTAATTCGACACAGGAGACCTGACAAAAATTATTTCAATCGGGGTCTATGTTTTGTGGGGATGTTGTGTGTTGGTCTTTTTGAATAGAGGAACCAGTGAATAAAGGCTTTGAAGAGACCCATGTTGTAGGAGGGAGGAAACACTGAATCCAGTAAATTGCACCACAGCGAAACGACCCGTTCTCATGTGACAAATGTCAACCGTGTATACATGTTGGGCGCGCGTTTTGGCGTAATTCACGACTATGCGCCGGTGCTGAAGTGATCAATGACGATGGTCCATCGGAGCAGCTTCCACTGTAATACCCGTAGAACCAGGGCTGACCCAGTGTGGGCGCAATTGCAGCAGTTCGATCAGGGCGCCGATTTGTCAAGGCGGTAAGGCGTTGTAACACCTAACAGTGCTAAAACATTCCGCCTGAGATTTTCGTAAGGCGCCTACTGGTTTTAACAAAACTGGGTTGAACAGCGTACCTACCTGACTCCTGAGCTTTAAAGTAACCCGTTTGTCAAGACAGAGGAATCTATCAAACACCGCCCGTTTCTGCAGAGTTAAAGCATTTTTTTGCCGGTATTTTGGGACTCCAGACCAGAGGTGGCTGCTAAATTCAACAGACGGGCGCACTTTGATTTAAGATAAAGAAAAACGATGTATTAAAAAAACATGTGGTGTATAGGAGTATATGTGTGTGTTTGTACGTGAACGTGCATGTGTGTGAATTTTGGTTACCAGTGGACTGTTGTATTTTTTATTATTATTTTTTATAAATATTTGCTACGCTTGCTAAACAAGCTACACCCCTAGATGTGGTAAATACTTTTTTTGTAAGTGTTTTGTAATCCGCCTACAATCCTAATGTTTGACGGCCGGCATAGTCCAGTGGTAACGCATTGGACTGCCATTCCGAAGGTCGCGGGTTCGAACCCGGCGTGCGCTAATAAATTTTATTTGATTGATTTGTGTTATTTCACAATTAATTAATTAAAATAATATATAGTATATTTGCGGCACGTTCCAAAGTGGAAGATACTACCAGTATCGCCCTGGTGTAAGACCACCATTCAGAATTGAAACGTTGCTCCAAATGGCTTTAGCCGTGTTTAGTGACTAGATCTGAATAGCCAGGTACTTCCCCACCTTCCTCTTTCCCTTCCCCACTTACCTTCAGCCTCACAACATCCCCCAATTGGGGATGCCATAGTCTCACTGGCTCCAGACGGGAGCAGTTGGGACTCTTGTGAGGTATTCACTATAAAAAAAAAATAAAAAAAAATCGGCGGATTCGGGTACCGCCGCCCTGTAAACCATTTACTGGGTAACCAACACCTCTGCCATAGGTCACCTTAAGTAGCAAGCTACGTTTGGTGATTTAGCAGGGCTGCCTGGGTTCATCGGGTTCAGTGGCGGATCGGGAGAGGCTGGTTTGGGAAGACCCTTTCACCTTTCCAACTGGTCTCTTTTAGTCATAGATTCCTAACCACCCGTCATACCTATTTTCTTCCCAGAACATCCTCTCCTTTTTCCTTTTTCATTAAAAATACCCTCTACACAGCATCCCCAAAGATAACGTGTATGGGGTAAATGTATAAAAAACTCAGAAGTCTACTGGAATATGCTTCGCCGATTCAAATCCACATAGCATAGAGCGCACTGAAAAAAATTATAAAATACAAGTGGCTCCCGCAATGTCTTTCTGGGTCGTCTCCGACTTTCACCATTCAATTTTATACACCACAATCTTTCTGATAAAAAAACTACACTACATCGACTTTAATTCGACTACTTATCTCATTCCAGTGCAGATATATTGCGTTAAGTAAGGTACTGTATATAATCTCCATATATAGTCAGTAATAACATAGATCAATGTAGAAATGTATTATATATTGCACAAAAACGTCGCTTTAATAAATCATCCAAATATTATTAAGTAGTCTTTGGACATACTCGGCTCCTTCTACCATTCAAACCAAACTCTCTAAGCACAAACGTTGAAATTTACAGCGATATCAGTCGAATACTTTTCGAGTTTTGCGAAAGACAAACATACTTTGCAAAGAATTTTTATATATTTATATATCTTACCTTCAAAGTCAGCAATAACTTTGAATGTACATTTCAATCTTTGCAGCAAAAGCGAGCAGTAGCTGACATTTACTCGTATACATAGAATTTTAAACAATAGCATCAACTGTACAAAACTTCTGACTTTAATTCATTTTAACATACTTTTAATTATAAACTAAATGCAGTATTTAATTCCTCAATTAATCGTACACTTCATATTACTTGTAGTAACTCAAACATCGACATTTTTTCGTGTTCACTGCCGAAATTTGAAAGGAGCATCATGTCAATAATATAAGCTGTTCAATGCGCATGTATATACAACATTACACATACACTAAACACGTCACCCGGTATTTACTAAAAATACTTTGAAATATTTAATACCTGTAAATGGTTTCATTACTGTAACCACTGTACTGTTTCATAGTGATTTATTTTTGGGGTATTACGCCGTGTTTCTCTACCTCCTTCTTAAGCCAACGCTTCTGAATTACAATGTACATATTCAGGGCAGACGTTTAAAGTTTGTGGTGAAGTGTGTACTTGTGTATATAGATGTGATACCGTGTCGCCAACTCCAATTCTTTAAGAGCTGGCATTACAATATAATTTAAAATGGTTTTTTACGTTTAGTTTGGGTGTAGCAGTGAATTACCGGTTACTGGGAACCATCATAGTATCAAAACTCGAAAAGCAGTCAATATCGATATCGAAGAAAATTTCGAAGTTTGTTCTTATTAGTGCTAGCAGTGTTAAGAGAGTGGTTTGAAAGGTAAAGAACAGTAACATTGTATTAAACAGAAGTGAATGGTGTAAGAAGTCGGAGGCGCCCGATAAAGACATTAGCAATAGCAAAACATTGTAAAAACATGCTTTTTGGTCACCCGTGACAAGTAAAAACACTTTTTTTTAAAACAGCGCAATTTGTTGAACGTAAAAGCACAATAGTATAAAATAAATAAATTAATTGTTCTTTTTCATAACATTTAACAAATTGGGCCACGCGGTGACCGCGGTTTGCAAGCTGAACAGCCCTGATAAAAAGGAAGCGTTTTCTCAATTGCTGAGTCATTGGAAACAAAGAAAGGTTTTCTTGTGATTTCTGGCTGAGCATTAGGGCCTGTCTTCAAGCAAGCATCACTCATCCATCATTAGCAATACCATCCGATGTTCGACAAACACATAATTTATAATGTTCGCTTCGATTGAAGTGAAAAAAGATAATTTTAATACCTATTACTAACCAGTGGTGAGTCCGTAACGCCCTCCGTGGTTGAATGGATAGTAGGGCTTTCAATCCCGGGAATATTTCAGAACCGGAATTACTGTGCTCGAAATCTTCCGGGATTTAAAAAAAATATATATTTTCTTGTCTTGAATTATTTATTGTCCACCCAACGAGGAAGAATTCCCATTTTAGGAAAGGCAAAATTTTGAGAAATTAGTTTTCAAATTTGGTACAACTAAAAATTGAAGAAGAAAATATATATTTTTGTATTATTAATATACAAGAACAAAACGTGGGAAAGAAGACAAAGTATGTAATAAAATAATAGATTAGTTGTAATAGTATTGTACATAAATTAGGTTTTATATATTACTAACAAAATTCCACCAAAATCAAAGTAACTTCACAAAAAAAAAAAAAAAAAATAGAAAAAACTAATAACACAGTTAAATAAATTTTCTTGTAAAAATATCGATACGTTGCTTTAAGGCGATGCCATACGTAGTAATGCTAAATCATGTGTTTTTGGTTTGAAAATTCGGTCGCCTGGAAATGTTTCAGATGCTTTAATTAAATACTGCGAGTAGAATACACCTTCGCCTTTGAAATAATCGAGTATTTTTTAGATAAGTCTTTTTATAAGCCCAGAAAAAAATAGTGTAAAGGCCTATGAAAACTGCTTTAAAGTTCAAAATCTCCTTCTTACGAACCCATTTTCGGTTATGATTTTATTGTATAATGTGGAAAATTAAGTTATTTATAAAATGATCGAAAAAAAATTAAATATTTATGCCTGAACATCCACAAAATAAAATAAAAGGCACTTTTTGGCCATGTTTTTTTCTTGCATAAATCAAAACAGGCGGATGTTAAGCGGGAATTTAAACCTTATCGCCATCTACGTAAGGGTTTTTATTGATAGCGGCTCAATTTAAAATATTACACGACGTAGTGCATCGCCTTAAATCACTTTGGTTTCAGCTTATCACTATACAACATTTTATTTTTAAATAGACAAACATTCACGGATTAAAGCGGAAAATTTTGCTTGTGTTGTGATTAAACTCACGATGCCTCTGTGTGAACCAGACGCGATTCCAACTCAGCTACTGACCTGACATAGGTTAAAAGTTACTAATACTTTCAAAGTAGATTTGCCAATAAAATAAATGCTTTAAAAGTCTCAACGCAACGACTCAAGATTCAACCAACTTTTTACTGTGGTACTTGTCGTGATGGCCGATATATCGTTATTTTATCTCGTACACTTTAACTGATTTCTCCAAAAAGATAAATCGAGTCTCGGATATAGATAAATCAACAAGTTTACTGTGTAGCATGTTTTTTAAATATATAAATTCCTAGGTACTAATTTGTGCCCTTGGAACAACAAGGTTCTATTTGCCATTCAACGTTTGAATCCAGAATAAAAAACTAACATTTAAAATTTATAAGTGCATAATATGAAGAAAATATTGTAATTGATTTTTTTAAATATATTTAACCCTTTAAGTCTTGGAAGTACACTAGACAAATCCGACCAGTGCGTTAAAATGATTTTTAATAATTTTTTAATTTTATTTTGGTATAACATTTTACATTTCTTAGCACAATTTAGTAATGTTGGCCTCACTGGGTGGTTTACCCGCGCTGAGGTCTCTATTTTATAATAAAAAAATATTCATAGTACATTTAAAAAATATATATTTTATGTTGGTGAAGAAAAAAAACATAAGATAAATATAAACTAAAATTAAATTTAAATAAAATGAATTAAAGTTAAAATAGGTAAATTTATATTATGGTTCCATGATAACTCAACACAGTGAAAATTCGACACACCTTTAAAAAGTGATTTAAAGTTATTAGAAAAGATGAAAAAAAAAAAAATTTAACCTAACCTACATAACCCAGTTAATAATTTTTTTGTTTCATCACTTTTCATGACTTTACATAACTTTTTAAATATGATGTGATGATTTATCCGGTCACCTTATATTATATGTTGTGTGTTTGTGAGTGATGTGTGTTTTATATTGGTTTTGTGTGTTACGTGTAGGTTTTATTATTTTATGTTATGAAATTTTGGTAATATTGTCTTTTTTCTTCTTTAATCCATTTTGTAATTTTGTGTCTGAAATTTCCTCAATTTTATTTTCAACTATTTAGACTGTTGAAAGCTTTTATACCATGGTATTGAAAGTGTCTTTGTCCAAAGCTTGTATTTACCGTCGGAGTTTTTTATGTTTTTTTTGTACGCTTGTCTAACTGGTCTGTTAGGGATATGTCGAAATTTGTTTTTATGGTCAAAAATGTGCGTATATCTAGTACGGTTACATGATAACTCAGGACATAAAGACATTAACACGTCCAGCGTTTGAGGGTCATATAATATGATCATAAAATTCATATTTTATAAAAGTATTTCTATCTTTTTTCTATCATGAGGAAAAATTTAATTTTTTGACGTTAGAAAGAAAAATGATAATTCTTTCCAGCTTGCCTCAAATATTTATACTGGATGTCATCAATAAAATACTAAAAATAGTAAAAATGAATAATTCATATTTCGCGCCGCTGTCGTTACAAGTGGCTTTACTTTGAAAATTATTTATTTTATGAACGAGATAAAAGTGAAGGTACAGTTTTCTTACAAATTCCCCAAACAAAACGAACATGTTTTCAAAATATCGAATTCTCAATTTTTCTACGATTGGAGTAAAAATGTGGTCAGCATTTTTGACAAAATTTTTCACGTTTGATATTAAATTTTTATTATTTGGAAATAGTAATGTTTATTTTAAATTTATACACTCAAAAGATAATTTAATCTAGTTTCTAAAACATTATTTATTTTTATTATAAATACAAAAAAAAACATTGCAAACTATATGAAAGCATTGAAAATGATTTTTTTTTTAAATTGCCAGTAAACCTAACCTAGCGTAATTTTCTTAACTCAGTTTTTTTCATCACTTTTCGTGACTTTATATTATTTTTCAAAAGTGTATTGATTGTCACTGTTTCGAGTTGTCCGATAGAGAAATAATTATTCTATAATCATAAGTAATTAGTAAATGTATATGATACAGATAAATATAAACGAAGGGTGGTCGGATTAGCTCAGTGGTAGAATAAAGCCCCGGCAAAGCTGAGATCCTGGCTTCAATTGCTAATATTATCTTCAATAATTAAATATTAAATTTTTAGGTTTTACTGGATAAGTTATTACAAAAAAAGAGACGAATTAAAAACAAATTACTCATTGAAGAAGAAAATAATCCTAATAAATTTAAGCGCAAAATGAAACAGATAAAGACAAATAAAATAAAAAAAAGGTAACGGTCGCAATTGGCAAATGAACTCAGAATTTCAGCCTTACGGGGACAACGACTATTACCATTCGGCAATTGTTATTAACAATATTCTCTTAACTGTCATATTTACGAATTTGTTTTCAACAATTTAACCACAATTCTGAATTTAAACGCTCGTTGCTTGAAATGGCTTTAGCCATGTTTGGTGACCATATCTGAATTTCCAACATTTCTTTTTCCTATCTGCTTCCCATCACTCTCACAACACATACCCCATTAAAATTGACATGCTTTTGCTTGCATTTTTTTTGTATTTGTTGACGCCTCTTTCTCCGTAATGAGTAAGAATAAGAAAGGGACGCATAGAAGGTTTTGTAAGGAGAATATACGATGCAAATGTGAATGGTAACAGAAGTCGGGGAGACATGGCACGACCAAGTGAATCATATACTTGAGTCGGGCCATGTCAAGAGTCAGCATAATAGATGGTTATGTATGAGACGATGTATGAATGTGAATGAGGCAAGGAGTGTGTGTCAAGACCGAGTTTTTTGACGTTCCATCCTCTCTGCCTACCCCTGCGTAGAAACGGCGTGATGGTTAAATAGTTAGTTATACATATCCCAACCATTCCACAGTAGAAAATTCTCGCATCATCGCAACGGTGAAAGACAACGAATTTAGAATCGAAACGTTGCTTGAAATAGCTTTAGACATGTTTGGTAACCAGATATAAATAGCCGAGAATTTCCCAACGTTCCTCTATCCTATCTCCTTCACATTACAATCACAAAACACCCCCTATTAAGGATGCATTAGTCTCACTAGCTTCGGACTCCAAAGAACTGCGACAAAAAAAATTATATTACACAGAAACTTATTTTTAAAATAACAAATCTTAACTTGAAATTTTTTTTGTTTAATAAAACTTTTCTGAAATTATTTGCGTCACTTATTTTTTAGAAACACGTTTATAACGATGTTTTAAAATAATTTTTATATCGACTGAGCGCAGCCTCTCTTTAAAACGCGTCCGCCGGGTAAAAACACTGGGCGACAACTGACTATTGAAAACTGTGCTAAATTCTACGTAGCACGTTTGAACGCAATACGATGTAGGTTAAATGCTTTGAGGGATTTTCCCACGATTTTCCCCAGTTACGGGGAAATCTACGTCAAGTAAAAAATAAAATTATTGAACTAAATATTAAATTTATTTAATTTCAGAGGGAAGCTAAATGTTGAATTACTTTTACAACATGTAACCAAGTGAAAAATGGTTAGGCATCTATAAAATAATGTTTTAATGATAAACTGTTGTTTTATGTACAGCACAGAGAATAAAAAAATATTGGAATTAAACCCGCGCCTTCTGATGTCCGGTCAGACGCTCTGGACCACTGAGCTACGTCGGCTTATTTCCAACACGCCAAATAATTCAATATGTACTAGTACTTAAATCAACAATTACTGCTTTTTATATATTTTTACCTGTGAACAACCAAGTTTATTTGAAGTACGTTTCTATTTTTTTTTCTTATTTATTGAATCATCTGATTTGTAAGTACGTGCATACCTACCTACTTCAATATAAACAATATATTTTATTTGATTTTTTTTAATTATGTGTTGATTGGAATGTTCCTATCTCGAAGAATTTTTTTTAAAAAAACTATTTTCAAATTTGAAAAAATAATATTTATAGAACCAGCCTCCTAGTCAAAGTTAGCAAACTAGTTAAAGTTAGTCAACTAGGCATAGTTAGCAAGCAATTCAAAGTTAGACATTTAGTCAAAGTAAACCAACTAGGCAAAGTTAGCCATCTAGTCAAAGTTGGACATCTGGTCAAGGTTAGCGAATTGGACAAAGTTAGACAACTAGACAAAGTAAGCCAACTCGGCAAAGTTAGCCATCTATTCAAAATTAGCCATCTAGTCAATGTTTCACATCAAGTCAAAGTAAGTCATCTCGTCAAATAAAGCTAACTAGGCAAAGTTATCCATCTAGTCAAAGAAAGGAAACTAGTCAAATTAAGCTAACTAGGCAAAGTTAGCCATCTAGTCAAAGTAAGTCATTAAGTCAAATACAGCTAACTAGGCAAAGTTATCCATCTAGTCAAAGTAAGTCATTTAGTCAAATACAGTTGACTAGGCAAAGTAAGCCATCTAGTCAAAGTAAGCAATCTAGTCAAAGTTATCTAACTAGGCAAAGTTAGCCATTAAGTCTTTGTTTGACATCTAGTAAAATTAAATCATCTACTCAAATATAGCTAACTAGGCAAAGTTAGCCATTTAGTCAATGTTTGACATCTAGTCCAAATAAGTTATCTACTAAAATATAGCTAACTAGGCAAAGTTAGCCATTTAGTCAATGTTTGACATCCAGTCAAAGTAAGTCATCTACTCAAATATAGCTAACTAGGCAAAGTTAACCATTAAGTCAATGTTTGACATGTAGTCAAAGTAAGTCATCTTATCAAATATAGCTAACAAGGCAAAGTAAGCCAACTAGGCAAAGTAAGCCATCTATTCAAAATTAGCCATCTACTCAATGTTTCACATCAAGTCAAAGTAAGTCATCTCGTCAAATAAAGCTAACTAGGCAAAGTAATCCATCTAGTCAAAGAAAGTAAACTAGTCAAATTAAGCTATCTAGGCAAAGTTAGCCATCTAGTCAAAGTAAGTCATTTAGTCAAATATAGCTAACTAGGCTAAGTTAGCCATGTAGTTAATGTTTCACATCTAGTCAAAGTAACGTCTCGTCAAATATAGCTAACAAGGTAAAGTTATCCATCTAGTTAAAGAAAGCAAACTAGTCAAATTAAGCTAACTAGGCAAAGTTAGCCATCTAGTCAAAGTAAGTCATTTAGCCAAATACAGCTAAGTTTTCCATCTAGTTTGTATCACTATATATGTACCTGTATGTATCAAAAAAATTGACAGTAAATAAATAAAATAAATAAATAGTCAAAGTAAGTCATTTAGTCAAATACAGTTGACTAGGCAAAGTAAGCCATCTAGTCAAAGTAAGCAATCTAGTCAAAGTTATCTAACTAGGCAAAGTTAGCCATTAAGTCATTGTTTGACATCTAGTAAAATTAAATCATCTACTCAAATATAGCTAACTAGGCAAAGTTAGCCATTTAGTCAATGTTTGAAATCTAGTCAAAGTAAGTCATCTACTCAAATAAAGCTAACTAGGCAAAGCAAGTCATTAAGTCAATGTTCGACATCTAGTCCAATTAAGTTATCTACTAAAATATACCTAACTAGGCAAAGTTAGCCATTTAGTTAATGTTTGACATCTAGTCAAAGTAAGTCATCTACTCAAATATAGCTAACTAGGCAAAGTTAGCCTTTTAGTCAATGTTTGACATCTAGTCAAAGTAAGTCATTTACTCAAATATAGCTAACTAGGCAAAGTTAACCATTAAGTCAATGTTTGACATCTAGTCAAAGTAAGTCATCTTATCAAATAAAGCTAACTAGGCAAAGTAAGCCAACTAGGCAAAGTTAGCCATCTATTCAAAATTAGCCATCTAGTCAATGTTTCACATCAAGTCAAAGTAAGTCATCTCGTCAAATAAAGCTAACCAGGCAAAGTTATCCATCTAGTCAAAGAAAGTAAACTAGTCAAATTAAGCTAACTAGGCAAAGTTAGCCATCTAGTCAAAGTAAGTCATTTAGTCAAATACAACTAACTAGGCGAAGTTAGCCATGTAGTCAATGTTTCACATCTAGTCAAAGTAACGTCTCGTCAAATATAGCTAACAAGGCAAAGTTATCCATCTATTCAAAAAACCAACTAGTAAAATTTAGCTAACTAGGCGAAAATAGCCATCTAGTCAAAGTAAGTCATTTAGCCAAATACAGCTAACTAGGCAAAGTTATCCATCTAGTCAAAGTAAGTCATTTAGTCAAATACAGTTGACTAGGCAAAGTAAGCCATCTAGTCAAAGTAAGCAATCCAGTCATAGTTATATAACTAGGCAAAGTTAGCCATTTAGTCAATGTTTGACATCTAGTGAAAGTAAGTCATCTACTCAAATAAAGTTAACAAAGCAAAGTAAGCCATTAAGTCAATGTTTGACATCTAGTCCAATTAAGTCATCTACTAAAATATAGCTAACTAGGCAAAGTTAGCCATTTAGTCAATGTTTGACATCTAGTCAAAGTAAGTCATCTAATCAAATAAAGCTAACTAGGCAAAGTTAGCCATTGAGTCAATGTTTGATATCTAGTCAAAGTAAGTCATTTAATCAAAGTAAGCTAAGTAGGCAAAAGTAGCCAACTAGGCAAAGATAGCTAATTAGTCAAAGTTAGTTATCTAATCAAATATAGCTAACAAGACAAAGTTTGCCATTTAGTCAATGTTCGACATCTAGTTAAAGTAAGTCATCAAATCGAATATCGCCTACTAGGCAAAGTTAGCCATTTAGTCAATGTTCGACATCTAGTCAAATAAGTCATCAAATAGATGTAAGTCATCAAATAAGTCATCAAATAGATCAGTAATAAGTCATCAAATAGATCAGTAGATGACTTACTTTGACATCTCGTTAAAGTAAGTCATCTACTCAAATATAGCTAACTAGGCAAAGATAGCAAATTAGTCAATGTTATTCATCCAGTTAATATTAGCCAATCACCCTGGTGGTAGAGAACCATTCAGAACCTTTGCTTGAAATGGTTTTAACCGTGTTTGGTTACCAGATCTAAATAGTCAGGCACTTATTCGCCTTCCTTCCCTCCCAACTACCTTCAACAATACAACATACCCCCGATTGATACCGTAGTCTCAATGAGCAGTTGAGACTCTTGTGCGGTAAAAAGATTATATTTCGAGGTTAATATTAGATAGGTCCGTTAGCGCGTATAAAATGATATAGGAGGATTGTTTAAAGGGAATTTCCCACGATTTACCCTTCTTATATGGAAATTTAATTTTGACTTATTTCGAATGTTAGTTTTGTATTTTGTGAGCTCTAGCGTTAAAAAATTAGCAGAGCGTCTTCTATAATGATTATTAGTCAACGCTAATGTTTTCAGTCCACAACGTACATTCCATAATGAGTTATATAGCGTCGAGATGTCAGTTACACTTGAATTTAGCGGTAGATACTTTCATTATCACCCTGGTGAAAGACCGCCATTCATTATAAAAAATGTTGAACGAAATGGCTTTAGCAGTGTTTGGTGACTACATTTAAATAGTCATTTAATTTCCCACCTGACTAACTTGAGCCTCATAACAATAATCTCAATTTGGACTGACTAGCTCCAAAGAGTCGGGGGCAGTTGGTAATCTTGTCGCGTTGTTGATCTGAAAAAATACGATTAAAGTAAAAAAATACCTGTCTGTTGAGAATAAAACAAAAATAAATCATAAGTTAACAAAATAAGCTCAAAATAGTCAAATAGTTTGCAAAATTTGAACACGGTCATAATTAAACATGAAATAATAAATAACCTATTACCAAAATACTTCAATGCAACAAAGAAATTCACAAACATAATACAATTACGTGCAACGAAATTAGGCTACCACAAAAGGACAAAGCCAATACACAAAACAGTTCACTGTTCAAAGGAATACAACATTATAACTCTGCAAACCATAAAGTCTGCACCAATTAATAGATTCAGGCTGTATTGTAGGAGCCATATTGATAGAATGATAATGCAACCAATTGTAATCTTCGACTACAGACTTCCCTCAGCTTTTTTTTATTTTTTTTATATTAACTCCACACAGGAGGCCCTGAATAAAATAATTTCCCTCAGGGCCTATGTCATCTTTGGGGATGCTGTGTGGAGGGTCTTTTTGTGGAGAGGAAGGAGTGAACATGGGTCTTGAAGAGTCCCATGTTGTAGGAGGGAGGAAACACAGAGGCCGGCAGTTCGTTCCACAGCCGAGCTATTGAAATTAAGAACGAATCGTAGAAGCGACCCGTTCTCATGTGACAAATGTCAACGGTGTACAAATGTTGGGCGCGCGTTTGGCGTGAATCCCGACTACGCACCGGTGCCGAAGGGATCATTGACGCTAGTTCCTCAGAGCATCTTCCATTGTAATACTGATAGAACAAGGACAGCATACCTACCTGACGCCTGTGCTCTAAAGATTGCAGTCCGTTTGTTAAGATTGGAGAATCTATCAAACGGACCGCCCGTTTCTGCACAGAGTCAAGGGTTTTTTTCAGGTATTTTGGGGCTCCGGACCAGAGATGGCTGCCAAATTCGACAGTAGGGCGCACTTGCGATTTGTACAGGGTCAGCAGTTGTGTACTATTAAAGTATCTGCGGGCCCTGTACAGTACGCCCAGCTTCTGAGAGGCCAACTTTACTCTGGCTTCGATGGAGCCCTCGTACCTGAGCTGGTCACTTATAGTTACACCAAGCATATCAATGGAAGGCCTGTTCGGAAGATTGCTTCCGTTGAAGGAGACTAGATTATCATTTGGATCCCTTTTAGATGTAATCAGACAGGATTGGGTCTTTGAAACATTAAATTCGACGAGATTATTTTTACCCCATACTCTCGAGATAACCGTCCATTCTCTGCTTCAAAGCCCTCCGATCCGTTGGAGTTTGTGTGCCCTTTGGGGCCTTGTCAAACAAAAAGCTATCATGAACTGTACTGTCATCCGCGTAACAATGAATCGGTGCACATGTCAAAAGGTCATTGATGTGCAACAAAAACAAAGTCGGAGACAGAACCGATCCCTGTGGGACGCCAGCATTTATAGAGTGAAGACGTGATGTTTTAACGTTCATGTTTAATTATGACCGTGTTCAAATTTTGCAAACTATTTGACTATTTTGAGCTTATTTTGTTAACTTATGATTTATTTTTATTTTATTCTCAACAGACAGGTATTTTTTACTTTAATCGTATTTTTCAGATCAACAACGCGACAAGATTACCAACTGCCCCCGACTCTTTGGAGCTAGTCAGTCCAAATTGAGATTATTGTTATGGGGCTCAAGTTAGTCAGGTGGGAAATTAAATGACTATTTAAATGTAGTCACCAAACACTGCTAAAGCCATTTCATGCAACATTTTTATAATGAATGGCGGTCTTTCACCAGGGTGATAATGAAAGTATCTACCGCTAAATTCAAGTGTAACTGACATCTCGACGCTATATAACTCATTATCCAAAGATGACATAGGCCCTGAGGGAAATTATTTTCTTCAGGGCCTCCTGTGTGGAGTTAATGACCATCGGGGGTCTAGCGCAGTGAAGTCGATCACTTTAAAATATAGGCGTAACTACCGACGATTTTATTTATACCGATCCATAAAGGTTTATGTTATCACGGTATTGACGAAATCTGTCATCGATGGTTTTTAAGTTTGCGATTTGCGATGTTCGAAATATGATTCCGATAGTCGGTAGACAAAAGCCGCTGCTTTTAGTAAGGCTTCCAAGGTGTCGAATAAGCTGTCAATATGCACGACTTTCTAGATAATGTCGCTTGTTATGCAAAATAACTGATTCATTATTGAAAGGGAGTGAACTAACAAAGCCTTAAAGTTGAAATAAATCATATTCTGATTCATTGATCGCAAATATCGCTAACTGAACATAGATGATTGGCTTCATCGATTGTCTATGCTAGATATCAAGCTCAAATTTACCTTACTTGCGTACATTTAAAAAAAAATTCAATCTTGATTTATTCGGCCCCAATTCACTCGAAAAATGAAGCACAAATAAATTAAAATTATACCTACAAAAAAACTCGAATAATGATGCAATTTCACCAGTTTCCCGCTTGTACTTCAAATTTCCGGACACTTTGTATCAAGTATAAGTATTTTCATAAAAAGAAAAATGTAAACAACCTTATGTACATACATAGTTGAGTGGCAAGAGCGGGTAACTTCGGACAAAGTTTCCTTTAGTTAACTTTGACGCTTGCGAATCATTATTTTAAACAATGTGGTTAGAAAGTTCTTCAATTTTGCAAACTTGCTTTGCTTAGTTTTGGGAAGTTAAAAAACTTGCATACATTAGTACAAAAAATAGCTAAAAACGTTAGTAATTTTTTTATTGCTAAGACATGTTGGCATGTTGCGTTTCCTCCTTTTAAACTAACATTTCAGACATCGTTACAGTGCCCATCATCAGGGAAAATGTGTAGATTAACTAACTAACTAACTAACTAACCATCAAGCTGTTTCCCCGCAGGGGTAATCAGAGAGGACGGACCGCCAAACAACTCGGTCTTGGCACACACTCCTTGCCTCATTCACATTCATACATACTCTTCTATTATTCTGACTCTTGAAATGGCCTAACTCGAGTATCTGATTCACTTGATCGTGCCATGTCTTCCTTGGGCATCCCCGACTTCTGCTACCATTCGCATTTGCATCATGTATCCTCCTTACACTCCTTTCTTTGCTCATTCGCTCTACATGCCCAAATCAACTAAGCGTCCCTTTCTTGAACTTATTCATTACGCTTACATCAGCCTTGCACTCTTTGCGGATCCTCACATTCCTCACACGATCATACATGGTTTTATCACACATACGCCTCAGGGATCTCATTTCAACAGCATTAAGTCTTCTTTCATCCTTTCTCTGTCAGTTCCATTAATCACTTCCGTACATCAGGGTAGGCACCAGCACTCCATTGTGGACTACTAACTTCGCTTCTTTGGACAATTTTTTGCATTTTTTTCAGTTCTTCATTACCTGTATGCTGTGAGGCTGAAGGTGTGGGGAGTAGGGGAAGTACCTGATCTGGTCACTAAACACGGCTAAAGCCATTTCAAGCAACCTTTCAATTCTGAATGGTGGTCTTACACCAGGGAGTGGTCTTACCCAGTAAGGAGTATTTATATTTATTATTTGGGAGTAAATGTAATTAATATTATTTTAAATTAATAAATTGCGAAATAGCACCAATAAATCACATAAAATTTGCTTGCGCGCGCAGGGATTTGATCCTGTGACCTCCGGAATCCTAGTCGAGAGCTTACTGCTTTCTTATCCCTCGACCTTGGAGGCTGTGGCACTATCAATAAAGACAATAAAAAGAATTCACGCATGGTTCCTTTGCACTCCAAATTATGTTTTATTTATTAATCTTCGGGAAATCGACAGCTTACATTTGTTTCAGTTTGTACATAAGTATTATATAGTAAAATAAAACCATTTATGGATTTCCTCCTTGTGATTTTACCTCTACTGAGACAGCATAATATGGAAAGTAAATTTAATTTGTAAGAAATGAATATGAAATCAAAAATATACACAAAACAAAAGATTATATAAAACGTAAAATTTAAAAATCAAAACATTTATAGCCATGGAGAGAGGTTGTAGATATAAATCAAATCATAATTGAAATATAAACAATAAAGACATAAAATTATTCACAAACCATCAGAGAAATATTCTTTTATTCGTATGTAAGTTTGCAAATGAAAATATCCACCTTAGATAAGCTATTGTAATTATTGCATAGTCTGTTCAGGCAAGAATTCTGCTTAGAGATCGTTTTGCACTGATCCACCCAGAACAGGACAGAAGAGCGTGTTGAACGCGCGGTTACATTAAATTGAATCTTATTTAGCAACTCTGGGCATTGAATATTATTGTTAACTACTTTATACAGGAATAGTGCATCCTAATGATGAATAATAATTATTTATATACTTTAAGTATAGGAAAGTGTTATGTAAAAAAATGAGGAATAATTAGGATATTTTTAGAAAATTAGAAGAAATGTTTTTTGGTAAGGCAGTAAAAAAAATGATATAGTAATGTTAAGAAATATATATTTATTATCATTTAAGATTGAACGTGTGGTATTTTAGAAAGTAGTCGCCCAAATGCATTCGTGCCTTGTTAGGACACGTGTCACAGTACTCACTGGTTTTTTCGTCTGCAACCTTTCACTGTCCTTTTAGAGCACACCGCACAGTCCCGCTCGGGATCTTTTCTTAAAATATGGACTTTTCCGTTGAGCCTGGTCTCTGAAGAAGTGAGAATATTCATTTCACAGTAAAAATGATTAATTATTATTTTTTTGGTAAACTAATGTTTACCAAAAAAATAGCCGCCATAGCTCAGTGGTCAGAGCTGTAGACCGGAAATCGAAAGGACACGGGTTCATGTCCCGTTGGCGTCATGTATCTTTTATCAGGAGATTTTTCAATGTGGATGAGTGTTTCAGGCAAATAATTATTGCTTATAAAATAATTGTTAAAAATTATTCAAATAAAATTAATAAGTAGTTATTGTTATGTATGAAAAACAGTGCAAAACGCACAACTAATCCTAAGTGGGTACTGTATACAACTGAATGGAATCATGTGTATACCTGTAAAAGGACTCTTTCTATTTATTTAAACAATAACATGTATACCCATTGTTTATGTCGCTGCTGCGGCGCCAACGTTAGAATGTTGTTTATGTCGCCGTGGCGGCGACAACGGAGTACGAAGAGTTAATATTGAAACACTTTTACGATTATTCCGCGTTCCAATTCCTACCTAAATTGCCATTTTTATGTTTATCCTTAGAAGAAAAAAGATTTGAAAAATAGAATCACACTCCTAACAATTAATCTCGTTAAATAAGTGTAAATTACCATCCTCAAGTTAAATACATTAAGCAGTTCGTTTTGTGGAAATAACGGTGCTAGATGTACATTATACATCTATGCACTAATAATAGTGCCCACGGAACCTTCCAGAGTCTACCAGATCATCTAATTGAAACAAAAATCATTCACAAGGTAAAGGCCTCCTTTTCCCTATTCTTAATTTTCGTTGTAATAAAGAAACACGATTCTTTATATCTTGTCAAAATCACAGTCCATTCGTCCAGTACCGATAGTCGGTGCGCAACACGTGTAATTTACGTATCGTCATTTTTGTGTAATATCACTTCAAAGGCGCTTTACAAAACATAAAGTATTATATCCACAAGATTTATCAAATCTTCCATGGGTATATTCTTCTCCAGGCGTCATCATTTATCGAGATGTTATTACTGTCCAGGCGCCATTATTGTTCACGCTCCATTCTCCTCTAAGCACATTTCATTTTCAGGCGCCACTAGTCCCAAGGCACCATTATTCTTCAGGCGCCATTATTATTCAGGCTCCATTATTCTTCAGATTCCGTTATTCTTCAGATGCAATTTATTATTCAGGTGCCACTATTCTCCAGGCGCCATTATTCTTCATGTGCCACTATTCTTCAGGCATCATTATTTTTCAGTTGCCATTATTCTTCAAACGCCACTATTTTTCAGGCACCATTTTTCTCCAGGCGCCATTCCGCCTTACAGTAAAGCAGCGTAACATTTGACCACTCCATTCAACCCAATCCCAAACACCCCCCTCCCCATTCACAGCCCGCTCGTAACAAACTCTTCCACTAATTAAATAACCTCTTGTGGAGTCGTGCCGCTGAAATAACAACGGAAGGGTGTGCTACCAGAACTGCACAGCTGTAGGTACGGACATTTCTAAGGACGCGACGGAGTGGTAGAGCAGCGATGCGCAATCTTTTAATTAAATAATTGTGTAATTTTATTTCATTAATAATTTTGTTCACTAGGGTGGACCGTTCCATAACAATTATATAAATAACTTGCTGACATCCCGGCGTTGCCCCGGGGATTAAGCAATATAATATACTCTCCAAAATATAAATCTATGTAAATCAAAATGAATTTTTTTTTCTATTAAAAGTGCATTTCGACCGTGTTCCTATTTTCTGTATGTTCTATCTGTTCTTACTTTTCAGATTTAAGGGTTAGGAACTCTTTGTTAAAAAGTAAAAGGTTCTACTTATAATTGTGTTCATTACGTTACAAATAATAGGTCTGGATTTAGCTACACTGTTCACTACCCGAGGGTTGGTAATTCTCTGGTTCGAGAAGCTGAGAAGTTCCCTGTCACTATAACCTCACAAGCATCTGTTACACTCTAGCGACATCTGACGGACTCTGGAGTAAGCTTTAGGACTAGTGCCATCTATCGCTTAAATACTCTACTTATTACTATACATCACACTGTATAATCACCGTTTTATTTAACAACGCATATATTTACATGTTACACCCTATTTACCGAATTTGGTTTATATATATATACCAGGCCTTTTTTTTCTTCCTTTTTTCCATTATTTCTGGCTTTCACCCTTCAAGGGTGTTCTTGGCCATCATTTAAAATTATTGAGAAATGAAAGGTGAATTTAAATATTAATTTTATTAAAATAGGCAAATTTCAAAATTATAATGAAAATTGGAGTTGAGTTCAGACTTAGAAGAGATGAGATGTTGAATGGAGGGGAGGCAATTTTAGATAAGGCTCGATAGAAGAGAGGATATTTGTTTAGAGAGGGACAACCAAAAAATATGTGATCTAAAGTTCCCACTTCTAGACCACAGAATGTACAATCTGGGGAGTCAAGGACGTGAATTTTAAAAAGGTGGGAAGGAACCGAACAATGTCCGATCCTCATTCGAATGAGTGAAGATATTTATTTTTTGGAAAAATGGGGGAATTGCTGAAACCACGGTTTTGATGGAATAGTCCTTTGTATTGAGGCATAGCAGGCTCCCTTGAATTGACTAGCAATGTGCCAATACTCCGACCAAACATTGCGGGATCTATCTTTGATGATGGAAAAAATGTCAGATAGGGGAATGTGGTTTACGAGGGTAACAACAGGGTTGGACGCTCCTTCTTTTGCCAAGGCATCCGCAATATCATAACCCATGAGGCCTTCTTAAACAGAATTTTTTGAAATCAGATATAGATAACAATTAACAATTGTTCAGTTCGTCGTAGCATCATCCGTTGAAATACCAGTAGAACAAGTGCATCATTCTCGCCTAATACAATTGCTATAAACATTGCAAAATTTTTGTTAAATTCATCTTTCAAACGGACCGGAGGTGATTGACAAAGTTCACACTATGGGTTCATTAGTTACGTTATTAGAGCATGTAACAGCACATAAATATTTGATGGCCCACCCTGATGTAGTACGCCACTCTCCCAGATTATTGACAGTTTTGAGAATTTAATGTTATATTTTACTACTTGGACTGAAGGTTGAATATTAATAATTAAATTAAGCAACAAATTTTCATGACGGTCTTTGAAATTTCTGTCTTAACTCGATCGTTTTTCATTTCGTCCGTCTGTAAATTTATTTTTACGTTCCGTTTTCGGTTCAAGACGGTGGTTTGTTTTAATAATAATAATGATAATTCTATTAATTTCCTAATTATCTGTCAAAAGCACTGCAATGAAATATGTTAAGGTACTGTACATTCCTGTCATATACCTTAGAACAGGTCACACGTAGTGAAGTAGGAAATATGATTACTGTACATTCCTGTCACCAACCATAAAACAAGTCACACCTAGTGAGGTAGGAAATATGATTACTGTAGATACCTGTCACCCACATTAGAACAGGTCACACCTAGTGAGGTAGGAAATATGATTACTGTACATTCCTGTCACATACCTTAGAATAGGTCACACCTATTGGGGTAGGAAATATGATTACTGTACATTCCTGTCACACACCTTAGAACAAATCACACCTAGTAAGGTAGGAAATATGATTACTGTACATTCCTGTCACATACCTTAGAATAGGTCACACCTATTGGGGTAGGAAATATGATTACTGTACATTCCTGTCACACACCTTAGAACAAATCACACCTAGTAAGGTAGGAAATATGATTACTGTACATTCCTGTCACATACCTTGGAACAGGTTACACCTAGTGAGGTAGGTAATGTAAAACATACAATAAAAATAAAATAGATAGATAATTACGGTAACTTCTAATAATGTTAATCTCTTATTTTGTATCGAAATGTAAGAATTGTAAAAAAATAAAATTATTCCAGAATGTACGCAGGGGTAGCGCTAAAACATAATAAAATACATAGATAGGCACAATAAATGCGGAATAGAAGTTAAATATGTGTGCAAGCAACCGTTCATACAGGATATTTGAACACCTCCCATCTTCAGAGGGGACTCCATCCAGACAACAACCATAGCAGTGATGATTTTGTTATTTGATTGGCGTAGTCTGCGCCATAAGCTGCGCTTACATGTGGCGGCAGAGAAGCGCTCTGAAAGAGTGCACTCGTCCCTCCCGGAACAATTCCGTAGCGCTGCAGTATCTCGGTAGGCGGAATAGTTGGCGATAAGCATTATTGTAAGCGACTTTAAGCTTATGCCATTGTAATGCAGTGTAATCTACCCCTCAGAACGCGTGATTATGAGTAACATTTTCTACTCACCTGTTCTTATCGCTCCGTATCATTTAATATGACTAATACTGAAAAAGTTTTAAAAATGGCTTATCATACGTTTTTCGTCTAAACAGTTAACTATATTTATAGATTAAGGCAAAAAAATATATTATAAAAATTACTGACACCTCACTAACGATTTCTATGAGATAATGTATGAGTTGGTCCAAAAACTTTACTAATTGATTCTACGGGTTAACAAATTAACCCTCCGGAATAAAAAATAAAACGCGCTTTTTAATCTTTCCTCATCTGTGGTGTGTATTTACTACACATTGCTTCTAATAACTTTAATAACTCTATAAATATAATAAATTCTGGGTTCAGATTTTAGGTATTCCTTCGTTATACATTTATGCACTGAATTAAAAAATAATATTTTACATAGTTTTCAAATTCAATTAAAAATCAGAGATTTTTGTTAAAAATCGGAAACAAATACACCAATACAATCAACCGTGTGACACTGCTACGCGAAGAGTGTGCAAGGAAATGACACGCTATTGATGTCCCGCTTTAGTTCGCTATGCGGGAACATGAGAAATCCACACGTCCACAGTTGTATTTTGATTTAGACCATCGATACCTACGACCGCATAGCTGTGTGTGTGCCAGCCGCCAGTCAGTAGCGGACCGTTAGATGTGGATCCCTCGATCGTTTTTTTAGCATCTGCCGATGTTTTTTTCATGTTTTTAGCAATTAAATTACAATTATTATCACTTTTGATATAAAATATTATAAACATAAGCGACTAGCTATGAATATTTATATTTTTCCGATATTAAATCGCTTATTTTGAGATGTGTATTGACTACACAGCACCGGAACGCGTGGATTTTTTTAGTACAGTAAGGGAAAGGTTATAAGTTAATTTTGTCTCTTTCAGTAGCAATTTTAAACCATACAAAAAAATCTGGTACAAATTGGTTTCATTTATCGCTGGTTGCCTATTTCTGGAACAGAAAACAATAGGCGTACTTGAGTAGAAGAAAATATGAATGTTGAATTTGCGGCGAAGTTACCCCAATTTACAGAAACAATGCAATACTGGAATAATAGAGTGAAGTTGTTGATATAACAATGTACGTCAACGAAATTTATTTATTTTTATTAAATTTTAAATGAAAATTTAATATTATTACGCCATCATCCCTCAGCAAATTTCATCAAAATGATATTTATTTATTTCTTTATTTTATATATATAAATTACAAACAATACAAAACAAAATGAACCTTTGTCTGTACAACTGGGAAGGATTCCCGTTTCAGGACAGCCAAATTGTGTATTTAGTACATAATATTCTTACAATAGAATGGCGATGCTGTCAAAACAAATTTTGAGAACATTGTTGATTGCATTCGAAGTGACAGGATGGTTTCTTTATCCTTGAAAGAATCGCAAAGATGTAATTTATTACCAGGGTCAATTTGGACAACATTAGTAATTGCATTTAGAACAGATGAATGGTTTCTTTCGGAACATCACAAGTCTGAGATTCTTTCCAGGGCATTTTGGAGAACATTTACAATTGTATAGTTAGAATTTCCACATTTATAAATCAGTATAAAATCCCATAGTACTTTTTTTTTAGAATTTCTTAGGTGATAGAAATTACCCATTACTAGACCAGAATATATACCTTATAACATATGAATTTCCAATTTTAAAATTTTTAATCTTTATTTATTAAATGCCTAGTCATTATTATAATCGCGCAAAAGATTAGTAGATTTAAATTTAAATAATAACAACAGTGAAGATCAATTATTAGGAACAAAAATAATCATTTTTAAACTTGAAATAAAAAGTGACTTTAGATCCTTATCTCTCATAAGTATAAAATAGACTTTTGGAAAATAAAAAAATAGATAAAATGATACTGTCAGTCTCGCTCTGGTATAATACTACGATTAAGAATTGATACTTTGCTTGAAATGGCTTTAGTCGTGTTTGGTGTCCAGATCTAAATAGCAAGGAATTCTCCAGCCTTCATCTTCTCCTCTCCACTACCTTTAGCCACACAACATACCCCAATTGAGGATGCCATTGTTGCACAGGCTCCAGAAGTTTGGGAGCAATTGGAACTCTTTGTGCAGTATTCACATTGATCTGTCTACATCTGATTTCGAAAAACTATGTGTAATATCCGGGTAACGCCGGGAACAGCTAGTATATTATAATTAGGATAGCTTTTATAAAATAATTAAATGAACCCACAGACATATGAATATTAATAGACGAGAAGTTAAGGACGAGGGGTTAAAACAAGAGTTGCGGGACGAAGAGAGGAAAGCTGACTGTGATTCGTCAATAAATCAATCTGACAGTAAATAGGCATCTCGCATTATAATATCACCATTTAGTTCTTAAAAGTAAAATCTGCTTTTTAATGAATAGACATTTTTACATGGGAGCGCAAATTACTCGCCACGTTATGAACAAATTTGCGAAGTCCAAATTCGGCAAAATAAATTTCTTCTATTTTCAGAGTCGAATATTTCGTTTACGTATTTAGTTAAGACACTTTTATAAATGTTCATAATTTACTTCCCAGCAACCAACCAGCTTTGTGTTTCGCGTCCAGACGTTTCTCGATGTGATAGTATATGTTTCTACAACTGATCCATATTATACGATGTGAATATGCTTAAAATAAAGTAAAATAATGCTTATATATGGAATGTAATACGACAATAGGGTTTAGTCTCTTTTTCACATCTATTTTTACAAGTTTTCATAGCACAAGTCACCATTTTGCCGTGTTATTTCGTAAAATGAACCGATGATGCCTCGACCATAGTTCGCACAAGAATGATGACGTCACGTTTTCTAAATTCACTTGAGGCCATACGCGAGCACAGCCGGCTCCAATGGAACCGGTATGGGGAGTGAGGAATAATACGCTTTTAATCACTTAGGGCAGGTCTACTAATATTCATATGTCTATGGAGCGCGCTTATATTAAAAAAAACGATAATAATTAAGGCGATGCCATACGTAGTAATGCAAAATCATGTGTTTTTGGTTTGAAAATTTGGTCACCTAGAAATGTTTCAGATGCTTTAATTAAATACTGCGAGTAGAATACATCTTGGCCTTTGAGTATTTTTTAGATAAGTCTTTTTATAAGCCCAAAAAAAAATATGTATAAGGCCTATGAAAACTGCTTTAAAGTTCAAAATCTCCTACTTACGAACCCATTTTCGGTTATGATTTTATTGTATAATGTGGCAAATTAAGTTATTTATAAAACATCCACAAAATAAAATAAAAGGCACTTTTTGGCCATGTTTTTTTCTTGCATAAATCAAAACAGGCGGATGGTGTCAAGCGGGAATTTAAACCTTATCGCCATCTACGTAAGGGTTGTTAATGATAGCGGCTCAATTTAAAATATTACACGACGTAGTGCATCGCCTTAAGCGCAAATTGTGAAAATATTTAATAAAACACGACTCGTTTGAAATAGAGCAAAAAATCTATTGAAAAATGCTTTAGTTGCATTTAAAGATACACCGTGAATTTTTTCATTCGTATAACGTATTAAATAACAGAACAAAACGTGTTTTAATAATTTTCGCAGGTTATTTTGCGATTCTTTTCTATCGAGGGAATTTCATATAGTTAACGTTTCAGCGTAAAAAATGTATAGACATTTTATTAAAAAATATCTATTTTTTATTGGTTCTTAAAAACTTAAATTTGATTTTTTTTCCAAAGAAACATCATTATCTCAATGAGAATTCATTTTTTAAAAAATTTTTCCAGCAGGTAGGTACCATAATATTGAAAAAATGAGAACAAGACGACGATTTCACATTTAAAAAAATAATCTTCACTGTGCCATTAAACGGTCACCATCTGCAATCGGAAACGGAACGTACAAACAAATTAACAGACGGATGAAATACTATAAAATCGAGTTAACAAATGATGAATGAAAAGTGTTCGTTGATTTTTGTTTTAATTTTAAATTTGGTCTCTCAGTGCAAATTCAAAATCATAAGGAATGGCGTATGCGATGTCAGGCAGTGTAAGAGGGAGAGAGTGCGCAATGTTGATTGGCTGTCTCGTTTTAATAATTAAAATGTACTACGTCATTGATATTCCTATTTGAAGGTGTCAGTCTGAGTGTAAATTATTCAGTGCGGCTGATGCTATTTCAAGACTCGTCACTCGCGACAATTTCACATTTCAATATAGAAGGCTTTACACACATCCCTACAATCGGAGTCCTCCTGTGGTCATGTACCATTTTCCTTCCCTAAAGATGACATCATGCCCTAAGGTACTTATTTGCTATAAGGGCATTCTGTGTGATGTTAGTGTTTAAAAAAAGTGTAGAATTCATTCACGCCTATTGTTACTTTCGTTAACTACATTTCCTCTCTGATATTTTTTCCATCCTCAAAGATAAATACTGAAATAATTGTTCAGAGTATTGGCACATTGCTAGTCAATCCAAGGGAGCCTGCTATGCCTCATTACAAAGGTCTATCCCATCAAAACCGTGCTTTGGTCAGAGTATTGGAACATTCCTAGTCAATCCAAAAGAGCCTGGTATGCCTCAATACAATGGACTATCCCATCAAAACCGTGCTTTGGTCAGAGTATTGGCACATTGCTAGTCAATTTAAGGGAGCCTGCTATGCCTCAATACAAACGACTATCCCATCAAAACTGTGCTTTCAACAATTCCTCTATTTCTACAAAAAAGAAATTAACTCACTTATTCAAATGTGGATTGGACATTGTTCCGTTTCTTCTGACCTTTATAAAGTTCCTACGCGCTTGACTCCTCAGATTGTACATTTTATGGTCAAACAATTACAAAACTTTAGATCACATTTGTTAGTTTATTAGTTTTTGGATGTCCCTCTGTATAGACAAATATCCTCTCTTTTACTAAGCCGTATTTAAAAATGCCTCCCCTCTAACATTGTCTAACACTATATAAGATAAAAACCTAGTATAACAATAATTATATACTAACTTCACCTAACCTATTTGAAATAATGGCCTTAAATAGTAAAAGACAATCTATATACGACTTGATTTCAAAACATTGACTTTTCTCTACTTTTTTTTATATAATATGCAAATATTATATATTTAAACCTTCCAGAATAAATTATCTAAATGATAGTGGAAACCCTATCAAAATCCGTAGCGTAGTTTAGAAGAACTAAGCACACAAACTGACAGACGCGGATAGCGACTTTATTTTAAACTATTTAGAGATGTCTGTCCTCTCTGACTACTCCTGTGGGGAAACGGTGTTATATTTAGTTAAGTTAGTTAGATAAATAAGTGGTATAATTCATTATAACTCGAAAACATGTCCCAAAAAAAACCCCTCAAAAGCTGAAAATATATTTAACACCTTCTTTGAAAAAAAAGGTACAAGTTTTGTCAACATTTTACATAATTCCACACTGTAATATCGGTGTCGAAAATTCACCACATAGTGTCTACTATAAACGATATGAAAGGTTGTTCTGCCCCCAAATTCGATGGAATTAGGTACAGTTAATCAATCAATCAATACTCCAATACTTAAATCTGGAAATCCAGAAAAAGTAAACAAACTATACCTATATCACTAATCTCAAATATAGCAATGGTGGTCTTAAACCAGGGTGGTTCTAAGAGTATCGTCCACTCCAGAACGTTTCACAAATGTACTTTATTTATTTTTTAATGAATTAACGCAAATACTTTAAAAAATAATATCGTTAATTGTAGCCCTATGACCTACATAAATGTGTCCTCTATATAATAAAATAGAGTGTGCTGAAGTAGACATTTTCTTCGATCTACTTGTGTCTCTTGCTTTTCTTTGTGATATCTATCATTTGAGCGAGCCTTAATATAATTTAAATTTTTTTTTGTTTTTGAATGTTTATTTATCCAAATTTTTGTAATTGTTTGTGAATTGTTTTCACGTAAGTAACAGGAATTTATCAAATCGGTTCCTAACCTAAAATAACAAATAAAATAATGGGATAGTTATATCATACGAAAATATTGAACTACGAGAAAAACGGCCGTGTATTTTTCTAGAACCGATATTTTAGTCGTTTTGTTGATTTTGAAGGAACCGAATGGACCGTGTAAAAAAATACTAGAACCATACTTAAAGCAAAAATGATTTCGTCCGCTTGATACACTGAAGACGCGAATCGAAAGAAGTGTATTGCAGGATATTATTGAATAGATTCGTTATCTGTGGTCAGTTAGCGATATTAATAAACAATTGATAAGTATTAATATTCCGATAGCACCAAATAAGCTTCGATCAACTGTCGATATACAAAATACATCTTTTTTAAACAATGTCGTTCGTTTTGCGAAATTAAAGAAATAAAGAAGGGAATTGAACAACCGAAGCTCTTAGAGTTGAATGAAAGATCTCACTAATTAATTAACTCCCTTTTAAGTGTCAAAAGATAAATGAAAACTGCCAATGCATATTTAGAATAAAATTTAAATTGTCAATTTATTAATATTTTTAAGTACCTTTTTGACGTTCAACGTTTTGGAATGTAAATTCATAGACAATACCTCCAGTATTGTGCCAGCGTATATCGCTTTATTATTTATTGCATTATCAATATCGGTTTGGTTATCGACAGCGCCACCGTGCTCAGGAAATCGAAATCACGCATATCGGTCCGATATTGTAAAGTTCTCAATTTCACCGTGTTAAACAGCTAGAATTAAGCAAATCAATTCTATATTTTAGTTAACCTTTCTGTCAGCGTTACAGTATGCAACCACAGGGCAAATGTATAGATTGTGGAGTGTACTTATCTATCTAGAAGTGATATCTATTTCTTTGGTCGGTATTTCGGTAAAATAAGTTTATAAATTAATGTTGGTTTCGGTGTTTAGTTTTGATGTAACCGTCAAGTGTCGCATAGCAAGACAGCTGTAAAGATTAGTGGGATTTTTTTGTAGATTTTCATTGCCAGCAGAATTAAGACCCAAAACGCATCGAGCGTATTCCGCGATTCCTCTCTCGATATGTCCCTTAAGAAGCGAAAAATTCAAAACATGATAAAACGTACGTTTCGTGGTATGTTTCGCGCGTAAATCCAGTTACGCCCGGTATTTCATCATAGTAATTAGATAAATTATTGTGATTATGGTGTTTAGTTTTAGTGTAGCCTTGTAACTTTACTTGTTAGAAGCCAACTAGAATTTAACACCGCCATTTGGAGTCCTTACTACAGTGTACATGAGAATTCCCTTGAGCGAGTCCAACATAAATTTTTACGTTATATTAATTTTAAATTGGGAATATTCATCGAAAACATTAATTACCCTTCTCTGTTACAATTATTGGGACTCGATACATTAAAAGAAAGAAGAATTTGTTTTGACCTATTTTATTTATTTAAAATCGTTACCAACCTGTTGAACTCCCCTGAACTTCTTTCGCTAATATGTTTCCGTGTACCTAGTCGATCAGTTCGTTTCAAATTACCCTATCATTGCAACAATACAGGATCTAACGCTGAACTCAATTCCATAATGAATCGCCTACATGTACTTGGTAATAAATATGTTTTGGATGAACCTATAAACATTGCTAATTTAACCTCATACAAACACTACTTAATTAAAACTGTCTGTCAGCGCTTCTCAGATTGACTATAATCAAATAAAGTTTTAAAGTATTAATTTCTTAACACTCATTACATAATTTCCGAGATTTATAATATGTTGTATTGTATTTATAAAAACCTAATCATTGTACTTTTTTATGTTGATACTACTATTTATATTGTTCTCTTTTATGTATTTTATATTAAAATATTTTTTTATCAATGTATATTCTGTATTCATATGTAAAACAAATGTTATTCTTTTGCAAAAGCCGTTATAATCGACGTAAATAAATAAATAACTAAATAACTACCGGGTACCAAACCCCGTCGTTTCAATTAATATTAATTGAGTTTTAGTGTGGATTTGATTTGACTCCATAATGGCCACTTCCCCACAATCAACACATCTGCTCTGATGATGGACATTGTGACTCTGTCGAAACGTTGGCAAACATAATAAAATCGGCGCAAAATACTTTTTCTAGGAATTAACTGTTCTGTGGGTGGATGCAAAAGTAAAATACTATTTCTAGGAATTAACTGTTCTGTGGGTGGATGCAAAAGAAAAATACTATTTCTAGGAATTAACTGTTCTGTGGGTGGATGCAAAAGAAAAATACTATTTCTAGGAATTAACTGTTCTGTGGGTGGATGCAAAAGAAAAATACTATTTCTAGGAATTAACTGTTCTGTGGGTGGATGCAAAAGAAAAATACTATTTCTAGGAATTAACTGTTCTGTGGGTGGATGCAAAAGAAAAATACTATTTCTAGGAATTAACTGTTCTGTGGGTGGATGCAAAAGAAAAATACTATTTCTAGGAATTAACTGTTCTGTGGGTGGATGCAAAAGAAAAATACTATTTCTAGGAATTAACTGTTCTGTGGGTGGATGCAAAAGAAAAATACTATTTCTAGGAATTAACTGTTCTGTGGGTGGATGCAAAAGAAAAATACTATTTCTAGGAATTAACTGTTCTGTGGGTGGATGCGAAAGAAAAATACAATTTCTAGGAATTAACTGTTCTGTGGGTGGATGCAAAAGAAAAATACTATTTCTAGGAATTAACTGTTCTGTGGGTGGATGCAAAAGAAAAATACTATTTCTAGGAATTAACTGTTCTGTGGGTGGATGCAAAAGAAAAATACTATTTCTAGGAATTAACTGTTCTGTGGGTGGATGCAAAAGAAAAATACTATTTCTAGGAATTAACTGTTCTGTGGGTGGATGCAAAAGAAAAATACTATTTCTAGGAATTAACTGTTCTGTGGGTGGATGCAAAAGAAAAATACTATTTCTAGGAATTAACTGTTCTGTGGGTGGATGCAAAAGAAAAATACTATTTCTAGGAATTAACTGTTCTGTGGGTGGATGCAAAAGAAAAATACTATTTCTAGGAATTAACTGTTCTGTGGGTGGATGCAAAAGAAAAATACTATTTCTAGGAATTAACTGTTCTGTGGGTGGATGCAAAAGAAAAATACTATTTCTAGGAATTAACTGTTCTGTGGGTGGATGCAAAAGAAAAATACTATTTCTAGGAATTAACTGTTCTGTGGGTGGATGCAAAAGAAAAATACTATTTCTAGGAATTAACTGTTATATGGGTGGATGCAAAAAAATACTATTTCTAGGAATTAACTGTTCTGTGGGTGGATGCAAAAGAAAAATACTATTTCTAGGAATTAACTGTTATGTGGGTGGATGCAAAAGAAAAATACTATTTCTAGGAATTAACTGTTCTGTGGGTGGATGCAAAAAAAAATACTATTTCTAGGAATTAACTGTTCTGTGGGTGGATGCAAAAGAAAAATACTATTTCTAGGAATTAACTGTTATGTGGGTGGATGCAAAAGAAAAATACTATTTCTAGGAATTAACTGTTCTGTGGGTGGATGCAAAAGAAAAATACTATTTCTAGGAATTAACTGTTCTGTGGGTGGATGCAAAAGAAAAATACTATTTCTAGGAATTAACTGTTCTGTGGGTGGATGCAAAAGAAAAATACTATTTCTAGGAATTAACTGTTCTGTGGGTGGATGCAAAAGAAAAATACTATTTCTAGGAATTAACTGTTCTGTGGGTGGATGCAAAAGAAAAATACTATTTCTAGGAATTAACTGTTCTGTGGGTGGATGCAAAAGAAAAATACTATTTCTAGGAATTAACTGTTCTGTGGGTGGATGCAAAAGAAAAATACTATTTCTAGGAATTAACTGTTCTGTGGGTGGATGCAAAAGAAAAATACTATTTCTAGGAATTAACTGTTCTGTGGGTGGATGCAAAAGAAAAATACTATTTCTAGGAATTAACTGTTCTGTGGGTGGATGCAAAAGAAAAATACTATTTCTAGGAATTAACTGTTCTGTGGGTGGATGCAAAAGAAAAATACTATTTCTAGGAATTAACTGTTCTGTGGGTGGATGCAAAAGAAAAATACTATTTCTAGGAATTAACTGTTCTGTGGGTGGATGCAAAAGAAAAATACTATTTCTAGGAATTAACTGTTCTGTGAGGGGATGCAAAAGAAAAATACTATTTCTAGGAATTAACTGTTCTGTGGGTGGATGCAAAAGAAAAATACTATTTCTAGGAATTAACTGTTCTGTGAGGGGATGCAAAAGAAAAATACTATTTCTAGGAATTAACTGTTCTGTGGGTGGATGCAAAAGAAAAATACTATTTCTAGGAATTAACTGTTCTGTGAGGGGATGCAAAAGAAAAATACTATTTCTAGGAATTAACTGTTCTGTGGGTGGATGCAAAAGAAAAATACTATTTCTAGGAATTAACTGTTCTGTGAGGGGATGCAAAAGAAAAATACTATTTCTAGGAATTAACTGTTCTGTGGGTGGATGCAAAAGAAAAATACTATTTCTAGGAATTAACTGTTCTGTGAGGGGATGCAAAAGAAAAATACTATTTCTAGGATTTAACTGTTCTGTGGGTGGATGCAAAAGAAAAATACTATTTCTAGGAATTAACTGTTCTGTGAGGGGATGCAAAAGAAAAATACTATTTCTAGGAATTAACTGTTCTGTGGGTGGATGCAAAAGAAAAATACTATTTCTAGGAATTAACTGTTCTGTGGGTGGATGCAAAAGAAAAATACTATTTCTAGGAATTAACTGTTCTGTGGGTGGATGCAAAAGAAAAATACTATTTCTAGGAATTAACTGTTCTGTGGGTGGATGCAAAAGAAAAATACTATTTCTAGGAATTAACTGTTCTGTGAGGGGATGCAAAAGAAAAATACTATTTCTAGGAATTAACTGTTCTGTGGGTGGATGCAAAAGAAAAATACTATTTCTAGGAATTAACTGTTCTGTGAGGGGATGCAAAAGAAAAATACTATTTCTAGGAATTAACTGTTCTGTGGGTGGATGCAAAAGAAAAATACTATTTCTAGGAATTAACTGTTCTGTGAGGGGATGCAAAAGAAAAATACTATTTCTAGGAATTAACTGTTCTGTGGCTGGATGAAAAAGAAAAATACTATTTCTAGGAATTAACTGTTCTGTAGGTGGATTCAAAAAAAAAATACTATTTCTAGGAAATAACTGTTCTGTGGGTGAATGCAAAAGAAAAATACTATTTCTAGGAATTAACTGTTCTGTGGGTGGATGAAAAGGAAAAATACTATTTCTAGGAATTAACTGTTCTGTGGGTGGATGCAAAAGAAAAATACTATTTCTAGGAATTAACTGTTATGTGGGTGGATGCAAAAGAAAAATACTATTTCTAGGAATTAACTGTTATATGGGTGGATGCAAAAAAATACTATTTCTAGGAATTAACTGTTATATGGGTGGATGCAAAAAAATACTATTTCTAGGAATTAACTGTTATGTGGGTGGATGCAAAAGAAAAATACTATTTCTAGGAATTAACTGTTCTGTGAGGGGATGCAAAAGAAAAATACTATTTCTAGGAATTAACTGTTCTGTGGCTGGATGAAAAAGAAAAATACTATTTCTAGGAATTAACTGTTCTGTAGGTGGATTCAAAAAAAAAATACTATTTCTAGGAAATAACTGTTCTGTGGGTGAATGCAAAAGAAAAATACTATTTCTAGGAATTAACTGTTCTGTGGGTGGTTGCAAAAGAAAAATACTATTTCTAGGAATTAACTGTTCTGTGGGTGGATGCAAAAGAAAAATACTATTTCTAGGAATTAACTGTTCTGTGGGTGGATGAAAAGGAAAAATACTATTTCTAGGAATTAACTGTTCTGTGGGTGGATGCAAAAGAAAAATACTATTTCTAGGAATTAACTGTTATGTGGGTGGATGCAAAAGAAAAATACTATTTCTAGGAATTAACTGTTCTGTGAGGGGATGCAAAAGAAAAATACTATTTCTAGGAATTAACTGTTCTGTGGGTGGATGCAAAAGAAAAATACTATTTCTAGGAATTAACTGTTCTGTGAGGGGATGCAAAAGAAAAATACTATTTCTAGGATTTAACTGTTCTGTGGGTGGATGCAAAAGAAAAATACTATTTCTAGGAATTAACTGTTCTGTGAGGGGATGCAAAAGAAAAATACTATTTCTAGGAATTAACTGTTCTGTGGGTGGATGCAAAAGAAAAATACTATTTCTAGGAATTAACTGTTCTGTGGGTGGATGCAAAAGAAAAATACTATTTCTAGGAATTAACTGTTCTGTGGGTGGATGCAAAAGAAAAATACTATTTCTAGGAATTAACTGTTCTGTGGGTGGATGCAAAAGAAAAATACTATTTCTAGGAATTAACTGTTCTGTGAGGGGATGCAAAAGAAAAATACTATTTCTAGGAATTAACTGTTCTGTGGGTGGATGCAAAAGAAAAATACTATTTCTAGGAATTAACTGTTCTGTGAGGGGATGCAAAAGAAAAATACTATTTCTAGGAATTAACTGTTCTGTGGGTGGATGCAAAAGAAAAATACTATTTCTAGGAATTAACTGTTCTGTGAGGGGATGCAAAAGAAAAATACTATTTCTAGGAATTAACTGTTCTGTGGCTGGATGAAAAAGAAAAATACTATTTCTAGGAATTAACTGTTCTGTAGGTGGATTCAAAAAAAAAATACTATTTCTAGGAAATAACTGTTCTGTGGGTGAATGCAAAAGAAAAATACTATTTCTAGGAATTAACTGTTCTGTGGGTGGATGAAAAGGAAAAATACTATTTCTAGGAATTAACTGTTCTGTGGGTGGATGCAAAAGAAAAATACTATTTCTAGGAATTAACTGTTATGTGGGTGGATGCAAAAGAAAAATACTATTTCTAGGAATTAACTGTTATATGGGTGGATGCAAAAAAATACTATTTCTAGGAATTAACTGTTATATGGGTGGATGCAAAAAAATACTATTTCTAGGAATTAACTGTTATGTGGGTGGATGCAAAAGAAAAATACTATTTCTAGGAATTAACTGTTCTGTGAGGGGATGCAAAAGAAAAATACTATTTCTAGGAATTAACTGTTCTGTGGCTGGATGAAAAAGAAAAATACTATTTCTAGGAATTAACTGTTCTGTAGGTGGATTCAAAAAAAAAATACTATTTCTAGGAAATAACTGTTCTGTGGGTGAATGCAAAAGAAAAATACTATTTCTAGGAATTAACTGTTCTGTGGGTGGTTGCAAAAGAAAAATACTATTTCTAGGAATTAACTGTTCTGTGGGTGGATGCAAAAGAAAAATACTATTTCTAGGAATTTACTGTTATGTGGGTGGATGCAAAAGAAAAATACTATTTCTAGGAATTAACTGTTATATGGGTGGATGCAAAAAAATACTATTTCTAGGAATTAACTGTTATATGGGTGGATGCAAAAAAATACTATTTCTAGGAATTAACTGTTATGTGGGTGGATGCAAAAGAAAAATACTATTTCTAGGAATTAACTGTTCTGTGGGTGGATGCAAAAAAAAATACTATTTCTAGGAATTAACTGTTCTGTGGGTGGATTCAAAAGAAAAATACTATTTCTAGGAATTAACTGTTATGTGGGTGGATGCAAAAGAAAAATACTATTTCTAGGAATTAACTGTTCTGTGGGTGGATGCAAAAGAAAAATACTATTTCTAGGAATTAACTGTTCTCTGGGTGGATGCAAAAGAAAAATACTATTTCTAGGAATTAACTGTTCTGTGGGTGGATGCAAAAGAAAAATACTATTTCTAGGAATTAACTGTTCTGTGGGTGGATGCAAAAGAAAAATACTATTTCTAGGAATTAACTGTTCTCTGGGTGGATGCAAAAGAAAAATACTATTTCTAGGAATTAACTGTTCTGTGGGTGGATGCAAAAGAAAAATACTCTTTCTAGGAATTAACTGTTCTGTGGGTGGATGCAAAAGAAAAATAATCACAGGCTCGAATTGTAAAATAAGGTTTAATTTATAGCAAGTATAATTGAATTCATACGCACACATTGTAGAGCGGATCAACAGAGAAAGGAGTACCAGAAAATAAGGTTTAATTTATAGTATAATTGAATTCATACACACACATTGTAGAGCAGATCAACAGAGAAAGGAGTACCAGAAAATAAGGTTTAATTTATAGTATAATCGAATTCATACGCACACATTGTAGAGCAGATCAACAGAGAAAGGAGTACCAGAAAATAAGGTTTAGTTTATAGTATAATTGAATTCATACGCACACATTGCAGAGCAGATCAACAGAGAAAGGAGTACCAGAAAATAAGGTTTAATTTATAGTATAATTGAATTCATACGCACACATTGTAGAGCGGATCAACAGAGAAAGGAGTACCAGAAAATATTTGATGCAGAAGCGAATGGTAAAATAAGTCGGGGACACATGACTGAATGTAGAAATGAGATCCCTGAGGGGTGTGTGTGGTAAAATCAAGTTTGCAGGAAACTCCATCGATTGAGGACTGAACACCGTTGGCGCTAACTAAAAAGAAAACGTCTTTCGTTCGTTACCAGGCATCATCTATGTTATTTTCTCTGCTTAATTATTATAGCACCTCAAGATCTACACGACGAAGCACGAATAACTCATATAAACCTTTCCGATGCGGAGTTATGACTGAATCATTGGTCACGCAGAGTAAATTGCAAGACTCTTGTGTATTTATCACGTTTTTTACCAACATATTACGGAATCGATTACAAATTTGAGGTAAACGTAAGTATAAAAGGTGATCTATACGGAAGACATGTCTTGAATTCATCTTTATTCTATCACTTATGCCGTGTTTGGTTAATAGATCTGAACTGTCAGGTATTCCCTAACCTTACTGTTTCTCATCTCCTTTCATTCCCCACTTCCTTCGGCTTCACAAAAAATCCCGATTGGGGTTTTGTAAAACACGAAAACAAAATTTGTCAAACTATGTTTACACGGTACAACCCTGTGCTGCGATTCTGGCAGTAATATTATTAAGCCAGATTTACCGCATAATACGTCACAGAGTTAAGAAACGACCCAAACATCACATTTCCCCCTAACCCTCCCCTTGCCCGTCTCCACCCAATATTCCATTTGTCGCCCCGTTGATTCCAGATACATATAGACGGCTGGGAAAATTATTACCGATTCTAACAAACGTTTTTAGTGCGTTCCTAACTAACTAACAAACTAACCAACACGCCGTTTCCCGGTAGGGTTAGGCAGAGAGGAAGGACAACTAAACAACTAGGTCTAGACTAACATTTCTTGCTTCGGTCACATTCATACATCATCTCATAAGTACTATCATTTTTTTACATTAACTCTAGAAGTTTTCGACTGTGAATGATAGAAGAAGTTCCCGACTGTGATTGATAGAAGAAGTCCCCGACTGTGAATGATATAAGAAGTTCCCGACTGTGATTGATAGAAGAAGTCCCCGACTGTGAATGAAATAAGAAGTCTTCGACTGTAATTGATAGAAGAATTCCCCGAAAGTTGATTCTATAAGAAGTCTCCGACTGTGATTGATAGAAGAAGTCCCTGACTGTGAATGATATAAGAAGTCTCCGACTATGATTGATAGAAGAAGTCACCGACTGTGAATGATATAAGAAGTCTTCGACTGTGATTGATAGAAGAAGTCCCCGACTAAGAATGATATAAATAGCCTCCGACTCTGATTGATAGAAGAAGTCACCGACTGTGAATGATATAAGAAGTCTCCGACTGTGATTGATAGAAGAAGTACCCGACTAAGAATGATATAAGAAGTCTCCGACTGTGATTGATAGAAGAAATTCCCGACTGTGAATGATACAAGAAGTCTCCGACTGTGATTGTTAGAAGAAGTCCCCGACTGTGAATGATATAAGAAGTCTCCGACTGTGATTGAGAGAAGTCGCCTACTAAGAATGATATAAGAATTATCCGACTGTGATTGATAGAGGAAGTCCCCGACTGTGATTGAAAGAAGAAGTCTCCGACAGTGATTGATAGAAGAAGTCCCCGACTGTGAATGATATAAGAAGTCTCCGACTATGATTGATAGAAGAAGTCACCGACTGAGAATGATATAAGAAGTCTCCGACTGTGATTGAGAAAAGTCCCCGACTGTGAATGATATAAGAAGTCTCCGACTGTGATTGAAAGAAGTCCCCGACTAAGAATGATATAAGAAGTCCCCGACTGTGATTGAAAGAAGAAGTCACCGACTAGGAATGATAGAAAAAGTCCCCGACTGTGAATGGTATAAGAAGTCCCCGACTGTAAATGATATAAGAAGTCTCCGACCGTGATTGATAGAAGAAGTCCACGACTATGAATTATATAAGAAGTCTCCGACTGTAATTGATAGAAGAAGTCCCCGACTGTGAATGATATAAGAAGTCCCCGACTGTGATTGAAAGAAGAAGTCCCCGAATGTGAATGATATAAGAAGTCTCCGACTGTGATTGATAGAAGAAGTCCCCGACTGTGAATGATATAAGAAGTCTCCTACAGTGATTGATAGAGGAAGTCCCCGACTGTGATTAAAAGAAGAAGTCCCCGACTGTGAATGAAATAAGAAGTCTTCGACTGTAATTGATAGAAGAATTCCCCGAATGTAAATTCTATAAGAAGTCTCCGACTGTGATTGAAAGAAGAAGTCCCTGACTGTGAATGATATAAGAAGTCTCCGACTATGATTGATAGAAGAAGTCACCGAATGTGAATGATATAAGAAGTCTCCGACTGTGATTGATAGAAGAAGTCCCCGACTAAGAATGATATAAATAGTCTCCGACTCTGATTGATAGAAGAAATCACCGACTGTGAATGATATAAGAAGTCTCCGACTGTGATTGATAGAAGAAGTACCCGACTAAGAATGATATAAAAAATCTCCGACTGTGATTGATAGAAGAAGTCCACGACTGTGAATGATATAAGAAGTCTCCGACTGTGATTGATAGAAGAAATTCCCGACTGTGAATGATATAAGAAGTCTCCGACTGTGATTGTTAGAAGAAGTCCCCGACTGTGAATGATATCAGAAGTCTCCGACTGTGATTGATAGAAGAAGTCCCCGACTGTGAATGATATAAGAAGTCTTCGACTGTGATTGATAGAAGAAGTCCCCGACTAAGAATGATATAAATAGCCTCCGACTCTGATTGATAGAAGAAGTCACCGACTGTGAATGATATAAGAAGTCTCCGACTGTGATTGATAGAAGAAGTACCCGACTAAGAATGATATAAGAAGTCTCCGACTGTGATTGATAGAAGAAATTCCCGACTGTGAATGATACAAGAAGTCTCCGACTGTGATTGTTAGAAGAAGTCCCCGACTGTGAATGATATAAGAAGTCTCCGACTGTGATTGAGAGAAGTCGCCTACTAAGAATGATATAAGAATTATCCGACTGTGATTGATAGAGGAAGTCCCCGACTGTGATTGAAAGAAGAAGTCCCCGACTGTGAATGAAATAAGAAGTCTCCGACTGTGATTGATAGAAGAAGTCCCCGACTGTGAATGATATAAGAAGTCTCCGACTATGATTGATAGAAGAAGTCACCGACTGTGAATAATGTAAAATGTCTCCGACTGTAATTGATAAAAGAATTCCTCGACTGTAAATGATATTAAAAGTCCCCGACTAAGAAAGATAGAAGAAGTCCCCGACTGTGAATGATATAAGAAGTCTCCGACTGTGATTGAAAGAAGATGTCCCCGACTGTGAATGAAATAAGAAGTTTCCGACTGTGATTGATAGTAGAAGTCTCCGACTGTGAATTATATAAGAAGTCTCCGACTATGATTGATAGAGGAAGTCCCCGACTGTGATTGAAAGAAGAAGTGCCCGACTGTGAATGATATAAGAAGTCTCCGTATGTGATTGATAGAAGAAGTCTCCGACTGTGATTGAAAGAAGATGTCACCGACTGTGAATGAAATAAGAAGTCTCTGACTATGATTGATAGAAGAAGTCGACGACTGTGAATGATATAAGAAGTCTCCGACTGTGATTGATAGAAGAAGTCACCGACTGTGAATGAAATAAGAAGTCTCCGACTGTGATTAATAGAAGAAGTCCCCGACTGTGAATGATATTAGAAGTCTCCGACTGTAATTGAGAGAAGTCGCCTTCTAAGAATGATATAAGATCTCTCCGACTGTGATTGATAGAGGAAGTCCCCGACTGTGATTGATAGAAGAAGTCCCCGACTGTTAATGATATAAGAAGTCTCCGACTGTGATTGATAGAAGACGTCCCTGACTGTGAATTATATAAGAAGTCTCCGACTGTGATTGATAGAGGAAGTCCCTGACTGTGATTGAAAGAAGAAGTGCCCGACTGTGAATGATATAAGAAGTCTCCGTATGTGATTGATAGAAGAAGTCCACGACTGTGAATGATATAAGAAGTCTCCGACTGTGATTGAGAAAAGTCCCCATTTGTGAATGAAATAAGAAGTCTCCGACTGTGATTGATAGAAGAAGTCTCCGACTGTGATTGATATAAGAAGTCTCCGACTATGATTGATAGAAGAAGTCACCGACTGTGAATAATGTAAAATGTCTCCGACTGTAATTGATAAAAGAATTCCTCGACTGTAAATGATATTAAAAGTCCCCGACTAAGAAAGATAGAAGAAGTCCCCGACTGTGAATGATATTAGAAGTCTCCGACTGTGATTGAAAGAAGATGTCCCCGACTGTGAATGAAATAAGAAGTTTCCGACTGTGATTGATAGTAGAAGTCCCCGACTGTTATTGAAAGAAGAAGTCCCCTACTGTGAATGAAATAAGAAGTTTCCGACTGTGATTGATAGTAGAAGTCTCCGACTGTGAATTGTATAAGAAGTCTCCGACTGTGATTGATAGAGGAAGTCCCCGACTGTGATTGAAAAAAAGAAGTGCCCGACTGTGAATGATATAAGAAGTCTCCGACTCTGATTGAGAAAAGTCCCCGACTGTGAATGATATAAGAAGTCTCCAACTTTGATTGAAAAAAGTCCCCGACTAAAAACGATATAAGAAGTCCCCGACTGTGATTGAAAGAAGAAGTCCAGGACTGTGATTGAGGAAAGTCCCCGACTGTGAATGATATAAGAAGTCTCCAATGTGATTGATAGAAGAAGTCTCCGACTGTGATTGAAAGAGAAAGTCCCCGACTGTGAATGAAATAAGAAGTCTCTGACTATGATTGATAGAAGAAGTCGACGACTGTAAATGATATAAGAAGTCTCCGACTATGATTGAAAGAAGAAATCCCCGACTGAGAATAATATAAAAAGTCTCCGACTGTAATTGATAAAAGAATTCCTCGACTGTAAATGATATAAAAAGTCCCCGACTAAGAATGATAGAAGAAGTCCCCGACTGTGAATGATATAAGAAGTCTCCGACTGTGATTGAAAGAAGAAGTCCCCGACTGTTAATGAAATAAGAAGTTTCCGACTGTGATTGATAGTAGAAGTCTCCGACTGTGAATTACATAAGAAGTCTCCGACTGTGATTGATAGAAGAAGTCCCCGACTGTGATTGAAAGAAGAAGTCCCCGACTGTGAATGAAATAAGAAGTCTCTGACTGTGATTGATAGAAGAAGTCCCCGACTGTGAATGATATAAGAAGTCTCCGACTATGATTGAAAGAAGAAGTCCCCGACTGTGAATAATATAAAAAGTCTCCGACTGTCATTGATAGAAGAATTCCTCGACTGTAAATGATATAAGAAGTCCCCGACTAAGAATGATAGAAGTAGTCCCCGACTGTGAATGACATAAGAAGTCTCCGACTGTGATTGATAGAAGAAGTCCCCGACTAAGAATGATATATTTAGTCTCCGACTGTGATTGATAGAAGAAGTCCCCGACTGTGAATGATATAATATTTCTCCGACTGTGAATGATATAAGTAGTCTCCGACTGTGAATGATAGAAGAAGTCCCCGACTGTGAATGTTATAAGAAGTCTCCAACTGTGAATGATATAAGAAGTCTCCGACTGTGATTGAAAGAAGAAGTCCCCGACTTTGAATGATTTAAGATGTCTCCGACTGTGATATATAGAAGAAGTCCCCGACTGTGAATGATATAAGAAGTCTCCGACTATGATATACAGAGGAAGTCCCCGACTGTGATTGAAAGACGAAGTCCCCGACTGTGAATGATGTAAGAAGTCTCCGACTGTGATTGATAGAAGAAGTCCCCGAGGGTGAATGATAGAAGAAGTCCCCGACTGTGAATGATATAAAAAGTCTCTGACTGTGATTGATAGAAGAAGTCTCCGACTGTGAATGATTTAAGAAGTCTCCGACTGTGATTGATAGAAGCACATAGCTATATGCCACAAAACATCTAAGCGTCACATCAGCCTTGCATTTCTTTACACACATACGCCTCCGGGATCTCATTTCTACAGCATTCTGTCTACTTTCATCCTTTCTGTGCCTGTTCCAAGCCTCACTTCCAGACATCAGGATAGGTACCAGCACTCCATTGTGGACTGCCGCTTCGCTTCTTTGTACAATTAACATATGTGGTAGAACAGTGTACGATCGTTCGGAAGTGTGAATCGTAGAGAGTAAGATTAAGAAAGAGACGCCTGGTTTCAGATCATGTAGAGCGAATGATCCTTGGAGTATAAGGAACATTTGACTGACAAAAGAAGTCTGACACGATGACATGAACTAGATACTGAAGTCGGGTCATGTCAAGAGTCAGAATAATAGCATGTATGAATGTGAATGAGGCAAAGAGTGCGTGCCAGGTCTGAGTTTTTTAAATGTACAATATTGTTAGTTAGCTAGTTCTAGTGCGCTATTTTTAATAAATCATAATTTTTCAACTTCTGGATCAGAGAGGAAAAACAATTCCCATTTACGAAAAAGTTTTTTCAAATTTTAACCCAAGAAGATACAAGTTCATAAATTTTAAAGGTTCGGGTTCAAAGACAAGTCGACACCACGTTTCTTAATGGTAGTTTTACACGATCATTATTTTCGTATTCACGACTTCATGCAGATAGTTGTCATTAAAGAATAAATAATAGTTTTGGACGGCATTGAATTGTAAAAAATAGCAAATCCTTGAACATAACCATTATATATCACATGAAAGCATCTGTAATTTACATTTGAATTTAAAAATCATCAAACATAAAGATTTAAATGATTTTCAACAATTTATTAAATTTTCATCTGTAATTCTAAGATTTGTATGTGGGTACTGAAGTTAAACCCTACTTAATAATAATCACCATTAAACCATAAATTAATTAAAAAATCTAACTATCTCAATGACAATTCTTTTTCAAACTTTCTTCAAGCAGGGAGGTACCATTACATTAAAAAATAATGTACACAATAAATTGCATATAAACACGATGATTCCAAATTTGAAAAAATAATTTTTACTTAACCATTAAAACGGCCACTATCTTGTAACGGAAACGGAAGGTGCAAACAAATTTACGGAGAGATGAAATGCAAAATAGTCGATTTAATACAGGACTTCTAAACATTCCCGTATTACATGGTTACGTAAAACAATGGCAGACCACGTTGAGGAAAATAATTTCCCTCAGGGCTTACATCATCTTTAGGGATGCTATGTAAAGCGTCTTTTTGAGGATAGGAAGGAGGGAATATGAGTCTTAAATAGACGGCGAGCTATTAAATTTAAGAACGATTCGCAAAAACGACCCATTCTCATCTAAAAAATGCCGACTACGTACAAATACTCGGCGTTCGTTTGACGTGTTTTCCAGATATGCACCAGTGCCAAAGGAATCAATGACACTAGTTCCGTGGAGCATCTTTCATTGAAATACCGGTAAAACAAGTACAACTGTACAACAATCCATATGAAAATCTAAATTCAAATCCCGGAGTGCGCAAGTAAATATATAATATACTTGCGGCACTTTCCATAATGGAATATACTCTCATCAGTGTAAGACAACCATTCTCAAATGAAACTTGAAAAGGCTTTCGCCGTGTTTGGTGACTCGATCTGAATAGCCAGGTACTCCCCTTTTACTCTTCCTCACGTCTTTACCTTCCCCACTGCCATCAGCCTCTCAAGATACCCCATATTGTGCGGTATTCACATAAAAAAACGATATATTAAACCATTTTGAAACTGGACGGAAAAAATGCATCGTGTAAAACACCCATTTCTGTTTATTTTTCTCGCTTCTTTTTGAAAATCGTTTAAATCTCTCCTCAAATAAGCTGTCGAAGCTAAAAATAATCTTTAAAAAAACTTCTAAGGGTCTACTTTATCTCCACCCTTTTCATGTTCCGGGAGCTAGCTTGAGGTAAGCACCAGCAAAAAAGGACCCATTATTCAACATCGACCCCTGCATTTGACACCGCTTTGCAGGGGTAGTAAACTAAAGACATTTATCGAAAACAACGATTATATTTTTTGGACATGAAGATAATAGTAATAAAATATTTGAATATAAATTTTTAATTTAACCTATCCCTTACTGTGATAAGATAAAAATCCACGCGTTCCGGTGGTGTGTAGTCAATACACATCTCAAAATAAGCGATTTAATATCGGAAAAATATAAATATTCATAGCTAATCGCTTATATTTATTATATTTTATGTAAAAAGTGATAATAATTGTAATTTAATTGCTGAAAACATGAAAAAAACCATCGGCAGATGCTAAAAAAACGTGCAATGGGTCCACATCTAACGACGGTCCGCGACCGACTGGCTGGCGGCTGGCACACGCACAGCTATGCGGTCGTAGGTATCGATGGTCTAAATCTAAATACAACTGTCGACGTGTGGATTTCTCATGTTCCCGCATAGCGAACTAAAGCGGGACATCAATAGCGTGTCATTTCTTCGCACACTCTTCGCGTAGCAGTATCACACGGTTGATTGTATTGGTGTATTTGTTCCCGATTTTTAACAAAAATCTCTGATTTTTAATTGAATTTGAAAACTATGTAAAACATTATTTTTTAATTCAGTGCATAAATGTATAACGGAGGAATACCTAAAATCTGAACCCATAATTTATTATATTTATAGAGTTATTAAAGTTGTTAGAAGCAATGGGTTGTAAATAAACACCACAGATGAGGAATGGTTAAACACTGTTATTTTTAGAGACAATCTGAATCACTTTATTTATAGTCACTATAAATAGACACTTTTTACAGGGTTTTAAAACACTAAATACAGGCCGGTTCCTGTTCTTCCTTAGGAAAAGTAAAACCTTTGATTGTTTTCGAGCAAGAGGGAGTTTTTAAGGAATTCTACCTTTTTATATGAAAGAATGTTTACAAATACATGGACACTTTCAAATTCAACTAGGAGTAGAACAGGAGATTGTTTTTACCGACGTGATTTAACTAGCAGAGAACCTTTCATAATTAATATGACCTAAAATTCACAGGTGGCACTGGTATATATTCAATTAAAATAATACAGTAATCATCATCACAAGTAAGAACAAAGTTTCAAACAACTAACTAACCATCACGCCGTTTCCTCGCAGGGATAGGCAGAGAAGACGGACCGCCAAACAACTCGGTCACACTACACACTTCTTGCCTCATTCACATTCATACATACTCTTCTATCAAGTATCTGATTCAATTGATCGGGACATCTCTTCCTCGGGCGTCCCCGACTTCTGCTACCATTCGCATTTGGTCAGAATATATCATATCCTAACCTATAATGGTTTAACTCTATAAGTAACAATCCAATAAAAAAGTCAATAGATGTCGCACATTACAATAAAAATTGAAATATTTTTCCAAGACACTATCTAGATTGCACTTTGTTTGGTAATAATCTTGCAATCATACGTAAAGATTAAGAAAATTAAGATAATGTTAGTAGTTCCAAGACGAAGTATGTTACAGTTATATTTGAACAAAGGAAATAGGGTCGGTTTAGCTTAGTGGTACAGCAGCGCCCCGGCAAGGCTAAGGTCCTGAGTACAATTTCTAAATGCAACCGAATCCTTTTTGTTATTTGTCTAATCTAGAACGAGCTGCAAATATTTATTTAAGCTTTTGTGAAAAAACAAAAAACCCGCACAAATTGAACGTGTTGTTTTTGCTTACCAACCCTGATAAGCCTTTACGTTTTACGCCTGGGGTTAGGTGCATATCAAACATTACATATGCATGACGCAGTGGCGTACAGTCCATAAATGATAAAATGCAGTTTTTACCCTAAGAAAAACGATACTAAACTAACTAAATAACTAACTAACCCTCACGCCGTTTCGGTAGGCAGAGAGGACGGACCGTCAAACCACTCGGTCACACCACACACTCATACTCTTATATTATCTGATTCACTCGATTGTTTCATGTCTTCCTCGGGCTTTCCCGACTTCTTCTACTATATTTTCTTTACACAGATTTCCTTAGTCTTGCCGTAATTGCAAATTTTCACATTTTTCACGTAGTTTTACCACACGTACGCCTTCAGGGATCTCATTCCTACAGCATTCAGTCTACTTTCATTCTTTCTCTGCCAGTTCCATGCCTTACTTCCATACATCAGGGTAGGTACCAGCACTCCGTTGTGGACTGCTGCATATAATGCTGACACCACCTGCGTTCAGTCCTCCATGAATGGAGTAACCTGCATTTACCCTACTTTCAATATCTCTGTCAGCCTTCCCATCTCTCTAGAACATGCTTCCTAAATACACAAACTCATCCACCTGCTCAAAGTAAATACAAATATTTTTGGGTTTACCTGGTGGTCGAGAGGTAAAGATCTCGACTAGCAATCTGAAGGTCGCGGGTTCAAATCCCTGCATGCGCAAGTAAATTTCATTAGATAAATTTGTGTTTTTTTCACAATGTATTAATTAAAAATAATATATATTATACTTGCTGTACGTTTCAGAGTGGAAGATAAACCATCATTAAGAATTTAAAAGTCGTATGAAATGGCTTTAGTCGTGTTTGTTGACCCGATCTGAATAGCCAGACACAATTCCCTACCTTCTTCTTACCCATTTCCTTCCCCTCCCACTACCTTCAGCCTCACAAAATACCCAGATTGGGGATGCCATAGTACTACTGACTCCAGGCGGTTTGGAGCAGTTGGGACTCTTGTGTTCTTTCCAGCACAGAATTTAAGACCCGACGAGTCACGAGGATGGCCGAATGAAAAGTCGTTCCGTGCAAGAGCGTCTTCCGACTGATGGTCTTCATACACAGCGCGTGGCACTACAGCTCGTCATCAATTCACCTAACTATTACGCTTGACTACTTCCAGCCTAAGTTATTCCTCCTACTGCGTAATATTCGGAACTTAAATGGGTTTCGAAATCTTATTTAAATTTCCATATATCTAATTTAAATATGTTGACCTAAGTCTTTAAACATAACCTTCCTTTGTTAAACGAGCATAGCACGCTACTGATGCACAGTGACCTACTACAGAGTGACAAGAAAAATATTAAAATATATTCTTAGTTTTTCTAACAAAGGTAGAATTAACAAAAGTAGGTCCAAAAGGTTTTGGTGTAAATCCACGTTTGACTATTAAAAATGTAGAGATCCGGGAAGAATGTAAGACTTGTGTCAAGGAAATTAATAAGATTGAGAAAGGGACGGTTAGACGGTTTGGACTAAAAAAAAGGAGTTTGAAGAGAATGCATGAAGGGAAAGTAAATGGTAGAAGAAGTCTGGACGCCTGAGAAAGACATGGCATAATAGTTACGTGTCAAAGGACTTTACGTAAGTATGAAATTTTGGAAGTTAGTAAGTTTTGTAAAATCGAAAGTTTTTAAAAATTGATTTTAAAATTTTAATTCTTTGAAAGTTGGAAAGTTTTGTAATTGTTTGAGAGTTTCAAAGTTTTAAAAGCCATGAAATTTTGACAGTTTGAAAGTTTTTTAATTTTTTCTAAATTTCGTAGTTTTAAAAAAGCCTTGAAAGTTTGACAGTTTTGTAATTTTTTGAGAGTTTCAAAGTTTTAAAAGCCTTGAAAATTTGAACTTTTGAATGCTTGAATGTTTGAAAGATTGAATCTATAAAGATAAGATTTGAAACTATTGCCAAGTATTGAATATTTTGAAAGTATTTAAAGTTTGAATGTTTTTAACGTTACAAAGCTTGAATGTTTGAAAGATTGAAGGTTTAAAGATTTTAAACTTTTTCGAAGTATTGAATATTTAAAGTTTGATAGTTTTAAAATTTTTAACGTTATAATATTTGAAAGATTGTTTAAAGATTTGAAACTCTTCCCAAGTATTAAATATTTTGAAAGTGTTGAAAGTTCCATAATTTGAAAGTTTTTAACGTGAGAATGTTTGAATGTTTTGAGTGTTTTCATATTTTATTGTTTGAATGTTTGTGTAAAGTGTAAAAGCGTTACAATTTTTGGGCCAACGCATACAATACACAAACCTCCCCCTATAAATCGGCTTTTCCATAATTCTTTCACCCCCCTATACAAACAAATGGATTACAGCCTAAACCCGGACATCGGGTGAACCGATCAAACCGATATATGGCTGGCCGCATACATACGTTTTCCGTATTCGATTTACGAATTCGTTTTCCGTATTCGGAATTCCGTGAGACTAGCGCAAACGTTCGTTTTTCTTCATTCGGAATGTATAAACGTCAGAACCAGTGTTGCCAACAAGGGCATTTAGGCTACTCAGAGCGAGAATCGGCGCCGAAAAAAAAGGCGACTGGTCGCCAATTAAGCTACTTCAAAAACATCAATTTCATTTAAACATGTCCCGAAATTCTCTAGCCACCCCCCCCCCCCACGAATTTTTTTTATTTTCACGTAAAAACATCAATTTTAAACATGTCACCTAACAGCAAATTCGGCTACTTTACGCTACCTTATGTATGAGAAACGGCGATATTAGGTCAAGATCCGTTGGCAACACTGAATTACGAATGGAAATTTCCGTACGTTTGCGTCGGCACAAACAAACTGTATGCAATAGCTGCGTTCCACATGACGTCATTAGGTTTTTTCCATTCGTTTTCTCCGAACGCGCCGGCTCGCATTCGGAACGTGCGTAAGGAATTTGTTCCGTTCGGAACTAAAACGAACGTGTGCGGCAGTTAATGTATTTTCTACTGATTCCGTGCATTCGGATGTCCGAATACGGAAAACGAATTCGGAAATCGAATACGAAAAACGTATGTATGCGGCCAGCCTATAAAAGAGAATACAAGTTGAACCAACCCAACATTTCTATACAGATTAGCTGAAACCATTGCGATTCCTCTACCTGAGGGAGTATGAGTACTTCCCGTGGCTCTATCTTCCTGACTTTCTCTTGGGCATGCTCGGTATGAACCATCTACGGGTCAGAACAGATGTGCATATTGCATCACACTTCTTCAAACCGATTCGTGGATGGATTGAAAATCCTACCATCATGGAAAGTATTATTCTCTATGTTCCTGATGGTTATCCCCGTCTCTGACAGCATAGACTGTTTTATCTCCCGGCCTGCAGGACCAACTTGCCAATGGTCATGCCGGTGGGGAGAACAGTCTTGCTGTTGAACAGAATTAATTCGGATATCGACATATTTATCTGAAGGTGAAGCTGCCTTTAAAAGGCAAGCTCTATTGATGCTGGGATAGTTGATACACCGCTTATTTATTATGTTTTTAAAGGAATAAACCAATCAAATTGAATTGAATTGCTACTTTTTGACAAAAAATGTGTTTTTTTTGTACAAAATTCGTTATTTACTTCGTAAAATTATTCGATTTTTTTAAAGAAACAGGTCTAACAATATGAGAATTCTTTCTTCCACTGGAAAAATGATACTTTTGCATTGGTCTTAGATAGTTGAGGGCGGAAACACGACGCATTTGTCCACTCAGCTACTAACCGGACTTACGTGCCCAGTTTAACTGTAATGTGGTCAACGTGACTTGAATATGCAGCGTGGTGTTTAATTGTAATGTGGTCAACTTCTAGACTTGAATAACAGCTTGGTGTTTAATTGTAATGTGGTCAACTTCTAGACTTGAATAACAGCTTAGTGTTTAATTGTAATGTGGTCAACTTCTAGACTTGAATAACAGCTTGGTGTTTAATTGTAATGTGGTCAACTTCTAGACTTGAATAACAGCGTGGTGTTTAATTGTAATGTGGTCAACTTCTAGACTTGAATAACAGCTTGGTGTTTAATTGTAATGTGGTCAACTTCTAGACTTGAATAACAGCGTGGTGTTTAATTGTAATGTGGTCAACTTCTAGACTTGAATAACAGCTTGGTGTTTAATTGTAATGTGGTCAACTTCTAGACTTGAATAACAGCTTGGTGTTTAATTGTAATGTGGTCAACTTCTAGACTTGAATAACAGCTTGGTGTTTAATTGTAATGTGGTCAACTTCTATACTTGAATAACAGCGTGGTGTTTAATTGTAATGTGGTCAACTTCTAGACTTGAATAACAGCTTGGTGTTTAATTGTAATGTGGTCAACTTCTAGACTTGAATAACAGCTTGGTGTTTAATTGTAATGTGGTCAACTTCTAGACTTGAATAACAGCTTGGTGTTTAATTGTAATGTGGTCAACTTCTAGACTTGAATAACAGCTTGGTGTTTAATTGTAATGTGGTCAACTTCTAGACTTGAATAACAGCTTGGTGTTTAATTGTAATGTGGTCAACTTCCAGACTTGAATAACAGCTTGGTGTTTAATTGTAATGTGGTCAACTTCTAGACTTGAATAACAGCGTGGTGTTTAATTGTAATGTGGTCAACTTCTAGACTTGAATAACAGCGTGGTGTTTAATTGTAATGTGGTCAACTTCTAGACTTGAATAACAGCGTGGTGTTTAATTGTAATGTGGTCAACTTCTAGACTTGAAAATACAACATTTTATCATTCCAACACCGTTTAGTTCATATTTGGGTGCAACAACCACATCAGGACTGAGTCATTTAGATACTCCCTTATACCTAAATTGCATGCAGTCGCCAATGATTTCTAAAAAGTAGTAGATGTATTCAACTGCACGGAATATGTTTATAAGAAGGCTATAATAACATACCTCAGTCACAATAATCAATGTTAGGCATGATAATATTCTTTGCGTGGGTCCTATATCATATTTTACTACACCTAAACTATTTATTTTACATTAATTACTATCTATTATCAAAAACACCTCATACCTCGATTTATGTCAGGTCTTATACAAACCTAGTATTCATCCAACTATTACTACACTAGTAGATATTTATTTAATTATGTATTGTCTCACTGCACTTCTATTAACAACTGTATCACTAGCAATAATATTTTTTTTGTACACATAACGTGTTCTGTAATTTATTACTAATATTCTCCTATGTACCACTGTATGCTTATAATCCGATGTATCACTCTATTTATAAAAAAAAAAAAAATTGTAAAAGCCATTTTATGGCGTTAAAAAAATATATATATATTTCTCACCAAAACAGTAAAGGAGATTTCTGTGAGATCATTTTAGGGTTAAAATGCCGTTATAAATAATATAGTTAGTTGTGATAAATCTCAATAGAATGATACATCTACGAAGTTTATGGTTGAATTTATATGAGTGTTATTCCCTCATCCCTCGGGAAATCTGAGCGAAATACAAAGAAATCGCTAAGTGGTGGTCTGACCTAGTGATTCGTCAAAGATAAGCTATTATATTATTGCTATGTGACTGCCGCACAAGAGTCCCAACGGCTCATAATCGTCTGGAGCCAGTGAGACTATGGCATCCTAAATTGTGGTATGATGTAAGGCTGAAGATAGTGGGTTTGAAGGAGATGGAGAAGAGGATGATATAGAAGTACCTGATTATTTAAATCTAGTCACCAAACTTGGCTAAAGCCACTTCAATTCTTAATGGTGGTCTTTAACCATGGAAAATGCCGCAAATATACTATATATTATTTTAAATGTAATAGAGAATATAAATACAGTTCCACTAGTTTGTGTTTCAATCAATCAAGATCTCTGAGGCGTACGTGTGGTAAAACCATGTGTGACTGAGTTAAAAATATAATTGGGGATATTCGTATGGAATGCAAGTCTGATGTGTTTGCAATGAATAATAATAAGAAAGGGATTCTTAAATGAGACGGAGAAAAGGAGAATGATTAAAATTAATGAATCGTAGAATAAGTCAAGCGGATAAAACATGGCACGATCAAGAGAACCAAATACCAGAGTCGGATGATTTTTTTTCACTAAATAATAATATACGGAATCACCAATACAAAGTTAATACTGAAGGATTAGAAGGAATTCAAAAAAATTCTGAAGCATTTACATCTTTACTTATAAACGCGGTGTAAGTATTACGCGGCGCGCAACTTCAGAACAGTGAAAAACTTGACTTAATACCATGGTGTTTGTTTGGTTCAAACGGTATGAAACCAGGCTCAAGGCCGGCTTAACCACACTAACGTTGAACGGACGTTTAAGAATCTAATTAGTAAGACCATAAGACTTTAAATTATTTCGACCACCCCAACATTTAAAAGACTCATTAGCATTCAGTAAACTATCGACACTAGAAGACACAAAAGATATATTCAACTAAAAAAAAATTATTTAAAATCATCCATCTTCTGGAAAACGTTAATTTATATTAACTTTACACAACATTCATTTTTCATAATATGAATATGAAACAATATTAGTAAAACATGTAACAGTAACATAAAATAATATAGAAACTAGAACATTACTACATTTAAGACAAATCACAAAAACTATAATTTATTTATTTTTATTTATTTATTTATTTAACGCCCAGAGGGCTTTTACATGTGGGTGGTACAAATTTAATGACAGTTTTGAAACATAAGAAAGAAAAGAAAGAAATAATAAAAATAAAATTACATAAGTATATGCGAGAAACAAAATTAAAAATAACAAGAACATAAATTAAAAAATACAGCGATTTGACTGGTTTACAAAAATATAACTTCCATTTAGGAATAGTATTGAAATAGGTCTTTTACGTAATCCACAAAATTCGCAAAGTTAATATTAAATATATCGACATCACCTAAGTATTGGTTTCCCATAGTGTGAAACCGTTGTATTGGGGAGTTCGCAATGTAATTGCGCTTATGTGTGTTGCAGTGGAATAGTGTATTTTGTCGTGTTGTTACTGTAGGTATTCGTAAGTTTATGAGTTGCAGAAGTTCGCAACAGTTGAATTTAGAGTTTAGAATCTTGAATAAAAAAGTTAAGTCGTTTATTTTACGCCTGTCTTCCAATGTGTGTATTTTTAGAGTGTTTAATAAGAAATGATATTGTAAGTCTTCTAGTGGGATATTTAATTTAAAATTAATAAAGCGCAGAATTTTTTTTTGTATTCGCTCAATGTTATTAATGTGAATTTTGTAAGAGGGAGACCAAACTACTGAGTTATATTCAATTATGCTTCTAACTAGAGATATGTATAACAGTTTAATGGCTTGTATGGAGTTAAAGTTTTTAGTTGTTCAATACGAAGCCTAGTGTTTTCATGCCTTTGTTTACAATTTGGTGGATATGATTGGCGAAACTTAGTTTTTCATCCAAAATAATTCCGAGATCTCTCATTTCCGTGACTCTTTCTAAAGCTGTATTGTTAATGTAATATTCAAATAAAACAGGATTTTTATTTCTGCAGAAAGTCAGGGTTTTGCATTTGTCTACATTTAAAAACAAATTATTTTGTACGCACCAATCTTTAAACTTATTAATATTTGATTGTAGTATTTGGCAATGATTTACATCAGTTATTTTTTTGTATAGCTTGATGTCATCAGCAAAGAGCAATACCTCGACATCGTCGAAGCAATTTGTTATATCGTTAATGAAAATGAGAAACAAAACCGGACCAAGGTGACTACCTTGCTGTAGGCCACTGGTCGCACAGAAAGCTTTCGATAGCAAAGATTTTATTTTAACAAATAGTTTACGATTAGTTAAATAGCTAGTAAACCATTTTAGCATGTTGTCTCTTACTCCTAGGGCAAATAGTTTTCGGGTTAGTAGTTTTTGGGATACTTTGTCGAATGCTTTTGAAAAGTCTGTATATATGCAGTCGACTTGTTTATTTTTTGCAAAAGATTCTAATATAAAGTTTTGAAATATTGTTACGTTAGTTGCGGTTGATCTACCTTTGATAAAACCGTGTTGTTTTTGGTCGATTAGTTTTATTAATTTGGGATAGATTTCATCAAGGACCATTGATTCAAAAAGCTTAGAAAGTACTGACTGTATACAAATGGGGCAATAATTGGTTATGTCAGTGTCGTCTCCTTTTTTGAGGATAGGTGTAATGAAGCTCGATTTCCAGCGGCTTGGAAAATATCCAAGGAACAAGAGGCGGTTGAATAGTACTGTAAACGGTTTAGATAATGCATTGGAGCATTTTTTAAGGAATATTGGTGGAATGTTGTCTGGGCCAGCAGATTTGTCAGTGTCTAAGGAAAGTAATTTCTGTTCGCAAGATTTTTGTGTGATATGGCAATTTGTTAAGTGTGTAGTATTACTAAATTTGTATTCGGGTATTTTATCATCGGGGGTTTCGTCATCGTATACGTTTTTGAAGAAATCTGAAAAAAGGTTTACAATGTCTTGTGTATTGTTTGCACTGATTCCATTCATTTGCATTATTGGTGGGTAATCCGTGTTTTCATTGTTTATTTTTTTAAGAAATTTCCAGAGATTTTTGGATTTAAAAACATTATTCTCGATGGTAGTTATGTACATTTTGTAGCAATGTTTAGAAAGATCTTTACATTTTTTCCTAGTTTGCCTAAAGTTTATATAATCAGCTATGGATTTGCTTTGTTTGAATTTTTTGTGTTGGATTTTTTTTTGCTGAAGAGAGGCAGTTAGCTCCGATGAGAACCAAACTGGGTAAGTATACTTTTTCGGCGTGTAAAAAGGTACATAGGATTTGATAGTGTTAGAAAATGTAAAATAAAGTATGTCTAAAGATTTATCAATATTTTCATCAGACAAAAAAGACCAGTCTATATTTGAGAGATGGCAGTTAATTGAGTCAAAGTCTGCTCGTTTAAAGTTCAGAGTTTTTTGTTCAGGTTTGGCATCGTTATCACAGGGTATGTTCAATTTCGTGTATAGGGGAGGATGGTGATTGTCGGCAGGTAGGAGCGGATCATTAGACAGTTCTACAGATATTTTAGGGATGTTTGATAGTACCAAGTCTAGTAAGCGATCGTTATTATTATAGATGAAATTGTGCTGGTACAGGTTTAAAAAAATTGCTGTGTCCAAGATTTCTCGTGCCCGGTCATTTTCGCTTTCGTTTGTGATGTAGCCGCTGTCGTTGGATTCCCATTTTAGATTTGGAAGGTTGTAGTCTCCAAGAATAACAAGTTTTGAGTTTGGATATTTTGACAGGAGATGTTCAACGTCTTCACAATGGTTTCTGTATGTTTGAATATCGGAGAGTGGTGGTAGGTAGGTGGTTCCAATAATAATTTTTTCCAGTCCAGTAGAGATTTGCACAAATAAATGTTCAATGTTGTTGTTTTTCGTAGGTAACTTCCTAGATGAGTACTTTCGTTTAATTGCTATTAAAACACCTCCACCTCTTGACTTCGAACTTGATCTGGCACTTCTGTCACAACGAAAAATTTTGTAGTTAGTAAGTCCAAGTTCAGATGATTTTATTGCAGAGTCAAGCCAGGTTTCCGTAAGTGCATATACGTCATGATGATGGGACGGAAGAGCTGCGTGTAGATCGTCTAGTTTTGTTCGTAGTCCACGGATGTTTTGGTAGTATATTTTCAGCTTAGTTATACTCGGTTTTTTGGATGGATGTTGACTATTTTAGGTGACGAATTTATATACTTTATAGTTATGTCCGTTTCTCCATTGGCTTTACGTTTTTCAAGTTCCGTCCGTAAGTCCATTAGGTGCTTTTGCTGTGCTGGGGTCGAGTCAGAGTAAATGCGTACATTATTCTTTAAGAGATGTTTTTTTCCTTGTAGTATTCTAGCTGTTTGGGAGTCTTCAAACTGGATTTTAATTGGTCTTGGCTTGTTATTATTATTATTACCAAATCGGTAAACTTTAATAATTTTATTTTTTGCAGGTATATCTATATTGGAAATTATTTCCGTTACTGCAGTTTGATCATCCAAGATTTTGTCAGTAGCTGTTACCTTTGCACTTTCAGGTACATTGCACAAAATTATATTTTTCGACCTCTCCGTAATTTCGTTCATTTCGTGGATTACCTCACAGATATTAATATTGTTTTGAGATGGAATAATTTTTTGAATATCTTTGTATGCTCGCAGTTCTCCTTCCAAGGCACCAGTTTTGGCAGCTACCGCTGCCGACATGCTGCCAATTGCTGCTAAGATTTCGCATGCTATGGGTGTAATTTTAGCGGTTTGGTCCTTGTTGAACTTATTTCCAGGGTCAAGAAGCACTTTTTTTTATGGCGTTGACTGTCCTTTCTGCATTTGAGATATATGATTGGACATCCATTTTATATTATTATAATTATTATTATTATTTTTTATTATATAAATAATTGAACTCCGTTTCAGAACCACTGGTTTAAATACACTGACGCAAGGTAGAGTGATATGTATTTTGTATAGGCGTATTTAATTTCCGTTTTTGAACTTTTGGCACTGGGACACTAAAAAACTGCAGTTTTAACACTTTATTTTAATAAAGTTAGCACTTATTATTAATATTATGTGTTGTTTTAGTGTTCAGATTTACTGTAAGAACGTTATTTTTATTATTTAGACTGGAGAGGAATTGTTGACGTTTGCACTGTCAAATAGTATTGTTGAATGTTCAATAATAAAATAATAATACTTGGATGACTTGTATAGCGCCGTTTTTGTGCAAAAACACCTCAAGGGCGCTGTAGTAGTACATTACCAACGCTACTATAATTTGTAGGATACAACAAAGTGCTGTTGGTCGGGTGGTTATAGCGCAATACATTGGTCCTAGGGCCTGGACCGACATAGCTTCTCCCACCCTCGCTTCTCATACCTCCACGCGGTGACCAACGGGCAACGGACTGGAGGGTGAAGTTGATGGTAACCAATCCGTCGGGGGACCCCAAAAGTACGGCTAAAGTGAGAAGCAGTGAGCGTCTGTTCCGCATGTTAGTGGCGGCTCACAAATGGTGGGTGTGGCAACTCGACATATTCGGGTACTAGTCGCATACACCATATCTAATGGGTATCCAGGCTCATTAGTTTAATCCGATAATTGACCATAAACGGGCAATGATAGCGGATCCAGCCCTAGTTAGTTGGGTCACTCTGGTTCCACGTCTGACGACCATCGGTGGATAAAAACCATAGTCAATCAACCAAAGCTTCATGGAAAAACATACGCAAAGATGCACTACCCTGTCTGGCAGCGAGGGGGAATCTCTCCTCGGTGATCCAGAGACTGACATTATGTTAGGGTCAGCTTGCAGGACTCCAGGGGCAAGCAAAATGAAGCGGAGGAAAGCCAGTCGTTCTGGGTTTGAAAAGATAAGAGCCATTACTTGGAATCTGGGAACGCTTACAGCAAAAAGCAAAGAATTGGCCGAATTGATGAGAAGACGTAGGATTGATATTGCATGCATTCAAGAAACCAAATGGAAAAATATAAATATAGACAAGTGCCGCTACCTAGAAACACAGACAAATGATTACAAACTGTATTACTACGGAGAAAGTAGTACCAGAAATGGAGTAGCCATAGTACTACAGCAAAGGTTTCATGAAAATGTGATAAAAGTAATAGCACCCAATGATAGAATTATAATGTTAAAACTGGTAATATGTAACGCTATTTACAATATCATTTGTGCATATGCACCACAAATGGGATGTGATAGAGAAGAAAGAGACAGTTTTTGGGACAAGCTGGAAGAATTAATCCAAAACATTCCAGAAAATGAAGCTATCATGATGGGGGCAGATATGAATGGGCATGTGGGGATGTCAAATAGTGGCCATGATACTAGCCATGGCGGCTTTGGATATGGAGCACGAAACGAACTAGGAGATGAGCTACTAAATTTCTCAGATGCATACGGTTTCACTATCGTGAACACATTCTACCAAAAGAAACCAGAACATCTCATAACCTACAAAAGTGGAAATGCTGCAACACAAATAGATTATTGGTTATGTAGAAACGAAATGAGAAAAATGCTCAGAGACTGTAAAGTTATCCCTGGTGAACCCCTTGCAACACAACATCGCCTACTATTGCTGGAATTACATTTAACTAGACATAAATTGTATAAGGACAAGATAAAACCAACAACCAAAATTAAGTGGTTCAATATCTCAAAAGAAAACGGAAAACAATTAACGTCAAAACTCCAAAACTGGATGGTAAGTTTTTAGATTCTCACGGCCAAAAGCATTTTTGTTGTTTGTTTTTGGGGTGTTATGCCGTGTTGCGCTAACTCCTTCTTTAGCCGACGTTTCGGACAGCGTTGCAGTGTCCATCATCAGGGCAGATCCGGTAGATCGAAACTGGATGCTTGAAAATCTCCAAAATGAAGAGACACAAAACCCAACTGAAATGTGGAAAGCATTTGAACAGGTATGTTTACAGGAAGCCAAACAACATCTGGGAGTCTCCAAAGGTAAACTGAAAATAAAGAAGGAATCATGGTGGTGGACAAACGAGGTGCAAAAATGTGTAAAAGAGAAGAAAACTGCTTTCAGAAACTGGTCACAATGTAAGTGCGATAACGAGAAAGAGCAACTCCGGATAGTGTATAAGCAAATCAAAAAGACAGTAAAGAAAATAGTTGCCTCTGCACAACATGAGGCATTGAGAGAGCTGTATGATGACCTAGAAACACCCAACGGAGTGCAAAGAATATACAAAATCGCAGCACACAGGAGAGAAAGGGCCAAATCTATTAGAACACCCAAATACATAGAAAACACTGACGGTGAGTTGATCACAGACGAAATCAAAATATGTGAAAGATGGAAAGATTATTATTCTACATTACTGAACGAAGAATTTCCAAGAACAATTCACGTGTCAGAGAAACCAGTGCTGGGGCCAGTTGAAGAAATCACTCCGACAGAAGTTAAAGTAGCCATATCACAAATGAAAAAGGGGAAAGCAGTGGGGCCAGACAATATTCCAGCCGAATTATGGAAAGAGTGTGGGGAAGTGGGACATAAATGGCTGTGCAACCTGTATAATAAAGTACTGACCGGAGAACCAATGCCAGAAAGCTTTAGGAAAAGCTATCTTCTTCCATTTTACAAAAATAAGGGAGACTCTAGGAAGTGCGACAATTATAGAGGGATAAAGCTTATATCTCACACCATGAAAATATATGAGAGGATTATAAACACACGAATTAGGAATATTGTAAAAATACACGACGATCAATGCGGCTTTGTATCGGGGAAATCAACAATAGATGCTATTCAAACAGTCAGAATCATAGTTGAAAAATATCGAGATGCAAAAAAAGATTTACACATGGTATTTATAGACTTGGAAAAAGCATTTGACAGGGTACCCCGAAGCCTGATATGGGCGGCATTGAGATCTCATAACGTACCAGAAGGATATGTGCTCTCCATACAAGATATGTATACAGACGTAGAAACACGAGTAAGATGCACATCAGGGATGTCACCAACATTTCCAATTAAAGTGGGGGTACACCAAGGATCTGTCCTCAGCCCATTGCTATTCATAATGGTCATGAATTACCTAACGAGTCAAGAAATGAACAGTATTCTCAAGACTATGCTTTTTGCAGATGATGTAGTACTGATAGAAGAAAATCATTGTGATCTACAAAATAGCCTGGAAAGGTGGAGAAAGATCCTGGAGGATAATGGACTAAAAATTAGCAGGAAAAAGACGGAATATTTGTATTTACCATTTGAAGACCCAAATGCTGTAACTCCTTCGATGCAATTGGATGGAGTAACATTAGCCAACTGTGACTCATTTAAGTATCTGGGCTCACTCATCCACAGAGACGGAGGATGTGCAGCGGATGTCAACCATAGGATAGGAGTGGGATGGATGAAATTTAGATCCGTAACTGGAATTTTGTGCGACACGAAAATGCCAATAAAACTTAAAGGAAAGACATACCAGACTATTGTTAGACCCGCGATAATGTATGGCTCCGAATGCTGGACTATGTACAACTCCTACTCTAGGCAACTCGAATCAGCAGAAATGCGAATGCTTAGATGGACGGCAGGAGTATCATTAAAAGATAAAATTAAAAGCTCACGCATTCGTGGTAGCCTGGGTGTCACTGACATAAACAGTAAGCTAGAGGAACGACAGTTAAGATGGTATGGGCACATAAGACGGAGACCACCAGACCACACAATGAAGCAGGCAATGTCTATAGAGCTTCAAAGACAGTCATCCAGAGGTAGACCAAAGAACTCCTGGATGACCCAATGCTCCAAAATCCTACAAAGAAACGGCCTAGATGAAAGCGACACTCAGAACCGAAGAAGCTATAACCTGAGAACGAGAAGAGCCGACCCCAACAGCCTACCTAGGCAATGAGTTGGGATAGTGCTAGGAAGAAGAAGAACAAAGTGCTGGTATAGATTGAGTTTAGTTCTATAAATGAAGTCGGTAAATATATCAATAGTACCCCCAAACTTGTTGCACAAATCATGCATCCTATTGGTTAGTGAGTGTGTCTGAAAGTTGGCTGTGTATGAATTGCAGAAGACTTATATTTTGTCTTGTGTTCCTTTAGTTGGCACATGGAATTTAACAGTGGCTTCCCATTTTCATTATATTGTTTTTCTTTCTTTATTTTTTTCATTGTTTGAAATTATTTTAAATGTAAGTATGTATGAGGGTAGCGTTGCATGTGTAAGGGTGAAGGGTGGTTTTAAGGGAGGTTGGATTTCACAAAAGGTGTTAAACAAGACTGCGTGATAAAAATTTAAAGAGGTGGGATTGGGCGCAAATTTGAGTAATCTGAAATACGTTGCCTGTTGTATGCTGATGATTTGGTGCTGATTGCTAACAGTATGGAAGATCTTCAGTCTCTCGTGTCTAGGATGAACGAAATATGTATGAAGAATGAGTTAATGATGAATATAAGTAAGTCTAAAGTAATGGTGTTTGAAAGAGAGAGTACGAAAACAGTGTGCAATATAGCTGTGAATGAGGAATACTTGAAGCAGGTGGATGAGTTTGTGTATTTAGGAAGTAAGTTCTATAGATATGGGAAGGCTGACAGAGATTTTGAAACAAGGGGAAATGCAGGTAACTCCATTCATGGAGGACTGAACGCAGTTGGTGTCAGCATTATATGCAGCAGTCCACAATGGAGTGCTGTTACCTACCCTGATGTATGGAAGTGAGGCATGGAAATGGCAGAGAAATGAAGAAAGTAGACTGAATGCTGTTGATATGAGATCACTGAGGCACATGTGTGGTATCGTGTGAGAAATGTGGAGATCGCGTAATGAGTAGGATTAAGAAAGGGACGCTTAGATGGTTTGGACATGTAGAGCAAATGAGCTAAGAAAGAAGTTTAAAGAGAATATATGATTCGAATGCGAATGGTAGCAGAAGTCGGGGACACCCGAGGAAGACATTGAACGACCAAGTGAATCAGATACTTGAGTCGGGCCATGTCAAAAGTCAGAATAATAGAAGAGTATGTATGAGATGATGTATGAATGTGAATGAGGCAAGGAGTGCGTGTCAAATCTCAATTGTTTGACGGTCCGTCCTCTCTGCCTAACTCTGCAGAGAAACGGCGTAATGGTTGGTTAGTTAGTTAGGGTTCTTTGTTTACATTATCTATCTATACGCTCTTAATCTGTTTTTATTTTTACAGTTATTTTTTCTTTCAACTCCATTTTATGTTTTTCCTCAATCATTTATATATTTTCTGTTTGTAATATGAATTAAATGTTGAAATTTTATCTGTTTGTTAAAAAAATGTAAAATTTTAAATCAAATACGAACATTAGTTTACCCAATAAACTAAAATGTTAAAGTATCGTAAGAACAGAGGAGTACGATGTATGAATGTGAATTAATCAAGGAGTGTATGGCAATACAGATCATGTGTTGTTTGGTGGTTCTTCCTCTCTGCCTAATCCTGCAGAAAAAGGCGTGATGAGTGATGAGTGATCTAGTTACATACATGGTGCTACCGAGATTGCCTATATATAGGCGCCAGCACACCTTGAGTGAATTTGGAAAAATTAAAATTTAAAAAAATCGAGCTGACGAGTACCTGGCGTTGCTGGGAATTAGTCTAAGGAGATAGACATATATCTCAATGAAATTTTTTGTAGGCCTTTTCAAGATATACAATTCCGTAGTACATAATTTTGATGTATCTCATATAGTTTAGACAGCGTTAGCAATGTAAGCGCTTGAAAATATATTTTTTAAGACTTGATCACAAAACATCGACTTTTATCTACATTCTATAAATATAATATGCATGTATTATATAGATCAACCTTTCAGAAGAAATTTTCTAAATGATAATGAAAACCATATCAAAATTCGTTGCGTTGTTTAGAAGAACTAAGCGCACAAACAGACAGACGCGGATAGCGACTTTATTTTATACTATTTAGAGATGACAGGCAAGTTTCACTAGCTTCAGACGTTTGGTAGCAGATGAGATTTTTGTAAGGTAGCCCACATAAAAAATTTTAATTTATTTTATTTAGTACAGGTTATTATATACATTTGAAAGTCTGTGCAACTAGGAGAAAATATTATTTTTATAGTCTTTTTCAATAATATATTTATTTATTTAACTGACTAATTACTAACTTTTATTACTTTGGAGTAAGCTTTATGACTAGCGCCATCTATCGCTTAAATACTCAACTTATTACCATACATCACACTAACTATCACGCCGTTTCCCTGCAAGGATAGGCAGAGAGAGCGGACAGAAAAACAACTCAATTTCTTGCCTCTTTCACATTCATATATCGTCTCATAACATACTCTTCTGTTCTTTCGCTCTACATTACTTACACATTCATTCCTTGCGGATCTGCACATATCTAACAAGATCATACATGTTTTTGCCACACGTACGCCTTATAGATCTCATTTCTACAGTATTCATTGTATTTAATCATTATAACACTGGAATTTCCTTAGTGTGGAAGTCGAAAAGTGTGTTAAAAAATACTTTGTGTAAAAACTAAAATTCATTGCATAATTAATATTAATTTTGCGTTTTTAATAGGTGCTTTAAAATTGAAATAAACGCAAGAAAATGACTGTTGGAACCAGAATGTAAAATGTATCCACGATTCAAACCATTTTCCCTTGAATTTTCAAAAGGATTTCAAATTCAACTAAACATTCAGGAAAACATCGCTAGATGTCACTGGCGGTAAGAAAATTGTCACCGCAGTAATTAAAAATTAAAACTTCAATTAGTCTTACATTGTTTATGATTAGCGCGCAAGAGCCCCAACGGCACAGAGCTAGTGAGACTATCGCATTCCTCTTGGGATATGTTGAGAGGCTGATGTGAGAAGGGGATAAAAGTAAACGGAGAAGTAGGTGTGGAATAACCTGTCCATTCAGATGTGGACTTTTCGCATTTGGATGTTGGTGATACTGAGAGCATGGAATGCCGATCTCGTGTTGAACAGAGAGAATTTTGAATGCTTCAAAAAGTTTGTAAAGTCCTGGGTAGAGAGATGGCCTGTGCTTAGAGTCGCTGATTTAGATTAAAATCATCTTTGTTTCAGGTGCCAAGCGTATTGTTCCTGTCACTCCACGGTTACTCCTCTATAACAACTTTAATATTGTTTATGCGCGATTGCTTTATGTTTTATTTTTATATACTCATTGGTTTTACTTTCTTTGTTTTATGGCATGATCGCAATGCATTTATTATTTTATTTGTTTGTTTTATTATTTCTTATTCATTTATTGTGTATATTGGCTTTTTACACCGTTTTTGCCAGTTCTTTACACTGTTTTTATTTTTTATGCACATTCTTCCTTTTACTTTTGAATTTGGGCCTTATTTATTAGGAACGCGTTGATAATGATAATACTGTTTCTTTTTGTGTTTTAGCTCTTTAATACTATGTTAATCTTTTGTTTTCCCTTCTTTTTTTTTCTATTATGTCAATTCAGTCAATTTGTTGTTGATCACAACTTATTTTCTAAGTTTGTTATTTGCCTTTTTATTTGTTACTAACAAATTGGTTTATGAATAGGTTGTCGAACTGAACTCTATCGTACTGTATTGTTCATTTCCCCACCACGGGGGCGGATAGACCCTGTTCCTGCATCCGGTAAGGTGACATTAATCCGGGGCGGCTGTCCCACGAACCACGGGTGCCTCCCCCGGCATCATGAGCGGGCCTGGGGAATGTTTGCGCGGGCCCGGTCCCCTTCCGTCCTGCCTCCGGTGACCTGAGGCTCACTTCATTCCCTAGGGTCTTTGGGAGTATCTCCCCCCCCCCTCCCCCCATTTACATTTCTTCGAGGGTACTCTCGGAAAACTGGCTAAGGGACGCGGGTGCTTGGGATCGTTGTGGCCAGGCCGCTTGCCACGCTCATTCTTGCCGGGACCGCCCCGTGATAGTGGGGTAAACTGCCCTCGATACGCGGCTTGTATATTTTTTATGTTTCAATCATACTTCCACTTATAAAATTTGTGCTCCTTATTTATTATTTAATTTTAGATGCCAAACCACCAGGCGAACACATTTCATATGTGTTCTTATTTTGTGTTACTATTAATGTAAGTATGCATACATTATTTCGTACTAACAATCATGCATGCAGGGACATTGGAGGGTCTAGAATCGTTTTAAAATAAATGTAGCTTCTTTTTACAAAAAAAAATTAGAGTCCTGACGTGTGCGGCTAAGGAGGTTAAACAATCAGTTTCCTCACACAGCCGTCGGGAAAGGGTGGGTCCCCTCCAATGGTGATACTGAGAGCATTTACCATGTGGTAACCACCTTTGGACTGGAGCCCCAAAATACACATTCACAATTTACGCATGCTGAGTCTGTTCTACAGGTGTTTTAATAAAACCTGCTTGAAGCAGATAACGTCAATTCATAGTCGATATCAGTTTTATGAGAACGGGTGTTTCTGCACGAAGAAAAATAAAAATTGCTAATTTATTTAAAATATCTTCAAATTATTGGTTATCCGGTTAAAATCTTGATATCAGGCACTTTTCTGAACACGTGTTCATGCACCTGCATTTTTTTAATTAATATACAATGACGAAATGCGAAAATAATAGAATTTTCTTAAAAATTCTGCAAGTGTTCCGACATCGTTTTTACTGAAAGTTTATTAGGAAACCTATCATTTCATTTGTTAAAGACCTGCAGTCCCGTTTTTAGCCGGATTACGAAATTTTTTAAGAGGTTCTTAATAAGTAATATAATTTATTTTTTTTAATAAATTTAATTTATATTAAATTTGATAATATTATTATTAAGTTCTGCAAGTGTTTTAGTTTTTTATTATTGTGACAGCTGTTTCGGCTTACAAGGCCATTTTCAAACTTTGTAAGCCGAAACAGCTGTCACAATAATAAAAAACTAAAACACTTGCAGAACTTAATAATAATATTATCAAATTTAATCTAAATTAAATTTATTAAAAAAAAAATTAAATGGAGTTCTACGATTTAAACCCAAAAACAATAAATAAGTAATATAATCTACGACTCTTTTTGTGTAAGACGGATCGCATGTGGAACGAGCTACCGGCAACCTGTTTAATTAAACAAGGACCGAATTCATTAATCATTTTCCTACTCCTCCTACCTTAATCCGCCTCGCAATACTGCCCAACCGGATGGCAATATAGTTTCCCTGTTTTACAGTGTACAGACGGGCACTTTTCTCAGGTGTAAATATAAACAAATTTTACTTACGTTTTTCCTTTGCATCGAATCGCTTTTTTACGCAGTTGAGAAGTCTGGAGGTAACGGTCTCAGTTTTTTTTCTTTGCTTCTGGTTCGATTCCTGGAAAAGTAAATTAAAAAATTAATAAAATACTAAAATACATCTATTTTAAAATTGTAATTAATTTCCTATATCAACTTCTGCAATGTCATGAGATTTCAGAGAAATGCGTATATTTTAGGGTGTGTGTATGTGAATGATACCAAAAGTTGATTGAATGCATTGTCATCAACAACAAATCTATGTACCAAATTTCAGCTTGATCGAATGTCGGGAAGTGAGTTTATTTGTACTTCCAAGATTTGAATTAAATCATTACCGAAATCAAATGTGAAATTTAAATATATTTATTTGAAAAAAGAAATGAAATTGATTCGGAGGTTTTTCTCCCCACCTCCTTCCATACTCTTAAACTAATTCAGTAATGTTTCTGTCCTTTTTAACTGTCAAACTCGGATTTGCTTTAAATTTAATGTGTCATTTTAAAAATTGGAACCGATTGTGTGAACATTTCAGGCGAGCGGTAAAGTGCTTACACACAAAGTCGCCGTATGCAATGCAACAAAGTTTTGTTGGAACCAAACATTTAAATTGATAGATTAACCCATCATGGAAAAGGGAACAAACCAAGTTGTGCGGAGCAGGGAGGTGGCGTAACCGTCTTTTGTGATTTATCAATAAATTAATCTGACAGTATACAGTCAACTCGCATTATCGTATTTACCACTTTGCAGTCCTCGATTTTTGACTGCGTAAAAAACTTGACTACAAATCCCAAATGCGGTAAACAAAAGATTGGATTTGTTTCTTAAACTGAATATTTTTTTACATTATTTAGTTAAACACTTACAAATGCGTTATTATTTAATTTATTTACCTCATTTATTTGTTCATCGCTACGCACCCGATTTGTTCACGGTTCGGTTAAAAATGAACATTCATACTCTGCGTAGAAAAATCCCACAACGGACTGTGCTGTCTTGTTATTTAAATGTGCGTTCTTCCGCAGTCAACTTGGATAACTTTTCTCGAACCCTTCTGGTGCCAAAAATATGTTCACGTGGTTTGACTCCAGCTCGTCAGAATGATTTTATGTCGGGGCAAGTCTATCAAATTGGCTATCTATGGTTGGAACCTTTGTTGCATTGCATGTTATGCTTTGATTGCCATCACTGGCTTCGATACCTTGAAAGAATAGAGTTTAAGATCTGCTTAATGACCTTCAAAGCATTACAAGGAATGGCGCCAGTCTATACAACGGAACTATGTGTCCGACAAAACTTAAGCAATAGACAGCTACTCTAAGGTCAGCAGATCTAGATTTTATTAATCGTCTAATCGAATTTTCTAGGTCAGATCGAGTCGTATACTATAATCGCTCTTTTAGTGTAACAGGCCCTCTCATCTGGAATAGACTTCCCTCAGCTCTTACTAATCAACAGAATTTGGCAGAATTTAAACGGGCTTTAAAAACAAAATTATATAATAAATCTTACTACTCATAAAACCTTAACTTCTTTTCAATATTTTATAATAAGCCATATTCTAAAACTTCCAGTAATTGTTTGGTTTGGGTTGCCTCCTTATTGTACCTTTTTAAAATGTCTGCTCAGAAGATTCTCATTTCTGAGCACAAACTGCCTCCTGTTTTATGTTTTAATATTCTTGTTTTGTCCTGTCCTGCTGTTATTGTTATTCTAAGTTTTGTCATCACTTTGTATAAACAGTATATTAAGTGTTATAATATTAGATCCTGTATTGGGTAAGGCGCACTGTAGGAATAATTTTAAAAACATAACTACTGATACTAACAAATTATTGTAAACAATAACTAGTCGCCTGAAATATTCATACAAATTGAAAATATCTCCCGAGTAAAAATAAATGCCGCCGACTGGAATTGAACCCGCACCTTCTGATATTCAGTCAGGTGCTCTGAAACCACTGAGCTACGTCAGCTTATTTCCAAAACGCCAAATAATCCAATATGTAGGTACTAGTACTTCAATCAACAATTACTGCTTATTATATTTTTTCACCTGTAAACAACCAACTTTATTTTGTAGGAAAGGCTTTGTTAGTGCTAAATTTTATCACTTGATGGCGTCGAGACATAATATATCTACATTTGTTGGTGAAATATTTTGATTTGTCAATTTTTATTCATAGCACAAAGGATAACAAATTATTATAAGCAATAGTCGCCTGAAATATTCATACGAATTGAAAATATTTCCCGAGTAAAAATTTGTTATCCTTTGTACTATGCATTAAAGTGAAATGACACAGAACTGCGCTATATAAATGCCATGTTATTATTATTATTATATTGCTAATGTTTGTTCTCATTTTCAAAATTGGAACTGATTAAGACAATTAAGACAAACGAAAAAGTGTCTACAAATAAATTAGGCAACTATTTTCTTCATTGTTTCAGCTTCATAAATCCTGCAATTATAATATCCCGTGATTTTAACGGGATTTTAGATTAGTTATAAATAACATCAATTTAAACAACACATTGTCCTGTAATAATATATAAATTACTTCTCTCTAACACAGAGGTCCCAAAACTTTTTTTTGTCCCGTAGACCACGTGCAGATTTTTTTCTGTTTTGGGTAAACCCCTGCTCTCCAAATATTTATTTTTTAAAAATTCCTCAAATTTAACGTATTTTTGATAGTTACGCTGTGATAGGGTTTACTTTGGAGTGGAAAATTTTAAAAATAAATGCTGTTTTATAGTCAAATAAAAAATAAATTTTATTTATTAAAATTCTGTTAAAAATTTGATTGCACGCCCATTACCTAGTAATATTTTAGTCTTTCTGAATATATCTTAACACGTGTTACGTGTGTGGTATTATCCTTATAAATATAAAGGACTTTACTGATATTTCGTTATGAAATCTGTCAATTCATTTGTTAAAGGCCTGCAGTCCCGTTTATATCAGGAAACGAATAATTTGACCAGTTTTTAAATAAAATAACAATATTTTATGTCTGTTTAAGTCCGTGCAAGCAAAATTAGTTAAAGTCTGCGCCATCATTACAAAGCTTTGGGAGAAGTTTGAAGAAGCAGCTTTCGTTCCTCCTATTTATTGTAAGTTCCTCTCATAATACAATGAGTTTTGTAATTCATCGGGATTGCTCTAGCAAGAAAAAAAACATTTACGAGAAGTCAAAATGTTGGTTACGGCCGCCCTTAAAAGGGATCCACTCTCTTAGACCCTCGTTTACCTCTCGTGCACCCGCAATATTCTCGTGTTGAATATGGAATTATAGGATGGGGTTCTGCTGTATCTAAGTATATCCATAACCTGAACACAATTCAAAAAGGAATCATAAAGACAATACTGAAAGTACCCATAAGAACTCCTTCGATTGAAATTTTCAATAGTTTTGATGTACCAAATGTATAACAAATATATGCTAAAAATATATTATTGAAACTATTCAAAAATACTGAATCAAATCACAATAACATAAAAAATATTCCAGGTCATAAAACCACAATCGGACAAAGAAATTATATTTATTTTGCGATGAAACTCAACAACATCCTTCCCCCTGATATAAAGAGAATAGATAATTTGAATGATTACAAATCAAGAATGAAAATCTGGCTGAAAGAGATTAACAAAAAAAACTATGAAGAAAACTATTAAAACAGAAATGAATAACTTTAGTCCGCTCAGCACAGGTCACCATAGTGAGAAGGACTAAGAAATACAATTTACTATACATATATTTAATATCATATTATGTTTGTACAATGTTTTTTCGCTGTCATGGACTCCTGGGAGTTGATATAGACCACTTTGAGAATGACTGCTCTAAAGTAACGGAGGTTCCGTCATATAACTCTTCCCAAATCATCGCGTAAATCAGTTCCCTGCACTTTTCATTGGCGGCTGCGTTTAATATATTACTATATGGTGGGAGAGTGCTTTATTTATATGTGTGTTGGATAAAGCTATAATAATTTATTATGCACACACATTTACAGGATAGACATATATAGGTAATGCACGGTACTGCAGCCAGGCTGCACTCGTTAATCAAGCGTTATCTCTTCTGTTCTGGATCTAAATGGAACTGGAACCACCCAAACTAAATTCAACGCTAAACCTCATAAAGAGTATAGTAGAATTCGATGCAATAACGTTACAATACCTAATATTTATAAGCATTGATCTATAACAGCGGTCGGGGAACCGGGGTAAATTACCCCAAATGGGGTAAAAATTGCTTTTGATGACATCAAGGATACAGTTATAAAACATCTTACCAAACTCAGAGAGCGGTTCTCTGACTACTTTCCAGATCTTGATATACATACTTTCAACTGGGTTGTAGATCCTTTTAAATGTGAAATTGCTAACATACCAGAAGAACCTCCGGTTTGACAGAAACAATTCTTGAACTTCCATCTAATACTGAAGCACCTATTCAATTTGAGAGCCAAGCCAATCTGTCGTCATTTTGGATGTCAAAAGCTATGAAGGCTTTCAAAATTGTACATGAGGAGGCGGTAAAAAAGTTGCATAAATCGATTAAACGCCGAAGACTGTATTCAAATTGCTATTTCATCAAAAAGTCCCAATTTTGAAGTATCAAACAAGAATTGTATCAAACATGAAGCAACATCATTTCTCCAAAAACTGAAAGGGAAACCTGGAAATCTGAAATTTTGTTTGATTCAATTTGAGAATTTTATTTTGTTTGTCTATTACATACTTACTATTTTCATGTACTTAATTTTTATTTTTATTTTCCGTGTAAATTAATTCAATAAATAATGTTTCTTTAAATATACATTGATTGTCTTCTTTTCAAAATTGGGGGAAGGGGTAATATCGTCTTACGCAAAAATATTTTGGGGTAATGGTTAAAAAATATAATAATGTACCTGCCAGACAAACTCAAAACAAAGACACTTTTAAATGTAACAATAACCTCAATACTAACTACTATTTTCGAAGACGTTATATTAGTGGTTTCCTGGTTTCATCTAGGACTCGAACCCAGGACCCTTGCCTTGCCGGGGCACCGCTCTACCAACTGAGCTAATGGGACCCTATCTCCTTCTGTCATATTTGACTGTATCATTCGAATAAGAACTACCAACATTGCCTTTTATTGACAGCTAACTTTATGCATGATAGCAAGATTCAACCTGAACTAAATGCAATCAAGACAGTGTCTTTAGATAAATATATCTATTTTTTTATTTAGATGTGCGACATTTATTGACTTTATATGCAAGTCTAGGATAAATATTTAATACATTAAATTATTCCAAACAATATAACTAACTACTCTATTTATTCAATAATTCCAAGAATTCATCACATTGCAAACAAACACTGTGAATTTATTTACATGTTTTGTGTTGATAATTTTGTGGGTTTCGAAAAGCAACTAACTTCACACCTATATACCATCCTAGGAGGCTATCGCTTACTCCTTTTTAGTTTTTGTTTGGTTTTTAACACACATATTATTAACTGTATACATGTACGAACATTTTTGTGTGAATGAGATACTTGATACATTATCCTTAAGGTTTTATAATGCAAAGAGGCATCTAGCTATCGATTTTCATTTGTGGATACATTTAAAAAATATATAACCTAAATGAAAGTTTGCTGAAATTAGTAAAAGCTATTTTGAAACCGAAGAAGTCGTGTCAATTCAATAATAACTTGTAATTTTTTTAATTTGTAATTTGTTTCGTATTAACAATTAACCTTTTGTTTCAAATAAATGTATATTTTCATAGAATTTTAAGTCGTTTTTATTAATGTATATTTGCCGAGATTTTATAGTCGCTTTAATAAATGCATATTTGCCCAGACTAGATTTTATATTCATGTTAATAAATGTATAGTTGCCTAGATTTTATAGTCGTGTTAATAAATGTATATTTGACGTCAGATCTAACTATAGACAGCGATTCATGTGCCTTTTTATCTAGGTGCACATTTCAACTGCTGAAGATGGCAGGTAATTAAGTTTTAAATTTTAATATTAAACTATTTAGTAATAAATAAGCATACATATTTCAACTAACATATTTAACACTACTTGTACACCACTGTACGCGTTGCTGTGACTCAGCCTGTATGTGCAGACAGAGAAACAATAGCGCGTGTTACTTTTACGTCCAACAGCTGTTTTTTGAAAAAAAAAAATCATGTTTTTACAATCACAGGTGACATCTATATAATATAGGTATATAAAAACAAACGCCTATTCGAATACAACGTTGTGTCAAAATTTCAAAGCAATCGGCGAAGAACTTTCAGAGATTTAAGATTTTGAACAAGTGAACATTTTTATTTATATACATAGATTTAAGATGTATTAACTAAGTGACTGGCATCTTATCGAAGCGATGGTACTCACCCTTTGATCTCGCAGCCTCTCCTGACATTTGGGCCCGCACGACTGCTGTCCAACTACACCGTACATTGCACTAACTTATCTGTGCAGGTGGCAAAACAAGGAACTAACGATCAAACGAACTGTTTTTTTTTCCATTACATAGATTTTTCACATTCATAAAAATATAATTTTTAATTCATTATTTTAAAAAACTTCACATTTTTTTACTAGGATTATTTTGGGAGGCGGCTATGGATACCGTCGCCCCGGAAACACTATCATTCATTAGAAAAGTGTCAAGCTAAAGCTGGTGACTTAGCAGGGCTGACTGGGTTCAGGACTTGTGGGACTTCAGGGACGGATGCGTCTGCCCACCAGCTGCGTGGCGGGATGGATCGGGAGAGCCTTTGACCCGTGCAGCCGGACTCTCTCGACCAATCGCCTTACACCGCAGTTTGAGAGATGGATTTCTTCTGTCTATTTCAGATATTGACTGCTTTCAGAGAAACGCGCATATGTCCGTGTAAATGTATGTGATTGCCACCAAAAGTTAAAAACATGTATTGTCATCGACAATGAGTCGTTCTGCCGAGTTACAGCTCGATCGGATATCAGGAAGAGTGTTAATTTCCGTTTCTAAGATTTGCATGAACTAATTCTCGATAACAAAGGCGAATTTCAAATAGATCTGTTTAAAAATCATATTAAAGCATTTTTTATATTGCTCTAAGGAAAAAAGAAATGTTTCATTCTAGTTGAATAAGCTCAGGAGTTTTGTGTTATTATGGTGCAGCATATCACTTATGAGTTTAACTGCATAATGTTATCGTTTTTCTTGTAGCAAGTGCACCCTTTATAGTGCCATTAAAGCCTTTAAAATGCGTGCGTTGATTTCCTAAATCGTTTGAGAAACTCCTAAATAAGATAAATTTAGGTTAGGCTTAGAAGATTTATCTATGTTAGGTTTAGCTATTTATTTATTTATGGTATTTTTAACACAAACTGCATTACGCAAGTCTACACTTAAACTTTAGGGCGCATAGTTTACACCCGCGCTGTTCAAGCGGGTTCCTTACAGAGCATCGGACCATCCCCAGGTACACAGCTTATGTTAGGTCCTAGGTTGATTAGTCTGGTTGTGTAAGGTAAGGTTAAGTTAGGTTAGGTTAGTTCTAGTTATGTTAGATCTAGTTAGGTTAGCTAAGGTAACGTTATTTGAAGTAATTTTCGGTCTAATCAGGTCTAGTTATGTTAGTGTAGGTTATGCTAGTTTGGGTTAAGTGAAGTAAGGTTAGGTCTAATAAAGTTAGGTTAGGTTATGTGTGAACTAATGTTAGGTTAGGTTAGGCTTTGTGAAGTAAGGTTAGGTCTTATAAGGTCTAGTTATGTTAGGTCTTATTAGGTTTCGTTATGTAAAGTAATGTTCAGTCTAATCAGGTCTAGTTATGTTCTATTTTCAAACTTAATTTAATGTTACATTTTCGTCTATTGTTGTCCAACTCTTTTGGAGGATTTATTTGGGAACAATTGCTCGAAATTTGTATGTTAATTTTGTTATAAAATGTCACAAAATATTTAACTTCGTAAAAATTTCTTAAAAATTTTAATGTTGCATTTTACCATCCTAATAATAATAATAAATCCAAGATTTATTATATTAATTTCACGATGTTTACTGTTGTTTAAATAATAATTATCCGCGGTAGAATTTTTTTTTTCTTTTCTGATCAAATTCAGTGTTCAAATTTTTGAGTGTTGATCAATCATATTGTTGACTTCAATGTTTTTTTATTTATTGTTTAGGAACATTTACAGACTATTAACATGAAAAAAATCATTAGATAAGCGCTGCAAAAAAACGTATATGTCAACAGTCCACTTAAAAATGTTCACATCATGCACAGATTAAGTGTTGTATTTATTGTATTGTCACGGGTTTTGTAATCCATCTTGTAATGAGGGATCATTGTACTCCTTTCGCGACTGAAGTGAGACTTTATAATAATTAATGTAAGGTTGGGTTATGTGAAGTAATTTTAGGTCTAATAAGGTCTAGTTACATTATGGTAGGTTAGGTTAGGTTCGGTTTGAGTTATATAAAGTGAAGTAAGGTTAGATCTAATCAGGTATAGTAAGAGAGGGTAGGTTAGCTTAGGTCATGTTTAGTGAAGTAATGTTAGGTTTAATTATGCAAGGTAAGGCTTATGTTATGTGAAGTAAGGTTAGGTCTAAAATCAGGTCTAGTTAAGTAAGGGTACATCTAGTAATGTTAGGTCTAATCAGGTCTATTTAAAATAGGGTAGGTTGGGTTATTTCAGGTTTAGTGATGTAAGGTTAGGTCTAATTAGGTAAGGTAAAGTTACATCTTGTGAAGTAAGGTTAGGTCTAATCAGGTCTAGTTAAGTTAAGGTAGGTCTAGTAAGATTAGAATAATTATGTCCAATTTGGTTAGTATAGAATAGGATAGGTTAGGTGAAGTAAATTTGGTGAGTGTAAGCGTATGTTTAAATTTCCTTCAGTATGGCCATCAAACCCATATTGAATTTCTTCCACAATATTTAAACCTCTTATTTAATCAACTTCTCAAAGTGTACTAAGTAAGTCGTTCAATAATTTATTTATCATTCCAACTTGCAAAAAATATCGCTAGATGTCGGCTGGTATATGCTAAACTTTACGAACGTGGAATTTTAAACTCAATGCGGATGTTACAGTACGTGCTAACAGAGGTCGCAAAGTAAATGCGTAATTTAAGGCGAGGAACCGAGCTGATAACGATAACGCTCCTTATGTAGATGATGATAAGGTTTAAATTCCCGTTTAACACCAGCAGCATGTTTTGATTTATCCAAGAAAAAAACATCGCCATTAAGTGCGTTTTATTTTATTTTGCAAAGTTCTGGCACAAATATTTAAATGTTTTACGATATTTTTTCGAAGAATTTAAATTGCCACATTATACAATAAAACCAAAACGAAAAGAGGTTCGTAGGTAGGAGATTTTGAACTTTAAATGGCTTTTAAAAAAACTTTGTAGGAAAATTTGTAAGACGCTAATAAAAGATAATTTGAAGAAATGTGACGTGTCAATTGACCAGATCTGATTAACCAGGTACATTTCCACTTCGCTAAATTCAACCTCACATTATTCCCTAATTAGAGATACCATTGTCGCAATGGCTCCAGACGGTTGGGAGCAGTTGGGATAATAATTCTATATATTAGACAGCTCCACCAAAACTAAACGCAGAAAACCACATTGAGAATAATAACGCTGGCAAAACCATATCACTTCTACACACATAAAAACACAGTACCCTGATGATGGAGGCTGTGACGCCGTCTGAAGTGTTGGCTAAATAAGGAGGAAGCGCAACACGGCATAATAACCCAAAAATTCGATACGATAAAACTAAAAATCATTTTTCTTCTACTTCTTTAGGATTTGAGAAAAATTTGCAAAGACTTAATTTATTTGTAACCAACACTAGGGCACTACTGAGAAAATCATATAACTGTACTACTAGTATGGCAAATAATATATTTGTGACCATTTTTTAACCCTGCACTGTTGTATATTATGTTGTCAATTCACTAGGGCAATACTGAGAGTAATAACACAAAATATATTTTCATTTATTCACTATGCACATAATTTTTTTTTTTACGTGACATCAACCACTCGTCTGGAGCCAGTGTAACTATGGCAACCCCAACCGGGGTATTTTGTGAAGCTTAAGGTAGTGAGGAGTTAGATAAGAACATTTCTAAATGGCTGGCTGATCTGATCACTAAACATGTCAAAATCCATTTCAAGCAATAAACATCGATTCTAAATGAAAATGAAAAAAATTCTCTACCCGGCGTTCTCGGTGACTTTTCTCTACTTTTCTTAAATATAATATACATTTATTATATATATAAACCTTTGGCGAGAAATTTTCTAAATGATTGTGAAAATTTTATCAAAATCCGTTGCGTAGTTTAGAAGAACTAAGCGCACAAACAGACAGATGCGGATAGCGACTATGTTTTATAGTATTACTAGATGACGTTTACCCGGCGTTGCTGGGAGTTACCCTTAGGAGATAGACATATACCATTGCAAACTTTTTTGTAGGCCTGTTCAAGATATACAATTCCTTGGTACATTATTTTTATGTATCTTATAAAGTTTAGCCAGCGTTAGCAATGTAGTGCCCGAAAATATTTTTTTATGACTTGATTACAAAACATTGATTTTCTTCTACTTTTTATAAATATAATTTACATGTATTATATATGTAAACCTTCCTAAAAAAATTTTCTAAATAATAGTAAGAACCGTATCAAAATCCGTTGCGTAGTTTAGAAGAACTAAGCGCACAAACAGACAGACGCGGAAAGCGATTTTATTTAAAACTAATAATATTAACTTTGATATTTTTGTAGATAGCATCAACTTCACTTAAAATTTTACACCAGAAAACATCACAGCCAATTAAAGTATTCAATACTTTTGAAATACGCCAAGTTATTTGTATACAACTTTTAGTTTTAGCAAAACTTATACATAATTTCAAAGGCACGCGCGCCGCCTGAATTCTGGAGTCGCACTAAAGCCTTTTTAGGTTTGCGTCCTCGCTAAGCGCAAAGAGCGCCCTCTTGCAACACAATATAACTATTTAATTGCTAGAACAATTTAACTCAAAAACGCCAACCAAATTTTCACTTAATTTTTTTAACTCCAATCATAGAAAATTTGATGGAACAGAATATTTTGAAAACAAGTTTGTTTTGTTTAGGAAATTTGTAAGAAAACTTTACCTTCATTTTTATCTCGTTCGTATAATAAAAAAAAACTACCAACTAACTTACCATCACGCCGTTTCCCCGCAGGGGTAGGCAGAGAGGACGGACCGCTAAACAACTCGGTCACACCACACACTTCTTGCCTCATCCACATTCATACATACTCTTCTATTATTCTGACTCTTGACATGTTCTGACTAAAGTACGTGATACATTTAGTCGTGCCATGTATTCCTTGGGCGTCCCCGATTTCTGCTACCATTCACATTTGCATCATGTATTCTCCTTACACTCCTTTCTTCGCTCATTCTCTCTACATGCCAAAACCATCTAAGCGTCCCTTTCTTGATCTTACTCATTACGCTCACATCATCACTGCACTCTTTGCGGATTTCCATTTTTAATGATAAACTAATGTTTATAAGACAAGGTTTTTTATGCATAGCACAAAGGACAACAAATTATTTAAAGCAATAAGGCTCAGTGGTCCAGAGCACATGACCGGACATCAGAAGGCGCGGCTTCAATTCAGAGATATTTTCAAATTGCATTATTTCGGGCGACTAATTATTGCTTGTAATTATTTGTTATCCTTTGTACTATGCATAAAACCTTGTCTTATAAACATTTGTTTATCATTAAATAAATAAAAAATAATTATAATATTTGACAAGTCAAAAATATTTCACCAACAAATGAAGATATAATATGTCTCGACGCCATCTAGTGAGAAATTTAGCACTAACAAAGCCTTTCCTACAAAAATAAAGTTGGTTGTTTACAGGTGGAAAAAATATAATAAGCAGTAATTGTTGATTGAGGTACTAGTACATATTGAATCATTTGGCGGGTTGGAAATATGAAGGCACGGGTTTAATTCCCGTCGGCGGCTTTTATTTTTACTCGGGAGATATTTTCAATTTGTTTGTATATTTCAGGTGACTAGTTATTGCTTATAATCATTTGTTGTAAATTGTTTCTGTTCCTAAAGACAAAGATTTTCGAAAATTATTTGAATTATTTCTCTGCTCTTATGCGAAAAATATTATCGTTAATTTACAATATAATTTATTATTTTTTAACGAATTTCGGAAATAATAAATCTCTCAACGTTTTACACTGATTCCTATATTAACCCTGCAGCACTTGCCTTCGTCGAATCGACTACCCCTAAAACCAAAAATAAATGATCATCCGGAATCATTGTTTTATTAATTTTTTTTTATTATGTAACCAAAATGCATAATTTCAAACAATTTTATTAAATTTTACAGGAAAAGAAAATGCATGAATATTATTTCTTCTTCTGTCTGTTTGTGCACTTACTTATTCAAAATTACACAACGGATTTTGATAGGGATTATTTGATACTATCATTTAGAGAATTTCGACAAGAAAGCCAAACATTCCCAGGTTAAATATACCTGACAATATTTGAAAATCTTCAACTACTATCACAATAAGCGGAAAATGTTGCTTTTTTCGTGATGAACACACTTCGTCTGGGTGGGACCCAGACGCGATGCCAACTTAGCCAATGGTTGATCAAGATTTAAAGGTTATTTTTCTCGTTCTAATTATTGTAATATAAAAGTATTATTTTGTTTGAAGAAGAAGATAGTATTAACAAATCTAAATTAAACATGAAACAGAACAAGACACAGAAAATAAAATAAAAAAGATATCGTTGACAACTAGGAATCGAATCCAGGATCTCTTGTCCTAGTTGTGAAAAATAAAAATATGATATATTAAAATGACATAATATAACATATTACGATCTGCAGCCTTTTGATTGCGGGTCAGTTGCGCTAACCACTATGCTACGCTGGCTTATTTCGAACAATATCAATGTGCCGGAAGGTTAATACATGAATATATAATAAATGGTTATTATATTTATAGAAAGTAGAGGAATGTTGAGCATATCCGGGAAAGTTTACAGAAAAGAAATACATATATAGAAACTATATGGAAATTACTTTTGAAGTGAAACTTCTTTACGCGCGTCATGCATTTTCGAGGACCGGAGTAAAACCGACTCATGACCGTCACGAAAAACCGTGATCATTTGTTGGTGGGGGTACGGGACCCCCACCAACGCTCACCGTTCACTGTCGCTCTCTCACCATAGTCGCTTACTGAGGTGAGGGAGCCACTGACGAACGTTCTCTCTCTCTCTCTTCTCTCTTTTCCTCTCTCTCTAGCCAACGACGCCACGCCAGGCATCAGATGCTTGCTTCGTGTACTGCGCGGTGAGTGTAATACGAGTGAAATACGTAATTGATTGTGGTTTATTCGATTTGGAACAGAGTTTTAGTGTCAAAAATGAGTAGTGACATGATAGGATTGTTTAACATATTGGCGAGATTATACTAACAGTGAAATATGATGTAGGGATGTCGTGCCTACAACCGAAGCGTGTGTAAACAAGCGTCGACTGGGACAGCGCGCAGTGAATGAAATGAAAAGAGAGAGAAGAATACTAAAAGCTTCACTTCCGTCGTGCGTAGGCTTGCCACACACTGTATTTTTTGTTATAAAAACCTCACTAGGCTAAGTCTATTCCGAGATGGTAAAAATTGAATTGAATTTTAATATCCTAAAATGTAAAAAAACGAATAAAAAAAAATGAGAAAGAAGTAAAAAATATGGGTGTGAAGTTTGTTATTATATAGTTTCGTTGAAGGAGAAGGTAATACTAATAAATCTAACCGAAACGTGAAACAGAACAAGACACAGAAAAAAATTAGGGACTGTTTATTTTAACTGAAGTCGTTTGCGAAATATGGACACAAGCCGTCATGAACACACTCAGGGTACAGTATAACTATAAATAAATGGCTCTTTTTGGCCTCCCTTGTCGATGCAGCGCCTCACAGACGTTCGCATACGAAAGGGTGTCTTAATGCGTCACAGATTAACAAAGATGAGTCAGCGCTACCGGAGATTGGAAAAAACTCTTGTCCAGGCCGTCGCCCAGCGGCAGGGCGCGCCCCTACACCATAGATGGAGAATTTTCCTCAATCTACCCTCGTACAAGTGCTAAATATGTTTATCTGCTGACAAAAACAAACATTATTATTATTATTAGAAAGAGATGCAAGAGCAACAAACAACTATCCAATTATACGGTATTTTGGTGCTCCAGCCCAGAGGTGGCTGAAAATACCCTTAATTTAGTTAGACAGTATACATTGATAAAAAAATACTGTAGTTCCTTACTAAGGAATAAAAAAAATCTCCATACAAAATGCATAGATGATGTCACGCACCCTGCTACTTCTTACTGCTAGGATTACGATCGTTTTGGCGGGATTAAAAATATTCAAAATTGGGGAATCAATTTAACTATGAGAACGAACTTAAAAAAAAAACAGGATTTTTGTTTGAATGTTGATGAAATATATATTTTTAAATAGACTCAAATTCCCTATTGGGGTTTGTTGTGATGCTGAAGGTAGTCAAGAGGGGGAGGAGATTGGAAAGAGGAGGGTGGCTAAGTACCTGGCTATGCAGATCTAGTCGCAAAACACGGCTAAAGCCATTTAAAAAAACGCTTCAGAGCGATACTGATGCATGTCGTAAATATTCTGTGGATTATTTCAAATGAAAATTAATTCATCAATCACAGAGGCCGTCAAGCTGGATGAAGTGTTCTTCAGCGTTTCGTGACTGGTACGAGTTCAGTTCCACAGGGTTGTTCAAGCCGATAGGGGAGCCGAGAAACTAAGTATATTTTGTTATGTGCCTTAACTCAATAAATAAAATGGTTACTTAACTGCATTAGAAGAGAAACTATCCACTGGACAAATTAAACTGATAGAAATGTATTGCGGGTTCATTTTTCACTTACCTACTTCCGATGAAAATGATAAAAAAAATTAAATTAACGAAAGTCTTTCTTGAGAAGATAATTTATTTGGCATTCCTGTTACCTAGGGTTCGAGGACCTAATAGATCACCCTAATTGGCTTGCTAAGTTTCGTGACAGCAGTAGTGCCCGAGTTCAAGAAGAGACTAAAAGAGACAAGAAGAGTCTCAGAAGAGATAAGAAGAGTCATAAAAAGACCATAAAGAAGCGAGAAGATGCAAGAAGAGTCAAGGCGAGGCAAGAAGAGCCAAGAACAGACAAGAAGAGTCTCAAAAGAGATAAAAAGAGCCAAGACGACCATAAATGGGCGAGATGATGCAAGAAGAGTCAAGGCGAGGCAAGAAGAGCCAAGAACAGACAAGAAGAGTCTCAAAAGAGATAAGAAGAGCCAAGACGACCATAAAGGGGCTAGAAAATGCAAGAAGAGTCAAGGCGAGGCAAGAAGAGCCAAGAACAGACAAAAAGAGTCTCAAAAGAGATAAAAAGAGCCAAGACGACCATAAAGGGGCGAGAAGATGCAAGAAGAGTCAAGGCGAGGAAAGAAGAGCCAAATAGAGACTAGAACAGACAAGAAGAGTCCCAAAAGAGATAAGAAGAGCCAAGATGACCATACACGGGCGAGAAGATGCAAGAAAAGTCTTGACTCGTCTTGTTTCGCCTTGGCGAGGTAATAAAAGCCAAGAAGAGCCTAGAAGAGATAAGAATTGTCTCAGAAGAGATAAAAAGAGCCAAGACGACCACAAAGAGGCGAGACGACGCCAGAAGATACTATAAAAGACAAGAACAGAGTAAATTCGACGAGAAAAATGTCGTGCTAAGAAGGGCCGGGAAGATGCAAGAAGATGCAGGGAGGGTCAAGGCGAGGTAAGAAGAACCAAGAATATACGAGAAAATACAAGGAGACAAGGTGAGACGAGAAGAGAAGATGAACTGGGAAGAGCCAAAAAGGAGCAAGGATACGTAAGAAGAGGCAAGAAGAAGAAAGACATCTCTTATCTCTAAATAGTATAAAACAAAGTCGCTATCCGCGTCTGTTTGTACGCTTAGTTCTTCTAAACTACGCCACGGATTTGGATAAGATTATCATTTAAAGGATTTCTTCCGGAAGGTTTTTATGAATAATGCATCTACACGTCCGCTAGTAAATAATAAGAAAACAACGCTCAATCAGTTCCTTTATTCCTGCCCATTCTAAATTGCAATATTGGCGTATTAGGCTGCCATGTAAACCGGTTGATTACATCTTCATCCATTACATTTCCCATCTTCAGAGCACGTGTTCCAAGTCTTAACAAAGCAATGTCCCCTGGTGTACCGGTCTCACCGGGACAGAAGTGCTGCTGGCTGGGGTATCATATCGCAAACGGGTAAAGATTACATTTCTAGAGATAATATCATGTTCAGTACATTTAACTCACCTCGTAAAGTACAAATTGGATCATGCATTTTTCATGCCGCCAGCTCTTCAAGGTAATGTTCCCTTGTCCTTTGTTGAGATTATTCTATATGCATTTTTAAGTGTCCCATTCTTAGAGTAATCCGTTGCTGCGTGGGGCGCAAAGATACAGGGTGCTTTAAAGTAGGTTCAGTTTTAAACATTGGCTAGGGTGTTTTACAAAAATAAGTTACTTTTTTCGGTAGTAAAAATATTTATTTAAATTTTCTTATTCGTATATTTTCAATATAACCGTACCTACCTGATTGAAGCAAGTTTAAAAAAAAAGTAATTGTCGTTGAGATAGTAACGTTTCTTTTTAATCTTATGACATCAGAGGAATTTTGCCTTTGAATGTTAGGATATATATTATGTTGATTATAAAGAATTAATTAAACATAAAACTGAATTTAGGACGAAACTAAACGACTTTTCGCCTGGATTTGGCAAAACTCCAAAAGAGTTCCCCCCTAATTTGAAACCCACGTAGCGTAGTGGAAAAAGCACATTATATTAAATTGACCAAATGAAACTCCGGTTTTGAAAAAACACTTTGAAATGAGACCCAAACAGGACTTTTAAAGTACATTCTTGAATAGTATAAAATTTATATACAAATATAAATGTCCCTAGACTAATGTGTCTGCAGCAATCACATTTGCACATTCACTATCAAAACAATATCATAGTATAATAGAAAATATCAAACCATCAAAAATCAACAAACATTGATTGTTATTTATTTTTTATTTTTTTTAGGTACAGAAATTGTGGAGATATCTCATGAAACAAGTTGTATTATTTAAGAAAATATCTATGCAAGGATGTGTTTTAGTAATATCGTTGTATGATAGAGACATTCTAGACATATGATTAAAATAACCAGTGTTATTGGTAAAAATTTCGGTCCAAAATATGTTAAGGTTTCTAGTGAATTTGGGCCTGGCGTTTAACTTGATTTGATGGACTATGTTACTATCTATTTGAGATTATTCACAATTTTGTAAAGCATTAAGAGGTCATTTATGTTTCGTCTTTTAACTAGACTCTCTAATTTGAAATATGTACGTTTTTGTTCGTAACCGTCTAGTAGATGGTAGACATTTGATCGATAAGACAAAATCCGTGTAAAATTTTTTTGGACAGATTCAAGTCTAGATACCTGTGTGATATAATGTGGATTCCAGACTGTTGATCCATACTCAAGAACACTGCGGATTAACGAATCTGATAGTATTATTACGCCAGCGTCTGGACGATCTAGGCCTAGTTTCGGGTAAAGTCAGCTAACTTGAAAATTAAGACACGATTTCATACTAAAATAGGATCGCCTTATAATAATACGAGATTTCTTCAAAAGAATCGTTTCTGCTCATGTAATTTTTGGATAATATCGAAGAAAATATGTTTTAGAAAGTTCATAATCCATTGGATTAATTACATTACAATGAAAATTATCCACAGTTACGTGATTATGTTTGACGTTTATAAAAAATCACGCGTTCCTTATTCAATTTGGCCGATACGCACGGCTATAGATAGCCGACAGAGCGCACCTCTGGCGGTTTAAAAACGAACCAAATGAATGGCGCGAATATTTAAATATTCAGCTCACAATATTTGACTACTTACGATTAACAAGCATTTAATAAGAAGATTTCTTCTGGGAGCTTATCACTTTGTAATGGCATTTTTCATTATTATTTATATATTTTTTGCTTATTAATTATATCTGATTTTATATTGACATGTTTTCTAATTTGTAAAATTTCAAAATTATTTATTTGCGATGCTTTATATCCTGAGTGAAGTATTTTAAGACTGAATTGAATTTTTATCGAAAGTGTGATCATTATTCAAAAGATGATTTGCAAACTCAAATTCACTATTTCCATTTAGAGCCCTGCGATATTCTTTAGTTCTGACTTCAAATTTTCTATTGGTTCTACCTTTGTAAAAGAAATTACAATCATCCCAATTGAGTTTTTAAACTCCTGATTTTTTTGTTTGAATTTTGCTATCTTTATTATTAAGAATATATTTCTTCATTGTTATTAGTGTAAAACGCCAGTTGAATAGTACCAGAATTGTTTTTATATATAATTTTAGAAGTATCGTTATCCACAAGCAGAATTCTACGCCATTGTTTATTTCTATCTTTAGAAAGACCGTTTGAAGAGAAAATGTTTATTTTTTTTATTTAGTATTTCAACTATCAATTTATTAGAATAACCGTTATTAAATGCTATTTGTCTTATGAATATATTGTTTTATGGTTATATTCTATTTGTTTTTTTCAGGTCTTAAAATACTTCACTATAAATAATTTTAAAATTTTAGAAATGAGGAAACATGTTAATATAAAAGCAGATATAATTAACAAGAATTTTTTTATAAACTCTCTTTTAAATATTTTCCCACTTAACTGGTCTTTCGCGTCTAACGATATTGTAATTCCTAATTATTATAAACCCAGCCTACTCTTACCCCTCCCCCCTCCTTCCACTTCTTCTTTCCCAATTGCAATCTATATTTAATTTTTGACTTCGGTGTATACACAATAAAATGTAAACATTATATTTATTTATTTATTGGACAATTTGCATAGCGCCGCTTTTGTGAGATATCACCTCAGGGGCGCTATATTGTAATAATCTACCTTTATATATAGATTTTTACTCTCCTGATGAAGGTGTATATATAATCTAACTTTAAACTTTATTAGATACAGTAACAGTTGTAGGTAAAGAATTACCAAATGATTACCGAAAATGATTACCCTCCTTTTATTCATAAACACGGGTACAATTAATCAATATGTAATAATCTATTATTTAAGTCAACTTTGTTATAACTATCTTTAATTGTGACAAACTAAACGATATTGATTCAACTTATAGACATTGACGGTTGTAACACATATTTAAGCACTGCAAGTCTCCTATGAGCTAATTATATTAGGTACGATAACAGTTAATATCAGTTGTAGACATGTAGTCAATAATAGTGTTTCATTTGAAATAATCCATCACAAATACGTAAAATTTCATTTATTCAAACAATTGTCATTCTTATTATGCGTAAATTTAGCATGTTATTATTAATTAACTCCTTCCTGTTCCGTGTTTTAACAATGTGGTTATCGTGGTGTATTAATTAAAAGATCTCTCACTCAGTATAGCGTTTATTGATAGATTGTCAGCTGTTTTTACAATCACAATATTTCACGTTTGTTACGTACAAAGGAATGCGCGCGAAACTAAATCGTAGTAAATCGTAGGTAGGTGCAGTCTAGCCGTAGCGTACAACGATAGTAATTACTGAACACTGATAATATGCTCGCTGCGTCGGGCCTATTTATACTAGACGGCCGACGGTAGCAGTGGGTAGATGGATGGCAACTAAATCGAAGACACTCGCTCGATCTGGATCATTCGCGAACTTTCGACGGCTTGGCAATTATGCCTAGGCCGTAGGCTCGAACCTTCTGGCGAGTTCTCGTAGTATTCGAGACGGACTGCGGTGTTATTGTCATCAATAGGCAGGTCGGTACTTGAAGTACGTAGATTACTTTGTTTACGATTTAACGATGCAAGTACATAATTCGGGAGTAGATACTAAGTAGGTCGAACGGTTTATTATTAATTATTCAATGGATTAATATCGACGCTACAACAATATATATACTCACACTCTCTCTGTGAATGTCCTAATATCTATCTATTAAATGTAACTGTTGTTAATATCACTTAAAATGGGCGAAGCCCAACTAAGAGCCGCCCGCAGGGCCTAGCAGAAAAAACCCGCGGAGCGGGTTTTTAACTGCTAGTTGAATAGAATTATTAGGCTATTAGAATTCTTGAACAGTTTAGTTGATCTTACCATAAAACCAAGTAATTTATTTGATTTACTTACAATGTATTCAATGTGTTGGTTGAACGTTAGTTTTATGAAGATGGTTGGAATAATATGGTCCTCAACCTTGAAGTTGCCACATTATTCTAGTCTCTACACTACTCGACAGCTAACGCCATCTATGGTTAACCTAATACACTAATATCACATATTTGATATCAGAACTGCAGGAGTAAGCAGATAGGATGGACCACCAAATATCTCAGTCTTACAACACACTCCTTGCCTCATTCACATTCATACATACTTTTCTGTTATTCTCAAGTATTTGGTTCACTTGATCATGCCATATTCTCTTCTCGGGTGTGTCCGTCTTCTTCCACTTATTCGCTCTAGATTCCCAAATCATCTACCATTCTTGCATTATTTGCGAATGTCCGCAACGATTCAACATACGCCTTTGAGATCTCATTTTAACAGATTCAGTCTACTAGCATCCTTCGTGTGCGAGTTCCATCCTTACTGCCATACATCAGGGTAGGTATTAGACTCCATTATGGACTGATGTATAATTAACTTAACTTAATTAATCTGCAGATACAGAGAGGTATCGCCCTGGTTAAGTTAATCGATGTATTGCTTGTAAATCAAGATCGGAACCAGCACTCCATTGTGGATTGCTATATAATGTACATTGATATGTTGTTTGAAATCACTTTAGCCATGTTTGGTGACTAGATCAACAAGGTATTTTCCAACCTTCCTGTTCCTCGTTGCCTTCCCTTTTCCACTACCTTCATCCTTACAATATGCCCTAACTGGAGATATAATAGTCTAAAAACTCTAAAAATTATGTATTTTTCTGAGGAATTTTAAATTCTCTGTTCCTTACTTATAAAAAATAAAAATTTATCGGATTCTCAAAAATCAACTTAATATAATGGTTAAAATGTATTACAATGGCCGAGTTTAATGTTCAGACTCTGTTTCTCAAATGTTAATGTTCTCCCATCTCTTTCAACAAACCCCAATTGGTTTCGCCGGTGACCGGGTAAATCATCACAATGATTTGAAATTTAAAAAGTTATGTAAAGTCATGGAAAGTGATGAAACAAAAACTTTATTAACTGGGTTAAGTAGGTTAGGTAAAAATATTTTTCGTCGTTTTTAATGAATTTATATCACTTTTTAAAGTGTGTTGAATTGTCACTGTGTTGAGTTATCAGGCAACCGGTTTCGCCATAATCCCACTGGTTCCAGACACTTGGGAGCAGTTGGGTCTCTTGTGCAATATTCACATAATTTTATTGTTAGTGTCATAATGTATTTTGATGTGAAACATATATTTGTGCGCTTAAGCGATAAAATTTAATCTTGCGTGGCAAGACAGAACGAAGCTTAATTCGGCTAGCCTCGTGAGTCGTGGGCTCTTTCTGCCTGGCCACCAAAACTCTATGCTTTATATTTGGTTCTATTCAAATCAACAATCAATTTTCATGTATTATTTATTTTTTTAAATCAATGATCAACGTCATATGAATACATATAATCGTGATTATTTTTTGGGTTACTGTGCCGTGTGTCATTCCTCCTTACTTAACCAACGTTTTGGACAGCTTTTAAGGTAAAAATCTTAGATCGTGATTAGGTGACGTTAATTTAGTTGTTGGTATCCAGGAATATAATATACGATTACATCAAAACTAAACGCATAAAACCACAATTTTTACCGATTTATAACAAGTGTCTCATTAACTCTTTGAGTTTTTAAGTTCCACAAAAAATATAAGCTATTTTTGAAGATAATATCTATACATTTGTTATGCCAAAATATCAATTTTATGAAATTCCTTCGTTAGAAAAAAATTGCAAAGTTAGCTCCGAAAATTATTAAAAACACGTTTTGTTATGTTATTTAATATGTTATAGGCATGAAAAAATTCACAGTGTATCTTTAAATGCAACTGAAGCATTTGTCGATCGATTTTTGCTCTACTTCAAACGACTTTTATATTTTATAAAATATTTTCACCATTTTATCTAAATTATTTTTTGTTTTTTTTTTTAAATTAGCGCGCTCCCTCTAACATTCGTATTTACATATCTCCCTTTCAAACCATCTTCGAACGCTTACTACGGAGCCTTAACAGAAATAAAGCTTGTATCACTTCATCACACATAACAACACGTTTGACAACAATCTAAACATTTTTCCTCTTGACGAATACTCTACGCTTTAAGAAGGAAGCGCTACACGGCATGGTTACCCAAAAAATAATCGCGATAATGTCACAGGAAAGAGATTGAAAAAGCAAAGATTTTAATTAATTTTGGCACATTGACACGCCCACTGTACACTTTCATGCGTTTATTTATTAATAACGAGAATAAACCACGTTTTATAATTTTTTTACGTTGGCGAGTTGAAATACCGTTGCGCCTGAATATTAGTTTTACCGCAACATGCTTAACTTTGCTGCTAGAGAGGTGGTAGAAATGTTTTTACGCAGGAATTCGGAATTAAAGCGGAGAACTGATGAGTTTTTACAAGATGCTATTTTACATACAATTTTCGTACTAGTGATTTTTTATAATAATACATTGATGCGGGATGAAAAAACATACTTATTTTATTTTAGTGCAGTTTCTTTTGTTTACATTAACTCCACACAGGAGGCCCAGAGCAAAATAATTTCCCTCGGGCCTATCTCATCTTTGGAGATGCTCTGTAGAAAAGGAAGGAGAGGAATTTCTGGATCAGATTGTCCGAATGATCTATCCTTATCCGCTGCGGCACAAGGTGATGAGTCAAGAGAGACCAGTTGGAGTGGTGAAAAGAGTCTCCCTAAACAGTCCTCTCCCGATCTGGCAGCCACACAGCTGGTGGGCAGGCGTATCCTGAACACAGCTCCCTCGACGAACCCGGGCACCTCTCACTTATCAACTTGAACATGGCATCATCTTGAATATAACCATAGATCACAACCATGAAATCAACTGAGACTATTTGCGAGCTTTGTCACGTGACAAATCATTTCCCAATTCGCAATTTCTTCTCTAATGGCAACTGTCTATGATATTTTGAATGGCAACACCTTAAACATAACCATAGATCACAATCATAAAATCATCTTTCACTGTTATTTGCGAGCTTTGTCACGTGACAAATCATTACCCAATCGATGTTTTTGTCTACACGTTCTTTTTTGAACCTTCGCCATTATTATTTGTATAGGTACTTATGCGTTGGCAAAATTGTCTACCAGAACATCGTATCTTCATCGGTACGATATTCGTAAAATATATGAGGTGGAACTACCAAAACACAGTATCTGAGATACCAGAGCATCAGTCTCAAAAAATAAACCACTCATCACCAAAAGTAGCTAAACACTTGGGGTGACCTGTGCCAGAAATATTAATTATCTAATAAATGGTTGGCTCTACCAAAATGATGTGTCCAATTCCTGGGTTGACAATTTAACCAATGCCTAAATTCTGGAGGTGCCACACACCGTGCTACAAATCGTTTATGTAACAAATGTTACATTTCAATTTCTGCGAAACAACCGGGCCTTGTCTCCATTCCGACACTAGTTCAGCCCAGTTCTCTCTGAAACGCAATGCGGACTATGCCTATGCATGTATAGAATTTAACATTTAGACTTTGGTGCAGCAGTAAGTACAGATACAGAAGGTAGGTAATAGCAGGGTAATTTCAGGCTCGGACTAATGACTGCTTTACACCATACTTTGTTCATACTAATACTGACCAAATAAGAAACCACACTATTATTATTTTTATGTTTACGATTCCATATAGACAGTTGCCATTAGAGAAGAAATAATATTTTTAGATGGCAATAAATCGTCAAGAAATGGCAACACCTAGAACATAAACATAGATCACAAACATGAATTCATCTGTCACTGTTTATTTGCGAGCTTTGTCACATGACGAATCATCCAATAGATGTTTTCGTCAACACGTTCGTCTTTGAACCTTTGTCATAATGTTTTTATAGGTACCTATGCCTTTGCGAAATAGTCTACCCGATCATAGTATCTTCAACGGTACGATATTCGTATAATATATGGGATGGAACTACCAAAACAAAGCAGCTCAGATGCCATAGCAACAGTTTTCACAATCAGTCTCCATAAATAAAAAAAACTCAAGCTATTTCTAGTAATTAATTAAAAAGTATGTTACAATATCATGTTAACACACATAGATATTATTTATTCCATGAGTCTGTATGCAAAGTTGCACAAACCACAATCCATCGATAAACAATAATAAATACGTGTAAATCATAGTTAATACTTAATCTTTTTAGTAATACATTACGTAAAACAATGAGAGATGGCAGAAACAAATGTCAATCATCAAACACACACACGAAATTCACGAAAAACTGTAATACACATCCACAAATAGTAATAAAAAGTTACTATAATAATACTACTAAAATATTATAATACGTAAAACAGAGACAAATGTCAAATAATGTCCAACATCAACATATATCATGTACATAATAGAAATGATGTTGTGAAATTTAATCAATAACAATATGTCAGTAAAAAGGAGTTTGGGGAAGAAACATTATTCTCATGGGAACAAATGGAAGACTTGGGTTCGAACTTTGATGGGAGTTTTCTCTGTGGCCGAACGGACTGAAATTTGAAATAGACATAAGAATTGATAGTCTTACGTTGAATCAAATCAAAATAATAAGAAAAATAAGTTTAGGGAAAAAATTTCATTCTTAACGACACAAATGCAAGACTTGGGTTCGAAATTTTAAAGCAGTTTTTTCAGGATCTATATAGCCGAACGGACTGAAATTTGAAATAAACATAAAAATTGATGGTCTGAAGTTGAATCAAAATCAAAGTATTTGGAAAAATGAGTTTGGGGAAAAAATTTCATTCTGACGGGCACAAATGCGAGACTTGGGTTCGAACAAAAAATGCCATTTTTTGGGCTCTATGGTACCAAACGGGCTGAAATTTTAGAATAGTGATATGGATCATGGTTATTAACGAAAATCATCATTTTTATGGGCACTAATTTCAGACTTGGGTTCGAACAAAAAATGCAATTTTTTTGGGCTCTATGATACCAAAAGGGTTGAAATTTGAGAATAGTGATAAGTTTCATGGTCTGAAATGAAATCAATTACAAAATCTGCATGATAGAATTTTTGGAAAAATCATCATTTCTATGGGCACTAATTTCAGACTTGGGTTCGAACAAAAAAAGCCATTTTTTCACTCTATATGAAACCAAACGGGCTAAAATTTATAAAAAGTGATAAAAATCATGGTCTGAAACGAAATCAATTACAAAATCTGCATAAAATTGATATTTTGGAAAATTCATCATTTCTATGGGCACTAATATCAGACTTGGGTTCGAAAAAAAAATGCGATTTTTTTAGGCTCTTTGATACCAAACGGGCTGAAATTTTAGATAAGTGATAAGGATCAAGGTCCATAACGAAATCAGTCACAAAATCTGAATAAAGTTTTATTTGGAAAAATCATTATTTCTATGGGCATTTATTTCAGACTTGGGTTCGAACAAAAAATGTCCAAAACGAAATCAGTCACAAAATCTGCATAAAGTTGAATTTTTGGAAAAATCATCATTTCTATGGGAACCAATTTCAGACTTGGGTTCGAACAAAAAAAGGCCATTTTTTCACTCTCTATGAAACCAAACGGGCTGAAATTTAAAAAAAGTGAAAAAAATCATGGTCTGAAACGAAATCAATAACAAAATCTTTATAAAGTTGAATTTTTGGAAAAATCATCATTAATATGGGCACTAATTTCAGACTTGGGTTCGAACAAAAAAAGCTTTTTTTAAACTCTTTATCAAACCAAACGAGATGAAATTTTTAAAAAGTCATGAGTTTCGTGGTCTGAAACGAAATCAGTCACAAAATCTGCATAAAGTTGAACTTTTGGAAAAATCATCATTTCTATGGTCCCTAATTTCAGACTTGGGTTCGAACAAAAAATGCCATTTTTTTGGGCTCTATGGGACCGAAAGGGCTGAAATTTGAGAAAAATTATAAGGATCATGGTCCATAACGGAATCAGTCACAAAATCTAAAAAAGTTTTATTTGGAAAAATCATCATTTCTATGGGCACTTCTTTCAGACTTGGTGTACCCGACTAAATGTCGTGTGCATACAGACCAAAGATATTAGAAGAACGAGATGTGCTATGCGCAGTTCGTACTGAGTGGAATTGTTTTGCCGAGTGTCGCCGGTTTTGTTCACCAATACTACTGCACACCTTCGCTTACGCTAAGGCATCGCTAAGGTATCCGCACTAATACATAGAACAGTTACTCCGGCTACGGTCCGGCGGCCAACATAGCATATCTCGTTCTTCTAATATCTTTGATACAGACTGAAAAAATAGGGGTTAGTTACACGACTCAAACGACTTTGTAAATGCCAATCAATTCACTTTCGTCCTGAAAAGGACGTTTCTGGAATATACACGACTTTGTGCAAATGCAAATAAATGAAAGATTGCCTTTAAAAAGGCAGTTAAGTATGTCAGCTTCTTAAGCCTCGTGGTGCCCGCCGGAATCTAGTCGATGCAGGATTCTTCAGTTGAAGGAGAAAGGCCAATAAAATTCTCAGAACTCGGCAGAATGGGGCAGCGGCAGGTAGCTCGTAGATGCGAAGGTCCGAGGCGAGGGTGATCCAATGGAGAAAGAGGATTTAAAATTTAAAATTGGTGCTTTTTGTCAAAGTTCCGACTCGACAACGGCACATAAAAAAAGGTCGGCCACGGTTCGGCGGTCAGTTTATGGCTTCTCATTGGACGGATATCTATAGCCGTTGGAGCGTACCAGTCAGCCTTGGACCCCACACTTTCTAATTGCTACCCGCCGGCCAATTGTTTATTGTTTATTTTTTACAAGTTACATTTTTTACATTTCAAGGAATTTGACAATCTTAAAGCTAGGTACACAATGCAGAGTTCCGTGAATGTGGACAATTTCAAATAGTTTATTAATGTCACATCCACGGATTAACATTATACGCAAACAATATTTATTTATTTCTTAAAGTAGTTAATAGTAGCGAAAGATATAAACAAAACAATATAAAGTCATTCTTTAATTATAATGAACAAGCGTCCGATATACTTGGGTTCGAACAAAAAATTTCCAAAACGAAATCAGTCACAAAATCTGCATTAAGTTGAATTTTCGGAAAAATCATCATTTCTATGGGCACTAATTTCAGACTTGGGTTTGAATAAAGAAAGCCACTTTTTCACTGTCTATAAAACCAAAGGGGCTGAAATTTAAAACATGTCATAAGTATCGTGGTCTGAAACGAAATCAATTACAAAATCTGCATAAAATTGAATTTTTAGAAAATTCATCATTTCTATGGGCACTAATATCAAAACAAAAATTGCGATTTTTTTAGGCTCTTTGGTACTAAAGGGGCTGAAATTTGAGAAAAATGATAAGGATCATGGTCCATAACGAAATCAGTCACAAAATCTGCATAAAGTTGAATTATTGGAATAATAATCATTTCTATGGGCAATAATTTCAATCTTGGGTTCGAACAAAAAATGCGATTTTTCTAGGCTCTTTGGTACCAAACGGGCTGAAATTTGAGAAAAAAGATATGGATCATGGTCCATAACGAAATCAGTCACAAAATCTTAATAAAGTTGAAATTTTAGAAAAATCATCATTTCTATGGGAACTAATTTCAGTCTTGGGTTCGAACAAAAAATGGCATTTTTTAACTCTCTATCAAACCAAAGGGGCTGAAATTTTAAAAAAGTGGTAAGTATCATGGTCTTAAACGAAATCAATTACAAAATCTGCATTAAGTTGAATTTTGGGAAAAATCATCATTTCTATGGGCACTAATATCAGACATGGGTTCGAAAAAAAAAATTTATTTTTTAAGGCTGTTTGATACCAAACGGGCTGAAATTTTAGATAAGTGATAAGGATCATGGTCCATAACGAAATCAGTAACAAAATCGGCATAAATTAGAATTTTCAGAAAAATCATCAATTCTATAAGCACTAATTTCAAACTTGGGTTCGAACGAAAAATGCCATTTTTTGTGCTCTATGGTACCAAACGGGCCGACATTGGAGAATAGAAATAACGATTATGGTCCACGAAGAAATCCGTCACAAAATCTTTATAAAGTAGAAATTTTGGAAAAATCATCATTTCTATGGGTTAAAATAAAACAAGTGAAATTTTAAACATGTTTTAAGTATCGTGGTCTTAAACGAAATCAATTACAAAATCAGCATTAAATTGAATTTTTAGAAAATTCATCATTTCTATGGGCACTAATATCAGACTTGGGTTCGAACAAAAAATGCGATTTTTTTAAGGCTCTTTGGGACCAAATGGGCTGAAATTGAAGAAAAAAGATAAGGATCATGTTCCATAGCGAAATCAGTCAAAAAGTCTGCATAATAGAAGTTTTGGAAAAATCATCATTTCTATAGGCACTAATTTCAGACTTGGGTTCGAGCAAAAAAAGCCATTTTTTCACTCTCTATGAAACCAAATGGGCTGAAATTTAAAAAATGTGAAAAAATCATGGTCTTAAACGAAATCAATTACAAAATCTGCATAAAGTTGAATATTTGGAAAAATCATCATTTCTATGGGCCCTCGTTTCAGACTTGGGTTCGAAAAAAAATGGCATTTTTTCGTGGTGTATTGAAGAAAACGGGCTGAAATTTAAAAAAATTGAAAAGAATCATGGTCTGAAACGAAATCAATTACACAATCTGCATAAAGTTGAATTTTTGGAAAAATCATCATTTCTATGGGCACTAATTTCAGACTTGGGTTCGATCAAAAAATGACATTTTTTTGGGTTTTTTGGTAACAAACGGGCTGAAATTTTAGAAAAGTAATATGGATCATGGTTTATAACGAAATCAATTACAAAATATGCATGAAGTCGAATTTTTGGACAAATCATCACTTCTATGGGAACTTATTTCAGACTTGGGTTCGAACAAAAAATGGCATTTTTTCGTGGTCTATTGAAGCAAACGGGCTGAAATTTAAAAAAAAGGGAAAACTATCATGGTCTGAAACGAAATAAATTACACAATCTGCATAAAGTTGAATTTTTGGAAAAATCATCATTTCTATGGGCACTAATTTCAGACTTGGGTTCAAACAAAAAATGGAATTTTTTCGTGTTCTGTTAAACCAAACGGGCTGAATTTTTAAATTTATGAAGAAAACCATGGTCCGAAATGAAATCAGTCACAAAATCTGCATAAAGTTGAATTTTTGTAAAAATCATAATTTCTATGGGCACTAATTTCAGACTTGGGTTCGAACAAAAAGTGGCATTTTTTCATGTTCTATTGAAGGAAACGGACTGAAATTTAAAAAAATTGACAAGAATCATGGTCTGAAACGAAATCAATTACAAAATCTGCATAAAGTTGAATTTTTGGAAAAATCATAATTTCTATGGGCACTAATTTCAGACTTGGGTTCGAACAAAAAATGGAATTTTTTCGTGTTCTATTGAAGCAAACGGGCTAAAATTTAAAAAAAATTGAAAAGAATCATGGTCTGAAACGAAATCAATTACAAAATCTGCATAAAGTTGAATTTTTGGAAAAATCATCATTTCTATGGGCACTAATTTCAGACTTGGGTTCGATCAAAAAATGACATTTTTTTGGGTTCTATGGTAACAAACGGGCTGAAATTTAAAAAAATTGAAAAGAATCATGGTCTGAAACGAAATCAATTACAAAATCTGCATAAAGTCGAATTTTCGGAAAAATCATCATTTCTATGGGCACTAATTTCAGACTTGGGTTCGATCAAAAAATGCCATTTTTTTGGGTTCTATGATACCAAAATAGTTGAAATTTGAGAATAGTGATAAGTATCATGGTCTGAAACGAAATCAATTACAAAATCTGCATAAAGTCGAATTTTTGGAAAAATCTTCAATTCTATGGGCACTAATATCAGACTTGTGTTCGAACAAAAAAAACTTTTTATCACTCTCTATGAAACCAAACGGGCTGAAATTTAAAACAAGTCATAAGTATCATGGTCTCAAACAAAATCAAATACAAAATCTGCATAAAGTTGAATTTTCGAAAAATCATTATTACTATGGGCACTATTTTCAGACTTGGGTTCGAACGAAAAATGCTATTTTTTCACTCACTATCAAACCAAAAGGGCTGATATTTTAAAAAAGTGAAAACTATCATGGTATGAAACGAAATAAATTACAAAATCTGCATAAAGTTGAATTTTTGGAAAAATCATCATTTCTATGGGTACTAATTTCGGACTTGGGTTCGAACAAAAAACGGAATTTTTTCGTGATTTATTGTACCAAAACGGGCTGAAATTTAAAAGTACTGATGAAAACCATGGTCTGAAACGAAATCAGTCCCAAAATCTGTATTAAGATAAATTTTCGGAAAAATCATCATTTCTATGGGCACTAATTTCAGACATGGGTTCAAACAAAAAATGGAATTTTTTCGTGTTCTATTAAACCAAACGGGCAGAATTTTTAAATTTATGAAGAAAACCATGGTCCGAAACGAAATCAGTCACAAAATCTGAATAAAGTTGAATTTTTGTAAAAATCATAATTTCAATGGGCACTAATTTCAGACTTGGGTTCGAACAAAAAGTGGCATTTTTTCATGTTCTTTTGAAGGAAACGGGCTGAAATTTAAAAAAATTGACAAGAATCATGGTCTGAAACGAAATCAATTACAAAATCTGCATAAAGTTGAATTTTTGGAAAAATCATAATTTCTATGGGCACTAATTTCAGACTTGGGTTCGAACAAAACATGGCATTTTTTCGTGGTCTATTGAAGCAAACGGGCTGAAATTTAAAAAAATTGAAAATAATCATGGTCTGAAACGAAATCAATTACACAATCTGCATAAAGTTGAATTTTTGGAAAAATCATCATTTCTATGGGCACTAATTTCAGACTTGGGTTCGATCAAAAAATGACATTTTTTTGGGTTCTTTGGTAACAAACGGGCTGAAATTTCAGAAAAGTAATATGGATCATGGTTTATAACGAAATCAATTACAAAATATGCATGATGTCGAATTTTTGGACAAATCATCACTTCTATGGCAACTTATTTCAGACTTGGGTTCGAACAAAAAATGGCATTTTTTCGTGGTCTATTGAAGCAAACGGGCTGAAATTTTAGAAAAGGGAAAACTATCATGGTCTGAAACGAAATAAATTACAAAATCTGCATTAAGTTGAATTTTTGGAAAAATCATCATTTCTGTGGGCAATAATTTCAGACTTGGGTTCGATCAAAAAATTCCATTTTTTGGGGTTCTATGGTACCAAACGGGCTGAAATTTTAAAATAGTGATAATGATCATGGTGAATAACGAAATGAGTCACAAAATCTGCATATAGTTGAATTTTTTGAAAAATCATCATTTCTATGGGAACTTATTTCAGACTTGGGTTTTAACAAATAATGCAATTTTTTTGGCCCTATGGTACTAAACGGGCTGAAATTTTTGAATAGTGATATGGATCATGGTTATAAACGAAATCAGCCACAAAATCTGCATAAAGGTGAATTTTTGGAAAAATGATCACTTCTATGGGCACTAATATCAGACATGGGTTCGAACAAAAAAAATCTTTTATCACTCTCTATGAAACCAAACCAACTGAAATTTAAAACAAGTCATAAGTATCATGGTCTCAAACGAAATCAATTACAAAATCTGCATAAAGTTGAATTTTTGGAAAAATCATCATTTCTATGGGCACTAATTTCAGACTTGGGTTCGAACAAAAAATGCTATTTTTTCACTCACTATCAAACCAAACGGGCTGATATTTAAAAAAAGTGAAAACTATCATGGTCTGAAACGAAATAAATTACAAAATCTGCATAAAGTTGAATTTTTGGAAAAATCATCATTTCTATGGGCACTAATTTCGGACTTGGGTTCGAAAAAAAAATGGAATTTTTTCGTGATTTATTGTACCAAACCGGCTGAAATTTTTAAGTACTGTTGAAAACCATGGTCTGAAACGAAATCAGTCCCAAAATCTGTATTAAGTTAAATTTTCGGAAAAATCATCATTTCTATGGGCACTAATTTCAGACTTGGGTTCAAACAAAAAATGGAATTTTTTCGTGTTCTGTTTAACCAAACGGGTTGAATTTTTAAATTTATGAAGAAAACCATGGTCCGAAACGAAATCAGTCTCAAAATCTGCATAAAGTTGAATTTTTGTAAAAATCATAATTTCTTTGGGAACTAATTTCAGACTTGGGTTCGAACAAAAAGTGGCATTTTTTCATGTTCTATTGAAGGAAACGGGCTGAAATTTAAAAAAATTGACAAGAATCATGGTCCGAAACGAAATCAGTCACAAAATCTGAATAAAGTTGAATTTTTGTAAAAATTATCATTTCTATGGGCACTAATTTCAGACTTGGGTTCGAACAAAAAGTGGCATTTTTTCATGTTCTGTTGAAGGAAACGGGCTGAAATTTAAAAAAATTGACAAGAATCATGGTCTGAAACGAAATCAAATACACAATCTGCATAAAGTTGAATTTTTGGAAAAATCATCATTTCTATGGGCACTAATTTCAGACTTGGGTTCGATCAAAAAATGACATTTTTTTGGGTTCTTTGGTAACAAACGGGCTGAAATTTCAGAAAAGAAATATGGATCATGGTTTATAACGAAATCAATTACAAAATATGCATGAAGTCGAATTTTTGGACAAATCATCACTTCTATGGCAACTTATTTCAGACTTGGGTACGAACAAAAAATGGCATTTTTTCGTGGTCTATTGAAGCAAACGGGCTTAAATTTAAAAAAAAGGAAAACTATCATGGTCTGAAACGAAATAAATTACAAAATCTGCATAAAGTTGAATTTTTGGAAAAATCATCATTTCTATGGGCACTAATTTCAGACTTGGGTTCGATCAAAAAATTCCATTTTTTGGGGTTCTATGGTACCAAACGGGCTGAAATTTTAAAATAGTGATAAGGATCATGGTGAATAACGAAATGAGTCACAAAATCTGCATATAGTTGAATTTTTTGAAAAATCATCATTTCTATGGGAACTTATTTCAGACTTGGGTTTTAACAAATAATGCAATTTTTTTGGCCCTATGGTACTAAACGGGCTGAAATTTTAGAATAGTGATATGGATCATGGTTATAAACGAAATCAGCCACAAAATCTGCATAAAGGTGAATTTTTGGAAAAATGATCACTTCTATGGGCACTAATATCAGACATGGGTTCGAACAAAAAAAACCTTTTATCACTCTCTATGAAACCAAACCAACTGAAATTTAAAACAAGTCATAAGTATCATGGTCTGAAACGAAATCAATTACAAAATCTGCATAAAGTTGAATTTTTGGAAAAATCATCATTTCTATGGGCACTAATTTCAGACATGGGTTCGAACAAAAAATGCTATTTTTTCACTCACTATCAAACCAAACGGGCTGATATTTAAAAAAAGTGAAAACTATCATGGTCTGAAACGAAATAAATTACAAAATCTGCATAAAGTTGAATTTTTGGAAAAATCATCATTTCTATGGGCACTAATTTCGGACTTGGGTTCGAAAAAAAAATGGAATTTTTTCGTGATTTATTGTACCAAACCGGCTGAAATTTTTAAGTACTGTTGAAAACCATGGTCTGAAACGAAATCAGTCCCAAAATCTGTATTAAGTTAAATTTTCGGAAAAATCATCATTTATATGGGCACTAATTTCAGACTTGGGTTCAAACAAAAAATGGAATTTTGTCGTGTTCTGTTAAACCAAATGGGCTGAATTTTTAAATTTATGAAGAAAACCATGGTCCGAAACGAAATCAGTCTCAAAATCTGAATAAAGTTGAATTTTTGTAAAAATCATAATTTCTTTGGGAACTAATTTCAGACTTGGGTTCGAACAAAAAGTGGCATTTTTTCATGTTCTATTGAAGGAAACGGGCTGAAATTTAAAAAAAATTGACAAGAATCATGGTCTGAAACGAAATAAATTACAAAATCTGCATAAAGTTAAATTTTTGGAAAAATCATCATTTCTATGGGTACTAATTTCGGACTTGGGTTCGAACAAAAAAGGGAATTTTTTCGTGATTTATTGTACCAAACGGGCTGAAATTTAAAAGTACTGATGAAAACCATGGTCTGAAACGAAATCAGTCCCAAAATCTGTATTAAGATAAATTTTCGGAAAAATCATCATTTCTATGGGCACTAATTTCAGACATGGGTTCAAACAAAAAATGGAATTTTTTCGTGTTCTATTAAACCAAACGGGCTGAATTTTTAAATTTATGAAGAAAACCATGGTCCGAAACGAAATCAGTCACAAAATCTGAATAAAGTTGAATTTTTGTAAAAATCATAATTTCTATGGGCACTAATTTCAGACTTGGGTTCGAACAAAAAGTGGCATTTTTTCATGTTCTGTTGAAGGAAACGGGCTGAAATTTAAAAAAATTGAAAAGAATCATGTTCTGAAACGAAATCAATTACACAATCTGCATAAAGTTGAATTTTTGTAAAAATCATAATTTCTTTGGGCACTAATTTCAGACTTGGGTTCGAACAAAACATGGCATTTTTTCGTGGTCTATTGAAGAAAACGGGCTGAAATTTAAAAAAATTGAAAAGAATCATGTTCTGAAACGAAATCAATTACACAATCTGCATAAAGTTGAATTTTTGGAAAAATCATCATTTCTATGGGCACTAATTTCAGACTTGGGTTCGATCAAAAAATGACATTTTTTTGGGTTCTTTGGTAACAAACGGGCTAAAATTTTAGAAAAGTAATATGGATCATGGTTTATAACGAAATCAATTACAAAATATGCATGAAGTCGAATTTTTGGACAAATCATCACTTCTATGGGAACTTATTTCAGACGTGGGTTCGAACAAAAAATGGCATTTTTTCGTGGTCTATTGAAGCAAACGTGCTGAAATTTAAAAAAAGGGAAAACTATCATGGTCTGAAAGGAAATAAATTACAAAATCTGCATAAAGTTGAATTTTTGGAAAAATCATTATTTCTATGGGCAATAATTTCAGACTTGGGTTCGATCAAAAAATTCCATTTTTTGGGGTTCTATGGTACCAAACGGGCTGAAATTTTAAAAAAGTGATAAGGATCATGGTGAATAACGAAATGAGTCACAAAATCTGCATATAGTTGAATTTTTTGAAAAATCATCATTTCTATGGGAACTTATTTCAGACTTGGGTTTTAACAAATAATGCAATTTTTTGGCTCTATGCTACTAAACGGGCTGAAATTTTAGAATAGTGATATGGATCATGGTTATAAACGAAATCAGCCACAAAATCTGCATAAAGGTGAATTTTTGGAAAAATGATCAGATCTATGGGCACTAATATCTGACATGGGTTCGAACAAAAAAAACGTTTTATCACTCTCTATGAAACCAAACCAACTGAAATTTAAAACAAGTCATAAGTATCATGGTCTCAAACGAAATCAATTACAAAATCTGCATAAAGTTGAATTTTTGGAAAAATCATCATTTCTATGGGCACTAATTTCAGACTTGGGTTCGAACAAAAAATGCTATTTTTTCACTCACTATCAAACCAAACGGGCTGATATTTAAAAAAACTGAAAACTATCATGGTCTGAAACGAAATAAATTACAAAATCTGCATAAAGTTGAATTTTTGGAAAAATCATAATTTCTATGGGCACTAATTTCAGACTTGGGTTCGAACAAAACATGGCATTTTTTCGTGGTCTATTGAAGAAAACGGGCTGAAATTTAAAAAAATTGAAAAGAATCATGGTCTGAAACGAAATCAATTACACAATCTGCATAAAGTTGAATTTTTGGAAAAATCATCATTTCTATGGGCACTAATTTCAGACTTGGGTTCGATCAAAAAATGACATTTTTTTGGGTTCTTTGGTAAAAAACGGGCTAAAATTTTAGAAAAGTAATACGGATCATGGTTTATAACGAAATCATTTACAAAATATGCATGAAGTCGAATTTTTGGACAAATCATCACTTCTATGGGAACTTATTTCAGACGTGGGTTCGAACAAAAAATGGCATTTTTTCGTGGTCTATTGAAGCAAACGTGCTGAAATTTAAAAAAAGGGAAAACTATCATGGTCTGAAAGGAAATAAATTACAAAATCTGCATAAAGTTGAATTTTTGGAAAAATCATCATTTCTATGGGCAATAATTTCAGACTTGGGTTCGATCAAAAAATTCCATTTTTCGGGGTTCTATGGTACCAAACGGGCTGAAATTTTAAAATAGTGATAAGGATCATGGTGAATAACGAAATGAGTCACAAAATCTGCATATAGTTGAATTTTTTGAAAAATCATCATTTCTATGGGAACTTATTTCAGACTTGGGTTTTAACAAATAATGCAATTTTTTGGCCCTATGCTACTAAACGGGCTGAAATTTTAGAATAGTGATATGGATCATGGTTATAAACGAAATCAGCCACAAAATCTGCATAAAGGTGAATTTTTGGAAAAATGATCAGATCTATGGGCACTAATATCTGACATGGGTTCGAACAAAAAAAACGTTTTATCACTCTCTATGAAACCAAACCAACTGAAATTTAAAACAAGTCATAAGTATCATGGTCTCAAACGAAATCAATTACAAAATCTGCATAAAGTTGAATTTTTGGAAAAATCATCATTTCTATGGGCACTAATTTCAGACTTGGGTTCGAACAAAAAATGCTATTTTTTCACTCACTATCAAACCAAACGGGCTGATATTTAAAAAAAGTGAAAACTATCATGGTCTGAAACGAAATAAATTACAAAATCTGCATAAAGTTGAATTTTTGGAAAAATCATCATTTCTATGGGCACTAATTTCGGACTTGGGTTCGAACAAAAAATGGAATTTTTTCGTGATTTATTGTACCAAACCGGCTGAAATTTTTATGTACTGATGAAAACCATGGTCTGAAACGAAATCAGTCCCAAAATCTGTATTAAGTTAAATTTTCGGAAAAATCATCATTTCTATGGGCACTAATTTCAGACTTGGGTTCAAACAAAAAATGGAATTTTTTCGTGTTCTGTTAAACCAAACGGGCTGAATTTTTAAATTTATGAAGAAAATCATGGTCCGAAACGAAATCAGTCTCAAAATCTGCATAAAGTTGAATTTTTGTAAAAATCATAATTTCTATGGGCACTAATTTCAGACTTGGGTTCGAACAAAAAAATGGAATGGAATTTTTTCGTGAAGCAAACGGGCTAAAATTTAAAAAAATTGAAAAGAATCATGGTCTGAAACGAAATCAATTACAAAATCTGCATAAAGTTGAATTTTTGGAAAAATCATCATTTCTATGGGCACTAATTTCAGACTTGGGTTCGATCAAAAAATGACATTTTTTTGGGTTCTATGGTAACAAACGGGCTGAAATTTAAAAAAATTGAAAAGAATCATGGTCTGAAACGAAATCAATTACAAAATCTGCATAAAGTCGAATTTTCGGAAAAATCATCATTTCTATGGGCACTAATTTCAGACTTGGGTTCGATCAAAAAATGCCATTTTTTTGGGTTCTATGATACCAAAATAGTTGAAATTACAGAATAGTGATAAGTATCATGGTCTGAAACGAAATCAATTACAAAATCTGCATAAAGTCGAATTTTTGGAAAAATCTTCAATTCTATGGGCACTAATATCAGACTTGGGTTCGAACAAAAAAACTTTTTATCACTCTCTATGAAACCAAACGGGCTGAAATTTAAAACAAGTCATAAGTATCATGGTCTCAAACAAAATCAAATACAAAATCTGCATAAAGTTGAATTTTCGAAAAATCATAATTACTATAGGCACTATTTTCAGAATTGGGTTCGAACGAAAAATGCCATTTTTATGGGCTCTATGGTACCAAACGGGTTGAAATTTTAAAATAGTGAATTGGATCATGGTGAATAACGAAATGAGTCACAAAATCTGCATATAGTTGAATTTTTTGAAAAATCATCATTTCTATGGGAACTTATTTCAGACTTGGGTTCGAACAAAAAAAACGTTTTATCACTCTCTATGAAACCAAACCAACTGAAATTTAAAACAAGTCATAAGTATCATGGTCTCAAACGAAATCAATTACAAAATCTGCATAAAGTTGAATTTTTGGAAAAATCATCACTTCTATGGGAACTTATTTCAGACTTGGGTTCGAACAAAAAATGGCATTTTTTCGTGGTCTCAATAAGCATACGGGCTGAAATTTAAAAAAAGGGAAAACTATCATGGTCTGAAACGAAATAAATTACAAAATCTGCATAAAGTTAAATTTTTGGAAAAATCATCATTTCTATGTGCACTAATTTCGGACTTGGAATCAAAAAAAAAAGGCATTTTTATGGGCTCTATGGTACCAAACGGGCTGAAATTTTAGAATAGTGATATGGATCATGGTTTATAACGAAATCAGTCACAAAATCTGCATAAAGTTGAATTTTTTGAAAAATCATCATTTCTATGGGCACTAATTTCGGACTTGGGTTCGAACAAAAAAAACCTTTTTATCACTCTCTATAAAACCAAACGGGCTGAAATTTAAAACAAGTCATAAGTATCATGGTCTCAAACAAAATCAAAAACAAAATCTGCATAAAGTTGAATTTTCGAAAAATCATAATTTCTATGGGCACTAATTTCAGACATGGGTTCGAACAAAAAATGCTATTTTTCACTCACTATAAAACCAAACGGGCTGAAATTTAAAAAAATTGAAAAGAATCATGGTCTTGGGTTCGAACAAAAAAAACCTTTTTATCACTCTCTATGAAACCAAACGGGCTGAAATTTAAAACGTGTCATAATAAGTATCATGGTCTCATACAAAATCAAATACAAAATCTGCATAAAGTTGAATTTTCGAAAAATCATAATTTCTATGGGCCCTTATTTCAGACTTAGATTGGAACAAAAAATGCTATTTTTTTACTCACTATCAAACCAAACGTGCTGAAATTTAAAACACGTCATTAGTATCATGGTCTCAAACGAAATCAAATACAAAATCTGCATAAAGTTGAATTTTCGAAAAATCATAATTTCTATGGGCACTAATTTCAACTTGGGTTCGATCGAAAAAGGGCATTTTTTTGGGTTCTATGGTACCAAACGGGCTGAAATTTTAGAATAGTGATATGTATCATGGTTTATAACGAAATCAGTCACAGAATCTGCATAAAGTTGAATTTTTGGAAAAATCATCAATTCTCTGGGCACTAATTTCGGACTTGGGTTCGAACAAAAAATTCCATTTTTATGGGCTCTATGGTACCAAACGGGCTGAAATTTTAAAAGAGTGATATGGATCATGGTGAATAACGAAATGTGTCACAAAATCTGCATAAAGTTGAATTTTTTGAAAAATCATCATTTTTATTGGCACTAATTTCAGACTTGGGTTCAAACAAAAAATGACATTTTTTCGTGAACTATGAAACCAAACGGGCTGAATTTTTAAATTTATGATAAAAACCATGGTCCGAAACGAAATCAGTCACAAAATCTGGATAAAGTTGAATTTTTTGAAAAATCATCATTTTTATGGGCACTAATTTCAGACTTGGGTTCAAACAAAAAATGGCATTTTTTCGTGATCTATGAAACCAAACGGGCTGAATTTTTTAATTTATGATGAAAACCATGGTCCGAAACGAAATCAGTCACAAAATCTGCATAAAGTTGAATTTTTGGAAAAATCATTATTTCTGTGGGCACTAATTTCAGACATGGGTTCGAACAAAAAAAATTTTTTATCACTCTCTATGAAACCAAACGGGCTGAAATTCAAAACAAGTCATAAGTATCATGGTCTCAAACGAAATCAAATACAAAATCTGCATAAAGTTGAATTTTCGAAAATCATAATTTCTATGGGCACTAATTTAAGACTTGGGTTCGAACAAAAAATGTTATTTTTTCACTCTCTATCAAACCAAACGGGCTGAAATTTAAAAAAAGGGAAAACTATCATGGTCTGTAACGAAATCAAGTACAAAATCTGCATAAAGTTGAATATTTGGAAAAATCATCATTTCTATGGGCCCTAATTTCAGACTTGAGTTCGAACAAAAAATGCCATTTTTATAGGCTCTATGGTACCAAACGGGCTGAAATTTAAAATTTTTTATGAAAACCATGGTCCGAAACGAAATTAGTCACAAAATCTCCATAAAGTTGAATTTTAGAAAAATCATAAATTCTATGGGCACTAATTTTGGGTTGGAACAAAAAATGGCTTTTTTTCGTTATGACTGTACCAAACGGGCTGAATTTTAAAACTACTGATGAAAACCATGGTCTGAAACGAAATCAGTCCCAAAATCTGTATTATGTTAAATTTTCGGAAAAATCATCATTTCTATGGGCATTAATTTCAGACGTGGGTTCGAACAAAAAATGTAATTTTTTCGTTATTTATTGTACCAAACGGGCTGAATTTTAAAAGTACTGATGAAAACCATGGTCTGAAACGAAATCAGTCCAAAAATCTGTATTAAGTTGAATTTTCGGAAAAATCATCATTTCTATGGGCCCTAATTTCAGACTTGGGTTCAAATAAAAAATGCCTTTTTTTCGTGTTCCATTAAACCAAACGGGCTGAATTTTTAAATTTATGATAAAAACCATGGTCTGAAACGAAATCAGTCACAAAATCTGCATAAAGTCGAATTTTTGGAAAAATCATAATTTCTATGGGCACTAATTTCAGACTTGGGTTCGAACAAAAAATGCTATTTTTTCACTCCCTATCAAACCAAACGGGCTAAATTTTTAAATTTATGAAGAAATCCATGGTCCGAAACGAAATCAGTCACAAAATCTACATAAAGTTGAATTTTTGTAAAAATCATAATTTCTATGAGCACTAATTTCAGACATGTGTGATAACAAAAAGTGGCATTTTTTCATATTCTATTGAAGGAAATGGGTTGAAATTTAAAAAAATTGAAAAGAATCAAGGTCTGAAACGAAATCAATTACAAAATCTGCATAAAGTTGAATTTTTGTAAAAATCATAATTTCTATGGGCACTAATTTTAGACTTGGGTTCGAACAAAAAATGCCATTTTTCTGGGTTCTATGATACCAAAATAGTTGAAATTTGAGAAAACTGATAAGTTTCATTGTCTGAAACGAAATCAATTACAAAATCTGCTTAAAGCTGAATTTTTGGACAAATCATCACTTCTATGGGCACTAATATCAAACTTGGATTCGAACAAAAAAAAAATTTATCACTCTCTATGAAACCAAACGGGCTTAAATTTTAACAAGTCATAAGTATCATGGTCTCAAACGAAATCAAATACAAAATCTGCATAAAGTTGAATTTTCGAAAAATCATAATTTCTATGGGCACTAATTTCAGACTTGGGTTCGAACAAAAAATGGCATTTTTTCGTGGATTGTTTTTCGTATTGAAGCAAACGGGCTGAAATTTAAAAAAAATTGAAAAGAATCATGGTTTGAAACGAAATCACTTACAAAATTTGCATAAAATTGAATTTTTGGAAACCTCATCATTTCTGTGGCGTCGAATTATCCAGATTAAATAATTAATAATAAACTGCTACTTGCTACTTAGGTACCTACTTGCTACTTGCTCGTTAAATCGTAAACAAAGTAATCTTCGTACTCTATCTACTCGCGACAATACTATCACGCTATCAGTCTTACACATTACGAGAACTCGCCAGAAGGTTCGAGCCTACGGCCTAGGCATAATTGCCAAGCCGTCGAAAGTTCGCGAATGATCCAGATCGAACGAGTGTCTTCGATTTAGTTGCCATCCATCTACCTACTGCCGCCGTCGGCCGTCTAGTATAAATAAGCCTGACGCAGCGAGCCAGTCAGTCAGTCATAATTTTGCCGCCAGTCTACAAGGCTTAACGAGTGTTAACCCGCGCTAATCTTACTAGCGCGAGGGACACGTACCCGGCTTCGCCCCTACAATCATGGACTCTATCGGGACATCATCATAGCGCCTCGGCCACGTCCGCGGCCAGCGCTACTCGGATTACAAGCGCCCTGGTTCCAGCGTCTCTGACCAGCGCTTCTTCCACGCAACCATGACCACCACGAGGACACGCAGCATCCTCACTGGTCACGCCGTTCCCGTTCAACTGCCCACAAGGTCCGTCGCACCTTCGGCCGTCTCGTCAGCACTGGAGTGCCTGAAGACCTACGTTCTTCGCCAGTGCCTGACCTACATCGAGTCCCGGTCACCAGCGCCCGGCGTCGACTCACTGACCCGCGCTTGACCAGCACATCACAGCCAGCATCCGGTGTATTCTTCTGTCCTTCATCATCTCCTTGTCACGGCTACTGACTCACCAATAAAACACATGTGACCTTCACAACCTTCTTTCATTTCGTGCCTCACCATTGATCCCCAAAGTGGTGACCCCGACGTGATCTGCAACCCGACGTGATCTGCAGCCCGACGTGATCTGCAGCCCGACGTGATCTGCAGCCCGACGTGATCTGCAGCCCGACGTGATCTGCAGCCCGACATGATTCTGCAGCCCCGTCTCAAAATGGGTGATCAGTTAAGGCATCACGGAGCATCACGCACCAGACCATCTCCGCACAAGCGCGGATAGTAGTGCCACCATGGTTATCTGAGTGAATCATTAGCCTGTGTTGTGAACATGTGTTTTGCAAAATTTTTTTTGAAGTGTCACAATTTAAAAGACGTTCGTTTCCGAGCTATTTCTTCTATCGCAGCCCTCAGCCAAGCTGCTGGGAAGGGGGTGTCTGTGGCGTCGAATTATCCAGATTAAATAATTAATAATAAACTGCTACTTGCTACTTAGGTACCTACTTGCTACTTGCTCGTTAAATCGTAAACAAAGTAATCTTCGTACTCTATCTACTCGCGACAATACTATCACGCTATCAGTCTTACACATTACGAGAACTCGCCAGAAGGTTCGAGCCTACGGCCTTGGCATAATTGCCAAGCCGTCGAAAGTTCGCGAATGATCCAGATCGAGCGAGTGTCTTCGATTTAGTTGCCATCCATCTACCTACTGCCGCCGTCGGCCGTCTAGTATAAATAAGCCCGACGCAGCGAGTCAGTCAGTCAGTCATCAGTTACCGTTCAGCCGTCAGCCTACAAGGAAGGATCAACGAGTGATCACTCGCGCTCTTCTTACTAGCGCGGTGGACAACACGTACCCGGCTTCGCCCCTATCATTATGGACTCCATCGGGACATCATCTTAGCGCCTCGGCCGTGTCCATGGCCAGCGCTACATCGGATTACAAGCGCCCTGGTTCCAGTGTCTCTGACCAGCGCTTCTTCCACGCCATCATGACCACCACGAGGACACGCTGCATCCTCACTGGTCACGCCGTTCCCGTTCAACTGCCCACAAGGTCTGCCGCACCTTCGGCCTTCTCGTCAGCACTGGAGTGCCTGAAGACCTACGTTCTTCGCCAGTGCCTGACCTACATCGAGTCCCGGTCATCAGCGCCCGGCGTCGACTCACTGACCCGCGCTTGACCAGCACATCATCAGCCAGCATCCGGAATATTCTACATTTGTCCTACATCATCTCCTCGTTACGGCTACACTGACTCACCAATAAACACATGTGACCTTCACAACCTTCTTTCATTTCGTGCCTCACCATTGATCCCCAAATTTCTATCTTCACTAATTTCAGACTTCAGTTCGAACAAAAAATGCCATTTTTTCACTCTCTATCAAACCAAACGGGTTGAAATTTAAAAAAAATTGAAAAGCATCATGGTCTGTAACGAAATCAATTACAAAATCTGCATAAAGTTGAATATTTGGAAAAATCATCAATTCTATGGGCCCTAATTTCAGACTTGGGTTCGAACAAAAAATTGAATTTTTTCGTTATTTATTGTACCAAACGGGCTGAATTTTTAAAGTACTGATGAAAACCATGGTCTGAAACGAAATCAGTCCCAAAATCTGTATTTAGTTGAATTTTCGGAAAAATCATCATTTCTATGGGCACTAATTTTAGACTTGAGTTCGAAAAAAAAATTGCATTTTTTCGTGGTCTTTTGAAAAAAACGGGCTGAAATTTAAAAAAAATTGAAAAAGAATCATGGTCTGAAACGAAATCAATTACAAAATCTGCATAAAGTTGAATTTTTGGACAAATCATAATTTCTATGGGCACTAATTTCAGACTTGGGTTCGAACAAAAAATACTATTTTTTCACTCACTATCAAACCAAACGGGCAGATATTTAAAAAAAGTGAAAACTATCATGGTCTGAACAGAAATAATTACAAAATCTGCATAAAGTTGAATTTTTGGAAAAATCATCATATCTATGGGCACTAATTTCGGACTTGGGTTCGAACAAAAAATGGAATTTTTTCACTCACTATCAAACCAAACGGGCTGATATTTAAAAAAAGTGAAAACTATCATGGTCTGAAACGAAATAAATTACAAAATCTGCATAAAGTTGAATTTTTGGAAAAATCATCATTTCTATGGGCACTAATTTCAGACTTGGGTTCGATCCAAAAATGCCATTTTTTTGGGTTCTATGATACCAAAATAGTTGATATTTGAGAATAGTGAAGTATGATGGTCTGAAACGAAATCAATTACAAAATCTGCATAAAGTCGAATTTTTGGAAAAATCATCACTTCTATGGGCACTAATATCAGACTTGGGTTCGAACAAAAAAAACTTTTTATCAATCTCTATGAAACCAAACGGGCTGAAATTTAAAACAAGTCATAAGTATCATGGTCTCAAACAAAATCAAATACAAAATCTGCATAAAGTTGAATTTTCGAAAAATCATAATTTCTATGGGCACTAATTTCGGACTTGGGTTCGAACAAAAAATGGAATTTTTTCACTCACTATCAAACCAAACGGGCTGATATTTAAAAAAAGTGAAAACTATCATGGTCTGAAACGAAATAAATTACAAAATCTGCATAAAGTTGAATTTTTGGAAAAAACATAATTTTTATGGGCACTAATTTCAACTTGGGTTCGATCAAAAAATTGCATTTTTTTAGGTTCTATGTTACCAAACGGGCTGAAATTTTAGAATAGTGATATTGATCATGGTTTATATCGAAATCAGTCACAAATTCTGAATAAAGTTGAATTTTTGGAAAAATCATCATTTCTATGGGCACTAATTTCGGACTTGGGTTCGAACAAAAAATTTCATTTTTATGGGCTCTATGGTACCAAACGGGCTGAAATTTGAGAATATTGATAAGTATCATGGTCCGAAACGAAATGAATTACAAAATATGCATTAAGTTGAATTTTTGGAAAAATCATCACTTATATGGGCACTAATATCAGACTTGAGTTAGAACAGAAAAAACGTTTACTCACTCTCTATGAACCCAAACGGGCTGAAATTTAAAACAAGTCATAAGTATCATGGTCTGAAACGAAAAAACTTACAAAATCTGCATAAAGTTGAATTTTTGGAAAAATCATCATTTCTATGGGCACTAATTTCGGATTTTTTATTTTTTTATTTATTGTTTTTGTGTTTAATTCGTAGAACTCCATTTAATTTTTTTTATAAATTTAATTTAGATTAAATTTGATAATATTATTATTAAGTTCTGCAAGTGTTTTAGTTTTTTATTATTGTGACAGCTGTTTCGGCTTACAAGGCCATTTTCAAACTGTGGTTTATTCCACATTGAGACGACGTATTTATGCTATTTCAAATGTAAATTTTGAAGGTGATTTATTTACTGGTTACACCGATGACAATATGATCTATTGTTGGTTAAACCAATCTATGTTTTCCCCTCAGTAAATGGTAATGAGTTCTTAAGTATTTACTAATGACTTTATTGCTATGAATTATTTGGGTGCATTATACTGCTTGGGTTTTGTGAAAATACTGAGAAGTGGTGAGTTAATTATTTTCCGTACTTTATTAATTAGTGTTAAGTTTGGGTCATTCGTTCGTTTATTGATTTCTAATTGTTCAAGTAAATTTAATCTAATGCCCTTTTTTTCTATATGCAATGGTTTAGGACCCTTGTTGTTAAGTGGGGTATGATTATTCACCAAGAGATGTTCTGCGAATTTTGAGGATGTGTTTTTATTATTATAACATCGTATATGTTCCTTGAATCTAGTTGAGAATGCCCTCCCCGTTTGTCCGATGTAAGTGGCGTTACAATCGGCGTGGTCACATTTTAATTCATATATGCCACTGTTATTGAGTATAGGGATTTTACTTTTAGAGTTTTTAAGGCTTGTTCCTAAATTATTGTTTGTTCGAAAAGCTATATTTAAACCACATTTTTTAATTTCTTTTGCAATTTTTTCAGATATTGGGCCGGGGAATTCTTATTTTTTATTATTTTTTCAATGTTATTTGCCTCATAGCCATTGTTAATCGCGATCGTTTTTAACGTTTCCTTTTCTTTTATATAAGCTTTATTGTCTAAGGGAATGTTAATGAGTCTATGTACCATTGAATGGTAAGCTGATAATTTATGGGACCAAGGATGATTTGAATTTGAATTTATTGTTGTATCTATAAAAGTTGGTTTTCTAAATATTTCAAAGGTATGTTTATTATTACTTTTACCAATTGTCAGATCTAAAAAGTTTATTTTACCTTCAATCTCATGTTCAACTGTGAAGCAGATTTTATTATTAACGGTGTTGGCCCAATTAGTAAAGATATCTAACTGTCGGTTGGTACCATTCCAACATATAAGGATGTCGTCTACGTATCGGACATAATATACTATATGTTTAGCTAAGGGAGATTTAAGAATTATATTTTCAATATAATCCATAAATATCTCCGCTAGAAGTGGACTTAATGGTGATCCCATGGAGAGACCATCATGTTGTTGGTAATAGATATCATTGAAAAGGAAATAATTTGTATCTACGCAGATTTTTATGAGCTGGAATTCAATGTGGAATAAACCACAGTTTGAAAATGGCCTTGTAAGCCGAAAAGGCTGTCACAATAATAAAAAACTAAAACACTTGCAGAACTTAATAATAATATTATCAAATTTAATCTAAATTAAATTTATAAAAAAAACTTATTTCGGACTTGGGTTCGAACAAAAAATGGAATTTAATCGTGATTTATTGTACCAAACGGGCTGAATTTTAAAAGTTCTGATGAAAACCATGGTCGGAAACGAAATCAGTCCCAAAATCTGTATTAAGTTAACTTTTCGGATAAATCATCATTTCTATGGGCACTAATTTCAGACTTGGGATCAAACAAAAATGGCATTTTTTCGTGTTCTATTAAGCCAAACAGGTTGTGTTTTTAAATTTATCATGAAAACCATAGTCCAAAACGAAATCAGTCACAAAATCTGCATAAAGTTGAATTTTTAAAAAATCATAATTTCTATGGGCAGTTATTTCAGACTTGGGTTATAACAAAAAATTATATTTTTTCACTCACTATCAAAACAAACGGGCTGATATTTAAAAAAAGTGAAAACTATCATAGTCTGAAGCGCAATAATTACAAAATCTGCATAAAGTTGAATTTTTGGAAAAATCATCATTTCTATGGGCACTAATTTCGGACTTGGGTTCGAACAAAAAATGGAATTTTTTCGTGATTAATTGTACCAAACGGGCTGAATTTTAAAAGTTCTGATGAAAACCATGGTCTGAAACGAAATCAGTACCAAAATCTGTATTAAGTTAAATTATCGGAAAAATCATCATTTCTATGGGCACTAATTTCAGAATTGCGTTCAAACAAAAAATGGCATTTTTTCGTGTTCTATTAAACCAAACGGGTTGAATTTTTAAATTTATCATGAAAACCATAGTCCGAAACGAAATCAGTCACAAAATCTGCATAAAATTGAATTTTTGGAAAAATCATAATTTCTATGGGCACTAATTTCAGACTTGGATTCGAACAAAAAATGCAATTTTTTCACTCACTATCAAACCAATAGGGCTGATATTTAAAAAAGTGAAAACTCTCATGGTCTGAAACGAAATCAACTACAAAATCTGCATAAAGTTGAATATTTGGAAAAATCATCATTTCTATGGGCCCTAATTTCAGACTATGGTTCGAACAAAAAATGGAATTTTTTCGTGATTTATTGTTTCAAATGGGCTTAATTTTAAAGAAACTGATGAAAACCATGGTCTGGAACGAAATCAGTCCCAAAATCTGTACTAAGTTAAATTTTCGGAAAAATCATCATTTCTATGGGCACTAATTTCAGACTTGGGTTCGATCAAAAAATGCCATTTTTTTGGGTTCTATGATACGAGTACCAAAATAGTTGAAATTTGAGAATAGAGATAAGTATCATGGTCTGAAACGAAATAATTACAAAATCTGCATAAAGTTGAATTTTTGGAAAAATCATCATTTCTATGGGCACTAATTTCGGACTTGGGTTCGAACAAAAAATGCTATTTTTTCACTCACTATCAAACCAAACGGGCTGATATTTAGAAAAAGTGAAAACTATCATGGTCTGAAACGAAATAAATGACAAAATCTACATAAAGTTGAATTTTTGGAAAAATCATAATTTCTATGGGCACTAATTTCGACTTGGGTTCGATCGAAAAATGGCATTTTTTTAGGTTCTATGGTACCAAACGGGCTGAAATTTGAGAATAGTGATAAGTATCATGGTATCATGGAAACGAAAAAACTTACAAAATCTGAATAAAGTTGAATATTTGGAAAAATCATCATTTCTATGGGCCCTAATTTCAGACTTGGGTTCGAACAAAAAATGGAATTTTTTCGTGATCTTTTGTACCAAATGGGCTGAATTTTAAAATTACTGATGAAAACCATGGTCTGAAACAAAATCAGTCCCAAAATCTGTATAAAGTCGTAAAAATCATCATTTCTATGGGCACTTATTTAAGACTTGGGTTCAAACAAAAAATGGAATTTTTTCGTGATTAATTGTACAAAACGGGCTGAATTTAAAAATTTCTGATGAAAACCATGGTCTGAAACGAAATCAGTCCCAAAATCTGTATTAAGTTAAATTATCGGAAAAATCATCATTTCTATGGGCACTAATTTCAGACTTGCGTTCAAACAAAAAATGTCATTTTTTCGTGTTCTATTAAACCAAACGGGTTGAATTTATAAATTTATCATGAAAACCATGGTCCGAAACGAAATCAGTCACAAAATCTGCATAAAGTTGAATTTTTGGAAAAATCATAATTTCTATGGGCACTAATTTCAGACTTGGGTTCGAACAAAAAATGCTATTTTTTCATTCTCTATCAAACCAAACGGGCTGAAATTTAAAAAAAGGGAAAACTATCATGGTCTGTAACGAAATCAACTACAAAATCTGCATAAAGTTGAATATTTGGAAAAATCATCATTTCTATGGGCACTAATTTCGGACTTGAGTTCGAACAAAAAATGGAATGTTTTCACTCACTATCAAACCAAACGGGCTGATATTTAAAAAAAGTGAAAACCATCATGGTCTGAAACGAAATAAATTACAAAATCTGCATAAAGTTGAATTTTTGGAAAAATCATCATTTCTATGGGCACTAATTTCAGACTTGGGATCAAACAAAAATGGCATTTTTTCGTGTTCTATTTAACCAAACGGGTTGTTTTTTTAAATTTATCATGAAAACCATGGTCCGAAACGAAATCAGTCACAAAATCTGCATAAAGTTGAATTTTGGAAAAATCATAATTTCTATGGGCAGTTATTTCAGACTTGGGTTAGAACAAAAAATGCTATTTTTTCATTCTCTATCAAACCAAACCGGCTGAAATTTAAAAAAATGGAAAACTATCATGGTCTGTAACGAAATCAACTACAAAATCTGCATAAAGTTGAATATTTGGAAAAATCATCATTTCTATGGGCCCTAATTTCAGACTTGGGTTCGAACAAAAATGGAATTTTTTCATGATTTATTGTTTCAAACGGGCTTAATTTTAAAAAAACTGATGAAAACCATGGTCTGAAACGAAATCAGTCCCAAAATCTGTATTAAGTTAAATTTTCGGAAAAATCATCATTTCTATGGGCACTAATTTCAGACTTGGGTTCAAACAAAAAATGGCATTTTTTCGTGTTCTATTAAACCAAAAGGGATAAATTTTTAAATTTATGAAGAAAACCATGGTCCGAAACGAAATCAGTCACAAAATCTGCATAAAGTTGACTTTTTGTAAAAATCATAATTTCTATGGGCACTAATTTCAGACTTGGGTTCGAACAAAAAATGCTATTTTTTCATTCTCTATCAAACCAAACCGGCTGAAATTTAAAAAAATGGAAAACTATCATGGTCTGTAACGAAATCAACTACAAAATCTGCATAAAGTTGAATATTTGGAAAAATCATCATTTCTATGGGCCCTAATTTCAGACTTGGGTTCGAACAAAAATGGAATTTTTTCATGATTTATTGTTTCAAACGGGCTTAATTTTAAAAAAACTGATGAAAACCATGGTCTGAAACGAAATCAGTCCCAAAATCTGTATTAAGTTAAATTTTCGGAAAAATCATCATTTCTATGGGCACTAATTTCAGACTTGGGTTCAAACAAAAAATGGCATTTTTTCGTGTTCTATTAAACCAAACGGGTTGAATTTATAAATTTATCATGAAAACCATGGTCCGAAACGAAATCAGTCACAAAATCTGCATAAAGTTGAATTTTTGGAAAAATCATCATTTCTATGGGCACTAATTTCAGAGTTGGGTTCGAACAAAAAATGCTATTTTTTCATTCTCTATCAAACCAAACGGGCTGAAATTTAAAAAAAGGGAAAACTATCATGGTCTGTAACGAAATCAACTACAAAATCTGCATAAAGTTGAATATTTGGAAAAATCATCATTTCTATGGGCACTAATTTCGGACTTGAGTTCGAACAAAAAATGGAATGTTTTCACTCACTATCAAACCAAACGGGCTGATATTTAAAAAAAGTGAAAACCATCATGGTCTGAAACGAAATAAATTACAAAATCTGCATAAAGTTGAATTTTTGGAAAAATCATCATTTCTATGGGCACTAATTTCAGACTTGGGATCAAACAAAAATGGCATTTTTTCGTGTTCTATTTAACCAAACGGGTTGTTTTTTTAAATTTATCATGAAAACCATGGTCCGAAACGAAATCAGTCACAAAATCTGCATAAAGTTGAATTTTGGAAAAATCATAATTTCTATGGGCAGTTATTTCAGACTTGGGTTAGAACAAAAAATGCTATTTTTTCATTCTCTATCAAACCAAACCGGCTGAAATTTAAAAAAATGGAAAACTATCATGGTCTGTAACGAAATCAACTACAAAATCTGCATAAAGTTGAATATTTGGAAAAATCATCATTTCTATGGGCCCTAATTTCAGACTTTGGTTCGAACAAAAATGGAATTTTTTCATGATTTATTGTTTCAAACGGGCTTAATTTTAAAAAAACTGATGAAAACCATGGTCTGAAACGAAATCAGTCCCAAAATCTGTATTAAGTTAAATTTTCGGAAAAATCATCATTTCTATGGGCACTAATTTCAGACTTGGGTTCAAACAAAAAATGGCATTTTTTCGTGTTCTATTAAACCAAAAGGGATAAATTTTTAAATTTATGAAGAAAACCATGGTCCGAAACGAAATCAGTCACAAAATCTGCATAAAGTTGACTTTTTGTAAAAATCATAATTTCTATGGGCACTAATTTCAGACTTGGGTTCGAACAAAAAATGCTATTTTTTCATTCTCTATCAAACCAAACCGGCTGAAATTTAAAAAAATGGAAAACTATCATGGTCTGTAACGAAATCAACTACAAAATCTGCATAAAGTTGAATATTTGGAAAAATCATCATTTCTATGGGCCCTAATTTCAGACTTGGGTTCGAACAAAAATGGAATTTTTTCATGATTTATTGTTTCAAACGGGCTTAATTTAAAAAAAACTGATGAAAACCATGGTCTGAAACGAAATCAGTCCCAAAATCTGTATTAAGTTAAATTTTCGGAAAAATCATCATTTCTATGGGCACTAATTTCAGACTTGGGTTCAAACAAAAAATGGCATTTTTTCGTGTTCTATTAAACCAAACGGGTTGAATTTATAAATTTATCATGAAAACCATGGTCCGAAACGAAATCAGTCACAAAATCTGCATAAAGTTGAATTTTTGGAAAAATCATCATTTCTATGGGCACTAATTTCAGACTTGGGTTCCAACAAAAAATGCTATTTTTTCATTCTCTATCAAACCAAACGGGCTGAAATTTAAAAAAAGGGAAAACTATCATGGTCTGTAACGAAATCAACTACAAAATCTGCATAAAGTTGAATATTTGGAAAAATCATCATTTCTATGGGCACTAATTTCGGACTTGAGTTCGAACAAAAAATGGAATGTTTTCACTCACTATCAAACCAAACGGGCTGATATTTAAAAAAAGTGAAAACCATCATGGTCTGAAACGAAATAAATTACAAAATCTGCATAAAGTTGAATTTTTGGAAAAATCATCATTTCTATGGGCACTAATTTCAGACTTGGGATCAAACAAAAATGGCATTTTTTCGTGTTCTATTTAACCAAACGGGTTGTTTTTTTAAATTTATCATGAAAACCATGGTCCGAAACGAAATCAGTCACAAAATCTGCATAAAGTTGAATTTTGGAAAAATCATAATTTCTATGGGCAGTTATTTCAGACTTGGGTTAGAACAAAAAATGCTATTTTTTCATTCTCTATCAAACCAAACCGGCTGAAATTTAAAAAAATGGAAAACTATCATGGTCTGTAACGAAATCAACTACAAAATCTGCATAAAGTTGAATATTTGGAAAAATCATCATTTCTATGGGCCCTAATTTCAGGCTTGGGTTCGAACAAAAATGGAATTTTTTCATGATTTATTGTTTCAAACGGGCTTAATTTTAAAAAAACTGATGAAAACCATGGTCTGAAACGAAATCAGTCCCAAAATCTGTATTAAGTTAAATTTTCGGAAAAATCATCATTTCTATGGGCACTAATTTCAGACTTGGGTTCAAACAAAAAATGGCATTTTTTCGTGTTCTATTAAACCAAAAGGGATAAATTTTTAAATTTATGAAGAAAACCATGGTCCGAAACGAAATCAGTCACAAAATCTGCATAAAGTTGACTTTTTGTAAAAATCATAATTTCTATGGGCACTAATTTCAGACTTGGGTTCGAACAAAAAATGCTATTTTTTCATTCTCTATCAAACCAAACCGGCTGAAATTTAAAAAAATGGAAAACTATCATGGTCTGTAACGAAATCAACTACAAAATCTGCATAAAGTTGAATATTTGGAAAAATCATCATTTCTATGGGCCCTAATTTCAGACTTGGGTTCGAACAAAAATGGAATTTTTTCATGATTTATTGTTTCAAACGGGCTTAATTTTAAAAAAACTGATGAAAACCATGGTCTGAAACGAAATAAGTCCCAAAATCTGTATTAAGTTAAATTTTCGGAAAAATCATCATTTCTATGGGCAATAATTTCAGACTTGGGTTCAAACAAAAAATGGCATTTTTTCGTGTTCTATTAAACCAAACGGGTTGAATTTTTAAATTTATCATGAAACCAATCTTCCGAAACGAAATCAGTAACAAAATCTGCATAAAGTTGAATTTTTGGAAAAATCATCATTTCTATGGGCACTAATTTCGGACTTGGGTTCGAACAAAAAATGGAATTTTTTCGTGATTTATTGTACCAAACGGGCTGAATTTTAAAAGTTCTGATGAAAACCATGGTCTGAAACGAAATCAGTCCCAAAATCTGTATTAAGTTAACTTTTCGGAAAAATCATCATTTCTATGGGAACTAATTTCAGACTTGGGATCAAACAAAAATGGCATTTTTTCGTGTTCTATTAAGCCAAACGGGTTGTGTTTTTAAATTTATCATGAAAACCATAGTCCGAAACGAAATCAGTCACAAAATCTGCATAAAGTTGAATTTTTAAAAAATCATAATTTCTATGGGCAGTTATTTCAGACTTGGGTTATAACAAAAAATTATATTTTTTCACTCACTATCAAAACAAACGGGCTGATATTTAAAAAAAGTGAAAACTATCATAGTCTGAAGCGAAATAATTACAAAATCTGCATAAAGTTGAATTTTTGGAAAAATCATCATTTCTATGGGCACTAATTTCGGACTTGGGTTCGAACAAAAAATGGAATTTTTTCTTGTTCTATTAAACCAAACGGGTTGAATTTTTAAATATATCAGGAAACCAATCTTCCGAAACGAAATCAGTCACAAAATCTGCATAAAGTTGAATTTTTGGAAAAATCATCATTTCTATGGGCACTAATTTCGGACTTGGGTTCGAACAAAAAATGGAAATTTTTCGTGATTTATAGTACCAAACGGGCTGAATTTTAAAATTTCTGATGAAAACCATGGTCTGAAACGAAATCAGTCCCAAAATCTGTATTAAGTTAAATTTTCGGAAAAATCATCATTTCTATGGGCACTAACTTCAGACTTGGGTTCAAACAAAAAATGGCATTTTTTCGTGTTCTATTAAACCAAACGGGTTGAATTTTTAAATTTATCATGAAACCAATCTTCCGAAACGAAATCAGTCACAAAATCTGCATAAAGTTGAATTTTTGGAAAAATCATCATTTCTATGGGCACTAATTTCGGACTTGGGTTCGAACAAAAAATGGAATTTTTTCGTGATTTATTGTACCAAACGGGCTGAATTTTAAAAGTTCTGATGAAAACCATGGTCTGAAACGAAATCAGTCCCAAAATCTGTATTAAGTTAACTTTTCGGAAAAATCATCATTTCTATGGGAACTAATTTCAGACTTGGGATCAAACAAAAATGGCATTTTTTCGTGTTCTATTAAGCCAAACGGGTTGTGTTTTTAAATTTATCATGAAAACCATAGTCCGAAACGAAATCAGTCACAAAATCTGCATAAAGTTGAATTTTTAAAAAATCATAATTTCTATGGGCAGTTATTTCAGACTTGGGTTATAACAAAAAATTATATTTTTTCACTCACTATCAAAACAAACGGGCTGATATTTAAAAAAAGTGAAAACTATCATAGTCTGAAGCGAAATAATTACAAAATCTGCATAAAGTTGAATTTTTGGAAAAATCATCATTTCTATGGGCACTAATTTCGGACTTGGGTTCGAACAAAAAATGGAATTTTTTCTTGTTCTATTAAACCAAACGGGTTGAATTTTTAAATATATCAGGAAACCAATCTTCCGAAACGAAATCAGTCACAAAATCTGCATAAAATTGAATTTTTGGAAAAATCATCATTTCTATGGGCACATTTCGGACTTGGGTTCGAACAAAAAATGGAAATTTTTCGTGATTTATAGTACCAAACGGGCTGAATTTTAAAAGTTCTGATGAAAACCATGGTCTGAAACGAAATCAGTCCCAAAATCTGTATTAAGTTAAATTTTCGGAAAAATCATCATTTCTATGGGCACTAACTTCAGACTTGGGTTCAAACAAAAAATGGCATTTTTTCGTGTTCTATTAAACCAAACGGGTTGAATTTTTAAATTTATCATGAAACCAATCTTCCGAAACGAAATCAGTCACAAAATCTGCATAAAGTTGAATTTTTGGAAAAATCATCATTTCTATGGGCACTAATTTCGGACTTGGGTTCAAACAAAAAATGGAATTTTTTCGTGATTTATTGTACCAAACGGGCTGAATTTTAAAAAAACTGATGAAAACCATGGTCTGAAACGAAATCAGTCCCCAAATCTGTATTAAGTTAAATTTTCGGAAAAATCATCATTTCTATGGGCACTAATTTCAGACTTAGGTTCAAACAAAAAATTGGCATTTTTTCGTGTTCTATTAAACCAAACGGGTTGAATTTTTAAATTTATCATGAAAACCATGGTCCGAAACGAAATCAGTCACATAATCTGCATAAAGTTGAATTTTTGGATAAATCATAATTTCTATGGGCACTAATTTCAGACTTGGGTTCGAACAAAAAATGCTATTTTTTCACTCACTATCAAACCAAACGGGCTGATATTTAAAAAAAGTGAAAACTATCATGGTCTGAAACGAAATAAATTACAAAATCTGCATAAAGTTGAATTTTTGGAAAAATCATCATTTCTATGGGCACTAATTTCGGACTTGGGTTCGAACAAAAAATGGAATTTTTTCAAGATTTATTGTACCAAACGGGCTGAATTTTAAAAGTTCTGATGAAAACCATGGTTTGAAACGAAATCAGTCCCAAAATCTGTATTAAGTTAAATTTTCGGAAAAATTATAATTTCTATGAGCACTAATTTCAGACTTGGGTTCGAACAAAAAGTGGCATTTTTTCATATTCTATTGAAGGAAATGGGTTGAAATTTAAAAAAATTGAAAAGAATCAAGGTCTGAAACGAAATCAATTACAAAATCTGCATAAAGTTGAATTTTTGTAAAAATCATAATTTCTATGGGCACTAATTTCAGACTTGGGTTCGAACAAAAAATGCCATTTTTCTGGGTTCTATGATACCAAAATAGTTGAAATTTGAGAAAAGTGATAAGTTTCATTATCTGAAACGAAATCAAATACAAAATCTGCTTAAAGTTGAATTTTTGGACAAATCATCACTTCTATGGGCACTAATATCAAACTTGGATTCGACCAAAAAAAAAATTTTATCACTCTCTATGAAACCAAACGGGCTTAAATTTTAACAAGTCATAAGTATCATGGTCTCAAACGAAATCGAATACAAAATCTGCATAAAGTTGAATTTTCGAAAAATCATAATTTCTATGGGCACTAATTTCAGACTTGGGTTCGAACAAAAAATGGCATTTTTTCGTGGATTGTTTTTCGTACTGAAGCAAACGGGCTGAAATTTAAAAAAATTGAAAAGAATCATGGTCTGAAACGAAATCACTTACAAAATTTGCATAAAATTGAATTTTTTGAAAATCATCATTTCTATGGGCCCTAATTTCAGACTTGGGTTCGAACAAAAAATGGAATTTTTTCGTGATTTATTGTTTCAAACGGGCTTAATTTTAAAAAAACTGATGAAAACCATGGTCTGAAACGAAATCAGTCCCAAAATCTGTATTAAGTTGAATTTTTGTAAAAATCATAATTTCTATGAGCACTAATTTCAGACTTGGTTTCGAACAAAAAGTGGCAATTTTTCATATTCTATTGAAGGAAATTGGCTGAAATTTAAAAAAATTGAAAAGAATCAAGGTCTGAAACGAAATCAATTACAAAATTTGCATAAAGTTGAATTTTTGGAAAAATCATCATTTCTATGGGCACTAATTTTGGACTTGAGTTCGAACAAAAAATGGAATTTTTTCACTCACTATCAAACCAAACGGACTGATATTTAAAAAAAGTGAAAACCATCATGGTCTGAAACGAAATAAATTACAAAATCTGCATAAAGTTGAATTTTTGGAAAAATCATCATTTCTATGGGCACTAATTTCGGACTTGGGTTCGAACAAAAAATGGAAATTTTTCGTGATTTATTGTACCAAACGGGCTGAATTTTAAAAGTTCTGATGAAAACCATGGTCTGAAACGAAATCAGTCCCAAAATCTGTATAAAGTTAAATTTTCGGAAAAATCATCATTTCTATGGGCACTAATTTCAGACTTGGGTTCAAACAAAAAATGGCATTTTTTCGTGTTCTATTAAACCAAACGGGTTGAATTTTTAAATTTATCATGAAATCCATGGTCCGAAACGAAATCAGTCACAAAATCTGCATAAAGTTGAATTTTTGGAAAAATCATCATTTCTATGGGCACTAATTTCAGACTTGGGTTCGAACAAAAAATGGCATTTTTTCGTGGACTATTGAAGCAAACGGGCTGAAATGTAAAAAAATTGAAAAGAAACATAGTCTGAAACGAAATCAATTACAAAATCTGCATAAAGTTGAATTTTTTAAAAAATCATCATTTCTATGGGCACTAATTTCAGACTTGGGTTCGATCAAAAAATGCCATTTTTCTGGGTTCTATGATACCAAAATACTTGAAATTTGAGAAAAGTGATAAGTATCATGGTCTGAATCGAAATCAATTACAAAATCTGCATAAAGTTGAATTTTTGGAAAAATCATCATTTCTATGGGAACTAATTTCAGACTTGGGTTCGATCAAAAAATGCCATTTTTTGGGGTTCTATGATACCAAAATAGTTGAAATTTGAGAATAGTGATAAGTATCATGGTCTGTAACGAAATCAACTACAAAATCTGCATAAAGTTGAATATTTGGAAAAATCATCAATTCTATGGGCACTAATTTCTGACTCGGATTCGAACAAAAAATGGCATTTTTACGTGGTCTAACCAAACGGGCTGAAATTTGAAAAAATTGAAAAGAAACATGGTCTGAAACTAAATCAATTACAAAATCTGCATAAAGATGATTTTTTGGAAAAATCATCATTTCTATGGGCACTAATTTCAGACTTGCGTTCGAACAAAAAATGGCATTTTTTCGTGGACTATTGAAGCAAAGGCGCTGAAATTAAAAAAAAATTGAAAATAAACATATTCTGAAACGAAATCAATTACAAAATCTGCATAAAGATGAATTTTTGGAAAAATCATCATTTCTATGGGCACTAATTTCAGACTTGGGTTCAAACAAAAAATTGGCATTTTTTCGTGTTCTATTAATCCGAACGGGTTGAATTTTTAAATTTATCATGAAAACCATGGTCCGAAACGAAATCAGTCACAAAATCTGCATAAAGTTGAATTTTTGGAAAAATCATAATTTCTATGGGCACTAATTTCAGACTTGGGTTCGAACAAAAAATGCTATTTTTTCACTCACTATCAAACCAAACGGGCTGATATTTAAAAAAAGTGAAAACTATCATGGTCTGAAACGAAATAAATTACAAAATCTGCATAAAGTTGAATTTATGGAAAAATCATCATTTCTATGGGCACATTTCGGACTTGGGTTCGAACAAAAAATGGAAATTTTTCGTGATTTATAGTACCAAACGGGCTGAATTTTAAAAGTTCTGATGAAAACCATGGTCTGAAACGAAATCAGTCCCAAAATCTGTATTAAGTTAAATTTTCGGAAAAATCATCATTTCTATGGGCACTAACTTCAGACTTGGGTTCAAACAAAAAATGGCATTTTTTCGTGTTCTATTAAACCAAACGGGTTGAATTTTTAAATTTATCATGAAACCAATCTTCCGAAACGAAATCAGTCACAAAATCTGCATAAAGTTGAATTTTTGGAAAAATCATCATTTCTATGGGCACTAATTTCGGACTTGGGTTCAAACAAAAAATGGAATTTTTTCGTGATTTATTGTACCAAACGGGCTGAATTTTAAAAAAACTGATGAAAACCATGGTCTGAAACGAAATCAGTCCCAAAATCTGTATTAAGTTAAATTTTCGGAAAAATCATCATTTCTATGGGCACTAATTTCAGACTTAGGTTCAAACAAAAAATTGGCATTTTTTCGTGTTCTATTAAACCAAACGGGTTGAATTTTTAAATTTATCATGAAAACCATGGTCCGAAACGAAATCAGTCACAAAATCTGCATAAAGTTGAATTTTTGGAAAAATCATAATTTCTATGGGCACTAATTTCAGACTTGGGTTCGAACAAAAAATGCTATTTTTTCACTCACTATCAAACCAAACGGGCTGATATTTAAAAAAAGTGAAAACTATCATGGTCTGAAACGAAATAAATTACAAAATCTGCATAAAGTTGAATTTTTGGAAAAATCATCATTTCTATGGGCACTAATTTCGGACTTGGGTTCGAACAAAAAATGGAATTTTTTCAAGATTTATTGTACCAAACGGGCTGAATTTTAAAAGTTCTGATGAAAACCATGGTTTGAAACGAAATCAGTCCCAAAATCTGTATTTAGTTAAATTTTCGGAAAAATTATAATTTCTATGAGCACTAATTTCAGACTTGGGTTCGAACAAAAAGTGGCATTTTTTCATATTCTATTGAAGGAAATGGGTTGAAATTTAAAAAAATTGAAAAGAATCAAGGTCTGAAACGAAATCAATTACAAAATCTGCATAAAGTTGAATTTTTGTAAAAATCATAATTTCTATGGGCACTAATTTCAGACTTGGGTTCGAACAAAAAATGCTATTTTTTCACTCACTATCAAACCAAACGGGCTGATATTTAAAAAAAGTGAAAACTATCATGGTCTGAAACGAAATCACTTACAAAATTTGCATAAAATTGAATTTTTTGAAAATCATCATTTCTATGGGAACTAATTTCAGACTTGGGTTCGATCATAAAAAAGCCTTTTTTTCAGGCTCTATGGTACCAAACGGGCTGAAATTTAAAACAAGTGATAAGTATCATGGTTTGAAACGAAATCAATTACAAAATCTGCATAAAGTTGAATTTTTGGAAAATTCATCATTTCTAGGAGCACTAATTTCAGACTTGGGTTCGAACAAAAAATAACATTTTTTCGTGATCTATTGTGCCAAAGGGGCTAAATTTTAGAAATGATGATGAAAACCATGGTCCAAAACGAAATCAGTCACAAAATCTGCATAAAGTTGAATTTTTGGAAAATCATCATTTCTATGGGCACTAATTTAAGACTTGGGTTCGAACAAAAAATTAGATTTTTTCGTGATCTATTGTGCCAAAGGGGCTAAATTTTAGAAGTAATGATGACAACCATGGTCCAAAACGAAATCAGTCACAAAATCTGCATAAAGTTGAATTTTTGGAAAATCATCATTTCTATGGGCACTTATTTCAGACTTGGGTTCGATCATAAAATAGCCTTTTTTCAGGCTCTATGGTACCAAACGGGCTGAAATTTTTGAATAGTGATGAGAACCATTGTCCAAAACTAAATCAGTCACAAAATCTGCATAAAGTTGAATTTTTTGAAAATCATCATTTCTATGGGCACTAATTTCAGACTTGGGTTCGATCATAAAATAGCCTTTTTTCAGGCTCTTTGGTACCAAACGGGCTGAATTTTTAAAATAATGATGAAAACCTTAGTCCAAAACGAAATCAGTCACAAAATCTGCATAAAGCTGAATTTTTGGAAAATTCATCATTTCTAGGAGCACTAATTTCAGACTTGGGTTCGAACAAAAAATTACATTTTTTCGTGATCTATTGTGCCAAAGGGGCTAAATTTTAGAAATGATGATGAGAACCATTGTCCAAAACGAAATAAGTCAGAAAATCTGCAAGAAGTTGACTTTTTGGAAAAATCATGTTTCTATGGGCACTAATTTCAGACTTGGCTTCGAACAAAAAATGCCATTCTTTGGGCTCTATGGTACCAAACGGGCTGAATTTTTATAAAAGTGATAAGTATCATGGTCTGAACCGAAATCAATTACAAAATCTGCATAAAAGTGAATTTTTGGATAAATCATCATTTCTGTGGGCACTAATTTCAGACTTGGGTTCGAACCAAAAAAGCCATTTTTTTAGGCTCTTTGGTACCAAACGGGCTGTAATTTGAGAATAGTAATAACGATCATGGTCCAAAACGAAATCAGTCACAAAATCTGCATAAAGTGGAATTTTTTGAAAATCATCATTTCTATGGGCACTAATTTCTGACTTGGGTTCGATCATAAAATAGCCTTTTTTCAGGCTCTATGGTACCAAACGGGCTGAATTTTTAAAATAATGATGAAAACCTTAGTCCAAAACGAAATCAGTCACAAAATCTGCATAAAGTTGAATTTTTGGAAAAATCATTATTTCTATGAGCACTAATTTTTAGACTTGGGTTCGAACAAACAAAGCCATTTTTTCACTCTCAATGGTACCAAACCGACTGAAATTTAAAACAAGTGATAAGTATCATGGTCTGAACCGAAATCAATTACAAAATCTGAATAAAAATGAATTTTTGGAAAATTCATCATTTCTAGGAGCACTAATTTTAGACTTGGGTTCGAAGAAAAAATTAATTTTTTTCGTGATCTATTGTGCCAAAGGGGCTTAATTTTAGAAATAATGATGAAAATCATGGTCCAAAACGAAATCAGTCACAAAATCTGCATAAAGTTGAATTTTTGGAAAATCCTCATTTCTATGGGCACTAATTTAAGACTTGGGTTCGAACAAAAAATTACATTTTTTCGTGATCTATTATGCCAAAGGAGCTAAATTTTAGAAATAATGATGAAAACCATGGTCCAAAACGAAATCAGTCACAAAATCTGCATACAGTTGAATTTTTTGAAAAATCGTCATTTCTATGGGCTCTAATTTAAGACTTGTGTTCGAACAAAAAATGCCAATTTTTTATGCTCAATTTTACCAAACGGGCTGAAATTTAAAACAAGTGATAAGTATCATGGTCTGAACCGAAATCAATTTCAAAATCTGCATAAAGTTGAATTTTTGGAAAATTCATCATATCTAGGAGCACTAATTTCAGACATGGGTTCGATCATAAAATTACATTTTTTCGTGATATATTGTGCAAAAGGGGCTAAATTTTAGAAATGATGATGAAAACCATGGTCCAAAACGAAATCAGTCACAAAATCTGCATAAAGTTGAATTTTTGGAAAATCATCATTTCTATGGGCACTAATTTAAGACTTGGGTTCGAACAAAAAATTACATTTTTTCGTGATCTATTGTGCCAAAGGGGCTTAATTTTAGAAATAATGATGAAAACCATGGTCCAAAACGAAATCAGTCACAAAATCTGCATAAAGTTGAATTTTTGGAAAATCATCATTTCTATGGGCACTAATTTAAGACTTGGGTTCGAACAAAAAATTACATTTTTTCGTGATCTATTGTGCCAAAGGGGCTTAATTTTAGAAATAATGATGAAAACCATGGTCCAAAACGAAATCAGTCACAAAATCTGCATAAAGTTGAATTTTTGGAAAATCATCATTTCTATGGGCACTAATTTAAGACTTGGGTTCGAACAAAAAATTACATTTTTTCGTGATCTATTGTGCCAAAGGGGCTTAATTTTAGAAATAATGATGAAAACCATGGTCCAAAACGAAATCAGTCACAAAATCTGCATAAAGTTGAATTTTTGGAAAATCATCATTTCTATGGGCACTAATTTAAGACTTGGGTTCGAACAAAAAATTACATTTTTTCGTGATCTATTGTGCCAAAGGGGCTAAATTTTAGAAGTAATGATGACAACCATGGTCCAAAACGAAATCAGTCACAAAATCTGCATAAAGTTGAATTTTTGGAAAATCATCATTTCTATGGGCACTTATTTCAGACTTGGGTTCGATCATAAAATAGCCTTTTTTCAGGCTCTATGGTACCAAACGGGCTGAAATTTTTGAATAGTGATGAGAACCATTGTCCAAAACTAAATCAGTCACAAAATCTGCATAAAGTTGAATTTTTTGAAAATCATCATTTCTATGGGCACTAATTTCAGACTTGGGTTCGATCATAAAATAGCCTTTTTTCAGGCTCTTTGGTACCAAACGGGCTGAATTTTTAAAATAATGATGAAAACCTTAGTCCAAAACGAAATCAGTCACAAAATCTGCATAAAGTTGAATTTTTGGAAAATTCATCATTTCTAGGAGCACTAATTTCAGACTTGGGTTCGAACAAAAAATTACATTTTTTCGTGATCTATTGTGCCAAAGGGGCTAAATTTTAGAAATGATGATGAGAACCATTGTCCAAAACGAAATAAGTCAGAAAATCTGCAAGAAGTTGACTTTTTGGAAAAATCATGTTTCTATGGGCACTAATTTCAGACTTGGCTTCGAACAAAAAATGCCATTCTTTGGGCTCTATGGTACCAAACGGGCTGAATTTTTATAAAAGTGATAAGTATCATGGTCTGAACCGAAATCAATTACAAAATCTGCATAAAAGTGAATTTTTGGATAAATCATCATTTCTGTGGGCACTAATTTCAGACTTGGGTTCGAACCAAAAAAGCCATTTTTTTAGGCTCTTTGGTACCAAACGGGCTGTAATTTGAGAATAGTAATAACGATCATGGTCCAAAACGAAATCAGTCACAAAATCTGCATAAAGTGGAATTTTTTGAAAATCATCATTTCTATGGGCACTAATTTCTGACTTGGGTTCGATCATAAAATAGCCTTTTTTCAGGCTCTATGGTACCAAACGGGCTGAATTTTTAAAATAATGATGAAAACCTTAGTCCAAAACGAAATCAGTCACAAAATCTGCATAAAGTTGAATTTTTGGAAAAATCATTATTTCTATGAGCACTAATTTTTAGACTTGGGTTCGAACAAACAAAGCCATTTTTTCACTCTCAATGGTACCAAACCGACTGAAATTTAAAACAAGTGATAAGTATCATGGTCTGAACCGAAATCAATTACAAAATCTGAATAAAAATGAATTTTTGGAAAATTCATCATTTCTAGGAGCACTAATTTTAGACTTGGGTTCGAAGAAAAAATTAATTTTTTTCGTGATCTATTGTGCCAAAGGGGCTTAATTTTAGAAATAATGATGAAAATCATGGTCCAAAACGAAATCAGTCACAAAATCTGCATAAAGTTGAATTTTTGGAAAATCCTCATTTCTATGGGCACTAATTTAAGACTTGGGTTCGAACAAAAAATTACATTTTTTCGTGATCTATTATGCCAAAGGAGCTAAATTTTAGAAATAATGATGAAAACCATGGTCCAAAACGAAATCAGTCACAAAATCTGCATACAGTTGAATTTTTTGAAAAATCGTCATTTCTATGGGCTCTAATTTAAGACTTGTGTTCGAACAAAAAATGCCAATTTTTTATGCTCAATTTTACCAAACGGGCTGAAATTTAAAACAAGTGATAAGTATCATGGTCTGAACCGAAATCAATTTCAAAATCTGCATAAAGTTGAATTTTTGGAAAATTCATCATATCTAGGAGCACTAATTTCAGACATGGGTTCGATCATAAAATTACATTTTTTCGTGATATATTGTGCAAAAGGGGCTAAATTTTAGAAATGATGATGAAAACCATGGTCCAAAACGAAATCAGTCACAAAATCTGCATAAAGTTGAATTTTTGGAAAATCATCATTTCTATGGGCACTAATTTAAGACTTGGGTTCGAACAAAAAATTACATTTTTTCGTGATCTATTGTGCCAAAGGGGCTTAATTTTAGAAATAATGATGAAAACCATGGTCCAAAACGAAATCAGTCACAAAATCTGCATAAAGTTGAATTTTTGGAAAATCATCATTTCTATGGGCACTAATTTAAGACTTGGGTTCGAACAAAAAATTACATTTTTTCGTGATCTATTGTGCCAAAGGGGCTTAATTTTAGAAATAATGATGAAAACCATGGTCCAAAACGAAATCAGTCACAAAATCTGCATAAAGTTGAATTTTTGGAAAATCATCATTTCTATGGGCACTAATTTAAGACTTGGGTTCGAACAAAAAATTACATTTTTTCGTGATCTATTGTGCCAAAGGGGCTTAATTTTAGAAATAATGATGAAAACCATGGTCCAAAACGAAATCAGTCACAAAATCTGCATAAAGTTGAATTTTTGGAAAATCATCATTTCTATGGGCACTAATTTAAGACTTGGGTTCGAACAAAAAATTACATTTTTTCGTGATCTATTATGCCAAAGGAGCTAAATTTTAGAAATAATAATGAAAACCATGGTCCAAAACGAAATCAGTCACAAAATCTGCATAAAGTTGAATTTTTTGAAAATCATCATTTCTATGGGCACTAATTTCAGACTTGGGTTCGATCATAAAATAGCCTTTTTTTCAGGCTCTATGGTACCAAACGGGCTGAATTTTTAAAATAATGATGAAAACCTTAGTCCAAAACGAAATCAGTCACAAAATCTGCATAAAGTTGAATTTTTGGAAAAATCATTATTTCTGTGAGCAATAATTTTTAGACTTGAGTTCGAACAAACAAAGCCATTTTTTCACTCTTAATGGTACCAAACCGACTGAAATTTAAAACAAGTGATAAGTATCATGGTTTGAAACGAAATCAATTACAAAATCTGAATAAAGTTGAATTTTCGCAAAATTCATCGTTTCTAGGAGCACTAATTTCAGACTTGGGTTCGAACCAAAAAAGCCATTTTTTAGGCTCTTTGGTACCAAACGTGCTGTAATTTGAGAATAGTGATAAAGATCATGGTCCAAAACGAAATCAGTCATAAAATCTGCATAAAGTTGAATTTTTTGAAAATCATCATTTCTATGGGCACTAATTTCAGACTTGGGTTCGATCATAAAATAGCCTTTTTTTCAGGCTCTATGGTACTCAACGGGCTGAATTTTTAAAATAATGATGAAAACCTTAGTTCAAAACGAAATCAGTCACAAAATCTGCATAAAGTTGAATTTTTGGAAAAATCATTATTTCTGTGAGCACTAATTTTTAGACTTGAGTTCGAACAAACAAAGCCATTTTTTCACTCTTAATGGTACCAAACCGACTGAAATTTAAAACAAGTGATAAGTATCATGGTTTGAAACAAAATCAATTACAAAATCTGAATAAAGTTGAATTTTCGCAAAATTCATCGTTTCTAGGAGCACTAATTTCAGACTTGGGTTCGAAACAAAAAAGCCATTTTTTTAGGCTCTTTGGTACCAAACGGGCTGTAATTTGAGAAAAGTGATAAAGATCATGGTCCAAAACGAAATCAGTCATAAAATCTGCATAAAGTTGAATTTTTTGAAAATCATCATTTCTATGGGCACTAATTTCAGACTTGGGTTCGATCATAAAATAGCCTTTTTTTCAGGCTCTATGGTACCAAACGGGCTGAAATTTAAAACAAGTGATAAGTATCATGGTTTGAAACGAAATCTATTACAAAATCTGCATAAAGTTGAATTTTTGGAAAATTCATCATTTCTAGGAGCACTAATTTTAGACTTGGGTTCGAACAAAAAATTAAATTTTTTCGTCATCTATTGTGCCAAAGGGGCTTAATTTTAGAAATAATGATGAAAATCATGGTCCAAAACGAAATCAGTCACAAAATCTGCATAAAGTTGAATTTTTGGAAAATCATCATTTCTATGGGCACTAATTTAAGACTTGGGTTCGAACAAAAAATTACATTTTTTCGTGATCTATTATGCCAAAGGAGCTAAATTTTAGAAATAATGATGAAAACCATGGTCCAAAACGAAATCAGTCACAAAATCTGCATAAAGTTGAATTTTTTGAAAATCATCATTTCTATGGGCACTAATTTAAGACTTGTGTTCGAACAAAAAATGCCATTTTTTATGCTCTATTTTACCAAACCGACTGAAATTTAAAACAAGTGATAAGTATCATGGTTTGAAACGAAATCAATTACAAAATCTGAATAAAGTTGAATTTTTGGAAAATTCATCATTTCTAGGAGCACTAATTTTAGACTTGGGTTCGAACAAAAAATAAATTTTTTTCGTGATCTATTGTGCCAAAGGGGCTTAATTTTAGAAATAATGATGAAAATCATGGTCCAAAACGAAATCAGTCACAAAATCTGCATAAAGTTGAATTTTTTGAAAAATCGTCATTTCTATGGGCTCTAATTTAAGAATTGTGTTCGAACAAAAAATGCCAATTTTTTATGCTCTATTTTACCAAACGGGCTGAAATTTAAAACAAGTGATAAATATCATGGTCTGAACCGAAATATATTTCAAAATCTGAATAAAGTTGAATTTTTGGAAAATTCATCATATCTAGGAGCACTAATTTCAGACATGGGTTCGATCATAAAATTACATTTTTTCGTGATATATTGTGCAAAAGGGGCTAAATTTTAGAAATGATGATAAAAACCATGGTCCAAAACGAAATCAGTCACAAAATCTGCATAAAGTTGAATTTTTGGAAAATTCATCATTTCTAGGAGCACTAATTTTAGACTTGGGTTCGAACAAAAAATTACATTTTTTCGTGATCTATTGTGCCAAAGGGGCTTAATTTTAGAAATTATGATGAAAACCATGGTCCAAAACGAAATCAGTCACAAAATCTGCATAAAGTTGAATTTTTGGAAAATCATCATTTCTATGGGCACTAATTTCAGACTTGGGTTCGATCATAAAATAGCCTTTTTTTCAGGCTCTATGGTACCAAACGGGCTGAAATTTAAAACAAGTGATAAGTATCATGGTTTGAAACGAAATCTATTACAAAATCTGCATAAAGTTGAATTTTTGGAAAATTCATCATTTCTAGGAGCACTAATTTTAGACTTGGGTTCGAACAAAAAATTAAATTTTTTCGTGATCTATTGTGCCAAAGGGGCTTAATTTTAGAAATAATGATGAAAATCATGGTCCAAAACGAAATCAGTCACAAAATCTGCATAAAGTTGAATTTTTGGAAAATCATCATTTCTATGGGCACTAATTTAAGACTTGGGTTCGAACAAAAAATGCCATTTTTTATGCTCTATTTTACCAAACGGGCTGAAATTTAAAACAAGTGATAAGTATCATGGTCTGAACCGAAATCAATTACAAAATCTGCATAAAGTTGAATTTTTGGAAAAATCATCATTTCTGTGGGCACTAATTTCAAACTTGGGTTCGAACCAAAAAAGCCATTTTTTTAGGCTCTTTGGTACCAAACGGGCTGTAATTTTAGAATAGTGATAACGATCATGGTCCAAAACGAAATCAGTCATAAAATCTGCATAAAGTTGAATTTTTTGAAAATCATCATTTCTATGGGCACTAATTTCAGACTTGGGTTCGATCATAAAATAGCCTTTTTTTCAGGCTCTATGGTACCAAACGGGCTGAACTTTAAACCAAGTGATAAGTATCATGGTTTGAAACGAAATCTATTACAAAATCTGCATAAAGTTGAATTTTTGGAAAATTCATCATTTCTAGGAGCACTAATTTTAGACTTGGGTTCGAACAAAAAATTAAATTTTTTCGTGATCTATTGTGCCAAAGGGGCTTAATTTTAGAAATAATGATGAAAATCATGGTCCAAAACGAAATCAGTCATAAAATCTGCATAAAGTTGAATTTTTTGAAAATCATCATTTCTATGGGCACTAATTTAAGACTTGGGTTCGAACAAAAAATGCCATTTTTTATGCTCTATTTTACCAAACGGGCTGAAATTTAAAACAAGTGATAAGTATCATGGTCTGAACCGAAATCAATTTCAAAATCTGCATAAAGTTAAATTTTTGGAAAATTCATCATCTCTAGGAGCACTAATTTCAGACATGGGTGCGATCATAAAATAGCCTTTTTTTCAGTCTCTATGGTACCAAACGGGCTGAAATTTAAAACAAGTGATAAGTATCATGGTTTGAAACGAAATCAATTACAAAATCTGCATAAAGTTGAATTTTTTGAAAATCATCATTTCTATGGGCACTAATTTCAGACTTGGGTTCGAACAAAAAATTACATTTTTTCGTGATATATTGTGCAAAAGGGGCTAAATTTTAGAAATGATGATGAAAACCATGGTCCAAAACGAAATCAATCACAAAATCTGCATAAAGTTGAATTTTTGGAAAATCATCATTTCTATGGGCACTAATTTAAGACTTGGGTTCGAACAAAAAATTACATTTTTTCGTGATCTTTTGTGCCAAAGGGGCTTAATTTTAGAAATAATGATGAAAACCATGGTCCAAAACGAAATCAGTCCCAAAATCTGCATAAAGTTGAATTTTTGGAAAATCATCATTTTTATGGGCACTAATTTAAGACTTGGGTTCGAACAAAAAATTACATTTTTTCGTGATCTATTATGCCAAAGGAGCTAAATTTTAGAAATAATGATGAAAACCATGGTCCAAAACGAAATCAGTCACAAAGTCTGCATAAAGTTGAATTTTTTGAAAATCATCATTTCTATGGGCACTAATTTCAGACTTGGGTTCGATCATAAAATAGCCTTTTTTTCAGGCTCTATGGTACCAAACGGGCTGAAATTTAAAACAAATGATAAGTATCATGGTTTGAAACGAAATCTATTACAAAATCTGCATAAAGTTGAATTTTTGGAAAATTCATCATTTCTAGGAGCACTAATTTTAGACTTGGGTTCGAACAAAAAATTAAATTTTTTCGTGATCTATTGTGCCAAAGGGGCTTAATTTTAGAAATAATGATGAAAATCATGGTCCAAAACGAAATCAGTCACAAAATCTGCATAAAGTTGAATTTTTGGAAAATCATCATTTCTATGGGCACTAATTTAAGACTTGGGTTCGAACAAAAAATGCCATTTTTTATGCTCTATTTTACCAAACGGGCTGAAATTAAAAACAAGTGATAAGTATCATGGTTTGAAACGAAATCTATTACAAAATCTGCATAAAGTTGAATTTTTGGAAAATTCATCATTTCTAGGAGCACTAATTTTAGACTTGGGTTCGAACAAAAAATTACATTTTTTCGTGATCTATTGTGCCAAAGGGGCTTAATTTTAGAAATAATGATGAAAACCATGGTCCAAAACGAAATCAGTCACAAAATCTGCATAAAGTTGAATTTTTGGAAAATCATCATTTCTATGGGCACTAATTTAAGACTTGGGTACGAACAAAAAATTACATTTTTTCGTGATCTATTATGCCAAAGGAGCTAAATTTTAGAAATAATGATGAAAACCATGGTCCAAAACGAAATCAGTCACAAAATCTGCATAAAGTTGAATTTTTTGAAAATCATCATTTCTATGGGCACTAATTTCAGACTTGGGTTCGATCATAAAATAGCCTTTTTTTCAGGCTCTATGGTACCAAACGGGCTGAAATTTAAAAAAAGTGATAAGTATCATGGTTTGAAACGAAATCTATTACAAAATCTGCATAAAGTTGAATTTTTGGAAAATTCATCATTTCTAGGAGCACTAATTTTAGACTTGGGTTCGAACAAAAAATTAAATTTTTTCGTGATCTATTGTGCCAAAGGGGCTTAATTTTAGAAATAATGATGAAAATCATGGTCCAAAACGAAATCAGTCACAAAATCTGCATAAAGTTGAATTTTTGGAAAATCATCATTTCTATGGGCACTAATTTAAGACTTGGGTTCGAACAAAAAATGCCATTTTTTATGCTCTATTTTACCAAACGGGCTGAAATTTAAAACAAGTGATAAGTATCATGGTCTGAACCGAAATCAATTACAAAATCTGCATAAAGTTGAATTTTTGGAAAAATCATCATTTCTGTGGGCACTAATTTCAGACTTGGGTTCGAACCAAAAAAGCCATTTTTTTAGGCTCTTTTGTACCAAACGGGCTGTAATTTTAGAATAGTGATAACGATCATGGTCCAAAACGAAATCAGTCATAAAATCTGCATAAAGTTGAATTTTTTGAAAATCATCATTTCTATGGGCACTAATTTCAGACTTGGGTTCGATCATAAAATAGCCTTTTTTTCAGGCTCTATGGTACCAAACGGGCTGAAATTAAAAACAAGTGATAAGTATCATGGTTTGAAACGAAATCTATTACAAAATCTGCATAAAGTTGAATTTTTGGAAAATTCATCATTTCTAGGAGCACTAATTTTAGACTTGGGTTCGAACAAAAAATTAAATTTTTTCGTGATCTATTGTGCCAAAGGGGCTTAATTTTAGAAATAATGATGAAAATCATGGTCCAAAACGAAATCAGTCACAAAATCTGCATAAAGTTGAATTTTTTGAAAATCATCATTTCTATGGGCACTAATTTCAGACTTGGGTTCGATCATAAAATAGCCTTTTTTTCAGGCTCTATGGTACCAAACGGGCTGAATTTTAGAAATAATGATGAAAACCATGGTCCAAAACGAAATCAGTCACAAAATCTGCATAAAGTTGAATTTTTGGAAAATCATCATTTCTATGGGCACTAATTTAAGACTTGGGTTCGAACAAAAAATTACATTTTTTCGTGATCTATTATGCCAAAGGAGCTAAATTTTAGAAATAATGATGAAAACCATGGTCCAAAACGAAATCAGTCACAAAATCTGCATAAAGTTGAATTTTTGGAAAAATCATTATTTCTGTGAGCACTAATTTTTAGACTTGAGTTCGAACAAACAAAGCCATTTTTTCACTCTTAATGGTACCAAACCGACTGAAATTTAAAACAAGTGATAAGTATCATGGTTTGAAACGAAATCAATTACAAAATCTGAATAGAGTTGAATTTTCGCAAAATTCATCGTTTCTAGGAGCACTAATTTCAGACTTGGGTTCGAACCAAAAAAGCCATTTTTTTAGGCTCTTTGGTACCAAACGGGCTGTAATTTGAGAATAGTGATAAAGATCATGATCCAAAACGAAATCAGTCATAAAATCTGCATAAAGTTGAATTTTTTGAAAATCATCATTTCTATGGGCACTAATTTCAGACTTGGGTTCGATCATAAAATAGCCTTTTTTTCAGGCTCTATGGTACCAAACGGGCTGAAATTTAAAACAAGTGATAATTATCATGGTTTGAAACGAAATCTATTACAAAATCTGCATAAAGTTGAATTTTTGGAAAATTCATCATTTCTAGGAGCACTAATTTTAGACTTGGGTTCGAACAAAAAATTAAATTTTTTCGTGATCTATTGTGCCAAAGGGGCTTAATTTTAGAAATAATGATGAAAATCATGGTCCAAAACGAAATCAGTCACAAAATCTGCATAAAGTTGAATTTTTTGAAAATCATCATTTCTATGGGCACTAATTTCAGACTTGGGTTCGATCATAAAATAGCCTTTTTTTCAGGCTCTATGGTACCAAACGGGCTGAATTTTAGAAATAATGATGAAAACCATGGTCCAAAACGAAATCAGTCACAAAATCTGCATAAAGTTGAATTTTTGGAAAATCATCATTTCTATGGGCACTAATTTAAGACTTGGGTTCGAACAAAAAATTACATTTTTTCGTGATCTATTATGCCAAAGGAGCTAAATTTTAGAAATAATGATGAAAACCATGGTCCAAAACGAAATCAGTCACAAAATCTGCATAAAGTTGAATTTTTGGAAAAATCATTATTTCTGTGAGCACTAATTTTTAGACTTGAGTTCGAACAAACAAAGCCATTTTTTCACTCTTAATGGTACCAAACCGACTGAAATTTAAAACAAGTGATAAGTATCATGGTTTGAAACGAAATCAATTACAAAATCTGAATAGAGTTGAATTTTCGCAAAATTCATCGTTTCTAGGAGCACTAATTTCAGACTTGGGTTCGAACCAAAAAAGCCATTTTTTTAGGCTCTTTGGTACCAAACGGGCTGTAATTTGAGAATAGTGATAAAGATCATGATCCAAAACGAAATCAGTCATAAAATCTGCATAAAGTTGAATTTTTTGAAAATCATCATTTCTATGGGCACTAATTTCAGACTTGGGTTCGATCATAAAATAGCCTTTTTTTCAGGCTCTATGGTACCAAACGGGCTGAAATTTAAAACAAGTGATAAGTATCATGGTCTGAACCGAAATCAATTTCAAAATCTGCATAAAGTTGAATTTTTGGAAAATTCATCATCTCTAGGAGCACTAATTTCAGACATGGGTGCGATCATAAAATAGCCTTTTTTTCAGTCTCTATGGTACCAAACGGGCTGAAATTTAAAACAAGTGATAAGTATCATGGTTTGAAACGAAATCAATTACAAAATCTGCATAAAGTTGAATTTTTTGAAAATCATCATTTCTATGGGCACTAATTTCAGACTTGGGTTCGAACAAAAAATTACATTTTTTCGTGATATATTGTGCAAAAGGGGCTAAATTTTAGAAATGATGATGAAAACCATGGTCCAAAACGAAATCAATCACAAAATCTGCATAAAGTTGAATTTTTGGAAAATCATCATTTCTATGGGCACTAATTTAAGACTTGGGTTCGAACAAAAAATTACATTTTTTCGTGATCTTTTGTGCCAAAGGGGCTTAATTTTAGAAATAATGATGAAAACCATGGTCCAAAACGAAATCAGTCCCAAAATCTGCATAAAGTTGAATTTTTGGAAAATCATCATTTTTATGGGCACTAATTTAAGACTTGGGTTCGAACAAAAAATTACATTTTTTCGTGATCTATTATGCCAAAGGAGCTAAATTTTAGAAATAATGATGAAAACCATGGTCCAAAACGAAATCAGTCACAAAATCTGCATAAAGTTGAATTTTTTGAAAATCATCATTTCTATGGGCACTAATTTCAGACTTGGGTTCGATCATAAAATAGCCTTTTTTTCAGGCTCTATGGTACCAAACGGGCTGAATTTTAGAAATAATGATGAAAACCATGGTCCAAAACGAAATCAGTCACAAAATCTGCATAAAGTTGAATTTTTGGAAAATCATCATTTCTATGGGCACTAATTTAAGACTTGGGTTCGAACAAAAAATTACATTTTTTCGTGATCTATTATGCCAAAGGAGCTAAATTTTAGAAATAATGATGAAAACCATGGTCCAAAACGAAATCAGTCACAAAATCTGCATAAAGTTGAATTTTTGGAAAAATCATTATTTCTGTGAGCACTAATTTTTAGACTTGAGTTCGAACAAACAAAGCCATTTTTTCACTCTTAATGGTACCAAACCGACTGAAATTTAAAACAAGTGATAAGTATCATGGTTTGAAACGAAATCAATTACAAAATCTGAATAGAGTTGAATTTTCGCAAAATTCATCGTTTCTAGGAGCACTAATTTCAGACTTGGGTTCGAACCAAAAAAGCCATTTTTTTAGGCTCTTTGGTACCAAACGGGCTGTAATTTGAGAATAGTGATAAAGATCATGATCCAAAACGAAATCAGTCATAAAATCTGCATAAAGTTGAATTTTTTGAAAATCATCATTTCTATGGGCACTAATTTCAGACTTGGGTTCGATCATAAAATAGCCTTTTTTTCAGGCTCTATGGTACCAAACGGGCTGAAATTAAAAACAAGTGATAAGTATCATGGTTTGAAACGAAATCTATTACAAAATCTGCATAAAGTGAATTTTTGGAAAATTCATCATTTCTAGGAGCACTAATTTTAGACTTGGGTTCGAACAAAAAATTACATTTTTTCGTGATCTATTGTGCCAAAGGGGCTTAATTTTAGAAATAATGATGAAAACCATGGTCCAAAACGAAATCAGTCACAAAATCTGCATAAAGTTGAATTTTTGGAAAATCATCATTTCTATGGGCACTAATTTAAGACTTGGGTTCGAACAAAAAATTACATTTTTTCGTGATCTATTATGCCAAAGGAGCTAAATTTTAGAAATAATGATGAAAACCATGGTCCAAAACGAAATCAGTCACAAAATCTGCATAAAGTTGAATTTTTGGAAAAATCATTATTTCTGTGAGCACTAATTTTTAGACTTGAGTTCGAACAAACAAAGCCATTTTTTCACTCTTAATGGTACCAAACCGACTGAAATTTAAAACAAGTGATAAGTATCATGGTTTGAAACGAAATCAATTACAAAATCTGAATAGAGTTGAATTTTCGCAAAATTCATCGTTTCTAGGAGCACTAATTTCAGACTTGGGTTCGAACCAAAAAAGCCATTTTTTTAGGCTCTTTGGCACCAAACGGGCTGTAATTTGAGAATAGTGATAAAGATCATGATCCAAAACGAAATCAGTCATAAAATCTGCATAAAGTTGAATTTTTTGAAAATCATCATTTCTATGGGCACTAATTTCAGACTTGGGTTCGATCATAAAATAGCCTTTTTTTCAGGCTCTATGGTACCAAACGGGCTGAAATTAAAAACAAGTGATAAGTATCATGGTTTGAAACGAAATCTATTACAAAATCTGCATAAAGTGAATTTTTGGAAAATTCATCATTTCTAGGAGCACTAATTTTAGACTTGGGTTCGAACAAAAAATTACATTTTTTCGTGATCTATTGTGCCAAAGGGGCTTAATTTTAGAAATAATGATGAAAACCATGGTCCAAAACGAAATCAGTCACAAAATCTGCATAAAGTTGAATTTTTGGAAAATCATCATTTCTATGGGCACTAATTTAAGACTTGGGTTCGAACAAAAAATTACATTTTTTCGTGATCTATTATGCCAAAGGAGCTAAATTTTAGAAATAATGATGAAAACCATGGTCCAAAACGAAATCAGTCACAAAATCTGCATAAAGTTGAATTTTTTGAAAATCATCATTTCTATGGGCACTAATTTCAGACTTGGGTTCGATCATAAAATAGCCTTTTTTTCAGGCTCTATGGTACCAAACGGGCTGAAATTTAAAAAAAGTGATAAGTATCATGGTTTGAAACGAAATCAATTACAAAATCTGAATAAAGTTTAATTTTCGCAAAATTCATCGTTTCTAGGAGCACTAATTTCAGACTTGGGTTTGAACCAAAAAAGCCATTTTTTTAGGCTCTTTGGTACCAAACGGGCTGTCATTTGAGAATAGTGATAAAGATCATGGTCCAAAACGAAATCAGTCATAAAATCTGCATTAAGTTGAATTTTTTGAAAATCATCATTTCTATGGGCACTAATTTCAGACTTGGGTTCGATCATAAAATAGCCTTTTTTTCAGGCTCTATGGTACCAAACGGGCTGAAATTTAAAACAAGTGATAAGTATCATGGTTTGAAACGAAATCTATTACAAAATCTGCATAAAGTTGAATTTTTGGAAAATTCATCATTTCTAGGAGCACTAATTTTAGACTTGGGTTCGAACAAAAAATTAAATTTTTTCGTGTTCTATTGTGCCAAAGGGGCTTAATTTTAGAAATAATGATGAAAATCATGGTCCAAAACGAAATCAGTCACAAAATCTGCATAAAGTTGAATTTTTGGAAAATCATCATTTCTATGGGCACTAATTTAAGACTTGGGTTCGAACAAAAAATGCCATTTTTTATGCTCTATTTTACCAAACGGGCTGAAATTTAAAACAAGTGATAAGTATCATGGTCTGAACCGAAATCAATTACAAAATCTGCATAAAGTTGAATTTTTGGAAAAATCATCATTTCTGTGGGCACTAATTTCAGACTTGGGTTCGAACCAAAAAAGCCATTTTTTTAGGCTCTTTGGTACCAAACGGGCTGTAATTTTAGAATAGTGATAACGATCATGTTCCAAAACGAAATCAGTCACAAAATCTGCATAAAGTTGAATTTTTTGAAAATCATCATTTCTATGGGCACTAATTTCAGACTTGGGATCGATCATAAAATAGCCTTTTTTTCAGGCTCTATGGTACCAAACGGGCTGAAATTTAAAACAAGTGATAAGTATCATGGTTTGAAACGAAATCAATTACAAAATCTGAATAAAGTTGAATTTTTGGAAAATTCATCATTTCTAGGAGCACTAATTTTAGACTTGGGTTCGAACAAAAAATTAAATTTTTTCGTGATCTATTGTGCCAAAGGGGCTTAATTTTAGAAATAATGATGAAAATCATGGTCCAAAACGAAATCAGTCACAAAATCTGCATAAAGTTGAATTTTTGGAAAATCATCATTTCTATGGGCACTAATTTAAGACTTGGGTTCGAACAAAAAATGCCATTTTTTATGCTCTATTTTACCAAACGGGCTGAAATTTAAAACAAGTGATAAGTATCATGGTCTGAACCGAAATCAATTACAAAATCTGCATAAAGTTGAATTTTTGGAAAAATCATCATTTCTGTGGGCACTAATTTCAGACTTGGGTTCGAACCAAAAAAGCCATTTTTTTAGGCTCTTTGGTACCAAACGGGCTGTAATTTTAGAATAGTGATAACGATCATGTTCCAAAACGAAATCAGTCACAAAATCTGCATAAAGTTGAATTTTTTGAAAATCATCATTTCTATGGGCACTAATTTCAGACTTGGGATCGATCATAAAATAGCCTTTTTTTCAGGCTCTATGGTACCAAACGGCCTGAAATTTAAAACAAGTGATAAGTATCATGGTTTGAAACGAAATCTATTACAAAATCTGCATAAAGTTGAATTTTTGGAAAATTCATCATTTCTAGGAGCACTAATTTTAGACTTGGGTTCGAACAAACAAAGCCATTTTTTCACTCTCAATGGTACCAAACCGACTGAAATTTAAAACAAGTGATAAGTATCATGGTTTGAAACGAAATCAATTACAAAATCTGAATAAAGTTGAATTTTTGGAAAATTCATCATTTCTAGGAGCACTAATTTTAGACTTGGGTTCGAACAAAAAATTAAATTTTTTCGTGATCTATTGTGCCAAAGGGGCTTAATTTTAGAAATAATGATGAAAATCATGGTCCAAAACGAAATCAGTCACAAAATCTGCATAAAGTTGAATTTTTGGAAAATCATCATTTCTATGGGCACTAATTTAAGACTTGGGTTCGAACAAAAAATACATTTTTTCGTGATCTATTATGCCAAAGGAGCTAAATTTTGGAAATAATGATGAAAACCATGGTCCAAAACGAAATCAGTCACAAAATCTGCATACAGTTGAATTTTTTGAAAAATCGTCATTTCTATGGGCTCTAATTTAAGACTTGTGTTCGAACAAAAAATGCCAATTTTTTATGCTCTATTTTACCAAACGGGCTGAAATTTAAAACAAGTGATAAGTATCATGGTCTGAACCGAAATCAATTTCAAAATCGGCATAAAGTTGAATTTTTGGAAAACTCATCATCTCTAGGAGCACTAATTTCAGACATGGGTGCGATCATAAAATAGCCTTTTTTTCAGTCTCTATGGTACCAAACGGGCTGAAATTTAAAACAAGTGATAAGTATCATGGTTTGAAACGAAATCAATTACAAAATCTGCATAAAGTTGAATTTTTTGAAAATCATCATTTCTATGGGCACTAATTTCAGACTTGGGTTCGAACAAAAAATTACATTTTTTCGTGATATATTGTGCAAAAGGGGCTAAATTTTAGAAATGATGATGAAAACCATGGTCCATAACGAAATCAGTCACAAAATCTGCATAAAGTTGAATTTTTGGAAAATCATCATTTCTATGGGCACTAATTTAAGACTTGGGTTCGAACAAAAAATTACATTTTTTCGTGATCTTTTGTGCCAAAGGGGCTTAATTTTAGAAATAATGATGAAAACCATGGTCCAAAACGAAATCAGTCCCAAAATCTGCATAAAGTTGAATTTTTGGAAAATCATCATTTTTATGGGCACTAATTTAAGACTTGGGTTCGAACAAAAAATTACATTTTTTCGTGATCTATTATGCCAAAGGAGCTAAATTTTAGAAATAATGATGAAAACCATGGTCCAAAACGAAATCAGTCACAAAATCTGAATAAAGTTGAATTTTTTGAAAATCATCATTTCTATGGGCACTAATTTCAGACTTGGGTTCGGTAATAAAATAGTCTTTTTTTCAGGCTCTATGGTACCAAACGGGCTGAAATTTAAAAGAAGTCATAAGTATCATGGTTTGAAACGAAATCAATTACAAAATCTGCATAAAGTTGAATTTTTGGAAAATTCATCATTTCTATGGGCACTAATTTAAGACTTGGGTTCGAACAAAAAATTACATTTTTTCGTGATTTATTATGCTAAAGGAGCTAAATTTTAGAAATAATGATGAAAACCATGGTCCAAAACGAAATCAGTCACAAAATCTGCATAAAGTTGAATTTTTTGAAAATCATCATTTCTATGGGCACTAATTTCAGACTTGGGTTCGATCATAAAATAGCCTTTTTTTCAGGCTCTATGGTACCAAACGGGCTGAATTTTAGAAATAATGATGAAAACCATGGTCCAAAACGAAATCAGTCACAAAATCTGCATAAAGTTGAATTTTTGGAAAATCATCATTTCTATGGGCACTAATTTAAGACTTGGGTTCGAACAAAAAATTACATTTTTTCGTGATCTATTATGCCAAAGGAGCTAAATTTTAGAAATATTGATGAAAACCATGGTCCAAAACGAAATCAGTCACAAAATCTGCATAAAGTTGAATTTTTGGAAAAATCATTATTTCTGTGAGCACTAATTTTTAGACTTGAGTTCGAACAAACAAAGCCATTTTTTCACTCTTAATGGTACCAAACCGACTGAAATTTAAAACAAGTGATAAGTATCATGGTTTGAAACGAAATCAATTACAAAATCTGAATAAAGTTGAATTTTCGCAAAATTCATCGTTTCTAGGAGCACTAATTTCAGACTTGGGTTCGAACCAAAAAAGCCATTTTTTTAGGCTCTTTGGTACCAAACGGGCTGTAATTTGAGAATAGTGATAAAGATCATGATCCAAAACGAAATCAGTCATAAAATCTGCATAAAGTTGAATTTTTGGAAAATCATCATTTCTATGGGCACTAATTTAAGACTTGGGTTCGAACAAAAAATTACATTTTTTCGTGATCTATTATGCCAAAGGAGCTAAATTTTAGAAATAATGATGAAAACCATGGTCCAAAACGAAATCAGTCACAAAATCTGCATAAAGTTGAATTTTTGGAAAAATCATTATTTCTGTGAGCACTAATTTTTAGGCTTGAGTTCGAACAAACAAAGCCATTTTTTCACTCTTAATGGTACCAAACCGACTGAAATTTAAAACAAGTGATAAGTATCATGGTTTGAAACGAAATCAATTACAAAATCTGAATAGAGTTGAATTTTCGCAAAATTCATCGTTTCTAGGAGCACTAATTTCAGACTTAAGTTCGAACCAAAAAAGCCATTTTTTTAGGCTCTTTGGTACCAAACGGGCTGTAATTTGAGAATAGTGATAAAGATCATGATCCAAAACGAAATCAGTCATAAAATCTGCATAAAGTTGAATTTTTTGAAAATCATCATTTCTATGGGCACTAATTTCAGACTTGGGTTCGATCATAAAATAGCCTTTTTTTCAGGCTCTATGGTACCAAACGGGCTGAAATTAAAAACAAGTGATAAGTATCATGGTTTGATACGAAATCTATTACAAAATCTGCATAAAGTGAATTTTTGGAAAATTCATCATTTCTAGGAGAACTAATTTTAGACTTGGGTTCGAACAAAAAATTACATTTTTTCGTGATCTATTGTGCCAAAGGGGCTTAATTTTAGAAATAATGATGAAAACCATGGTCCAAAACGAAATCAGTCACAAAATCTGCATAAAGTTGAATTTTTGGAAAATCATCATTTCTATGGGCACTAATTTAAGACTTGGGTTCGAACAAAAAATTACATTTTTTCGTGATCTATTATGCCAAAGGAGCTAAATTTTAGAAATAATGATGAAAACCATGGTCCAAAACGAAATCAGTCACAAAATCTGCATAAAGTTGAATTTTTTGAAAATCATCATTTCTATGGGCACTAATTTCAGACTTGGGTTCGATCATAAAATAGCCTTTTTTTCAGGCTCTATGGTACCAAACGGGCTGAAATTTAAAACAAGTGATAAGTATCATGGTTTGAAACGAAATCAATTACAAAATCTGAATAAAGTTTAATTTTCGCAAAATTCATCGTTTCTAGGAGCACTAATTTCAGACTTGGGTTCGAACCAAAATAGCCATTTTTTTAGGCTCTTTGGTACCAAACGGGCTGTCATTTGAGAATAGTGATAAAGATCATGGTCCAAAACGAAATCAGTCATAAAATCTGCATAAAGTTGAATTTTTTGAAAATCATCATTTCTATGGGCACTAATTTCAGACTTGGGTTCGATCATAAAATAGCCTTTTTTTCAGGCTCTATGGTACCAAACGGGCTGAAATTTAAAACAAGTGATAAGTATCATGGTTTGAAACGAAATCTATTACAAAATCTGCATAAAGTTGAATTTTTGGAAAATTCATCATTTCTAGGAGCACTAATTTTAGACTTGGGTTCGAACAAAAAATTAAATTTTTTCGTGTTCTATTGTGCCAAAGGGGCTTAATTTTAGAAATAATGATGAAAATCATGGTCCAAAACGAAATCAGTCACAAAATCTGCATAAAGTTGAATTTTTGGAAAATCATCATTTCTATGGGCACTAATTTAAGACTTGGGTTCGAACAAAAAATGCCATTTTTTATGCTCTATTTTACCAAACGGGCTGAAATTTAAAAAAAGTGATAAGTATCATGGTCTGAACCGAAATCAATTACAAAATCTGCATAAAGTTGAATTTTTGGAAAAATCATCATTTCTGTGGGCACTAATTTCAGACTTGTGTTCGAACAAAAAATGCCAATTTTTTATGCTCTATTTTACCAAACGGGCTGAAATTTAAAACAAGTGATAAGTATCATGGTCTGAACCGAAATCAATTTCAAAATCGGCATAAAGTTGAATTTTTGGAAAATTCATCATCTCTAGGAGCACTAATTTCAGACATGGGTGCGATCATAAAATAGCCTTTTTTTCAGTCTCTATGGTTCCAAACGGGCTGAAATTTAAAACAAGTGATAAGTATCATGGTTTGAAACGAAATCAATTACAAAATCTGCATAAAGTTGAATTTTTTGAAAATCATCATTTCTATGGGCACTAATTTCAGACTTGGGTTCGAACAAAAAATTACATTTTTTCGTGATATATTGTGCAAAAGGGGCTAAATTTTAGAAATGATGATGAAAACCATGGTCCAAAACGAAATCAGTCACAAAATCTGCATAAAGTTGAATTTTTGGAAAATCATCATTTCTATGGGCACTAATTTAAGACTTGGGTTCGAACAAAAAATTACATTTTTTCGTGATCTTTTGTGCCAAAGGGGCTTAATTTTAGAAATAATGATGAAAACCATGGTCCAAAACGAAATCAGTCCCAAAATCTGCATAAAGTTGAATTTTTGGAAAATCATCATTTTTATGGGCACTAATTTAAGACTTGGGTTCGAACAAAAAATTACATTTTTTCGTGATCTATTATGCCAAAGGAGCTAAATTTTAGAAATAATGATGAAAACCATGGTCCAAAACGAAATCAGTCACAAAATCTGCATAAAGTTGAATTTTTTGAAAATCATCATTTCTATGGGCACTTATTTCAGACTTGGGTTCGATCATAAAATAGTCTTTTTTTCAGGCTCTATGGTACCAAACGGGCTGAAATTTAAAAGAAGTGATAAGTATCATGGTTTGAAACGAAATCAATTACAAAATCTGCATAAAGTTGAATTTTTGGAAAATTCATCATTTCTATGGGCACTAATTTAAGACTTGGGTTCGAACAAAAAATTACATTTTTTCGTGATTTATTATGCCAAAGGAGCTAAATTTTAGAAATAATGATGAAAACCATGGTCCAAAACGAAATCAGTCACAAAATCTGCATAAAGTTGAATTTTTTGAAAATCATCATTTCTATGGGCACTAATTTCAGACTTGGGTTCGATCATAAAATAGCCTTTTTTTCAGGCTCTATGGTACCAAACGGGCTGAATTTTAGAAATAATGATGAAAACCATGGTCCAAAACGAAATCAGTCACAAAATCTGCATAAAGTTGAATTTTTGGAAAATCATCATTTCTATGGGCACTAATTTAAGACTTGGGTTCGAACAAAAAATTACATTTTTTCGTGATCTATTATGCCAAAGGAGCTAAATTTTAGAAATAATGATGAAAACCATGGTCCAAAACGAAATCAGTCACAAAATCTGCATAAAGTTGAATTTTTTGAAAATCATCATTTCTATGGGCACTAATTTCAGACTTGGGTTCGATCATAAAATAGCCTTTTTTTCAGGCTCTATGGTACCAAACGGGCTGAAATTTAAAAAAAGTGATAAGTATCATGGTTTGAAACGAAATCAATTACAAAATCTGAATAAAGTTGAATTTTCGCAAAATTCATCGTTTCTAGGAGCACTAATTTCAGACTTGGGTTCGAACCAAAATAGCCATTTTTTTAGGCTCTTTGGTACCAAACGGGCTGTCATTTGAGAATAGTGATAAAGATCATGGTCCAAAACGAAATCAGTCATAAAATCTGCATAAAGTTGAATTTTTTGAAAATCATCATTTCTATGGGCACTAATTTCAGACTTGGGTTCGATCATAAAATAGCCTTTTTTTCAGGCTCTATGGTACCAAACGGGCTGAAATTTAAAACAAGTGATAAGTATCATGGTTTGAAACGAAATCTATTACAAAATCTGCATAAAGTTGAATTTTTGGAAAATTCATCATTTCTAGGAGCACTAATTTTAGACTTGGGTTCGAACAAAAAATTAAATTTTTTCGTGTTCTATTGTGCCAAAGGGGCTTAATTTTAGAAATAATGATGAAAATCATGGTCCAAAACGAAATCAGTCACAAAATCTGCATAAAGTTGAATTTTTGGAAAATCATCATTTCTATGGGCACTAATTTAAGACTTGGGTTCGAACAAAAAATGCCATTTTTTATGCTCTATTTTACCAAACGGGCTGAAATTTAAAAAAAGTGATAAGTATCATGGTCTGAACCGAAATCAATTACAAAATCTGCATAAAGTTGAATTTTTGGAAAAATCATCATTTCTGTGGGCACTAATTTCAGACTTGTGTTCGAACAAAAAATGCCAATTTTTTATGCTCTATTTTACCAAACGGGCTGAAATTTAAAACAAGTGATAAGTATCATGGTCTGAACCGAAATCAATTTCAAAATCGGCATAAAGTTGAATTTTTGGAAAATTCATCATCTCTAGGAGCACTAATTTCAGACATGGGTGCGATCATAAAATAGCCTTTTTTTCAGTCTCTATGGTTCCAAACGGGCTGAAATTTAAAACAAGTGATAAGTATCATGGTTTGAAACGAAATCAATTACAAAATCTGCATAAAGTTGAATTTTTTGAAAATCATCATTTCTATGGGCACTAATTTCAGACTTGGGTTCGAACAAAAAATTACATTTTTTCGTGATATATTGTGCAAAAGGGGCTAAATTTTAGAAATGATGATGAAAACCATGGTCCAAAACGAAATCAGTCACAAAATCTGCATAAAGTTGAATTTTTGGAAAATCATCATTTCTATGGGCACTAATTTAAGACTTGGGTTCGAACAAAAAATTACATTTTTTCGTGATCTTTTGTGCCAAAGGGGCTTAATTTTAGAAATAATGATGAAAACCATGGTCCAAAACGAAATCAGTCCCAAAATCTGCATAAAGTTGAATTTTTGGAAAATCATCATTTTTATGGGCACTAATTTAAGACTTGGGTTCGAACAAAAAATTACATTTTTTCGTGATCTATTATGCCAAAGGAGCTAAATTTTAGAAATAATGATGAAAACCATGGTCCAAAACGAAATCAGTCACAAAATCTGCATAAAGTTGAATTTTTTGAAAATCATCATTTCTATGGGCACTTATTTCAGACTTGGGTTCGATCATAAAATAGTCTTTTTTTCAGGCTCTATGGTACCAAACGGGCTGAAATTTAAAAGAAGTGATAAGTATCATGGTTTGAAACGAAATCAATTACAAAATCTGCATAAAGTTGAATTTTTGGAAAATTCATCATTTCTATGGGCACTAATTTAAGACTTGGGTTCGAACAAAAAATTACATTTTTTCGTGATTTATTATGCCAAAGGAGCTAAATTTTAGAAATAATGATGAAAACCATGGTCCAAAACGAAATCAGTCACAAAATCTGCATAAAGTTGAATTTTTTGAAAATCATCATTTCTATGGGCACTAATTTCAGACTTGGGTTCGATCATAAAATAGCCTTTTTTTCAGGCTCTATGGTACCAAACGGGCTGAATTTTAGAAATAATGATGAAAACCATGGTCCAAAACGAAATCAGTCACAAAATCTGCATAAAGTTGAATTTTTGGAAAATCATCATTTCTATGGGCACTAATTTAAGACTTGGGTTCGAACAAAAAATTACATTTTTTCGTGATCTATTATGCCAAAGGAGCTAAATTTTAGAAATAATGATGAAAACCATGGTCCAAAACGAAATCAGTCACAAAATCTGCATAAAGTTGAATTTTTTGAAAATCATCATTTCTATGGGCACTAATTTCAGACTTGGGTTCGATCATAAAATAGCCTTTTTTTCAGGCTCTATGGTACCAAACGGGCTGAAATTTAAAAAAAGTGATAAGTATCATGGTTTGAAACGAAATCAATTACAAAATCTGAATAAAGTTGAATTTTCGCAAAATTCATCGTTTCTAGGAGCACTAATTTCAGACTTGGGTTCGAACCAAGAAAGCCATTTTTTTAGGCTCTTTGGTACCAAACGGGCTGTTATTTGAGAATAGTGATAAAGATCATGATCCAAAACGAAATCAGTCATAAAATCTGCATAAAGTTGAATTTTTTGAAAATCATCATTTCTATGGGCACTAATTTCAGACTTGGGTTCGATAATAAAATAGCCTTTTTTTCAGGCTCTATGGTACCAAACGGGCTGAAATTTAAAACAAGTGATAATTATCATGGTTTGAAACGAAATCTATTACAAAATCTGCATAAAGTTGAATTTTTGGAAAATTCATCATTTCTAGGAGCACTAATTTTAGACTTGGGTTCGAACAAAAAATTAAATTTTTTCGTGATCTATTGTGCCAAAGGGGCTTAATTTTAGAAATAATGATGAAAATCATGGTCCAAAACGAAATCAGTCACAAAATCTGCATAAAGTTGAATTTTTGGAAAATCATCATTTCTATGGGCACTAATTTAAGACTTGGGTTCGAACAAAAAATGCCATTTTTTATGCTCTATTTTACCAAACGGGCTGAAATTTAAAACAAGTGATAAGTATCATGGTCTGAACCGAAATCAATTTCAAAATCTGCATAAAGTTGAATTTTTGGAAAATTCATCATCTCTAGGAGCACTAATTTCAGACATGGGTGCGATCATAAAATAGCCTTTTTTTCAGTCTCTATGGTACCAAACGGGCTGAAATTTAAAACAAGTGATAAGTATCATGGTTTGAAACGATATCAATTACAAAATCTGCATAAAGTTGAATTTTTTGAAAATCATCATTTCTATGGGCACTAATTTCAGACTTGGGTTCGAACAAAAAATTACATTTTTTCGTGTTCTATTGTGCCAAAGGGGCTTAATTTTAGAAATAATGATGAAAATCATGGTCCAAAATGAAATCAGTCACAAAATCTGCATAAAGTTGAATTTTTGGAAAATCATCATTTCTATGGGAACTAATTTAAGACTTGGGTTCGAACAAAAAATGCCATTTTTTATGCTCTATTTTACCAAACGGGCTGAAATTTAAAACAAGTGATAAGTATCATGGTCTGAACCGAAATCAATTACAAAATCTGCATAAAGTTGAATTTTTGGAAAAATCATCATTTCTGTGGGCACTAATTTCAGACTTGGGTTCGAACCAAAAAAGCCATTTTTTTAGGCTCTTTGGTACCAAACGGGCTGTAATTTTAGAATAGTGATAACGATCATGGTCCAAAACGAAATCAGTCACAAAATCTGCATAAAGTTGAATTTTTGAAAATCATCATTTCTATGGGCACTAATTTCAGACTTGGGATCGATCATAAAATAGCCTTTTTTTCAGGCTCTATGGTACCAAACGGGCTGAAATTTAAAACAAGTGATAAGTATCATGGTTTGAAACGAAATCTATTACAAAATCTGCATAAAGTTGAATTTTTGGAAAATTCATCATTTCTAGGAGCACTAATTTTAGACTTGGGTTCGTCAAACAAAGCCATTTTTTCACTCTCAATGGTACCAAACCGACTGAAATTTAAAACAAGTGATAAGTATCATGGTTTGAAACGAAATCAATTACAAAATCTGAATAAAGTTGAATTTTTGGAAAATTCATCATTTCTAGGAGCACTAATTTTAGACTTGGGTTCGAACAAAAAATTAAATTTTTTCGTGATCTATTGTGCCAAAGGGGCTTAATTTTAGAAATAATGATGAAAATCATGGTCCAAAACGAAATCAGTCACAAAATCTGCATAAAGTTGAATTTTTGGAAAATCATCATTTCTATGGGCACTAATTTAAGACTTGGGTTCGAACAAAAAATACATTTTTTCGTGATCTATTATGCCAAAGGAGCTAAATTTTGGAAATAATGATGAAAACCATGGTCCAAAACGAAATCAGTCACAAAATCTGCATACAGTTGAATTTTTTGAAAAATCGTCATTTCTATGGGCTCTAATTTAAGACTTGTGTTCGAACAAAAAATGCCAATTTTTTATGCTCTATTTTACCAAACGGGCTGAAATTTAAAACAAGTGATAAGTATCATGGTTTGAAACGAAATCAATTACAAAATCTGCATAAAGTTGAATTTTTTGAAAATCATCATTTCTATGGGCACTAATTTCAGACTTGGGTTCGAACAAAAAATTACATTTTTTCGTGATATATTGTGCAAAAGGGGCTAAATTTTAGAAATGATGATGAAAACCATGGTCCAAAACGAAATCAGTCACAAAATCTGCATAAAGTTGAATTTTTGGAAAATCATCATTTCTATGGGCACTAATTTAAGACTTGGGTTCGAACAAAAAATTACATTTTTTCGTGATCTTTTGTGCCAAAGGGGCTTAATTTTAGAAATAATGATGAAAACCATGGTCCAAAACGAAATCAGTCCCAAAATCTGCATAAAGTTGAATTTTTGGAAAATCATCATTTTTATGGGCACTAATTTAAGACTTGGGTTCGAACAAAAAATTACATTTTTTCGTGATCTATTATGCCAAAGGAGCTAAATTTTAGAAATAATGATGAAAACCATGGTCCAAAACGAAATCAGTCACAAAATCTGAATAAAGTTGAATTTTTTGAAAATCATCATTTCTATGGGCACTAATTTCAGACTTGGGTTCGGTCATAAAATAGTCTTTTTTTCAGGCTCTATGGTACCAAACGGGCTGAAATTTAAAAGAAGTGATAAGTATCATGGTTTGAAACGAAATCAATTACAAAATCTGCATAAAGTTGAATTTTTGGAAAATTCATCATTTCTATGGGCACTAATTTAAGACTTGGGTTCGAACAAAAAATTACATTTTTTCGTGATTTATTATGCCAAAGGAGCTAAATTTTAGAAATAATGATGAAAACCATGGTCCAAAACGAAATCAGTCACAAAATCTGCATAAAGTTGAATTTTTTGAAAATCATCATTTCTATGGGCACTAATTTCAGACTTGGGTTCGATCATAAAATAGCCTTTTTTTCAGGCTCTATGGTACCAAACGGGCTGAAATTTAAAAAAAGTGATAAGTATCATGGTTTGAAACGAAATCAATTACAAAATCTGAATAAAGTTGAATTTTCGCAAAATTCATCGTTTCTAGGAGCACTAATTTCAGACTTGGGTTCGAACCAAGAAAGCCATTTTTTTAGGCTCTTTGGTACCAAACGGGCTGTTATTTGAGAATAGTGATAAAGATCATGATCCAAAACGAAATCAGTCATAAAATCTGCATAAAGTTGAATTTTTTGAAAATCATCATTTCTATGGGCACTAATTTCAGACTTGGGTTCGATAATAAAATAGCCTTTTTTTCAGGCTCTATGGTACCAAACGGGCTGAAATTTAAAACAAGTGATAATTATCATGGTTTGAAACGAAATCTATTACAAAATCTGCATAAAGTTGAATTTTTGGAAAATTCATCATTTCTAGGAGCACTAATTTTAGACTTGGGTTCGAACAAAAAATTAAATTTTTTCGTGATCTATTGTGCCAAAGGGGCTTAATTTTAGAAATAATGATGAAAATCATGGTCCAAAACGAAATCAGTCACAAAATCTGCATAAAGTTGAATTTTTGGAAAATCATCATTTCTATGGGCACTAATTTAAGACTTGGGTTCGAACAAAAAATGCCATTTTTTATGCTCTATTTTACCAAACGGGCTGAAATTTAAAACAAGTGATAAGTATCATGGTCTGAACCGAAATCAATTTCAAAATCTGCATAAAGTTGAATTTTTGGAAAATTCATCATCTCTAGGAGCACTAATTTCAGACATGGGTGCGATCATAAAATAGCCTTTTTTTCAGTCTCTATGGTACCAAACGGGCTGAAATTTAAAACAAGTGATAAGTATCATGGTTTGAAACGAAATCAATTACAAAATCTGCATAAAGTTGAATTTTTTGAAAATCATCATTTCTATGGGCACTAATTTCAGACTTGGGTTCGAACAAAAAATTACATTTTTTCGTGATATATTGTGCAAAAGGGGCTAAATTTTAGAAATGATGATGAAAACCATGGTCCAAAACGAAATCAATCACAAAATCTGCATAAAGTTGAATTTTTGGAAAATCATCATTTCTATGGGCACTAATTTAAGACTTGGGTTCGAACAAAAAATTACATTTTTTCGTGATCTATTATGCCAAAGGAGCTAAATTTTAGAAATAATGATGAAAACCATGGTCCAAAACGAAATCAGTCACAAAATCTGAATAAAGTTGAATTTTTTGAAAATCATCATTTCTATGGGCACTAATTTCAGACTTGGGTTCGGTCATAAAATAGTCTTTTTTTCAGGCTCTATGGTACCAAACGGGCTGAAATTTAAAAGAAGTGATAAGTATCATGGTTTGAAACGAAATCAATTACAAAATCTGCAAAAAGTTGAATTTTTGGAAAATTCATCATTTCTATGGGCACTAATTTAAGACTTGGGTTCGAACAAAAAATTACATTTTTTCGTGATTTATTATGCCAAAGGAGCTAAATTTTAGAAATAATGATGAAAACCATGGTCCAAAACGAAATCAGTCACAAAATCTGCATAAAGTTGAATTTTTTGAAAATCATCATTTCTATGGGCACTAATTTCAGACTTGGGTTCGATCATAAAATAGCCTTTTTTTCAGGCTCTATGGTACCAAACGGGCTGAATTTTAGAAATAATGATGAAAACCATGGTCCAAAACGAAATCAGTCACAAAATCTGCATAAAGTTGAATTTTTGGAAAATCATCATTTCTATGGGCACTAATTTAAGACTTGGGTTCGAACAAAAAATTACATTTTTTCGTGATCTATTATGCCAAAGGAGCTAAATTTTAGAAATAATGATGAAAACCATGGTCCAAAACGAAATCAGTCACAAAATCTGCATAAAGTTGAATTTTTGGAAAAATCATTATTTCTGTGAGCACTAATTTTTAGACTTGAGTTCGAACAAACAAAGCCATTTTTTCACTCTTAATGGTACCAAACCGACTGAAATTTAAAACAAGTGATAAGTATCATGGTTTGAAACGAAATCAATTACAAAATCTGAATAGAGTTGAATTTTCGCAAAATTCATCGTTTCTAGGAGCACTAATTTCAGACTTGGGTTCGAACCAAAAAAGCCATTTTTTTAGGCTCTTTGGTACCAAACGGGCTGTTATTTGAGAATAGTGATAAAGATCATGATCCAAAACGAAATCAGTCATAAAATCTGCATAAAGTTGAATTTTTTGAAAATCATCATTTCTATGGGCACTAATTTCAGACTTGGGTTCGATAATAAAATAGCCTTTTTTTCAGGCTCTATGGTACCAAACGGGCTGAAATTTAAAACAAGTGATAATTATCATGGTTTGAAACGAAATCTATTACAAAATCTGCATAAAGTTGAATTTTTGGAAAATTCATCATTTCTAGGTGCACTAATTTTAGACTTGGGTTCGAACAAAAAATTAAATTTTTTCGTGATCTATTGTGCCAAAGGGGCTTAATTTTAGAAATAATGATGAAAATCATGGTCCAAAACGAAATCAGTCACAAAATCTGCATAAAGTTGAATTTTTGGAAAATCATCATTTCTATGGGCACTAATTTAAGACTTGGGTTCGAACAAAAAATGCCATTTTTTATGCTCTATTTTACCAAACGGGCTGAAATTTAAAACAAGTGATAAGTATCATGGTCTGAACCGAAATCAATTTCAAAATCTGCATAAAGTTGAATTTTTGGAAAATTCATCATCTCTAGGAGCACTAATTTCAGACTTGGGTTCGAACAAAAAATTACATTTTTTCGTGATATATTGTGCAAAAGGGGCTAAATTTTAGAAATGATGATGAAAACCATGGTCCAAAACGAAATCAATCACAAAATCTGCATAAAGTTGAATTTTTGGAAAATCATCATTTCTATGGGCACTAATTTAAGACTTGGGTTCGAACAAAAAATTACATTTTTTCGTGATCTATTATGCCAAAGGAGCTAAATTTTAGAAATAATGATGAAAACCATGGTCCAAAACGAAATCAGTCACAAAATCTGAATAAAGTTGAATTTTTTGAAAATCATCATTTCTATGGGCACTAATTTCAGACTTGGGTTCGGTCATAAAATAGTCTTTTTTTCAGGCTCTATGGTACCAAACGGGCTGAATTTTAGAAATAATGATGAAAACCATGGTCCAAAACGAAATCAGTCACAAAATCTGCATAAAGTTGAATTTTTGGAAAATCATCATTTCTATGGGCACTAATTTAAGACTTGGGTTCGAACAAAAAATTACATTTTTTCGTGATCTATTATGCCAAAGGAGCTAAATTTTAGAAATAATGATGAAAACCATGGTCCAAAACGAAATCAGTCACAAAATCTGCATAAAGTTGAATTTTTTGAAAATCATCATTTCTATGGGCACTAATTTCAGACTTGGGTTCGATCATAAAATAGCCTTTTTTTCAGGCTCTATGGTACCAAACGGGCTGAATTTTAGAAATAATGATGAAAACCATGGTCCAAAACGAAATCAGTCACAAAATCTGCATAAAGTTGAATTTTTGGAAAATCATCATTTCTATGGGCACTAATTTAAGACTTGGGTTCGAACAAAAAATTACATTTTTTCGTGATCTATTATGCCAAAGGAGCTAAATTTTAGAAATAATGATGAAAACCATGGTCCAAAACGAAATCAGTCACAAAATCTGCATAAAGTTGAATTTTTGGAAAAATCATTATTTCTGTGAGCACTAATTTTTAGACTTGAGTTCGAACAAACAAAGCCATTTTTTCACTCTTAATGGTACCAAACCGACTGAAATTTAAAACAAGTGATAAGTATCATGGTTTGAAACGAAATCAATTACAAAATCTGAATAAAGTTGAATTTTCGCAAAATTCATCGTTTCTAGGAGCACTAATTTCAGACTTGGGTTCGAACCAAAAAAGCCATTTTTTTAGGCTCTTTGGTACCAAACGGGCTGTGATTTGAGAATAGTGATAAAGATCATGATCCAAAACGAAATCAGTCATAAAATCTGCATAAAGTTGAATTTTTTGAAAATCATCATTTCTATGGGCACTAATTTCAGACTTGGGTTCGATCATAAAATAGCCTTTTTTTCAGGCTCTATGGTACCAAACGGGCTGAAATTTATAACAAGTGATAAGTATCATGGTTTGAAACGAAATCTATTACAAAATCTGCATAAAGTTGAATTTTTGGAAAATTCATCATTTCTAGGAGCACTAATTTTAGACTTGGGTTCGAACAAAAAATTAAATTTTTTCGTGATCTATTGTGCCAAAGGGGCTTAATTTTAGAAATAATGATGAAAATCATGGTCCAAAACGAAATCAGTCACAAAATCTGCATAAAGTTGAATTTTTGGAAAATCATCATTTCTATGGGCACTAATTTAAGACTTGGGTTCGAACAAAAAATGCCATTTTTTATGCTCTATTTTACCAAACGGGCTGAAATTTAAAACAAGTGATAAGTATCATGGTCTGAACCGAAATCAATTTCAAAATCTGCATAAAGTTGAATTTTTGGAAAATTCATCATTTCTAGGAGCACTAATTTTAGACTTGGGTTCGAACAAAAAATTAAATTTTTTCGTGATCTATTGTGCCAAAGGGGCTTAATTTTAGAAATAATGATGAAAATCATGGTCCAAAACGAAATCAGTCACAAAATCTGCATAAAGTTGAATTTTTGGAAAATCATCATTTCTATGGGCACTAATTTAAGACTTGGGTTCGAACAAAAAATGCCATTTTTTATGCTCTATTTTACCAAACGGGCTGAAATTTAAAACAAGTGATAAGTATCATGGTCTGAACCGAAATCAATTTCAAAATCTGCATAAAGTTGAATTTTTGGAAAATTCATCATCTCTAGGAGCACTAATTTCAGACATGGGTGCGATCATAAAATAGCCTTTTTTTCAGTCTCTATGGTACCAAACGGGCTGAAATTTAAAACAAGTGATAAGTATCATGGTTTGAAACGAAATCAATTACAAAATCTGCATAAAGTTGAATTTTTTGAAAATCATCATTTCTATGGGCACTAATTTCAGACTTGGGTTCGAACAAAAAATTACATTTTTTCGTGATATATTGTGCAAAAGGGGCTAAATTTTAGAAATGATGATGAAAACCATGGTCCAAAACGAAATCAATCACAAAATCTGCATAAATTTGAATTTTTGGAAAATCATCATTTCTATGGGCACTAATTTAAGACTTGGGTTCGAACAAAAAATTACATTTTTTCGTGATCTTTTGTGCCAAAGGGGCTTAATTTTAGAAATAATGATGAAAACCATGGTCCAAAACGAAATCAGTCCCAAAATCTGCATAAAGTTGAATTTTTGGAAAATCATCATTTTTATGGGCACTAATTTAAGACTTGGGTTCGAACAAAAAATTACATTTTTTCGTGATCTATTGTGCCAAAGGGGCTTAATTTTAGAAATAATGATGAAAACCATGGTCCAAAACGAAATCAGTCACAAAATCTGCATAAAGTTGAATTTTTGGAAAATCATCATTTCTATGGGCACTAATTTAAGACTTGGGTTCGAACAAAAAATTACATTTTTTCGTGATCTATTATGCCAAAGGAGCTAAATTTTAGAAATAATGATGAAAACCATGGTCCAAAACGAAATCAGTCACAAAATCTGCATAAAGTTGAATTTTTTGAAAATCATCATTTCTATGGGCACTAATTTCAGACTTGGGTTCGATCATAAAATAGCCTTTTTTTCAGGCTCTATGGTACCAAACGGGCTGAATTTTAGAAATAATGATGAAAACCATGGTCCAAAACGAAATCAGTCACAAAATCTGCATAAAGTTGAATTTTTGGAAAATCATCATTTCTATGGGCACTAATTTAAGACTTGGGTTCGAACAAAAAATTACATTTTTTCGTGATCTATTATGCCAAAGGAGCTAAATTTTAGAAATAATGATGAAAACCATGGTCCAAAACGAAATCAGTCACAAAATCTGCATAAAGTTGAATTTTTGGAAAAATCATTATTTCTGTGAGCACTAATTTTTAGACTTGAGTTCGAACAAACAAAGCCATTTTTTCACTCTTAATGGTACCAAACCGACTGAAATTTAAAACAAGTGATAAGTATCATGGTTTGAAACGAAATCAATTACAAAATCTGAATAAAGTTGAATTTTCGCAAAATTCATCGTTTCTAGGAGCACTAATTTCAGACTTGGGTTCGAACCAAAAAAGCCATTTTTTTAGGCTCTTTGGTACCAAACGGGCTGTGATTTGAGAATAGTGATAAAGATCATGGTCCAAAACGAAATCAGTCATAAAATCTGCATAAAGTTGAATTTTTTGAAAATCATCATTTCTATGGGCACTAATTTCAGACTTGGGTTCGATCATAAAATAGCCTTTTTTTCAGGCTCTATGGTACCAAACGGGCTGAAATTTATAACAAGTGATAAGTATCATGGTTTGAAACGAAATCTATTACAAAATCTGCATAAAGTTGAATTTTTGGAAAATTCATCATTTCTAGGAGCACTAATTTTAGACTTGGGTTCGAACAAAAAATTAAATTTTTTCGTGATCTATTGTGCCAAAGGGGCTTAATTTTAGAAATAATGATGAAAATCATGGTCCAAAACGAAATCAGTCACAAAATCTGCATAAAGTCTAATTTTTGGAAAATCATCATTTCTATGGGCACTAATTTAAGACTTGGGTTCGAACAAAAAATGCCATTTTTTATGCTCTCTTTTACCAAACGGGCTGAAATTTAAAAAAAGTGATAAGTATCATGGTCTGAACCGAAATCAATTACAAAATCTGCATAAAGTTGAATTTTTGGAAAAATCATCATTTCTATGGACACTAATTTCAGACTTGGGTTCGGTCATAAAATAGTCTTTTTTTCAGGCTCTATGGTACCAAACGGGCTGAAATTTCAAATAAGTGATAAGTATCATGGTTTGAAACGAAATCAATTACAAAATCTGAATAAAGTTGAATTTTTGGAAAATTCATCATTTCTATGGGCACTAATTTAAGACTTGGGTTCGAACAAAAAATTACATTTTTTCGTGATCTATTATGCCAAAGGAGCTAAATTTTAGAAATAATGATGAAAACCATGGTCCAAAACGAAATCAGTCACAAAATCTGCATAAAGTTGAATTTTTTGAAAATCATCATTTCTATGGGCACTAATTTCAGACTTGGGTTCGATCATAAAATAGCCTTTTTTTCAGGCTCTATGGTACCAAACGGGCTGAATTTTTAAAATAATGATGAAAACCTTAGTCCAAAACGAAATCAGTCACAAAATCTGCATAAAGTTGAATTTTTGGAAAAATCATTATTTCTGTGAGCACTAATTTTTAGACTTGAGTTCGAACAAACAAAGCCATTTTTTCACTCTTAATGGTACCAAACCGACTGAAATTTAAAACAAGAGATAAGTATCATGGTTTGAAACGAAATCAATTACAAAATCTGAATAAAGTTGAATTTTCGCAAAATTCATCGTTTCTAGGAGCACTAATTTCAGACTTGGGTTCGAACCAAAAAAGCCATTTTTTTAGGCTCTTTGGTACCAAACGGGCTGTAATTTGAGAATAGTGATAAAGATCATGGTCCAAAACGAAATCAGTCATAAAATCTGCATAAAGTTGAATTTTTTGAAAATCATCATTTCTATGGGCACTAATTTCAGACTTGGGTTCGATCATAAAATAGCCTTTTTTTCAGGCTCTATGGTACCAAACGGGCTGAAATTTAAAACAAGTGATAAGTATCATGGTTTGAAACGCAATCTATTACAAAATCTGCATAAAGTTGAATTTTTGGAAAATTCATCATTTCTAGAAGCACTAATTTTATACTTGGGTTCGAACAAAAAATTAAATTTTTTCGTGATCTATTGTGCCAAAGGGGCTTAATTTTAGAAATAATGATGAAAATCATGGTCCAAAACGAAATCAGTCACAAAATCTGAATAAAGTTGAATTTTCGCAAAATTCATCGTTTCTAGGAGCACTAATTTCAGACTTGGGTTCGATCATAAAATAGCCTTTTTTTCAGGCTCTATGGTACCAAACGGGCTGAAATTTAAAACAAATGATAAGTATCATGGTTTGAAACGAAATCTATTACAAAATCTGCATAAAGTTGAATTTTTGGAAAATTCATCATTTCTAGGAGCACTAATTTTAGACTTGGGTTCGAACAAAAAATTAAATTTTTTCGTGATCTATTGTGCCAAAGGGGCTTAATTTTAGAAATAATGATGAAAATCATGGTCCAAAACGAAATCAGTCACAAAATCTGCATAAAGTTGAATTTTTGGAAAATCATCATTTCTATGGGCACTAATTTAAGACTTGGGTTCGAACAAAAAATGCCATTTTTTATTCTCTATTTTACCAAACGGGCTGAAATTTAAAACAAGTGATAAGTATCATGGTCTGAACCGAAATCAATTACAAAATCTGCATAAAGTTGAATTTTTGGAAAAATCATCATTTCTATGGGCACTAATTTCAGACTTGGGTTCGGTCATAAAATAGCCTTTTTTTCAGGCTCTATGGTACCAAACGGGCTGAAATTTCAAAGAAGTGATAAGTATCATGGTTTGAAACGAAATCTATTACAAAATCTGCATAAAGTTGAATTTTTGGAAAATTCATCATTTCTATGGGCACTAATTTAAGACTTGGGTTCGAACAAAAAATTACATTTTTTCGTGATCTATTATGCCAAAGGAGCTAAATTTTAGAAATAATGATGAAAACCATGGTCCAAAACGAAATCAGTCACAAAATCTGCATAAAGTTGAATTTTTTGAAAATCATCATTTCTATGGGCACTAATTTCAGACTTGGGTTCGATCATAAAATAGCCTTTTTTTCAGGCTCTATGGTACCAAACGGGCTGAAATTTAAAACAAGTGATAAGTATCATGGTTTGAAACGAAATCTATTACAAAATCTGCATAAAGTTGAATTTTTGGAAAATTCATCATTTCTAGAAGCACTAATTTTAGACTTGGGTTCGAACAAAAAATTAAATTTTTTCGTGATCTATTGTGCCAAAGGGGCTTCATTTTAGAAATAATGATGAAAATCATGGTCCAAAACGAAATCAGTCACAAAATCTGAATAAAGTTGAATTTTCGCAAAATTCATCGTTTCTAGGAGCACTAATTTCAGACTTGGGTTCGATCATAAAATAGCCTTTTTTTCAGGCTCTATGGTACCAAACGGGCTGAAATTTAAAACAAGTGATAAGTATCATGGTTTGAAACGAAATCTATTACAAAATCTGCATAAAGTTGAATTTTTGGAAAATTCATCATTTCTAGGAGCACTAATTTTAGACTTGGGTTCGAACAAAAAATTAAATTTTTTCGTGATCTATTGTGCCAAAGGGGCTTAATTTTAGAAATAATGATGAAAATCATGGTCCAAAACGAAATCAGTCACAAAATCTGCATAAAGTTGAATTTTTGGAAAAATCATTATTTCTGTGAGCACTAATTTTTAGACTTGAGTTCGAACAAACAAAGCCATTTTTTCACTCTTAATGGTACCAAACCGACTGAAATTTAAAACAAGTGATAAGTATCATGGTTTGAAACGAAATCAATTACAAAATCTGAATAAAGTTGAATTTTCGCAAAATTCATCGTTTCTAGGAGCACTAATTTCAGACTTGGGTTCGAACCAAAAAGCCATTTTTTTAGGCTCTTTGGTACCAAACGGGCTGTAATTTGAGAATAGTGATAAAGATCATGGTCCAAAACGAAATCAGTCATAAAATCTGCATAAAGTTGAATTTTTTGAAAATCATCATTTCTATGGGCACTAATTTCAGACTTTGGTTCGATCATAAAATAGCCTTTTTTTCAGGCTCTATGGTACCAAACGGGCTGAAATTTAAAACAAGTGATAAGTATCATGGTTTGAAACGAAATCTATTACAAAATCTGCATAAAGTTGAATTTTTGGAAAATTCATCATTTCTAGAAGCACTAATTTTAGACTTGGGTTCGAACAAAAAATTAAATTTTTTCGTGATCTATTGTGCCAAAGGGGCTTCATTTTAGAAATAATGATGAAAATCATGGTCCAAAACGAAATCAGTCACAAAATCTGAATAAAGTTGAATTTTCGCAAAATTCATCGTTTCTAGGAGCACTAATTTCAGACTTGGGTTCGATCATAAAATAGCCTTTTTTTCAGGCTCTATGGTACCAAACGGGCTGAAATTTAAAACAAGTGATAAGTATCATGGTTTGAAACGAAATCTATTACAAAATCTGCATAAAGTTGAATTTTTGGAAAATTCATCATTTCTAGGAGCACTAATTTTAGACTTGGGTTCGAACAAAAAATTAAATTTTTTCGTGATCTATTGTGCCAAAGGGGCTTAATTTTAGAAATAATGATGAAAATCATGGTCCAAAACGAAATCAGTCACAAGATCTGCATAAAGTTGAATTTTTGGAAAATCATCATTTCTATGGGCACTAATTTAAGACTTGGGTTCGAACAAAAAATGCCATTTTTTATGCTCTATTTTACCAAACGGGCTGAAATTTAAAAGAAGTGATAAGTATCATGGTCTGAACCGAAATCAATTACAAAATCTGCATAAAGTTGAATTTTTGGAAAAATCATCATTTCTGTGGGCACTAATTTCAGACTTGGGTTCGATCATAAAATAGCCTTTTTTTCAGGCTCTATGGTACCAAACGGGCTGAAATTTAAAACAAGTGATAAGTATCATGGTTTGAAACGAAATCTATTACAAAATCTGCATAAAGTTGAATTTTTGGAAAATTCATCATTTCTAGGAGCACTAATTTTAGACTTGGGTTCGAACAAAAAATTAAATTTTTTCGTGATCTATGGTACCAAACGGGCTGAATTTTTAAAATAATGATGAAAACCTTAGTCCAAAACGAAATCAGTCACAAAATCTGCATAAAGTTGAATTTTTGGAAAAATCATTATTTCTATGAGCACTAATTTTTAGACTTGGGTTCGAACAAACAAAGCCATTTTTTCACTCTCAATGGTACCAAACCGACTGAAATTTGAAACAAGTGATAAGTATCATGGTTTGAAACGAAATCAATTACAAAATCTGAATAAAGTTGAATTTTCGGAAAATTCATCATTTCTAGGAGCACTAATTTCAGACTTGGGTTCGAACAAAAAATTACATTTTTTCGTGATCTATTGTACTGAACGGGTTCAATTATTAAAATAATGAATAAAACCATACTACGAAAACGAAATCAGCCACAAAATCTGCATAATGTTGAACTTTGGAAAAATCATCATTTCTATGGGCACTAATTTAAGACTTGTGTTCGAACAAAAAATGCCATTTTTTTATGCTCTATTTTACCAAACGGGCTGAAATTTAAAAGAAGTGATAAGTATCATGGTCTGAACCGAAATCAATTACAAAATCTGCATAAAGTTGAATTTTTGGAAAAATCATCATTTCTGTGGGCACTTATTTCAGACTTGGGTTCGAACCAAAAAAAGCCATTTTTTTAGGCTCTTTGGTACCAAACGGGCTGTAATTTGAGAATAATAATAACGATCATGGTCCAAAACGAAATCAGTCACAAAATCTGCATAAAGTTGAATTTTTTGAAAATCATCATTTCTATGGGCACTAATTTCAGACTTGGGTTCGATCATAAAAAGCCTTTTTTCAGGCTCTATGGTACCAAACGGGCTGAATTTTTAAAATAATGATGAAAACCTTAGTCCAAAACGAAATCAGTCACAAAATCTGCATAAAGTTGAATTTTTGGAAAAATCATTATTTCTATGAGCACTAATTTTTAGACTTGGGTTCGAACAAACAAAGCCATTTTTTCACTCTTAATGGTACCAAACCGACTGAAATTTAAAACAAGTGATAAGTATCATGGTCTGAACCGAAATCAATTACAAAATCTGCATAAAGTTGTTTTTTTGGAAAATTCATCATTTCTAGGAGCACTAATTTCAGACTTGGGTTCGAACAAAAAATTACATTTTTTCGTGATCTATTGTACCGAACGGGTTGAATTATTAAAATAATGAATAAAACCATACTACGAAAACGAAATCAGCCACAAAATCTGCATAATGTTGAACTTTGGAAAAATCATCATTTCTATGGGCACTAATTTAAGACTTGTGTTCGAACAAAAAATGCCATTTTTTTATGCTCTTTTTTACCAAACGGGCTGAAATTTAAAACAAGTGATAAGTATCATGGTCTGAACCGAAATCAATTACAAAATCTGCATAAAGTTGTTTTTTTGGAAAATTCATCATTTCTAGGAGCACTAATTTCAGACTTGGGTTCGAACAAAAAATTACATTTTTTCGTGATCTATTGTACCGAACGGGTTCAATTATTAAAATAATGAATAAAACCATACTACGAAAACGAAATCAGCCACAAAATCTGCATAATGTTGAACTTTGGAAAAATCATCATTTCTATGGGCACTAATTTAAGACTTGTGTTCGAACAAAAAATGCCATTTTTTTATGCTCTATTTTACCAAACGGGCTGAAATTTAAAAGAAGTGATAAGTATCATGGTCTGAACCGAAATCAATTACAAAATCTGCATAAAGTTGAATTTTTGGAAAAATCATCATTTCTGTGGGCACTTATTTCAGACTTGGGTTCGAACCAAAAAAAGCCATTTTTTTAGGCTCTTTGGTACCAAACGGGCTGTAATTTGAGAATAATGATAACGATCATGGTCCAAAACGAAATCAGTCACAAAATCTGCATAAAGTTGAATTTTTTGAAAATCATCATTTCTATGGGCACTAATTTCAGACTTGGGTTCGATCATAAAAAAGCCTTTTTTCAGGCTCTATGGTACCAAACGGGCTGAATTTTTAAAATAATGATGAAAATCATGGTCCAAAACGAAATCAGTCACAAAATCTGCATAAAGTTGAATTTTTGGAAAATCATCATTTCTATGGGCACTAATTTAAGACTTGGGTTCGAACAAAAAATGCCATTTTTTATGCTCTATTTTACCAAACGGGCTGAAATTTAAAACAAGTGATAAGTATCATGGTCTCAACCGAAATCAATTACAAAATCTGCATAAAGTTGAATTTTTGGAAAAATCATGATTTCTGTGGGCACTAATTTCAGACTTGGGTTCGAACCAAAAAAGCCATTTTTTTAGGCTCTTTGGTACCAAACGGGCTGTAATTTTAGAATAGTTATAACGATCATGGTCCAAAACGAAATCAGTCACAAAATCTGCATAAAGTTGAATTTTTTGAAAATCATCATTTCTATGGGCACTAATTTCAGACTTGGGTTCGATCATAAAATAGCCTTTTTTCAGGCTCTATGGTACCAAACGGGCTGAAATTTAAAACAAGTGATAAGTATCATGGTTTGAAACGAAATCAATTACAAAATCTGCATAAAGTTGAATTTTTGGAAAATTCATCATTTCTAGGAGCACTAATTTCAGACTTGGGTTCGAACAATAAATTACATTTTTTCGTGATCTATTGTGCCAAAGGGGCTTTATTTTAGAAATGATGATGAAAACCATGGTCCAAAACGAAATCAGTCACAAAATCTGCATAAAGTTGAATTTTTGGAAAATCATCATTTCTATGGGCACTAATTTAAGACTTGTGTTCGAACAAAAAATGCCATTTTTTTATGCTCTTTTTTACCAAACGGGCTGAAATTTAAAACAAGTGATAAGTATCATGGTCTGAACCGAAATCAATTACAAAATCTGCATAAAGTTTAATTTTTGGAAAAATCATCATTTCTGTGGGCACTAATTTCAGACTTGGGTTCGAACCAAAAAAGCCATTTTTTTAGGCTCTTTGGTACCAAACCGGCTGTTATTTGAGAATGGTGATAACGATCATGGTCCAAAACGAAATCAGTCACAAAATCTGCATAAAGTTGAATATTTTGAAAATCATCATTTCTATGGGCACTAATTTCAGACTTGGGTTCGAACAAAAAATTACATTTTTTCGTGATCTATTATGCCAATGGAGCTAAATTTTAGAAATAATGATGAAAACCATGGTCCAAAACGAAATCAGTCACAAAATCTGCATACAGTTGAATTTTTGGAAAAATCGTCATTTCTATGGGCTCTAATTTAAGACTTGTGTTCGAACAAAAAATGCCAATTTTTTATGCTCTATTTTACCAAACGGGCTGAAATTTAAAACAAGTGATAAGTATCATGGTTTGAAACGAAATCTATTACAAAATCTGCATAAAGTTGAATTTTTGGAAAATTCATCATTTCTAGGAGCACTAATTTTAGACTTGGGTTCGAACAAAAAATTACATTTTTTCGTGATCTATTGTGCCAAAGGGGCTTAATTTTAGAAATGATGATGAAAATCATGGTCCAAAACGAAATCAGTCACAAAATCTGCATAAAGTTGAATTTTTGGAAAATCATCATTTCTATGGGCACTAATTTAAGACTTGGGTTCGAACAAAAAATTACATTTTTTCGTGATCTATTATGCCAAAGGAGTTAAATTTTAGAAATAATGATGAAAACTATGGTCCAAAACGAAATCAGTCACAAAATCTGCATACAGTTGAATTTTTGGAAAAATCGTCATTTCTATGGGCTCTAATTTAAGACTTGTGTTCGAACAAAAAATGCCAATTTTTTATGCTCTATTTCACCAAACGGGCTGAAATTTAAAACAAGTGATAAGTATCATGGTTTGAAACGAAATCAATTACAAAATCTGCATAAAGTTGAATTTTTGGAAAATTCATCATTTCTAGGAGCACTAATTTCAGACTTGGGTTCGAACAATAAATTACATTTTTTCGTGATCTATTGTGCCAAAGGGGCTTTATTTTAGAAATGATGATGAAAACCATGGTCCAAATCGAAATCAGTCACAAAATCTGCATAAAGTTGAATTTTTGGAAAATCATCATTTCTATGGGCACTAATTTAAGACTTGTGTTCGAACAAAAAATGCCATTTTTTTATGCTCTATTTTACCAAACGGGCTGAAATTTAAAACAAGTGATAAGTATCATGGTCTGAACCGAAATCAATTACAAAATCTGCATAAAGTTTAATTTTTGGAAAAATCATCATTTCTGTGGGCACTAATTTCAGACTTGGGTTCGAACCAAAAAAGCCATTTTTTTAGGCTCTTTGGTACCAAACCGGCTGTTATTTGAGAATGGTGATAACGATCATGGTCCAAAACGAAATCAGTCACAAAATCTGCATAAAGTTGAATATTTTGAAAATCATCATTTCTATGGGCACTAATTTCAGACTTGGGTTCGAACAAAAAATTACATTTTTTCGTGATCTATTATGCCAATGGAGCTAAATTTTAGAAATAATGATGAAAACCATGGTCCAAAACGAAATCAGTCACAAAATCTGCATACAGTTGAATTTTTGGAAAAATCGTCATTTCTATGGGCTCTAATTTAAGACTTGTGTTCGAACAAAAAATGCCAATTTTTTATGCTCTATTTTCCCAAACGGGCTGAAATTTAAAACAAGTGATAAGTATCATGGTTTGAAACGAAATCAATTACAAAATCTGCATAAAGTTGAATTTTTGGAAAATTCATCATTTCTAGGAGCACTAATTTCAGACTTGGGTTCAAACAAAAAATTACATTTTTTCGTGATCTATTGTGCCAAAGGGGCTTTATTTTAGAAATGATGATGAAAACCATGGTCCAAAACGAAATCAGTCACAAAATCTGCATAAAGTTGAATTTTTGGAAAATCATCATTTCTATGGGCACTAATTTAAGACTTGGGTTCGAACAAAAAATTACATTTTTTCGTAATCTATTGTGCCAAAGGGGCTTAATTTTAGAAATAATGATGAAAACCATGGTCCAAAACGAAATCAGTCACAAAATCTCCATAAAGTTGAATTTTTGGAAAAATCATCATTTCTATGGGCACTAATTTCAGACTTGGGTTCGAACAAAAAATGGTTTTTTTTCGTGATCTATTGTACCGAACGGGCTGAATTTTTAAAATAATAATGAAAACCTTAGTCCAAAACGAAATCAGTAACAAAATCTGCATAAAGTTGAATTTTTGGAAAATCATCATTTCTATGGGCACTTATTTCAGACTTGAGTTCGATCATAAAATAGCCTTTTTTCAGGTTCTATGGTACCAAACGGGCTGAAATTTAAAACAAGTGATAAATATAATGGTCTGAACCGAAATCAATTACAAAATCTGCATAAAGTTGAATTTTTGGATAAATCATCATTTCTGTGGGCACTAATTTCAGACTTGGGTTCGAAGAAAAAATGCCATTATTTTATGCTCTATGGTACGAAACGGGCTGATAGTTGAGAATAGTGATGAGAACCACTGTCCAAAATGAAATCCGTCACAAAATCTGCATAAAGTTGACTTTTTGGAAAAATCATGTTTCTATGGGCACTAATTTCAGACTTGGCTTCGAACAAAAAATGCCATTCTTTGGGCTCTATGGTACCAAACGGGCTGATTTTTTATAAAAGTGATAAGTATCATGGTCTGAACCGAAATCAATTACAAAATCTGAATAAAGTTGAATTTTTGGAAAAATCATCATTTCTGTGGGCACTAATTTCAGGCTTGGGTTCGAACCAAAAAAGCCATTTTTTTAGGCTCTGTACTGGACACCTACGCCAGTTACATTGACTGTAAATGCTGGTTTCCTCTCGGGGGGTTACCTTAGGTAAGGATTTTCAAAGAAACACAACTTGCGAATGTCGTCGGACAACTGATTGGTTGTGGCAGTTGTTTGCATATTTATTGAGTTCGAATTCAACACGTGTTAATGTACATCAAATATTCTTATCTCTAAACAGGATGCAAGAGCATTAAGGAACCAATAAAAAATTAACTAAATTTTAATTACTACGGTTTTTCCCATTTGACACATGATACGTGTCCGGTGATAAGCTTCAAAAGGGATTCGGCATCGTTAATTGCATGATAACAGTGAATATTCATTTCCTTAATTATTTTAATGATTATGTCCATCCGCCTGCTGTCCGGTACACCCCCAACGTGAAAAAGTATTTTTCACCAAATAGTTTCCTCGGACAGCAAGGTATCTTCTTAAGGTGTGAAGAACAATGGTTTTCATAGGTGTGTTGGTGTTTTCGAACTGTAGATATTCGTTGAAGTTTCTGTCGTTGAGAGGTATGTGTTGATGACGTATATGTTCAATTAAATCTTCAATTTCAATTAAAAATCCATATCTTTTCACAGCATAAAGCGATCGTAAAAGTAATCAGCTTTCATATTTCAGAAACATGAATGAACGAATGTAACGGGCGGCCTTCAGGCCCTCTTACACATTAACGAGTTATGTGACCCACATGTCAAGTGTTTACATGTGAGCTATTTGTTTATTATAAACAAATCTTTCGTTTGTAGTTCAAGTTCGTGAATCAGTGTTATTGTTATTACTGTATCTCATGTGACTCTACTTTAATTGAGTTTATCTGAACCTTATCCGGTTCTTTATTATTTATTCCAATCTTTATTTCAATTACGCCTTGTGTAGTTTTATTCCTCGGCTCAGAGGTTAAAGTTAGCAGCTTGTAGAGCAACAACCTTTTTCTTAAACGATTTCCACTCTCGTGCCATTTGGATTACTTCAGTGGTAGATTTGGAGTGGAAGTACAGGAAAACACAAGGACTACAAGTATTTGCAGTAGCGTCGTAAAATTCACTTTTTCCATTGTAACATATTATACTATGGGTGCGTGATGAAGAGATTCATTGTATAAAATTAATGATGGGTCTTTCGATTGTGACATTAATTGGTAAAATTACCGAATACAATTATCTAGTCATCCACGCACAAGCAATAATTCAAAGTAGGTAGGTAGTGATGAGAACTGATAAGGATGATAAAAAAATAGAATACTTTAAATATCAACAGACGCTAATTTATTAAAACAATAATTAAAATGTTTAATCAAATAAAATAAACATGAGACTCTATCAAACAATTTAACTCAGAGCGTGACAAGAATGTACGTGTAAATAACGCCATCTTGATAAAATTTTGACTAAAGAACATGTGACATTAATGAATTTAAAAAAACACTTAATCTTGTAAAGAATGTCTGAGCGGGCGCCAGCGAGTTATAAAATAACTACGCAAGAAGTTAAAATGAGTAATCCCTATTTAAATTATAAGTACATTGTTAAAAGATATAAGTGAAAAAGACCTTTCGTAGTTTGCACAGTAGACCCTCATTGTTCTAGCGTCGCTCGAACACACCGTATGAAACCGAGTCCAGCAAGCAACTGAGGTCGCTGACGAGCGCTCCGCACTCATAGCTCGAAACAGTCGTGCCAATTGTAGAATGTTGACCAATGTTTATCTTAATCGGGTAGGAACTGCCCGTCCAGAAGTACGCACTGCTACATTACCCCCCTTCCAAAGGAAAAAAATTTTCGGCACGATAATTTTTTTTTTGATATTTTCCATATGCCTCCAAATCCAAGTCCAATAAGTGGTAAAGAGTCACAAAATGCAGATAATGCCTTAGAAGAAGAGTCCAGCACGTTCTGTAGAAGTCCGTGATGTGCTCGCTGAGCAAGGATTGAAGCGCCAACACCCAGGAAGTAGAAGGAAGAATTCTCGCTGATGGAATATCTGAATGACCCTCTTCTGACATCAGTGAAGAAGATTGAACTTGCTTGGCGAAGATAATGAGCCCCGAAAATTGTATCACCATACTCCAATGTTGACAACAAATGCAATCTTGAGAAGCTGCACCCTCTTTCTGATAGCAGTGAACGGCCAGGTAGTATCCTATTACACTCTTCCCGTAGAAGAATGTTGCTTCCCTGAAGACTCGAACTTGTACAAAATTGCTTCCTCGAAGAATTGATAGAAGTTTGTAAATCTTGAAATTTTGTATTATCTTGAGTTATCTTGACGTGAAGAACCGAAGAGTGATGAAGGCGACTGACTTCCTTGAGGCAAGTGAAAAGAAAGGTAAGCTATGCTTGACAAAATGGATTACTGAGCAAGGAATTTAACAACTACTGAAGTGTAAGCAAAAACTTGAATAAAATAACAAATGAAAAGATAAACTGTAGTAAAGACTACCAAAATTTATTAAAAAATTTTTATAAAACGAGTCTAGCTAAAAGTGAAAGCTGAGCGCCCAACAAAAGTTAAATTTGAAGCTAAAAGAAACGCTATTAAATGAAAATAGTAAAGTTTAAACCCACATTGCAGTTACTGCCCTCTGCGAGCAGAGATGAAAAATTATAAAGTTGTCCCAGAAACAAACCCAAATTCATAAAAAGATAGATGTGACCGGCTCAAACAGAACCATATATTAATGACCCAATATTGACAAAAATACAGCTAAGTCCAAATGAAATTGATGCGACTTGTCTTGAGCTCAGAGAGAAGCCACAGCAATTGCATGTGAAAACGCATAGTATTTGTTAAAAGAAAATGTAAAAAATTACTCATTTACATTCTTAATAATATGAACAAACATCATTTTAATAATAATTCAAGCCAAGGACATTAAGAGCAAATAAAAGTAAAAAAAAAAAACTTCATGAAAGGATGCAATTTTTAAAAGTTAAAAATATGATTATGTAAATCTCAAATAACCTGAGCGAGTGAAAACTCACTAAATTACAAAATAAATATTAAAAAAATAAATTAATTATTAAATTAATTATTATGACATAACATTTTTTTAAAAAATATTTGAAAAGTGTATTGAACAATGACTAAATCATAGAAAACACCATGCCAATGGTTTCCTAAAACCAGAGAAAAATAGAATGTTATGAGCATCTGAGGCTATCGCGGAAAACTGCATGAAGTATTTTCTAAATTATTGAATTAAAATAGTCAACCAACACCAAGGCAAACTAAGGTACTAAAGAACAACATATAAAGAACAACCATGCACACAATTAAAATGACACGAGGACAACCTCGGTACAGAGCTGTTAAACCGAAATACAGCTTCGTATATGCCATAATTGAAATACAGTATGTCCCTCTAGAAAGGACAAACTGTACCTCAAAACAAGTCGCCATCGCGGACTTAGTTCATTAAAGAACAATTAGTATAATCTCACAAAGTAAAATCAGCTATTAAAAGATCCCTCGAACAGAAAAATAGCACAAAACAGTGGCCAACTGAGATTGTGAACTTCACTGCCCTAGGATAACGTATAAAATGATACAATGGATTCAAATCGTGAGATCACAAAATGTTCAATACAATATAATTGCACTTAAATCCAAAAAAAAATGTGTGGATTCAATGCGTGAGATTAAAAAACGTCAATCCCCCGCGTTGAATCGGAATGGACACATTACTCCCAAAACACATACTACACATGTACACAAGGACAAAACAAAACTTATACAAAAAATCCACTCAATGTGAAGACACAAAAATACTAGTCATGTCCTCACAATGAGAGAACACAAGAAAAATTGCAAACCTGAGGGCAAGGCAAGCAATAACCTAATATATAACAAGAGAAAAGGGATTAATTCTCAAATAAAATATAACGATTACAACATAAGAAAAATAGTTTATCAATTTACCCAACCCCAAGGTCAGTTAGCTTCTTCTAACTTGATTATATCCTTAACATGATAAGTTCCCACAGGTTTCCCTGTCATATCCGCTAATTGATAAGCAACCGGCGATATTTTGCAAATAATTTTACTACGTATAAATTTGGGGGCTAATTTTGCTGAAAAGTATCTACCAGCGTCTGACAAAGCAAAAGACCTTCTCCAGACAATGTCCCCAACCTCATATTGAACGTCCCTACGACGCAGATTATATTGTACCTTATTACATTCGTATGATTGTCTTAAGGACGTGCGAACTTGGGAGAAAATGTCATTTAATTCATGTAAATCAGATGCCCATGAATCGCGTTTAGAGAATCTAATGTCTTCCGCGTTAAAGTCTACACCTTTGTAGTCATTTCCCGAAATTACAATCTCTCTACCAAAATTAAGGAAGAACGGAGTATAGCCTGTGACTTCATGAACAGCCGTGTTTATAGCCAGTTCAATTTCAGGTAGATGGCACGCCCAGGATCTGTGATCAGATCCCACAAAAGAACCCAGGGCTGCTACCAACACCTTGTTTACACGCTCAACAGGGTTATTCTGCGGGTGATATCTGCAATTATAAAACAAGTGACGGATATGAAATTTATTGGCCAGCGCTTTCATGTCACGCGATATATATTGTGGGCCATTATCCAAAACAATCGTATCTGGAACACCGAATTTATAAAAGATATCATTTTCCAAAATTTCCGCAATAACACTACCCGTTGCTTTCCTAAGTGGAAAAAGTCTAGTATACTTGGTAAAGAAATCAGAAACCACTAAAAGGTAAGTATAACCCTTTTTATAAGAATTAGGGTAAGGACCTAATAGATCTGTCGCAATCATTTGCCACGGCCTTTGCACCAGTTTCGGGTCACCCATCAAACCAGGAGGCAGTAAGTTAGAACTTTTATAACCTAAACAAGTATGACATTTACTTACAAAAGACTTCACATCAGCTGCCATTTTTGGCCAGTAGTATTTAAGTTTAATCCTATTTAACGTTTTTAAGATGCCAAAATGTGCACACGAAGGCGGAACGTGATTTTGAACGATGACGTTTTTCCTACACTCTTTTGGGAGAACTTCCTTCCAGTCATAAGACCTGTGAAGAGCCTCCATGCTCTGAATGTGTTTGAAGATGACACCATTGCAAACTTTAAACGCTGGAAATTTTTCCGGATAAGCCAAAATTTTTTCTTTCAAACTTAAGTACCAACGGTCAGAAGTGGAAAAGGACTGATCTAACAAGTCAACATGTAAAGGGTCACGAGACAGTGCGTCCGGAACAATGTTGTCTTTACCGCTCCTATGAATTATTTCAAAATTGAACTGCTGTAGTCTAACCGCCCACCGCGCTAATCTTCCCGACGGAGACTTTAAGTTTGTAAGCCATTTTAGACTATAGTGATCAGTGATCACCTTGACAGGAATAGGCGAACCTTCAATATAACCCCTAAATTTCTCTAGTGCAAAGATCATAGCATTTAACTCCTTCTCGGTTGTGGAGTGATTTTTCTCCTGAGCAGATAGTGATCTGGAAATAAAGGAAATAGGGTGTTCTATACCATTAACGTCAGATTGAGAAAGGACCGCCCCCAAACCGGTGTTCGATGCATCGCAACTAATTGTAAAGGGTTTACTAAAGTCGGGACAAGCAAGAACAGGAGCCTTGACCAGAATATTCTTTAATTTAGTAAAGGCAGCATCAGCCTGTTCATTCCATACAAATTTTTTACCAGCAAACTCCTTTTTGGTTAAATAATGCAAAGGTGCTGCAATTAAGGAAAAATTTAAAATGAACCTTTTGTACTAAGAAAGTATACCGATAAACCTACGCAAGCTCTTTTGCGACGTTGGAATGGGGAAGTCAACGATTGCTTTTACTTTTCCCGGGTCAGTTCTCAACCCATCCTTATCAATCACGAAACCTAGGTATTTAAGGGAGTCACGACAAAAGACTGACTTCTCTACGTTAATAGTCAAACCTGCGGCTTGTAACTTTTGTTTAACCCGTCTTAAAAGATCAATGTGTTCTTCAAAGGTGGAACTAATGATAATTATGTCATCTAGGTAACAAAAAACTTTCCCATCGAACTCCGGACCCAAAACCTTGTCCATAAGCCTCATCATCCGAGAACTCGCACCATGAAGACCAAAAGGCATTGTTACAAAGTGAAATAGGCCTCGTTTAGGTATAGTAAAAGCGGTTTTCTCTTTAGAATCTTCCTCTAACGGGATTTGAAAAAAGGCATCATTAAGATCTAAAGTTGATAGATAACGTGCTCCTCCGAGACTATTTAAGATATCAGATATCAACGGTAGACTATAAGCGTCCCGCCGCGAGACCGCGTTGAGCTTTCTACTATCCAAGCAAAGTCTAAAAGAACCATTTTTCTTAGGCACTAAAACAATAGGATTATTCCACGAGCTATTGCTGGGTTCTACTACTCCCAGTTTTAATAGTCTGTCTAGTTCTCTGTGAGCTTCCGGCAATAAATGAGGAGAAATCGGATAAACACGTTGCTTAATAGGTTGACAATCACCCGTGTCAATGACATGTTTTTCAAGAGACGTTCTACCCAAACGATTACCAGAAAAGGCTTTAAATTCCAGTATAACGTTATTTAAGATTGATTGTTGAGATGAGTTTAAGTTCTCAAAGCTATCCAGTCCTCTTACCTCAGACACGCAACTATTGTCAGAGTCATTAGTCATTAATTTAGTTAACTTGGGACAAATGTTAAAAACTTTCCAAAAGTCGCAACCGAGGATGATGTTAGATTTTATATCTGGAATAACCACAAAATTAAAAATTCTCTTAACGTTACCAAGAACTACCGGAACCGCAATTTTGTGAACGCACTCCACAATATGACCCGTAGCAGAAGTGAGTGAAAATTTTTTCTTAAGAACAGAAAGATTTAACCCTAGATTTAAAAATTGACGATGAAAATTATTACCAATAATTGAGATATGCGAACCAGAGTCAAGAAGGCCAGAAAAGTTGGAACCCAGAACCTGGAAAATGATGTGTGGACGGCCATCCCTTTTAGCCGCACCCACCACCTTCGAGGTCCAAAGGTTCTTGAAGAAAGTTCTGGTTTCCGACAGCACAGCAAGCCGATGCCTGGCGGTGATGTCAGCGAACGGTGTCGACTTGCCGCCCGCAGACAGGACCCCCAGGACATCTAGTTTTTTGCCTGCCGGCAGTTGCATGAAGGCGCCTTCACACCAGGACGGCCACAGCGGAAACATTTCACCTCCCTAGAACTCATATTTGACGGGCTACGTTTACTGAATACAAAAGATTGACGATGATTCCTGAAATTGGGATTATTCTGAGACATTCTGTTATTCCCTCTGCTAAATGCATTATTTGAGGAGGAATGCGAAACATTATTAAAATTAACAGTATTTGCATTTGGCGGGGAAGGTCTGGAATCAGACCGAACGTCTGCAAGTTCAATCATTTTTCCCAATTTTTTCAGACAATTAATGTCCGAGATGACAGAGAGCGATAATTTTTGTATGTATCTCGGTAACATATTACATTGTAATATTTCCAGAATTTCGTCATCTGGTAATTTTGACGACAATTGATTGTTTAAAGTCAAGACCCGCGTTCATAATGCATAATGAACCCAGGTTCTCTTTTTGTTGCTGGTACGTGGCTCTGATCTGAGCAACTAATCGTCTTTCATGGTCCAGAAGCTCAAATTCTTCCTTTAGAGCAATTACAATATCCGTCCATGACTTGAAAGAAGAACGGTTGACTCTAAACCAGTCTAAAGCATGACCTGAAAAAAGTTCCACCGCAGATGAAAAAAGAGAAGCTGTACTTACGTTCCGAGATATAGACAAATCGTTGACCCGTTCAATGAAATTATGCACGTTCCCAGTACCGTCGAAGGTTAAGTTCCATTTGTGAACCGGAACTGTGTTAGATGCGACCGCCGAATTTGCCGAAGAAGTGCCATCCTCTGGTTTAGACATGATTAACGCACGACTTCTTGTTAAAATGGTCGAATCCGTCATACCTAACTAACAGGGTAGGTAGAAAAAAAATTATTAGAACATGCAAGCAACAATACAACAACCACAATCGCCGCAAAACACAAAAAAATATAAAATAAGTGTGACGTCAGCGTACTAACGAACACGATAATAAGACGAAAAACGTCATGAGTTGTGCCGGATGAAAAGCTGCGTGAAATGAAGAATAAATAAAATCTCAGTGACACGATGTATTCCGAACAACACTCGAACATCTACCATGCAAAACGAAAGGTCTTTTTTCAAGGGATTATACAAGAAAATTATGAAAAAAAAATCAGACATCCAATACAAGATTAAAACAATGAAAGAAAAAAAAAAATACTGCATTTATTATTTAGTCAAACTTAGGTTCACCCACAAGGGCTGCCATTTTGTAACATATTATACTATGGGTGCGTGATGAAGAGATTCATTGTATAAAATTAATGATGGGTCTTTCGATTGTGACATTAATTGGTAAAATTACCGAATACAATTATCTAGTCATCCACGCACAAGCAATAATTCAAAGTAGGTAGGTAGTGATGAGAACTGATAAGGATGATAAAAAAATAGAATACTTTAAATATCAACAGACGCTAATTTATTAAAACAATAATTAAAATGTTTAATCAAATAAAATAAACATGAGACTCTATCAAACAATTTAACTCAGAGCGTGACAAGAATGTACGTGTAAATAACGCCATCTTGATAAAATTTTGACTAAAGAACATGTGACATTAATGAATTTAAAAAAACACTTAATCTTGTAAAGAATGTCTGAGCGGGCGCCAGCGAGTTATAAAATAACTACGCAAGAAGTTAAAATGAGTAATCCCTATTTAAATTATAAGTACATTGTTAAAAGATATAAGTGAAAAAGACCTTTCGTAGTTTGCACAGTAGACCCTCATTGTTCTAGCGTCGCTCGAACACACCGTATGAAACCGAGTCCAGCAAGCAACTGAGGTCGCTGACGAGCGCTCCGCACTCATAGCTCGAAACAGTCGTGCCAATTGTAGAATGTTGACCAATGTTTATCTTAATCGGGTAGGAACTGCCCGTCCAGAAGTACGCACTGCTACACCATCTGGCGTGCCAATGAACTTCGATTTCGTCATATTATATGTACACGGTTCTTCCAGGTGATTCTCCCCCGGCAGAAATAACCTTTTCTGGTATTCTGTTTTCATTTCCACCTGGAGAAATATTTCTTTCATGTTTGCAGCAACGGCAATTCTTTGTCCCGTATCTAGGAACCGAGTTGATTCTCTCCATTGGAGCGCCGTGATGGGCGCAACATAAACATTATCTTCATTGTTTTCCCGTGTAACAAAGCTGTCACCATTATCTCGTTCGATTAATATTTTTAGTGGATACACTTCTTGTGCCGCTAGTGTTCCGATTTCACATAGATTAATTTGCTGATAAGTATCACTCGGCAGATTTATAAATTTCACAATTTTCAAAGATGTCACAATTTTCACAGATTTCACTATTTTTACAAATCTTGAATCGTCCTCGTGAATGGTGTTTCCGGGGCTCCATACGCCTCCGGATGATAATGCGGCATCATTAATTTCACTTTCCATCAGCGCCATATTATGTGCCTGGTTGTCGACCCCTTTCCTTGCGAGTCGTTTCTTTTCGCTATCATTATTTAGCGACAATGTTTTTTCAATATATTCTTCATTTTTATGAAGATGCCGCACAAAGGTTAACGGTAGCTGTGGCTTTTCTATCACAGCCGTTGAATCCTCTGACGGATGCTGAGACGAGAATGGTATCTCCGGTATGTCCTCAGGCAGTAGTGCGAGGGTGGACTTCCAGCCACCCTGACGAGTTGCACCGTGTGCATTTTCATTTTCTTCATTTTTATGAAGCAGCCGCACAGGGGTTAACGGTAGCTGTGGCTTTTCTATCACAGCCCCGGAATCCTCTGGCGGATCCTGAGGCGAGAACAATGTCTCCGGTATCTCCTCAGACAGTAGTGTGAGGGTGGACTTCCAGCCACCCTGACGAGTTGCACCGTGTGCATTTTCATTTTCTTCATTTTTATGAAGCAGCCGCACAGGGGTTAACGGTAGCTGTGGCTTTTCTATCACAGCCCTGGAATCCTCTGGCGGATCCTGAGGCGAGAACAATGTCTCCGGTATCTCCTCAGACAGTAGTGTGAGGGTGGACTTCCAGCCACCCTGACGAGTTGCACCGTGTGCATTTTCATCTTCTTCATTTTTATGAAGATTCCGCTCAGGGGTAAACGGTAGCTGTGATTTTTCTATCACAGCCGTGGAATCTTCTGGCGGATCCTGAGGCGAGAACGGTGTCTCCGGTATATCCTCAGGCAGTAGTGTGAGGGTGGACTTCCAGCCACCCTGACGATCTGCAAACAGTGCATCCAAATACCGTGCAGTCTCCTCTTCTTGTAGACGCTGTGGGCGCCCATCTTCTTCTAGTTGACGTTGTAAGCGCCAACCCTCTTCTAATTGGCGTTGTAAGCGCCAATTCTCCTCCTGTAGTGCTCTAATTATTTCCCAAGAAGAGCGTGAGTTGCCGCTGTCTTCGGGTGCCGGCACTAATCCTCTCCTGGAAGCAGGTGCTTCGGCGCCTTTCCAGGAGCGCAGTGACGGTGTCATGTTTCTTGATTTTCTGAGGAAAATCCGGCTCGAAGGACCATAAATGTACTGGACACCTACGCCAGTAACATCGACTGTAAATGCCGGTTTCCTCTCGGGGGGGGTACCTTAGGTAAGGATTTTCAAAGAAACACAACTTGCGAATGTCGTCGGACAACTGACTGGTTGTGGCAGTTGTTTGCATATTTATTGAGCTCGAATTCAACACGTGTTAATGTACATCAAATATTCTTATCTCTAAACAGGATGCAAGAGCATTAAGGAACCAATAAAAAATTAACTAAATTTTAATTACTACGGTTAAATCCCATTTGACACATGATACGTGTCCGGTGATAAGCTTCAAAAGGGATTCGGAATCGTTAATTGCATGATAACAGTGAATATTCATTTCCTTAATTATTTTAATAATTATGTCCATCCGCCTGCTGTCCGGTACAGGCTCTTTGGTACCAAACGGGCTGTAATTTGAGAATAGTGATAACGATCATGGTCCAAAACGAAATCAGTCACAAAATCTGCATAAAGTTGAATTTTTTGAAAATCATCATTTCTATGGGCAGTAATTTCAGACTTGGGTTCGATCATAAAATAGCCTTTTTTCAGGCTCTATGGTACCAAACGGGCTGAATTGTTAAAATAATGATGAAAACCTTAGTCCAAAACGAAATCAGTCACAAAATCTGCATAAAGTTGAATTTTTGGAAAAATCATTATTTCTATGAGCACTAATTTTTAGACTTGGGTTCGAACAAACAAAGCCATTTTTTCACTCTCAATGGTACCAAACCGACTGAAATTTGAAACAAGTGATAAGTATCATGGTTTGAAACGAAATCAATTACAAAATCTGAATAAAGTTGAATTTTCGGAAAATTCATCATTTCTAGGAGCACTAATTTCAGACTTGGGTTCGAACAAAAAATTACATTTTTTCGTGATCTATTGTACCGAACGGGTTCAATTATTAAAATAATGAATAAAACCATACTACGAAAACGAAATCAGCCACAAAATCTGCATAATGTTGAACTTTGGAAAAATCATCATTTCTATGGGCACTAATTTAAGACTTGTGTTCGAACAAAAAATGCCATTTTTTTATGCTCTATTTTACCAAACGGGCTAAAATTTAAAACAAGTGATAAGTATCATGGTCTGAACCGAAATCAATTACAAAATCTGCATAAAGTTGAATTTTTGGAAAAATCATCATTTTTGTGGGCACGTATTTCAGACTTGGGTTCGAACCAAAAAAAGCCATTTTTTTAGGCTCTTTGGTACCAAACGGGCTGTAATTTGAGAATAATGATAACGATCATGGTCCAAAACGAAATCAGTCACAAAATCTGCATAAAGTTGAATTTTTTGAAAATCATCATTTCTATGGGCACTAATTTCAGACTTGGGTTCGATCATAAAAAAGCCTTTTTTCAGGCTCTATGGTACCAAACGGGCTGAATTTTTAAAATAATGATGAAAACCTTAGTCCAAAACGAAATCAGTCACAAAATCTGCATAAAGTTGAATTTTTGGAAAAATCATTATTTCTATGAGCACTAATTTTTAGACTTGGGTTCGAACAAACAAAGCCATTTTTTCACTCTTAATGGTACCAAACCGACTGAAATTTAAAACAAGTGATAAGTATCATGGTCTGAACCGAAATCAATTACAAAATCTGCATAAAGTTGAATTTTTGGAAAAATCATTATTTCTATGAGCACTAATTTTTAGACTTGGGTTCGAACAAACAAAGCCATTTTTTCACTTTTAATGGTACCAAACCGACTGAAATTTAAAACAAGTGATAAGTATCATGGTTTGAAACGAAATCAATTACAAAATCTGAATAAAGTTGAATTTTCGGAAAATTCATCATTTCTAGGAGCACTAATTTCAGACTTGGGTTCGAACAAAAAATAGCCTTTTTTCAGGCTCTATGGTACCAAACGGGCTGAAATTTGAGAATAGTGATAAGAACCATTGTCCAAAACGAAATCCGTCACAAAATCTCCATAAAGTTGAATTTTTGGAAAAATCGTCATTTCTATGGGCTCTAATTTAAGACTTGTGTTCGAACAAAAAATGCCATTTTTTTATGCTCTATTTTACCAAACGGGCTGAAATTTAAAACAAGTGATAAGTATCATGGTCTGAACCGAAATCAATTACAAAATTTGCATAAAGTTGAATTTTTGGAAAAATTATCATTTCTGTGGGCACTAATTTCAGACTTGGGTTCGAACCAAAAAAGCCATTTTTTTAGGCTCTTTGGTACCAAACGGGCTGTTATTTGAGAATAGTGATAACGATCATGGTCCAAAACGAAATCAGTCACAAAATCTGCATAAAGTTGAATTTTTTGAAAATCATCATTTCTATGGGCACTAATTTCAGACTTGGGTTCGATCATAAAATAGCCTTTTTTTCAGGCTCTATGGTACCAAACGGGCTGAAATTTAAAACAAGTGATAAGTATCATGGTTTGAAACGAAATCAATTACAAAATCTGAATAAAGTTGAATTTTTGGAAAATTCATCATTTCTCGGAGCACTAATTTCAGACTTGGGTTCGAACAAAAAATTACATTTTTTCGTGATCTATTGTGCCAAAGGGGCTAAATTTTAGAAATAATGATGAAAACCATGGTCCAAAACGAAATCAGTCACAAAATCTGCATAAAGTTGAATTTTTGGAAAATCATCATTTCTATGGGCACTTATTTCAGACTTGGGTTCGATCATAAAATAGCCTTTTTTCAGGCTCTATGGTACCAAACGGGCTGAATTTTTAAAATAATGATGAAAACCTTAGTCCAAAACGAAATCAGTCACAAAATCTGCATCAAGTTGAATTTTTGGAAAATCATCATTTCTATGGGCACTTATTTCAGACTTGGGTTCGATCATAAAATAGCCTTTTTTCAGGTTTTATGGTACCAAACGGGCTGAAATTTAAAACAAGTGATAAATATCATGGTGATTAGTCACCGAACCTCGGTAGTGTGCAGTCGTGTTTACCAGTGCTCTGTGTTTGACGGCTTACTTTGACGGCGGCGCGGCGTACAGATAAGATTTATTTATTGTTACCTTTTCGTATTCATTATTTTTGTTTGTGTTATTGGTTTGCGACGAAGTTGCGTGTATTATTTCTATCATTTATTATTTCTAAAATAATAATTATTGTTTAATTTTTTTTTTTTTTAATTTGTTGAAATGGAGGAAGATGAAAATCGACCTCCGGACCCTGAACCCATTTCTAATATTGTAGACGACTACGATACTGATGATACCCAGACTTCTGTAACCCTTCCTTCACGAAAACGACGTCCTCCGCTTTGCCTTAATGTACCTCCTAAAATTAAATCTCTTTCACAATCAAACGAAGCCCCGATCTCTCATGGAAGTTATAATGATACCATTCCTCCAGAAGCAAAAGCCATTGAGCTTATGTATTCTATTTCATCTTCAGCTCCATTTATTGTCAATGTCCAAAGGACTGAACAGGGGAAAATAATTCATCCCCTGGATTTTGGTAAATTTATTTTTAGCTCAAAACTCAATAACCTCGGTATTATAAATGGATCAATAAAACCGGAAGGTCGATACAAACTATCCATAGAATTTAAATCCGCCACATTAGCTGATGATTTTGTTAAAAAAATAGGTTCTCTTTCAAATAATAAATTTAAGTCTTTCATACCTACTTTCAATTTAACCAGAATGGGCAGAGTAAGAGGTATCCCAACCGATCTATCAGAAACAGAAATAGTAGATGCTCTTAATGACTCTCAATTAACTCCAAAAGTTTTAAAAGCACGTCGTTTGAATTTTAAGGATACTTCCACCGGCACCACTATATGGAAACCTTCCCAATCAGTCGTTATTACTTTCGAAGGTCAAACATTACCATCCCGTGTATTTATTTATTATAACGCTCTTCCCGTTGAAATATACAGATTCCCGACTATCCAATGTTTCAACTGTTGCCGTTTTGGCCATTCAAAACCTATTTGTCGTTCCCCTCCTCGTTGCTTCCATTGTGGAGAGGATCATCCCTTTGAACAGTGTCAAAATACAACGAATAACCCTATTTGTATTAATTGTAAGGGCAACCATACTGCTGTTAGTGTGGCCTGTCCAGAGTTATCTAGACAGAGAAATATCAAACAGTCAATGGCTGCAGACAATATTTCCTACTTTCAGGCCTCTAAATTATTCCCTCCTACAAAAAAATCTTTTGCAGAGATAACGTCTAACGCTTCTCTCTTTCATTTTTCTTCCCCTAAATCCCCTCTATCATCTTCCCACAAAGAAACAATTTTCAAACCGATAAAATCTAATCCAAAATTTATTCCTTCTTTCGATAAAAAACTACATAATGAACTTTTACTTAACCCGAATGGGAATAATAAATCCCAGGCTCCCAATGGGACTGCCTTAAAAAACTGTTCCACTTCCGATATCTTCCCTAAAGTCACGATTGAAAATTCTTCTTTTATTCAAACTTTAATTACCCTATTAATTACGATCCTTTCAAATAACAATAAAGTACCGTCCAACGCTGCCGATTATATGAAATCTTTACTCTCTAGCCTTCACGATGTATCCGCAAATGAGCAAAATACTTCAATGGAATAGTAGAAGTCTATTCGCCAACAAAATTGATCTTGTACAGTTACTTGATGAACATAATATTTCAGTTGCTGCCATCTCCGAAACGTGGTTAAAACCCTCATACCAATTTAATATTCCTGGATATCATTGTCTAAGACATGATAGACTGGATGGCAAAGGTGGCACTGCTCTTATTATACATAATTCTATCCCTTTTAAACAAATTATTTTCCACACTCTCTCCAATAATTTTCAGATAGTAGCTGCTGTTATATCTGATATTACATTACTATCAATATATATCCCTCCCTCTACAATTTTTGTTGAAAACGAATGGTCAACATTTATATCCCAGATTAGTCCCCCGTATATGATACTTGGGGACTTCAATGCTCATTCTCCTTCTTGGGGCAGTGAGTTAACAAACCGTTCTGGCCATAATCTATTAGATTTTATGGATACCTATAATTTATGTATACTAAATGATGGATCTCCAACTCGTTTCACTGCCCCTCAACATCGGAAAAGTGCAGTCGATTTATCTCTTTGCTCATCTTCGGTGATTCCCATATGTTCTTGGAACATTCTTAAAGATCCCCTTTCCAGTGACCATTTTCCTATAATAATTACCTTCCACCATCTATCTTCCACGCATTCCTTTTCGATAAACAATAGTTTTAAATTTAAAACGAAAGACGCGAATTGGAGAAATTTTTCTTCAGAATTAGACTCCATTGTTCAAGCATCTAAGTCTTCCCTTGTCAACACTAGTTTACAATGTGAATTATTTCCTAACATGATAATAAAAGCTGCAGAAAAAACACTTAAAAAACGTAATGTTAACATTAAGATAAAACATTCCACCCCATGGTGGGATGAAGAATGCACTAGTGTCGTTAAATCCAGAAGAGAAGCAATTTCCATTTTCCGTAAATGTATGTCTTTCGAAAATTACCTTTCTGTGAAACGCGCCCAGGCAGAAGCGAAACGCGTTTTGAAAAACAAAAAGCGGTCTGGATGGCGAAAATTCTGTGAAAGCTTGTCTCCTGAATCTCCCCAGTCATCCGTATGGTCCAATTTAAAAAAATTCGGTTCGTCATATACTCCGCAGCGTTCTAAACATATTCCAGAAGAAATTATTATAGGTTTTGCTGATAAGATAGCTCCTCCGTCAGTTGCCAGATGTGAGGAAATGCCTTCCTTTATTTCTTATCCATCTCACTCTAGCTGGCTGGACTCTCCTTTCTCAATAAGTGAATTAAATCGAGTAATCAAATCCCTTCCAGACTCTTCTCCTGGCCCTGATGGAATCTTATATAGTTTCATTAAAGCATTCTCAGACATGTCGGTTGAATATTTTTTTTCCCTAATTAATTACATGTTCGAAACGGGATTTATTCCGGAAGTCTGGAAAGTTCAAAAAATCCTTCCGATTTTAAAACCTGGCAAAAATCCATCTGAAATCTCATCCTATCGTCCTATTGCTCTTTCGTCATGTTTAATGAAAGTAGCAGAACACTTGATAAAGAACAGATTGGAATGGTTTGTTGAAAATCACAGAATTATCTCTCCTAATCAATATGGCTTCCGGAAAAAGAAATCAACCATAGATAATTTAAGTGTGTTAACAACAGACATCCGTATATCTCAGTCCCTTAATTCTTGCACTCTGGCCACATTTCTTGATCTTTCGTCAGCTTACGACGATGTATTAATTAACATTTTAAAAGAAAAATTAATTAAAATAAAAATTCCCTTAAAACTAGTTCAATTTATTATTAATTTACTAACAGACAGATCCATTATTATCCACTTTTCCTCAAAAACTATAAATCGCAAACTATGGAAGGGGTTACCTCAGGGGTCCGTAATCAGTCCATTATTATTTAATATATATATAAGTGATTTAGACAGTGTAATTCCTTCATCTATCAAGCGACTTTATTTTGCTGATGATTTCCTTATATATTTATCACACAAAAATCTATCGCGCGCTGCGAAGGAATTGAATTTGGCTTTACATAATATTAAAGTTTGGTTGTTGACAAATGGGATGAATTTAGCTACCTCTAAAACCAAAGTAGTGGCTTTTACGCGCAAAAGAAAAATACCCCCCTTTTCTGTCTGCTTTGATAATGTCCCTCTTCAAATCGTTAAGCAAATTAAATTTCTTGGACTACTTTTGGATCATAAACTTTCCTGGCTCCCGCATATTCAGAACATTTCGGCTAAGTGTGAAAAGGGGCTAAATATTATGCGAGCTGTTTCCAGAGTGTGGTGGGGATCTCATCCTACTACTCTTAAATTAATGTATGGTGCTCTAGTGCGAAGCCATTTGGATTATGGAACATTTCTTTTTGATCCTCTTCCTAAATATTTGGACAAAAAACTTGAAAGAATTCAGTCCAAAGCGCTCAGAATAATTATTGGAGCGATGAAATCTTCTCCAATTAATTCTCTCCAGGTAGAATGTGTTGATCCCCCCTTAATTTTAAGGAGACAATTCCTAGCTGATAAATATATTTTTAAATCTTTTTCTATATCGCGTCACCCTTTAGAACAAAGCCTTGATTATTTGTTCAATTACTTAAATAACGAAAAAAGATCGACAGATAAAAATCGACTTCCTCTCCTTCTAAAAAGTTTTCTTTCATTCAAATCTCTGTCTTCTTCCCTCCAAAATCTACAAAAAGATCCTATGCTTCCTATTTTCACCATCCCATTTGATTCTATCAATTATATCCCCAACGTTATAACATCAGACTTCCGAACTGATATTTTAACCTCATCTAATCAAAATGTTGAGGAAAATTTTAAAAACATTACATCTTCTAAGTTTCCAGAATTTTCTCTCATTTACACAGATGGTTCTAAGTCTGATAACAAAGATTGTGGAGCTGCGGTACACATTCCCGAATTCGATTTAGATTTGTCTTATAAATTGCCTAAAGAAATTTCCATATTTACTGCAGAATGCTTCGCAATTGAACAAGCTTTGAGCCAAATCCAGCTTTTCAATATTCGACGAGCCTTACTGTGCACTGACTCACTAAGCGCAGTGTTGAAAATTTCCTCAAATATCCATAAACCAGAAGACTATATTATTTATAATATCAGAAACACCCTTAAATCTCTAAATGAATTAAATTTCGAGACAATATTGGTTTGGGTCCCTGGCCATTTAGGAATTGAGGGTAACGAGAAAGCCGATTCTCTAGCTAAACTTGGAACAATTTCTGGCTCTAATCCTTTAGATTTTAGAATTCCTATCTCTGACGTCATCCCAATTCTTAAATCCAACATGATCCGCTCCTGGGAAGAAAATTGGACTAATACGAAAACCCGAACTGGTGCTTTTTATGCTGGAATACAAAATCATATTCCAAGTAAACCTTGGTTCCACGGCAAGAAAAAATCCAAAAGATTTATATCCTGTATCTCGAGAATGAGAATTGGTCATTGCTCCATTGCATCCCATTTGTTTAAAATCCGGGTCCTAGATAGTCCACTCTGCCAGTGCGGTATGGAAAATGAGACTCTTGATCACGTTTTCTTTAATTGTAAAAATCATTCATCCTTCAAAGGCATTTATCGTTTACTTATAAAAATCACCCACCAATCTCCCCTTAGTATTCCTTATTTACTTTCTCTCAACAATTCTCGCATTTTCTCAGTTCTATACAAGTTCATAGACTTGAATGACTTCAATATTTGAGATTTCCCATTCCCGTATAGATTTCCCATAAAATTATAACCATCTCCCTTACCTTTAACGGCACATAGCACTCTCTTTAGGGTGAATTGCCTAATACAAAAAAAAAAAAAAAAAAAAAAATATCATGGTCTGAACCGAAATCAATTACAAAATCTGCATAAAGTTGAATTTTTGGATAAATCATCATTTCCGTGGGCACTAATTTCAGACTTGGGTTCGAAGAAAAAATGCCATTTTTTTAGGCTCTATGGTACCAAACGGGCTGAAATTTGAGAATAGTGATGAGAACCACTGTCCAAAACGAAATCCGTCACAAAATCTGCATAAAGTTGACTCTTTGGAAAAATCATGTTTCTATGGGCACTAATTTCAGACTTGGGTTCGAACATAAAATGGCTTTTTTTCGTGATCTTTTGTACCGAACGGGCTGAAATTTAAAACAAGTGATAAGTATCATGGTCTGAACCGAAATCAATTACAAAATCTGCATAAAGTTGAATTTTTGGAAAAATCATCATTTCTATGGGCACTAATTTAAGACATGGGTTCGAACAAAAAATTACATTTTTTCGTGATCTATTATGCCAAAGGGGCTAAATTTTAGAAATAATGATGAAAACCATGGTCCAAAACGAAATCAGTCACAAAATCTGCATACAGTTGAATTTTTGGAAAAATCGTCATTTCTATGGGCTCTAATTTAAGACTTGTGTTCGAACAAAAAATGCCATTTTTTTATGCTCTATTTTACCAAACGGGCTGAAATTTAAAACAAGTGATAAGTATCATGGTCTGAACCGAAATCAATTACAAAATCTGCATAAAGTTGAATTTTTGGATAAATCATCATTTCTGTGGGCACTAATTTCAGACTTGGATTCGAAGAAAAAATGCCATTTTTTTAGGCTCTATGGAACCAAACGGGCGGAAATTTGAGAATAGTGATGAGAACCACTGTCCAAAATGAAATCCGTCACAAAATCTGCATAAAGTTGACTTTTTGGAAAAATCATGTTTCTATGGGCACTAATTTCAGACTTGGGTTCGATCATAAAAAAGCCTTTTTTCAGGCTCTATGGTACCAAACGGGCTGAATTTTTAAAATAATGATGAAAACCTTAGTCCAAAACGAAATCAGTCACAAAATCTGCATAAAGTTGAATTTTTGGAAAAATCATTATTTCTATGAGCACTAATTTTTAGACTTGGGTTCGAACAAACAAAGCCATTTTTTCACTCTTAATGGTACCAAACCGACTGAAATTTAAAACAAGTGATAAGTATCATGGTCTGAGCCGAAATCAATTACAAAATCTGCATAAAGTTGTTTTTTTGGAAAATTCATCATTTCTAGGAGCACTAATTTCAGACTTGGGTTCGAACAAAAAATTACATTTTTTCGTGATCTATTGTACCGAACGGGTTGAATTATTAAAATAATGAATAAAACCATACTACGAAAACGAAATCAGCCACAAAATCTGCATAATGTTGAACTTTGGAAAAATCATCATTTCTATGGGCACTAATTTAAGACTTGTGTTCGAACAAAAAATGCCATTTTTTTATGCTCTATTATACCAAACGGGCTGAAATTTAAAAAAAGTGATAAGTATCATGGTCTGAACCGAAATCAATTACAAAATCTGCATAAAGTTGAATTTTTGGAAAAATCATCATTTCTGTGGGCACGTATTTCAGACTTGGGTTCGAACCAAAAAAAGCCATTTTTTTAGGCTCTTTGGTACCAAACGGGCTGTAATTTGAGAATAATGATAACGATCATGGTCCAAAACGAAATCAGTCACAAAATCTGCATAAAGTTGAATTTTTTGAAAATCATCATTTCTATTGGCACTAATTTCAGACTTGGGTTCGATCATAAAAAAGCCTTTTTTCAGGCTCTATGGTACCAAACGGGCTGAATTTTTAAAATAATGATGAAAACCTTAGTCCAAAACGAAATCAGTCACAAAATCTCCATAAAGTTGAATTTTTGGAAAAATCGTCATTTCTATGGGCACTTATTTCAGACTTGGGTTCGATCATAAAATAGCCTTTTTTCAGGCTCTATGGTACCAAACGGGCTGAATTTTTAAAATAATGATGAAAACCTTAGTCCAAAACGAAATCAGTCACAAAATCTGCATCAAGTTGAATTTTTGGAAAATCATCATTTCTATGGGCACTTATTTCAGACTTGGGTTCGATCATAAAATAGCCTTTTTTCAGGTTTTATGGTACCAAACGGGCTGAAATTTAAAACAAATAAATCATGTTTCTATGGGCACTAATTTCAGACTTGGGTTCGATCATAAAAACGCCTTTTTTCAGGCTCTATGGTACCAAACGGGCTGAATTTTTAAAATAATGATGAAAACCTTAGTCCAAAACGAAATCAGTCACAAAATCTGCATCAAGTTGAATTTTTGGAAAATCATCATTTCTATGGGCACTTATTTCAGACTTGGGTTCGATCATAAAATAGCCTTTTTTCAGGTTTTATGGTACCAAACGGGCTGAAATTTAAAACAAATAAATCATGTTTCTATGGGCACTAATTTCAGACTTGGGTTCGATCATAAAAAAGCCTTTTTTCAGGCTCTATGGTACCAAACGGGCTGAATTTTTAAAATAATGATGAAAACCTTAGTCCAAAACGAAATCAGTCACAAAATCTGCATAAAGTTGAATTTTTGGAAAAATCATTATTTCTATGGGCACTTATTTCAGACTTGGGTTCGATCATAAAATAGCCTTTTTTCAGGCTCTATGGTACCAAACGGGCTGAATTTTTAAAATAATGATGAAAACCTTAGTCCAAAACGAAATCAGTCACAAAATCTGCATCAAGTTGAATTTTTGGAAAATCATCATTTCTATGGGCACTTATTTCAGACTTGGGTTCGATCATAAAATAGCCTTTTTTCAGGCTCTATGGTACCAAACGGGCTGAATTTTTAAAATAATGATGAAAACCTTAGTCCAAAACGAAATCAGTCACAAAATCTGCATCAAGTTGAATTTTTGGAAAATCATCATTTCTATGGGCACTTATTTCAGACTTGGGTTCGATCATAAAATAGCCTTTTTTCAGGTTTTATGGTATCAAACGGGCTGAAATTTAAAACAAATAAATCATGTTTCTATGGGCACTAATTTCAGACTTGGGTTCGATCATAAAAAAGCCTTTTTTCAGGCTCTATGGTACCAAACGGGCTGAATTTTTAAAATAATGATGAAAACCTTAGTCCAAAACGAAATCAGTCACAAAATCTGCATAAAGTTGAATTTTTGGAAAAATCATTATTTCTATGAGCACTAATTTTTAGACTTGGGTTCGAACAAACAAAGCCATTTTTTCACTCTTAATGGTACCAAACCGACTGAAATTTAAAACAAGTGATAAGTATCATGGTCTGAACCGAAATCAATTACAAAATCTGCATAAAGTTGTTTTTTTGGAAAATTCATCATTTCTAGGAGCACTAATTTCAGACTTGGGTTCGAACAAAAAATTACATTTTTTCGTGATCTATTGTACCGAACGGGTTGAATTATTAAAATAATGAATAAAACCATACTACGAAAACGAAATCAGCCACAAAATCTGCATAATGTTGAACTTTGGAAAAATCATCATTTCTATGGGCACTAATTTAAGACTTGTGTTCGAACAAAAAATGCCATTTTTTTATGCTCTATTTTACCAAACGGGCTGAAATTTAAAACAAGTGATAAGTATCATGGTCTGAACCGAAATCAATTACAAAATCTGCATAAAGTTGAATTTTTGGAAAAATCATCATTTCTGTGGGCACGTATTTCAGACTTGGGTTCGAACCAAAAAAAGCCATTTTTTTAGGCTCTTTGGTACCAAACGGGCTGTAATTTGAGAATAATGATAACGATCATGGTCCAAAACGAAATCAGTCACAAAATCTGCATAAAGTTGAATTTTTTGAAAATCATCATTTCTATGGGCACTAATTTCAGACTTGGGTTCGATCATAAAAAAGCCTTTTTTCAGGCTCTATGGTACCAAACGGGCTGAATTTTTAAAATAATGATGAAAACCTTAGTCCAAAACGAAATCAGTCACAAAATCTGCATAAAGTTGAATTTTTGGAAAAATCATTATTTCTATGAGCACTAATTTTTAGACTTGGGTTCGAACAAACAAAGCCATTTTTTCACTCTTAATGGTACCAAACCGACTGAAATTTAAAACAAGTGATAAGTATCATGGTCTGAACCGAAATCAATTACAAAATCTGCATAAAGTTGAATTTTTGGAAAAATCATTATTTCTATGAGCACTAATTTTTAGACTTGGGTTCGAACAAACAAAGCCATTTTTTCACTTTTAATGGTACCAAACCGACTGAAATTTAAAACAAGTGATAAGTATCATGGTTTGAAACGAAATCAATTACAAAATCTGAATAAAGTTGAATTTTCGGAAAATTCATCATTTCTAGGAGCACTAATTTCAGACTTGGGTTCGAACAAAAAATAGCCTTTTTTCAGGCTCTATGGTACCAAACGGGCTGAAATTTGAGAATAGTGATAAGAACCATTGTCCAAAACGAAATCCGTCACAAAATCTCCATAAAGTTGAATTTTTGGAAAAATCGTCATTTCTATGGGCTCTAATTTAAGACTTGTGTTCGAACAAAAAATGCCATTTTTTTATGCTCTATTTTACCAAACGGGCTGAAATTTAAAACAAGTGATAAGTATCATGGTCTGAACCGAAATCAATTACAAAATTTGCATAAAGTTGAATTTTTGGAAAAATTATCATTTCTGTGGGCACTAATTTCAGACTTGGGTTCGAACCAAAAAAGCCATTTTTTTAGGCTCTTTGGTACCAAACGGGCTGTTATTTGAGAATAGTGATAACGATCATGGTCCAAAACGAAATCAGTCACAAAATCTGCATAAAGTTGAATTTTTTGAAAATCATCATTTCTATGGGCACTAATTTCAGACTTGGGTTCGATCATAAAATAGCCTTTTTTTCAGGCTCTATGGTACCAAACGGGCTGAAATTTAAAACAAGTGATAAGTATCATGGTTTGAAACGAAATCAATTACAAAATCTGCATAAAGTTGAATTTTTGGAAAATTCATCATTTCTCGGAGCACTAATTTCAGACTTGGGTTCGAACAAAAAATTACATTTTTTCGTGATCTATTGTGCCAAAGGGGCTAAATTTTAGAAATAATGATGAAAACCATGGTCCAAAACGAAATCAGTCACAAAATCTGCATAAAGTTGAATTTTTGGAAAATCATCATTTCTATGGGCACTTATTTCATACTTGGGTTCGATCATAAAATAGCCTTTTTTCAGGCTCTATGGTACCAAACGGGCTGAATTTTTAAAATAATGATGAAAACCTTAGTCCAAAACGAAATCAGTCACAAAATCTGCATCAAGTTGAATTTATGGAAAATCATCATTTCTATGGGCACTTATTTCAGACTTGGGTTCGATCATAAAATAGCCTTTTTTCAGGTTTTATGGTACCAAACGGGCTGAAATTTAAAACAAGTGATAAATATCATGGTCTGAACCGAAATCAATTACAAAATCTGCATAAAGTTGAATTTTTGGATAAATCATCATTTCTGTGGGCACTAATTTCAGACTTGGGTTCGAAGAAAAAATGCCATTTTTTTAGGCTCTATGGTACCAAACGGGCTGAAATTTGAGAATAGTGATGAGAACCACTGTCCAAAACGAAATCAGTCACAAAATCTGCATAAAGTTGAATTTTTGGAAAAATCATTATTTCTATGAGCACTAATTTTTAGACTTGGGTTCGAACAAACAAAGCCATTTTTTCACTCTTAATGGTACCAAACCGACTGAAATTTAAAACAAGTGATAAGTATCATGGTCTGAACCGAAATCAATTACAAAATCTGCATAAAGTTGTTTTTTTGGAAAATTCATCATTTCTAGGAGCAATAATTTCAGACTTGGGTTCGAACAAAAAATTACATTTTTTCGTGATCTATTGTACAGAACGGGTTGAATTATTAAAATAATGAATAAAACCATACTACGAAAACGAAATCAGCCACAAAATCTGCATAATGTTGAACTTTGGAAAAATCATCATTTCTATGGGCACTAATTTAAGACTTGTGTTCGAACAAAAAATGCCATTTTTTTATGCTCTATTTTACCAAACGGGCTGAAATTTAAAAAAAGTGATAAGTATCATGGTCTGAACCGAAATCAATTACAAAATCTGCATAAAGTTGAATTTTTGGAAAAATCATCATTTCTGTGGGCACGTATTTCAGACTTGGGTTCGAACCAAAAAAAGCCATTTTTTTAGGCTCTTTGGTACCAAACGGGCTGTAATTTGAGAATAATGATAACGATCATGGTCCAAAACGAAATCAGTCACAAAATCTGCATAAAGTTGAATTTTTTGAAAATCATCATTTCTATGGGCACTAATTTCAGACTTGGGTTCGATCATAAAATAGCCTTTTTTCAGGCTCTATGGTACCAAACGGGCTGAATTTTTAAAATAATGATGAAAACCTTAGTCCAAAACGAAATCAGTCACAAAATCTGCATCAAGTTGAATTTTTGGAAAATCATCATTTCTATGGGCACTTATTTCAGACTTGGGTTCGATCATAAAATAGCCTTTTTTCAGGTTTTATGGTACCAAACGGGCTGAAATTTAAAACAAGTGATAAATATCATGGTCTGAAACGAAATCAATTACAAAATCTGCATAAAGTTGAATTTTTGGATAAATCATCATTTCTGTGGGCACTAATTTCAGACTTGGGTTCGAAGAAAAAATGCCATTTTTTTAGGCTCTATGGTACCAAACGGGCTGAAATTTGAGAATAGTGATGAGAACCACTGTCCAAAACGAAATCCGTCACAAAATCTGCATAAAGTTGACTTTTTGGAAAAATCATGTTTCTATGGGCACTAATTTCAGACTTGGGTTCGAACATAAAATGGCTTTTTTTCGTGATCTTTTGTACCGAACGGGCTGAAATTTAAAACAAGTGATAAGTATCATGGTCTGAACCGAAATCAATTACAAAATCTGCATAAAGTTGAATTTTTGGAAAAATCATCATTTCTATGGGCACTAATTTAAGACATGGGTTCGAACAAAAAATTACATTTTTTCGTGATCTATTATGCCAAAGGGGCTAAATTTTAGAAATAATGATGAAAACCATGGTCCAAAACGAAATCAGTCACAAAATCTGCATACAGTTGAATTTTTGGAAAAATCGTCATTTCTATGGGCTCTAATTTAAGACTTGTGTTCGAACAAAAAATGCCATTTTTTTATGCTCTATTTTACCAAACGGGCTGAAATTTAAAACAAGTGATAAGTATCATGGTCTGAACCGAAATCAATTACAAAATCTGCATAAAGTTGAATTTTTGGATAAATCATCATTTCTGTGGGCACTAATTTCAGACTTGGATTCGAAGAAAAAATGCCATTTTTTTAGGCTCTATGGAACCAAACGGGCGGAAATTTGAGAATAGTGATGAGAACCACTGTCCAAAATGAAATCCGTCACAAAATCTGCATAAAGTTGACTTTTTGGAAAAATCATGTTTCTATGGGCACTAATTTCAGACTTGGGTTCGATCATAAAAAAGCCTTTTTTCAGGCTCTATGGTACCAAACGGGCTGAATTTTTAAAATGATGATGAAAACCTTAGACCAAAACGAAATCAGTCACAAAATCTGCATAAAGTTGAATTTTTGGAAAAATCATTATTTCTATGAGCACTAATTTTTAGACTTGGGTTCGAACAAACAAAGCCATTTTTTCACTCTTAATGGTACCAAACCGACTGAAATTTAAAACAAGTGATAAGTATCATGGTCTGAACCGAAATCAATTACAAAATCTGCATAAAGTTGTTTTTTTGGAAAATTCATCATTTCTAGGAGCACTAATTTCAGACTTGGGTTCGAACAAAAAATTACATTTTTTCGTGATCTATTGTACCGAACGGGTTGAATTATTAAAATAATGAATAAAACCATACTACGAAAACGAAATCAGCCACAAAATCTGCATAATGTTGAACTTTGGAAAAATCATCATTTCTATGGGCACTAATTTAAGACTTGTGTTCGAACAAAAAATGCCATTTTTTTATGCTCTATTATACCAAACGGGCTGAAATTTAAAAAAAGTGATAAGTATCATGGTCTGAACCGAAATCAATTACAAAATCTGCATAAAGTTGAATTTTTGGAAAAATCATCATTTCTGTGGGCACGTATTTCAGACTTGGGTTCGAACCAAAAAAAGCCATTTTTTTAGGCTCTTTGGTACCAAACGGGCTGTAATTTGAGAATAATGATAACGATCATGGTCCAAAACGAAATCAGTCACAAAATCTGCATAAAGTTGAATTTTTTGAAAATCATCATTTCTATGGGCACTAATTTCAGACTTGGGTTCGATCATAAAAAAGCCTTTTTTCAGGCTCTATGGTACCAAACGGGCTGAATTTTTAAAATAATGATGAAAACCTTAGTCCAAAACGAAATCAGTCACAAAATCTGCATAAAGTTGAATTTTTGGAAAAATCATTATTTCTATGAGCACTAATTTTTAGACTTGGGTTCGAACAAACAAAGCCATTTTATCACTCTTAATGGTACCAAACCGACTGAAATTTAAAACAAGTGATAAGTATCATGGTCTGAACCGAAATCAATTACAAAATCTGCATAAAGTTGAATTTTTGGAAAAATCATTATTTCTATGAGCACTAATTTTTAGACTTGGGTTCGAACAAACAAAGCCATTTTTTCACTTTTAATGGTACCAAACCGACTGAAATTTAAAACAAGTGATAAGTATCATGGTTTGAAACGAAATCAATTACAAAATCTGAATAAAGTTGAATTTTCGGAAAATTCATCATTTCTAGGAGCACTAATTTAAGACTTGGGTTCGATCAAAAAATAGCCTTTTTTCAGGCTCTATGGTACCAAACGGGCTGAAATTTGAGAATAGTGATAAGAACCATTGTCCAAAACGAAATCCGTCACAAAATCTCCATAAAGTTGAATTTTTGGAAAAATCGTCATTTCTATGGGCTCTAATTTAAGACTTGTGTTCGAACAAAAAATGCCATTTTTTTATGCTCTATTTTACCAAACGGGCTGAAATTTAAAACAAGTGATAAGTATCATGGTCTGAACCGAAATCAATTACAAAATTTGCATAAAGTTGAATTTTTGGAAAAATTATCATTTCTGTGGGCACTAATTTCAGACTTGGGTTCGAACCAAAAAAGCCATTTTTTTAGGCTCTTTGGTACCAAACGGGCTGTTATTTGAGAATAGTGATAACGATCATGGTCCAAAACGAAATCAGTCACAAAATCTGCATAAAGTTGAATTTTTTGAAAATCATCATTTCTATGGGCACTAATTTCAGACTTGGGTTCGATCATAAAATAGCCTTTTTTTCAGGCTCTATGGTACCAAACGGGCTGAATTTTTAAAATAATGATGAAAACCTTAGTCCAAAACGAAATCAGTCACAAAATCTGCATCAAGTTGAATTTTTGGAAAATCATCATTTCTATGGGCACTTATTTCAGACTTGGGTTCGATCATAAAATAGCCTTTTTTCAGGTTTTATGGTACCAAACGGGCTGAAATTTAAAACAAGTGATAAATATCATGGTCTGAACCGAAATCAATTACAAAATCTGCATAAAGTTGAATTTTTGGATAAATCATCATTTCTGTGGGCACTAATTTCAGACTTGGGTTCGAAGAAAAAATGCCATTTTTTTAGGCTCTATGGTACCAAACGGGCTGAAATTTGAGAATAGTGATGAGAACCACTGTCCAAAACGAAATCCGTCACAAAATCTGCATAAAGTTGACTTTTTGGAAAAATCATGTTTCTATGGGCACTAATTTCAGACTTGGGTTCGAACATAAAATGGCTTTTTTTCGTGATCTTTTGTACCGAACGGGCTGAAATTTAAAACAAGTGATAAGTATCATGGTCTGAACCGAAATCAATTACAAAATCTGCATAAAGTTGAATTTTTGGAAAAATCATCATTTCTATGGGCACTAATTTAAGACATGGGTTCGAACAAAAAATTACATTTTTTCGTGATCTATTATGCCAAAGGGGCTAAATTTTAGAAATAATGATGAAAACCATGGTCCAAAACGAAATCAGTCACAAAATCTGCATACAGTTGAATTTTTGGAAAAATCGTCATTTCTATGGGCTCTAATTTAAGACTTGTGTTCGAACAAAAAATGCCATTTTTTTATGCTCTATTTTACCAAACGGGCTGAAATTTAAAACAAGTGATAAGTATCATGGTCTGAACCGAAATCAATTACAAAATCTGCATAAAGTTGAATTTTTGGATAAATCATCATTTCTGTGGGCACTAATTTCAGACTTGGATTCGAAGAAAAAATGCCATTTTTTTAGGCTCTATGGAACCAAACGGGCGGAAATTTGAGAATAGTGATGAGAACCACTGTCCAAAATGAAATCCGTCACAAAATCTGCATAAAGTTGACTTTTTGGAAAAATCATGTTTCTATGGGCACTAATTTCAGACTTGGGTTCGATCATAAAAAAGCCTTTTTTCAGGCTCTATGGTACCAAACGGGCTGAATTTTTAAAATAATGATGAAAACCTTAGTCCAAAACGAAATCAGTCACAAAATCTGCATAAAGTTGAATTTTTGGAAAAATCATTATTTCTATGAGCACTAATTTTTAGACTTGGGTTCGAACAAACAAAGCCATTTTTTCACTCTTAATGGTACCAAACCGACTGAAATTTAAAACAAGTGATAAGTATCATGGTCTGAACCGAAATCAATTACAAAATCTGCATAAAGTTGTTTTTTTGGAAAATTCATCATTTCTAGGAGCACTAATTTCAGACTTGGGTTCGAACAAAAAATTACATTTTTTCGTGATCTATTGTACCGAACGGGTTGAATTATTAAAATAATGAATAAAACCATACTACGAAAACGAAATCAGCCACAAAATCTGCATAATGTTGAACTTTGGAAAAATCATCATTTCTATGGGCACTAATTTAAGACTTGTGTTCGAACAAAAAATGCCATTTTTTTATGCTCTATTTTACCAAACGGGCTGAAATTTAAAACAAGTGATAAGTATCATGGTCTGAACCGAAATCAATTACAAAATCTGCATAAAGTTGAATTTTTGGAAAAATCATCATTTCTGTGGGCACGTATTTCAGACTTGGGTTCGAACCAAAAAAAGCCATTTTTTTAGGCTCTTTGGTACCAAACGGGCTGTAATTTGAGAATAATGATAACGATCATGGTCCAAAACGAAATCAGTCACAAAATCTGCATAAAGTTGAATTTTTTGAAAATCATCATTTCTATGGGCACTAATTTCAGACTTGGGTTCGATCATAAAAAAGCCTTTTTTCAGGCTCTATGGTACCAAACGGGCTGAATTTTTAAAATAATGATGAAAACCTTAGTCCAAAACGAAATCAGTCACAAAATCTGCATAAAGTTGAATTTTTGGAAAAATCATTATTTCTATGAGCACTAATTTTTAGACTTGGGTTCGAACAAACAAAGCCATTTTATCACTCTTAATGGTACCAAACCGACTGAAATTTAAAACAAGTGATAAGTATCATGGTCTGAACCGAAATCAATTACAAAATCTGCATAAAGTTGAATTTTTGGAAAAATCATTATTTCTATGAGCACTAATTTTTAGACTTGGGTTCGAACAAACAAAGCCATTTTTTCACTTTTAATGGTACCAAACCTACTGAAATTTAAAACAAGTGATAAGTATCATGGTTTGAAACGAAATCAATTACAAAATCTGAATAAAGTTGAATTTTCGGAAAATTCATCATTTCTAGGAGCACTAATTTAAGACTTGGGTTCGATCAAAAAATAGCCTTTTTTCAGGCTCTATGGTACCAAACGGGCTGAAATTTGAGAATAGTGATAAGAACCATTGTCCAAAACGAAATCCGTCACAAAATCTCCATAAAGTTGAATTTTTGGAAAAATCGTCATTTCTATGGGCTCTAATTTAAGACTTGTGTTCGAACAAAAAATGCCATTTTTTTATGCTCTATTTTACCAAACGGGCTGAAATTTAAAACAAGTGATAAGTATCATGGTCTGAACCGAAATCAATTACAAAATTTGCATAAAGTTGAATTTTTGGAAAAATTATCATTTCTGTGGGCACTAATTTCAGACTTGGGTTCGAACCAAAAAAGCCATTTTTTTAGGCTCTTTGGTACCAAACGGGCTGTTATTTGAGAATAGTGATAACGATCATGGTCCAAAACGAAATCAGTCACAAAATCTGCATAAAGTTGAATTTTTTGAAAATCATCATTTCTATGGGCACTAATTTCAGACTTGGGTTCGATCATAAAATAGCCTTTTTTTCAGGCTCTATGGTACCAAACGGGCTGAAATTTAAAACAAGTGATAAGTATCATGGTTTGAAACGAAATCAATTACAAAATCTGCATAAAGTTGAATTTTTGGAAAATTCATCATTTCTCGGAGCACTAATTTCAGACTTGGGTTCGAACAAAAAATTACATTTTTTCGTGATCTATTGTGCCAAAGGGGCTTAATTTTAGAAATAATGATGAAAACCATGGTCCAAAACGAAATCAGTCACAAAATCTGCATAAAGTTGAATTTTTGGAAAATCATCATTTCTATGGGCACTTATTTCAGACTTGGGTTCGATCATAAAATAGCCTTTTTTCAGGCTCTATGGTACCAAACGGGCTGAATTTTTAAAATAATGATGAAAACCTTAGTCCAAAACGAAATCAGTCACAAAATCTGCATCAAGTTGAATTTTTGGAAAATCATCATTTCTATGGGCACTTATTTCAGACTTGGGTTCGATCATAAAATAGCCTTTTTTCAGGTTTTATGGTACCAAACAGGCTGAAATTTAAAACAAATAAATCATGTTTCTATGGGCACTAATTTCAGACTTGGGTTCGATCATAAAAAAGCCTTTTTTCAGGCTCTATGGTACCAAACGGGCTGAATTTTTAAAATAATGATGAAAACCTTAGTCCAAAACGAAATCAGTCACAAAATCTGCATAAAGTTGAATTTTTGGAAAAATCATTATTTCTATGAGCACTAATTTTTAGACTTGGGTTCGAACAAACAAAGCCATTTTTTCACTCTTAATGGTACCAAACCGACTGAAATTTAAAACAAGTGATAAGTATCATGGTCTGAACCGAAATCAATTACAATATCTGCATAAAGTTGTTTTTTTGGAAAATTCATCATTTCTAGGAGCACTAATTTCAGACTTGGGTTCGAACAAAAAATTACATTTTTTCGTGATCTATTGTACCGAACGGGTTGAATTATTAAAATAATGAATAAAACCATACTACGAAAACGAAATCAGCCACAAAATCTGCATAATGTTGAACTTTGGAAAAATCATCATTTCTATGGGCACTAATTTAAGACTTGTGTTCGAACAAAAAATGCCATTTTTTTATGCTCTATTTTACCAAACGGGCTGAAATTTAAAACAAGTGATAAGTATCATGGTCTGAACCGAAATCAATTACAAAATCTGCATAAAGTTGAATTTTTGGAAAAATCATCATTTCTGTGGGCACGTATTTCAGACTTGGGTTCGAACCAAAAAAAGCCATTTTTTTAGGCTCTTTGGTACCAAACGGGCTGTAATTTGAGAATAATGATAACGATCATGGTCCAAAACGAAATCAGTCACAAAATCTGCATAAAGTTGAATTTTTTGAAAATCATCATTTCTATGGGCACTAATTTCAGACTTGGGTTCGATCATAAAAAAGCCTTTTTTCAGGCTCTATGGTACCAAACGGGCTGAATTTTTAAAATAATGATGAAAACCTTAGTCCAAAACGAAATCAGTCACAAAATCTGCATAAAGTTGAATTTTTGGAAAAATCATTATTTCTATGAGCACTAATTTTTAGACTTGGGTTCGAACAAACAAAGCCATTTTTTCACTCTTAATGGTACCAAACCGACTGAAATTTAAAACAAGTGATAAGTATCATGGTCTGAACCGAAATCAATTACAAAATCTGCATAAAGTTGAATTTTTGGAAAAATCATTATTTCTATGAGCACTAATTTTTAGACTTGGGTTCGAACAAACAAAGCCATTTTTTCACTTTTAATGGTACCAAACCGACTGAAATTTAAAACAAGTGATAAGTATCATGGTTTGAAACGAAATCAATTACAAAATCTGAATAAAGTTGAATTTTCGGAAAATTCATCATTTCTAGGAGCACTAATTTCAGACTTGGGTTCGAACAAAAAATAGCCTTTTTTCAGGCTCTATGGTACCAAACGGGCTGAAATTTGAGAATAGTGATAAGAACCATTGTCCAAAACGAAATCCGTCACAAAATCTCCATAAAGTTGAATTTTTGGAAAAATCGTCATTTCTATGGGCTCTAATTTAAGACTTGTGTTCGAACAAAAAATGCCATTTTTTTATGCTCTATTTTACCAAACGGGCTGAAATTTAAAACAAGTGATAAGTATCATGGTCTGAACCGAAATCAATTACAAAATTTGCATAAAGTTGAATTTTTGGAAAAATTATCATTTCTGTGGGCACTAATTTCAGACATGGGTTCGAACCAAAAAAGCCATTTTTTAGGCTCTTTGGTACCAAACGGGCTGTTATTTGAGAATAGTGATAACGATCATGGTCCAAAACGAAATCAGTCACAAAATCTGCATAAAGTTGAATTTTTTGAAAATCATCATTTCTATGGGCACTAATTTCAGACTTGGGTTCGATCATAAAATAGCCTTTTTTTCAGGCTCTATGGTACCAAACGGGCTGAAATTTAAAACAAGTGATAAGTATCATGGTTTGAAACGAAATCAATTACAAAATCTGCATAAAGTTGAATTTTTGGAAAATTCATCATTTCTCGGAGCACTAATTTCAGACTTGGGTTCGAACAAAAAATTACATTTTTTCGTGATCTATTGTGCCAAAGGGGCTAAATTTTAGAAATAATGATGAAAACCATGGTCCAAAACGAAATCAGTCACAAAATCTGCATAAAGTTGAATTTTTGGAAAATCATCATTTCTATGGGCACTTATTTCAGACTTGGGTTCGATCATAAAATAGCCTTTTTTCAGGCTCTATGGTACCAAACGGGCTGAATTTTTAAAATAATGATGAAAACCTTAGTCCAAAACGAAATCAGTCACAAAATCTGCATCAAGTTGAATTTTTGGAAAATCATCATTTCTATGGGCACTTATTTCAGACTTGGGTTCGATCATAAAATAGCCTTTTTTCAGGTTTTATGGTACCAAACGGGCTGAAATTTAAAACAAGTGATAAATATCATGGTCTGAACCGAAATCAATTACAAAATCTGCATAAAGTTGAATTTTTGGATAAATCATCATTTCTGTGGGCACTAATTTCAGACTTGGATTCGAAGAAAAAATGCCATTTTTTTAGGCTCTATGGAACCAAACGGGCGGAAATTTGAGAATAGTGATGAGAACCACTGTCCAAAATGAAATCCGTCACAAAATCTGCATAAAGTTGACTTTTTGGAAAAATCATGTTTCTATGGGCACTAATTTCAGACTTGGGTTCGATCATAAAAAAGCCTTTTTTCAGGCTCTATGGTACCAAACGGGCTGAATTTTTAAAATAATGATGAAAACCTTAGTCCAAAACGAAATCAGTCACAAAATCTGCATAAAGTTGAATTTTTGGAAAAATCATTATTTCTATGAGCACTAATTTTTAGACTTGGGTTCGAACAAACAAAGCCATTTTTTCACTCTTAATGGTACCAAACCGACTGAAATTTAAAACAAGTGATAAGTATCATGGTCTGAACCGAAATCAATTACAAAATCTGCATAAAGTTGTTTTTTTGGAAAATTCATCATTTCTAGGAGCACTAATTTCAGACTTGGGTTCGAACAAAAAATTACATTTTTTCGTGATCTATTGTACCGAACGGGTTGAATTATTAAAATAATGAATAAAACCATACTACGAAAACGAAATCAGCCACAAAATCTGCATAATGTTGAACTTTGGAAAAATCATCATTTCTATGGGCACTAATTTAAGACTTGTGTTCGAACAAAAAATGCCATTTTTTTATGCTCTATTTTACCAAACCGACTGAAATTTAAAACAAGTGATAAGTATCATGGTCTGAACCGAAATCAATTACAAAATCTGCATAAAGTTGTTTTTTTGGAAAAATTATCATTTCTGTGGGCACTAATTTCAGACTTGGGTTCGAACCAAAAAAGCCATTTTTTTAGGCTCTTTGGTACCAAACGGGCTGTTATTTGAGAATAGTGATAACGATCATGGTCCAAAACGAAATCAGTCACAAAATCTGCATAAAGTTGAATTTTTTGAAAATCATCATTTCTATGGGCACTAATTTCAGACTTGGGTTCGATCATAAAATAGCCTTTTTTTCAGGCTCTATGGTACCAAACGGGCTGAAATTTAAAACAAGTGATAAGTATCATGGTTTGAAACGAAATCAATTACAAAATCTGCATAAAGTTGAATTTTTGGAAAATTCATCATTTCTCGGAGCACTAATTTCAGACTTGGGTTCGAACAAAAAATTACATTTTTTCGTGATCTATTGTGCCAAAGGGGCTAAATTTTAGAAATAATGATGAAAACCATGGTCCAAAACGAAATCAGTCACAAAATCTGCATAAAGTTGAATTTTTTGAAAATCATCATTTCTATGGGCACTAATTTCAGACTTGGGTTCGATCATAAAAAAGCCTTTTTTCAGGCTCTATGGTACCAAACGGGCTGAATTTTTAAAATAATGATGAAAACCTTAGTCCAAAACGAAATCAGTCACAAAATCTGCATAAAGTTGAATTTTTGGAAAAATCATTATTTCTATGAGCACTAATTTTTAGACTTGGGTTCGAACAAACAAAGCCATTTTATCACTCTTAATGGTACCAAACCGACTGAAATTTAAAACAAGTGATAAGTATCATGGTCTGAACCGAAATCAATTACAAAATCTGCATAAAGTTGAATTTTTGGAAAAATCATTATTTCTATGAGCACTAATTTTTAGACTTGGGTTCGAACAAACAAAGCCATTTTTTCACTTTTAATGGTACCAAACCGACTGAAATTTAAAACAAGTGATAAGTATCATGGTTTGAAACGAAATCAATTACAAAATCTGAATAAAGTTGAATTTTCGGAAAATTCATCATTTCTAGGAGCACTAATTTAAGACTTGGGTTCGATCAAAAAATAGCCTTTTTTCAGGCTCTATGGTACCAAACGGGCTGAAATTTGAGAATAGTGATAAGAACCATTGTCCAAAACGAAATCCGTCACAAAATCTCCATAAAGTTGAATTTTTGGAAAAATCGTCATTTCTATGGGCTCTAATTTAAGACTTGTGTTCGAACAAAAAATGCCATTTTTTTATGCTCTATTTTACCAAACGGGCTGAAATTTAAAACAAGTGATAAGTATCATGGTCTGAACCGAAATCAATTACAAAATTTGCATAAAGTTGAATTTTTGGAAAAATTATCATTTCTGTGGGCACTAATTTCAGACTTGGGTTCGAACCAAAAAAGCCATTTTTTTAGGCTCTTTGGTACCAAACGGGCTGTTATTTGAGAATAGTGATAACGATCATGGTCCAAAACGAAATCAGTCACAAAATCTGCATAAAGTTGAATTTTTTGAAAATCATCATTTCTATGGGCACTAATTTCAGACTTGGGTTCGATCATAAAATAGCCTTTTTTTCAGGCTCTATGGTACCAAACGGGCTGAATTTTTAAAATAATGATGAAAACCTTAGTCCAAAACGAAATCAGTCACAAAATCTGCATCAAGTTGAATTTTTGGAAAATCATCATTTCTATGGGCACTTATTTCAGACTTGGGTTCGATCATAAAATAGCCTTTTTTCAGGTTTTATGGTACCAAACGGGCTGAAATTTAAAACAAGTGATAAATATCATGGTCTGAACCGAAATCAATTACAAAATCTGCATAAAGCTGAATTTTTGGATAAATCATCATTTCTGTGGGCACTAATTTCAGACTTGGGTTCGAAGAAAAAATGCCATTTTTTTAGGCTCTATGGTACCAAACGGGCTGAAATTTGAGAATAGTGATGAGAACCACTGTCCAAAACGAAATCAGTCACAAAATCTGCATACAGTTGAATTTTTGGAAAAATCGTCATTTCTATGGGCTCTAATTTAAGACTTGTGTTCGAACAAAAAATGCCATTTTTTTATGCTCTATTTTACCAAACGGGCTGAAATTTAAAACAAGTGATAAGTATCATGGTCTGAACCGAAATCAATTACAAAATCTGCATAAAGTTGAATTTTTGGATAAATCATCATTTCTGTGGGCACTAATTTCAGACTTGGATTCGAAGAAAAAATGCCATTTTTTTAGGCTCTATGGAACCAAACGGGCGGAAATTTGAGAATAGTGATGAGAACCACTGTCCAAAATGAAATCCGTCACAAAATCTGCATAAAGTTGACTTTTTGGAAAAATCATGTTTCTATGGGCACTAATTTCAGACTTGGGTTCGATCATAAAAAAGCCTTTTTTCAGGCTCTATGGTACCAAACGGGCTGAATTTTTAAAATAATGATGAAAACCTTAGTCCAAAACGAAATCAGTCACAAAATCTGCATAAAGTTGAATTTTTGGAAAAATCATTATTTCTATGAGCACTAATTTTTAGACTTGGGTTCGAACAAACAAAGCCATTTTTTCACTCTTAATGGTACCAAACCGACTGAAATTTAAAACAAGTGATAAGTATCATGGTCTGAACCGAAATCAATTACAAAATCTGCATAAAGTTGTTTTTTTGGAAAATTCATCATTTCTAGGAGCACTAATTTCAGACTTGGGTTCGAACAAAAAATTACATTTTTTCGTGATCTATTGTACCGAACGGGTTGAATTATTAAAATAATGAATAAAACCATACTACGAAAACGAAATCAGCCACAAAATCTGCATAATGTTGAACTTTGGAAAAATCATCATTTCTATGGGCACTAATTTAAGACTTGTGTTCGAACAAAAAATGCCATTTTTTTATGCTCTATTTTACCAAACGGGCTGAAATTTAAAACAAGTGATAAGTATCATGGTCTGAACCGAAATCAATTACAAAATCTGCATAAAGTTGAATTTTTGGAAAAATCATCATTTCTGTGGGCACGTATTTCAGACTTGGGTTCGAACCAAAAAAAGCCATTTTTTTAGGCTCTTTGGTACCAAACGGGCTGTAATTTGAGAATAATGATAACGATCATGGTCCAAAACGAAATCAGTCACAAAATCTGCATAAAGTTGAATTTTTTGAAAATCATCATTTCTATGGGCACTAATTTCAGACTTGGGTTCGATCATAAAAAAGCCTTTTTTCAGGCTCTATGGTACCAAACGGGCTGAATTTTTAAAATAATGATGAAAACCTTAGTCCAAAACGAAATCAGTCACAAAATCTGCATAAAGTTGAATTTTTGGAAAAATCATTATTTCTATGAGCACTAATTTTTAGACTTGGGTTCGAACAAACAAAGCCATTTTTTCACTCTTAATGGTACCAAACCGACTGAAATTTAAAACAAGTGATAAGTATCATGGTCTGAACCGAAATCAATTACAAAATCTGCATAAAGTTGAATTTTTGGAAAAATCATTATTTCTATGAGCACTAATTTTTAGACTTGGGTTCGAACAAACAAAGCCATTTTTTCACTTTTAATGGTACCAAACCGACTGAAATTTAAAACAAGTGATAAGTATCATGGTTTGAAACGAAATCAATTACAAAATCTGAATAAAGTTGAATTTTCGGATAATTCATCATTTCTAGGAGCACTAATTTAAGACTTGGGTTCGAACAAAAAATAGCCTTTTTTCAGGCTCTATGGTACCAAACGGGCTGAAATTTGAAATAGTGATAAGAACCATTGTCCAAAACGAAATCCGTCACAAAATCTCCATAAAGTTGAATTTTTGGAAAAATCGTCATTTCTATGGGCTCTAATTTAAGACTTGTGTTCGAACAAAAAATGCCATTTTTTTATGCTCTATTTTACCAAACGGGCTGAAATTTAAAACAAGTGATAAGTATCATGGTCTGAACCGAAATCAATTACAAAATTTGCATAAAGTTGAATTTTTGGAAAAATTATCATTTCTGTGGGCACTAATTTCAGACTTGGGTTCGAACCAAAAAAGCCATTTTTTTAGGCTCTTTGGTACCAAACGGGCTGTTATTTGAGAATAGTGATAACGATCATGGTCCAAAACGAAATCAGTCACAAAATCTGCATAAAGTTGAATTTTTTGAAAATCATCATTTCTATGGGCACTAATTTCAGACTTGGGTTCGATCATAAAATAGCCTTTTTTTCAGGCTCTATGGTACCAAACGGGCTGAAATTTAAAACAAGTGATAAGTATCATGGTTTGAAACGAAATCAATTACAAAATCTGCATAAAGTTGAATTTTTGGAAAATTCATCATTTCTCGGAGCACTAATTTCAGACTTGGGTTCGAACAAAAAATTACATTTTTTCGTGATCTATTGTGCCAAAGGGGCTAAATTTTAGAAATAATGATGAAAACCATGGTCCAAAACGAAATCAGTCACAAAATCTGCATAAAGTTGAATTTTTGGAAAATCATCATTTCTATGGGCACTTATTTCAGACTTGGGTTCGATCATAAAATAGCCTTTTTTCAGGCTCTATGGTACCAAACGGGCTGAATTTTTAAAATAATGATGAAAACCTTAGTCCAAAACGAAATCAGTCACAAAATCTGCATCAAGTTGAATTTTTGGAAAATCATCATTTCTATGGGCACTTATTTCAGACTTGGGTTCGATCATAAAATAGCCTTTTTTCAGGTTTTATGGTACCAAACGGGCTGAAATTTAAAACAAATAAATCATGTTTCTATGGGCACTAATTTCAGACTTGGGTTCGATCATAAAAAAGCCTTTTTTCAGGCTCTATGGTACCAAACGGGCTGAATTTTTAAAATAATGATGAAAACCTTAGTCCAAAACGAAATCAGTCACAAAATCTGCATAAAGTTGAATTTTTGGAAAAATCATTATTTCTATGAGCACTAATTTTTAGACTTGGGTTCGAACAAACAAAGCCATTTTTTCACTCTTAATGGTACCAAACCGACTGAAATTTAAAACAAGTGATAAGTATCATGGTCTGAACCGAAATCAATTACAAAATCTGCATAAAGTTGTTTTTTTGGAAAATTCATCATTTCTAGGAGCACTAATTTCAGACTTGGGTTCGAACAAAAAATTACATTTTTTCGTGATCTATTGTACCGAACGGGTTGAATTATTAAAATAATGAATAAAACCATACTACGAAAACGAAATCAGCCACAAAATCTGCATAATGTTGAACTTTGGAAAAATCATCATTTCTATGGGCACTAATTTAAGACTTGTGTTCGAACAAAAAATGCCATTTTTTTATGCTCTATTTTACCAAACGGGCTGAAATTTAAAACAAGTGATAAGTATCATGGTCTGAACCGAAATCAATTACAAAATCTGCATAAAGTTGAATTTTTGGAAAAATCATCATTTCTGTGGGCACGTATTTCAGACTTGGGTTCGAACCAAAAAAAGCCATTTTTTTAGGCTCTTTGGTACCAAACGGGCTGTAATTTGAGAATAATGATAACGATCATGGTCCAAAACGAAATCAGTCACAAAATCTGCATAAAGTTGAATTTTTTGAAAATCATCATTTCTATGGGCACTAATTTCAGACTTGGGTTCTATCATAAAAAAGCCTTTTTTCAGGCTCTATGGTACCAAACGGGCTGAATTTTTAAAATAATGATGAAAACCTTAGTCCAAAACGAAATCAGTCACAAAATCTGCATAAAGTTGAATTTTTGGAAAAATCATTATTTCTATGAGCACTAATTTTTAGACTTGGGTTCGAACAAACAAAGCCATTTTTTCACTCTTAATGGTACCAAACCGACTGAAATTTAAAACAAGTGATAAGTATCATGGTCTGAACCGAAATCAATTACAAAATCTGCATAAAGTTGAATTTTTGGAAAAATCATTATTTCTATGAGCACTAATTTTTAGACTTGGGTTCGAACAAACAAAGCCATTTTTTCACTTTTAATGGTACCAAACCGACTGAAATTTAAAACAAGTGATAAGTATCATGGTTTGAAACGAAATCAATTACAAAATCTGAATAAAGTTGAATTTTCGGAAAATTCATCATTTCTAGGAGCACTAATTTCAGACTTGGGTTCGAACAAAAAATAGCCTTTTTTCAGGCTCTATGGTACCAAACGGGCTGAAATTTGAGAATAGTGATAAGAACCATTGTCCAAAACGAAATCCGTCACAAAATCTCCATAAAGTTGAATTTTTGGAAAAATCGTCATTTCTATGGGCTCTAATTTAAGACTTGTGTTCGAACAAAAAATGCCATTTTTTTATGCTCTATTTTACCAAACGGGCTGAAATTTTAAACAAGTGATAAGTGTCATGGTCTGAACCGAAATCAATTACAAAATTTGCATAAAGTTGAATTTTTGGAAAAATTATCATTTCTGTTGGCACTAATTTCAGACTTGGGTTCGAACCAAAAAAGCCATTTTTTTAGGCTCTTTGGTACCAAACGGGCTGTTATTTGAGAATAGTGATAACGATCATGGTCCAAAACGAAATCAGTCACAAAATCTGCATAAAGTTGAATTTTTTGAAAATCATCATTTCTATGGGCACTAATTTCAGACTTGGGTTCGATCATAAAATAGCCTTTTTTTCAGGCTCTATGGTACCAAACGGGCTGAAATTTAAAACAAGTGATAAGTATCATGGTTTGAAACGAAATCAATTACAAAATCTGCATAAAGTTGAATTTTTGGAAAATTCATCATTTCTCGGAGCACTAATTTCAGACTTGGGTTCGAACAAAAAATTACATTTTTTCGTGATCTATTGTGCCAAAGGGGCTAAATTTTAGAAATAATGATGAAAACCATGGTCCAAAACGAAATCAGTCACAAAATCTGCATAAAGTTGAATTTTTGGAAAATCATCATTTCTATGGGCACTTATTTCAGACTTGGGTTCGATCATAAAATAGCCTTTTTTCAGGCTCTATGGTACCAAACGGGCTGAATTTTTAAAATAATGATGAAAACCTTAGTCCAAAACGAAATCAGTCACAAAATCTGCATCAAGTTGAATTTTTGGAAAATCATCATTTCTATGGGCACTTATTTCAGACTTGGGTTCGATCATAAAATAGCCTTTTTTCAGGTTTTATGGTACCAAACGGGCTGAAATTTAAAACAAGTGATAAATATCATGGTCTGAACCGAAATCAATTACAAAATCTGCATAAAGTTGAATTTTTGGATAAATCATCATTTCTGTGGGCACTAATTTCAGACTTGGATTCGAAGAAAAAATGCCATTTTTTTAGGCTCTATGGAACCAAACGGGCGGAAATTTGAGAATAGTGATGAGAACCACTGTCCAAAATGAAATCCGTCACAAAATCTGCATAAAGTTGACTTTTTGGAAAAATCATGTTTCTATGGGCACTAATTTCAGACTTGGGTTCGATCATAAAAAAGCCTTTTTTCAGGCTCTATGGTACCAAACGGGCTGAATTTTTAAAATAATGATGAAAACCTTAGTCCAAAACGAAATCAGTCACAAAATCTGCATAAAGTTGAATTTTTGGAAAAATCATTATTTCTATGAGCACTAATTTTTAGACTTGGGTTCGAACAAACAAAGCCATTTTTTCACTCTTAATGGTACCAAACCGACTGAAATTTAAAACAAGTGATAAGTATCATGGTCTGAACCGAAATCAATTACAAAATCTGCATAAAGTTGTTTTTTTGGAAAATTCATCATTTCTAGGAGCACTAATTTCAGACTTGGGTTCGAACAAAAAATTACATTTTTTCGTGATCTATTGTACCGAACGGGTTGAATTATTAAAATAATGAATAAAACCATACTACGAAAACGAAATCAGCCACAAAATCTGCATAATGTTGAACTTTGGAAAAATCATCATTTCTATGGGCACTAATTTAAGACTTGTGTTCGAACAAAAAATGCCATTTTTTTATGCTCTATTTTACCAAACCGACTGAAATTTAAAACAAGTGATAAGTATCATGGTCTGAACCGAAATCAATTACAAAATCTGCATAAAGTTGTTTTTTTGGAAAAATTATCATTTCTGTGGGCACTAATTTCAGACTTGGGTTCGAACCAAAAAAGCCATTTTTTTAGGCTCTTTGGTACCAAACGGGCTGTTATTTGAGAATAGTGATAACGATCATGGTCCAAAACGAAATCAGTCACAAAATCTGCATAAAGTTGAATTTTTTGAAAATCATCATTTCTATGGGCACTAATTTCAGACTTGGGTTCGATCATAAAATAGCCTTTTTTTCAGGCTCTATGGTACCAAACGGGCTGAAATTTAAAACAAGTGATAAGTATCATGGTTTGAAACGAAATCAATTACAAAATCTGAATAAAGTTGAATTTTCGGAAAATTCATCATTTCTAGGAGCACTAATTTCAGACTTGGGTTCGAACAAAAAATAGCCTTTTTTCAGGCTCTATGGTACCAAACGGGCTGAAATTTGAGAATAGTGATAAGAACCATTGTCCAAAACGAAATCCGTCACAAAATCTCCATAAAGTTGAATTTTTGGAAAAATCATTATTGCTATGAGCACTAATTTTTAGACTTGGGTTCGAACAAACAAAGCCATTTTTTCACTTTTAATGGTACCAAACCGACTGAAATTTAAAACAAGTGATAAGTATCATGGTTTGAAACGAAATCAATTACAAAATCTGAATAAAGTTGAATTTTCGGAAAATTCATCATTTCTAGGAGCACTAATTTCAGACTTGGGTTCGAACAAAAAATAGCCTTTTTTCAGGCTCTATGGTACCAAACGGGCTGAAATTTGAGAATAGTGATAAGAACCATTGGCCAAAACGAAATCCGTCACAAAATCTCCATAAAGTTGAATTTTTGGAAAAATCGTCATTTCTATGGGCTCTAATTTAAGACTTGTGTTCGAACAAAAAATGCCATTTTTTTATGCTCTATTTTACCAAACGGGCTGAAATTTAAAACAAGTGATAAGTATCATGGTCTGAACCGAAATCAATTACAAAATTTGCATAAAGTTGAATTTTTGGAAAAATTATCATTTCTGTGGGCACTAATTTCAGACATGGGTTCGAACCAAAAAAGCCATTTTTTAGGCTCTTTGGTACCAAACGGGCTGTTATTTGAGAATAGTGATAACGATCATGGTCCAAAACGAAATCAGTCACAAAATCTGCATAAAGTTGAATTTTTTGAAAATCATCATTTCTATGGGCACTAATTTCAGACTTGGGTTCGATCATAAAATAGCCCTTTTTTCAGGCTCTATGGTACCAAACGGGCTGAAATTTAAAACAAGTGATAATTATCATGGTTTGAAACGAAATCAATTACAAAATCTGCATAAAGTTGAATTTTTGGAAAATTCATCATTTCTCGGAGCACTAATTTCAGACTTGGGTTCGAACAAACAAAGCCATTTTTTCACTCTTAATGGTACCAAACCGACTGAAATTTAAAACAAGTGATAAGTATCATGGTCTGAACCGAAATCAATTACAAAATCTGCATAAAGTTGTTTTTTTGGAAAATTCATCATTTCTAGGAGCACTAATTTCAGACTTGGGTTCGAACAAAAAATTACATTTTTTCGTGATCTATTGTACCGAACGGGTTGAATTATTAAAATAATGAATAAAACCATACTACGAAAACGAAATCAGCCACAAAATCTGCATAATGTTGAACTTTGGAAAAATCATCATTTCTATGGGCACTAATTTAAGACTTGTGTTCGAACAAAAAATGCCATTTTTTTATGCTCTATTTTACCAAACGGGCTGAAATTTAAAACAAGTGATAAGTATCATGGTCTGAACCGAAATCAATTACAAAATCTGCATAAAGTTGAATTTTTGGAAAAATCATCATTTCTGTGGGCACGTATTTCAGACTTGGGTTCGAACCAAAAAAAGCCATTTTTTTAGGCTCTTTGGTACCAAACGGGCTGTAATTTGAGAATAATGATAACGATCATGGTCCAAAACGAAATCAGTCACAAAATCTGCATAAAGTTGAATTTTTTGAAAATCATCATTTCTATGGGCACTAATTTCAGACTTGGGTTCGATCATAAAAAAGCCTTTTTTCAGGCTCTATGGTACCAAACGGGCTGAATTTTTAAAATAATGATGAAAACCTTAGTCCAAAACGAAATCAGTCACAAAATCTGCATAAAGTTGAATTTTTGGAAAAATCATTATTTCTATGAGCACTAATTTTTAGACTTGGGTTCGAACAAACAAAGCCATTTTTTCACTCTTAATGGTACCAAACCGACTAAATTTAAAACAAGTGATAAGTATCATGGTCTGAACCGAAATCAATTACAAAATCTGCATAAAGTTGAATTTTTGGAAAAATCATTATTTCTATGAGCACTAATTTTTAGACTTGGGTTCGAACAAACAAAGCCATTTTTTCACTTTTAATGGTACCAAACCGACTGAAATTTAAAACAAGTGATAAGTATCATGGTTTGAAACGAAATCAATTACAAAATCTGAATAAAGTTGAATTTTCGGAAAATTCATCATTTCTAGGAGCACTAATTTCAGACTTGGGTTCGAACAAAAAATAGCCTTTTTTCAGGCTCTATGGTACCAAACGGGCTGAAATTTGAGAATAGTGATAAGAACCATTGTCCAAAACGAAATCCGTCACAAAATCTCCATAAAGTTGAATTTTTGGAAAAATCGTCATTTCTATGGGCTCTAATTTAAGACTTGTGTTCGAACAAAAAATGCCATTTTTTTATGCTCTATTTTACCAAACGGGCTGAAATTTTAAACAAGTGATAAGTGTCATGGTCTGAACCGAAATCAATTACAAAATTTGCATAAAGTTGAATTTTTGGAAAAATTATCATTTCTGTTGGCACTAATTTCAGACTTGGGTTCGAACCAAAAAAGCCATTTTTTTAGGCTCTTTGGTACCAAACGGGCTGTTATTTGAGAATAGTGATAACGATCATGGTCCAAAACGAAATCAGTCACAAAATCTGCATAAAGTTGAATTTTTTGAAAATCATCATTTCTATGGGCACTAATTTCAGACTTGGGTTCGAACATAAAATGGCTTTTTTCGTGATCTTTTGTACCGAACGGGCTGAAATTTAAAACAAGTGATAAGTATCATGGTCAGAACCGAAATCAATTACAAAATCTGCATAAAGTTGAATTTTTGGAAAAATAATCATTTCTATGGGCACTAATTTAAGACATGGGTTCGAACAAAAAATTACATTTTTTCGTGATCTATTATGCCAAAGGGGCTAAATTTTAGAAATAATGATGAAAACCATGGTCCAAAACGAAATCAGTCACAAAATCTGCATACAGTTGAATTTTTGGAAAAATCGTCATTTCTATGGGCTCTAATTTAAGACTTGGATTCGAAGAAAAAATGCCATTTTTTTAGGCTCTATGGAACCAAACGGGCGGAAATTTGAGAATAGTGATGAGAACCACTGTCCAACATGAAATCCGTCACAAAATCTGCATAAAGTTGACTTTTTGGAAAAATCATGTTTCTATGGGCACTAATTTCAGACTTGGGTTCGATCATAAAAAAGCCTTTTTTCAGGCTCTATGGTACCAAACGGGCTGAATTTTTAAAATAATGATGAAAACCTTAGTCCAAAACGAAATCAGTCACAAAATCTGCATAAAGTTGAATTTTTGGAAAAATCATTATTTCTATGAGCACTAATTTTTAGACTTGGGTTCGAACAAACAAAGCCATTTTTTCACTCTTAATGGTACCAAACCGACTGAAATTTAAAACAAGTTATAAGTATCATGGTCTGAACCGAAATCAATTACAAAATCTGCATAAAGTTGAATTTTTGGAAAATTCATCATTTCTAGAAGCACTAATTTCAGACTTGGGTTCGAACAAAAAATTACATTTTTTCGTGATCTATTGTACCGAACGGGTTGAATTATTAAAATAATGAATAAAACCATACTACGAAAACGAAATCAGCCACAAAATCTGCATAATGTTGAACTTTGGAAAAATCATCATTTCTATGGGCACTAATTTAAGACTTGTGTTCGAACAAAAAATGCCATTTTTTTATGCTCTTTTTTACCAAACGGGCTGAAATTTAAAACAAGTGATAAGTATCATGGTCTGAACCGAAATCAATTACAAAATCTGCATAAAGTTGAATTTTTGGAAAAATCATCATTTCTGTGGGCACTAATTTCAGACTTGGGTTCGAACCAAAAAAAGCCATTTTTTTAGGCTCTTTGGTACCAAACGGGCTGTAATTTGAGAATAATGATAACGATCATGGTCCAAAACGAAATCAGGCACAAAATCTGCATAAAGTTGAATTTTTTGAAAATCATCATTTCTATGGGCACTAATTTCAGACTTGGGTTCGATCATAAAAAAGCCTTTTTTCAGGCTCTATGGTACCAAACGGGCTGAATTTTTAAAATAATGATGAAAACCTTAGTCCAAAACGAAATCAGTCACAAAATCTGCATAAAGTTGAATTTTTGGAAAAATCATTATTTCTATGAGCACTAATTTTTAGACTTGGGTTCGAACAAACAAAGCCATTTTTTCACTTTTAATGGTACCAAACCGACTGAAATTTAAAACAAGTGATAAGTATCATGGTTTGAAACGAAATCAATTACAAAATCTGAATAAAGTTGAATTTTCGGAAAATTCATCATTTCTAGGAGCACTAATTTCAGACTTGGGTTCGAACAAAAAATAGCCTTTTTTCAGGCTCTATGGTACCAAACGGGCTGAAATTTGAGAATAGTGATGAGAACCATTGTCCAAAACGAATTCCGTCACAAAATCTCCAAAGTTGAATTTTTGGAAAAATCGTCATTTCTATGGGCTCTAATTTAAGACTTGTGTTCGAACAAAAAATGCCATTTTTTTATGCTCTATTTTACCAAACGGGCTGAAATTTAAAACAAGTGATAAGTATCATGGTCTAAACCGAAATCAATTACAAAATTTGCATAAAGTTGAATTTTTGGAAAAATCATCATTTCTTTGGGCACTAATTTCAGACTTGGGTTCGAACCAAAAAAGCCATTTTTTTAGGCTCTTTGGTACCAAACGGGCTGTTATTTGAGAATAGTGATAACGATCATGGTCCAAAACGAAATCAGTCACAAAATCTGCATAAAGTTGAATTTTTTGAAAATCATCATTTCTATGGGCACTAACTTCAGACTTGGGTTCGATCATAAAATAGCCTTTTTTTCAGGCTCGGTACCAAACGGGCTGAAATTTAAAACAAGTGATAAGTATCATGGTTTGAAACGAAATCAATTACAAAATCTGCATAAAGTTGAATTTTTGGAAAATTCATCATTTCTCGGAGCACTAATTTCAGACTTGGGTTCGAACAAAAAATTACATTTTTTCGTGATCTATTGTGCCAAAGGGGCTAAATTTTAGAAATAATGATGAAAACCATGGTCCAAAACGAAATCAGTCACAAAATCTGCATAAAGTTGAATTTTCGGAAAATTCATCATTTCTATGGGCACTTATTTCAGACTTGGGTTCGATCATAAAATAGCCTTTTTTCAGGCTCTATGGTACCAAACGGGCTGAATTTTTAAAATAATGATGAAAACCTTAGTCCAAAACGAAATCAGTCACAAAATCTGCATCAAGTTGAATTTTTGGAAAATCATCATTTCTATGGGCACTTATTTCAGACTTGGGTTCGATCATAAAATAGCCTTTTTTCAGGTTTTATGGTACCAAACGGGCTGAAATTTAAAACAAATAAATCATGTTTCTATGGGCACTAATTTCAGACTTGGGTTCGATCATAAAAAAGCCTTTTTTCAGGCTCTATGGTACCAAACGGGCTGAATTTTTAAAATAATGATGAAAACCTTAGTCCAAAACGAAATCAGTCACAAAATCTGCATAAAGTTGAATTTTTGGAAAAATCATTATTTCTATGAGCACTAATTTTTAGACTTGGGTTCGAACAAACAAAGCCATTTTTTCACTCTTAATGGTACCAAACCGACTGAAATTTAAAACAAGTGATAAGTATCATGGTCTGAACCGAAATCAATTACAAAATCTGCATAAAGTTGTTTTTTTGGAAAATTCATCATTTCTAGGAGCACTAATTTCAGACTTGGGTTCGAACAAAAAATTACATTTTTTCGTGATCTATTGTACCGAACGGGTTGAATTATTAAAATAATGAATAAAACCATACTACGAAAACGAAATCAGCCACAAAATCTGCATAATGTTGAACTTTGGAAAAATCATCATTTCTATGGGCACTAATTTAAGACTTGTGTTCGAACAAAAAATGCCATTTTTTTATGCTCTATTTTACCAAACGGGCTGAAATTTAAAACAAGTGATAAGTATCATGGTCTGAACCGAAATCAATTACAAAATCTGCATAAAGTTGAATTTTTGGAAAAATCATCATTTCTGTGGGCACGTATTTCAGACTTGGGTTCGAACCAAAAAAAGCCATTTTTTATGCTCTTTGGTACCAAACGGGCTGTAATTTGAGAATAATGATAACGATCATGGTCCAAAACGAAATCAGTCACAAAATCTGCATAAAGTTGAATTTTTTGAAAATCATCATTTCTATGGGCACTAATTTCAGACTTGGGTTCGATCATAAAAAAGCCTTTTTTCAGGCTCTATGGTACCAAACGGGCTGAATTTTTAAAATAATGATGAAAACCTTAGTCCAAAACGAAATCAGTCACAAAATCTGCATAAAGTTGAATTTTTGGAAAAATCATTATTTCTATGAGCACTAATTTTTAGACTTGGGTTCGAACAAACAAAGCCATTTTTTCACTCTTAATGGTACCAAACCGACTGAAATTTAAAACAAGTGATAAGTATCATGGTCTGAACCGAAATCAATTACAAAATCTGCATAAAGTTGAATTTTTGGAAAAATCATTATTTCTATGAGCACTAATTTTTAGACTTGGGTTCGAACAAACAAAGCCATTTTTTCACTTTTAATGGTACCAAACCGACTGAAATTTAAAACAAGTGATAAGTATCATGGTTTGAAACGAAATCAATTACAAAATCTGAATAAAGTTGAATTTTCGGAAAATTCATCATTTCTAGGAGCACTAATTTCAGACTTGGGTTCGAACAAAAAATAGCCTTTTTTCAGGCTCTATGGTACCAAACGGGCTGAAATTTGAGAATAGTGATAAGAACCATTGTCCAAAACGAAATCCGTCACAAAATCTCCATAAAGTTGAATTTTTGGAAAAATCGTCATTTCTATGGGCTCTAATTTAAGACTTGTGTTCGAACAAAAAATGCCATTTTTTTATGCTCTATTTTACCAAACGGGCTGAAATTTAAAACAAGTGATAAGTATCATGGTCTGAACCGAAATCAATTACAAAATTTGCATAAAGTTGAATTTTTGGAAAAATTATCATTTCTGTGGGCACTAATTTCAGACATGGGTTCGAACCAAAAAAGCCATTTTTTAGGCTCTTTGGTACCAAACGGGCTGTTATTTGAGAATAGTGATAACGATCATGGTCCAAAACGAAATCAGTCACAAAATCTGCATAAAGTTGAATTTTTTGAAAATCATCATTTCTATGGGCACTAATTTCAGACTTGGGTTCGATCATAAAATAGCCCTTTTTTCAGGCTCTATGGTACCAAACGGGCTGAAATTTAAAACAAGTGATAATTATCATGGTTTGAAACGAAATCAATTACAAAATCTGCATAAAGTTGAATTTTTGGAAAATTCATCATTTCTCGGAGCACTAATTTCAGACTTGGGTTCGAACAAAAAATTACATTTTTTCGTGATCTATTGTGCCAAAGGGGCTAAATTTTAGAAATAATGATGAAAACCATGGTCCAAAACGAAATCAGTCACAAAATCTGCATAAAGTTGAATTTTTGGAAAATCATCATTTCTATGGGCACTTATTTCAGACTTGGGTTCGATCATAAAATAGCCTTTTTTCAGGCTCTATGGTACCAAACGGGCTGAATTTTTAAAATAATGATGAAAACCTTAGTCCAAAACGAAATCAGTCACAAAATCTGCATCAAGTTGAATTTTTGGAAAATCATCATTTCTATGGGCACTTATTTCAGACTTGGGTTCGATTATAAAATAGCCTTTTTTCAGGTTCTATGGTACCAAACGGGCTGAAATTTAAAACAAGTGATAAATATCATGGTCTGAACCGAAATCAATTATAAAATCTGCATAAAGTTGAATTTTTGGATAAATCATCATTTCTGTGGGCACTAATTTCAGACTTGGGTTCGAAGAAAAAATGCCATTTTTTTAGGCTCTATGGTACCAAACGGGCTGAAATTTGAGAATAGTGATGAGAACCACTGTCCAAAACGAAATCCGTCACAAAATCTGCATAAAGTTGACTTTTTGGAAAAATCATGTTTCTATGGGCACTAATTTCAGACTTGGGTTCGAACATAAAATGGCTTTTTTTCGTGATCTTTTGTACCGAACGGGCTGAAATTTAAAACAAGTGATAAGTATCATGGTCTGAACCGAAATCAATTACAAAATCTGCATAAAGTTGAATTTTTGGAAAAATCATCATTTCTATGGGCACTTATTTCAGACTTGGGTTCGATCATAAAATAGCCTTTTTTCAGGTTTTATGGTACCAAACGGGCTGAAATTTAAAACAAGTGATAAATATCATGGTCTGAACCGAAATCAATTACAAAATCTGCATAAAGTTGAATTTTTGGATAAATCATCATTTCTGTGGGCACTAATTTCAGACTTGGGTTCGAAGAAAAAATGCCATTTTTTTAGGCTCTATGGTACCAAACGGGCTGAAATTTGAGAATAGTGATGAGAACCACTGTCCAAAACGAAATCCGTCACAAAATCTGCATAAAGTTGACTTTTTGGAAAAATCATGTTTCTATGGGCACTAATTTCAGACTTGGGTTCGATCATAAAAAAGCCTTTTTTCAGGCTCTATGGTACCAAACGGGCTGAATTTTTAAAATAATGATGAAAACCTTAGTCCAAAACGAAATCAGTCACAAAATCTGCATAAAGTTGAATTTTTGGAAAAATCATTATTTCTATGAGCACTAATTTTTAGACTTGGGTTCGAACAAACAAAGCCATTTTTTCACTCTTAATGGTACCAAACCGACTGAAATTTAAAACAAGTGATAAGTATCATGGTCTGAACCGAAATCAATTACAAAATCTGCATAAAGTTGAATTTTTGGAAAAATCATCATTTCTATGGGCACTAATTTAAGACATGGGTTCGAACAAAAAATTACATTTTTTCGTGATCTATTATGCCAAAGGGGCTAAATTTTAGAAATAATGATGAAAACCATGGTCCAAAACGAAATCAGTCACAAAATCTGCATACAGTTGAATTTTTGGAAAAATCGTCATTTCTATGGGCTCTAATTTAAGACTTGTGTTCGAACAAAAAATGCCATTTTTTTATGCTCTATTTTACCAAACGGGCTGAAATTTAAAACAAGTGATAAGTATCATGGTCTGAACCGAAATCAATTACAAAATCTGCATAAAGTTGAATTTTTGGATAAATCATCATTTCTGTGGGCACTAATTTCAGACTTGGATTCGAAGAAAAAATGCCATTTTTTTAGGCTCTATGGAACCAAACGGGCGGAAATTAAAGAATAGTGATGAGAACCACTGTCCAAAATGAAATCCGTCACAAAATCTGCATAAAGTTGACTTTTTGGAAAAATCATGTTTCTATGGGCACTAATTTCAGACTTGGGTTCGATCATAAAAAAGCCTTTTTTCAGGCTCTATGGTACCAAACGGGCTGAATTTTTAAAATAATGATGAAAACCTTAGTCCAAAACGAAATCAGTCACAAAATCTGCATAAAGTTGAATTTTTGGAAAAATCATTATTTCTATGAGCACTAATTTTTAGACTTGGGTTCGAACAAACAAAGCCATTTTTTCACTCTTAATGGTACCAAACCGACTGAAATTTAAAACAAGTGATAAGTATCATGGTCTGAACCGAAATCAATTACAAAATCTGCATAAAGTTGTTTTTTTGGAAAATTCATCATTTCTAGGAGCACTAATTTCAGACTTGGGTTCGAACAAAAAATTACATTTTTTCGTGATCTATTGTACCGAACGGGTTGAATTATTAAAATAATGAATAAAACCATACTACGAAAACGAAATCAGCCACAAAATCTGCATAATGTTGAACTTTGGAAAAATCATCATTTCTATGGGCACTAATTTAAGACTTGTGTTCGAACAAAAAATGCCATTTTTTTATGCTCTATTTTACCAAACGGGCTGAAATTTAAAACAAGTGATAAGTATCATGGTCTGAACCGAAATCAATTACAAAATCTGCATAAAGTTGAATTTTTGGAAAAATCATCATTTCTGTGGGCACGTATTTCAGACTTGGGTTCGAACCAAAAAAAGCCATTTTTTTAGGCTCTTTGGTACCAAACGGGCTGTAATTTGAGAATAATGATAACGATCATGGTCCAAAACGAAATCAGTCACAAAATCTGCATAAAGTTGAATTTTTTGAAAATCATCATTTCTATGGGCACTAATTTCAGACTTGGGTTCGATCATAAAAAAGCCTTTTTTCAGGCTCTATTGTACCAAACGGGCTGAATTTTTAAAATAATGATGAAAACCTTAGTCCAAAACGAAATCAGTCACAAAATCTGCATAAAGTTGAATTTTTGGAAAAATCATTATTTCTATGAGCACTAATTTTTAGACTTGGGTTCGAACAAACAAAGCCATTTTTTCACTCTTAATGGTACCAAACCGACTGAAATTTAAAACAAGTGATAAGTATCATGGTCTGAACCGAAATCAATTACAAAATCTGCATAAAGTTGAATTTTTGGAAAAATCATTATTTCTATGAGCACTAATTTTTAGACTTGGGTTCGAACAAACAAAGCCATTTTTTCACTTTTAATGGTACCAAACCGACTGAAATTTAAAACAAGTGATAAGTATCATGGTTTGAAACGAAATCAATTACAAAATCTGAATAAAGTTGAATTTTCGGAAAATTCATCATTTCTAGGAGCACTAATTTAAGACTTGGGTTCGAACAAAAAATAGCCTTTTTTCAGGCTCTATGGTACCAAACGGGCTGAAATTTGAAATAGTGATAAGAACCATTGTCCAAAACGAAATCCGTCACAAAATCTCCATAAAGTTGAATTTTTGGAAAAATCGTCATTTCTATGGGCTCTAATTTAAGACTTGTGTTCGAACAAAAAATGCCATTTTTTTATGCTCTATTTTACCAAACGGGCTGAAATTTAAAACAAGTGATAAGTATCATGGTCTGAACCGAAATCAATTACAAAATTTGCATAAAGTTGAATTTTTGGAAAAATTATCATTTCTGTGGGCACTAATTTCAGACTTGGGTTCGAACCAAAAAAGCCATTTTTTTAGGCTCTTTGGTACCAAACGGGCTGTTATTTGAGAATAGTGATAACGATCATGGTCCAAAACGAAATCAGTCACAAAATCTGCATAAAGTTGAATTTTTTGAAAATCATCATTTCTATGGGCACTAATTTCAGACTTGGGTTCGATCATAAAATAGCCTTTTTTTCAGGCTCTATGGTACCAAACGGGCTGAAATTTAAAACAAGTGATAAGTATCATGGTTTGAAACGAAATCAATTACAAAATCTGCATAAAGTTGAATTTTTGGAAAATTCATCATTTCTCGGAGCACTAATTTCAGACTTGGGTTCGAACAAAAAATTACATTTTTTCGTGATCTATTGTGCCAAAGGGGCTAAATTTTAGAAATAATGATGAAAACCATGGTCCAAAACGAAATCAGTCACAAAATCTGCATAAAGTTGAATTTTTGGAAAATCATCATTTCTATGGGCACTTATTTCAGACTTGGGTTCGATCATAAAATAGCCTTTTTTCAGGCTCTATGGTACCAAACGGGCTGAATTTTTAAAATAATGATGAAAACCTTAGTCCAAAACGAAATCAGTCACAAAATCTGCATCAAGTTGAATTTTTGGAAAATCATCATTTCTATGGGCACTTATTTCAGACTTGGGTTCGATCATAAAATAGCCTTTTTTCAGGTTTTATGGTACCAAACGGGCTGAAATTTAAAACAAATAAATCATGTTTCTATGGGCACTAATTTCAGACTTGGGTTCGATCATAAAAAAGCCTTTTTTCAGGCTCTATGGTACCAAACGGGCTGAATTTTTAAAATAATGATGAAAACCTTAGTCCAAAACGAAATCAGTCACAAAATCTGCATAAAGTTGAATTTTTGGAAAAATCATTATTTCTATGAGCACTAATTTTTAGACTTGGGTTCGAACAAACAAAGCCATTTTTTCACTCTTAATGGTACCAAACCGACTGAAATTTAAAACAAGTGATAAGTATCATGGTCTGAACCGAAATCAATTACAAAATCTGCATAAAGTTGTTTTTTTGGAAAATTCATCATTTCTAGGAGCACTAATTTCAGACTTGGGTTCGAACAAAAAATTACATTTGTTCGTGATCTATTGTACCGAACGGGTTGAATTATTAAAATAATGAATAAAACCATACTACGAAAACGAAATCAGCCACAAAATCTGCATAATGTTGAACTTTGGAAAAATCATCATTTCTATGGGCACTAATTTAAGACTTGTGTTCGAACAAAAAATGCCATTTTTTTATGCTCTATTTTACCAAACGGGCTGAAATTTAAAACAAGTGATAAGTATCATGGTCTGAACCGAAATCAATTACAAAATCTGCATAAAGTTGAATTTTTGGAAAAATCATCATTTCTGTGGGCACGTATTTCAGACTTGGGTTCGAACCAAAAAAAGCCATTTTTTTAGGCTCTTTGGTACCAAACGGGCTGTAATTTGAGAATAATGATAACGATCATGGTCCAAAACGAAATCAGTCACAAAATCTGCATAAAGTTGAATTTTTTGAAAATCATCATTTCTATGGGCACTAATTTCAGACTTGGGTTCGATCATAAAAAAGCCTTTTTTCAGGCTCTATGGTACCAAACGGGCTGAATTTTTAAAATAATGATGAAAACCTTAGTCCAAAACGAAATCAGTCACAAAATCTGCATAAAGTTGAATTTTTGGAAAAATCATCATTTCTATGGGCACTAATTTCAGACTTGGGTTCGATCATAAAATAGCCTTTTTTTCAGGCTCTATGGTACCAAACGGGCTGAAATTTAAAACAAGTGATAAGTATCATGGTTTGAAACGAAATCAATTACAAAATCTGCATAAAGTTGAATTTTTGGAAAATTCATCATTTCTCGGAGCACTAATTTCAGACTTGGGTTCGAACAAAAAATTACATTTTTTCGTGATCTATTGTGCCAAAGGGGCTAAATTTTAGAAATAATGATGAAAACCATGGTCCAAAACGAAATCAGTCACAAAATCTGCATAAAGTTGAATTTTTGGAAAATCATCATTTCTATGGGCACTTATTTCAGACTTGGGTTCGATCATAAAATAGCCTTTTTTCAGGCTCTATGGTACCAAACGGGCTGAATTTTTAAAATAATGATGAAAACCTTAGTCCAAAACGAAATCAGTCACAAAATCTGCATCAAGTTGAATTTTTGGAAAATCATCATTTCTATGGGCACTTATTTCAGACTTGGGTTCGATCATAAAATAGCCTTTTTTCAGGTTTTATGGTACCAAACGGGCTGAAATTTAAAACAAATAAATCATGTTTCTATGGGCACTAATTTCAGACTTGGGTTCGATCATAAAAAAGCCTTTTTTCAGGCTCTATGGTACCAAACGGGCTGAATTTTTAAAATAATGATGAAAACCTTAGTCCAAAACGAAATCAGTCACAAAATCTGCATAAAGTTGAATTTTTGGAAAAATCATTATTTCTATGAGCACTAATTTTTAGACTTGGGTTCGAACAAACAAAGCCATTTTTTCACTCTTAATGGTACCAAACCGACTGAAATTTAAAACAAGTGATAAGTATCATGGTCTGAACCGAAATCAATTACAAAATCTGCATAAAGTTGTTTTTTTGGAAAATTCATCATTTCTAGGAGCACTAATTTCAGACTTGGGTTCGAACAAAAAATTACATTTTTTCGTGATCTATTGTACCGAACGGGTTGAATTATTAAAATAATGAATAAAACCATACTACGAAAACGAAATCAGCCACAAAATCTGCATAATGTTGAACTTTGGAAAAATCATCATTTCTATGGGCACTAATTTAAGACTTGTGTTCGAACAAAAAATGCCATTTTTTTATGCTCTATTTTACCAAACGGGCTGAAATTTAAAACAAGTGATAAGTATCATGGTCTGAACCGAAATCAATTACAAAATCTGCATAAAGTTGAATTTTTGGAAAAATCATCATTTCTGTGGGCACGTATTTCAGACTTGGGTTCGAACCAAAAAAAGCCATTTTTTTAGGCTCTTTGGTACCAAACGGGCTGTAATTTGAGAATAATGATAACGATCATGGTCCAAAACGAAATCAGTCACAAAATCTGCATAAAGTTGAATTTTTTGAAAATCATCATTTCTATGGGCACTAATTTCAGACTTGGGTTCGATCATAAAAAAGCCTTTTTTCAGGCTCTATGGTACCAAACGGGCTGAATTTTTAAAATAATGATGAAAACCTTAGTCCAAAACGAAATCAGTCACAAAATCTGCATAAAGTTGAATTTTTGGAAAAATCATTATTTCTATGAGCACTAATTTTTAGACTTGGGTTCGAACAAACAAAGCCATTTTTTCACTCTTAATGGTACCAAACCGACTGAAATTTAAAACAAGTGATAAGTATCATGGTCTGAACCGAAATCAATTACAAAATCTGCATAAAGTTGAATTTTTGGAAAAATCATTATTTCTATGAGCACTAATTTTTAGACTTGGGTTCGAACAAACAAAGCCATTTTTTCACTTTTAATGGTACCAAACCGACTGAAATTTAAAACAAGTGATAAGTATCATGGTTTGAAACGAAATCAATTACAAAATCTGAATAAAGTTGAATTTTCGGAAAATTCATCATTTCTAGGAGCACTAATTTCAGACTTGGGTTCGAACAAAAAATAGCCTTTTTTCAGGCTCTATGGTACCAAACGGGCTGAAATTTGAGAATAGTGATAAGAACCATTGTCCAAAACGAAATCCGTCACAAAATCTCCATAAAGTTGAATTTTTGGAAAAATCGTCATTTCTATGGGCTCTAATTTAAGACTTGTGTTCGAACAAAAAATGCCATTTTTTTATGCTCTATTTTACCAAACGGGCTGAAATTTTAAACAAGTGATAAGTGTCATGGTCTGAACCTTAATCAATTACAAAATTTGCATAAAGTTGAATTTTTGGAAAAATTATCATTTCTGTTGGCACTAATTTCAGACTTGGGTTCGAACCAAAAAAGCCATTTTTTTAGGCTCTTTGGTACCAAACGGGCTGTTATTTGAGAATAGTGATAACGATCATGGTCCAAAACGAAATCAGTCACAAAATCTGCATAAAGTTGAATTTTTTGAAAATCATCATTTCTATGGGCACTAATTTCAGACTTGGGTTCGATCATAAAATAGCCTTTTTTTCAGGCTCTATGGTACCAAACGGGCTGAAATTTAAAACAAGTGATAAGTATCATGGTTTGAAACGAAATCAATTACAAAATCTGCATAAAGTTGAATTTTTGGAAAATTCATCATTTCTCGGAGCACTAATTTCAGACTTGGGTTCGAACAAAAAATTACATTTTTTCGTGATCTATTGTGCCAAAGGGGCTAAATTTTAGAAATAATGATGAAAACCATGGTCCAAAACGAAATCAGTCACAAAATCTGCATAAAGTTGAATTTTTGGAAAATCATCATTTCTATGGGCACTTATTTCAGACTTGGGTTCGATCATAAAATAGCCTTTTTTCAGGCTCTATGGTACCAAACGGGCTGAATTTTTAAAATAATGATGAAAACCTTAGTCCAAAACGAAATCAGTCACAAAATCTGCATCAAGTTGAATTTTTGGAAAATCATCATTTCTATGGGCACTTATTTCAGACTTGGGTTCGATCATAAAATAGCCTTTTTTCAGGTTTTATGGTACCAAACGGGCTGAAATTTAAAACAAGTGATAAATATCATGGTCTGAACCGAAATCAATTACAAAATCTGCATAAAGTTGAATTTTTGGATAAATCATCATTTCTGTGGGCACTAATTTCAGACTTGGATTCGAAGAAAAAATGCCATTTTTTTAGGCTCTATGGAACCAAACGGGCGGAAATTTGAGAATAGTGATGAGAACCACTGTCCAAAATGAAATCCGTCACAAAATCTGCATAAAGTTGACTTTTTGGAAAAATCATGTTTCTATGGGCACTAATTTCAGACTTGGGATCATAAAAAAGCCTTTTTTCAGGCTCTATGGTACCAAACGGGCTGAATTTTTAAAATAATGATGAAAACCTTAGTCCAAAACGAAATCAGTCACAAAATCTGCATAATGTTGAACTTTGGAAAAATCATCATTTCTATGGGCACTAATTTAAGACTTGTGTTCGAACAAAAAATGCCATTTTTTTATGCTCTATTTTACCAAACCGACTGAAATTTAAAACAAGTGATAAGTATCATGGTCTGAACCGAAATCAATTACAAAATCTGCATAAAGTTGTTTTTTTGGAAAAATTATCATTTCTGTGGGCACTAATTTCAGACTTGGGTTCGAACCAAAAAAGCCATTTTTTTAGGCTCTTTGGTACCAAACGGGCTGTTATTTGAGAATAGTGATAACGATCATGGTCCAAAACGAAATCAGTCACAAAATCTGCATAAAGTTGAATTTTTTGAAAATCATCATTTCTATGGGCACTAATTTCAGACTTGGGTTCGATCATAAAATAGCCTTTTTTTCAGGCTCTATGGTACCAAACGGGCTGAAATTTAAAACAAGTGATAAGTATCATGGTTTGAAACGAAATCAATTACAAAATCTGCATAAAGTTGAATTTTTGGAAAATTCATCATTTCTCGGAGCACTAATTTCAGACTTGGGTTCGAACAAAAAATTACATTTTTTCGTGATCTATTGTGCCAAAGGGGCTAAATTTTAGAAATAATGATGAAAACCATGGTCCAAAACGAAATCAGTCACAAAATCTGCATAAAGTTGAATTTTTGGAAAATCATCATTTCTATGGGCACTTATTTCAGACTTGGGTTCGATCATAAAATAGCCTTTTTTCAGGCTCTATGGTACCAAACGGGCTGAATTTTTAAAATAATGATGAAAACCTTAGTCCAAAACGAAATCAGTCACAAAATCTGCATCAAGTTGAATTTTTGGAAAATCATCATTTCTATGGGCACTTATTTCAGACTTGGGTTCGATCATAAAATAGCCTTTTTTCAGGTTTTATGGTACCAAACGGGCTGAAATTTAAAACAAGTGATAAATATCATGGTCTGAACCGAAATCAATTACAAAATCTGCATAAAGTTGAATTTTTGGATAAATCATCATTTCTGTGGGCACTAATTTCAGACTTGGATTCGAAGAAAAAATGCCATTTTTTTAGGCTCTATGGAACCAAACGGGCGGAAATTTGAGAATAGTGATGAGAACCACTGTCCAAAATGAAATCCGTCACAAAATCTGCATAAAGTTGACTTTTTGGAAAAATCATGTTTCTATGGGCACTAATTTCAGACTTGGGATCATAAAAAAGCCTTTTTTCAGGCTCTATGGTACCAAACGGGCTGAATTTTTAAAATAATGATGAAAACCTTAGTCCAAAACGAAATCAGTCACAAAATCTGCATAAAGTTGAATTTTTGGAAAAATCATTATTTCTATGAGCACTAATTTTTAGACTTGGGTTCGAACAAACAAAGCCATTTTTTCACTCTTAGTGGTACCAAACCGACTGAAATTTAAAACAAGTGATAAGTATCATGGTCTGAACCGAAATCAATTACAAAATCTGCATAAAGTTGTTTTTTTGGAAAATTCATCATTTCTAGGAGCACTAATTTCAGACTTGGGTTCGAACAAAAAATTACATTTTTTCGTGATCTATTGTACCGAACGGGTTGAATTATTAAAATAATGAATAAAACCATACTACGAAAACGAAATCAGCCACAAAATCTGCATAATGTTGAACTTTGGAAAAATCATCATTTCTATGGGCACTAATTTAAGACTTGTGTTCGAACAAAAAATGCCATTTTTTTATGCTCTATTTTACCAAACCGACTGAAATTTAAAACAAGTGATAAGTATCATGGTCTGAACCGAAATCAATTACAAAATCTGCATAAAGTTGTTTTTTTGGAAAAATTATCATTTCTGTGGGCACTAATTTCAGACTTGGGTTCGAACCAAAAAAGCCATTTTTTTAGGCTCTTTGGTACCAAACGGGCTGTTATTTGAGAATAGTGATAACGATCATGGTCCAAAACGAAATCAGTCACAAAATCTGCATAAAGTTGAATTTTTTGAAAATCATCATTTCTATGGGCACTAATTTCAGACTTGGGTTCGATCATAAAATAGCCTTTTTTTCAGGCTCTATGGTACCAAACGGGCTGAAATTTAAAACAAGTGATAAGTATCATGGTTTGAAACGAAATCAATTACAAAATCTGCATAAAGTTGAATTTTTGGAAAATTCATCATTTCTCGGAGCACTAATTTCAGACTTGGGTTCGAACAAAAAATTACATTTTTTCGTGATCTATTGTGCCAAAGGGGCTAAATTTTAGAAATAATGATGAAAACCATGGTCCAAAAGGAAATCAGTCACAAAATCTGCATAACGTTGAATTTTTGGAAAATCATCATTTCTATGGGCACTTATTTCAGACTTGGGTTCGATCATAAAATAGCCTTTTTTCAGGCTCTATGGTACCAAACGGGCTGAATTTTTAAAATAATGATGAAAACCTTAGTCCAAAACGAAATCAGTCACAAAATCTGCATCAAGTTGAATTTTTGGAAAATCATCATTTCTATGGGCACTTATTTCAGACTTGGGTTCGATCATAAAATAGCCTTTTTTCAGGTTTTATGGTACCAAACGGGCTGAAATTTAAAACAAGTGATAAATATCATGTTCTGAACCGAAATCAATTACAAAATCTGCATAAAGTTGAATTTTTGGATAAATCATCATTTCTGTGGGCACTAATTTCAGACTTGGGTTCGAAGAAAAAATGCCATTTTTTTAGGCTCTATGGTACCAAACGGGCTGAAATTTGAGAATAGTGATGAGAACCACTGTCCAAAACGAAATCCGTCACAAAATCTGCATAAAGTTGACTTTTTGGAAAAATCATGTTTCTATGGGCACTAATTTCAGACTTGGGTTCGAACATAAAATGGCTTTTTTTCGTGATATTTTGTACCGAACGGGCTGAAATTTAAAACAAGTGATAAGTATCATGGTCTGAACCGAAATCAATTACAAAATCTGCATAAAGTTGAATTTTTGGAAAAATCATCATTTCTATGGGCACTAATTTAAGACATGGGTTCGAACAAAAAATTACATTTTTTCGTGATCTATTATGCCAAAGGGGCTAAATTTTAGAAATAATGATGAAAACCATGGTCCAAAACGAAATCAGTCACAAAATCTGCATACAGTTGAATTTTTGGAAAAATCGTCATTTCTATGGGCTCTAATTTAAGACTTGTGTTCGAACAAAAAATGCCATTTTTTTATGCTCTATTTTACCAAACGGGCTGAAATTTAAAACAAGTGATAAGTATCATGGTCTGAACCGAAATCAATTACAAAATCTGCATAAAGTTGAATTTTTGGATAAATCATCATTTCTGTGGGCACTAATTTCAGACTTGGATTCGAAGAAAAAATGCCATTTTTTTAGGCTCTATGGAACCAAACGGGCGGAAATTTGAGAATAGTGATGAGAACCACTGTCCAAAATGAAATCCGTCACAAAATCTGCATAAAGTTGACTTTTTGGAAAAATCATGTTTCTATGGGCACTAATTTCAGACTTGGGTTCGATCATAAAAAAGCCTTTTTTCAGGCTCTATGGTACCAAACGGGCTGAATTTTTAAAATAATGATGAAAACCTTAGTCCAAAACGAAATCAGTCACAAAATCTGCATAAAGTTGAATTTTTGGAAAAATCATTATTTCTATGAGCACTAATTTTTAGACTTGGGTTCGAACAAACAAAGCCATTTTTTCACTCTTAATGGTACCAAACCGACTGAAATTTAAAACAAGTGATAAGTATCATGGTCTGAACCGAAATCAATTACAAAATCTGCATAAAGTTGTTTTTTTGGAAAATTCATCATTTCTAGGAGCACTAATTTCAGACTTGGGTTCGAACAAAAAATTACATTTTTTCGTGATCTATTGTACCGAACGGGTTGAATTATTAAAATAATGAATAAAACCATACTACGAAAACGAAATCAGCCACAAAATCTGCATAATGTTGAACTTTGGAAAAATCATCATTTCTATGGGCACTAATTTAAGACTTGTGTTCGAACAAAAAATGCCATTTTTTTATGCTCTATTTTACCAATTGGGCTGAAATTTAAAACAAGTGATAAGTATCATGGTCTGAACCGAAATCAATTACAAAATCTGCATAAAGTTGAATTTTTGGAAAAATCATCATTTCTGTGGGCACGTATTTCAGACTTGGGTTCGAACCAAAAAAAGCCATTTTTTTAGGCTCTTTGGTACCAAACGGGCTGTAATTTGAGAATAATGATAACGATCATGGTCCAAAACGAAATCAGTCACAAAATCTGCATAAAGTTGAATTTTTTGAAAATCATATTTCTATGGGCACTAATTTCAGACTTGGGTTCGATCATAAAAAAGCCTTTTTTCAGGCTCTATGGTACCAAACGGGCTGAATTTTTAAAATAATGATGAAAACCTTAGTCCAAAACGAAATCAGTCACAAAATCTGCATAAAGTTGAATTTTTGGAAAAATCATTATTTCTATGAGCACTAATTTTTAGACTTGGGTTCGAACAAACAAAGCCATTTTTTCACTCTTAATGGTACCAAACCGACTGAAATTTAAAACAAGTGATAAGTATCATGGTCTGAACCGAAATCAATTACAAAATCTGCATAAAGTTGAATTTTTGGAAAAATCATTATTTCTATGAGCACTAATTTTTAGACTTGGGTTCGAACAAACAAAGCCATTTTTTCACTTTTAATGGTACCAAACCGACTGAAATTTAAAACAAGTGATAAGTATCATGGTTTGAAACGAAATCAATTACAAAATCTGAATAAAGTTGAATTTTCGGAAAATTCATCATTTCTAGGAGCACTAATTTCAGACTTGGGTTCGAACAAAAAATAGCCTTTTTTCAGGCTCTATGGTACCAAACGGGCTGAAATTTGAGAATAGTGATAAGAACCATTGTCCAAAACGAAATCCGTCACAAAATCTCCATAAAGTTGAATTTTTGGAAAAATCGTCATTTCTATGGGCTCTAATTTAAGACTTGTGTTCGAACAAAAAATGCCATTTTTTTATGCTCTATTTTACCAAACGGGCTGAAATTTAAAACAAGTGATAAGTATCATGGTCTGAACCGAAATCAATTACAAAATTTGCATAAAGTTGAATTTTTGGAAAAATTATCATTTCTGTGGGCACTAATTTCAGACATGGGTTCGAACCAAAAAAGCCATTTTTTAGGCTCTTTGGTACCAAACGGGCTGTTATTTGAGAATAGTGATAACGATCATGGTCCAAAACGAAATCAGTCACAAAATCTGCATAAAGTTGAATTTTTTGAAAATCATCATTTCTATGGGCACTAATTTCAGACTTGGGTTCGATCATAAAATAGCCCTTTTTTCAGGCTCTATGGTACCAAACGGGCTGAAATTTAAAACAAGTGATAATTATCATGGTTTGAAACGAAATCAATTACAAAATCTGCATAAAGTTGAATTTTTGGAAAATTCATCATTTCTCGGAGCACTAATTTCAGACTTGGGTTCGAACAAAAAATTACATTTTTTCGTGATCTATTGTGCCAAAGGGGCTAAATTTTAGAAATAATGATGAAAACCATGGTCCAAAACGAAATCAGTCACAAAATCTGCATAAAGTTGAATTTTTGGAAAATCATCATTTCTATGGGCACTTATTTCAGACTTGGGTTCGATCATAAAATAGCCTTTTTTCAGGCTCTATGGTACCAAACGGGCTGAATTTTTAAAATAATGATGAAAACCTTAGTCCAAAACGAAATCAGTCACAAAATCTGCATCAAGTTGAATTTTTGGAAAATCATCATTTCTATGGGCACTTATTTCAGACTTGGGTTCGATTATAAAATAGCCTTTTTTCAGGTTCTATGGTACCAAACGGGCTGAAATTTAAAAAAAGTGATAAATATCATGGTCTGAACCGAAATCAATTATAAAATCTGCATAAAGTTGAATTTTTGGATAAATCATCATTTCTGTGGGCACTAATTTCAGACTTGGATTCGAAGAAAAAATGCCATTTTTTTAGGCTCTATGGAACCAAACGGGCGGAAATTTGAGAATAGTGATGAGAACCACTGTCCAAAATGAAATCCGTCACAAAATCTGCATAAAGTTGACTTTTTGGAAAAATCATGTTTCTATGGGCACTAATTTCAGACTTGGGTTCGATCATAAAAAAGCCTTTTTTCAGGCTCTATGGTACCAAACGGGCTGAATTTTTAAAATAATGATGAAAACCTTAGTCCAAAACGAAATCAGTCACAAAATCTGCATAAAGTTGAATTTTTGGAAAAATCATTATTTCTATGAGCACTAATTTTTAGACTTGGGTTCGAACAAACAAAGCCATTTTTTCACTCTTAATGGTACCAAACCGACTGAAATTTAAAACAAGTTATAAGTATCATGGTCTGAACCGAAATCAATTACAAAATCTGCATAAAGTTGAATTTTTGGAAAATTCATCATTTCTAGGAGCACTAATTTCAGACTTGGGTTCGAACAAAAAATTACATTTTTTCGTGATCTATTGTACCGAACGGGTTGAATTATTAAAATAATGAATAAAACCATACTACGAAAACGAAATCAGCCACAAAATCTGCATAATGTTGAACTTTGGAAAAATCATCATTTCTATGGGCACTAATTTAAGACTTGTGTTCGAACAAAAAATGCCATTTTTTTATGCTCTTTTTTACCAAACGGGCTGAAATTTAAAACAAGTGATAAGTATCATGGTCTGAACCGAAATCAATTACAAAATCTGCATAAAGTTGAATTTTTGGAAAAATCATCATTTCTGTGGGCACGTATTTCAGACTTGGGTTCGAACCAAAAAAAGCCATTTTTTATGCTCTTTGGTACCAAACGGGCTGTAATTTGAGAATAATGATAACGATCATGGTCCAAAACGAAATCAGTCACAAAATCTGCATAAAGTTGAATTTTTTGAAAATCATCATTTCTATGGGCACTAATTTCAGACTTGGGTTCGATCATAAAAAAGCCTTTTTTCAGGCTCTATGGTACCAAACGGGCTGAATTTTTAAAATAATGATGAAAACCTTAGTCCAAAACGAAATCAGTCACAAAATCTGCATAAAGTTGAATTTTTGGAAAAATCATTATTTCTATGAGCACTAATTTTTAGACTTGGGTTCGAACAAACAAAGCCATTTTTTCACTCTTAATGGTACCAAACCGACTGAAATTTAAAACAAGTGATAAGTATCATGGTCTGAACCGAAATCAATTACAAAATCTGCATAAAGTTGAATTTTTGGAAAAATCATTATTTCTATGAGCACTAATTTTTAGACTTGGGTTCGAACAAACAAAGCCATTTTTTCACTTTTAATGGTACCAAACCGACTGAAATTTAAAACAAGTGATAAGTATCATGGTTTGAAACGAAATCAATTACAAAATCTGAATAAAGTTGAATTTTCGGAAAATTCATCATTTCTAGGAGCACTAATTTCAGACTTGGGTTCGAACAAAAAATAGCCTTTTTTCAGGCTCTATGGTACCAAACGGGCTGAAATTTGAGAATAGTGATAAGAACCATTGTCCAAAACGAAATCCGTCACAAAATCTCCATAAAGTTGAATTTTTGGAAAAATCGTCATTTCTATGGGCTCTAATTTAAGACTTGTGTTCGAACAAAAAATGCCATTTTTTTATGCTCTATTTTACCAAACGGGCTGAAATTTAAAACAAGTGATAAGTATCATGGTCTGAACCGAAATCATTTACAAAATTTGCATAAAGTTGAATTTTTGGAAAAATTATCATTTCTGTGGGCACTAATTTCAGACTTGGGTTCGAACCAAAAAAGCCATTTTTTTAGGCTCTTTGGTACCAAACGGGCTGTTATTTGAGAATAGTGATAACGATCATGGTCCAAAACGAAATCAGTCACAAAATCTGCATAAAGTTGAATTTTTTGAAAATCATTATTTCTATGGGCACTAATTTCAGACTTGGGTTCGATCATAAAATAGCCCTTTTTTCAGGCTCTATGGTACCAAACGGGCTGAAATTTAAAACAAGTGATAATTATCATGGTTTGAAAAGAAATCAATTACAAAATCTGCATAAAGTTGAATTTTTGGAAAATTCATCATTTCTCGGAGCACTAATTTCAGACTTGGGTTCGAACAAAAAATTACATTTTTTCGTGATCTATTGTGCCAAAGGGGCTAAATTTTAGAAATAATGATGAAAACCATGGTCCAAAACGAAATCAGTCACAAAATCTGCATAAAGTTGAATTTTTGGAAAATCATCATTTCTATGGGCACTTATTTCAGACTTGGGTTCGATCATAAAATAGCCTTTTTTCAGGCTCTATGGTACCAAACGGGCTGAATTTTTAAAATAATGATGAAAACCTTAGTCCAAAACGAAATCAGTCACAAAATCTGCATCAAGTTGAATTTTTGGAAAATCATCATTTCTATGGGCACTTATTTCAGACTTGGGTTCGATTATAAAATAGCCTTTTTTCAGGTTCTATGGTACCAAACGGGCTGAAATTTAAAACAAGTGATAAATATCATGGTCTGAACCGAAATCAATTATAAAATCTGCATAAAGTTGAATTTTTGGATAAATCATCATTTCTGTGGGCACTAATTTCAGACTTGGGTTCGAAGAAAAAATGCCATTTTTTTAGGCTCTATGGTACCAAACGGGCTGAAATTTGAGAATAGTGATGAGAACCACTGTCCAAAACGAAATCCGTCACAAAATCTGCATAAAGTTGACTTTTTGGAAAAATCATGTTTCTATGGGTACTAATTTCAGACTTGGGTTCGAACATAAAATGGCTTTTTTTCGTGATCTTTTGTACCGAACGGGCTGAAATTTAAAACAAGTGATAAGTATCATGGTCTGAACCGAAATCAATTACAAAATCTGCATAAAGTTGAATTTTTGGAAAAATCATCATTTCTATGGGCACTTATTTCAGACTTGGGTTCGATCATAAAATAGCCTTTTTTCAGGCTCTATGGTACCAAACGGGCTGAATTTTTAAAATAATGATGAAAACCTTAGTCCAAAACGAAATCAGTCACAAAATCTGCATCAAGTTGAATTTTTGGAAAATCATCATTTCTATGGGCACTTATTTCAGACTTGGGTTCGATTATAAAATAGCCTTTTTTCAGGTTCTATGGTACCAAACGGGCTGAAATTTAAAACAAGTGATAAATATCATGGTCTGAACCGAAATCAATTATAAAATCTGCATAAAGTTGAATTTTTGGATAAATCATCATTTCTGTGGGCACTAATTTCAGACTTGGGTTCGAAGAAAAAATGCCATTTTTTTAGGCTCTATGGTACCAAACGGGCTGAAATTTGAGAATAGTGATGAGAACCACTGTCCAAAACGAAATCCGTCACAAAATCTGCATAAAGTTGACTTTTTGGAAAAATCATGTTTCTATGGGCACTAATTTCAGACTTGGGTTCGAACATAAAATGGCTTTTTTTCGTGATCTTTTGTACCGAACGGGCTGAAATTTAAAACAAGTGATAAGTATCATGGTCAGAACCGAAATCAATTACAAAATCTGCATAAAGTTGAATTTTTGGAAAAATCATCATTTCTATGGGCACTAATTTAAGACATGGGTTCGAACAAAAAATTACATTTTTTCGTGATCTATTATGCCAAAGGGGCTAAATTTTAGAAATAATGATGAAAACCATGGTCCAAAACGAAATCAGTCACAAAATCTGCATACAGTTGAATTTTTGGAAAAATCGTCATTTCTATGGGCTCTAATTTAAGACTTGGATTCGAAGAAAAAATGCCATTTTTTTAGGCTCTATGGAACCAAACGGGCGGAAATTTGAGAATAGTGATGAGAACCACTGTCCAAAATGAAATCCGTCACAAAATCTGCATAAAGTTGACTTTTTGGAAAAATCATATTTCTATGGGCACTAATTTCAGACTTGGGTTCGATCATAAAAAAGCCTTTTTTCAGGCTCTATGGTACCAAACGGGCTGAATTTTTAAAATAATGATGAAAACCTTAGTCCAAAACGAAATCAGTCACAAAATCTGCATAAAGTTGAATTTTTGGAAAAATCATTATTTCTATGAGCACTAATTTTTAGACTTGGGTTCGAACAAACAATGCCATTTTTTCACTCTTAATGGTACCAAACCGACTGAAATTTAAAACAAGTGATAAGTATCATGGTCTGAACCGAAATCAATTACAAAATCTGCATAAAGTTGTTTTTTTGGAAAATTCATCATTTCTAGGAGCACTAATTTCAGACTTGGGTTCGAACAAAAAATTACATTTTTTCGTGATCTATTGTACCGAACGGGTTGAATTATTAAAATAATGAATAAAACCATACTACGAAAACGAAATCAGCCACAAAATCTGCATAATGTTGAACTTTGGAAAAATCATCATTTCTATGGGCACTAATTTAAGACTTGTGTTCGAACAAAAAATGCCATTTTTTTATGCTCTTTTTTACCAAACGGGCTGAAATTTAAAACAAGTGATAAGTATCATGGTCTGAACCGAAATCAATTACAAAATCTGCATAAAGTTGAATTTTTGGAAAAATCATCATTTCTGTGGGCACTAATTTCAGACTTGGGTTCGAACCAAAAAAAGCCATTTTTTTAGGCTCTTTGGTACCAAACGGGCTGTAATTTGAGAATAATGATAACGATCATGGTCCAAAACGAAATCAGGCACAAAATCTGCATAAAGTTGAATTTTTTGAAAATCATCATTTCTATGGGCACTAATTTCAGACTTGGGTTCGATCATAAAAAAGCCTTTTTTCAGGCTCTATGGTACCAAACGGGCTGAATTTTTAAAATAATGATGAAAACCTTAGTCCAAAACGAAATCAGTCACAAAATCTGCATAAAGTTGAATTTTTGGAAAAATCATTATTTCTATGAGCACTAATTTTTAGACTTGGGTTCGAACAAACAAAGCCATTTTTTCACTTTTAATGGTACCAAACCGACTGAAATTTAAAACAAGTGATAAGTATCATGGTTTGAAACGAAATCAATTACAAAATCTGAATAAAGTTGAATTTTCGGAAAATTCATCATTTCTAGGAGCACTAATTTCAGACTTGGGTTCGAACAAAAAATAGCCTTTTTTCAGGCTCTATGGTACCAAACGGGCTGAAATTTGAGAATAGTGATGAGAACCATTGTCCAAAACGAATTCCGTCACAAAATCTCCAAAGTTGACTTTTTGGAAAAATCATGTTTCTATGGGCACTAATTTCAGACTTGGGTTCGAACAAAAAATGGCTTTTTTTCGTGATCTTTTGTACCGAACGGGCTGAAATTTAAAACAAGTGATAAGTATCATGGTCTGAACCGAAATCAATTACAAAATCTGCATAAAGTTGAATTTTTGGAAAAATCATCATTTCTATGGGCACTAATTTAAGACATGGGTTCGAACAAAAAATTATATTTTTTCGTGATCTATTATGCCAAAGGGGCTAAATTTTAGAAATAATGATGAAAACCATGGTCCAAAACGAAATCAGTCACAAAATCTGCATACAGTTGAATTTTTGGAAAAATCGTCATTTCTATGGGCTCTAATTTAAGACTTGTGTTCGAACAAAAAATGCCATTTTTTTATGCTCTATTTTACCAAACGGGCTGAAATTTAAAACAAGTGATAAGTATCATGGTCTGAACCGAAATCAATTACAAAATCTGCATAAAGTTGAATTTTTGGATAAATCATCATTTCTGTGGACACTAATTTCAGACTTGGATTCGAAGAAAAAATGCCATTTTTTTAGGCTCTATGGAACCAAACGGGCGGAAATTTGAGAATAGTGATGAGAACCACTGTCCAAAATGAAATCCGTCACAAAATCTGCATAAAGTTGACTTTTTGGAAAAATCATGTTTCTATGGGCACTAATTTCAGACTTGGCTTCGAACAAAAAATGCCATTCTTTGGGCTCTATGGTACCAAACGGGCTGAATTTTTATAAAAGTGATAAGTATCATGGTCTGAACCGAAATTAATTACAAAATCTGCATAAAGTTGAATTTTTGGAAAAATCATCATTTCTATGGGCACTAATTTCAGACTTGGGTTCGAAGAAAAAATGCCATTTTTTTAGGCTCTATGGTACCAAACGGGCTGAAATTTGAGAATAGTTATGAGAACCACTGTCCAAAATGTAATCCGTCACAAAATCTGCATAAAGTTGACTTTTTGGAAAAATCATGTTTCTATGGGCACTAATTTCAGACTTGGCTTCGAACAAAAAATGCCATTCTTTGGGCTCTATGGTACCAAACGGGCTGAATTTTTATAAAAGTGATAAGTATCATGGTCTGAACCGAAATCAATTACAAAATCTGCATAAAGTTGAATTTTTGGAAAAATCATCATTTCTGTGGGCACTAATTTCAGACTTGGGTTCGAACCAAAAAAGCCATTTTTTTAGGCTCTTTGGTACCAAACGGGCTGTAATTTGAGAATAGTGATAACGATCATGGTCCAAAACGAAATCAGTCACAAAATCTGAATAAAGTTGAATTTTTGGAAAATCATCATTTCTATGGGCACTAATTTCAGACTTGGGTTCGAACAAAAAACGCCATTTTTTAAGGCTCTTTGGTACCAAACGGGCTGAAATTTGAGAATTGTCATAAGGATCATAATCCATAACGAAATCAGTCACCAAATCTGCATAAAGTTGAATTTTTGGAAAAATCATCATTTCTATGGGCACCACAGACATAGGAATTAATAGACGAGAAGATAATGGCGAGGGGTAAAATCAACTGTTGAAGAACGAAGGGAGTAAGGCTGACTGTGATTCGTCAATAAATCAATCTGACAGTAAATAGGCATCTCGCATTATAATATCACCATTTAGTTCTTAAAAGTAAAATCTGCTTTTGAATGAATAGACATTTCTACATGGGAGCGCATTTACTCGCCACGTTATGAACTATTTGCGAAGTCCAAATTCGGCAAAGTAAGGCAGCTTCTATTTTCAGAGTCGTAGTTAGTTTCAGAGTGTTTAGTTAAGACACTTTTACAAATGTCTCATAATTTACTTACCCCAGTAAACAACGATGAGCACACTTGAGAATCGCTACATTGTGATGTGATAGTATATGTTTCTAAAACTGATCCATATAATACGGTGTGAATAAGCTTAAAATAAAGTAAAATAAAGCTTACTTATGGAATGTAATACGACAATTGGGTTTATTCTCTTTTTCACGTCTATTTTACAAGTTTTCATATCACAAGTCAACATTTTGCCGTGTTATTTCGTAAAATGAACCGATGATGCCTCGACCATAGTTCGAACAAGAATGATGACGTCACGTATTCAAATTTCACTTGAGGCCATATGCGAGCCCAGCCGGCTCAATGGAACCGGTATGGGGAGTGGGGATAATACGCTTTTAATCACTTAGGGCAGGTCTACTAATATTCATATGTCTATGATGGGCACTAATTTCAGACTTGGGTTCGAACAAAAAAAGCATATTTTTTCATGTGGTTTTATGACCTGGAATATTTTTTATGTAATTGTAATTTGACCTTGTTTGGAGGATTCAGTATTTTTGAATAATTTCAATAATGTATTTTTAGCATATATTTGTTGTACATTTGGTACATCAAAACTATTGATATTGAAGGCGTTCTTATGGGTACTTCCAGTATGGTCTTTATGATTCTTTTTTGAATTGTGTTCAGGTTATGTATAGATATACTTAGATACAGCAGATCCCCATCCTATAATTCCATATTCAATACGAGAATGACATTTAGCTTGATAAACCACATTTCTTAGATTTTTAAAGGAATACATAAGTTTTTCCATTATACCTTTTGTATCATACGTATCCAGACCTTCAGAATTTTTCAAGAGAATTCATATTTACGCAAAAATCACAAGAACACTCAAACCCCGAAATCGCTTGATACCGTGTCGCCGACACATTTGGAAATCTTTACATCATAATTACTCAATCAAATGATGTACTATATGTGATTAATCAAGATAATTACATAGCAATATAATAGCAGAACCTGAAACACATATAAAAATAACCATCTACCACCTCACTCGGAGCCACCAACCCATGAAATGACCCTCGCTAAGGAAGCAACCCAGTATTTACGTGGACCCCCCCCCCATACTGCCCGGATGGAATTCCATGATGGCCGCCTGACTTTCGACCAATCACAGCAAAGCATATCCCCTTGAGATTCTTATCAAACACTGATAACGAAATTCAATGCGACTATTTGTGATAACATCAAACTCAATTTACCAGAAAATGATAGAAGATTCAACCACGAAATAAATATCAACATCACAGACATAGGAATTAATAGACGAGAAGATATGGGCGAGGGGTAAAATCAACTGTTGAAGAACGAGGGAACGAGGGAACGAGTGAAGCTGACTGTGATTCGTCAATAAATCAATCTGACAGTAAATAGGCATCTCGCATTATAATATCACCATTTACTTCTTAAAAGTAAAATCTGCTTTGAATGAATAGACATTTTTACATGGGAGCGCAAATTACTCGCCACGTTATGAACAAATTTGCGAAGTCCAAATTCGGCAAAGTAAGGCAGCTTTTATTTTCAGAGTCGTAGTTAGTTTCAGAGTATTTAGTTAAGACACTTTTATAAATGTTCATAATTTACTTCCCAGCAACCAACCAGCTTTGTGTTTCGCGTCCAGACGTTTCTCTATGTGATAGTAACAACTGATTCATATTATACGATGTGAATATGCTTAAAATAAAGTAAAATAATGCTTATATATGGAATGTAATACGACAATTGGGTTTATTCTCTTTTTTCACATCTATTTTTACCAGTTTTCATAGTACAAGTCAAAATTTTGCCGTGTTATTTAGTAAAATGAACCGATGATGCCTCGACCATAGTTCGCACAAGAATGATGACGTCACGTTTTCAAATTTCATTTGAGGCCAAACGCGAGCCCAGCCGGCTCAATGGAACCGGTATGGGGAGTGGGGATAATACGCTTTTAATCACTTAGGGCAGGTCTACTAATATTCATATGTCTATGATCAACATCAAGAAATAATTATATGCTAATATAATGACATAAAAAATTATACCTAAATATGTTTGTTACTCTTTGGGAAATGTTCAAACCAAAGATATTTAACTTCAAACCCATTATGAAAACTTGTATAATTTATTAAAAAATAAATAAACGATACTGGGGGAGATGGTTTTGGTAGATTGAACTGACTTGGTTAAAGGTATCATATTAAAATATAACTTTCCTCTCAACAAGATTATTGCAGAGAGGAAAAATACCTAACCATTTAACTCCTCACGAAAGAGGATAGAACACCTCCGAGAGGGCTCGATTTGAAAACGTTCTATAAATAGAGAATCGAATTCCATACAAGTGCAGTTCAACAACTACCTCTGAAAGGGAATCCTCTCTCCTGAAAACCATCTCCAAGTCTCCAAAGTCTCAAGAAATATTTTAAAGTGTTTTTATTCAGTAGTAAATTCAGTTTTTGCCAGTAATAAATTCTTTTCGTCAGCTCAGATCTGGAAATAAATTCCTCTCTGATCGTGGCTTTAAATTCCACCACAAACCTCTACAACATCTACCAAGACTGAAAACGCTGACAAGTATACCCAGCTACCTTCGTATCTACAGTTATTGTACGGACGGTATATTGTCTCGTACACCTTTGATATATAGGTCCCATCTTGGACATTCATCAATTACTACCCTGAGATATTTTTCTATAACTGGGCAGTGACATTAAACATTATATCTGTGTAATTTTACTGGTTGGCTCATTGAAAAATTATATATTTAGTTCTGCTTATAGTAACGGTAAGAAAGTAGGTTTTTAGCCAATTTATCATACTTGATCGTCCACACGTTTCCGTCCAGTTTTCTTCTTCAACTAATTTAACGGAATCATCAGCAAAACTGACTGTTTCCTTTAGTGGTAAGGATTAGCGATATCATCACGTGGGTTAAATAAATAAATAAAACAAACATCCACATTGAATTTTTTTATTATGTGACAGTGTGTTATTCGTGCTTGCGAAAAATTATAAATGAAACCAACTTACATACTTCAATGTGCAAAAGGAAAGGACAAAATATTATACAAAAAAAAATATTAACTACGACTAAATTAAAAAATACATATTTATTATCCATTGAAAACAGAAACGAAATTAAAAAAAAAAAAAACACAAAAATTTTAATTTTTGAATGTGGGTTGTTTTTGAGTAAGCTCCTTCAAATCAATATAAAGGGAATTTCAAAAATGTACAAAGTAAATTTGTATTCATATAATGGTTCATTTATATAATATAAATTTGAAGTAATGATGTACTATTTTTTTTACAAAAAAAATGTCCAACTTAAAATAAAAGATATATTATTACCTATAGATTTTAATATATATATTCACTAAATTAAACTTTTTTGATCTAATTTTTATGCATGAATAAAAAATAAACGAAAAATTTTGAGCACTTTTTAAAAATGATTTTTTTTTGAAAAGCAATTTTTTTATCGTTTGTCAGTGAATTAATATATTACCTATTGCTTACAATATATAACTTTTCAAATAATAAAAAAAAAATTAAGTAAGGGAAATCAGTAAATAAGAAAAAACAAAAAAAAAATTTTGAAGATACATGATACAATGTCTTTTTTTTAATTTTAAATTACCAATAATTTCGTAATAATTAACCTCATTAAACAAAAAAATACACCCAAAAAAAATAATATAATATGTTCTACAGTACGTTAAATAAAAACATTGCATCCGTCAAAATCATTAAACGGAAAATACAATATATTATTTAGCGAATAATTTTTAACACCATTTTAAGTATGAAAAAAAGTGAAAAAAAAAACAATTTACAATAATCATTCAGTTACACAGGCACCTAATACTAAAAAAAACTTAACCATTAAAAAAAATATGTAACATAATTTTTTGAAAAAAAAATTAATATATATCTTTGCGATAATTTTTTGTATGTCGTCTTGCAAAGTGTCAAAAATTAAAAAAAATATACAGCAGAACCTCGATAAAATGAAGTAACGGAAAAACTAAGCCCGTTCGAATTAGCCAAACGTACGGATTATATTAGTACAGAAAAATTAAATAAAATATCAGTTTTCTTAGAATATACAAAAATAGTATATAACCCCTCAAGCAGATTTTGAACAGCTCATGAGATATTTACTGTCATGGTGTGAGAAAGAAAAAATGCTTTATATTCAAATCCACAAATTAACGACAGAACAATTAAAACACTATTATTTAACAATACAATTAAAAAAAGTGTTTTTTTTTAAATTTTATATGTTTGCATTGAAAAAATTTATATATTTTTAACATTGAAACTTGAAAGCGTATTACATTATCTTTCAAAAACAGTAATTTTCCAACTATTTGGATTTTATGTGCCAGAGGCCTGAGGGATTAATTTAGTATTTTAGTCTAGCGGGTCACATTTATTGACCAAGAAAATGCTTTCTCCGTCAATTTACGCAGCGAAATCTTTTTGAATAGATCATTTTCGTTTTGGCGTAGTTATAGAAAAACGTAGCGCTGGCGGCCTCTGCATGAGGCGAGAGGGTCATTTGGCAGTTCAGATTACAGTAACATCTGGATCAGTCCAGGTGCAGATTATCGAGACTCGACTGTATAATATATACGTATTTTTATTTTTATATACATATTTTTTGTTTGCAAAATCAAGCAGTATCTATATTAAAATCAAACAACACTATATTCATAGCGTTTACAGAAATTTTTGCTACCATAGTTGGAAATAAACTCCACATTTGCAGAGGGATGAGGGAATATTGGGTTATTCCGTGATATTAGCGGAATTCTGTAATAACATCACAGAATTAGCTAATTCCATGACATTAGCAGAATTTAGAAATATTAGCTAATTCCGTGACATAAGCTCATTCTATGACATTAGCGGAATTCTGTAATAATATCACAGAATAAGCTAATTCCACGACATTAGCGGAATTCAGAAATAATATCTAATTCCATGACATTAGCAGAATTTAGAAATATTACCTAATTCCGTGACATAAGCTCATTCTATGACATTAGTGGAATTCTGTAATAATATCACAGAATTAGCTAATTCCACGACATTAGCGGAATTCAGAAATAATATCTAATTCCATGACATTAGCAGAATTTAGAAATATTACCTAATTCCGTGATATAAGCTGATTCTATGACATTAACGAAATTCAGAAATATTAGCTAATTCTGTGATAGTATTAGCCTATTCTATGACGTTAGCTAATTCCACGACATTAGCGGAATTCAGAAATAATAGCTAATTCTGTGATATTAGCTAATTCCATGACATTAGCTTTACTTAATATGATAGCTAATTCCGCAGTGTTAGTTCCTTCATTACGAATGTGTTAGCAAAAAGTCACATTTATAATCTATTTTTAACAGTTGCAAACCTATTCGGAATATAGGAATATCACAAAAGGGCAAAATCAAATCACGGACTAACCCACATTTCCCCGATATTATAAAAAACCAAAAACTAAATTAATTTTAGAAAATAACACGTATCTCACAATATTACAGCGTTTAATTTTGACAATATATTTTAGGCACGCCTCAAAGTCACCCAACACCCAAAACTGAATAACAATTCAAAAACAGACCGAGTTCTCGGCCCATTTCAGCTTTTGATCAAATGAAATTGATACAAGAATTTCGATACGTGAAAATATCAATTTCACGAGTGAGGAAAGATCGTGCTTACAATTTCGGACAAAATGACTCGTCCAAAAAACACTTCTTTCTGAATATCGCCTCGTTGGGCTAGATCAATCGGGTAACACTAACTTATATGTTATTTCACTTAGCCGTCAATATTGGATACAAGAGTTAACCTTTCCTTGTTAGTGCGGACAAATGATTCGACATTCTATAATTACATCATCTCTGTAAATATACATTTATCTATTGGATAAAAAATTTATGTATTTGTTAAATACAATCGATGCAATAAAATATGACGCGCCGGACTGGTGGTTCTAGCGGGCCCCTGATATAATTGCTCAAGAAGAAGCGCAACATGGCATAATAACTCAAAAATTAATTACGATCAAATGCGCAAGTAAATACACGACAACCGCTCGAACGGTGGTTACCGAAATTTGAATAGGTGATTTTTATGAAATAAAATTAATCACACGGAAATCTCCATCGCTCGAGCGGATAAATTTTTGAGATAATTTTAAGTCACGAATAACGTGACAATATTTAAATATTTCCAACTACCTTCATTATGGTGGGAAAAGGTTGCTTGTGCAATGATGAGGCACTTAGCTAGAAAAGTAATTGTATACGCAACACCGCAAGTAGGAACCTAACGCACTCGTCTTCTAACCGGTCGAATGCATTACATTAAATAATTCATGTATTTTCAAAACATTTCCACAGAGAAACGTTAAAACATCCCAAATGAAAATTTGACCGAAAGGTTAACGTCGAAATGAAAAAAAAAAAATTTTTTACGTAAGAAATGCGTAACTTATGTCGGCAAGTGACAACACGCGCACATTTAAATAACTCAAAAAAAAAAAATTGTTATTCAATTTCGGTTGCAAGGCGACAAAATTGTCAATTCAAATACATCTAAAAATCACACATTTAATTTGGTGACGCAAAAGATAAATCAAGTAATTTTTTTTTTAGAATATAAAAATTGCCTATCTGTTAATTTTTAATCGTCTTTTTGACAGACGCCAAAACATTTGTAGAAAAAAATCAAATATATTTATATTGTGTACACTACATAATATTAGCAAATATTTTAATTCTGAATTCATTCGTAAATGAACAGTATAATATTCTACCAAACAAATTTGTCTTCGCAACAATAGCGCTGAGTCGATTCTCAAATTATTATCGTTCGCCTAAAAAACAATATCGCTATTTCTTTTTTTTTCAATCCCATTCATTTAACACTTTCAATTGATTCTGTACATGGAAGCGATCGAACTTAACACCCTAAAAGTGATCGCTTCGGTATTTACCGTTTCGTAAACATTTTACAAAACACTTTCGATTTTAATTGTCAGATACAACAAACACTTGGATTACAACGCCAACGATGTCTTCAAACTGTCGAGATTTAATCATAGTTTTTAAAGACGTTGTCAAAATTCCATATTTTAATCAACCACTTTAAGAATGACATTGTCAAACAGTCAGATTTGCCAATCAATTATAATGTTTTTCATTTACGATATCGTCAAACTGTCAAATTTAGGAAACACTTCAATTAGGACGTCGTCAAAGTGTCAGATTTACAAAACACTCCAGTTATGACGCGTCATCAAGCTGACAGATTTAGGAAACACAATGTCAGATTTACCTCACACTCCAATTATAACGTCATCAGATTTAGGAAATACTTCAATAACAATGTCAGATTTACCTCACACTTCAATTACGACGTCGCCAGATTTACAAGACACTCCGATTACGACGTCATCAAAATGTTTAGGAAACACTTCGATTACGACGTCATCAAACTGTCAGATTTAGGAAACACTTCAATTACGATGTCAAACTTTAGTATAAAATTGATCAATCGAAATCAACTAGGCCAGTGTCTGTCTTCGTCCATTAACCGTAAACTTTCCAAAGGAGATTTATTAACACGACAGGTAGTGTTATTTCTTTCCCTTTTTGGCAGCGCCGACGGATTTGAACGGCCTCTTGTCGTCTTTGATGCCGCCCTTTTCCGCAGGTTTCGTTTTGGCGGCGCTACTTGCGGCGTTCCTCGGCGCGTCCTTGTTGGCAGATTCGGCCGGCTGTTTGGCAGATGCGGTTTGGTTCCCTGTGGTGGCGGTTTGACTGGCGATCGGAGTGGTTTCCTTGGAAGGGGGGGCCGAGGTGGTCGCGGGCGACGCCTTCGCTGGGAGATTGGCTCGCGCGGCCGCCGCATAGTTGAATACTGCGGGAGCAGACACCTGAGGCTGGAAAAGAAAGAATACGAAATATGTATTTACTTAATCAATTTAGAACACAAAAAAGTGGATTCATAACACAGACCAAAGAAGACATACATGCGCTTGCAACTCTTTGGTCTTTCGTACATGAAGATACTCGCAAGCGAACAACTTTAAAGCTCTTGAGCAATGGTGGCTCTTCTAAGAAAATTTGGTCAATGACCAAAGATATGCTGAAATAGTAATCATTTATTTTATTTTAAATGCAAATTTACACTGAATTTGAACTGTTGATTATTTCATTGGAAAATATCTATATCAGGTGACAGGTAATTTAGTGACACAATCATTTTTCCGAGCGGCATTACTAATGGTAAGTTAACATTTGTCACAGAACCTTTGTCTGCGCGCTCTTGTGTAATTGTCGGGGACATAAAACTCAATTTTTTCTATTATATCTGGAATACAGATGTTACAGTTTAGAAGTTTATATGGTGTTGTCAGCAAAGCAGTTTTCCTTCTATCGGTGAGGCTATTAATACCCAGCATGCCGGACAAAAAGGCTGATGGATATAACCAGGGATAATATCCAAAGTCTCTAATATCTCAGAAACATCTTTTGTACTTTCTCTATCATTTGAGAATAAGTTAAATCCATTGGTCCCCATATAACAGAACCAATTCTACGTACTAAACTATAGTATAGCACAAATCCTAGCATTCTTAAAGCTTTGTTGAATATCGTTTCTATGAGGACGTGAAATGCTAGGTGAGTATCAAATGCGATTCCCAAATCTCTCGAAATAACAATGTTCTGAAGAGATGAATAAAAAATTATGTAGTTATAGTAAATCGTTTTGTTTGCCTTTCTTAACACATTCTTTGCGGGAAACGAGAAAACTCGTCATATGCCCTTTTACGGTAAGACGCGGGAGACGAGTTTACTCGTTTTGTTACGCAAAACGGTAAGGAGCGGGAAACTTGTAAACAAGAGGTTCTAAATGGGTGCGGGGTCATGTGTTTTCTATTGTCGGCGGTACCCGATCTATCTACCTGAAATTATTTTTTTTTAAATTGTTGTCGCGTATGTTCCGCTCACAAACTACGCAGTGAAACGCGGTACATGTGCAAGTTTTGCAATGTGCCCCTGCATAAAGGAAAGTGTTTCGAACGCTATCACACATTGAAGCATTATTAGGTTATAGTTTTTTTTATATGTATTGAAAATTTCTAAATAATTTTGTATGAATAAATTTCGATATGTTATTTAGATTGTGAAATACTGGTTTTTCTATGATTCCCAAGAAAGTAGAAAGTTTTTGTTCATAAAAAAAGTAATTACACATACATTGCCAAGTAAATAAATACAGACATCTCTTTAAAGTAAAACACTGAAAGTTTCATTGAAAAACTTCAAATAGATCATAAGATATGAATATTTTGCGTAAAGTCTAATTTTGGCGCTAACATTTAAAAAAACACCCGCGCTTCACCCCCAATTTGGCGGTAAAATGCCTGACCATATAGTGTTAATATTAAATCCTAATTTATTGCTATGACTCCATTCGAGGATTTTTCCAAAGATTATTATAAAAAAAGGATTTAACAAACTACCCAATAATTAATTTAGATTTTATTCGTTCCAGTTCCATCTAGCGTCCAAATGGGAAGCTATCGCATGTCCTAGCGTGGTTCACTTTAAATTTTGTCCCAAACCAATCTCCTTTCTTTCTCTTGGCTATAGAGACAAAGGCTGAGGTAAACACTATCATGTCTGAAGTATGCTTAGTATCGTACAAAATTAATTTTTAGGTGTTTGCGGACATGACCACGGTGAGATAGAGATATCTGCGACCTAGGATCATTAAGGTATTAGCGGGAGATGTGAAAAATGTCGGTCGAAAGTTTTTGGTGTGACAAACAATAGCCATCTTGAACATGAAAATTGGTTCGCGAAATTATGTTTGTTGACGTAATTTGCATGGAATAATTTAAAATGTCAAATTCTGTGGATATCGTATCGAAAGAACTAACTAACTAACCATCACGCCGTTTCGGTAGGCAGAGAGGACGGACCGCCAAACAACTCGGTCTTGGCACACACTCCTTGCCTCATTCACATTCATACATCGTCTCATACATACTCTTCTATTGTTCTGACTCTTGACATGGCCCAACTCAAGTTCCTAATTCACTTGGTCGTGCCTTGTCTTGCTCAAGCGTAGAACTACTGACTTAAAACTAGTGACTTACGACTAAGGCCTATAACTACTATATTGATGACATATATATTTACATATGTAGAAACTTACAACTATCATTAACAATCTAATTTTACTAGCGCCAGAAGAAGGAAGTTCTCATTTCATATTCTTTTTTTTTGATTGACCTTCTACTTCTGGACTCCGAGAGCCGCCTCTGCTCGTGAGTGCACAGTGCGCATCGAATATGGGTTTGATGTCAGTTAGAGGTGCCCCAGTCCATGGGGTGAGGTTTGTTCAGGTGGCGGATGCCTCTGCCCTTCAGCTGCGATGCGGATACGACGGGGAGAGGCCGGTTGACGGAGACCCTACGACACTCTCGACCCATTGCCTTGCACGACAGTGGGAGGAATTTCTTCATACATCCGTCACTCCCGAACACATTCCATTCTTTAACAGAACTTTTTCTCCTTCCTTTTCTTAAAAAATACCCTCCACACAGCACCCCAAAGATGACGTATATATTGATATATAATTGTCAACAAAAAAAAGTATATTTATTTACCTTTTCGACTTCTACGGGAGCCGTGGTGGCAACGCTGGGCAGCGGAGGACCCTGAAGATCGATGACCACATCTTCCTTTTTCTTCTCCGCTACCTTGGCCACGGTTGGCTGCGTCTTGGCCGGCCTCTTGACCTCAGCGCGCTTCACTGCTTCCTTGCTGTCAACCTTTTTCAGGGGTTCCTTGCCTTCCACTTTCTTCCCTGCTTCTTTATTGTCCCCTTTCTTTACCGGTTCTTTGCTGTCCACCTTTTTAACGGTTTCTTTGCTGTCCGATTTCTTCAATGGTTCTTTGCTGTCCACCTTCTTAACGGCTTCTTTGCTGTCCGCTTTCTTCAATGGTTCTTTGCTGTCCACCTTTTTAACCGGTTCCTTTGCGTCGACCTGCCAGAAAGAAATTACAAGCGTTAATGATAAAACCCAAACATTGATTCAACTTTGTTCACTTTTGAGAACAACTCATATAGGTCTCATAGAAATCCTTGTATGTCCATTACGGCTATTGTGACAAATATGATCTAAATGGTTTTAGAAAGAGAAAAGGCTACGCTATATATTCTAATCTAAAAATTTACCACAGAAGAACAAAAATGTTCACCGTTATGAAACCAAAGGTTCCGAACGCAATATGAAAAAAAAATTATTAAACTTTGTGAATTATTAAAATTGATTATTTTTATATGAAACCGTTCTATGATATTTCATCAAAATGAAAAGTCAACACACCTTTAACCTTTCCCTTACTGTGCTAAAAAAATACACGCGTTCCGGTGCTGTGTTGTCAATACACATCTCAAAATAAGCGATTTAATATCGGAAAAATATGAATATTCATAGCTAATTGCTTATGTTTATTATATTTTATATCAAAAGTGATAATAATTGGTGGAAACATTAAAAAAAACCATCAGCAGATGCTAAAAAAACGTGCGAGGAGTCCACATCTAACGACGGCCCGCAACCGTCTGACCACAGGTGCTGGATGGGCGCAGGACGCAAACACACAGCTATGCGGTCGTAGGTATCGATTGTCTAAATACAACTGCGGACGTGTGGATTTCTCATGTTCCCGCATAGCGAACTAAAGCGGGACATCAATAGCGTGTCATTTCCTCGTACACTCTTCGTGTAGCAGTGTCACACGGTTGATTGTATTGGTGTATTTGTTCCTGATTTTTAACAAAACACTCCGATTTTTAATTGAATTTGAAAACGATGTAAAAATATTATTTTTTAATTCAGTGCATAAATGTATAACGGAGGAACACCTAAAATCTGAACCCAGAATATATTATATTTATAGAGTTATTAAAGTTATTAGAAGCAATGTGTAGTAAATACACACCACAGATAAGGAAAGGTTAAAGAGTGATATAGTGTCATTAAAAGTGATGAAACAAAAACTAGGTAATAGTTACCTATATAAACTAGTTTTTGTTTCATCACTTTTCATGACTTTATAAAACTTTTTGTAGGTGTGTTGAATTGTCATTTTGATGATATACCCGGTCACCATATGAAACGACAAAAAAGTGAGGCGACGGTAAAGTTTGTAATACATTTGTCTGATAAAATGCATGTGTTTGTATTTATTTTTTCATTATCAGTCACTTAAGTTACAAAAAACGTAAAGTACCATTGTATTTTTTTTTTTTATGTTCACTTTCAAAATTAAATTTGAAAGCGTATTTCATAACTTTCCAAACGCAGGTTTTAGTTTTCGAATACGTTCAGAAATATTCCGTTTATTTGGATTTGATCGCAAAGCGGAAATACTCAAAACTTATGTCAAAATAATGCAACGCGAGGCCTGTGGAATTATGTACATAATTTTCACCACTCAATTCATTTAGTTATGTGTCTGTCACCATCGACCAAGTATGATCTAGACAGGGGACGAGAACATTAAAATTAACCTCAATTAACAGTGCGTTGTTTCGCAGTTACAAGATCGGAAGTAGCGTTACTTTCTACTCTTTGTTGGTCTGCACGGAGCATATTTTGTCTTCCAGCAAGTTCGTCCCAACTAGCGATGGGTCAATGGTAACAGCTCAATATATTTGTACGATTCTAAGAGTCGACTCAATTCAAATACGGTTATAACATTGTCATCAAAAGGGTAATTGTTATTTTCGATGATTCTAGATTTGTTTTAGCTTCGCTTCGAAGAAGCATTTGTGTCATGCATTCTCCCAACACTCCTTTCAATCGCTTTAAGTGTTCCTTTCTTAATCTTACTCATTTAATTTGGGAGGCGGGTATGGGTGCCACTGTTCCGAGAACCATTTATAGGACCAACACCTCTGTCACAGGTCGCCCCAAGCGTTTCGCTGCTATGGTGACTAGCGTGGGTGCCCGGTTTCAAGGGTGATGAGAGATGAGGAGAGACTGGTGGAGAGTGACCATTTGACCTCTTCAGCTGGACTCTCTAGACCCAGCGCCCTGCACCGCAGCGGGAGGGATGGATTCATACGTCAGCCAATCCTGGACCCACTAACCCACTGATCACCAGATTTCTACCCACCCATCATACATTTTTCCTTCCATGAACTACGTCTCCTTCCTTTATTTGAAAAGACCCCCTCCACATGGCATCCCCAAAGATGACATGGTCCCTGACGGGGAAATTACTTTCGTCAGCCTTGCTTTCTTTGCGATCTCCACATTTCTCACATTTACCACTGTACCGTGTACTATTACACGGAAATGAACTGTAAATCAAATCCACAAGAATACAACAGTATAAAGCTCATTCTATTGGGTTTGAAAATCACGGGAAATGTGAAATGATGGAAACAGCCTACCTTGAATTCCCATGAATCCCGGCAGTAGGGCTCTCGACGAACTTGCACTGTTCACAGGGTGAAATTTCCTCCAAAACGAGATAATCTTTGATATTTGCAAACAGAGCACAAAGCATGTGAATATGCGACGAGGACACGACGATTACACCTGCTTGCCACACGACACGAATACGAATGTTGACTTGCGACCATTTACAGGGCTTCAAAATCAGCTTTTTCTTTCCAAGTGTGGGTAAGGCTGTTTTTAAGGAAGGAAATGGATAGTAGGTATGATTGTATATGATAGGAAAAATGGTAGGTATTATCCAAAACTGTTTCAATACTAAACAACCACTTATAAGACTCAGTGATCTCATTTCTACAGCATACAGTCTACTTTCAACCCTCCTCTGCCAGTTTCATGGCTCACTACCACAAATCAGGGTGGGTACCAGAACTCCATCATGGAATGCTAGCTTCGCTTCTTTGGATGATTTTTTGCTAACGCCAACTGCTTTCAGTCCTCCATTAAATAATCCTCCAGTTAAATAAAAATAAAAATTTACCTTTTTCACAGATTCCTTGTTTTCTGCTTTTTTCACAGTCTCTTTGCTGTCCACCCGCTTCACCGGTTCTTTGCCTTCGGCTTTCTTAGGTTCTTTGCCGTCCACCTTTTTGACTGCTTCCTTCTTCACGGGCTCCAAACTCTTCTTCCTCTCGTGGCGTTTATCTTCTTTGACGATCCCTTCGATCGCGCTGACCACCACGACGGCTTCGACCGCTCTCGACACGCTGTTAGCTTTGGCCACCTCGACGATAGGAGACACGTCTACGTCTTTGGGTTTCGGGGAGTCGTCAGTTTTGTTCAGCGATACTTCGCTTAGAGTCTCCGAAGCCTTTTCGATGAGGGTTTCGATGCCTTCGGGGGTTCCTCTACTCGATACTGTCGGGATTTCAACAGCGTCTGGCAAAAATATATAAAAATAATGATTAAAAAATTGTCCTGCATCGAGAAGTGCTGTATAAACCATAGAATGAATGTTGTCATAACTTTTTATGCGTTCAAAACCTTAAATTAGATACACCTGTCTGAGAGTAACATTCCTGTATTGCCTATAATACATCCTAATCGCACTTTTCTTATTGGATTTACATTATTCAAAGCTTTACTCCTCAGTCTGTCTTATACCGAGGGACGAATCACATTAAGGAAGATAAATTTTTGTCAAAACCTTGTGCTGTTGTACCGCCAGACATAAAATTTGCTTTTCCTCTCCTAAACAAGCTCATTAAAGAACATAACATTAATATCAACGGTATAAATACACAATACACCATAATTCATGTCACAGAATAACAACTAACTGTGGCATTTGATCATAAAATGAAGACAGAAAGTAAAAAATGAATACTAGAATAAAATATTATCAACAAGTATGAGTAGAATTTACGTTATATTAGTAATGATTTATAGCCTTCTTTACCTAGCTTCTGTGAAGTTAAACCTATTACTAACTTCATGTAATCTAGGTACAAGCGAGTGTTTGAAATGCTCAGTCTTGGTATTGTAACAATTAAACAGGGTTTTAGAACAAGTAGCTCTTATGGGTACATGAAATTCAATGAGGTTAATTAAATCAAGGTTGTCTACACTACCATACACATATTACTAAAAGAAATAGTGGAATTAATAATGGCATTTTTAATTACATGTATTCCAAGTATGTTCTATGCGTGCAAACCGTATCTAAATTTAACTAACTAACCGTTTCTCCGCAGGGGTGGGCAGAGAGGACGGACCGCCAAACAACTCTGTCTTGGCAAACACTTCTTGCCACATTCATACATACTATTCTATTATTCTGACTCTTGACATGGCCCGACTCAAGTATCTGATTCACTTGGTCGTGTCATGTCTTCCTCGGGCATCCCTGACTTCTGCTACCATTCACATTTGCATTGTATATTCTCCTTTCTTTGCTCATTCGCTCAACATGCTCAAACCATCTCAAGTGTCCCTATCTTGATCTTACTGACTAAACGTTACATCAGCCTTGCACTCTTTGCAGATCTCAACATTTCTCACACGATCGTACATGGTTTTACCACACATACGCCTCGGGGATCTCATTTCTACAGCATTTAGTCTAATTTCATCCTTTCTCTGCCAGTTCCAGATGACTCACATCCGTACATCAGGGTAGGTACCAGCACAACTAATAAACAATCACCCGCAATAATCTCAAGAGAACTCCCAGCTAAGTATGGTACTGTATATTATCTGCCTCTGTAAAATGTAAATAAATAATAAAAATAGTAATAATAATAACATATGTACATTCTCGCACCACGTCCATCAATCAAATGCATTATAAAAATGGCTTTGTATTGGTGATGGGCGAACCAGCGGAAGCAATCTGTTAGTCATAAGTTGATAATAGTTTATACTATACAGGGTGTATCGGCAAGTACCTGACAAACTTTAACCAGCTTTTCTCTAGCATATTTGGAGTAAAAAAATGTTATGGGCACTTTGCTGTCCGGTAACATTTTTTTTCAATTAAAATCAATTAAAATCAAAAAATTATAAAAAAATCCACACACCGTCACTGTCATTGTCATTGTTTCTCATGTTCAACAGCTGTTATTAGCAAGTGTGTCAAAAAGCGTGTTCGCTCTTTCATACACACTAAATAATAATAGCTAAAAATGAGACGAATGGTGCCGTGCCATTTCGTTGTGATCGTAAAAGCGCACTAATGTAGGTACGTACGTATATTATTCAACGAAACTCGAATAAAATATTGCCAGGTGGGTTTTCAAACTTTGACAAAGGATAAAACAGTGGTGACATGTGGTGAAAATATGAATGGTAAATTTTTTATTAAAAAAAAATGTTACCGGACAGCAAAGTGCCCATAACATTGTTTACTCCAAATGTGCTAAGGAATAGCTGGTTAAAGTTTGTCGGGTACGTGCCGATACAGCCTGTATACTATATACTTAGTACAGTAGAACCCCGTTAATTCGAACCCCGATAATTCAAAAAACGCTTACTTCGATATCTTCAGACAAAATGGTTTTAGAATGTTTGTGTAATTGTAAGTGAAAATATTTCGTAAATCTGACTCTGTTGAAGTTGTGTCGGTAAAACGCCGACAAATGTATTTTTACGTGGTTATACATCGTCCTAATTAGAATTATTATTTCGAAAATCTGAATCGATTTACACGGGAATGTTGTATTTTTTCCAATTTATTAATTTATTTAGAATATGTCGGTAGTTTAACGAATTTATTTCGAATATCTTAATTTCAAAGGGCCGGCTGCGAAAATTCAATTTACGCAGAAATATATTGTATTTTTACTAAATTTACTGCTGCGAATATCTGAGTTAATGAAACGGTGCGACCGAAATCGGCGGAAATATGACGTATTTTTACGAATTTATTTCAAATATCTGAATTTAAAGGGGCGGCCGCGAGGGAAATCTGCAGCGAAATCTTGATTTACGTTGAAATATATCGTATTTTTATGAATATCTCAATTTAAAGGGTAGGCCTCAGCCGTGAAATCAGCCGTGTAATTGTGATTTACGCGTAAATATATCATATTTTTACGAATATCTGAATTCAAATGAGAGGCTGCGACTGATATACGCAAAATTTTTCGATTTACGCGTAAATATGTCGTATTTTTACGAATTTATTTTGAATATCTGAATTTAAAGGACCGGCCATGACGGAATTCGGGTGCAAAATCTCGATTTACGTGGAAATATTTCATATTTTTACGAATATCTCAATTTAAAGGGTAGGCTGGGACCGAAATCGGCCGCGAAATTATGATTTACGCGTAAATATATCATATTTTTACTAACATCTGAATTTAAATGAGAGGCCGCGATGATATCGGCGGCGAAATTTCGATTTACGCAAAAATATATCGTATTTTTACGAATTTATTTCTAATATCGAAATTTAAAGGGTCGGCCGCGACGGTAATCGGCCGCGAAAATTTGATTTACGCGGGAGTGTGTGGTATTTTTACGAATTTACTTAGAATAACTGAACTTGCAAGGGCCGTCCGCGGCGGTAATCAGCTGCGAAAATTCGATTTACACGGGAATAATTCGTATTAATACGAATTTACTCCAAAGATATTACCCAAATTTGAAGGGGCGGCCGAGGAACTCAATTTTCGACGTCCTACATGGGAATTTGTTAATTCGAAAAATTGATTTTTTATGTCCCGTGGATTACGAATTAACGAGGTTCTACTGTAGTAAGATAGATCATTGTAGAAATATATAATATATGCTGTGTTGAGCCGTGAACGTGATTTTGCACAAAAACGGCGCCATACAAATCAACCAAATACTATTATTATTGGATAATAGAAGTGTGGTAGTTGTACTGTATGAAAGTTTGCTCACCTGTGACACCGGCGGGGATGAAAGTAGGTACAAACTCGGCAGCCAGCGGATTCAGGGTCGACTTGGAGACAGCCTCCTCCAAGTTCACATCACTGCAAAGAAGAATACCAAATTAGACCTCAATAAGTTCTAATTGAGTAAGTGGGCAAAGCACCGCCAAGACCTAGACAAACCTCACCCCGTGAACCCGGACACCCCTGCTAAGTCACCAAATGTAGCCAACCAGTAGTGTTGGTTATCCAATAAATGTTTCCTGGGGCGGCAGTACGCTTACCCGCCTCCCGAATTGCTAATGATTTGCCGGCATCTGCGTTTACTCCCTCCTACAAAACCCAGGTTCACTTGATCCTTTCCTCAAAAAGATCCTCTACAGCATCTTCAAAGATGACATAGGCTTGAGGGAATTTAATTTATTTTCCTCAAGCCCTCCTGTGTTGGAGTTAATGTAAAAAAAAAAAAAAATTTTTTTTTACTTTTTTCCAATTTTTTGTTGTAGACGACAAAAATACATATGAATGTGAATAGTTACCCTCTGCCAAGTGCCTCTCTCTCGTCTGCCAACATGGCCTCTATACATTGCTCCATCAGGGCCTCTTCTTCCAATTGCTGCATCACCTATAAGTAAATAACATTCATCAGTTAACCCGTTGTTATCATTATGCCCGCATACATTCTTCAGATAACCGCAGGGGTGGGTAGAGAGAACGGACCGCCATACAAATCGGTCTTGGCACACACTCCTTGCCTCATTCCCATTCATACACACTCTTCTATTATTCTGACTATTGACATGGCCCGACTCAAGCATCTGATTCACTTGGTCGTCCCATGTCTTCCTCGGACGTCCCCGACTTCTGCTACCATTCGCGTTTCGGTCATATATTCTCCTTACACTCCTTTCTGCCCTCATTCGCTTTACATGGCCAAACTATCTAAGGAGTCCCTTTCTTAATCTTACTAATGACGCTTACTTCAGCCTTGCACTCTTCGCAGATATCCACATTTAGAACATTAGGAAAAAAAAATACTTTTTGCAAGTTACGCTAAATATTGAGACCCGCATTCTGAATTTCTACCGATTTATAGCAAATTTCTCTTGAAAACTTCAAGTTTTTAGTCCTTATAAAAATACAGTAGAACCCCGTTAATTCGAACCCTGATAATTCGAAAAAACGCGTAATTCGAAATTATCGCAGAAAATTTTTTTCATACAAAATGGTTTTTTAGTTCGAAATTCGTTAATTCGAAATTTGATTTTTGATATCCCGTGGATTTCGAATTAACGAGGTTCTACTGTATATGTTGTTTTTGAAGATAATATCTATACATTTGTTTTGCCGAAACGGTAATTATCTGAAATTCACTCGATAGAAAAAAATCGCAAAGTACGCTCTGAACATTATTAAAAACACATTTTGTTCTGTTATTTTTAACATGTGCGTATGAAAACAATCAGTGTATCTTTAAATACAACTTAGGCATCCGTCGAGAGGTTTTTGCTAAATTTTAAACGAGTCGTGTTTTATTAAATATTTTCACAGTTTTCGCTTAATTATAATAATTTTTTTAATAGTAGCGCGCTCCATCTAACAATCATATTTACACATCTCCCTTTCAAATCATAATTCTTTTTCATTTTGAACGCTTACGACAGGACCTTAACCGATCAGGCTGATGCTTTGGATAAACGCGGAGTATCGTATTGAAATGTATCCGTACCTGCTTGTCAAACTCCTCCTCGTTTTCCATCCACATGTACTCGGAGAAGTCCTGGGGCTGACCCGGAGACCCCGCACCCTGGTAGAAGCCCCCGGGAGGTGCGAATCCTGAAATACAACAATTTTACCGAGTTAGTTCATTTCACACGGTAGAACATTCATCTGAAATCATAACATTTGCAAGTAGGTAAAAAAAATACCGACCAACTTAATTACAAAACATATTGTAACGGGATAATGAACAGAGCGAAAAACATGTGTGACTAATCTGTATTTGATATTGTTAAAAATTCCCATATATTATTATCTATACCAATTTGTAAGTCAGCGACTTTAAATACATATTATGTTGATATAGTCAATTGAAAATGAATACACAATCCATGTACTTACGGCAAATTATTTTTAAGAGAATATGTTTTAATATAGTTGTGCACAACATTAAAGTAAATAAAATGAGAGTTTGAAACGCGAGTCTGCAGTATCCAAAGATACTGGGTGCAAAGCAATTGAAAAACACTTAGATCAGCAACATCATCAGCTGCAGGCAGACTAATGGAACCTAAGCGCAAGCCAAATACTAAGTTTGGTGATCGCGCTTTCGGAGTATCTGGGCCGAAGGCTTGGAATAAACTCCCTCCGGAACTAAGATCCATAACAAGTCCAACAGAATTCAGGTCTAAACTAAAAACTTACCTTTTTAAGCTGTCGTACCCTTAAATTAAATATACCATTCCTGAGAGAAAGTCCAGTTATATCCAATTTTCTAATTATGTCCTAAATCCTGTATCTAAATTTTGCTAATAAACAATTAGATAATGTTAATTAAGTGTTAATCTCAAGTGACCTACCAGGTAAGTATTGTACTGTATATTATCTCCATAAATAGTTAGTAATAACATGGATCACTGTAGAAAGGTATTATAAATTTGTACAGCGCCCTTGAGGTGATTTTGCACAAAAAAACGGCGCTATACAAGTCTTCCAATTATTATTATTAATGTTCCACACATGACAAGCGTGTAAAATGAAAAAATTGACATATGTTGATGTCCCCATCTCTTTAAAACGTATAATATTCATCGTGTTGTCTCCCTCACGGCTATGACCTAAGCGTCCCTAAGCTTTCGTCGGTACCTAATTTTTACTTCGACGAAAGACATAGTGCCATCTCCTTCATTCTATGGCGCGCATAGAGACAGCAGATGCCAAAGACGTGGACATTCTTTAAATTGACCCAGCGAATAGTGTGGACTTGTGAATGAAAGCTTCTATTAGAGACAACAGATGTCAATGCTCGTCACTCGCCGCGGCCGCTCGCAGCTCTGCTATTTCGTGGTACATTTCAAATAAATTAACAGTAAGACTAGTTGTTTTGATGCACATAATATATTATTATTATTGCTGTCTTATAATTTTTGGGGGGGTCAAACACCAATTGATCTAAGGGAAGAACTGCCACTGATAATGAACACAATTAGTCTTTATTTTGGGTGTGTACAATCAATTTGCAAGTATGATCTGGGGAAACATGTTAAAGCTGTAACGTTCCGTTGATAGGATATGTTCGTTTAACTTAATCCTTGGTTCTACCAAAGGGGTTTTAACGATTATTTTCTCCCTCAGGGTTAGCTGATCTCCAAAGTGGACAGTTTACGAAGAATCTCTCGGGCCAGTCCTGCCAGAGGTATCGGAAGTTAGGTACAAAACATGACCCTTTATCGGTCATCACAGGGATCACATCCGTTGGCCAGAGCGGCAAGGTGAAAAACTAACCAATAGCATCCCTCCGCCCTAGTCACTAATAGAGACAAAGCGATGCGGAAATGAGAAAGAACTAATCAATAAACGCTCGGAATTAGCATAATCGTCATACGATTTGTCGAAAGAAATGCATCCCAAGGACAATAATTCTTTTTGCAAATTTTATTCAGGTAGAAAATATAATATTGAAAAAATGTGAATAAAAAAAATGCTAATGAAAACAAAAATTTCACATTCGAAAATAGAATCTTTACTGAACCATTAAAACGGCCACAAATTTACAGACAGAAGATATGCAAAACAGTTGAGATTAAACAGGGCTTTGTTATGTTCAGTCAATTACAAATACATGCTAGTAGTTCTGTAAACAGCGGACCTCGCATGGAAAAAATATTTACTAATAAATCTTAAGATTTGTAAGTAGATATTTAACGCCTAACTACTTAATTAATAAATACAACGATTTCACATTTCAAAAAGTAATCTTTACTGATCAGTTAAATGGTCACCATCTTAAAAACAGAACATATCAAACAAATTCACAGACAGATGAAATGCCAAATGATCAAGTTAAAACATGACTTTGCTACACTCACTCAAATATGTCCATTTGCGCTCTAGGAACAAACTTACCATCTGAAATTTCGAGATGCCCGGTCTACAAAATTTATATATCTATGATCGCTCTTTTCTATGGTGAATCTTTTTTTGACAAGCAACCCGATCGTTCATTGGTAGTTTCCGATCAGGTAACTCACAAACAACCCAGGACTTGTACAGTAAATGCGTGCGGTACTGACCTGCGGGGTGTACGTGGTGCGGCACCATGTAGGGTCCACCGTTTCCTGGGGGTCCTGCTTCTAGTATCACCCCGTTCCCCTGAAACCAATAGCACAACACGTCAAAATCACATCACCAATAATTAACGCACTTAAAACAACGGTCCGATGTCTTCCTAGGTCTTCATATATTCTCCTTTCTTCGTTCATTCACTCTATATGAGCGTCCCTTTCTTAATCTCACTCATTACGCTTACATCAACCTTGCATTCTTTGCAGATCTGCACATTCTACTTTTATCCTTCCTCTGCCAGATCCATGTAGGTAGTTACCAGCACTACATTATGGAATGCTACCTTCGCTACTTTGAACAGTTTGGTGTTAGCGCTAACTGCCTTCAGTCCTCCATTAATGGAGTTACCTGCATTTCCCCTTGTTTCAATATCTCTGTCAGCCTTCCCATCTCTCTAGAACATACTTCTTAAATACACAAACTCATCCACCTGCTCCAAGTATTCCTCATTCACAGCTATATTGCATACTGTTTTCGTACTCTTTCTTTCAAACACCATTACTTTAGACTTACTTACATTCATCGTTAACTCATTCTTCATGCATACTTCACTGTCTGTCGCTAACTTCGACAGCTGATAATAAAAAGACAATATTACCTGCCACTGTGGGTTGAGCTCCATGCCGTTAGCTGGTCCGTGGTAATAAGGTCCGTTGGGCGCGGCAGCAGTAGGAATTTTCATCTTTCAAAATCCAAAACGCAAACAAAAACTTTAACCAATAACACCTAAAAACAACTATATATATCTATTCAGTTTCTATAAAACATACACTCGAAAATGTAATAAAAATTATTGCTCAAATCTCTTGAATATAATATATTATTATATTTTTAATATTAAATTTGAATATATTTCTTTGTTGACTTAAATTTGGTCAGTGTTTAAATTAAACAAAGTGAAAATTAAAGGCCAATTCAGTGTACTGTCGGCAGTTTGGCTATTGAGTTTGGGCGATGTTGTTGAATTGCGGAATTTGGCTTGGTCATCCCAGTGAACCATTTCTAGATGCAGTGTTTCCAGAACGCTACGACAGTCTGGAAAGAAAAAAAAAACAAGCAATTAGATATAAGTATTATTTTTTTACAAGGTTTCTTATGCATAGCACAAAGGATAACAAATTATTTTAAGCAGTAATTGGTCGCCTGAAATATCCATACAAATTGAAAATATCTCCCGACTAAAAATAAACGCGGCCGATGGGAATTGAACTCGCGCCTTCTGATGTCCAGAAATAAGTAATGAGCAGTAATTGTTGATTGAAGTACTAGTACATGTTGAATTATTTGGAAATAAGCCGACGTAGCTCAGTGGTCCAGAGCGTCTGACCGGATGTCAGAAGGTGCGGGTTCAATTCCCATCGGCGGCATTTACTTTTACTCGGGAGATATTTTCAATTTGTATGTATATATATTATTGCTTATAATAATTTGTTATTTTTTAATTAGATAATTAGCGGAATGAGTTAATGATGAATGTAAGTAAGTCTAAAGTCACGGTGTTTGAAAGAGAGAGTACGAAAACAGTGTGCAATATAGTTGTTGCTGAGGAATACTTGGAGCAGGTGGATGAGTTTGTGTATTTAGGAAGTATGTTCTAGAGAGATGGGAAGGCCGATATACTAGTCACAGCGATTGATTGTACGCAACGTCATTGTTTTTCGTTTTCAAACAAGACGCATGAGAAGAAAGAGGACGGACGTCAATGAGTGTAAATGGAGGACCGAACGCAGTTGGCATGAATAAAAAATTGTCCAAAGAAGTAAAGCTAGTAGGCTACAATGGAGTGTTAGAACCTACAATGATGTATGATGTATGGTCACACGAGGACAATACAATAGTGTCTTGCTAGTGAACACCCTCGACCGCACAAGGCAAGACAATAGAATACAACAATTCTACCGCAGTTTAAACGCGGAACGCTGACAAACTTTATACACGACGACGCGAATTACGAGCGAGTTCACGAATACCGAGCACCAAGACACATACGCGCGGAGCTACTGGCTATTTTCCTACTGTCTTGTCAAAACACGTTTACGTGCGGACAACGCTGCCGGGCGCGGTGGCCTGACTATCTCTGGGATTGTGTCTTGGTTCATTGTCCTGACTACCAATCTACTCTTCGCACTAGGACAATGGGCCCGGAGATGAGAACAAGTCAGTATTGTACTGTTCTCGTGTGATCGCTGCATAAGAAAGGGACGCTTTGAAGGTTGAGGGGATCAAATGTTTATACTCCACTCACTTAAATATGCACTTAATATTAACACTCACAAAAACGGCGCTATAAAAAATCTGATAGTATTATTTTTTTTTTAAAAGAAAGACAAACATTCCCGGGTTACGAATAACCTGACAATATTTGAAAATCTCCTACTACCACCACAGTAAGCTGAAAATGTTGCTTGTGTTGTGATGGAGGACTTAGCCAGCCGAGGAATTGAACACACTACTCCTGGGTGGGACCCAAACGCGATGTTAACTCGGTCACCGAACGGTCACTTAATGACAGTACAGTTTAGAATTGTTGTAAATAAAAGTGGCGCCCTCTGTTATTTGCAAAAGGAGCCATGGATATTTTAAAATTTTATCCAATTATTATTGATTTCAACATAATTAGTAAAATAAACAACTATTTAACAAACTGTAAAAATTCACTTAAATTTATATTCAGCAAAAACTTTTACAAGTGGATTAAATTTGTCGTTTATGGGATTACGGCACAAGTGCCCAACTGTCTGCAGCCAGTGAGACTATGGCATCCCCAATTGGGGTATGTTGTGAGGCTGAATGTAGTGGGGAGGGGAAGAGGAAGGTGTGGGAATACCTAGCTATTCAGATCTGGTCACCAAACACGGCCAAATACATTTCAAGCAACGTTTCAATTCCGAATGGTGGTCTTACACCATGGCGATACTCAGAGCATCTTCCACGAGCGAACGTGCCAAAAATATAATATAAATTATTTTAAATGAGTAATTTGTGAAATAACCACAAATCAATCAAATGAAAATTACCAGCGCACGCCGGGATTTGAACCCGCGACCTCCAGCTTGCTAGTCAAGAGCCTAACTCCTCGACCACAGAGTCCGTCATTGGAGTAATTATTTCAATAATTTGTGTATATTTAACCTATTCTGTCCCAGCCGCCACAATTTAGTTCGGCTATCTTAGAAGGCCTTCCCTCTGGGTGGCCATAGTTTAAGCCTCTCGACAAATTGTTTATTTTACGTAAATTGTACTATGCATTGCCATCTTAAGTATTTTTTATTTAATTTAAAAAATGAATTAAGACAAAAATTAAATTGAAAAATTAATTAATTTTTTTTATATATTTCAAAACTAATTAAATTTTTTATATTGAAAAATTAATTAAAATAATATATATTGAAAAATTAATTAAATTTTTTATATTGAAAAATTAATTAAAATAATTTATATTGAAAAATTAATTAAATTTTTTATATTGAAAAATTAATTCAATTTTTTTATATTGAAAAAATAATTTGTAGTAAATAAGTATAAAAACCAAAAGTAATATCATTTTTACTATCTCAATAAATTTAGGACAACTTTGCTCAACAATTAATTCAGTTGTTGTGGTCAGTTTCAGTAAAAATAACTTCTGATGGATTAAATAACTGAAACTAAGAACGTATTTTGTGCATGTGTTTTCATCTAAGGCGTATATAGTTGTTTTTTGAAGTAATTAAGTTGAAACAAAATGTTCATTTAATAATTTGTGGGTACTGTTAAACTTATATTCATCGTTTTAGAAGGGACCTGTTGGAAAAAACTAACAATGGATACTACATGCTTAAATGTTACTTATTTCACATATTAGCTGTACCCCGCCACGCATTGCTGTGGCTCCGTCTGTCTGTGCAGATAGAGAATCAATAGCGTGTGTTACTTTTACTTCCAACAGATGGTGGTGTTTTTTAAAAAAAAAAAAATTTTGTCCAACAGATTGCGCTGTTTTTCAAAAAAATCTTGTTTTTACCTGTCACAGGTGACATATTGGTATATAAAAACACATGCATATTCAAATGCAACGTTGTGTCAAAATTTCAAAGCAATCGGTGAAGAACTTTCGGAGATTTAAGATTTTGAACAAACGAACATTAAAATAATGATTTATATAATAGCTGAACCACGGTACACATTGCTGTGACTCAGTCACTCATAACTGAATGTGTTGATAATATTGTGAACGTGTTTATTAAAAAATGTTTTATCTTCGAAATATGTGCAAAGTAATTTTTGTAATTTGTAACTAGTTGACGTGTATCATTAGGAGATAGACATATACCACGGCGGACTTTTCTGTTGGCCTTTTTAAGATATACAATTCCGTAGTACATTATTTTAAGATATCTCATAAGGTTTAGACAGCGTTAACAATGTAAGCGCCGGCAAATATATATTTTTTCATCTCGATTACAAAACTTCGACTTTTATCTACCTTCTTTAAATATAATATGCATGTTTTATATACAGGGTTTTCCAATAAGAGGTGTTATATTGAATAGCCCGCTATTTCGGTAGATGTTACTTTTGAAGCTGTCATTTGACATTTGACAAGTAGAAACTGCGCCATTAATAAAAATGGAACGCTACACGCTTCAACAACGCATTGAAATTATTAAAATTCACTTGAGTGAATCAAATGCAAATCATCTTGAGTGATGAGGCCCATTTCCACCTCGGTGGCTTCGTCAACAAGCAAAATTGTCGCATCTGGGGCTCGGAAAACCCAAGAATTATTGTTGAAAAGCCTCTCTATCCTCAACGTGTGACTGATGCGGTTTATGGTCCGGCGGAGTCATTGGACATTACTTTTTCGAAAATGGGGCTGGAGCAACAGTTTGAGATGATTAATGATTTTTTATGGCCGGAATTGGATGGTATTGATCTGGACAACGTTTACTTTCAACAAGATGGTGCTACGTGCCACACAAGCAACGAAACCATTGATCTTTTACGATTGAATATCAAAATAACACCTCTTATTGGAAAACCCTATATATAAATCTTCCGGAAGATATTCTTTAAATGATAGTGAAAGCCCTATCTAAATCCGTTGCGTAGTTTAGAAGAACTATGCGCACAAACAGACAGACGCGGATAGCGACTTTATTTTTTACTATTTAGAGATTTAAAATACGTGCAATATTCAGTTTTTAACTTTATTGCTGTGCATATATTGAAGAGTGGCAACTTTTGTGCACCGGACGGTTCATTTTAAAAAGATCGAAACCTAGATGTGTAAAAATATTGCAAGCGTGCAGTGCCACCGTGTTTGAAGACAACTGGACTAATCCAAGCACCCCCGATTTCTGTTTCACGGACGTGGACCCCAGCGAAGGTCTATATCCACCAAGGGGTGTCGAAATAGACCACTTTAGGAATGACTGATCTAAACCAAGTATTTAGCTTCGAAAATTGCATGGTTTAAAAATGATTGACTGAGTAAAAAAAACTAGAATATTTAAAGGATGAATGCCGTAAAACAGGGGTTCCCAACATCGTGCGTTTTAATTTTTTTAGAGTGTCTAGGTTTATTAAATACGTTCGTATGTTTGCGATATTGTATGTATGAGTGGTTCCTTTGCTGACAGTACTTGTCGCAACTTGTCCAGCGGCGAACCAGACTGCACTCTTCACGCTAGTCTGGAACGGGGAGTTCTATTTGCACATCACTCCTTCTACACGCAGAAAACCCGAAATGAACGAACGCCACAAACTGAGCCAAAGAACACCGAAGGCGCCAAAACACATGGCACATGACTCTGCCAGCTCTGTCTGTCAGTGAAAGCAATTAGCATGGCCCCGACAGCCAAACTGACAGTACTCACGGGCTCGTACCGTCCCGATCGGTTCGGCGATCATCGGCTCACTTCGGGTTTTCGGCGTGTACAAGGAGTGATGTGCAAATAGCATTCCCCGCCTGGAACCGCGTTGTTGTCATTTTGATTGCGATTGCTGCCCCGAGTTTGTCGATTAAAAATACCGCCACCCTACCGATATTTTAGAATGTGCTCTAGAGCAGTGCTCCGCAACCTTTCCTCACCTACGACACACCAAAATTCTTTCTAGAATTCCGCGGCACACCAAAAGCTAAAATATGTAGGTATTAAATTGATACACAAACGTTACGATATTTTTTTTAAAAATTTGAAAAGTATACATACATACATATACATATAACAAATTTATTTTTACACAATCTTAATTTTTTTTTTTTTTAAGAAAGACAAACATTCCCGGGATACGAATAACCTGACAATATTTGAAAATCTCCTACTACCACCACAGTAAGCTGAAAATGTTGCTTGTGTTGTGATGGAGGACTTAGCCAGCCGAGGAATTGAACACACTACGCCTGGGTGGGACCCAAACGCGATGTCAACTCGGCCACCGACCGGTCGTATATGTACAGGGTGTATCGGCACGTACCCGACAAACTTTAACCAGCTATTCCTCAGCACATTTGGAGTAAAAAATGTTATGGGCGCTTTGCTGTCCAGTAACATTTTTTTTCCATTAAAAACAAAAAATAAATTTAAAAATCCACACTCCGTCACTGTCATTTGCATTGAATCTCGTGTTCAACAGCTGTTATTAGCAAGTGTGTCAAAAAGTGTCCTCGCTCTTTCGTACACACTAAATAATAACAGTTAAAAATGAGACAAATGGTGCCGTGCCATTTTGTTGTGATTGTAAAAGCGCGCCAACGTAGGTACGTACGTACATTATTTAACGAAATTCGAACAAAATATTGCCAGACGGGTTTTCAAACTTTGACAAAGGATAAAACATTGGTGACATGTGGTGAAAATATGAATAATAAATTTTTTATTAAAAGAAAATGTTACCGGACAGCAAAGTGCCCATAACAATTTTTACTCCAAATGTGCTAAGGAATAGCTGGTTAAAGTTTGTCGGGTACGTGCCGATATACCCTGTATATAAAATAATAAAAAATTAATGTGATACCTGCGCTTGTTTCAATGAACAGAAAAGTTTTATATTCGACTCGATTTTTGACAGCACAACTTGAAGCTCTCGGTCAAGACCTTTTAAGCATGACCGCTTATCATTTTAAATTAATACAAGCGTTGAAAAACTTTGCTAAAAAACAGTAATAAACGACGAGGTAACGTGATGTAACGCGAGCAAATGCGGTATAACGCATGCACATGGGCATGAGTTTTCAGCGACGCGCATAAGGGTCATTTTTCTTTGTGTACGACTAATTTGGTGCGGCCATGGTGTGTACAAAGAACACTGCGCAGTTTTCAAGAATTCGCACCAGGCGCTGGGGGAACATTGACAAATTATTTAGTTATGATAATTATTCTATACTAAATTTTGGAAAATGGACAATATTATGAAAAATAATTTGTCATTGTGTGTTAAATACATAATGAAATATTGTAAAATGTCAAATACAGTGAATTTGACCGCGGCACACCTGTGTCCGGCTCACGGCACACCAGTGTGCCACGGCACATCGGTTGCGGAGCACTGTACTAGAGGACAAAATAGTTGGGAACTTCTGCCGTAAAACAATGCACCGAGACCAGTGCGGACTATTTTTGCAAGTTATGTCCGACGTTAATTCGGGATCGGAAGAAATAAACGATAAATACTGGAAAACGATCATTCGTGGAACGACCGATTGAGATTTCAACCGTATTTAAGAAATAAGTGGTGTGAGAGATTTATCCATTTTCCAATTGTTTCGGAGATGTTATACTATGAAGAGAATTAACAACAGCAAACGTAATCTATTTTGCAATTAAAGAATTGAACGATTAGTTGGTGAAGTGGCCAAAGCTCTGGTGTCCTATTGCGGCATCGCAGAATTCAATCCTGCCCTAGATAACCTTCATCATTGCAAAAGCAACATTTTCCCAGTATAATGATGGCAGTAACGAGAAGATTTCTTTAAAAAGAAATACACACATAAGTAAGTACGCCCAAATTAATGAAGTAACACTTACTCAGTACAAGAAACAACTATTTACATCAGGGTAGATGGAATAAGACGCACAAAATACGTTGCTAGGTTCTTGGTTTGATTTATTTAAATAATTTGTGCATATTTAGATTGAAGCAGAATTTTTTGGTAAATGTAACTTCATTCGAACAAAATCCATGGCAGCAAAACAAGTTTTGAAAAGGGAAATTTTGAACATTGATTGAAAAAAAATGTAACTTTAATGCCCCAAAGTAAATAGTGGTTTCGGTAAATACTTACTTAACAGCTGCACTTTTAACTGCACAGATTATGGAAATTACACTTCGTTTCAACTTAATTACTACAAGACACAACTATTTACGTTGGAGAAGATGGTTTTTATTCCACGTCCCTCCCTTGTCAAACGATCTTGTGCTGCCATTTTGGATTTTTTTTGTATGCAATAACGTTTGGCAATTGGTTTCGTTTCAATCTAAATACGCACAAATAATTTTAATAATCCAAACTAAGCATCTAATATCCTGTATTGAGAATGTTGCATGGCGTAAATAGTTGTTTCTTGTAGTAATCAAGTTGAAATGAAGTGTTATTTAAATAATATGTGCGTATCGAAGTAAGCGGAGAAGGAAAATCATAAATATTATTTTAATCCTGACGCAGTATGTATTATTTAATCTTTTCCACATTTTAATTAAGTTACCTAGAAGAGCTTCACGGAGTCAGGAATGTTTACTTCTAAAATGCATATTCATCGATTGATTTGCCGATGCATCACATTCTTGTTTTGAAAGTGAATTATACAGACGTTGGTCACTGCAATAATCAACACATTTTACAATATGTTTACAGAAGTGTCTGCTAGTGCCAAAACTATGCGCGGGTGTATACTGTGCACCTACAGTTTCCTTAAACACAACTCAATACTTTGTGTTCGAGAGGTGAAACAAAATATAGGTTATCCCAATTAATTCGGTGTTAGAAAGAAAAGAAAGTTAAATCACACCGCAATACATTGCGTATAATAAAACATGGAATAATCTAGGATCATCACGCTGTGGGTTTATTAAAATCAAAAACTGCAGAAAAAATATTCTGACAGATGGCGATCATAACCTATATCTTTTTCAAAACACGTCTGGACTTCGTCTAAAAATAGGCTACGACATTTGAAACATCCAGAAATAAAACAGGACGCGTACACAATTAAAACCACACAAAATACGACACGGATATACAGTTCAATGCGATTTGAATGAGTTTTAAAATTGAAACACCACGCTAAGAAAATATAACAATAATTACGCTAAACGTGTCAAGTCAATATGTGATTTACACTCGTACCTTTGTTTTTTTCATTTTGCGATGTGTTTTAAATCGCAAATAATCCCACGGGAACACAAATTAATCCTGCCGTATGTTTAGAGAGTCAAACAAGCACGTGTCTCTGTTAATCAGTTTTTACTCTTGGGTTCTTCCGCCAAAAAGTAGGTTAGGACCCCAAAAAGCAGCTTGATTTGTACTTTTGTCAGGTTTTGTGGTTTAATGGCGTCCACTGGTGATGGAGGAGTGTTTCGGGAACGTGTCGGGCCGGTTTGAGTGAAGGGAACGTAAAAAAAACAATTGTAACCTCACAATTTGGCAACACGGTTAAACGTCTCTCGCGACGATTACCAGCCGAAGTCGTGGCGAAAATGGCGTCCGGCGTGAAGTTCGTTCAGTGCTGCCATTCGTATAAATATTATCATACTTTTACTTTTGACACGAATCATAGGTAGGAACTAGGAACCGACTTAAAGTTAAGGTTGCCATTGGCAGAAATAATATGCTTTTAACACCAAGGTAGGAACTAAAGGGTTTCATGATAATTCATCATAATGACAATTAAACACACCTTTAAAGGGTGATATAGAGTCATTAAAAGTGATACCGCCACTCCGAAGCGTACGTAGAGCCTTAGAAGGTCATAATAATGGTGCCAAAGCATTCCAGTAGGTGGTGTTATAAATTAGGGTCCTTTTAATACTCCGTCATTGAGAGTAAACTGAATCACTTTATTTAACAATAAATATACACTATCGCATGATGTGACTAGGCACTTTAACAGTAAATACTCTAGATACAGGCTAGTTCTTGTGTTTCTTTAGGAAAGGTGAAACCTTTGATTGTTTTTGAGCACGAGAGAGTTTTTAAGGAAACCCAGCCTTTTATATGACAAAAGACTGTTGACAACCTTCAAATTCAAAAGGCCGCAAAACATGAATCGTCTTTGCTTACACAATTTAATCACAAACAAATAGCAGAGGCGAGAACCTTTAAAAAACAATATAATTTAATCTTCATAGGTGTCACTAGTAGTACATAATTACTCTGAAAATTATACAGGTGGAGTTTTATTGATTAATGTGATATATTTATAAACATTAAAATTTTACAGTTTGAGGTTATGTGTATTGTATTATAATACCTATGACAAGTTATTGTGCTTTTTGATTTCGGGGAAAATATTTTCGCAATACATTTGATACCAGATACATTCGCTGTTTTTGAACGTATTTCAAAACAAAATACCGTTCTTGAAAGCAGATAAGACTAAGGACGGGTTGTTTCGGAGAATTTGAACAATTCATCAAATTTCAACGTTCATTTTCCAGTTATGCGAAAGATTTTTTCAAGTTCTGTTTTTATTTCAGTTCTGTCAAGCAAATAGCCTATAATGATATATAAACAGAACTTGAATAGGACTTTCACAGAACCCGGAAATGAATGTTGAAATTTGATGAATTGTTCAAATTCTCCGAAACAACCCGTACTTAGTATTACAAATTGACGTAGGTATGCAATTAATTAATTTAAATACAAACAAAGATAAATTACACGAAACTGAAAACATATTTAAACTGTCACTTAACTTTTTTACGTTAAATACGCAAAACAAAAAATTACATTATTAAGTTATTATTCTGACAGTCTGATAATAAAAACTAACTAACTAACCATCACGCCGTGTCTACGCAGGGGTAGGCAGAGAGGACGGACCGCCAAACAACTCGGTCTTGGCACACACTTCTTGCCTCATTCACATTCATACATACTCTTCTATTATTCTGACTCTTGACATGGCCCGACTCAAGTATCTGATTCACTTGATCGTGCCATGTCTTCCTCGGGCGTCCCCGACTTCTGCTACCATTCACATTTGCATCGTATATTCTCCTTACACTCCTTTCATCGCTCATTCGCTCTACATGCCCAAACCATCTAAGCGTCCCTTTCTTGATCTTACTCATTACGCTTACATCAGCCTTGCACTCTTTGCGGATATCCACATTCCTCACACGATCATACATGGTTTTACCACACATACGCCTCAGGGATCTCATTTCAACAGCATTCAATCTACTTTCATCCTTTCTATGCCAGTTCCATGCCTCACTTCCATACATCAGGGTAGGTACCAGCACTCCATTGTGGACTGCTAACTTCGCTTCTTTGGAAAATATACATTGCAAAATGTCAGAAGTTTTAGGGGTTAAGAAGACAACTACTTAGAATCCATACATTTATTATTCAACACAAATTCCTAAGACACATCCATTTTGAACTCGGTATTCACGATCAAAGTACACACTATAATTACCTAGGGAAAAAATAAATTTATTAAAACTCTCAAATCGAAGAATTATATCCGACTTATGTTCAAAATTGTAAATAGTAGTGTAGACAGCCTTGATTTAATTAACCTCATTGAATTTCATGTACCCATTAGAGCTACTCGTTCTAAAACCCTGTTTAATTGTTACAATACCGAGACTGATCATTTCAAACACTCGCTTTTACCTAGATTACATGAAGTTAGTAATAGGTACGCAGATATAGCGGATCTGTTTAACTGCACAGAAGCTAGGTAAAGAAGGCTATAAATCAGAGGTTCCCAAACTTTTTTGCCCCGTAGACCACTTGCCAAATTTTTTTTTTCCGTAGACCCCCTGTCTGCCGAATATTGAATTTTCCTAAAACTATTAACGTCCCATGTGATAATCATTTATTTTTTTCGTAAAAACATTCCCTTCTCTTACCTGTCCTACAACCGGGTGGCGGTATAGTTCCTCTGTCTTTACATTATGCAGACAGGGGCGCCCTTGTGAGGTATTACACCAAATGAAAATGAAGCAGGATAAGCAATGGGAATTTCTTTCTGTAGCTGGCCCTACAGAACTGCCCCTTAAGTTCTTTGTCAGTGCTTATTCCGGTCAGTTCTTCTTGTCACATGATATCCGATTCTTCAACGTTCCATTTCCACAGTCAAAATGTCATCAAACTTAGTTTTAAAGTCTGTGTGAAGTGCATTTAAATGTTGAACGTCATTATTACCCCGGACGTTTTACAAAAACAAGTTAGGGAACTAGTAAAATTCGCGGCTTCGAATGTGCAATGTTTTGCTTAAATATATTAATTCTAACGAGAAAAGGAACGTAGACTCTATTTATATACCTCAATTATTTTGACGGCCGGCATAGTCCAGTGGTAACGCATTGGACTGCCATTCCGAAGGTCGCGGGTTCGAACCCGGCGTGCGCAAATAAATTTTATTTGATTAATTTGTGTTATTTCACAATTAATTAATTAAAATTAATTAAAATAATATATAGTATATTTGCGGCACGTTCCAGAGTGGAAGATACTACCAGTATCGCCCTGGTGTAAGACCACCATTCAGAATTGAAACGTTGCTCCAAATGGCTTTAGCCGTGTTTAGTGACTAGATCTGAATAGCCAGGTACTTCCCCACCTTCCTCTTTTTCCCTTCCCCACTTACCTTCAGCCTCACAACATCCCCCAATTGGGGATGCCATAGTCTCACTGGCTCCAGACGGGAGCAGTTGGGACTCTTGTGAGGTATTCACTATAAAAAAAAAAAAGTTAACAATTTTACGAAATATAAAAATACAAATATCAAATAAGTAATTTCTCAGTCTATTATATTTGTTTATTGTTATTAACTTTAATTTGTAGAACTCCATTTTAATTTTTATTTTTTATATATTCAATAATATTGTTATTGGGTTTATAAAAACAGTTTATTTTTAAGCAAGTAATGCCTTCAGAGGGCGATACAGCTGTCACGCGTAATAATAATTACACAGCAGAACTTGTTTAAAAATAAACTGTTTTTATAAACCCAATAACAATATTATTGAATATATAAAAAACAAATAAAAAAAATAAATAAATAAAATTATATTTGTGTTAGGTGTATTGTGTCATTTACGGAACTCCTAAATGTTGAGTTGAGATAAATGGGGGTCCGCTCGTATGTACCCCCATTTGAATCTCGTGGACCACCTAATTATTTTCTCGCTGACATAGACCCCCAGCAAGCCGATATCGACCCCTGGGTATTATGGGTGGACCCCATAAGGGCAAATGTGTTATTTGCTGATGATGGACACTGCAATGTTGTCCGAAACGTTGGCTAAAGAAGGAGTTAGCGCAACACGGCATAACACCCCAAAAACAAATAACAAAAATGCTATTGGCCGTGAGAATCTAAAAACTTATATGTTCAAGTTGATTTTTAAGAAGATGATTTTTTTGTTTGAATATAAGCATAATGATTTGATTCGTTGTATTAAATACCTGTGATTGTAATTGTAATTAATTGATAAAACTGTGTTTTATTATTAGTTTATATACCAACCTTAACTTTTCATCAAAGAATAGGGCACAGGTAGGTATATTTTGGCCTACAGGCTGTCATTTACATGTGCACGCCTCTTGGACGTATGTTAAGGCTATATGCGCCTATAAAATAGATTAGGCTTCTAGGTTATATGCAGGGTGTTAAGGAATGTATTTGACTTACTTTAACATGTGATTCCTGACATTATGTGGAGTAAAAAATGTTGAAATTTTGGTCTCCGGTATATTATATATAAATATATTTTATATAAATTATTTTTCTGTTTTCAGCCTTACTGGTTTGCAACAAACATGAATAATTGTATGCATATAATTTGTACATTGTACAAAGTAAGTATGTACAATGTACATACTTACTTTGCATTTGAAACTTTGCTTTATTTACAATATCAGATGTTATTTAGATTTGATGTTAATCTTAGTATTAGCATTTGATTTTTATTTTATTATGATATTATCCATGTATTGTGTCAATTTCCTCTGTCAAAGCCCGATATAGCGTTAAGAGGAAGCTACAAGCCAAAAATGTGTATATTCTTGGTATACCTTATATTTAGAGATGGCAAAATTTCGTTTTAACTAAAAACGCGAAAAAATATTTATGTTTCGAAAATAGGGCATTTAAAAGTTTTCTTTGCGTTTCAAGGCATTTAAAAGTGTTTCCAGATTTCTATTTCGCGAATTAACGCGAAAAACGTGATTTTGGCCGTATTTCAGCTAAATTATTCTATTTAGCGAAATAGGCGCGAATTTCCCGAAAATACCGGGTATTAAAATAATATGTGAGAATTTCAAAAAATCGATATTTACATTACGATTTTTTATAATTTTGTTACTATTTTATGTGTAAATATTTAATATTTTTGTACTGTAGGCTAAAATTGCTTTTTGACATTACACAAATTGTGCGAAATAAATGACGCCTATTGATGTTAATCGTAATCTGCATTTGTTGTGTTTGTGTTCAACCCGTACTTAGAGTTTCCTTCCTTATTAATTTAATATTAAAATTTATTATTTATAATCTTTCACATATATACTTGCAAATGAAGGTTAAACATATATTTTACCAAACATACTTAAAATATGCGCTAAAAACATTCAGGAAATACATTTTTTTCTATTTTGCTACAAAACGCTAAATTATTCCTCAAAATGCTATAAAACGCTAAATTTCCAATTTTTAATGCTAAAAATCTGAAAATTAATGCTAAATTTTGCCATCTCTACTTATATTGTAGATAATAGGCATTCAAATCGATGGACAAACGGAGTCTAGAAACGTTCGATTTCAAGCACAAAACTTGTTTTTATTTATTTTGTGAATAATTTTATAAGAAAGCAAAAAAGTTAGTCAAGTGAAACTGTCACAGATAATCTTAGCTATAATAATGTATTTTATAATGTACACCAATTCGTTATAAAGAATAATCAAAATAGTGATTTAGCATTGAAATAAAACAGTTCAGTTCCATTTTAAACTTTTTTTGGTTACTAGTTGATGAATTATTAATAAAGACAACAACGCATTCTAACTAGCAACATTTTTACAGCAATTAAAATGGCGCCTATCTTATATATTTTTTATTTAAGAGTTTACAGAAATAAAAAATAAATATATATATATATATATATATATGTAGAATAATGTTCTCGGTTTACCCGCGTAAAGTAGTCCTTAAAAGGACTTTTTAATTTCTGACGTTTCGGACAGATCTCACTGTCCATCTTCAGAGGCCTTATGTCCTGAATTTCGTCTCAAACTGAACGCTTTCGCGTGTCTGTTCGGTCCGGAAGTCAAGATACAAGTGGGTGCTTATCAATTCTTATGTCTAGGACGAAGTATGCGTGTTGATAGTGATTTGACGGTAGAGGGGGTGGGGGCGGGGTTGGCAATATCAAGCAGTATGTGTGTAACGACCTGATTGGGTTGCTTTGAACTTGTTGGAAGTGCTTCTGAGAATTTTGGAAATGCCGGTTTTGGGTTATTTTGGTCGATTATAACTTTCCAGGTGTTGGGAATTCTAATTGAGTCATTTCTGGTATTCATATTATTTTTATGTTTATGAATTTCAATTGCTTCGCGGTAAATTCTTTTTGGCTCATTGTATATGCTAGCTATTGTTGTGGTATTGTTAAAGTCCATTTTATGACCTTCATTAAGGACATGTTATATATATATATATGTATATGTAAACTTCCTTATTTGATTACCTTGAAAATAACGTAACACGCATGGCTGTATGTATGATATCTTGCAAAGAAAATGATAATGGAGTAGAGTTATGAATTAAAGGAAAAGCAACAAAAAAAATTGGGAAAGCAATCACCATTCAAAACTGGGAATGATTATCTTTCTTTAACATTTCAGTATATTTATCACATTTGTTTAGTTTGCAATGTTTTCTGCATATTTCAAAACCGTTTTCAAAAACAAATATTGTTTTAGAAACTAGATAAAATTATATCTTTCCGATGTATAAATTTAAAAATTGTACTGGTAAAATTGTATCTTATGCTGATGATACAGCAATAATAGTAAATGGAAAATCCTGGCCTGAAATTTTTTTAAATGCAACAAATTGTATTTCATATGTCTTATCATGGATAACTTGTAATAGACTTTTCTTAAACTATAGTAAAACATTTTACCTAACTTTTTATAAAAAACAGTAAAAACAAACCTCCCAATAACCTTAAAATTAGACTACATAATGCTAACTGTAATAAAGTAACATGCACCACTTGCTTTGAAATTGGAAAAATTGAAAAGATCAAATATTTGGGTATATATATTGACACAAATTTAAACTGGCAACCACAAATTAATAACACCGTTTCTAAATTAAGATATCTGACGTACAAATTTTATAGACTTAAGGAAGTACTCAATGTTGACAAATTGAAAATGATTTATTTTTCTCTAGTGCAATCCTCAATTATGTACGATATATTAGGATGGGGTGGCGCACTAGATACATTTATAAAACCACTACAAATAGTACAAAATCATATTATCAAGGTTATATATAATAAAAAGAGGACATTTTCGACTGAACAATTGTACAAGGAATCTCAACTATTCAATCTCCGTAAACTATTTTTACTTCAAAGCCTGAAATATGTCATGAAAAACCAAAACAAATTTCAAAAATATGAACCCAAAATCAACTTTAGAAGAAATCATGTATTTTATACCCCACAAACCAATACCAAACTAATGCAAACTCACAGTAGCTTTATTGGACCTCGCTCTTTTAATCTACTACCAAAAAAAATCAAATAACAACTAAACTAGCGCAATACCAAAAAGAATTAAAGTTGTGGCTGTACAATGCAAATGTTGAAGCATTATTCATTTAATTTTCACTTTTTTCTATTTTGTTTCTGTATAGTTATTATTATTTTATTTTGTGTTCTTTTAATTCATATATATTATCTTACAATCTTTATTTTTACTTTGATTTATTTTTATTATGCACCTCTTGCACAATCTTTTAGACTAACTTTTATTATAATCCTGCTGTTTTTCTTTATTATGCTTACTTTCTTTTAAATTTTTACTGTTATATATTTTTTAGGTACAAAAATCTAATGTATTAACTTATATTACCCACGCACAGGCTGCGCCTTAGTGGGTTCCCTTTCCTATTATTATAAAACTTGTAATGTGAAATATATAAATTGGGAAAAAATAAAGGAAATAAAAAAAATAAAAAAATAAATAAAATAAACATAACTATTTGTAAATAATAAAATTTTAATATCAAACACGAAAAATGTTGTCAAAAACGATAACCACATTTTTACTTTTAAAATTGAGAGAACTCGATATTTCGAAAACATATTCGTTTTGTTTGGGGAATATGTAAGAAAACTGTAAATTCACTTTTTTCTCGTTCATATAATAAAAAATATATTAATTTAATTTTAAAGTTTAACCTATTGTTCCGATATTATTATGAATAATTCATTTTGGCTATTTTTTATGATTTTATTAATAGATTCCATTATAAATATTTGAGGCAAACTTATTTCTCTTTCTAACATCAAAAAATTATGTACTTTCGCATGATATAAAAAGATAAAAATACTTTTATAAAATATGGTCTCCCTGTCATATATGTCCCTCAAACGCTGGAGGATTTAAAACAATAAGTAAATGTGTTGTGTTCGTACAAACAGGTCTCCAACTTGTCTTGGAAAGAGTTTATAAATAATTGGTTCTTTTAGATTAATCAGGGATTTATTATTACTCCGCGTATTACAAAAGTGATTCGATAGTCGAACTAAATAGAAGCTGGCTAATTGTAATCTGAAACAGTAAGTTTCTCTGAGATCCTTCCCACTGGCCCTGGCGACTACTGGCCACTGGCTCCATCTTGCGGACTTCCACGCAAGCTCTACGCACTGCCATCTGTGCGTGCATCTGCGAAGCTCTTACTTCCCAACAAAATGAAAACAAACAAAATAATTTTGTAAGAGTTGTTTAATAATAAAATACAAATAAATTCGTATTATTTTATTGTAGCGCTGGTTTAGTGTTATGCAATTTACAACCCATAAAACAGTTTTGCGATGACAGTTGACAAAAGCAATACAGAAACATTGCCACTAATTGTTGACAAGGCGCCACCTGTGAACAAAATGATTTTTAAACACAATTTACTTTCAATAAACCTTCATAGTGAGAAAATCTGTCAAAGTGAATAATTTGGTTTTCTGAATTCTTGCCACCTGAAGTGCATTTATGGAGACACAATTTTTGAAAAAGAAAATTGAATATCAGGAGCATACACGTATTGTTGAAGAAAAGTTTAAAATTGTTTAAATTAAGGTTAAAATTGTGGCAGATGAGGGTAAACTTGTTGAAGATAAAGTTAAATTTGTTGTAGATTAAGATAAAATTGTTGTAAATGAGGTTAAAATAGTTGCAGATGAAGTTAACATTGTTGAAAGCAAAGTTAAAATTGTTTAAGACGAGGTTAAAATTGTTGAAGATACAGTTAAAATTGTTGCAAATGAAGTTAACATTGTTGAAGGTAAAGTTAAAATTATTTAAGATGACGTTAACGTTGTTGAAGACAAGTTAAAATTGTTGTAAATGAGGTTAAAATTGTTAAAGATAAAGTTAAAACTTCTGAAGGTGAGGTTAAGATAGGTGAAGGTAAAGATAGAGAGAAAAAGAGAGAGAGAGAGAGAGAGAGAACTAGAAAAAGTGAAAACAATAATAAAATGTAAATGGAAAAAGAAATAGGAAAGGAAGAAAAGGAATAAGAAGAATAAATAAAAGAAAGAGAATAAGAAAATAAGACAGGCATAACGAGATACCATAACCAACTAATGAACTTACTGCAGGTATCGGGGTTGACCTCCTCTTTGTAGTCGATTTGACACTGGCAGATTGAGTTCCTGCATTCAGTTCTGAGGATGTCGTTCTTCACGTAGCACTGGGATGTCCTGGCGCAGACCTCGCGTAGTGCTGGTACCAGTGAAAAAAGAAATTACAAAATTAATCCAGGTAGTACATAAAATGTATCGAAAAGAATAACACACCAAAACATTAAGTAAATATTAAAAAAAAAAAAATTGTATACGTGTTTTTTTCCAGCATCGCGAGTCCCTGTAGTGGCTTTCAGCCATGCATTGACAGGTCCCGGCATTGCACGAGACAGTAGAGTTGTCCCCCACGGCCGGCCAGCACTGTGCGTCCACCGTGCAGTTTGCCGTCTGATTCGTAACCACTGAAATCAAAGCGTGACTAATTTAATATCCCTGGTAAAGAAGGTTCCTCAACGCCTTGTGATCCGGCGTTGCACGGAGAGCTTTTATAACAGTGTTTTGATTCCGTTGTGCAACTTGCGTCACGAAATTGTTCGACTTATCCAAAACAAACACAGGAGAAAGCGCTGATTCTAACGCAGTTCAATATTTTTTAAATTTAAATACCGCACAAGAGTCCCATCTATCTAGAACCAGTGAGGCTATGGCATTCCCAATTGGGATAAATTGTGAGGCTGAAAATATTGAGGAGTGGAAGTCATTTCAAGCAACGTTTCAACCCTCCACGCTAGAACGTGCCACAAATGTACTATACATTATTTAAGAATAGTAATTTGTGAAATAACACAATTTAATCAAACAAATTTTACATGTGGACGCTGGGATTCGAACCCGTGACCTCTGGTTTGCTAGTCGAGAACCTTACCCGTAGACCACTGAGACAGTCACTATCTGAAAAGTGGCGCAAATATAGATAGTAAATAATATTTAAACATAATAAATTGTGATATTACAATACTTAATCAAATAAAATATAGTTAGTTAAAATTTAGTTCTAGTATTTTCACCAAAAAATGTAGACAATTTGTCTCGACGCCATCTAGTGAGAGAATTAGAACTTACAATGCCTTTCTCATATAAAATAAAGTTGGTTGTTTTCAGGTGAAAAAAAAAATGTAACAAGCAGTAATTGTTGAATGAAACACTAGTATATATTGAATTATTTCGCGGATAAGAAATAAGCCGCCATAGCTCAGTGGTCAGAGCTGTCGACTGGAAATCGAAAGGACACGGGTTCAAGTCCCGTTGGCGTCATGTATCTTTTATCAGGAGATTTTTCAATGTGGATGAGTGTTTCAGGCTAATAATTATTGCTTATAAAATAAAATAAAATTTACTTGAGCAGGCCGGGATTTGAACCCGCGACCTCCGGATTGATAGTCGAGAGCCTTACTGAACAAATCTACTTTAAAAACTATGTCAGGATTGAGTCATTTAGATACTCGCTTGCACCTGTACCTAGATTGTACATGTGTTCGACTGCACGGAATATAGTTACAAGAAGGATATGATAACATTGAGTCATTTAGATACTCGCTTGTACCTGTACCTAGATTCCATGCAGATTGTTCAGGCAGAGAGGACGGATCGCCAAACAACTCGGTCTTCGCACACACTACTTGCGTCATTCACATTCATACATAATCTTCAGCACTGTCAGTAGCATGCAAATGACGACAAAACCCGCAGTCGACGTGTGACGTCTTGTACAAACATGGCGGATACGTATGCTACGGGGGGGGGATACTTACCAACTCGAGTCGCTTGTAAGTATCTCCGTGTTTAAATGGCCTAAGTCACTCCATCGTATCGGTTATAATAATAATAATAATAATAATAATAATAATAAAAACGTTTATTTGACAATAATTTTTTTACATGTTTGCATATAGTTTGTACACATACATTTAGATGATTATATTGCCAAAAGGGCAACTGCTCAGCTGTACATTCCGGATTTCTCCGGGAATGTAGCTGGTTTTCAGCAGTGCCTTTAATATAATGTGTTATAAATCGATAAATACAAATTTCTTTAAAATAAAATAAAATATAAATTCAGGATTAAATTTACATAAAATACACAGATAAAATAAAAAAAATAAAAAATAATCACAAGTAGGTGTCCCTTTCATTTTAAATTCGATCAATTATGATGTTGTGCGGTTGACTGTGCTGTCAGCAACCATTCGCTGCAGAGCTTCTTAAAGCACTGCAACGATGTTGTTGTTCGAAGAGGCAGTGGTATTTTATTCCAAAGTTTTGACGATGAGTAGCTAAAACTACCCTCAAAAACAGCAGTTTTATGTTTGGGGAGAACAAGTAAATGGTCTCTTTGGCGTGTACTATGTGCATGTGAGTCACGGGACCACTGCAGTCTGTCAAACAGATAGGAAGGAACAAGTTATCTTCTTCTTTCGTAATTATGTTGAGTAGTTAATCGATAGATGGCGGTAGACATAAAGCCTACGCCAGGGCCCGCCAGATGACGCTAGTGTATAGCTGGTACTAGCGATAGATATTATCGGCAAGGCAAGCATCTGCGCAACCAGAGATTTACCAACCCTCGGGTAACAAACAGTTGTAGCTAGACAGACAACAAGAGTTCCGAACACCCGAAGTCTGCTTAACCTTTCCTTATCTGTGGTGTGTATTTACTACACATTGCTTCTAATAACTTTAATAACTCTATAAATATAATAAATTCTGGGTTCAGATTTTAGGTATTCCTCCATTATACATTTATGCACTGAATTAAAAAAAATATTTATTCAATAGTTTTCAAATTCAATTAAAAATCACAAATTTTTGTTAAAAATCGGAAACAAATACACCAATACAATCAACCGTGTGACACTGCTACGCAAAGAGTGTGCGAGGAAATGACACGCTATTGATGTCCCGCTTTAGTTCGTGCTATGCGGGAACATGAGAAATCCACACGTCCACAGTTGTATTTTGATTTAGACCATCGATACCTACGACCACATAGCTGTGCGTGTGCCAGCCGCCAGCCGCCAGACAGTAGGTCGCGGACCGTCGTTAGATGTGGACCCCTCGCACGTTTTTTAATGTTTTCAGCAATTAAATTACAATTATTATCACTTTTGATATAAAATATAATAAACATAAGCGATTAGCTATGAATATTCATATTTTTCTGATATTAAATCGCTTATTTTGAGATGTGTATTGACTAGGTTAAGTAAACCCAGATATAAAAGTAAATAAATTTTAAAAAGGGCTATAAAAATATGTCAGAATAATGTTTGTTACTTACGATATAAGCATTGCTTGTTCTGCATTGGGACTAAGTCATCTTTGCATTCACATTTCTTAGAGTCAGAGCAAATGCTGTCTTCCACGAGGCAGTCTTCCGTTTCAGCACACGTTCCGCCGAGACCTTCAACATGTTTTCAAATTGTTTTATATATAAATCTTTGGAGATGCTGTGTGGCGAGTTTTCTTTAAGAGACCCGTGTTGTACATGAAGGAAAATGAGTATTGCTAATTTATTAAGAATCTCTTCAAATTATTGGTTACAAACGGGATTATTAAGCTTTTTAGTAAATTCGTAATAATATCGTCGGAACACGTGTTCATGCAGATACGTTTTCCTTGATAATATATAAAGACGAAATGCGAAAATGTTAGTCCGTTAATTTTTATGAACACGTGATAATACATTGATATTTTACTAATAGTTTATCACAAAAACCTATCAATTCATTTTTTAAAGGCCTGTAATCCCATTTTTATCCGGATCGTAAAAACGACCCGTTCTTATGATCAAAATGTAAATCGTGAAGAAATGCTTGACGCGCGTTTAGCGTGTTTCCCGACATGCACCGGTGCCGAAGGAATGACGCAATTTCAATTGAAATACTGGTACAACACGGACAGCATTATCACCTGACGCCTGTGGTCTGGGAAGGAATCTATCAAACGGATTAAACATCTTGGAGCTCCAGACTAGGGGTGGCTGCCGAATTTAAGATTGGGGCTCACGTTTAATTAACTCACCCAATACGCAGACTAGATCACTTTCAAAATGTCCTTCTTTGCAGGAGCAATGTCCCTCGTCGCATTTACCGTTGGCATCCTTGCATTGGGCGTCTATCTCGCAGGTGTCACCGTATTCTGAAAATTACAACAATGTTATACAATCTTGGCTTAAATTTAAAGCGAAATTCAGTTCATCAACGTGATTTACAATATAGACAACTGAAATTAGTATTTACAGGTATAAAGCGAATAGAAAATTTAGGCATTAGGCAGTAGCAGTTCACTTTTGCCCCGCTACAGTTATGGAATGCTTTACGCAACTCTATCCGAAGACCGCTTTCCTCTATGGCATTCTTGGTCTATGGTTGATTTCGGAGGAACCAGTACCAAAACGGACAGCCTTGGAGCAAGGTCGGGTCAAAAGGAAGGGTTCGAGCAACTGCTCCAGACGACAAAATTACGAAATTAGCTAGTTTGAAGTAATCACTGGTCATCATGTCAATCTTAACAAATTTTACAGATCTTTCCTAAGAGCTGTATGGCGCCCATTTCTGTGAATCAGGTCAGACAATAATCTTTGTACACAATATCACATATTTAACTGTAAATTGCTACCATTTAAATTCCTTCCGTGCTTGCAATCTTCGATTGCAGCACACACCCTTGAGAATATGTTAACCATGTCAATTGAGAGTCTCATGTTTCTATTTGATTTGAATAAATGTAATTGATCTTCGTCTTTCTTTTTATTCAATATCAAAGCAATCCCTTTCTGTCAGTAAAACTATTATCTTACAATGGCGACCAGAGTGTCATAATTAATATTGGCCTAAATAATAGTGTTACAATGGCGCCCTACCGTGGTTTGATTTGAATAAGTTTACCTGATTGTGTTACAATTGGCGCCAACGTGGTAGTTGGACATTTTAAAATAATTCATGTTACAAGGCTTTCAAAGACACCAGAATTCGATGGGGATTGCATTATGAAATTTATTCAAACTTACCTAGTTCTGCAGCCAGGCACAAAGTTCCTGCATTGTTGGGTGTTTCGCCTGTGTTGCATGCACACTTGTTATCCACGCATTCGACCGTTCCTGGACACTCAATTGATTCCTCGCAATCATCTCCGATACCTGCAAAATATGTGTATTAACAAATTATAACAATTATGTAGATATCTCCCTCGAAAAAGCATGCAACAACAACATTGCAACAGTCCCAGATATGCGTGATCTCGGAATAACCTTTGATAGTAAACTACAATATAACCTTCATATACATCAAATCACAAATAAAGCTTCTAAAATGTAAGGCTTCATCACAAGAAACACAAAACTTTTTAATAGCATCGATATCATTAAGCAACTATACTTTGCCTATGTACGAAGTCATTTGGAGTTTGCATCAGTTGTTTGGTTCCATTTTACAAAATCGAATCAATTCAAAACAAATTCCTAAAATATCTTTGTTACAAGTCATTTTTAAGATTTAATAATTATGCAGAGGCAGCTTCATACTTTAAAATTGATTCACTGAGTGTACGGAGGTATCATAAGGATGCATTATTCCTGGATAAAGTAGTTAACAATAATATTCAATGCCCAGAGTTGCTAAACAAGATTCCATACAATGTACCTGCGCGTTCAACACGCTCTTGTGTCCTGTTCAGGGTTGATCAGTACAAAACGAAATCTAAGCAGAATTCTTGCCTGAACAGACTATGCAATAATTACAATATTTTCAGTTCCGAGCTTACCAAATACAAGAGGCCCATAAAAGAATATTTCTCTGATGGTTTGTGAATAATTTTTATGTCTCTATTGTTTATATCTCTATTATGATTTGATTTATATCTACAACCTCTCTCCATGGCTATAAATGTATTGTTGTGTAAATTTTTCGTTTTATATAATCTTTGTTTTGTATAATTTATATAACCAATTGCATATTATGCTGTCTCAGTTAAAGTCACAAGGAGGAAATCCGTAATTGGTTTTATTTTACTGTGTAATACTTATGTACAAACTGTTTAAATGTAAACTGTCGATTTCCCGAAAATGAATAAATAAATAAAATAAATAAATGAATAACAAAAGCTGGGAAAGTAGATGAGTGTGACGTAGTTCTCTCAGACTTTCTCAGACAAAACCTTGGTTTGCAAAACAATTTACTGATATTTTTAAAACCGGAGAAGTATCAAATATTTGTAAATAAGTTATTGCGATCCTAAACCCAACCACCAGAGCTCAAACTCAAAAAGCTATCGGCGCATCTCGCCTTGTAATCTCTGGTCCGCCAACAATTGGATAAGGTCCTCCTACAGCCGCTGTGCCCACATGGTGCAAGGCGAAGCTTAATGCTAAATCACTATTTTGATTAATCTTTATAACGAATTGATGTACATTATGAATACCAAAAAATAAACTTTAGATAAATTGAAGGTTTTTCTATCGTTTCGCTTGAGTAGAATGCAAATAAAAAAATAAATTACTCAATAAAAAATATAAATGTTAACTACTAAAAAAATTACTTTTTCAATTGAAATGTATGAACGCGTAAAGGAAAAAACTAAAAAAATACAGTATTATAGCTAAGATTATCTGTGACAGTCACACTTGATTAACTGTTTTGCTTTCTTATAAAATTATTTACAAAATAAATAAAAACCAGTTTTGTGCTTGAAATCGAACGTTTCTAGAATCCATTTGTCAAGCGATTTGAATGCCTATTACCTACAATATAAGGTATACCAAGAATATACACATTTTTGGCTTGTAGCTTCCTCTTAAAGAGACGGCGATGTGTAAATGCGGTGCGGTGAAGACCGCCAAACATGTGGTCAATGAATAACCGCTGTATTCATTCCCCGGCGGGATTGGTCAGGTTGATTGATGACATATTAATAACGTTGTTAATAAATCTCTTAAGCTACTTGGCTTCATCAATAGAATTACCTCATATACTAATTAATATTTAATATTTATGTTCAAAATTGTAAATGGTAGTGTAGACAGCCTTGATTTAATTAACCTCATTTAATTTCATGTACCCATAAGAGCTACTCGTTGTAAAACCCTGTTTAATTGTAACAATACCAAGATTGAGCATTTCAAACACTCGCTTGTACCTAGATTACACGAAATTAGTAATAGGTACGCAGATGTAGCGGATCTGTTTAACTGCACACAAGCTAGGTAAAGAAGGCTATAAATCATTACTAATATAACGTAAGTCTACTCATACTTGTTGATTTGGTTATTTAGATTTCATTCTACGATGTTCACATTAATCATATCGAATCCGTAAAACATCGCTTTTTGTTTTCTACGGAGCCTTAGGCGGTTACGAAGCAGTGATGCAAAGTATGTATTTCTTTCTTACCCTTATTGATGAGCTCGCAGATCTGCTTCTCCTCGTTCTGTATGGATATCTTAGGGTCGCAAAAGCACTTCCGAATTCCCAACTTGTCCGGTTCGGAACATCTACCGGAACTTCCGAATGTGAAGCAGGAATAGTCATCAGTACAAGAATCCCCTATTCTTCGTGCGGCTGAAAATTGGATATTTATTTTTGTTAATTTATCGAAAATAAGATTATGTGCCATCTACAAAAAATGAGGATAACTTTAAATTACAGATTTTACAAAAGGGAAAAAAAAATCGTATGAATGTAAATCATATTATTTTGTACAGTCTGTCAATAAAGTGTAGAAATATATTAAAATGAAATATAAAAATACATTGAAGAAGCAGATAATACCAAAAAAATTAAACGAAACGTGAAACAGAACAAGACAGATGTAATGGACCTGTTTGGGGTAAAAGGACGTAAAGAATTTTTTTTTCATAAATTAAAATACGTTCAGAGAATAGGGAGAAACGAACAGACTACGGACATCTTTGGGACATACTAGAAGCTTTATTGTAGAAACCTACGTCGGTAATAGGTGTTAACCACGTAATAATTGAAAAGGGGCGTCATGGGACTCAACGAATCAGATCATTCCCAAAATCAATTAAATAATTTTTCGCCAATCACGGAGATTAAGGGCGGTCTAAGACACGATACACTCGAGATTGATTTACTGTTGGGTTAACCTTGGGATCTGGTCCCACGACACGTGCAAAGGCACTTGAGAATTGACCATAAATTTACATTCTAAGGCAGAAACGTAGCGATACCCAACCATCGATAACGAAAAAAGGGGGGGACGGTTTGGTGAAAGAAGAGGGTGTTTTAGGATGTTTTGGTCCGGAAGACATATTACGAGTTGATCCTGTTAGAGAGAATTGTTTTCGTTCGCTGGAATTCTGAGTGCTTTTCAAGTGGCCACATTGGACACGAATTTTAACTTAAGATAGGTCGTTTGGCCGAAATGGCCTAATTAAATTAACACGGGGGAGATGCAAGTTGGGTAATTAAGAAAAGACATAAAAGTTAATGGGTCACGAAGTCTTTGATTAACGATCAAAATTTTATGACCTTTTTTGCGCGTAAACAAAGTTACGAGAATAATATATTGAAATTCCTAGATGAAGCGAGAAAGAGTATATGGGTTGGGCTAAAACTAGGCGCAAAAAAACTGTAAAAACAGGGATGTACTGGGCGTAGATCACCGAAAAGAAAGGACCAGGAATCGAAAAGAAACCCGAAAGGTAGTTTAGCTCATGATGGAAGAGGTTTCAACGACTCGGGTAGTGGACAGCGATGGGTTACGAAAGATTACCAGAAGATATGCGGCGGATATCACGAAAAGAGTCAAAACAGGTAGGCGAAATTATAAAAACGTGTCGAATCAAATTTTGGAACGAATGCCTACGTATGTCATCACCGAGAGGAAGGTATATGTGTCCTGGGATCACCCACGGATCGTGTAGACACCAATCAAATGCTAGAAGGCAGCACACAAGGAAGGATACTGTATGCGCAAGCGCTGGACATAATGGGTGAAAACTTCCGGTAGTTAGGATAATTTATCGATTGTATTATCGATATCAATAGCGAATTTCTCGGAAAGATTTCAAAACAACGATATAGAAATGGGCTACACCTAGTCTATAGGCCGGAAATCAACCAATATTACAGACACAACACGTGTACGAGGAAAAATAATCAAATAATTTTGCGCAATAATCTACATCGCCGAAAATCATGTACGAGAGGGCGCCCGAAAGTCAGGTCACCGAGTACGCGCCTGTACCCGTCTCGGCAGGGTGGTAGGTGTCTACCTCAACTCGGCAGGCGTTAACCAAAAACCCTGAAACGGGGTTATGCAATTCTAAACTTAACGGGAAGTAAAACCTCGAATTCATAAAGGCGAAAGTCGCACAAATTTTAAGTCGATTTATTCGAAAAGACATTATTAAATAGGGTTGTTTGGAGGAAATCAGGGCTTTTTTCGTTCTAACTTGGTTGGAGTCGGTCTTCGAGATCTTTGGCGTCGCGACAGTTTTGGCGTGCGATTTTTAAACTAAACTGATAGAGTTTTAAATGTAGTGAAGTTGTGAGTTTAGAAAATCGAGGTATTTTCATGAAGTTAGAGTGCTTTTAATATTAATTGAAATAATTGAAGTGTTTTAAAATTTAATTAGATTCAACCAAAGAAAGGGTAAACTCATAATTAGACAATACCAGATTCACGGGTTGGAGTCTCTTGGTTTGGACTAATATAGAACGATGAAACTCAACTGCAGTAATGTTTAATAATAACGCGTGTGCCATTAGAGGAGGAAAAAGTAGAGAACCATAATAATTATCAAATGACCTGACGAAAACGGCTAAGACAAAGTTCTAAAATTTTTGTGAAATTGAAGAGACAGCGTATATTAATCAAAAAATAATAATAAAAATCGTGTAGAAACGCGGCGAATGAATTTACTCGGAGAGAAGAATTTAATAAGAGCTAAATACATCATTCGTAAATCACATGTGGACCTTCTGGTCAAAATTAATAATAATTAATTTCCAATATATAAAACGTAGAGTAAATTGCTCATTTGAATTGGGGGTATAGACAGTGTTTTTCCTTGCGAACACGGGAAGGATTTTAACGGTCTACACGATATAAGAATTGAGTGAAAAAATCGAAGTGAACGTGGCAGATAATATATGAAAGGTTCTAGGGAGGGGAAGGGGGTTTTGGGTAGATCTCGGCAAATACTTACTTAGATACTCTAAAATAGTCGATAGGGAGAGATATCTAGACTAGGTACAGTGGAGGCCAACAAATACCTATGCATGTCAACTATCAACTTACGGTTAGGGAGGAAGAGATATTCTATTGAAAGAAATGATCCGCTTAAACATTCCGAAATCTAGTATTCGGTAATTTATGTGCTATCTACGGGGCGGCGTATGAAAGTAGAAATTTTAGCTAGAAAATTAGATCCAATATGGTTATAGTTCCTACTGGCGAGTAGACGGGTGACATAGATAATCGATTTCGAATTTAATACGAACCCTTAACGGCTTAGGGGCTTCTACATCCTACCTACAGCCCCTGGACGTGGATTAATGTACATGTCGTCGATATCCCGACTGGACTGGTAATATAACGATTTTGGGTGAGTGATCTTGCATGAATATATATTTCCAGAACGTTAAAATTGCGACGAAGATGGGGCTGCAACTGATAAAATAGTATCACATTTAGAACTGTTTGCTTGCTTCTAACAGCTGTGTTTAGCACGAGGCCAATGACCTACTTATTTGTAAGCAGTTAGTGGCGACACACGACCCAAAAGGAAGAAAAGGGACCCCATAAATCACTCGACGTCCGTGCCTGACGACAAAAGTCGTACATTCTACCGAGTTGGCAGCCGCGCAGAGGCACCTCAAATCAACATGGAAGCGACTAGCTGCAACCAACTCATGCTCAAGACAAATAAAAAAATCAAATTAATAATATTTGTATAACCTTATATGTTCACTAACAAATTCTCAAATACCTTTGGCATCGGCTTAGGACTCACTGTTGGAGTATGTTGTCCGTAAGCTGTCTTGGGAAAGCACACAACTTCCCCAGCTCAGAAGATTTTCTACTTTCCTCATCACGCGATTTCGGGGCGTCAACGTTGTATGGAGAATCACGAAGAGTCCGGAAGGTCATCCCTTTTCGCGGGGCCGGGTCGGGTGAGAGGACACGAGAGGCAGTATGAAAATTAATGTCAAGTTGGAATGTTTGGGCCTTGGTTCGCTGCGAAGGCGTTTAATTGAACGGGCTCCAAGTCTTTCAAAATCGCGTGGAGGGGACGTCGGCGTGATGAACGAGGGTTCAAAATCGGAGGACGAACACATACTAAAGCGGGGTTTACCCGGAGGTTGATGCAACTCGACTGGAAATCCCTCGAGATCCTTTGCAGCAGCTTTCGTGAGGTGGATAGTAGGCCTGGCGGCTAGTGGACGTTGAAAGCCCCACCAGAACAAACCTACTTGAAACATGCACGCGTTTAGCATCATGACAAGGGACGCAATGAAAATTCCCCTTTTACAGTCAGTAACGTAGTCCGTCGGAGGAAAGCGGGGCGGGGTGATTTGGGATATTCCAACAGGTGTATTACCTCTCCCTCTGACGTGAGCGGTCCGGAGGTGTCAGGGCGACTATAAGAAGAAGTTAGACCAGACCTCGGGGAAAGCCAGACACGTATTGGTTCTTGGGGTTTTGCATTTGGAAGAATAGCGACCATTTCATTTGGGGCAGTGAGGTGCCGACCCAGTTTGCAAAAAACCCTTTTTTTCGTCATTCAATCCGTTCCCATCTCCTTTTCTCCCGTTTCCACTCCCATCCGCAACATCCAAAGTTTACTAACCACAGCTAAATTCATCTATCTAGTTTCAGTACACCATTACAGAGGTCAACGAGGGAGTCCCAGTACTTATGCGGAAACAACACCCTATTCAACGGAGGTTTTTAATAGCGCGTACACACAAAGGGGGGGGGGGGGTACGGTTCTATGTCACAATCTAGAATTTATAAACACGGGGACATTAGATAAGGGCGGGGATACAAGGCAATTGTAGAGATATGATAGAAACTGTTAGGTCAATTAGTAATAGAGTCCAGTATTCGAAAGTTAGGTGAGACACGTACTCGTTCCTTGTAGAACTCGCTGAGGGTCGATGGACGTTTTCCCCACACTTTGGCTAAAAAGAACCGGGAGTTACCATGGAAAGGAGACATTAAATACCTACCACCCCATAACGGTGGGCTTCGAATTAACAAATCACACAACGTGAAGTTAAGGGATTTATTGTAGATCAACCCCAAAGCGAAGCCTTATTTTACTGTGTGCGATATCACAGGGGCGGGGGATATTCAGAGTTAGCTAGGCCCAGCACGATGTCATTTTGCAAAAGCGAAACTGAACGCTGGAGAGAAAGAGGTATAAAAACCTCATTCAAGCGAGTTAGTACAATTAGGAGGTCGAGTCAACACATTTGTTGCCGTGAAAACCAGGAGCCGAGAGTTTTACAAGTTGGGGTGGCTTCATTGACCTTATAAGCGATAGAGGTACGAGTATGGTGTCTCAATGATAAAAAATAAATAAATAAATAAATGAGGTTTTGTTAAAAGAGAAAATAAATAAATAGACAAGTTAATTACGGAATCTTTATTTGAGTGGAGATTTGTATTAGTTGATATTGCGAAATGTACGCCAACCTTCGATAAGAGAAAAAATATACAAATCAGTTAAATGACCATAATTTGAGAAGGGCTCGCATTTAGATGGTGAAACGTAAAGCATCTGACTAGTATTTTTTGTAGACCGCTTTTAAAAAAATAATATGAAATAAATATTATTCAAACATTTTAAATACCTTACAAAAATGGGTAAGAACCGTACTAATATCCGTCTGTCGTTTCGAAGAGACCTATTGATGGACACTTGAAAATTATTGCAAACTAAAAGGAACCAATAGACCTTTGTCATGATTTACAACGGTCGGGCCATAACTCTTAGAAAGAAAAAAATAATGTAAACCGAAGACTAGTGAGATTTGACTTGGTTACGAATCGGGACAGCCGGGATTGTGAGAGAGGGAAGATAATAATTATTTTGTTATGTTTTCGTAAAGGTTTAAATTAAACGTAGTGAGTACAAGCAGGTATAACAGTTACCCTAGTTCCCGCTAAAAATAATAATAACATTCCATTTGTATTGCACAGTTAAGAGTCGTTTCACTTCAAGTACGCATAACTTTATTATTTTGTAAATGCAAAACTGCGAAAAAAAAAAATAAGTGAGTTAATTAAATAGATAAAAGAGAAATTTTATTGTGTTGCCTAAGCTCCGATAAGACAAAGTGATGAATGTACTTCGGAACCGACGATCGTGTAAAGAAGTTGTTGTCGAACGCGGGACCGCTGGGAGCGTAACCATTTAACCTAGATAAAGACAAATAGCGTGGATCAACCTTATTTCAGGAAAAAGAGGGGAGAAAAAGTTAAGCTCATTCAGTAGTAGACACAATACCAGTTCATTCTGGGAGCTGATGTCCAACCTCCGATAAGTACTGGACGAACAGATAAAGCTTAGAGGGAGGAAAACAAAAATACCACATGAGATAAGGGCTATTTGGAAATTAGATTTTGAAGGGAGAAGGAAACAGTGGTTTAAAAATAAATATAATCTCAAAGAGTTTAACACAAATACAGTGAACATTACCGGTGATTACTATCAAAATACTTAAGTTCGTTACGTAACGGATGTTTTTCGGTGAAATAAACGCAGTGTTCTTGTGAAGTGAATAGTTATGACCATTGGATATAATCTAACTTAATATTTGAATAAAGTGAGAACAGTGATATTATGAGAAAACTACAGCGTGAAATAGTGACTAAATTCTGTGAATAAGAATAAATAAATCCTTTTCAATTAGTTCAACAAGTAAACAAAACACGTTCGGCACAATACGAATATTTAGGCAATAGATAGGTAGTCTCGCAAGGCTACTACATGGATGACTTAGTCATATATTCGTGCGGAAATTTCAATGAACATCTAGAGCACGTAAGTGCAGTTTTAGGGAGGGGGGCGTGTCCAATTCAATAAACCAAATTTAATCCAATTCAATAAACCAAAATGGAAGCCGACGATCACGGTAGCGGATATTGTATCTGATTAAGGAACTGAACCATAACCACAACAAGATTAAATAAATAATCTACTTATATGTATGAAAAAAAAACGCGGAAATTACAACAAAGAACTGGTCACGATCTAGGGTCGTTTGAGATCTCAAGGACTAACATAAATAGGGAGGAAGGGAGACGTTAATGGAGAGGTGCGTAAATAGTGACGTTTAGAAAGGATTTAAAAAAAAAAAAAAAAAAAAAAAAAAAACACAGAAAAAAAAACCACATGCAAAATAGCTACGCGTTTTAAATAGATTCAAGTTGCGTACAAATCATCATGGGAACAAAAAAACATACAACCAAAACTTCGGTCAGGTACCCATAGAACTTTGCTTCGACCCTTTGGCGGTGCAAAAAGGACTAGTCATAAATCTCCCGGAGAGATAATGAATGGCATTGTGCCTTACGTTTGTTTAAAAGCATTTGAGTTAAGACACGTACAGGGGCGAACTTCGTGAGAAGAAGATAAGCTAAAAATTAACGAAAGATTGGAAAAAAAAAACCATTCTAGAATTTATTTTGCATTTAAGGAAAATAGGAACATCTTCTTTTAGGGAGGGATTGGGGCCGGCCAATTGGTTAGCGAATTTAGGCATGTTTAGTGCAGGCCATTTTGCAAAAGGAAGGGGGTGGGAGCCCCAAACTAGGGATAAATTTGGGCAATCACACGTAGGGAGGTAAGGGGTACGCAACCTTTGGAGTACGAAACAAAAAAAAAAACTGAAAAGGAAGGAAAATGAGTATTCTAAACCTATTGTTAGTAATGATTTCACCAACTAAACACCAAAACGTATTTATCCGCTGTAATCCTTACTAAAGGGAGGCTGTAATGGACCTGTTTGGGGTAAAAGGACGTAAAGAATTTTTTTTTCATAAATTAAAATACGTTCAGAGAATAGGGAGAAACGAACAGACTACGGACATCTTTGGGACATACTAGAAGCTTTATTGTAGAAACCTACGTCGGTAATAGGTGTTAACCACGTAATAATTGAAAAGGGGCGTCATGGGACTCAACGAATCAGATCATTCCCAAAATCAATTAAATAATTTTTCGCCAATCACGGAGATTAAGGGCGGTCTAAGACACGATACACTCGAGATTGATTTACTGTTGGGTTAACCTTGGGATCTGGTCCCACGACACGTGCAAAGGCACTTGAGAATTGACCATAAATTTACATTCTAAGGCAGAAACGTAGCGATACCCAACCATCGATAACGAAAAAAGGGGGGGACGGTTTGGTGAAAGAAGAGGGTGTTTTAGGATGTTTTGGTCCGGAAGACATATTACGAGTTGATCCTGTTAGAGAGAATTGTTTTCGTTCGCTGGAATTCTGAGTGCTTTTCAAGTGGCCACATTGGACACGAATTTTAACTTAAGATAGGTCGTTTGGCCGAAATGGCCTAATTAAATTAACACGGGGGAGATGCAAGTTGGGTAATTAAGAAAAGACATAAAAGTTAATGGGTCACGAAGTCTTTGATTAACGATCAAAATTTTATGACCTTTTTTGCGCGTAAACAAAGTTACGAGAATAATATATTGAAATTCCTAGATGAAGCGAGAAAGAGTATATGGGTTGGGCTAAAACTAGGCGCAAAAAAACTGTAAAAACAGGGATGTACTGGGCGTAGATCACCGAAAAGAAAGGACCAGGAATCGAAAAGAAACCCGAAAGGTAGTTTAGCTCATGATGGAAGAGGTTTCAACGACTCGGGTAGTGGACAGCGATGGGTTACGAAAGATTACCAGAAGATATGCGGCGGATATCACGAAAAGAGTCAAAACAGGTAGGCGAAATTATAAAAACGTGTCGAATCAAATTTTGGAACGAATGCCTACGTATGTCATCACCGAGAGGAAGGTATATGTGTCCTGGGATCACCCACGGATCGTGTAGACACCAATCAAATGCTAGAAGGCAGCACACAAGGAAGGATACTGTATGCGCAAGCGCTGGACATAATGGGTGAAAACTTCCGGTAGTTAGGATAATTTATCGATTGTATTATCGATATCAATAGCGAATTTCTCGGAAAGATTTCAAAACAACGATATAGAAATGGGCTACACCTAGTCTATAGGCCGGAAATCAACCAATATTACAGACACAACACGTGTACGAGGAAAAATAATCAAATAATTTTGCGCAATAATCTACATCGCCGAAAATCATGTACGAGAGGGCGCCCGAAAGTCAGGTCACCGAGTACGCGCCTGTACCCGTCTCGGCAGGGTGGTAGGTGTCTACCTCAACTCGGCAGGCGTTAACCAAAAACCCTGAAACGGGGTTATGCAATTCTAAACTTAACGGGAAGTAAAACCTCGAATTCATAAAGGCGAAAGTCGCACAAATTTTAAGTCGATTTATTCGAAAAGACATTATTAAATAGGGTTGTTTGGAGGAAATCAGGGCTTTTTTCGTTCTAACTTGGTTGGAGTCGGTCTTCGAGATCTTTGGCGTCGCGACAGTTTTGGCGTGCGATTTTTAAACTAAACTGATAGAGTTTTAAATGTAGTGAAGTTGTGAGTTTAGAAAATCGAGGTATTTTCATGAAGTTAGAGTGCTTTTAATATTAATTGAAATAATTGAAGTGTTTTAAAATTTAATTAGATTCAACCAAAGAAAGGGTAAACTCATAATTAGACAATACCAGATTCACGGGTTGGAGTCTCTTGGTTTGGACTAATATAGAACGATGAAACTCAACTGCAGTAATGTTTAATAATAACGCGTGTGCCATTAGAGGAGGAAAAAGTAGAGAACCATAATAATTATCAAATGACCTGACGAAAACGGCTAAGACAAAGTTCTAAAATTTTTGTGAAATTGAAGAGACAGCGTATATTAATCAAAAAATAATAATAAAAATCGTGTAGAAACGCGGCGAATGAATTTACTCGGAGAGAAGAATTTAATAAGAGCTAAATACATCATTCGTAAATCACATGTGGACCTTCTGGTCAAAATTAATAATAATTAATTTCCAATATATAAAACGTAGAGTAAATTGCTCATTTGAATTGGGGGTATAGACAGTGTTTTTCCTTGCGAACACGGGAAGGATTTTAACGGTCTACACGATATAAGAATTGAGTGAAAAAATCGAAGTGAACGTGGCAGATAATATATGAAAGGTTCTAGGGAGGGGAAGGGGGTTTTGGGTAGATCTCGGCAAATACTTACTTAGATACTCTAAAATAGTCGATAGGGAGAGATATCTAGACTAGGTACAGTGGAGGCCAACAAATACCTATGCATGTCAACTATCAACTTACGGTTAGGGAGGAAGAGATATTCTATTGAAAGAAATGATCCGCTTAAACATTCCGAAATCTAGTATTCGGTAATTTATGTGCTATCTACGGGGCGGCGTATGAAAGTAGAAATTTTAGCTAGAAAATTAGATCCAATATGGTTATAGTTCCTACTGGCGAGTAGACGGGTGACATAGATAATCGATTTCGAATTTAATACGAACCCTTAACGGCTTAGGGGCTTCTACATCCTACCTACAGCCCCTGGACGTGGATTAATGTACATGTCGTCGATATCCCGACTGGACTGGTAATATAACGATTTTGGGTGAGTGATCTTGCATGAATATATATTTCCAGAACGTTAAAATTGCGACGAAGATGGGGCTGCAACTGATAAAATAGTATCACATTTAGAACTGTTTGCTTGCTTCTAACAGCTGTGTTTAGCACGAGGCCAATGACCTACTTATTTGTAAGCAGTTAGTGGCGACACACGACCCAAAAGGAAGAAAAGGGACCCCATAAATCACTCGACGTCCGTGCCTGACGACAAAAGTCGTACATTCTACCGAGTTGGCAGCCGCGCAGAGGCACCTCAAATCAACATGGAAGCGACTAGCTGCAACCAACTCATGCTCAAGACAAATAAAAAAATCAAATTAATAATATTTGTATAACCTTATATGTTCACTAACAAATTCTCAAATACCTTTGGCATCGGCTTAGGACTCACTGTTGGAGTATGTTGTCCGTAAGCTGTCTTGGGAAAGCACACAACTTCCCCAGCTCAGAAGATTTTCTACTTTCCTCATCACGCGATTTCGGGGCGTCAACGTTGTATGGAGAATCACGAAGAGTCCGGAAGGTCATCCCTTTTCGCGGGGCCGGGTCGGGTGAGAGGACACGAGAGGCAGTATGAAAATTAATGTCAAGTTGGAATGTTTGGGCCTTGGTTCGCTGCGAAGGCGTTTAATTGAACGGGCTCCAAGTCTTTCAAAATCGCGTGGAGGGGACGTCGGCGTGATGAACGAGGGTTCAAAATCGGAGGACGAACACATACTAAAGCGGGGTTTACCCGGAGGTTGATGCAACTCGACTGGAAATCCCTCGAGATCCTTTGCAGCAGCTTTCGTGAGGTGGATAGTAGGCCTGGCGGCTAGTGGACGTTGAAAGCCCCACCAGAACAAACCTACTTGAAACATGCACGCGTTTAGCATCATGACAAGGGACGCAATGAAAATTCCCCTTTTACAGTCAGTAACGTAGTCCGTCGGAGGAAAGCGGGGCGGGGTGATTTGGGATATTCCAACAGGTGTATTACCTCTCCCTCTGACGTGAGCGGTCCGGAGGTGTCAGGGCGACTATAAGAAGAAGTTAGACCAGACCTCGGGGAAAGCCAGACACGTATTGGTTCTTGGGGTTTTGCATTTGGAAGAATAGCGACCATTTCATTTGGGGCAGTGAGGTGCCGACCCAGTTTGCAAAAAACCCTTTTTTTCGTCATTCAATCCGTTCCCATCTCCTTTTCTCCCGTTTCCACTCCCATCCGCAACATCCAAAGTTTACTAACCACAGCTAAATTCATCTATCTAGTTTCAGTACACCATTACAGAGGTCAACGAGGGAGTCCCAGTACTTATGCGGAAACAACACCCTATTCAACGGAGGTTTTTAATAGCGCGTACACACAAAGGGGGGGGGGGTACGGTTCTATGTCACAATCTAGAATTTATAAACACGGGGACATTAGATAAGGGCGGGGATACAAGGCAATTGTAGAGATATGATAGAAACTGTTAGGTCAATTAGTAATAGAGTCCAGTATTCGAAAGTTAGGTGAGACACGTACTCGTTCCTTGTAGAACTCGCTGAGGGTCGATGGACGTTTTCCCCACACTTTGGCTAAAAAGAACCGGGAGTTACCATGGAAAGGAGACATTAAATACCTACCACCCCATAACGGTGGGCTTCGAATTAACAAATCACACAACGTGAAGTTAAGGGATTTATTGTAGATCAACCCCAAAGCGAAGCCTTATTTTACTGTGTGCGATATCACAGGGGCGGGGGATATTCAGAGTTAGCTAGGCCCAGCACGATGTCATTTTGCAAAAGCGAAACTGAACGCTGGAGAGAAAGAGGTATAAAAACCTCATTCAAGCGAGTTAGTACAATTAGGAGGTCGAGTCAACACACAGATGAAATAAAAAGATAAAGGTCACAACTAGCGTAACTACATGGCCCACTCTCCGATACAACGACTTCACACCATGGGAAATCATTACTTGGGTGATGTTGACATATTCAATACCAACTTGGCAAGTTTTGTGGATCATTTAAAACATTTATTTCAACAATACTCCTAAACACATCATGTAAACCTACAAATAGCTGTAATTTTCTGTTTTTGTTTCTTGTGTTTGTATGACTTGTTGCATAGCTTTTATCAAATGTAATTTTATTCTTATTTTTTATGTTTCAAAATATTTGTCAAATTAAAATTATACTACCAACCATGTAAAAGTCCTCTGGGCGTTAAATAAATACATAAATAAACTAGGAATTGAACCCAGGATCCTTTGTCTTACCGGGACGACTCATATCGAAATATCCCATATAAATAAAAATGGGATATGTTTATTGGAGACAATATCTAGGTTAGAAAACAATGTAACAGAACGTTGTGATCATTCAAAAAGGTAGATGCCAAAAATATCTAGGTTAGAAAACAATGTAACAGAACGTTGTGATCATTCAAAAAGGTAGATGCCAAAAATATCTAGGTTAGAAAACAATGTAACAGAACGTTGTGATCATTCAAAAAGGTAGATGCCAAAAATATCTAGGTTAGAAAACAATGTAACAGAACGTTTTGATCATTCAAAAAGGTAGATGCCAAAAATATCTAGGTTAGAAAACAATGTAACAGAACGTTGTGATCATTCAAAAAGGTAGATGCCAAAAATATCTAGGTTAGAAAACAATGTAACAGAACGTTGTGATCATTCAAAAAGGTAGATGCCAAAAATATCTAGGTTAGAAAACAATGTAACAGAACGTTGTGATCATTCAAAAAGGTAGATGCCAAAAATATCTAGGTTAGAAAACAATGTAACAGAACGTTGTGATCATTCAAAAAGGTAGATGCCAAAAATATCTAGGTTAGAAAACAATGTAACAGAACGTTTTGATCATTCAAAAAGGTAGATGCCAAAAATATCTAGGTTAGAAAACAATGTAACAGAACGTTGTGATCATTCAAAAAGGTAGATGCCAAAAATATCGAAAAAAAAATGTTACAAGATTTTATCGTCTTTGTGGATGTGGTTTGGAGATTATTATTAAAAATATTGCTTTAAGTCTTCAATGGGTGTCCCTGACTTCTTCTACCATTTAAACCACTTTATAAATACTCTTGGCACTAATCAAGACAAACGAGCTGAAACTTGACAGATAGACTCGTTGTAAATAGTGATATATTCTATCATCTTTTGCTGAAAAACACGTAGACTTAGGCGAATTTCTCCAAAATGATTACATAACAGCAATTGAGGAAGCTACAAGCCAAAAATGTGTATATTCTTGGTATACCTTATATTGTAGGTATTAGGCATTAAAATCAAACAAACGGAGTTTAGAAACGTTCGATTTCAATCACAAAACTGGTTTTTATTTATTTTGTAATTAATTTTATAAGAAAGCAAAAAAGTTTATCAAGTGAAACTGTCACAGATAATCTTAGCTATAATACTGTAGTTTTTTAAGGTTTGTTTCCTTTACGCGTTCATACATTTCCATAGAAAAAAATTTTTTTTTAGTAGTTTACATTTATATTTTTTATTGAGTAATTTATTATTTTATTTGTATTCTGCTCTAGCAAAACGATAGGACAACCTTCAATTTATCTAAACCATATTTTTTGGTATTCATAATGTACACCAATTCGTTATAAAAATTAATCAAAATAGTGATGTATCATCAAGCTTCGCACAAATTCTTAACGAATGTGAATGAGACAAAGATTGTGCCCCAAAACCAAGTTGTTTGGCGGTCCGTTCTCTCTGCCCTCCCCTGTGGGTAAACGGCGTAGTGGTTGGTTAATCAGTAAGTTATAAAATACAAAAATCACAGCTAGTCACTGAGGGAGATTCAATCCACAATCGAACAAAATATGTCGAAAATAGATTTATCATAAAAAACTTTATTTTCTTTAATGAATGCAAATCTTGGAGGCGGATATTAACCCACTTTTAGGCTTCTGATCGGGCTGAAACTCGCCAGAGAGACTCGTTGTTAATAACAAAACATTCTCTCAAATTTTGGTGGTAATCACGTATACACACGCTGACCTATATGCATTTATCTGAAATAGAATGAAATCACAGCAGTTAAGGCGAAGCTTAATGCTAAATCACCAATTTGATTAATCTTTATAACGAATTGGTGCACATTATGAACACCAAAAAATATGCTGTAAATAAATTGAAGGTTTTCCTATCGTTTTGCTTGAGTAGAATATAAATAAAATAATAAATTACTCAATAAAAAATATAAATGTAAATTACTAAAAAATATATTTTTTCAATGGAAATGTTTGAACGCGTAAAAGAAACAACTTAAAAAATACAGTTTTAAAGCTAAGATTATCTGTGACAGTTTCACTTGATTAACTTTTTAGCTTTCTTATAAAATTATTTACAAAATAAAAAAAAAAAAACAGTTTTGTGCTTGAAATCGAACGTTTCTAGAAGCGATTTTAATGCCTATTCAAATTCAAAAAAATATTTATTGCACAAAAAGAGTACAAAGGGTATAGCTTATAGGTTACATCCTATTTCTTCCAGCTAACCCAACAAATACACATTATATTACATAACCCAACAATTACATGTTAACAAATGTATGTAAATAAAAAATAAAACAAAAACAGAAGTATTTAATTTACGAAAGGTATTCATTTAAGGTGTAGTGACATTTGTTTAAAAGAAATGTTTTTAGTGATGATTTAAATTTAAGTATGTCGGTTATTTGTTTGATGCTACGTGGAAGGTTGTTATATACTTTAATGGCCATGTAGTGTGGTCCTTTTTGAAATATAGTTTTGTTTGCTTTTGGGATTAATAAGTTTTCTGTGAACCTTGTAGCGTGTTTATGTGTTGAGTTTTTCTGTGGGAACTTTTCTGGAGATGATCTTTTCTTGGTATACCTTATAGTACCCACAATATAAGGTATACCAAGAATATACACATTTTAGTCTTGTAGCTTCCTCTTATGTTTCATTCTGGCCATGGAGACTTACGTTTTTTGCAATCCCTCATGTATTTCTGATAGAAGTAGCCCGCTGGACATTCGCAGGTTCCGTTCACTTCTTTGGCTGCAAATCCAATGCAGAGATTCGGGTCAGATACCTTCAAGCCCAGCTCTGAAAACAGACAAACATACTTTTATATTAGGAATAACTTAAAGCGATGCACTACGTCGTGTAATATTTTGAATCGAGCCGCCATCAATAACACTCCTTACGTAGATGGCGATAAGGCTTAAATTCCCGCTTAAAACCATCCAGCTGTTTTGATTTAGGCAAGAAAAAAACATGGCCAAAAAGTACCTTTTATTTTATTTTGTGGATGTTCAGGCTTAAATATTTAAATGTTTTCCGATCATTTTATAAATAACTTAATTTGCCACATTATACAATAAAATAATAACCGAAAATGGGTTCGTAAGTAGGAAATTTTGAACTTTAAAGCAGTTTTCATAGGCCTTATAAATTATGTTTTTCTGGTCTTATAAAAAGACTTATTATAAAAAGATATATAAAATATTCGATTATTTCAAAGGCCAAGATGTATTCTACTCGCAGTATTTAATTAAAGCATCTGAAAGATTTCTAGGCGACCAAATTTTCAAACCAAAAACACATGATTTTAAATTACTACGTAGTGCATCGCCTTAACGAGTAAAACCTTAAATTGTAATTTTTCATCATTGAAGACAATTTCTAAATAAATAACCTCTCTTTTTTTTGCATTTCATGGGCATTAATTATGTATCAATTTCTAGATATTTTTGCTTGATTTTCCAAATAAACATTTGTTACTTAAATTTTGTTTACTTTGCTACCGGTTTCGACAAAACCGTGTCATTAAACTAGCAATCTTTAAACGAAATTAAAGATTATACAAGTACAGAAAGATTAAATTTTACTAGGTGGGTGGAGTGATTTGGGGGGTGGGGTGATTTGGGGGGTTGGAGAAGGTGGCGAGAAAGGTCGGAGGAGTCAACAATAAAGATGACTTACAGGGTGATATTATTTTGTTAAGTATTAATTTTTTTTTGTTAATTGATAAGTTTTCTATAGCGCACAGATTGAAATATGTATTAACGTTTAAATGTTTAAATTTAGTTTTTTCATTGTTGAAACTGTGGTCTGTCTCTATTAAGGTTAAATCAAGGTTAAATCACTATTTTGATTAATCTTTATAACGAATTGGTGTACATTATGAATATCAAAAAAATATGCATTAGATAAATTGAAGGTTTTCCTATCGTTTTGCTTGAGTAGAACACAAATAAAAAAATAAATTACTAAATAAAATATATAAATGAAAACTACAAAAAAAAATATTTTTTCAATAGATATGTATGAACGCGTAAAGGAAACATATTTAAAAAATACATTATTATAGCTAAAATTATCTGTGACAGTTTCACTTGATTAACTTTTTTGCTTTCTTATAAAATAATTTACAAAATAAATAAAAAACAATTTTTTGCTTTAAATTGAACGATTCTAGACTCCGTTTGTCAAGCGATTTTAATGCCTATTATCTTCAATATAAAGTATACCAAAAACATACACATTTTTGGCTTGTAAAGTACACATACATTTTTGGCTTGCTTCCTCTTAAACGCCAATTCTAGCCCCGTTTCAGCATTTGAACAAATTGTGACCAGCAGCAGTCAGTTCGCTTGGACATCCCCTCTCAATGATTTTAAGACAAAATATTATTTTTTTTAATTTAGTGCATAAATGTAAAGCGGAGGAATACCTAGAATCTGAACCCAAAATTTATTATATTCATAGAGTTGTATGTGTAGTAAACACACACCACAGATAAGAGAAGATTAATGAAGCAATTCAGTTATGTACAATAAATAATGTATATTTCTTAATATTCTCATGATAAAGCCTTGAAAAACGGCGTTAATAAATTTAATAAATGGGTTTTCCTTACCTGCACCGCAGATAGATTTCTTTCCATTTGGGAAATAGCCTGGCAGACATACGCACTGCCTATTGGTACACTGCGCCTGTCCTAGGGCTGAGCAATCCTCGTCATTCATACAGCTCTCTCCCTCCAACACGCGGGAGGCGGCCATCTTACTTTCTGATGCCGCCATCTTGCCGCCAAACACGGACATTTTGGGATCGGATCGGATGAGTCTTTTAACTGTAACATATGTGGAAAAGTCAGTTTTCCGACAATACAAACTGAAAACATTAAAGTAACAACATAAAACAATCCAAAATATTAAAAGCGATCGAGGACAGATCCCTGAGGAACGCCGGCATTTATTGAATGCGAGGAAGAAATGAACCGTCTGAATCGATCTCTCCCTCAAAAAGTTGGCAATTCACGCACAAAAGGATGTGGTAAGTCCTCGGTACCAAAGGCCTTGGAAATGTCCAGTGCAACCACATTGCAAACTATTGGGTCTTACAATGACGTCCTAGTGAGTCTAGCACGATATAATTGACAACTTAACCATATCGGATCGATTGGATCAATTTCCAACGACTTTATATCGATATCCCAAATAAGGTTGCGTTGTCGATAGCCGAACCGAAATAAGAAATTAGCCATACTGAAGGATCTTTTTACCAATTGACAATCATGAAATGGTTAAAAAATAAAACAAAAAATTGTTAATGTCGAATTGAATTAGTAACTTCGATATTCATTTGCAGTTCGCATGCACTTTTTGATACTTCAACGGGAGTTAGTTAGTGATATATTTGGCCATACCAAGTAATATTTTAATGAATGTCATTTCTCCGACCTAAAACGGTACCAATTAATGACTTATTTGATTTCTTTCAATTCTACGAGCTTCACCTCCGCTCATTAATAGCCAGTTATTTTGCGTAGCAAATGACATATTTAAAAAGTTGTGATTGACAGTTAACAAAAGTTTTTCGGGCAACTTGGAGGCCGCGCTAAAAGCAAAGATATAGAAAACCGTGCTATATATATCGCTAACTTATCGTAGATGATGGATTTAGTCAATAACTTATTGATATAGGATTTTATCGATTAACCGTGCTAGATACTCTGCCACCGCCCCCAGAGATGCATCACAAACGCGAGAAGATTGCCGCACGAATAGTACCGCCGTGCTGTGAAGAGTAAAATAAAATAAATTTTTAACTAACTAACCATCACGCCGTTTCCCGCAGGGGTAGCCAGAGAGGACGTACCGCCAAACAACTCGGTTTTGGCACACACTCCTTGCCTCATTCACATTCATACATCGTCTCATACATACCTACTCTTCAATTATTCTGACTCTTGACATGGCCCGACTCAAGTAACTGATTCACTTGGTAGTGCCATCTCTTCCTCGGGCGTCCCTGACTTCTTCTACCATTCACATTTGCATAGTATATTCTCCTTACACCACTTCCTTCGCTCATTCGCTCTACATGCCCAAACCATCTAAGCGGCCCTTTCTTGATCTTACTCATTACGCTTTCATCAGCCTTGCACTCTTTGCAGATCTCCACATTTCTTACAGGATCATACACGGTTTTAACACACATACGCCTGAGGGATCTCATTTCTACAGCATTCAGTCTACTTTCATCCTTTCTCTGCCAGCTCCATGTCCCACTTTCGTACATCAGGGTAGGTAGCAGCACTCCATTTTAAAAGATTGTACTTACTTGATAAACGTTTTTCTCTCTTGGACTCTTTAGTCTCGGGAATTTCTACGGGGGCTTCTGTCGTTGTAACTTCAGTCGTTGTAACTTCAGTCGTTGTAACTTCAGTCGTTGGAACTTCAGTCGTTGTAACTTCAGTCGTTGGAACTTCAGTTGTGGTAATATCCCCATCCCGACACACTTGGTGGCGTAGGTCACACACAGCGTTGTCTATAGAGGAGATCTGACAGTCCTGGTCTATTATGCAAGCGTCCTTCAAGTCTGGAAGAAAACATGCCAACAAAAGGTTGAAATTTGGGAGTAAATTTGGAACCATTTATTGGATAACCAACACCTGTACCAAGATGGTGACTTAGCGGGGGTACTCGGGTTTATATGGTGAGGTTTCTTTGGCGTGACGGGTCATACTCCTGGACACACCGACCCTTAGATTCCTACCCACCCATCACGCCCCTTTCCTTTCCCACCTCCCTTTTCTTAAAAATCCCCTTGACATAGCATTGTGGGGTCAAAGATGAAATAGACCATGAGGAAAAATATTTTCTTCAGGGCCTCCAGAGTCTTAGAGACTCCAGGTCTTCAACTCGGAATCTTTATTCAATTCAAGTTATCATTTAAAAAGATTCAATTTTAAATCGTATTGAAGCAAGTTGTTTATAAAACAAATGTAGTAAAATAATTAAAAAAATATATTTTTAATGTAAAAAGGGAGAGGAGATGGCACTAGGGCAACTGGGCACATCATATAAAACAAACTCAACCGGGCCTAGGCCAGTATGATTTTGCCCTTCAGCGTGAGCAGTCTGTTCCTTCACAAACGTGTTTTATTTTATTTATTTATTTATTTAACGCCCAGAGGGCTTTTACATGTGGGTGGTACAAATTTAATGACAGTTTTGAAACATAAGAAAGAAATAATAAAAATAAAATTACATAAGTATATGCGAGAAACAAAATTAAAAATAACAAGAACATAAATTAAAAAATACAGCGATTTGACTGGTTTACAAAAATATAACTTCCATTTAGGAATAGTATTGAAATAGGTCTTTTACGTAATCCACAAAATTCGCAAAGTTAATATTAAATATATCGACATCACCTAAGTATTGGTTTCCCATAGTGTGAAACCGTTGTATTGGGGAGTTCGCAATGTAATTGCGCTTATGTGTGTTGCAGTGGAATAGTGTATTTTGTCGTGTTGTTATTGTAGGTATTCGTATGTTTATGAGTTGCAGAAGTTCGCAACAGTCGAATTTAGAGTTTAGAATCTTGAATAAAAAAGTTAAGTCGTTTATTTTACGCCTGTCTTCCAATGTGTGTATTTTTAGAGTGTTTAATAAGAAATTATGTTGTAAATCTTCTAGTGGGATATTTAATTTAAAATTTATAAAACGCAGAATTTTTTTTTGTATTCGCTCAATGTTATTAATGTGAATTTTGTAAGAGGGAGACCAAACTACTGAGTTATATTCAATTATGCTTCTAACTAGAGATATGTATAACAGTTTAATGGCTTGTATGGAGTTAAAGTTTTTAGTTGTTCTTAATACGAAGCCTAGTGTTTTCATGCCTTTGTTTACAATTTGGTGGATATGATTGGCGAAACTTAGTTTTTCATCCAAAATAATTCCGAGATCTCTCATTTCCGTGACTCTTTCTAAAGCTGTATTGTTAATGGAATATTCAAATAAAACAGGATTTTTATTTCTGCAGAAAGTCAGGGTTTTGCATTTGTCTACATTTAAAAACAGATTATTTTGTACGCACCAATCTTTAAACTTATTAATATTTGATTGTAGTATTTGGCAATGATTTACATCAGTTATTTTTTGTATAGCTTGATGTCATCAGCAAAGAGCAATACCTCGACATCGTCGAAGCAATTTGTTATATCGTTAATGAAAATGAGAAACAAAACCGGACCAAAGTGACTACCTTGCGGTAGGCCACTGGAAAATGTCTAGGAATATGCATAATTTAAAAGACCCATAATTATATTATTTCAAAACATCTAAATAGGTCAAACGTTATATAAAATTATATTAATATAAACATTATTTCTGATTCCCTATCAAATTCTTATGTAGATACGTATCAACGGTAGATATTATATATTTGTTATAATTGTTTTTTAGGTGTAATTACGTAAAGAGGCTCTGAAGAACATTACTAGCCACAAACGTCATATTCCATTAGAGGCTCTGAAGGACATTACTAGCCACAAACATCATATTCCATTAGAGGCTCTGAAGGACATTACTAGCCACAAACATCATATTTCATTAGAGGCTCTGAAGGACATTACTATCCACAAACATCATATTCCATTAGAGGCTCTCAAGGACATTACTAGCCACAAACATCATATTCCATTAGAGGCTCTGAAGGACATTACTAGCCACAAACATCATATTCCATTAGAGGCTCAGAAGGACATTACTAGCCACAAACATCATATTCCATTAGAGGCTCAGAAGGACATTACTAGCCACAAACATCATATTCCATTAGAGGCTCTGAAGGAAAGTTCTAACCAGCGCGACCATGCATTATAAAAGTATTTTTTTATATTACGTAGATATGTGATTTGTTCGTCTTTGGAAAGAAAAAATAATTAATCTTCTTAGTTTTTTTACATGGATAAAATCCAAAACATTGTCAAAGTGTATGATTACAAATTAGAGGAATTTTTTCAATGACAGTTTAAAGTTAAAATTTTTTTTTATTATACGAGTATAAATGGCAAAAAAAATAAAGTAACTATTTTCTTACTAATTCTCTACCCAAATGGCATTCTTTTTCAAAATATCGAATTCTTTCAAAATTATTAACGTTTTGAGTCAAAATGTCCCGGTTCATTTTTTGTTAACATGTTTAATATTAAAATATTTTTTTTTAGAAACATCATATTTTCAAATACAAAAATTTCATAGATAATTTTATATAGTTTCTAAAATGATATTTCTTTTTACGAGAACTAAGATAAATTTCACTGTGGCGTTGGGATATTATAATATTTTAAAACCCGAAGGGTTCATAATATTCTTCGGGTAGTGTGATTTCAGTGCACTTAAAAATTGCCAATCCCTCTTATGGAAAAGTTGCTGAAGTCGAAATAGCGAAAACATCTTTTGGACTTACTGAAAGCGATCTTCCTGCAGAGTCCTTTCTCCCTGGTGTAGTGGTTATCCTTACAGGTGCATACTGCATTGCGGCACTCCATAGCCAGCGGCATCAGCGGGTCGTGGCACTGCCCCGAGGACACGCAAGGCTCTCCGAATCCTGCAGCTGGCCAACATCTTCCATGGAAATAGCGAAAATCCTCTTTGCAATCGCAGGTTTCTGCCAAATAACAAATGATAATACAATAAAAATATTTAGTTTTCGTATGTATCTTTGTTCAATCCAAGGGAGCCTGCTATGCCTCTATACAAAGGACTATCCCATCAAAACCGTGCTTTGTTCAGAGTATTGGCACATTGCTAGTCAATCCAAGGGAGCCTGCTATGCCTCAATACAAAGGACTATCCCATCAAAACCGTGCTTTTTTCAGAGTATTGGCACATTACTAGTCAATCCAAGGGAACCTGCTACGCCTCAATACAAAGGACTATCCCATCAAAACCGTGCTTTTTTCAGAGTATTGGCACATTGCTAGTCAATCCAAGGGAGCCTGCTATGCCTCAATACAAAGGACTATCCCATCAAAACCGTGCTTTTTTCAGAGTATTGGCACATTGCTAGTCAATCCAAGGGAGCCTGCTATGCCTCAATACAAAGGACTATCCCATCAAAACCGTGCTTTTTTCAGAGTATTGGCACATTGCTAGTCAATCCAAGGGAGCCTGCTATGCCTCAATACAAAGGACTATCCCATCAAAACCGTGCTTTGTTCAGAGTATTGGCACATTGCTAGTCAATCCAAGGGAACCTGCTATGCCTCTATACAAAGGACTATCCCATCAAAACCGTGCTTTTTTCAGAGTATTGGCACATTGCTAGTCAATCCAAGGGAGCCTGCTATGCCTCAATACAAAGGACTATCCCATCAAAACCGTGCTTTTTTCAGAGTATTGGCACATTGCTAGTCAATCCAAGGGAACCTGCTATGCCTCTATACAAAGGACTATCCCATCAAAACCGTGCTTTTTTCAGAGTATTGGCACATTGCTAGTCAATCCAAGGGAACCTGCTATGCCTCTATACAAAGGACTATCCCATCAAAATCTTGCTTTCAACAATTCTCTCATTTCTCCTAAAATAAATTACCTCACTAATTCGAATGAGGAATTGTACATTGTTCCGTTTCTTCTCACCTTTATAAAATTCTTATACTTGACTCCTCAGATTGTACATTCGAAGTGGGAACTTTAGATCACATATTTTTAATTATTCCTGTCAATGCATTTTGGAAAGATTGGTTCCGTTGAACAAGACTAGACTAAATTACTATTCATGTTCTCCAATAAAACAGTTATACACCAATATATTAAGGGGAAGATTACAAATTTGTGGTACATGTTAGTACAGATTACTTGTGCAGTAATTTCCACCTGAATTGTAATTTGATAAAGTGTAATTTGAGTATATAAGCCAAGTTAAAAGAATGATAATAATTTTAAAAAATATGCATGAGTTCTATATTGTGATGTAGCAGATATACTAAGATAAAAACATACTAGCTTACAGCATTATAATCTGGGGTGGCTGTGCCCAATCTACCATCGAACCTCTACTAAAAGCCCAAAAAATGGTAATACGTGTCATTAACAAGCGACCGACAAGATACCCCTCCACTCGACTCCTCATAGAGTATAAGGTCTTAAACATACGACAACTCCACCTAAAATTTTCGCTAATACATTTCCTGTTCAAATATAAAAAAAAAACAAAATTCTCTTACAACACAACTACACCACCAGAACTATAACCAACGGTCACTACAAAGCACCTTCACTACATACCACGTCAGCTCAAAGACAATTTTTCTTCCTAGCTCCTAAAATCTTTAACCTTATCCCTGAAAACCTAAAACCCGTGAGTCAACCCCATTCCATAAAAAATAAATTACGAAATGAATCCTTACACACGGAATACATTACAACTACAATACCCATTCATTCTACACTCTATCAATTTAATCACCTTTCAGACAAAACATAATAAATCCTTATTCCCTATCTTAGCGGTATAGTATGTACATAATTATTAAGTGTGATCTATTTACTAATAATTTTTCATCTTCTTATAATTCTCTAACTTCTCCATCCTCTTCTTGCAACCCAAACTAGCTATACATCATTTTTCTTTTTCATATTTTAGTAATGTATAGATTCTATGTCCGCAAACTGTAAAATTCACCCGCCATAACACAGGGTCATCCCTAGCATGGAGGGTGAAATATCACAAAAAACCACATGTACCCTCTAAATCATGTATCAATAAAATAAAATAAAAGGTGTTAAAATGTTCCAAGAACTCCACATGAATGAAGCCAAAAGCAGTCTTGTAGTCTCTATGTTGTGAAGTCTGACTAATCTATAATAATTTTCTAGTAGTACGTAGCTACTAGAAAATGATTACAGTAGTTTTAAAATAGAAATATATACTACATATAAAATGTAAAATTTTATAGCTAATAAAATGGTTCCATGAAAACTCCTCAAAATGACAATTCAACACACCTTTAAAGGGTGATATAAAGTCATCAAAATTGATGAAACAAAAATTATATAATGTAACCTAGTTTTTGTCTCATTACTTTTCATAACTTTATAACACTTTTTATAGGTGTTTTTAATTGACACCAGGCAACGCATAAAACTCTATTGTACTTTTTCTATTTCAAGGAATATGGTGTTGTTAAAAAGGGTCCAATAATGGAGCATATTCTAGGAAACTGCGAACAGAGGCTTTATAATTCCATTAGTAAATGATCTCGCTAGATAATGTATACTAACTGGTTTCGTTGTGGCACGCGTATCCCGTCACTAGATGGTCACATTGGAAATCGTCTTGACATGTAGAACCGAAATAAGGTGCTCCTGAAAAAAATAAAAATGCAAATTAAATATATTATTATTGGAATATTTTCAAAGTAAAGACAATTGTGTTAACTACTCGAGGTAATTTGTTCGCTTTGGGGATAACCTCACACGATCTGTGTGAGCTTATAGTTAAAAACATTAACTAAACGGTGATAGAAAGAAAAAAAAAATACGCTTTGAATTCAAATATGGAAATTAACCATAGAAGATTAAAAATGTACACTTCTGTGAAACCAAAAGTTCCGACCATAATTTGAGAAAAATTTATGAAACTTTGTATTAATTATTTTTGTCTGACGATACAGAATTTCTTCCCTCGTAGAACCTTTATGGAATAAAAGAGGAGTGGATTGGAGGGGAAAAATGAGACCTGGGAAGATACATTGTCTAACCAGAAGACATAGACACATATCCAATGACAACCCTGGTGAACTTTATTAAAGGGACTGGGTTGTTGTTAAAGGATTGAGGTAAAATAGGAGACAGCACAATGAACCTATGGCCTAAGTGCTCACGGGAACTACATGTAAATCATCTCCGCTCTATACATAAATAAGATACAACAGTAATGTTCATAACACTATTTTTTCTTAAGTTAAAAAAAAATGTATTTGTTTGGTTATACGAACAAACATAATTAAACCCATTTTATTTTTTTTTATGTTTGTCTTCAAATTTAGTATTAAAAAAAATGAATATGTTTATTTCTAATAATTTAATTTGAAAGCGTATTTTATTACCTTTCAAAAACAGTTTTTATTTTTCGGATACGTTCAGAAATAATCCATTTATTTTGATTTTATTGCAAAATTGAAATATTCTCAAATTCTTCGACCTTCGGGACAGTGTCTTTTTGACATAACGGTCAATATGCCTGACAGTTGAGTTGACAATACAGTTAAAATGTTGGTAAAATTCTTGTTTTATAGTTTATTTATCACTTGATAGAGATTTTGTATTAAGAGAAATTAATAAAAATGATTAAAAAAGAAGTTACAACATTTTTCTGAAATTTTATTTAAATAATGTATTTATTAATAATGGATTTTTACAGACGACCTTACTTATGTGAGAACAATCTAGTTGATTTTATACACAGTTAATAAACAAATAGGTACTACAAATAGGTACCACAAATCTACTCCGAAAAAGATACATTTATTTTCATAAATCTAAATAAAGATTAAAATATAAAACAAATGAAATACATAATTTCATGACAAATAGTACAACAAAAGAGACACAAATAGAAACGCAAGTAATACATGATATAATCAACGAAACATATTTTTTAGAAAAGCATTTTTTTTTCTAAATGCTTATTAAAACCCTTGACTCTATGCCAAAACGGGCGGTCCGTTTGATAAATTCCCCAATCTTAACAAACGGACTGCAATCTTTAGAGCACAGGCGTCAGGTAGGTATGCTGTCCTTGTTCTATCGGTATTACAATGGAAGATGCTCTGAGGAACTAGCGTCATTGATCCCTTCGGCACCGGTGCGTAGTCGGGATACACGCCAAACGCGCGCCCAACATTTGTACACGGTTGACATTTGTCACATGAGAACGGGTCGCTTCTACGCTTAACAGCTCGGCTGTGAAACGAACTGCCGGCCTCTGTGTTTCCTCCCTCCTACAACATGGGACTCTTCAAGACCCATGTTCACTCCTTCCTCTCCACAAAAAGACCCTCCACACAGCATCCCCAAAGATGACATAGGCCCTGAGGGAAATTATATTCTTCAGGGCCTCCTGTGTAGAGTTAATATTAAAAAAAATAATAATAATTATCGACAAAAATGTCTACTTCATCACACTCTATATTATTATACAGTGGACACATTTGGGTCAGACGGCTAAAATTATTTGATGACTCCACTCTTATTCTCCGTTGGATGTGATTAAAAGGTTAATTTACTTTTTTAAATATGCGAGACTTCTTGTATTGTACACACAAACGACACATTCAAGACAGTGAATTGAATTAGACAGAATTCAATATTAAATAAAATTGAATATATTGTGAGTGTAAAAAGGAGTGCGAATATATGAACCAAATCTGAATGTCAACAGAAGGCACGACCAAGTGAATCAGATATTTGAGTCGAGCTATTCAAGAGTTATAATAACAGAAGAATATGTATGAATGTGAATGAGGCAAGGAGTGTGTGCCAAGACCGAACTGTTAGTTAAATTATTATAAGAAATATCAGTACAAATTGAAAACATCTCCCGGGTAAAAAATAATTCCGCCGACGGGAATTGAACCCGCATCTCCTGATGTCCTGTCGTACAGCAGTATAAATATAATAAGCACTAATTGTTGATTGAAGTACTAGTACATATTGTTGGAATTAAGACGACGTAGCTCAGTGGTCCAGAGCACCTGACCGGACATCAGAAGGCACGGGTTTAATTCCAGTCGACGGCATTTATTTTTATTCGGGAGATATTTTCAATTTGCACTGATATTTCAGGCGACCAATTATTGCTTATAATAATGTGTAATCCTTTGTTCTATGCATAAAACCTTGTCTTATAAACATTAGTTTATCATTTAAAAAATAAGAATTGATAGTTTGTTTTTATATAATGTTTATAAATGGTACTTTAGTGTGAAGATTGCCTAGAAACAAGAAGTTCTTTCTAGCAGATCATGAATAATTTGATGTATAAGCCTAGTAATAATATTGTCTTAATTTTTCTATTATATCTAAGAATTTGTCAAATATTTAGTCGATTATAACAAAAATACTAGAATAAGGAGAAAAATAAAGAAGAGAAAGAAAAAACAAAAACATTGACAAGAAATGGAAAAAAGAAGACAAAAATATTGAAAAAGGAAACACTTTGTTTAAAGTCACTTTATTGATATTTATAAGTCTACCGGCTTCGGTACCTCCGTACCATCATCAGGACTGTTATAAAAATACTAACAAATACAGAATAATACACTTATATATAAACCAATAGTTAAGAGAGAAAGAGATAGAAAAACAGAGAGAGACAGTGTCAGTTGCGGGAGTGAAGTGGGGGTGGGGAGTATGGGATAACGGGAAACATACTTATTATAGGGCTGAATGTTAAATTTAATTGATTATTGATGATTTCAGCCTTTGAATTAACTGATTTTTTTTATTTCCAACGCGTCCAAATTGTTAAGTCGTAAACCTATCTCATTTTTGTGTAGGATTTTAATACCCGTGTCACGGTTAAAAGTGTGATCTTTATTAATTAGATGTTCTGCAAATTCTGAAAATCCCGAACTGGTTAGACATCTTAGGTGTTCTTTTATTCTAGTTTATATATTGCGTGATGTTTGTCCTATGTAGAATGCTGGGCAATCATTGCAATTAATTTTATATAAGCCCGAGTGGCTAAGAACATCTTCTGTGTACAATAAAGTGACTATAAACAAAGTGTTTCCTTTTTTATTACTTAAAATGTCAAGTCACAATGTGTTTGCTTCTTTTGTAAAATCAAAAATATTGAGATAAAAAAATCAACCCGTCATTTGCTTATATTTATGTCAGCGCGCGTCTACGTGATTGCCACCAAGAGTTGAAACAATACATTGTCATCGATATCGAGTCTATCTGCCGAGTTTCAGTTCAATCCGATGTCGGTAAATGGCTTAATTTCCGCTTCCAAGATTTGCATTAATTCATAAACGGAATTCAAATATATATATATATATATATATATATATATATATATAAAAAAGACAAGTGATTTAGCTTACCCTCGATGCAGCCATTTCTCTGGTTATTTATCTGCATACCCGGTGGGCACACGCAATCCTCCTGTTCACAGGTCCCACCCTCTAGACCGACACAGTCATTGTTCGTCTCGCACCACCATACAGCTGCAAACAACACAAGACAAATATTATAAAGTTCAAATCATGCCAAACAGTGTGGTACAACAATAGTACAAAACAGTCTGTTGAGAAAGCCTGTGCAGTGAACACGAATACTCTCTCAGTGTGTATAATACCGAATTCACTATGGAAATTTGGGAAGTGATTACCACAATAATCTTTTTAACCCTTAGGATCTGACCAACTACAATAGCAGTTCAATGACATTCATGACTACCTTCAGGTGCACTGCAATGTACAGTGCGTAGAGCTAGGTTTCATTTCGCATTTCAATACTGTATTTGAAAATTTCTAAGTAAAACGTTGACATTGTTGATGCGTGTCAATTATTTGAAATATATATTTTTTAATTCCTTTATTTTTCCCAATTGTTACATTAATTTCATACAATATTATATAAATCAATACGAATAATGGGAACCCACTAAGGCGCATCCTGTGCGTGGGTAATATATTTAAGTTATTATATTATTGTACCTAGAAATAAAGAAACTGTGGGTATATAAAACAAAAACAAGATTATATTTTGTCTAAGCGGTTTGTATAAAAAGTGTTTACAATAGTGTACAGTAAAGTTATAAGTGTTTAGTATAATATATTTTATTATATATAAATTTTCAACTGCTGTGTCGAAAAGCCATAATTTTAACTCTTTTAAATATTGAGGAAGTTTAGTAATCACTTGAATATTTTTGGGTAAAAGATTGAAAGTACGAGGTCCAATGAAACTGCAGTGTGTTTGCATTTGTTTTGTGTTCGTTTGGGGGGTATAAAATAAATTATTATTTCTAATGTTGGTTCTGTTTTCATTTATTTCGAATTTATTTTTGTTTTTAAATATGTATTTCATAGTTTGCAAAATAAATAGTTTTCGTAGAATAGTTTAGATTCTTTGTATAACTCATCTGTTGAAAATGTTCTTTACCGATTATACATAATTTTGATAATATTATATTTGGCTTTGAGATATTTACAAAATATCACCCAGCTTACAAGAGTTAAAATGATTTACCTGCACCAACAGGAAATTTAAACAGAATTTATAAATGCTTGTAAGTTACTTACGCAAATCCGTGAAAAATTACGGGATAATCTTATATCTCGACAGCCAGTTCCAATTTTTTAAAGTGCTATTAATTTGATTTTCTCTTGTAGTTCTAATTTTGAAAATTTCACATAAATTGAAAGGAAATTTGAGTTTATTAGATATAAAAATCACGGGATATTGTAATTATTGTATTATTTTGAAGCTGAAAAATTTCATAAACAGCGTATCAGAACAATCATGCGGAATTACTATTTTTTTGTGTATTTAGGAAGTATGTTCTAGAGAGATGGGAAGGCTGACAGAGATATTGAAACAAGGGGAAATGCAGGTAACTCCATTCATGGAGGACTGAACGCAGTTGGTGTCAGCATTATATGCAGCAGTCCACAATGGAGTGCTGGTACCTACCCTGATGTATGTAAGTGAGGCATACAATTGGAAGAGGAAGGATAAAAGCAGACTAAATGATGTGGAAAAGATCCTCGAGTCGTATGTGTGGTAAAATCATGCATGATCTTGTTAAAAATGCTGAGATGAATGCAGAAAACGGTTCCATGATAACTCAACACAGTGAAAATTCAACACACTTTTAAAAAGTCATTAGAAACGATGAATTTTTTTTAAACCTAACCTAACCTAACCTACTTAACCCAGTTAATAAAAATTTTGTTTCATCACTTTCCACAATGACTTTATATAACTTTTTAAAGATGTGATGTATTATCATTTTGATGATTTATCCGGTCACCGGAGAAAACAATGCGAAACTGATGTAAGCATAATATGCAAGATTAAGAAAGGGACGCTTAGATGGTTTGGGCATGTAGAGCGAGTAAACGAAGAATATAAGAAGGAAGAGATGACACGATCAAGTGAACCAAATACTTAAATAACAGAAGAGGTGTATGAATGTAAATAAGGCAAGGAGTTTTTGTCAAGACCGAGTTAAAGGTAGGTAGTTTATCGCTTTTTTAATAATTCTTTAAACGATCAGTTCCGATTTTGAAAATGACACACATTCAGAGTTCATTGGCCCAGATTTCACGGGGACGCACAGACAAGCGAAATTAGATCATTTATCTTTGAAGATAAAAGTTACTTACCATTTTTCAGCTGTGCATTTGTCACAAAAACCAACGCTGTAAAAACTATCACTTGTTTCAAATTCATTTTTAGAAAAAAAAAAATGCAAAATTAATATATTTTTATTTTTGAAACACAATGTTAACTTATAACAAAACTATTTTTAAATTAATTAATTACTAGTCATTTTTTATAAATCACGGCCTTTGAGTACGAGCAATAAACACAATTGGGTATTGTTAAAAAATATATCTTGGCATTTTTCCAGGCAATCCGTTATCGCAATTTGCAGGTGTTAAGATAACGGATTCAACACGTTTAGCCCACAGAAAAAAATAATAAATATAATTATTTTTTGCACATAATTCATGTTGTTGAGTGGTTACGATTCTTAGCTATGAATCCGGAAGTCGCTGCTTTAAATTGCGCAAGCACGCGGATAAAAATGAGTATTATTAAAATTCTCTTCAAATTATTGGTAATTCGGTTAGTAACGGAATTGAGTGCTGTTTCCTGATAAATTTTTAGTAATTTCTAAATATATCAGAACACGTGTTCATCTCCCTGCATTTGTCTTGATAATATTCATTGACGAAATGTGAAAATATGAGAATCATTATAAACATGTCTTCGGACGTCGTGTTTTATTAAAAGTTTATTGGGATATAGTAATAATAATAATATTTTGATGATTTGTATAGCGCCGTTTTCGTGCAAAATCACCTTAAGGGCGCTGTACAAATATATAATACACTTCTACAATGATGTATGTTATTACTAACTATACATGGAGATAATATACAGTACCATACTTACCTGGTAGGTCACTTGAGATTAACACTTAATTAACATTAACTCATTGTTTTATTGCGAAGAGAATTAGATTCAGGATTTAGGACATAATTGGATATAACTGGACTTTCTCTCAGGAATGGTAAATTTAATTTAAGGGTATGACAGCTTAAAAAGGTAAGTTTTTAGTTTAGACCTGAATTCTGTTGGACTTTTTATGGATCTTAGTTCCGGAGGAAGTTTATTCCAAGCCTTCGGCCCAGATACTCCGAAAGCGCGATCACCAAACTTAGTATTTGGTTTGCGCTTAGGTCCTATCAGTCTGCCTACAGCTGATGATGTTGCTGATCTAAGTGTTGACTCCCTCAGACCAGTGTTTTCCGGGACGCATAGTTCAGAGATGGTGGGGTTGGTGGGGCCATTTCGTTGATGGATTTAAACACCATCCAGCACAGTTTGTAGGTAGTGGATTGTTTTTTAGAGAAATATCTATCAATTTATTCGTTAGAGCCTGCAATCCCGTTTTTAACTTTATTATGAATAATTGGAGAGATATATAATATAATAAGATATAATATTATTCATTTTTTTCCATGTAAATTTAGTTTATTTAGTATTTAGTTAAGGTATGCTGGATGGTATTTAAGTCACTTAACGGAATGGCTCCGGCTTATTTATCAGAATTGTGTATTCCAGAAGATTCCAATTCCCGACAGTCAACCCTTAGGTCAGCAACGTCATCAGCTATCGGAAGGTTGAAGGAACCAAAGCGCACACCAGATACTAAGTTCGGTGAGCGTGCTTTCAGAGTGTCAGGACCTAAAGCCTGGAATGGACTGCCGCATGATTTGAGAATGATCGCAGACTCGACAGAATTTAGGTCTAAACTTAAAACGCACCTTTTCAGACAGTCGTATCCATAATTTCAGAAACCTCCACTTTCACAGTTGACGGCAATTTAAATTTAAATTAACAAAATGTAAAAAATACTAAAAATAAAATAAAATAAATAAAAATAATAATTAAAAATAAATAAATAAAAATGATAACAACTAACAATTTGTAGGCTTTTAAGACAGTTAAAATACATTTAAATTAAAATAAAAACTATAGCAGACTTAAGATCATGCGACGACCAGTGTTTTTTGATATAGTGTCCTCTGCGTGCAGTTCTATCTTTTATAAGCATAAACTTTTTAATATAAGTGTGTTTGTTGGAAGTGACTTGCCAGGTAAGTATGTTTTGGTATCTTTTCTAAATAACAAATGTAGATCCTAGGAAATAAATTGTACAGCGCCCTTGAGGTGATTTTTCACAAAAACGGCGCTCTACAAATTATCCAATTATTATTATTATTATTATTTGATTAAAACCTCTCGACTGTGAGTCGGACGCCGGCATCCGAGAAATATTTTTGCTTGGTTTTTTTTTTTAAGTGCTATTTCAACCCTTATCTATAGAGAAACTGTATGAAGAACAAGGTCAAAATCGGTTGCGCTAATATCAGTCTAGAAGATACCTTTTATTTATTAGTGTAGCCTCTTTGGTAGCTTTCAAATTGACTTCTCTATGAAAAGCCGTTGTCATCTTTTTTGTGCATCTTTTTCAACGTTCGCTGGTGGACGGACTGCTACAGTAAAGACTGTATTATACGACGAATTTCCCAAAGAAACGTAAGTAAACATGATTTTATGCATAGTTCATTGAACAAGTCATGTGTTTTTCATAAATATAATTCATTTTTGCAAAAGACAAATACGTAAAATTCCTGTCAAAATTGGAAGTGTTTTCGCTCTGAAAATTTATTGTGTTTGAATCAAGTTATTTATGTCATATATTACATTATTTGGAATGATTTACATGTTATTGTGTAGAAAAACCATTTGAGAGATTAATTTGTATTATTTCAAAATGTTAATAAATAAAAAATAGAATTTTTACGGCACATTCCAGAGTGGTGGAAACTTCCAGTATTACCCTGGTTAAATACCACCATTTGGAATCGAAATTTGCCGTGTTTTGTGACAAGATCTGAATAGTCAGATTCTTCCCAACCTTCCTATTTTCGAAGCCTTGTGTCTTCGCTACCTTCAGCCCAACAACAACCCCAATTTGGGATGCCATAGTCTTACTGACTCCAGACGGTGAAGAGCTGTTGGGAGTATTGTTCGTTCTTCACATACAAAGATGCTGATGTAAACTGTAAGGTGTAAGATAAAGAAATGGACGCTCGGGTGGTTTGGTCATGCAAAGCGAAAGAACGGTGGAAGGATTTTAAGGATGTAACGCGCGGTATTTGGTCCGATGCACGGATCCGAATACTTTCTCCCTCACACGCATAGCGCCGTCTCGCTTGGTAACTTTCAGCTCACCACCCGTACAGGAAGATACCCCATTGGCCGAGCTCCCCCACCCCTCCGTCATCGGCCGGCACTACCCTGCCCCAAAGGGTATATAACACTCCTAAATGGAGTCAGAGTATCCAGTCTCCTGGTTAAGCTAAGCAACAGAATCCTAGTGGTCAGTCAGTTAAACCCTCCCCAGTACCAAGTCGAGAGAAACCTCCGGGTCCTCCTTGGGAATTCAAGTAACAGCTCCCTCGGGGACATTACTTGTCGGGAAAAACCTCCACCCAACTAAGAGACTACGGGTCCTTTGTTGAGGTTATTACGATAAGTGTTTAGTGAGAACGTTACTGATCATTTCTGCTACAACTTTCCTGTACTCTGTTTTTTACTATAAGCTGTGAACCCTGTATGTAAGAGAAATAAACTGACCAACGCTGAAAGACTATTTTCTTACAAACACCCTGACACAAGGAGAATATATTTAAAATCTGAAAAGTAAAAAAAGCCGACGACGCACGAGGAAGAAATGGCACGATAAAGCGAGCCAAATACTCGGGTCATGTCAAGAGTCAGCATAACACAAAGCTATGTATGAGAAGATGTACGAATGTGAATGAAGCAAAAATGTGTGCTAAGACAGATGAAACACGACGAAAATAATTTCCCTTAAAGCCTGTCATTTTCGGGGATGCTGGAGTGAGTGAGAGAACACAGCCGAATGTTGAACTCAAAAACGAGACGTAATAAACGTGATAAATGTCAACCTATACCTAATGGATCAATGATGCTAGTTCCTCGGAGCATCTTCCATTAAAATACCGGTAGAATAAGGTCTTCTTCACATCTATCGAGTAAACTCTTAAAAGATGCAATAAATTTGTTAATATAAAAGAATCTATCAAACGTACCTTTTTTATTCATATTATCAAATGGAATGTGTAATTTATAATTTGTGTGCTTAAAAAAATATATATTGTATACTTTCATTTTTATTTGAATTAACTGTACTAATTTTACTCTCAAATTTATCAAACATTAGACGAAAATAATTTCCCTTAGGGCCTGTCATTTTTGGGGATGCTGGAGTGAGTGAGAGAACACAGCCGAGCTGTTGAACTCAAAAACGAGACGTAATAAACGTGATAAATGTCCACCTATACCTAATGGATCAATGATGCTAGTTCCTCGGAGCATCTTCCATTAAAATACCGGTAGAATAAGGTCTGCTTCACATCTATCGCCTATACTCTTAAAAGATGCAATAATTTGTTAATATAAAGGAATCTATCAAACGTACCTTTGTTATTCATATTATCAAATGGAATGTGTAATTAATGTTTGATAAATTTGAGATTAAAATTAGTATGGTTAATTCAAATAAAAATGAAAGTAAGCAATATATTTTTTTAAGCACACAAATTATAAATTACACTTTCCATTTGATAATATGAATAACCTTTATGTTCTACCGGTATTTTCAATTCGTTCATTTTATATATATTAGTTTAGTGCGTCGGACTTCAATGTGTTATCAGTTCGATAAAAATGAATGATTTTTAGAGATAAGATTATAAAAATATTTATACGTTACAATACAATGGACAGGTGTTATTGAGAAACAAAACGTCATTTTATATCTAAAGATGATTGAATTTGAAGATAATGTTTCAAAAACTGAAAATGTTTGTTTTTTTATATTCACCCCACACAGGAGTCCTTGAGGAAAATAATTTTACTCATGGCCTGTTATCTTTGGGGAAGCTTCGTGGATAGTCCTTTTAACGATAGGCAATTCTGGAAAGGAAACATGTATGAGGAAAGAGTAGGAATCTAAATATATCCTTCAAGAGACTAGTTGGAGAGATCAAAGATTCACAACCAGTTTCTCCCGATCTGGCATGCGCGTCCTGAACACACATCCCCCGATGAACCCAGGCATTCCTGCTAAATCACCAAACTTTGCAAACCACTTGGGGTGACCTATGGCAGAGGTATTGGTTGTTAAGTAGGAATTTGCGATCACATTATTTTGATTATTTCTCTCTAAACCAATATTATCTCTTCTATCAAGCCTTATCTAAAATATATTCCCCTCCATTTAACATCCCATCTCTTCTAAGTCTGAATTTTATTTATGTGAATACAGCTCAAGAGTCCCAACAGCTCCCAACCGTCTTGAGCCAGTGAGACTATGGCATACCCAATTGGGTTGTGTTGTAAGGCTGAATATAATGGGTAGGGGAAGGTTAATCATATATTAAGATAGTAGCCAACAAAAATATGCGTTTATAAAAATGAAGATATCGTTAGTCGAAGTATACAGTTAAATAAGACTGAAGCGGATAAGGTAGAATTAGCTCAGAATCTCTTTCTGATTGTTTTTAATGATTAAATATGGCAATTAGAAATTTCCGAAAAAAAATTAATTTGTTTGATTTTTAGACACAAGCAATTTTTATGTGAAGATATTCAATTTACAAATCAAATCAAAATGACATGGTTAACATGGAATTAAAAAAAAATAATTGTTGATTTCTGAAGAACAGATAAGCGACAGGTGGTAACAATGTATAGACATCATTTTTTTGATGAGTCAAGACAGGTGAATGATTTTTTTTAAATTAAAAAGATTAGACGCAATCCACACATTGCCGTATTAAATAATAATAAGATAAGAAAAAAATCTGTACAGTGCAAAATATTGATTATTGAATTGAACCAATTTGTCAGGTTTGTGGTGATCTTCTGTAATAAATCATTTAGACCATGGATGGCCAACCCGTGGCCCGGTGTCTACTTGTGGCCCGCGGAGCATAATATGGACATTTTTTATTTATTTTAGTGTACACAAAACCATCAAAAAATCATTCCAACGTTTGTAGTTCGTATCATATCTCAAATATGGAAGTATATCAGTACATTTTTTTGTATTGTTCTTCAAAGTAAAATCACGTTAAAACGCAATTAAGCAGTTTGCCAACAGGATGTTCATGTTCAATTACAATATAATAAATGTACATAATATCATTACGAATTAATACAACTTACACATAATATTTATCACTAACCACTGCCATACTCAATACAAACACAGGTTTTCCAATAAGAGGTGTTATTTTGATATTTAAAGAAACTTTTCCCGTAAAATATCAATGATTTCGTTGCTCGTGTGGCACGTAGCGCCGTCTTGTTGAAATTAAATGTTGTCCAGATCAATACCATCCAATTCCGACCATAAACAATCATTAATCATCTCTCGATAGCGCAATCCATTCACGGTAACTGTTGCTCCAGCCTCATTTTCGAAAAAGTAAGGTGCAATGACTCCGCCGGACCATAAACCGCACCAAACAGTCACACCAGGATAGAGAGCCTTTTCTACAATAACTCTTGGGTTTTCCGACTCAGAAATGCGACAATTTTGCTTGTTGACGAAGCCACCGAGGTGGAAATGGGCCTCATCACTCAAGATGATTTGCATTTGATTGACTCAAGTGAATTTTAATAATTTCAATGCGTTGTTGAAGCGTGTATCGTTCCATTTTTATTAATGGCGTAGTTTTTACTTGTCAAATGTCAAAAATTGATAGCTTTAAAAGTAACATCTACCGAAATAGCGGGCTATTCAAAATAACACCTCTTATTGGAAAACCCTGTATTACTAATACAGAGTATCTCTGCTTAGTAGCCATGTTTTCAGCATATATCTGAATCTATGAGGTAATTCGCATTTTTTTATATTGCTTGGTAACATGTTGAATATTTGGGCACGTTGCATTTCAGGGTTCGCTGTCCGTATTTATTGTTATATTTTGGTACAAGCATACCTTCATTTTTTTTGAACCTAGTATTATGTTCATGTTCGACTTTCCTCTTATATTCAGAGTCAGATATATGCTGAATCAATATTTTGTGCCATAATAAGGCCTGTACCGGTAAACAGTCAAGTTCCGATACGACAATGATATGTTTCACCTCTGTGAAAATATTTGTTTTGGAACTAGTAATTTTTATTTTTTATTTATTAAAGGAAAAAGTAAATGTAAGTAATAAGGTTTACAATTTACAATGACAATATTTAATACTACTCTTCCAGAGAAGCATTTGCTTGTGGATGGAAGAGGAGTGTACATTAAGTTATTGTAGATATACATATAGAATCAAGAGAAGTAGGAAAAAAATATATTGTAAGTAAAATGTACTACTAGTAGCTATAATATATAAATAAAAATATGATGTTATTAGTTTCTGGGATAAAGAAAATTATTATTATTTTTTTATTAATATGTACCTATACTATATTTGGAGAAGAAATTGATTAATTTTTTTGATAATTTATCTTTAAAATATTTTTTCAAAATGCTCAAAGCTTGGCTTTTGTCGTTTATGATTCTGATTTCCTCAGGGAGTTGATTGAAAAAGGTTGTTCCTTGGTATGTTTAGTAATTTTGTGCAAAGGAAGTGTTTAATTATGGACATGGAAAAATGTATTTAAGTAGAGTGCGGTTTTCAGTTAGAAATTGGTACTTTTCTTTTTCTTTTATGATTTGAATTAATGAATTTTTAGTGTACAGATCTTTAAAAGGAGGAACTTGAAATTCTTCGAATAAGCGGTCTATTGGGTAGTCCGAAGATTTTTTAATATGATTTTAATAATTATTCTCTGCACGACTTCTATTGGAAGGAGGTTAGTTTTATATGCGGATACTCAACTAATGATAGCATATTGTAAAGTTGATTTTACCAAAGCATAGTATATTAAAAATAGGTTTTTTTATCGACAAAAAATTTCTGATTCTTAAGAATATATATATTAGTTTTCTAATCTTTTTTACAACTTGACATATTTGGTCTTTCCTTTTCAGATTTGTATCTATAATTATTCCTAGATATTTGATTGTGTTTGTTGTTTTTAATATTGAGCAGTTTGTGATACAATAATTTTTATCGTGTGTTTTGGAATTGTCATGTATGATAATGTCAGTGTTTAGAGGTGTCTTTTTTAAAATTTAATCATAGAATTTTGTACTAATTGTAGGTAATTTAAATTAAGTTTGCAAGAGTGTCCCCATGTGGTTATTCCATATCTTAAAGTAGATTCTGCGAGTGATAAGTAAATTATTTAAAAAATATTCATAGGAACGAAACATTTCAGTTTGTACAGTTTACTCACTATCGACCTTAGCCTTTTACAATTTTTTTTTATTTGCAAGTCACATTCATTCAACTATCAGTATTGCGTATTAGATAACATTAATTTAAGAATAAAAATAATATAATTACATTTCGATTAATAAGTAGGTAGTAGGTGGTATAAGTACATGGAGTTATTTTATTCATTTGTAGTAAACGGAGCTGATAATATTGCAAGCGAAGGAACATAATAAATTGCGACAGTAATCTGTTGGTGGCTCGAATGCTGATATAATATTTTAAGAGGATATGGTAAAAGAAGAAAAAAAAAAATTTGTTAATTAATTTTATGAAATTAAATACTTAATTATGTACCATTAAAATTTGAATTTGATCAATTACTATTAATGTGTACCTGTAATCAGAATATATGTAAAAAATCAAATTAAAACTTATAATTATTATTTGGTTGATCAAGAAATTGTTTTATTTGTAATTTAAAGGCTTTATAATTTTTTTCAGATTTGATTTTATATGGGAGTGCATTAAAAAAATTTATACCTTGATAAGAATAATGGTGTTGAGAAGCGTTTCATTTTAAATTTAGGGATTTCTAAGTTGCCACGTGATCTTGATCGGTTACTTATTTTTGGAAATGTTATTGTAGGATTGAAATGATCTTTATGAGTTTGTAACAATGAGTTCTTTTTGAATATATTATTTAGACTGAGAACCTTAAAAGAGTTAAATAACTGTGTTGTTGGAAATATAGATGGTTTACGTAGGATGACTTTTAGAATCAACCTCTCTGCCAATATGTATTGATTGGGGAATTTTTCGACAGGGAATTCTCTAGCTACCCCTCCCCATTGGTGTATTATACCCCCTCCCCTATAGATTAAACTCCATTAAAAACCACTGTGGGGAATCATAATAACTCAGAAATTTTTGTGGGGAATTACATTTTCTTTTTTTATACTTTCAGCATACCATTACTTGTAAAAATTAGTGCGAAATACTAGGGAACAGGTATTTGGACTAGGTCTTTATTCATACTTATACCAGTTGTTTCAAGTATCAAGAAGGCATAGGTAGGACATCTCATTTATAAAATCTGGGCCGGCTGCTGAAAAGGTTGGCCACCCATGATTTAGACCATTAAATTTGACATACTTCTGGATGGAAGAGGAGTGTACATTTGGAAATAAATCTATTTAACAATACTGGGTGTCCGGGGGTAAAGTGCGCTAACTGATTCTACATGATAGTACAAGTAAAAAAGATTTAAAACTTTCCGAAATTCCAACGTTTTAAGGCAGTTTTTTGGTAAAAAAGTTGAATTTTCTTATGTAAAAAAAATGTTGGAATTTTGGTATTTTTAAATTTTTTTTTTCTTGTAGGTACTATCATGTAGAATCACCCCCCGAAGTAAGCGCAGTTTACCCCTAGACACACTGTATAATATGGTGCAAGCATAATTTTGTGAAATAGCACCTATATATTTCTTAGTGTTATTTTAGATATGGATAATTGTTACGTTTCACTATTTTCTAATTGTAATTTTTAGTTTAGTGTATCTAATAAATATATCAAATTATTACAAGCATTAATTAGTCGCCTGTAATATCAATACAAATTAAAAATATCTCCCGAGTAAAAATAAATGCTGCCAACGGGAATTGAACCCGCGCCTTCTAATGTCCGGTCAGACGCTTTGGACCACTGAGCCACGTCGGCTTATTTCCAACACGCCAAATAATTCAAAATGTACTAGTTCTTTCAATCAACAATTACTGATTATAATAATTTATTATATTTCTTGCTTTCCATAAAAACCATCTTATAAACATCATAATATTTGACAAGTCAAAATATTTCACCAACAAATGTAGATATAATATGTCTCGACGCCATCTAGTGGGAAAATTTAGCACTAACAAAGCCTTTCCTACAAAAATTAAGTTGGTTGTTTACAGGTGGAAAAAATATAATAAGCAGTAATTGTTGATTGAAGTACTAGTACATATTTAATTATTTTGCGTGTTGGAAATAAGCCGACGTGGCTCAGTGGTCCAGAGCGTTTGACCAGACATCAGAAGGTTCAATTCCAATTCCAGGCGACTAATTATTGCTTATAATTATTTATTATCCTTTGTGCTATCCATAAAAAAACCTGTCTTATAAACATTAGTTTATCATTAATAAGATACCAATGGACGAAGATTTTTTTAAATATTGATCTTGTTTATCCATTGATTGTCTGCATGTAATTGTTTAAATATTCCTGTGATTGTTTTTAAGTATGTTGACTGTGTATATCTGTCTGTCTATGTATTTTGTTTCTTTGTATTGTAGTAACTTAAAATGTTATTCTTCTTTATCTATTTTCTATATTATGGCTTCTCGTTGGACGTGTGCTTTAGTGTTATAATTTATATTGTGAAATTGACCATAACAAATTGCTTTGGCAGTTTATCGGGTGCTTGTAAATGAAGAATTTAACAAAATTTTGATTTTTAATTTACAAGTTACATTGTAATCATGATTATGAAATTAAAAGACAAACATTTTACTAACTAACCATCACGCCGTTTCCCCACAGGGGTAGGCAGAGAGGACGGACCTTCCAAACAACTTCTTGCATCATTATTATAAATACTCTTCTATTATTCTGACTCTTGACATGGCCCGACTCAAGTATCTGATTCACTTGGTCGTGCCATGTCTTCGTCGGGCGTCCCCGACTTCTCATACCATTCACATTTGCATCATATATTCTCCTCACACTCCCGCATGCAGAAACCATCTAAGCGTCCCTTTCTTGATCTTACTGATTACGCTTTCATCAGCCTTGCACTCTTTGCGGATCTCCAAATTTTTTACACGATCATACAAGATTTTACCACACATACGCCTCAGGGATCTCAGTTTTACAGCATTTAGTCTACTTGTTTACGTATTTAGATATATTTTTTAAATATTACAAGGTTGTTTGTATGATTTTCATGTGGGAATACGTGAAGCAATTTTTTTTACTAAAGATTCTTTCAAATATTTTTTGAAAGAGTATAATATTTGTATTTATCCACAGCCGAGCTGAAGAACGAGTCGTAGAAGAATCATAGCATAGTTCATCGAAGCATCTCTCATTTTAATACCGATAGATCAAGGACAACATACCTACCTGACGCCTGTGTGCTAAGGATTATCCGCCTGTTAAGATAAGATAATCTATCAAAAGGTTCGCCCGTTTCTGCACAGAGTATTTTGGGACTCCACACCAGAGGTGGCTGCCAAAATCAACAGTGGGGCGGACTTGCGATTTGTACATTGTCTGCATTAGTATACTATCTGCACTATATGTGAGTTCTGTACAGTATGCTCAACTTCTGAGATGCTTGAACTTGACTCTTGCTTGAATGGAGTCCTTTTTTTGAAATCACCACCCCAGCCAACAATTCCACATTGCAATACAGATTGAATTAGAGACAAATAAATGGTTCGTTTAGACACTCTGTTCTCAGTGTTGGAGCACAAAAATAACGTGAGATCTTCTCGTATGTACAAAGTCATAGCTTACGCCAAGTCAGTTGGGGACAATGTCCTAACGGTCAAGCAATTTGACTTGGTTTGGTATTTGTGTTTCACCTGTGACGGCGTCAGGGGTTTGAACCGTGGAGCTATCGATCGGTTTGCCTAATTTTGCGCCAGGGCTTTTAAAGGGGGGGTTACACGTAACATCAACATACCTACCAGCCAGAATAACCTTGGTAGGTGAGTGGTCAAGCCACCGCCGCGCTGCACTGTGGTTCAAATGATAAATAGTTGGGACAAAATAAAAAAAAAACGTTTTTTTTTTTTGTTTTTATCCTTTTCTTTCTTGCTTTTATGTTTTGTTTATCTTTCTTACTTTTAAACAAGAAAGATAAAGATTTTCAGTTGATTTTAATTATACCGCGTAACCTTTGAGGATGCTTTGTGGAGAGTCTTTTTGAGAGACGAAAGAATGAACATGGATTTTGAAAAGACCATGTTGTAGGAGTGAATCACAGAGGATGTCAAATCTACGATATTTCAATTGAAGTTGCTCCGAGGAACTAGTGTTATTTATCCCTCCAGCGGGGCACAGTTAAAAAACGTACGCACTGAACATTTGTTGATAGTTGACATTATTTGAAAACGGTTCGTTTCGGCGTTTAGTTTTGTTGTAATTGTCAAATATCAGATACCGATAACTATTAAGCTCAACCCAGTCATCTGTATTTAATAATGGAGTTGTGGTTTAGTGTTTTCTTGAACAGAAATATTGGTAAGATCGTGTGGTAAGAACTGCTCGTTTTGGCAAACAAAACAAACATCGATATAATACTCATATCAAAAACACATTTAAAACCGAACATATCTGGGATTGTATAATATGTCTATCTCCTTAAGATGACTTGCAGCTTTAAAAAAAAAACAGTATCATCAGAAAGTCTTCTCCGTCTACTTATTATCAGATTTTTTTTGCCACTTTGTGTCGTTTTTTCTACCACAGTGCGCCATGGACTTGATTTGAATAACGGCATAGATTGCCTTGCGTCACAGTGCGTGTGTTCGTTTACCAGTGGCGACGCATGACAAAAAATCAATATTTATTGATTTTTTAAATAAATAATATATAATTAGATCTATCTACAGACTCTCGTGTCGATGTAGGATGATCAGAGGTATCAGGTCAGCAGAGATGTGCTTTATTTCAAATAAATCCATTTCAAATGGAAATGCAAAATGGGTATTTTCCATTTTGCATTTTAAATGCTTTTTTGCAACATTCTTCCTACTATCTCCACTCATTTTTTTCATAAGCCCCAAAAATCAGTCGGTCCTCAACCTCGCTATGAGAGATAATTTACATTTGTCAAGTTGCTCCCTGGTAGGATCCCTGGCAATTGAGTGGTACCATTACAAAAAATACTGAATATGGGGCCATGACGATGTAATATTAAATGTTAGATAGCAGTTTCTATGTTTTTACGTTGGCAACATTAGTCCCGCGCAAATTTTTTGTGGGTTTCATAATCTGTAGTCGTGGTGTTTTTGGATTTACCATCATGTAATATATGTTTGTTCTACATTGATGTCCATTATTAAATGACAAAACTGTTTAAAAATTCTATAATTATGTTAATTGTTTGACCTGAGAAACCATTTTGCATTTTTAATGCATTTTGAAAATAGGTATTTTTCATTTTGCATTTGAAATGCTTTTCTAAAAACCATTTTGCATTTTCAAATGGAAAAGTTTTGACCCATTTCCATTTTGCATTTCAAATGGTTTTGGGTACCCATTTTGCACATCTCTGCAGGTCAGTACCAGTTAATTTGATCTCAAAAAAATCATTGTTTCTCACTTGCTGTCATGGTTGATCTAAACTCTAAAAGTCTAAACTGTTAGAAAAAGAAAACATCACGCTTTATTTTCAAATCTATAAGTTGACCGCAGCGGAATTAAAATGTATCTACATTTAGGAATAAAGTATTTGAACAGCCTTCCGATTGAAATAAAGAAATTAAAGTCTATTGTTGTGTTCGTACAAACAGGTCTCCAACCCGTCTTGGAAGGAGTTTATAATAAAACGGTTCTTTTAGATTAATCAGGGATTTATTAATGCTCCGCATATTATATTGGTGATTCGATAGTCGACCTCTCTAGAAGCTTGCTAATTGGAATATTTATTAATGATTTTAGGGGGTTTTTCACTATCTCTGATTATGTTCTGACCAAGCACTAATCCGCGGATTAGTCATTTTTTCGTTTTCACTATATCTGGATAACGCTAACGCTCGGGTTAAAGTTAGATTTGACTAATCAGTGCTCTAACCAGACGTTAGGCGCTATTCCTCGAATCAAAGATGGCGTCAAAACATTCCGAGTTTAACAGCTGAGAAGTGAGTCGAATGAATTTGAATGCTTGTATGATCCATCCTGAATTATTTGATTGTGTTCAAAATAAGAAACAATGTATTAATTCGACACGAATCTATCTAAAATGACCTGATAATCAACATAACATAACCAAAAAAATGCACACTTCGCGGTGTGCGGACTGTGACGCATGACAGCCGTGGCAGTAGATGGAGAAACTGCAAACATTTTGCGATGTTGCCAGACTATTTCGAGTGTTATCTATCCGGCAGCTCGAAACAATGGTGAAACGGTCGCCGTTGAATAACGAAGTTATTCTGAACTTTAAAGCCAGCCAACGGATAGCTATTCAGATATTTAGCCCGACATAGTGAATTACTAGCGATGTCTAACACCAATATATTACTGGCTAATTCTTCAAGTTCCCCAAGAGATAATTTCAGTCCTTCTAAATAGATTTTCTTTTGACAAAAATAAACTTAAACTAAAACTGAAGTTATTCTTTCAGAAATATTTAAGTAAATAATTGCCTGTTTTTCCCTTTATTGCTATTTATTATCAGTCTATACTCATCTCCACTGTATTTAGATGCTTCTAATTACTCAATGATTAGTATGTAACAGAATACTATATTTACAACTACACATATAGATAATCCAGAAGTGTCAATCGTTCCTATTATATATATATATATATATATATATACTGAACCATTGCATAATGTTATTCTATTTTCTTTATAATTAGTGTAACTCTCTCACCAAGCACAAGAACCAGTTTCTTCATTGGTGAGATTACGATTATAAATATGTTTTGTAACTCTTTTGATATTGATACTAACATACGTATATCGTAACATTCCGTCACGATATATATTCGGAAAGAACACGTGTTCTTGATATATCCTGAATGAATAATATTTTATCATGCTTTCACTTTTTTAACAGGATTTTTTATATCTTCGATTTTTAATGCTTTTATTAAGCCCACACAGGAAGCCATGTTGAAAATAATTTCTCTCATGTCATCTTTGGGGATGCTGTGTGGAGGGTATTTTTAAGGAGAGCAAGTTCAAGGAAGGAAAAGGGTATTAGGGATGGGTAGGAATCTAGGGATCGAGAGACCAGATGGATATGTCAAAGAGTCTCCCCAAACCAGCATCTTCCAGAAAACGCAGAACCTGACCACACCTGATCTGATGAACCCAGGCACCCCTGCTAAACATCAAACGTAGCCAACCCCTTGGGGTGTTCGTTCTCCAATAATGGCGGCGGCATCAAAACCAACTCCCTGGTATTTGGTAGAAGTGTAATAATTAACACCGTTCGGTGGCTGAGTTGACATCGCGTTTGGGTCCCACCCAGGCGTAGTGTGTTCAATTCCTCGGCTGGCTAAGTGCTCCATCACAACACAAGCAACATTTCCCGCTAACTGTGGTGGTAGTAGGAGATTTTCAAACATTGTCAGGTTATTCGTAACCCGGGAATGTGTCTTTCTTAAAAAAAAAAAAAAAACTGATGCAATCTCCAAATGACTTCGTACGTAGGCAAAGTAGAGTTGCTTAATGATATCGATGCTATTAAAAAGTTTTGTGTTTCTTACGATGAAGCCTAACAATTGCGATTTGATGTAGGTACATGAAGGTTATATTGTAGTTTACTATCAAGGGTTATTCCGAGACCACGAATATCTGAGACTGTTGCATGCTGTTGTTGTTTAAAGAATAATTAAATAATATTTTATTTTTATTTCTCAAAAAGACAACATTAAGATATAGTTGATTTTGTTGGCAATAGGTGGATGTATTGTTTAAATCATGTTGTAAATTGACACAATCGTTTAGACTTTTTATTGGCTTGTATAGCTTAGCATCATCAGCAAATAATTCTATTTCAGAGTATTTTACAACATTGATCAAACATCAATCATTGATCAACAAACACGTAATAAACAGTGATTGAAATATTAGTGTTTATATTGTAAAAAAATTGTAACCTTGTTTATATGTTTCAATAAAATTAAAAAAAAAAAAAAAAAAAAATAGAAACACTAGATCTCATGGTCAAAAATGTATCCAACAAATAACTACTAATATATCTTTTGGGCTAAAAAGCTTCTTATATCATAGTATTAAACTCTACAATAAAATACCACTCTCACTCAAAAACCTCAACATTATAACATTTAAATCTCAAATAAAAAGCTGGAGGGCGATTCTCGTTCTACTTAACGACACTAAAATCGTCCTTACATTCAAATTAACGATTTTTCTCGGTTTATTCGTATGAAGCGATTCCGGTTCTCTCGTTGACAGATGGAATCCTTAGATTTTCGATTGCGCGCCAAAATTTTTAGCCTTACGCGAAGGGTACCCCTAGACCTGTCATTCGGCGGCCGAACGCTAGCGTTCGCGGAGAATTTGCTTCATTTAATTGTGACGTTTTGACAATTAGCAATATTTGCGTAGTTTTAATAAGAGAAAACTTAATATTATCGTAAGTATTGACTGTAAACATGATTAGTGACTTGTTTGTGGCACAATAATGCTATTAAATGAATTGAATCAGGTAATTGCGATGTTTGTAAAGTACGTAACATGTCGAAAGCCAGATAAGTGATTTAATTTACAATAAACTACACATACCATTGAGGATTTCTACATAAATAATAATAAGTTTCTGGCTGGCGCTCGAAATTGTGGGTTTTGAAGTTAACCACAACGAAATAAGAATCCCTTTCATTCTTAAATCAACTTGGGTGACAGTTAGCGCCATTCGGCAGCGTTAGTTTGACAGCAAACGTCACTTTAGAAGTGGTGAATCTGTAAAAAAGTCATTACTATCCAGCGAGGTAAGTACCTTTTCACAAAACGTAAATCTTCGATAAATGGCTTATTTATGTCATTCATAAATAAAATAAGCAGTTATTAAAATGCATTATAATACAAAGTATTTGTTTTTTTAAGTTTTAGTTAGAAACCTTGCGTCACTTAATTATATTTCACCAATTTGTGTTTTCAATAATCTCTTAACAATTTCTTAACCACGCTTCTTTAGGATTTTTTACTAGGTCTCTCCAAAATCGAACTTGTAAGGATATCAAAAGAACGAGAATCGCTTAATAGTTAAGAAAAGATGTTGCAAGCGACGGACAGCTATCTTTCGCAAACGATAGCAGTCGTTGACGAATGCTATCATTTAGCTTAAGGCTAAAAGAACGAGAATCGCCCTCCTGGATTCTTAATATAGGGAGATCTGAAATAGAAAATATACTGATATCAAACACAGACTAAAACCGAATCTACTAAACTAAACTATACAAAAAAACAATATCTTACTTATTTTAAAATAATTTAAAAAAAAATTTATACTACATGATATGTGTTTATAATTAAATTCATATATTACTTTGTTGTAATATTAATTTCTTATAATTAAAATATAATATGTAAATGAAATCCTCAGCACGGGAGATCTCAGTGAGGATATCATTATCTCTATATATTACTAAGAAAAAAACACAATAAATTTTTTTTAAACTTCCGATTTTATTGTCCGGGTTAAATCTTCCCCATTGGAAAAACTAAACCCTTCCACTCACTTTTCCACAAATGATCAGCTAGTCAATAAACACTATGCAAGTGCATTATATAAGCAAAATAAATACAAAACAATACAAGAACAACACGTCAACTCACCAGAGATCAAATGGGAAAATAATTCAACGACTCCAGATATTTTCATATCAGAGGGTTCGGCTCGGTAGAACTTCTAAAAGGGCCTATAAATCCTACTGATCCCTCAACATAAATATTTAAAAAATCGTTATCCTACGTGTATTCAAAATGACCGACTTTTGCATCTTTATATATACATTTTTTGATAGATCTAATACGCCTAAATTTTTAATGAGAGAGCTAGGTATAATGCCAGTAGCCGAAATAACGAATGGTAATATTTTTATAGTCTGAGAATGCCAAATTCTTTTTTATTTCGTTTCCTAAATCTGTGTATTTTCTTATTTTTTCATTAACAGTTTTTTGAATATTATAGGAATTTGGAATAGCGACATCAATGATATAAGTTATTTTTTTTAATTTTGTCGTGTAAAACTATATCGGGTCTATTATGACTAATCGTTCGGTCTGTTAGTATAGTTTTATCATAAAAGATTTTATAAAATTCGTTTTCTAAAAATGAATTTGGTTCGTATTCATAATATGGTACTATATTACGGCAGTCAATAAAGTTATGTTTAATTACCAAATTTTGGTGAATTGTTTTTAAAACTTGATTGTGCCTAAATGTATACTCGGACGGTGCTAATATAGAACATCCCGATATAATATGTTCTATAGTTTCCGGAAAAGCCAAACATTTTCTACACAAATCATCAATTTGATTTGTATCTTTGATTATATGCTTTCTATAATTTTTAGTATTAATGACTCTATCCTGAATGGCAAGCATAAATCCTTCTATTTCTGCGCTCAACTCTCCAATACTCAACCATTTGTTTGACGAAAATTTGTCAACATACGTTTGGTTGAGATAATTGAAGTGTTTCGCGTGTAAAATTTTATTTGACCAGGAATCTAATAATTCCTGGTTGGGATTTATAAAAATGATGGCATTCTCATCGTATAAATTTAAAGGTGTAATATTTCTATCTGCCTTGCAAATTATTTTGTGCATTTCTGAGCTATGAGCTTTCCTATGGAAAAAAGTTCTTAGCATTTATACCTGATTATGTTTCAAAGTAGTTATTTTGACTATAACTCTAACTCCTAAATTTCTAGGTAAATTAACTCGTTCTATAGCTGAATTTGGATGATGGCAATTAAACTTTGTTAGCGTAGTTCTAATTAATCTTTCTAAGTTTTCTAAATCTGTATTAGACCATTTAATTATGCCAAATGAGTACGTTAATAGAGGTATTGCCCAAGTATTTATTGCTTTTACTAAATTTTTAGCAGATAGATTGCATTTTAAAATTTTTCTGATCCTAGTTTGAAATTTAATCCTAATATCATTTTTAATACTAGTATGGTCTAATCTATTTGATTGTGGGTTTCCTAAATACTTATAAACCTCATCCCTTTTCATACTAGTAATTTGGAAATTTCTAAATATACTCTCGTTATATTATTATCATTAATATTTAATGAAAAACAATGGTCCTAAAAATTTAATGGCAATAATAATTTAATCCATTAATAATTATTTTTTTTGCTTTTTTGTTAATTCACGAACCTCCCTTGGCTTTTACGTCCGGTCAGTTGATATGACGTCACACGGCAATCGGTTCGCAATGCCGTGCCGGCGAATTCCTTGGGAATTTATAAATAGCCCTAATTCACCCCCCTTGCGATTTAGCGATAAACTAAGGGTGTTTCCCCGGTGTGCTGGTAGAAGGGGAACGAAGATAAATAATGCGCTGCCTTGGCCCGACATATATTGCGTCACTTACACCTATTTCAATATTTACTAAAATAACATAGAAATCACATTTATTTTGTGATGAAACTTCAAAATATCCTTCCCCCTGATATAAAGCGAATAGATAATTTGAATGATTTTAAATCGAGAATAAATAACTGGCTGAAAGAGATTAATAAAAAAATTCGACATAGAAAACTAATTCAACAGAAATTAAACTTTAGTTCGCCTCAGTCACAGACATAGGAATTAATAGACGAGAAGATAATGGCGAGGGGTAAAATCAACTGTTGAAGAACGAAGGGAGTAAGGCTGACTGTGATTCGTCAATAAATCAATCTGACAGTAAATAGGCATCTCGCATTATAATATCACCATTTACTTCTTAAAAGTAAAATCTGCTTTTGAATGAATAGACATTTTTTACATGGGAGCGCAAATTACTCGCCACGTTATGAACAAATTTGCGAAGTCCAAATTCGGCAAAAAAAATCGGTTCTATTTTCAGAGTCGAATATTTCGTTTAAGTATTTAGTTAAGACACTTTTATAAATGTTCATAATTTACTTCCCAGCAACCAACTAGCTTTGTGTTTCGCGTCCAGACATGTTTCTACAACTGATCAATATTATACGATGTGAATATGCTTAAAATAAAGTAAAATAATGCTTATATATGGAATGTAATACGACAATTGGGTTTATTCTCTTTTTCACATCTATTTTTACAAGTTTTCATAGCACAAGTCAACATTTTGCCGTGTTATTTCGTAAAATGAACCGATGATGCCTCGACCATAGTTCGCACAAGAATGATGACGTCACGTTTTCAAATTTCACTTGAGGCCATATGCGAGCCCAGCCGGCTCAATGGAACCGGTATGGGGAGTGGGGATAATACGCTTTTAATCACTTAGGGCAGGTCTACTAATATTCATATGTCTATGGCCTCAGTACATGTTACTGTTAAAAAACTGCATTACATCGACTTTAATTCGACTGTGTACCTCATTCCAGTGCAGAGATATTGCGTTAAGTGTTCCTCGAGCGTCCCCGACTTCTTGTACCATTGAAACTATTCTCTAAACATTCCTAGCACTAATAAGTACAAACTTTGAAATTTTCAGCGATATCGGTTGACTACTTTTCGAGTTTTGCGAGCGCAGACACACGCAGGCTGTTTTTTTATGAGTCAAATTTTTTTTAATTGTAATATTTAATTACTAAAACAATATTAGCGAATCTCAATCGAAAAAAGTGATTTCCTGATTAAATTTTAGTCATTCAGAATATATCTAGAACACGCGTTCTTTTCCAAATAAATATCATTACGTAAAGCGATAATATCAGTATTTGTTTACTCATAAAACATTTGTTTTTAACTGATACTTTTTATGAACTCTATTAATTCATTCGTTAAAGACCTGCAGTCCCTTTTTTAACAGGGAAACGAATAATTTGACCAGATTTTAAATAAATTCACAGTGTTTCATATCAGTAAGTTTTCTACATGTAGTGCACAATTGCTGTCCCTGTACAAAATTGAAATTGGCAGCCACCTCTAGCCTGGAGCCCCACAACATTGAAGTGACCCACCGCTTTCCCACCCCGGTATAGGTGACTTATGGTCACCCCTTCGGAGTTCTCGCAAGAATCTAATCTTTTTGAATAAACGGCTCTATAGTATAAAAGTGAAGTTAGACCTTCAATGTCCCCGCATACAGTGTTAGAAAGCGGTATGCAAGCGCTTACAGACAAGTAACTACAATGGGTGTTATGTTCAATAAGTACTTCTCAATTAAAAACAAATAAATAATAAAACAAAGAAAGAACAGGACATTGTTGGATCCCCACAACAGTATTTTATAACAATTTTACTCCGTGTAGGAATTGAACCAACGGATTTAGCATTAAGTCTTGCAGGGGCTTTACTCAACTACTGAGCCAATCAGACCTTATCTCTTTCTGTCATATTTAACTGTACCATACTTCGACTAAGAACTACCAACGTCATCTTCATTTTCATCTTTAGCTCAATGGTACAGCAAATAGCGGCAGGGCTGAGGTCTTGGGTTCAATACCTAGATGCGACCGAATTGTTTACTGACTATCGCTAATATTGTTTTATTACCTGTTTATTCTGGTAACCAAAAGAACCAAGTAAAACGATATTTCAATAGCAATATGAATACAATAAAAGCTTGCATTCAATAAAAGGTCGAAAATAATAGAATCGAATAATATAGACCTAAAACTGAGAATACTCCTCATCAAGACCTATGTATGGAGTATCTTGATGTACGGCTGCGAAACATGGTGACTATCCGAAAGAGATAAACGGAGACTAGAGGCTTTTGAGATGTGGTCCTATAGAAGACTGTTAGGAATTTCCTGGAGAGACCATATTACAAATGAGGAGGTTCTCCAAAGAATCGAAGGAGAAAGGCACCTGCTCAGGACCTTGTCCGAAAGGCGTGCAAGATGGATCGGCCATGTTATACGACAAGAAGGCCTCTTGCATGTCATAATGGAGGGTATGACCGAGGACCGTACTACCAACTCTAGGTAGTACGAGAGTACCTGGAGGATCTGCTGGTGGACGTGCGCTGCTCATCATATGCACAAGTCAAAAGAGCCGCACAAGACAGGGAAGAATGGAAGAGGAGATTAGATGAAATTGCTGCAAACCAATCCCAGGATTGAAACCAGAGAGAGATGAATACAAATATAAATAATATCAACTTACACATACGAGGGTGGTTTGAAATGTTTCCGACCTAACAATGATTAAAAGGTTTTTTTCTTAAGTTTTTTTATTTATTTTTCTCTGCAAAATAATTGTTCACAAAGGATTGAATCCTAATTTGACGAATATCTCTGTCCTTCGAGCGCAGTTTTTAGATTAGGAAACAAAAATAAGTCGGTTGGGGCTAGATCTGGTGAGTAAGACGGATGGTCAAGCAGTTCAAACCGTAATTCGTGGATTTTTGGAGGTGAGAGACGGCGCGATGTCTTGGTGAAACAGGATTTTCTTTTTCTGCAAATGTGGCCATTTTTCCGCAATTTCTGCCTTCAGCTTATCAAGTAATGATGCCTAGTATGCTCCTGTAAAAGTTTTTAAGATAATCAATTAAGATGACTCCATGACTATCCCAAAAAACAGTCGCCATCACTTTCCCAGCCGAGAAAACAGTTTTTGCTTTTTTTGGAGTCGGTTCCCCCCTTTGCAGTCCACTGTTTTGACCAAAGATATTAGAAGAACGAGATGTGCTACCAGCAGTTCATACTGTGTGGAATTGCTTTGCCGATTGTCGCCGGTTTTGTTCACCAATACTACTGCACACCTTCGCTTACGCTAAGGCATCGCTAAGGTATCCGCACTAATACATAGAACAGATTTCTGTGCGTACACGTCCCGATACCGTTCAAAGTACCCTAATTAGTTAGTACTCCGCCAACGGTCCGGCGTACAACATAGCATATCTCGTTCTTCTAATATCTTTGGTTTTGACTGTATTTTTGTTTCGGGTGTATAATCGAGTATTCAAGTTTCATCTACAGTAATTAATCGGTCCCAAAACTCGGATTTATTGCGCCTAAACTGCGCCAACAGAGTCTTGGAAATGTTCATTCGAACACGTTTTTCGGCACCCAACGCGAGGACAGCTTTGATTTAATATGTGACAGTCACGTTCTTTGGACATTTTCATAACCTCTGCTATCTCTCTCACTTTAATTCGGCGCTCGTCTAACACTATTTGGTGAAGTTTAGCAATGTTATCGTCAGTAGTTGCAGTTTTTGGACGTCCCGAACATTCATCGTCTCCCAAGCTATATTAGACAAATAAGATCTCAGGGAGAGAAACATTTACAAAAAGCAACTATTTATTTAAAATTTGGATAAAACAGCTTCTTATACTGTGATACTAAATTGTACTAATCTGCAAAATCCCACTCTCATTCAAAAATCACAACAGCATCACATAATGTTTAAATCTCAAATCAAAAATAGAAAATAATCTGACACAAAATACAGACTGGAACCAAAACCATTCTATTGCACCAAAAAACATTTCATTATATTTTTATAATTACTTCACATTATTCATACTAATAAATATCACCATGTAAATGATATCCTCAGCATGTGAGATCCCAGTTAGTTTAGGTAAACTAGGTGTACTAGCTGTCGGTGCAGATAGAGAAACATTAGCGCGTGTTGTTTTTACGTCCAACAGATGGAGCTGCTTTTCAAAAAAAGCATGTTTTTACCTGTCGTAGGTGACATCTATAAAATTTAAAAACACACGCGTATTTGAATGCAACGTTCAAAATGTTAAATCTCCTTAAAAGTTCTTCACCGATTGCTTTGAAATTTTGACACAACGTTGCATTCGAATACTCGTGTGTTTTTAGGTTATATATAAGTCACCTGAGACAGATAAAAGCATGAATTTTTTTGAAAAATAGCGCTAACCGTTGGACAAATATGCTTTTTTTTGGACGTAAAAGCAAAACGCGCTATTGTTTCTCTATTAGCGCACACAGATTGAGCCACAGCAATGCGTGGTGGGGTACAGCTAGTTTTTTAAATAACTGTTTGCCACTCCTACCACAATATTATACATTTTAAAACTACAATATTTAAATACCTCTAAATGCAGAAACGTTACACCAAGACCTAGGAGTTACTACATCATAAGACATAAATTCGTATGTCGTCGGGATTGTCAAAAATGCAAATTCAATAATACTATAATAATAATTCAGGCGAAGCTTAGTGTTAAATCACTGTTTTGATTAATTTGTATAACGAACTGGTGTATATTATGAATACAAAAAAATATGCTTCAGATAAATTGAAAGTTTTCCTATCGTTTCGCTTGAGTAGAATATAAATAAAATAATAAATTACTCAATAAAAAATATAAATGTAAACTACTAAAAATAATATTTTTTCAATAGCAATGTATGGACGCGTAAAGGAAACTACTTTTAAAAAATTCAGTATTAAAGCTTAGATTATCTGTGACAGTTTCAGACGATTTCTTACAAAACAAATAAAAACTAGTTTTTGGCTTGAAATCGAACATTTCTAGACTGCGTTTGTCAAGCGATTTTAATTCCTATTACCTACAATATAAGGTATACCAAGAATATACGCATTTTTGGCTTTTAGCTTCCTCTTAACGACATTAGTGATGAACTCGTGTAAAAATAATATTTGGTGCGCGGCCCGGCGTAACGAATGAACCCACAGTCGACTTTGCTCTAGCAGGCCTAGAAAATCTTTATTTCTGTGGGTTTTATTTTAATTATTTTTGATGAACGTATTTCTAAAAATCTCAAATGTTTTTAGAAGGATACCTCGGAAAATTAATAATTCATCGTCTAGAAAAATGCAATATAAAATCTGATGCTTGTCGCAAATTTTATAGTCAAAAAACTTTTTATAATATTTTAATTTTTATTTCAACTTACAATCGTAGTCAACAGCTTAATTACTGCTAAACTTGTTGTATACAGAATTCAGCTCGCTCATTAAATAATAATTCATTAAAACAATATCTTTTAAACTGTATCGCATAGCTGTCATGTCATGTAATGACCGCTGACTACACTAGCGCCATCTTCTTCTATCTCTCCTGATAATCTCTCATTTTTTTTTATATTAACTCCACATAAGAGGCCCTGAAGAAAATAATTTCCCTCAGGGCCTATGTCATCTTTGGGGATGCTGTGTGGAGGGTCTTTTTGTGGAGAGGAAGGAGTGAACATGGGTCTTGAAGAGTCCCATGTTGTAGGAGGGAGGAAACACAGAGGCCGGCAGTTCGTTCCACAGCCGAGCTGTTGAACTTAAGAATCACGAATCGTAGAAGCGACCCGTTCTCATGTGACAAATGTCAACCGTGTACAAATGTTGGGCGCGCGTTTGGCGTGTATCCCGACTACGCACCGGTGCCGAAGGGATCAATGACGCTAGTTCCTCAGAGCATCTTCCATTGTAATACCGATAGAACAAGGACAGCATACCTACCTGACGCCTGTGCTCTAAAGATTGCAGTCCGCTTGTTAAGATTGGGGTATCTATCAAACGGACCGCCCGTTTTTGCACAGAGTCAAGAGTTTTTTTCAGGTATTTAGGGGCTCCGGACCAGAGATGGCTGCCAAATTCGACAGTAGGGCGCACACATTGATTAATTAGAAAAATATATATTTATCATACTGTTGAGGGACTCTCTACTACATCACATACCAATGGCAGTGACGCAGTCACTTTAATGACGTACAACATGGCATTACTGACATATTGGAATTAACCAAAATAAATTTAGCATTGCGTTCTTTAATTTCGTTTTGCCTAAAACCATACCAGAACGTCATACATTCCGAGAGATTGTTATTTCAAATTGAACGTATTTTTTTTTGCTAAACTGGAATAAATTTCTGATTGTTTATTATACGTAATTTTTTTCGATCTCATATTTCAAATTTAGAAATGACAATATTAGATTGTGTCTCTCATAAACATATCAGATTTTAATATAATAATAATTGGATGATTTGTATAGCGCCGTTTTTGTGCAAAATCACTTCAAGGGCGCGGTACAAATTTATAATAAATTTTTACAATGATCTATGTTATTACTAACTATTTATGGAGATAATATACAGTACAATACTTACCTGGTAGGTCACTTGAGATTAACACTTAATTAACGAAATTTAGATACAGGATTTAGGACATAATTGGATATAATTGGACTTTCTCTCAGGAATGGTATATTTAATTTAAGGGTATGACAGCTTAAAAGTGTAAGTTTTTAATTTATACCTGAATTCTGTTGGACTTGTTATGGATCTTAGTTCCGGAGGGAGTTTATTCCAAGCCTTCGGCCCAGATACTCCGAAAGCGCGATCACCAAACTTAGTATTTGGCTTGCACTTAGGTACCATCAGTCTGCCTACAGCTATGCATATATTAAAAGAAACAGCGGAGCGGTATTTTTCATCAAAACTTAATTTTTGATTTAAGACCAAAATACTAACAATGTTAACAAAAGTAATACGCATTTCAATTGCAGAATTATTAATTGAATAAATTAAAATAATTTTCTGGTCATAGTCAGACACTGTCTCACCTACCTCTTCTCAATTTGTTTCCCCTCCACAGTACGTTCAGTCTCTAAACATACATAAACCATTTGGGAATGCCGGAGTCTCATTGGCAAAGGACAGTTGAAAACAGTTATGACCTTTTTGTGGTATTCACATTAAAAAAAGTGGGAGGAATAGATTCATTTGTCAAGCCTGGACACACTATACTAAAGATTTCTCACTTTCTAAATAAAAATAGTTTTTTTCAAGGCTTCCTATGTTGAGTTATAAAATAAAATAAAAACAAAATTGTTTAATGTGATTTGATGATATTTAGAAGCAAAGTTCAGAGCTATTTCTTTATTGCTTGTCTGCAGGTGTTTTTTATGGGTGGGTGCGGCACCTTATTCTGTTATTAAAGTGCTTTGATATTTTATTACGACAGCTAAGTAATGTGATAATGCATAAGATTGTAAAAAAATCAGGAATTTCGATGATAATTCCAAGGGAGATATGCCATGATCCATCATGTGCATTGAACTCCTGAAACATAGATGATAATGCCAAGGGAGATATGATATGATCCATCATGTGCATTAAACTGGAGAAACTTAGATGATAATGCCAAGGGAGATATAGCATGATCCATCATGTGCATTGAACTCCTGAAACATAGATGATAATGCCAAGGGAGATATGCCATGATCCATCATGTGCATTGAACTCCTGAAACATTTTTTTATTTTTATTTAATATTTGAATGTTTTTTACAATAAATATACAATTATACAGTGTTATGAAGGTAAATAATAATAGCTTTTCCTCACCATAAAGAGACGAGGCTCTTGTGTTTGGTGAGTGAATCCTAGCTCAATTATATGGAATCATGTAAGTAAGTAAATAATATATTTGCAAAACCAAAGGGATAAGTAAGAAATATGCAACATTTATCAATAATACAGTTTCAAGATTTGAAGGAAATAATAATAAGAGTAAGATATGGACTTTTATAGTAGTTTTAGGTAATTTTTTAATTTAATTTTAAATTTCTGAATATCTTCAATATTTTTTAGATATAATGGAAGGATGTTAAAATATGTTATACCTAGATAGAGATAGGTATTTTGTGTGTGCTTTGTATTAAGTTTTGGGATTTTGATAGTTTTTTGATATCTTGCTGATGAATTGAATTGTAAGTTATTTAACTGTATTTCTTTATAAATTTGTAGAATTGAATATTTTTTATATATATTGTCTATTGTGGGTACATTGAATAAAGAGAATCTCAGTAGAAAATTTGGATGGTTTTTTCAATATTACTTTAATTATCAATCTTTGAACTATTTTAAGTGGATTTAATATATTGTTATAAGTTCCTCCCCAGCCAATAATACCATATTGTAATATAGATTGTACAATTGCATAGTACACTCTTTTTAGGTTTTCTAGTCTAAGAATATTTCCAAGTCTTATAAATATATAAATACATTTTCTAATTCTTTTGACAAGTTCACAAATTTATAGATGTACAAACATAGATGATAATGCCAAGAGAGATAAGCCATGATCCATCATTTGCATTGAACTCCCGAAACTTAGATGATATCTATATGTATGCGAAACCGTGTTGCTAATTTCAAGCCTCCAAGATATAGAATTATTTTCTTAAAAAGTTTTCTACGTTCAGTTTAGGTGTAGCCGTCAATTTTCGAATACAAATAACTATTGAGTTTACCCCCGTCGCGTCGTCTTTATTGGTATTAATGTGATATTTGTAAATTTCAATTGCATCCGTAATTAGGCGTGCTCTATGGTCTTCCCAGCACTTCAGAAACAAATCCAAAGTAATGGCCTGTCTCAATTAAATGCTCGGAAATTACCGATTTGTCAGGATGGCCGAGATTACATGCTCGAAACTTCTAATACAAACCTGTTTGTGCTGTCTAATGAAAAAGATAATGTATTCTAACAAGGTCGCTAATTCGGTAAGCTGTGCAAAAAGATAGGTATGTTTACAATAAAATGTCAATTAAAAAAAACACATTGCTAAACGAAGTTTTTGGAATATAATTCAAAGTCAATCTCAAAGCCCCAAAAATGCATCGGATAGTACATGTGCCTAGATCGTTAGTACATTGCACCCGTGTATCTAGTCTTAATATATTCAAATACAGCCTGTGTACATTTGATTGCATTATATTACAAACTAATTTAAGAAATCTTTTAGAATGGTGCTCTATCAACAAACTTGCATTGAACATAAAGAAATGTCAGTTCATTAATTTTTACAGAATAAATAATCCAAGATTTTTTCAATATACATTAAATGATAAAAACTTAAATTGCGTCAGTGAAATTATTGACCTAGGTATATTGTTCGATAGCAAACTAACTTTTGTGTATCATATTAATAACATTATCAATAAGGCTCTTAAGACTCTTGGATTTGTTTTGAGAGTTTCAAAAGACTTCAATAATTTAGGCACATTTATCATGTTGTACAAAACCCTTGTTAGATGCCAACTAGAGTATAACTCTACGTTATGGTCTCCCTTTTACAATATTCATTCCGATAACATTGAAAAGATTCAACATAAGTTCCTGAAGTATATAAACTATAAATTGCATATTCCTGTAGAAAACATTGATTATAACTACTTACTAGATAAATTGTCCATGCATATTAAAACTTTCAGAAAGAAGAATAAACACAGATTTAATAGTACTACATAAAATACTTCATTACAAAATTGACTGTCCTGAGTTACTCCAATTAATCAGCATCCAAAAGATACCCAAAAGATCTTGCCGAAATTTACTACACTTTTATTTTTACAACACCAGGACACTGTCTTATCAAAATTCCCCGATACCAAGACTTCACAGTCTCGGAAATAAATACTCTGATCTGGGAGATATATTTCATCTTAAAAAATAATCAATTTAAATATTGTTTATTTCAATTCTTTTATATATCGAGACACAAATAGACATCTATAATTTCCGCAATATGTGTATTTTTATTTTGAATATCTATTTATGTGAGACTTCTTATCATTTTTACTAATGTATCTTATTTTATTATATGCTTTTGTTGTAACATTTAATATTTTTTTCTTTTTTCGTTGTATTACGTTTCCTTAATTGTTTTAATTTTGTAGAATTTATAATAACTGTGATACTCTGCTATTAAACTTTTTAGTGTGTAAAAGCCCATTACGGCGTGTAATAATAAATAAATAAATAAATTAGCAATTGCGAAGGATTTCGCCGTACACTAGTTTAATCTACAAAAAATGTGTTTAATGCAGTGGTAATGCTGTGTCCATAATTATTTTCTTTGCTTGTTTATTATAGGCAAGGACGTGGCGTTGTACGCCTATGCATATTAAGATTTCCTTTCGAGCCCGTTGTAATAAGTTTTCTGTTGTCGTGCGCTCTGAACTGACCAACTCCATTATTTGCATGAAGCCCTATTTACATGGAACAGCAGTGCTATAAATACCTTTTCTACGTTATTTACTTGTTTGACGGCCTCTGTGCTTGAAGGGTAAGGCTCTAGACTAGCAATTCCGGCGTGCGCAAGTAAATTTGTGTTATTTCAAAATTTGAAACACGAAGAAAGTTTGAAAAATGAATTCTCATTGAGGAAGTGACGTTTCTTTAGACAAATTCTATGCCTAATTTTTTTTTTTTTTAATATTTTATTTATTTATGTCTATTCTTGAATACACATTTTACAAATGATTACAGTGGTTTATATTGTAGTACAGAGAAAAAAGTACAGAAAAAAGGTATAAAAAATAAAGAACATAGGTTGAAATAGGTAAAACTGTGTGTGGGTGATATTGTATGTTACGTGAACACCTCACTAGGAAAACCTGTGCTGAGGTGTTAACGTGTTTGTGATTAAGTGTGACAGGTATTTATGTGTTGTAGTAGAAAGTTATTCATTTATTTATTTTTTCACAGACATATATTGAAACACGAAAACACACATTTATATGTGAGTGTATGTATTTTTGGATAATTCTTGAAGAACGTGTACAATATTTAATTTTACTTAACATATTTTGTTTATGTTTGGTTTGGAATTGTAATCTTTTGAATAAAGTGAATATCTTGATTTTTTATCCAGGCTACGATATGTTTTTTGACAAAGATTGTAGATGTATTTGTAGTCATTAATTGTTTCAAAGTAATGGGCATACTGTTAAAAAGTTTGGTTGCGTAGTATTGAAAGTGTCTTTGTCCGTGTGTGGTGTGTGTTATCGGAATGTTCAGTGTTTTATTTGTTGAAGACCTGGTTTTTATTATGGCTTTTGGTTGATTTGTAATATGAAGATTATTATGGATGAGATGTAGGAGAGCAGTTTTCACGTAAAGTTGTCTTATTGACATGACGTCTAGTGTTTTAAAGATTTTGTTTGAGTCTGTGTAGAATGGTACTTGCAGTATGACTTTTATTATTGCCTTTTGAACTCCTTATCTACATAAAACAAGGTGTGTAAGGAGCATATATGACGTGTATGTGCATGTTATAAGACGTCGAGGAAGCCAAAGGAAGACATGGCACGACCAAGTGAAATTTACAATAATATTATTCCGTAAAATAAAAAAATATACATGATTTTTATCTTTCAATTTCAGAGGAATTTTTGATTTATTAAATATGAAAAAAAATTGTCACATAATTTTTTGAACGCTAGGTCTACCGTTTACAGAACTGCTTGTTTTTATACATTTTATGAAGAAATCATTTGACGGGTCCATATAAAATGGAAGTCAAACATGCAACCTAGCGCTATGTAATTTGTTAATCAAGTTACTGCGATTCATTGGGACCATGTAAGGTTACTCTATGCTAAGTACAGTTATGCGGTCATGTAAATTTAAAACTTGCATCAATGCGGAATGCGCAAATGTATTTATTTATTAACGGACTTATTTCTAATTTAGAAAGTCAGTAAGACGAAATAAAAATAAATGAATGTTTATTATTATTTTTTCAATGTTTATAAGACAAGGTTTTATATGCATAGCACAAACGATAACCAATTATTATAAGCGACGCATAAAAATCCTTGTCTTTTAAACATTATTGTATCAATCAAGTCATTAAATTTCACCAACAAATGTAGATATAATATGTCTCGACGTCATCTAGTGGGAAAATTTAGCACTAACAAAGCCTTTCCTACAAAAATAAAGTTGGTTGTTTACAAGTGGAAAAAATATAATAAGCAGTAATTGTTGATTGAAGTACTTGAACAAATTGAATTATTTGTCGTGTTGGAAATAAGTCGAGGTGGCTCAGTGGTCCACAGCAACTGACCGGATATCAGAAGGCGCGGTTCAATTAATTTATTTTTGCTTATAATAATTTCATATATTTATTAGATACGATATACTAAAAAATACAATTACAAAATAGTGAATCTTTGACTGTCCAATTGGGAAGGACAATCAAATAATGATAGGTTTAGTGCATATGAATTAGGTAATGTAGCAATAAATTCATATCATTGGAGAAATTCCTTTTTACATAACATTTTCAAAACATTGTGGAAATTACTTTCATGTTTACAATAGAAGAGAAAAGTTAGATAAGCATTGTTTCTAGTATGTGTAAAAATAATTAGTTTTAATACACAGTTATTGATTACTGCAAAGGCATTTATGCGAGCCTACCAAAATATCAAATTGACAAGCTTCAATCAGTGTTTAATGAAGCAGCACGGCCCATAACCGGGGTTTCAAAATATTCGCACATTTCAGAACACCTTCGTAACCTTCACTGGCTCAAGTGTCCTGAAAGAATCCAGTACAAACTGTGCTGGATGGTGTTTAAATCCATCAATGAAATGGCCCCACCCTACATCTCTGAACTATGCGTCCCGGAAAACACTGGTCTGAGGCAGTCAACTCTTAGATCAGCAACATCATCAGCTGTAGGCAGACTGATGGAACCCAAGCGCAAGCCAAATACTAAGTTTGGTGAACTCCCTCCGGAACTAAGATACATAACAAGTCCAACAGAATTCAGGTCTAAACTAAAAACTTACCTTTTTAAACTTTCAAACCCTTAAATTAAATATACCATTCCTGAGAGAAAGTCCATTTATATCCAATATTTCAATTATGTCCTAAATCTAAAAATCCTCCTGTTTTTTTCTTATTTCATTAATGGCGCTAATCTTCTTCGAGTTTCACAGATTCTAGATCTCGGTATCTTATACCACAAAAGTCTACAGTTTAACTTACACATCGATGAAACTACAAGCGATGCAATGAGAATGCTCAGTTTTATTTTGAGAATGAATCATCACCTTGCAAACAAATACCGTATAATACATCAATGCGTAAACTTATTGATATATTTGGTGTTAATAACTTTGTGAGTTTCAAAAGACAACTAATTTCAGACCTATTTGCTAGTTATTAACTTTTATTATTTATTAGCTTTAAAAAAAGTCTTGTCTCTATACCTTCCAGCGTTTAACTCACATACTCCTTAGTTTATTTGTTATTTATTTTTATGGACGCATATTAATGACTGTATGCATGTTTGCCCTACGGTCATACATGATTATATTGTTCTTTGATTTACTTTACATCTGTGACAATTTCACTTGATAAACTTTTTTGCTTTCTTATAAAATTATTTACAAAATAAATAAAAACCAGTTTTTTTATTGAAATCGAACGTTTCTAGACTCCGTTTGTCAATCGATTTTAATGCCTATTACCTACGATATAAGGTATCCCAAGAATATACACATTTTTGGCTTGTAGCTTCCTCTTAAACATATGGCATAAGATGCTGTGTCATTTTTTTACGAATGCTGTGAATTTAGCCAGGTTCGTGTTAAACACATGGATGTTTGGGCATAATCTATTAAATGTGCTACTGCTGTGCTATTTTCAAAATTAATACCACGCTGTTGTTATAATACCCGTAACTTGAACCTAGAATTATGAAGTTATTGTAATACCTGTAACTTGTACTTAGAATAATGAAGCAATTACGCATTAAAACCATAAGATACAAAATTATCCATAAAAATAATGAAGCAATTACGCATTAAAACCATAAGATACAAAAATGTTCATAAAAATAATGAAGCAATTACGCATTAAAACCATAAGATACAAAATAATCCATAAACATAATGAAGCAATTACGCATTAAAACCATAAGATACAAAATTATCCATAAAAATAATGAAGCAATTACGCATTAAAACCATAAGATACAAAATAATCCATAAACATAATGAAGCAATTACGCATTAAAACCATAAGATACAAAATAATCCATAAACATAATGAAGCAATTACGCATTAAAACCATAAGATACAAAATTATCCATAAAAATAATGAAGCAATTACGCATTAAAACCATAAGATACAAAATAATCCATAAACATAATGAAGCAATTACGCATTAAAACCATATGATACAAAATAATCCATAAAAATAATGAAGCAATTACGCATTAAAACCATAAGATACAAAATAATCCATAAACATAATGAAGCAATTACGCATTAAAACCATAAGATACAAAATAATCCATAAACATAATGAAGCAATTACGCATTAAAACCATAAGATACAAAATTATCCATTAAAAAAATGAAGCAATTACGCATTAAAACCATAAGATACAAAATAATCCATAAACATAATGAAGCAATTACGCATTAAAACCATAAGATACAAAATTATCCATAAAAATAATGAAGCAATTACGCATTAAAACCATAAGATACAAAATAATCCATAAACATAATGAAGCAATTACGCATTAAAACCATAAGATACAAAATAATCCATAAACATAATGAAGCAATTACGCATTAAAACCATAAGATACAAAATTATCCATAAAAATAATGAAGCAATTACGCATTAAAACCATAAGATACAAAATAATCCATAAACATAATGAAGCAATTACGCATTAAAACCATAAGATACAAAATAATCCATAAACATAATGAAGCAATTACGCATTAAAACCATAAGATACAAAATTATCCATAAAAATAATGAAGCAATTACGCATTAAAACCATAAGATACAAAATAATCCATAAACATAATGAAGCAATTACGCATTAAAACCATAAGATACAAAATTATCCATAAAAATAATGAAGCAATTACGCATTAAAACCATAAGATACAAAATAATCCATAAACATAATGAAGCAATTACGCATTAAAATCATAAGATACAAAATAATCCATAAACATAATGAAGCAATTACGCATTAAAACCATAAGATACAAAATTATCCATAAAAATAATGAAGCAATTACGCATTAAAACCATAAGATACAAAATAATCCATAAACATAATGAAGCAATTACGCATTAAAACCATAAGATACAAAATTATCCATAAAAATAATGAAGCAATTACGCACTAAAACCATAAGATACAAAATTTTCTATAAAAATAATGATTTTAATAATAATATTTATATTATATTATAGGTAAGTTCTTCATCGCTTGTTCAAGCAATCAGTTAAAACTTTGTAAACGACACTTAAATTCAAAGCAAATTATCAAAGAGTACAACATCGAATCAGATATCACGCAAGGAACTAAAGGGGTGGGAAAAGTATATAGGGGTGCTTTACACTACACTTGTTTTGAAGGTCAAATGTGCTAAATTTCGTCAAATATTTAATTTGTTTAAAAACAAACCCACGACGCCTGAGGAATACTGCATTAGAGTCCCAGTCTGGAGCCAGTGAGACTATGTCATCATAAGGTGGGTTAGTTTATTGGATAACCAACGTGTTTTGCTACGTTTGGCGATTAAGCCTGGTTTTTCGGGTGAGGTGCGTTCAGCATGCGCTTGCCCACCAACTGTGCAAGGTGCCAGATCGGGAGAGGCCGGTTTGGGGAGATCATTTGACCTCTTCCAATGGTCTCCTAGACTCCTTCCAAGACCTTCCTTTTCTTAAAAAGACCCTCCACACAGCATCCCCAAAGATGATAATATAGGTCGTGAGGGTAATTATTTTGTATACGGTTAATGTAAAAAAAACCTTTCATACTCCTTCGGGGAAACTATTGTTAGCAAAAATACAGAAGACATAATACTTTGGAGGATCAAGTTTCCGAGGGATCAACGGTCAGGGGTCAAGTGTCGGGAGGGGGTGGGAATTTCGGGGGATCAAAAGTCACAGTTTAATTTCTATCTTTTATCCGCTTTCTTACCTGGCTTACCTTCAGGAATATGTTATTACATTATACAGCAATAATTTCAGCCCTACAAACGGGTAAACGCATGAACATCGGTTGACCTTCTCTGTTGCCTACGCCAGGGATCGACAGACCAAGGTTCGCGGACATTTTCAAAATAATTTTGGCTTTTTAACCTCATCTTTACAAAATAATTTTTGTCCCAACTTCTCTCAACAATCTGGAAAAAGCGAGACTAAGGATGACATCCCATATAGTGGAGCGATTGAGATGAGGAAGAGAAAGGGTAGGAAGTAGGTACCTGGTTATTTAGATCTGGTCAGAAAACTTGGCTAAAGCTATTTGATGTAAAATTTCAATTTTAAATAGTGGAATTTCACTACTGGGCAATACTGAAAGCATTTTGCGCTCTGGAACGTGCCACAAATACAATATAAAACCAATTGTATTGAGGATTTGACTGCATCTTAACTATTTCTCTAAGATTAAAAAATAGTTAAATACATATTTATTATTAACCTTTCCCTTATCTGTGGTGTGTATTTACTACACATTGCTTCTAATAACTTTAATAACTCTATAAATATAATTCTGGGTTCAGATTTTAGGTATTCCTCCGTTATACATTCATGCACTGAATTATAGAATAATATTTTATATAGTTTTCAAATTCAATTAAAAATCAGAGTGTTTTGTTAAAAATCGGGAACAAATACACCAATACAATCAACCATGTGACACTGCTGTGCGAGGAAATGACACGCTATTGATGTCCCGCTTTAGTTCGCTATGCAGGAACATGAGAAATCCACATGTCCGCAGTTGTACATCCAACGCCCGTCCAGCACCTGCAGCCAGTCGGTCGCGGGTCGTCGTTAGATAAGGACTCCTCGCACGTTTGTTTAGCATCTGCCAATGGTTTTTCATGTTTTCAGCAATTAAATAACAATTATTATCACTTTTGATTTAATATATAATAAACATAAGCGATTAACTATTCATTCAGTTCATATTTTCCGATATTAAATCGCTTATTTTGAGATGTGTATTGACTACACAGCACAGGAACGCGTGGATTTTTTTAGCACAGTAAGGGAAAGGTTAACAGAGAGATAAAGTAAAAAAATTATCTTAAATAGAAATATTCATAAAAATTTAAATGATTACAATTATTTTTTTGTCTACAACCACCATACAAGGTTCATGCCCGTATTATGGTAGTCATAAAGCTTTTGATTACAATATTAAGATGTTAAAATAAACAGAGATAAGAGAGAGAGAAAAAAATGATGAAAAAAAATAAAACATATGAATATAATGGAATAAAAGAGCAGTTAATTTAATTTAATGACACGAGACATTCTTTGCAATAGTTCCTTCCCTTTACCAATAGCTAATTCTGAATATGTTTTATATAAAGATGATAAGTTTCCGATTTTCTGATATTTGTATTGAGTGAATTAAATATCTTGATGAAACTCGGCATTATATGCCGAAAATCACTCGATTGATTTATATTGTCTAAAGTGATGGTGTTTGAAAGAGAGAGTAAGAAAACAGTGTGCAATATAGTTGTTGCTGAGGAATACTTGGAGCAGGTGGATGAGTTTGTGTATTTAGGAAGTATGTTCTAGAGAGATGGGAAGGCTGACAGAGATATTGAAACAAGGGGAAACGCAGGTAACTCCATTCATGGAGGACTGTACGCAGTTGCTGTCAGCATTATATGCAGCAGTCCACAATGGAGTGCTGTTACCTACCCTGATTAATGGTAGTGAGGTATGGAACTGGCAGAAAAGGGATGAAAGTAGACTGAATGCTGTAGAAAAAAGATCCATGAGGCGTATGATCGTGTGAGAAATGTAGAGATCCATAAAGAATGCAAGACTGATGTAAGCGCAAAGGAAGCTTAGATGGTTGGGGCATGAGCGAAGAAAGGAGTGTAAGGAGAATATACGATGCAAATCTGAATGGTAGCAGAAGTCGGGGACGACACGAGAGAGAATCAGATACTCGAGTCGGGCCATGTCAAGAGCCAGAATAATGGAAGAGTATGTATGAGACGATGTATGCATATGAATTGTGTCAGTTGGGAAGAGGAGAGTGGAGAAAAAGGCCTACCCGTCGCGTCTGAGGTCACGAAATGCGCTCCAGACAAGTTAAGGACTTCAGAAGGTGTAGCGGTTACGTCACCGCTCCTAGGGTCATCATATCATAACCAGACTGCCCCAGTTAAAAAGCTGAGACAGCAATCAGTCTTACGAAACTTCAATAATGATATCGGGACCGCAATACGTAAACTGCTGAATCAGCGATCCGGCGGGTTCGACGTCCAGACGCTACTCCAACCCGTGGCAGACGAGAACAAAAGAATCAGCAGGTATATAAGCAATGGAGGACCTAAGTACATCATCATTCCACATCGCTCCAGTCAACGAGTTCGACGCGACATCATCCTAGTCGAGATCTCCGACTCGGCGTAATGGAGGAATCGGCCATCATGGCCGGTTCCCCCCGCTTCAAGTTTCGATCCTTCTTCATCTCAATGCCCTGGCCCAGGCTATCATTCCTGGCCAGCGTTAACCTCACGCGCCTAGACCCTGCGACCAGCTCATCGCCATCTGCGCCTTAGCTTCGCGACCATCGTCACTAGCCTGTACCTCCCGCTCATCTGCCGACCAGGTCCATCGCACCTTCGGCTACCTCGTTCACGCTGAAGTACCTAGAAGACTCCTCGCCTTCATCAGTGCTGAACAAGTCCACGAGTCCGATCTCCATCCCGCGTTGATGGAGACCCACTGACCCGCATCTCGACCATTCTACCGCAGTCATCGCCGTCTACGCCTGGTGTCATCATCATCATCGATCCAGAGCCATCTCCCAACTGCGCAACTCAACGAATGTGTTATACTGACTCACAATAAACGCTGTGACAAAAACATCATATTTCATTGTCTCACTACCAATTCCCATAAAGGGACTAACGTGGAGTTCTCCTGATTTCAGATTACCGATGGAAGATTGAGAGCAGCCTAGTACTTAACCGAGACCATGGGACAGAAGACTTCGCTCAAGGCGTCCTGAAGGTTCCTCCCAGAGAAACAGAAATACTTAAGATAAAATATTTAAAATCATGTCTTTTGTTGTGGAATTTAGAATGTAAAATCGTGTTAAAGTGAAATATTTAAAATCTTATTTATTTGTTTGTATAGCATCACTTGTGGTAATGATGTATTGTAATTTTTGTAGCCTATCGTTTTAGATTAGGGCGGGGAGGGTGTGATGTATGGTAATCAGTTGGGTATTAAAGCACTAGATGGCACCAGTCATAAAGCTTACTCCAGATTCCGACAGATGTCGCTAGAGTGTAGCAATTGCCTGTGGGATATTATTAACAGACAGCAAGCTTCTAGAAACGGAGAATTACCAACCCTCGGGTAATGAACAGTGTAGCTAAATCCAGACCTACTTATTGTACGTAAATAAACACAATTACAAGTAAAACCTTTTACTTTTCACAAGAGTTCCCAACACTAAATCTGCATAGTAAAGCAGAGACATAATAAGTATCCGTCCTATCTGCCTACCCCTGCAGAGAAACGGAGTGATAGTTAGTTAGTTAGTTAGCTTGTCTTCATGTTTAATTATGTTACATGCTAATAAAAAATAAATAAATAATTATACGAACTAATTTATTGGTTGTGCGGTATAATGCTAGTTTTTTTGGCACCTTTCACTAGAAAGTTGTCAATCCCTGCACCCAGTAGTGCCACCACAAAGTACTACTGGAAGCAATGTTCGTGTCTCACGCAAAGTTGTTGGCGTAATTAATAACCATGTTAGACGCAAAGCTTTCTTTTGTTGAAAAATACATTTCGGAACCGTTTCTTCGATACGGTATTTTTTTTCCATTTCATGGTCTGATCAAGTACGCAGCTAGTAAAACCCTAATAGATTTTTAAAAAATTATAAATACTAGCTGAAGTTACCGGCATTGCCCTGTATAATATATTGTAGCCAGTGATTCCTGACTTTGTTTGGAGTAAAACATAAAGTTTCGTTTTTTACCTTAAATAGTGCCAGAAATCACCGGTTAAAATTATTCAAGTTAATCTCTTAACACCGTGTATATGTGTACATTTTTGTCATTAAATAACTTAAGATAAATGTTTTCCTGATTTCTTTTCTTAAATAATGTCAACTAAGTACCTATCTAAATTGATAAACCTAATTTAAATAATAAATATACCAACGTCAGTTTAAATAACAAAGATATCAACGCCAGTTTTAATTATAACAATATCAAAGAAAATTTAAATAATAAAGATATCATCGAATATTTAAATAATAATAATATCAACGAGAATTTAAATAATAACGATATCAACGACAGTTTAATTAAAATTTAATTAAAAATATCAATGACAATTTGAATAATAAAGATATCAACGACAATTTAATATTAAATTGACTTATTTTAATCAGTGATTCCTGACTTTATTTGGAGTAAAAAACGTTAATTTGAATAGATAAAAAAATCACTGGAATCTAAAGTTTCAGTTTTTACTACAAATAATGTGAGAAATCACCGGATAAAGTAAGTCAAATACATCCCTGAACACCCTGTATTTAAGTACAATTTTAAATAACTTGAAATAAATAAATTTGTCACGATTCCTTAAATAATATCGATAAAGTACCTAACAATACCTATTATTTTTTCGACTTTATGTACGGGTTAAATCTCCCCACAGGAAAAACCAAACCCTTCCACACACTTTTCCGCAATGATCATCTAGTCAATCTACATTATGCAAGTGCATTATATAAGCAAAATAAATACAAAACAATACAAGAACAACACGTCAACTCACCAGAGATCAAATGGGAAAATATTTCACCGACTCCAGATATTTTCATATCAGAGGGTTCGGCTCGGTAGAACTTCTAATTGGACCTATAAATCCTATTGATCGCACAATATAAATATTTTAAAAATCTTTCGTAATCCTACATGTATTAATGACTGATTTTTGCATTTTTATGTATAAATTCTTTGACAGATCTAATACGCTTGATCTAATATGCCAGTAGCCTAAATAACAATTTTTTTTTAGCATAAATACTATTTTTGTTGTCCTTTCCGTATTTTGTGGGATTACCACACAAGAGTCTCAACTGCTCCCAACCATCTGGAGCAAGTAGGATTATATTTATATATTTCGCGAGCCTGAAGACAATTGGGAGGGTAGGAAAACGAGAAAGGAAGGTTGGATAGTATATTTATCGTGAAAACATTGTGGAAACATGTTATCTATTTAGTAGGTCAGTAGGTCAAATATAACCTTGTGCATCTTTTCGTTATCATGACATGGTGTTGTTTAGTCGATATTTTGGAAAAAACAATTCATACGATTGAAAATCATCGGCTAGGGTTGTACATTACCATGCAGGAAAACTTACACTACCATTATTATCAATTAAATTACTGCTCTAGTGTCCTTTTTTTGTGCAATAAAACACAGATAAATAAATTGCAAATAATTCAAAATAGAGGCATGCGAGAAGTATTGAAATATAGTCGGTATTCTAAGATAATTATTATGCAGAAAAAACTAGGTATTTTAGGTATGAGACAATGAATAATTTACAAAATCATAATATCTATATTTAAGCTTATAAATAAGATGCTCCCAAAATACATGTTTAAGAATGTTAATTTTAATCTCGCAATACATGGCTACCCCACGAGAAGCTGTGGAGATTTTAGACTTCAGAAACAAATTTTTCGTGAACCCAAAATAAACTCTATTTTAAAGGTTTTAAGATTTTGAATGAACTACCGACAGATGTTAAAGTAGTTAAAAGCCTTGGGTAATGCCTAAATACTATAAAGAATAAGTTTTAGATGTATTGTAAAGTGTTCTGAATGTAATAGAAATAAGTTAAAAATTAAAAAATAAATTTAAATATATATTTTTGGTAAAAAGGTCTGGAGAAGCTGTGTACTTAAAATAATTAAACTTAAAATTTGAAAAATTAAATTAAAAATAGTAGACAGGATAGACATCTCTGGTCAGTTATTGTATAGATTTTGCTCTGCAGGTAAGTGACAGTGAAATTCAGTCATCTGTGCATTAAGCAGCTGGATTCATCTGAAATTAACCTTGAGCATAAGGTATTGCTGCCAAATTCAATGCGAGTGATATATTCGGTGAGTTCACTGTTTTATGTATTTGGTGGCTAGATGTAGCTAGATAATTTGTTACGCTGCCTGCAGAGTGAATTTTTCTAATCAACCCATTTTTTCATAGGGAATTAATTATCCCGTGATGGTCTGTGTGGCTTACAATCCAGACCATCACCAAGGTCTTTTGTTCGTCATTTATTTTTTCAGAACACCTCAAGACCTATACGACGACGCACGAATAACACTATTCCCCCTTTCCGTTGCAGAGTTATGACTGATTCTTTGGTCGCGTAGAATGAATTTCCTCCTCCCCGTTCGATGATGTAAGCTCACTAATAAGAAACGGAAATTGGTCTATTTTTAAAATATGCGCGCCACAACCCTTGGGCCACGAGATACATTTTTATTTAAATAGACACAGAACGATTTCAGTGAGACCATATGATTCAGAAAAACGAACAAATAAGCCTGTTTTTTTCTGATTTTCTAAGTACTTGTGCATTACAATATTTTATTAAAAAAAATGATTTCTATCTCTATACAAAAAAATTACCGAATATATCACTCGCATTGAGTTTGGCAGCAATACCTTATGCTCAAGGTATTGCTGCCAAACTCAATGCGAGTGATATATTCGGTAATTTTTTTGTATAGAGATAGAAATACAAAAAATTTCTATCTCTTTTTGATTAACTATCCCACTCCTTTTTACTACCCTTTAAAGCGTAATTTTGATACATTTTGATGAAATTTTTCACACTTTCGTTCAAAATAAGAGAAAAATTACTGTGTAAATCCGATTTTGAATAATATTGTGTAAAACCCAGACAACCATTAATTGGATAACCAACACATCTGCCATAATATATCACCCCGAGTGGTTTGCTACGTTTAGAGACTTGGCAGGGGTGCCCGGGTTCATGGTTGAGGTTTTTATTGGTCTTGGCGTCTGCTCGTCTACTGCTTGGCGGACCGGATCGGAAACCTCTTTGACCTCTTCGACAGGAATCTATCGATCCATCAGTAGGAGAGTAGGATAAATGGATTCACACGTCCGTCACGCCTGGACATACTGACTTCCAGATTCCTACGACTATTCCTCATACTTGTTTCTTTAAAAAGACCGCTATGCACACTACAGTATCCCCAAAGATGGAATAGGCCATTCTTCTTCTGTGTGGAGGCTCTGAGGAAAAATAACGCCAAACGAAAACAACAAATATTTTCAGTGTTTACAAAATTTCCTGAAATATTTCAGTTTTTCAGGAATTTTTCCAGAAACTTTTGAAATTTTTTATTAATATTTTAACACGTTTAAATTCGTTTCATAAAATAAACAATTTGTTATAAATTCCTTAACAACCCTACGTTATTACTGCACTAGGTTCTAGCCCACCTTAAACTTTCTTAGCTTGCTCAAACTTCATCATTATTTTGACAGCATCGGCTAAAGGTTAAAACACCGAAAATAAAAACGCTGAAACAAATAGAAGGGTTTTGTGGGCGTGTCTCCGTGCCCGAAACAATCTCAATTTTATCTACCTTCGTGCGAAATTGATCAAACGTTTTCAAAATTATCAAAACTCTTCGTTTCATAAAATAAACAATTTGTTATAAAATCCTTAACAACCCTACGTTATTACTGCACTAGGTTCTAGCCCACCTTAAACTTTCTTAGCTTGCTCAAACTTCATCATTATTTTGACAGCATCGGCTAAAGGTTAAAACACCGAAAAGAAAAACGCTGAAACAAATAGAAGGGTTTTGTGGGCGTGTCTCCGTGCCCGAAACAATCTCAATTTTATCTACCTTCGTGCGAAATTGATCAAACGTTTTCAAAATTATCAAAACTCTCAGATCAAAGAATTTTTTATTTTTTTTTAAAGTAAGACAAACATTCCCTCGTTACGAATAACCTGAAAATATTTGAAAATCTTCTACTACCACCACAGTAAGCTAAAAATGTTGCTTGTGTTGTGATGGAGGACTTAGCCAGCCGAGGAATTGAACACACTACGCTTGGGTGGAACACAAACATGTCAACTCGGCCAAAAGAAATGTATATAAGTATAGATATATTTATTTTACTAACGTCATCAATTTTCATATACCTGAGAGAGCTACTCGTTCCAAAATCATATTAAAGTATAATTCAGACTTCCCCACTGAACGCGTATTCGAAGAATTCAAAGTTCCTACATTTAAAAACTTATTTATGAAAAATTTAATTATTCAAATTATAAAAGAAAAAAATAAATACTGATTCATAGCTGAAAATCGGACCAGACTTAAATATATATTTGCATGCCCTCAACTACACACTTCTTTTGCCCAGCACCATTTTACCCACCAAAGAAAACATTTTTTTGATAAATTACCAGAAGAAATAAGAAGCATTAATGATAAAAAAACAATTATTGAACCCTCTAAAAAAATATGTTAAGGAAATCATTAAGAGGAAGCTACAAGCCAAAAGTGTATAAATTCTTGGTGTGCCTTATATCGTCACGAATATATATGAAAGGCATTAAAATCGCGTGGCAAACGAAGACTAGAAACTCTCGATTACAAGCGCAAAAGCGGTTTTTTTAAATTTATTTTGTAAGCAATTTTATAATAAAGCAAAAAAATTAATCAAGGGAAACTGTCACAGATAATCTTAGCTACAAAACAGTATTTTTTTAAAATTGTTTTCTTTACGCGTTCATATATTCATACATTTCATACTTTTTTGCTTTCTTGTAAAATTATTTACAAAAAAAATAAAAAAATTATACTTTTTGCTTGAAATCGAACGTTTCTAGATTCCGTTTGTCAAGCGATTTTAATGCCTATTACCTACAATATGGTAAACCAATAATATACACATGTTTGGCTTGTAGCTTCCTCTTAAGCTTTGCCTTAACAAAAAAACTGCATCCCCTAGTTTCACTTGAAAATCTCACAAATTATCCTACTATACTCTATTTATCCTCCGTAACAACAATTCCTGGACAGAGCATTTCAAACGCTTGCTTATACCAAGATGACATGAAGTTAGTAATTAATGGTGAAAACATTTATTAAAACACGCCTCATTTGAAATAGAGCAAAAATCTATAGAAAAATCCTTAAGTTGCATTAAAAGAAACACGGTGAATTTTTTCATGTCTGAAACACGTTAAATAACAAACCAAACGTGTTTCTAATAATTTAATGTGCGACTGACATAAAATCTGACAGGGCAGTAATAAACACCGTTTTTTTTTTAATTAAAAACCAAGTTGCCTTCAAAATTTACATAACTTTTAATGCATAAATGTCCTTTTGTAAAATCTAAATTAAAAAGACTTTTTTGACTGCGTCAAAAAAATGTATCCAATTATCGGAAAATTTAAAAACGACGAATCTATTTGGAATTGAATGTCAAACGGGAATGAAACGATATTATTTTGGCTACGCTGGAGGTTCAAAAACCTGTCTAACTAACTACTTAGCTATATAACCATCAAGTCGTTTTTCCGCAGAAGTAGGAAAAGAGGACCGACTTCCAAATAACTCGGTCTTGGCACACACTCATTGCTTCATTTACACTAATACTCGTGCATACTCTTCTTGTTGCGTGCCGAATTGATTGATACTCGACGAATGGACTGTAAATTTAAATAAAAAAAGGTTGAACAAAACAATAAGGTTGAATAAAATAATAAGATTGAACAAAAACAAGGATGAACAAAACAATAAGATTAAAAAAAACATTAAGATTAAAAAATATATTAAGATTGAACAAAACAATAAGATCGAACAAAACAAAAAAATTGATCAAAACAATAAAAAAGAAAAAAAAACAATAAGATTGAACAAAACGATAAGATAAAACAAAACAATAAGATTGAACAAAACAATAAGATTGAACAAAAAATTAAGATTGAAAACAATAATAATATTGAACAAAACAATGAGATTTTTTCTATTTCTTTTTGTTACTTTATTTATTTTCATTTCTTTACACATATTATACATATTAATAGATAGTATATAATAACACAATATATAATACCAAATAGTATACACAAGAAATGAAAACCCACTAAGGCACTGCCTGAGTGTGGGTAATATAAAACGATTACTATATTTCAAGTATCTAAAGTATAATATACATAAGTAGAAAAGTTTTTTTTTTGTTTATAGTTATTATAAAAAGTAAAGAGAAAACATTATGTACAATAGTTTATAAAGTTTCAGCAAGTGAGTTGTAGAAAGGATCAATAAATTTATAGTAAAAGCGTTTCAATATCTGCCTCATTTAGCCATAATTTTACCTCTTTAATATATTCTATCTTTTTATTTATCATTTGAGTTTGTAGTGGTAGAAGGTTAAATGTACGAGGACCAATGAAACTGCTATGTGTCTGCATTAATTTAGTATTGGTTTGGGGGGTGTAAAATATATTATTTGTTCTTTTGCTCATTCTGTTTTCATTTATTTTGAAATTATTTTTGTTTTTTAATAAATATTTCATAGTTTGTAATATAAATAATTTACGAATGTTAAATAATTTAGATTCCTTGTGTAATAGGTCGGTCGAGAATGTTTTATTTTTGTTATATATGACTTTAATTATGTGTTTTTGAATTATTTGTAGAAGCTTGATAAATGTATCAGGTGCACCACCCCATCCTATTATGCCATAAGTGATTGCAGATTGCACCAGAGAGAAGTAGATCATTTTCAATTTTTCAGCGTTTAAAATTTCCTTGAGTCTATAAAATATGTAGGTAAGATATCTTAGTTTAGAAGTGGTTTGATTAATATGTGATTTCCAATTAAGATTAATATCTATTGATACTCCTAAATATTTTATATTTTTGACATTAGCGAGTTCGTTGCACAGGAAGCACAATTCTTGATTGCAAGTTGTATTATGGATTCTAATTTTAAGGTTGTCTTTTGGTTTGTTTTTCATGTTTTTATATTTATTTATTTATTTATTTATTTATTTATTTATTGTTGTTATACGCCCATAGGGGCTTTTACATAGATTATAAATAAGTTTTACATAAGTTATCGAGTTAGAATTTATACTAAGAGTTATAAAAGTGAAGAATTTTAAAAAAATATACAAGTAGTTTTTGAAGAATATGGCGTAAAGAAACATTTTAAACAACATAATATTTAACAATAACAAAGAACAAAATATAATATAAAACATTACAATAACATATCTAATCGTTAAATCTATTACAATAATTTGTATGATTCCACAAAGTGTTGGTTTAATTTGAATTTAAGATTATAAAGGGAATCATGGAATATATCTATAATACCACCAAACTTGTTGCCCAAATCATGCATCCTATTGGTAAGTGAGTTTGACTGATAGTTGGTTTTATATGTGTCGCAAAAGAATGTTGTATTTTGTCTAGTATTTCTTGTCGGTACATAGAGTTTAATAGCAGCAACGATGGCAGGGCTGTCAATAAGGTTGTTCATGACTCTGTATAATAAAATTAGGTCTGAAATGGTTCTTCTGTCAGACAGCGTAATTAAATTAAGTCCATTCATCAAATTTACATAATTAATGTTTTCTATTGGAATTTTAAGCTTGAAATTTAAGTACCTAAGAAATTTGTGTTGAACCCGTTCTAATTTGTTAGAGTGTACTTTATAGAAAGGAGACCAAATAGGTGAATTATATTCCACTTGGCTTCTAACTAGTGAAATGTAGAGTGTTTTCATGCAATCCAAGGACTTAAAATCAGTTAGGGTTCTACAAAGGAAGCCAAGAATCTTTAAAGCCTTATTAGTTATATCATCTATATGCGCTGTGAATGTTAAGTTTGATTCGAATATAACTCCCAAGTCACGAATTTGTGATACTGGTGTTAATTTAACATTATTTAAATTATATTCATGTAAGATATGAGAATGAGTTCTGGAAAATCGTATTACTTGACATTTCTCAATGTTCAAAAATAACATATTTTGTTCGCACCATTTAAAAAATTTATCTAAATTAGCTTGTAAAATTAGGCAATCATATATATTTCGTATTCTTTTAAACAATTTTAGATCATCTGCAAAAAGTAGGACTTGTACATCTTTAAATATGTTTACAATGTCATTAATGAATATTAAGAATAATATTGGGCCAAGGTGGGACCCTTGCGAAAAAGGTAAGTAAAATATTTTGCTGTAGTTTAAGACAAGTTTGTTGTATTTTAACCATTTTGAAACAAGTGAAATACATACAGTTGCTTTCAAAAAAGTTTCTGTCCAATTATTACCATCCACTATTATTGCCGTGTCATCGGCGTAAGAAACAATTTTACCAGGGATTTCAAAATTACATAAATCATTAATATAAAGTAAGAATAAAATCGGGCCAAGAACAGTTCCCTGCGGAACTCCGTTTTTTATCTGTGTCTCTGAACTATAATTATCCCCAATTTTTGTTTTTTGTGTTCTGTCTTTAAGATAGTTTGATAGTAATTTTAGTGTGTCTTTTTTAAAGCCCAGTCGAGTTAATTTTTAATGAGTAAATTATGATTAACGGTGTCGAAAGCTTTTCTTAAATCTAGGAATATGGCAAGACATTTCTTTTTTTTATCGATAGATACATAAATATTTTTTGTCAATTCATATATGGAATCCTCAGTGCTTAGATCTTTACGAAAGCCGTATTGGTTTTTCGATAGAATTTTATATTTTTCTAAGTGTTCAATGAGTCTAAATTTGATGCAATTTCGAATATTTTTGAAAGGTTTGAAACAAACAAGATTAAACAATACAATAAGATTGAACAAAACATTAAGATTGGACAAAACAATAAGATTAATAAAAAAAGAGATTGAAATGTATAAGATTACACGAAATAATAAGATTGAACAAAACATTAAGACTGAACAAAACAATAATATTAAACAAAACAATAAGAATTAACAAAACAATAAGATTGAAAAAAACAAAAATATAAAACAAAACGATAAGATAGAACAAAACATTGAGATAAAACAATACATTGGAACTGAAAAAAAATAATAGAATTGAACGGAACAATAAGATTATACAAAACATTAAGATTGAAAAGAAACAATAATCTTGAACAAAAGAATAAGATTAAACAAAAAAATAATACAGAACAAACAATAAGATTGCAAAAAACAATAAGACAAAAAACAAAAAAAAAATAAGATTGTAATATACAATAAGATAGAAAAAAAAGGTCGAATAAAAATATTAGATTGAACAAAACAGTAAGATTGAACATGACAATAAGATTGAACATAGCAATAAGACTGAACAAAATAAAATCATTGAACAAAAATATAATAGTGAAGAAAACAATAATATTGAACAAAACAATAAGATTGAACAGTACAATAAGATTGAAAAAATCATTTTGATAAAATAATATATTAAGATTGAAAAAAATATTAAAATTGAGAAATACAAAAAAATTAAACAAACCAGTAAAATTAAAAAAAATAATAAAATTGAACAAAACAATAAGATTGAACAGAACAATAAGATTCAACAACACAATAGGATTGAAAAAAAATAACAAAACAATGAGGTTTATCAAAAGAATATGTCACATAAATATTTTGTGACAAGAGAAGTTCTTGCTTAATTGGGTTTATTTTGTCTATGGTGTTTTTTCTCAAACTCTGGCAATATTTTGAAGGAAGGAAGTACAGTTTTGTTGATGGTCACTTCCTCCCCGGCCCATTAGGCCGGTGGGTCGGCGGATCCAGTCACTCGCCTTTTAAGGGGTTTCAATCTGAGTTAATCATGTGAATAGGAGTTATTATTTCTTTTTAAGAAAGGCGCGGGGTGTTTATCCATTCACGTACAGTTCGTGTTTGTTATTATTTTAGTGGGGAATATGGAATCCCGCTTTTATTGAGTGTTGGCCGATGGTCATGTCGGAGTGCTCGTGTTTCGGACTTGAAACCGAGATTGGCTTGGCCCTAGCTGTTGCTGGTTGTTCTTGGCGGAGCGCCCTCCCGCTGCCACTAAGAAAACGGATTGCTGTCTTGGCTCCGTTGAAGAGTCTGGTCGACTACCACGTGCTGCAGGCCTGATGCCTCCTGCAGGCGTCCATTGAAGGAGTAGCGTTCTCCCGTGCCACTAAGAGAACGGATTGCTGTCCTGGCTCCGTAGAAGAGTCTGATTGGTTTCCACGTGCTGCAGACCTGATGTTCCTGCAGGCGTACCTTGGAGGTGTTGCGTCCTCCCGCTTCCCCTAAGAAGGATGTCCTGGCTTTCGTCCCGGGTCCGTTCCTCACTTCCGGATACAAGTCTTCGTTCGCCATCCGTTGTCGTTCTTTCGTTTCACGTTAAGTTAGTTTAGTTTGATTCAGGAGTCCATCGGGTATGTGCCTATATTTATTTCTATGGTTACAATGTTTATCATCTGTACTGCTTTGTTGTAACTCTTGATGTTTCAATATATTTTCCATTAAGAATTCATTCTTATTATTTATGATCACCCAACTTACTTGACAGGAAATAAATCCCACAATCTTGAGATGAGATCTCTGCTCTACCGTTTTTGTAAACATTAGTTTGTACCTACAAAATATACCTTACATTTGGCGCTCCAACTTATCATACCTTACATTTGGCGCTCCAACTTATCTATACCTTACATTTGGCGCACAACGTTTAAAATATTTCATTTTTGGTGCCGTATACTTTTTTCTGTCATGTCAGGTTGGATTTTCATTAATACTAGTTGTTTAAGTTAAAGTTTAATCGATGTGTGTGTACTTTATATTTGTATACTTACATTTACATTTCCTATTGTCTACTATGGTTTTTCCTGCTCGAGAATGTTTAAATTCTAGCATTATAAACTTTAATATTAATGTTATTCAATGTTATTGAACATAACCTATAAAAATTATCGTAAATTGCATTGTCAAAATGTCATTCATTTGCATAGACAATTTATTATTGTTCAAGTTAGAAGTTTTGAAAAGATAGAGTAAATAAGTAATTATTTCCTTTAAACATAATATCGATTGTCTTTGACTATGTTTGTTAATCTAAGAAAATCTTTGGTTGTCAAAATTTTGAAGGTTAAACGTCAAACCTTGTTTCTTACCTGTCATACTGATTAATAACAACTTGATTGAACATCTTTATTTATACGTAATACCAATAATATATTTATATTTTAAAAAGGCGATCATATTTTTATGAATAGTGAATAATAATATCTGATCATATTAAAAAAAATAATACGCATTTGTTAAAAACATTGTGTTTTTATATTCAATACGGAGGTAAGTTTTTCATATCAATACAAACAACTGTGATATCAAAATTCAGTTTATTTGTAATTGCAATGCATACAAGGTACAAACATACGTACAATACAAACTTTTAAATATATTTGCACATTAATATTCAAGTTTTATATAAATCCAGTACACATTCAAATTACGACTTTGTCAAAAATAAATTACCTACCTTGTTTACATTTTAAAAATACTATCTGTCAAAATGTGTACATTGACATTGGTCATCTATCATGTTGAAACATAAACATGCAAATAATGTTCAATATTGTTATTATATAATGAAATACCTTTTTCAAAGAATCTTTTATATGATATTACCATTTCATATACAAAAATGGTAACGAGACTTTTCATGGTTATTTTTCAATGACAGCGCACTTCTGTCATTATTGATTAACTTGGTGTTGTTATTGTCATCTGACATTTGGTGCTAGTAAATACTACATTGTTCAAACATTGACAACTGGTTTTGCAGGTTATTTAATCGAAATTAACGACGTGTTATTTCTATTAAAAAGCATCTTCTTCTTCTTTTTCAATTATTATAATAATTTGGATAATTGTTTTCTTTTTCAATTATTATAACAATTTGGATAAATTTTTTTTATTTTATTTTTTGATTAAAGTACAATAAAATAAGTATCCTTGATTCGTAATTGTACTTGGCGTTCTAGTATATAATCGTACTCGTATATCGTCGCTTGGTGAGCACTGAATTATTAGGAGAATACGTTGGCGGCACTGTTTTGACGCGTATTAGTGTAAACAATTTCTACTTTTCGAGTTGACTGGTATAGGGTGTTTGGTAATTGATCTGTTATAAATAAATTATTATTTATATTTCATTATTAGATAAGTGTTAATATTCTTATTGAAGAATTATTATTAAAATCCTTATTATCATTTTCTCCAGTTAAACAAAGATGGCGATTTCAGATATTAATGGGGTGTCGAAAGAAGAAATGATTAAATTGTTATCGGATCGTAACATCGTTCCGGAAGCTACTCTATCCAGTATGCGCGAACAGGCTCGCTCCTTTAATAAAAGTCTGAAAGATGGAGGCGGTTCTAATATAAATGTGGGGGATGATAATACAGTTTGTTCAGAGAACTCTAAAACGGTAATTAATAATTATTACCAGTCGGTTATTCCTTCAACTTCTTCTTCTGTCCATTCTTGGGGTCTAAAATTTTCTGGGTCTTCGGATGTCAGAGATTTCATTTTACGAGTTGAAGAACTATCTAGAAGCCGGAAGGTGGAGTTGTCCTCGGTTGTTACCGCTTTCTCTGACCTCCTAGAGGGAAGAGCTCTTTCCTGGTTTAGGACTATTTTTGATGATTCTTTGACTTGGTCAACTTTGAAAAAGCTCCTCATTTCCCGTTTTGACGTTTGTACCAACCAAACGGAAGCTTTAAAAGCCTTGTTCGCTATGAAGCAAAAATTTAATCAAGCTGTGGTGGAATATGTTGAAGATGTTCAATTAGCAAACTTAAGGTTGGATGTTCCGCTCTCGGAAGAACAATTGGTGGACTTAGTCTGTGACAGTCTCCTACCTAAATACGCCTTGGCCGTTGCCTATTTCTCGGATAAGAGTCTTTCAGCCTTAGTAAGGGTGTGCAGTAAATTTGATAAACTTTCGGTAGAAAAACCCGCTCCGCACTTTAATTCTTCTCCGCGAGTTTCTTTTCCTAAAACGTCGTATTCTAATCGGGTTCCTTATTCTCAACCGTCGTATCCGCCTCAAGCTCAAGGGTCATTTTCTCCACGTGTTAAGTATAATCAGGCTTCCTCTTCTCCACGCGCGTCTTCTTCAAGTTCTTCTTCTAATAGTAAGAAAACTTTTAATTGTTTCTATTGTAAAGAACAGGAACATACGAAACAATTTTGTCAAAAATGGAAAAGGGATTCTTTTAAGCATAATGACGCAAATAAGTATAATTCAAAAAACTAGCCAACGATCTTTTGCATTCTGTGCACAAGGGTGATAAAGGGTCGTCGGCAGTTTCTAGTAATAAATCTAAGTTTAAGTTTTCCACGCGCAACATGGACGCATGTTTGCCGTTATCTGATTGTGGACAAGATGTTAGACCACATGTTAATATTAGAATTAAGAATTTGGTTTTTTCAGGACTTTTGGACAGTGGAGCATCTGTCAGTTGTTTCGGGGGTTCTGTTTATAGTTTTTTCATAAGTTTAGGATTTAAGTTAAATAAGTTAGATTCCTACGTTACCACCGCGGATGGCAAACGTCAGGATATAATTGGTACCATGCGAGTACTAGTATTTTATAATAATATTAAAAAGTATATTAAGTTTTTCATAATTCCGTCGTTGTCCTCTTCAATTGTTTTGGGAGTTGACTTTTGGAAGCAATTTGACGTGGCCCCTCAGTTGTTTCCAAAAGTTGACAGCAATGTTGGTTTTGGGAATGTTGTCAGTGAGGTTCGTAAATTAACATCAGCTTCCTTGCTGTCCCCTCAAGACAATCTAAAGTTAAATTCGGTTATATTTAAGTTCAAGTCTATTTCTTTCGAAGAACGAGGTTTAGGTAAAACCCATTTGGTTCGTCATAAGATTAATACAACAGGGGATCCTATTAAGCAGCGTTACTATCCATTGTCTCAAACTCGTCAGAAGCAACTAGAAGCTCAATTAAAAGAAATGTTGGATTTAGGTGTTGTCCGCCGTTCTCGTTCGGCTTGGTCAAACCCAGTTTTGATTGTCCCTAAGAAGGATGGTTCTGTTAGATTTTGTTTGGATTCTAGGCGCTTGAATAGCGTTACTCTGGCTGATTCCTATCCCATCCCGTATATTTCACGTATTTTAGATAAACTTAGGGGTGCTCGTTTTATTTCATCAATAGATTTGTCCAAATCGTTTTGGCAGATTCCCTTGGATAAGGAATCCTGTCCTAAAACGGCTTTCGTTGTACCAGGCCACGGTTTATTTGAATTTGTGAGGATGCCATTTGGTCTTAAGAATGCTCCCAGTGAATTGCAGCGTCTTGTGGATGCCCTTTTTGGTCCTGAGTTCGACGAGAACGTATTTTGCTATCTCGATGATTTGATTATTATTTCAGAGGATTTTGAATCACATTTGAAGATTTTGAATAAAATTTATGTACGTTTAAGAGATGCGGGCTTAACAGTTAACCTCAAAAAATGTGAGTTTTGTAAAGAAGAGTTGAAGTATCTAGGTTATATCGTAGACGCGAAAGGTCTTCGTACAGACCCCGTTAAATTAGAATGTATTCGAACTTACCCTACCCCTAAAAATTCTAAGCAAATTAAAGCTTTTATAGGTCTTTGCGGCTATTACAGGCGTTTTATTAAAGATTTCTCTACTATTGCGGCCCCGTTGACAAAACTCACTGGTTCTAGAATGGGAATAAGTAATTTTTCATGGTCTCCAGAAGCAGAAAACGCGTTTAAAGAATTAAAGAAAGCTCTCACTTCTGCTCCCGTTATTAGCTGTCCAGATTTTTCTTTACCCTTTACTATACATTGCGACGCGAGCAACGTTGGAATCGGCGGCGTGCTTACCCAGGTGTTCGACGGTGAAGAACATCCTGTTTCTTTTTTCTCTAGGTGTTTAAATGTTCACGAGAGGAACTACGGCGTCACGGAGCGCGAACTCCTTGCGGTGTTAGATTCGGTGAATCATTTCAGGCCTTACGTAGAAGGTGTTCAGTTCACAGTGGTAACGGATCACTCCAGTTTGCAGTGGTTGGTTTCGTTGTCCAATCCAACTGGTAGACTTGCTCGATGGTCTACGCGTCTTTCTCAGTATTCTTTTGATGTGGTGCACAGAAAAGGTAAATTGAATACTGTTCCAGATGTTCTTTCTCGTAAAGATGATTTTACTGTTGCTGCCTTAGATTCTACGCCTACAATTTCTGATAGTTGGTATAATAATTTGTTTTCCAATTGTATGAATAATCCACAACGATTCAATAATTTCCAAATTAAAGATAATTGTTTATTTCGACATTCTAAATCTCGTTTCGGTTTGCAGGAGGATACAGCCTGGAAGCTGGTTGTGCCTTTTGAGGACCGTAACGTAATTCTAAGTAAAGAACACGAGTCTATTAGCTCTTGCCACCCTGGTGTATTCAGAACATATAAGAAAGTCCAACTACGTTATTTTTGGCCGGGTTTGTATAATGATGTCAAAAAGTTTGTTAATAAGTGTAAAACGTGCAAAGCACATAAAATAAATACTTCTGCGCCGGCGGGTATTTCTACAAATCCTAAAATAGTCAACAGACCGATGCAAATGTTGTCTATTGACCTTGTTGGTCCTCTTCCTCGTAGTTACGCGGGATTTATGTACATTTTATCGGTTGTTGACGTCTTTTCGAAATACACTTGGATTTTTCCGCTAAGAAATGCTACTGCTAAAAGCATTGTAAAAAATGTTGAACAATTCATTTTTCTGATTCACGGTGTTCCTCAAACCTTTGTGTGTGATAATGGTAAACAATTTATTTCAAAAGAGTTTAAACAATTGTTGGCCGATTACAATGTACCTATGCCTTTTTATAACGCATATTACACCCCGCAAAACAATGTAGTCGAGCGGTATAACCAGACTATCGGGACTGCTTTGTCTATCTTGACCGAGTCTGACCATCGAAATTGGTCTAGATTTCTGCCTCAGATACAGTCAGCCTTGAATAATTCTGTTAACTTTGCAACAGGCTTCACGCCTTTTTTCCTCATGCACGGCAGGGAACAAATTATTGACGGTAATTTACATAAATTTAATGTTTCTTCTAGTCTCACGGACATACCTTTAGATCAGTCTAGAGCCGAATTTGCAAAAAAGTTGGAAGACTTAGTTCCTATTTATGAACAAGTTTCAAACGCATTAGTACAGGCCTTTAAAAAGAATGCCCAACATTATAATTTACGCCGTAAATCCGTGGTTTATGATATAGGTGATGTCGTTTGGAGAAAGAATTTTGCTCAATCCAGTGGTCCGGATTACTTTTCCCATAAGTTGGCACCAAGATTCGTGCGTAATGTTATAAAAAATAAAGTTTCAGATTTAGTATACACCTTGGCAGATATGCAAGGTAAAATTGTAGGCAATTTCCACGTAAAAGATATTGTTCGAGTAGATTAGTTTTGTTTTTTTTTCCTTTAAGGAAGCCAATGTTTTAGTGTGTAGGCTTACCAACCCTTCACATTATGGCATTTGTTTCTTTTGTGACTGTTCTGTTCTCATGATTTGGAGTTTGGTACCTTCATTTCTTGTGCTCAGTACGGACACTAAAATCTAGTTTATTGACGATAAACCGTTTATTTACCCTCGGTAAACTGGAACGTGATCCTTGTGGTCACTGGCGCCCAAATTTTGTTAGTTAAGTCTTTCTTTCCTTCGTTACTATGCTTTTCTTGTTATTAATAACATACACTAGTTTCGAGATATTGGTATTATCAAATGTTTGATTATATTGGTAATAATACACTGAGTTACTTACGTGCACACACATTGATTTATTTCTTGGTTCCGTCTGTATAACGGATTATGTTGTAATGCTATTATTTTTAAGTTTATGCCCTTCCTATGTATATCTTGGAATTTTGTGTCTCAGAAACTTGAGCTACTTTCTGATGCACAAAAGTTCTATTAGTTCTATTATTGATAGGTTGTATTTCATAAGTTTATGTATGGTAAAGCTTTCCTAAAAGTTCTTTATATAAGTCTTAGTTCATAAGAGAGTTGTTTTGTCTCTAACAAAGTTAGTACTGCTTTGGCGTGCTTAACTAGTAAATAATTCCTTTGGAATTTTCACTTTGCCTCTAATACAGGAAAATGTGTTTCTGTTTAGTTTTTAAGTCTAAATGTGATAAACATTAGTGTCTTACTGTTAATACCAGTATTAGACTATAAATTAAGTATCACTAGTGTCATTCATTAAAATTTTGGATTGATCACCCCTCGATTAGTGTCAACTCACTGAAAGCCATAGTTGATCACACAATTTTGTTTTGTTTGTACAAGAAATGCTGACGTTTTGTCTACACTTGGAGTGTTTTTTTAAGGAATGCCAGCTTGGGTATTGCCTTGGTCTCTTTTCTTTTACAAACAATGTCACTCTGTTGAGTGTTTGCTGCAGGTTGTTATATGGATTTTTGTATATCCTAAGGTATGAGCTTAACTTACTAGTTTCTGTTTTGCTTTTGAGTACCAATTGACTTTTGTCATGAATTGATTGATAAATAGATAGGTATTGTGTTATGTAAATCCTATTCTGTCCACCTTGATTGGCAGGTATTTATTGTTTTTAAACCTGACCTGATTTGACTTTCGCAAAATGGATAATTTGAATATTATTCTTGTTTGACGACTCTGTTACTTATTGGTATTTCTTCGGAATTGTAAATCCTGGTTCAATAACGAACGATAAAAAATGATGGATAAATAATCCAATACAAACCCATACTCTGGTCACGTCTAATAGACAGTTTGTAAACTGATACTATACTACTAATAACACAGAAAAATATTTTCTTGTGTACTAATTTTGCCAACTTTGAACTCCATTGTTCTGAATTGTAAAAAAAAAAAAAAATGTATATCTATAAAGATATTTTCATTATCTATGATTGTTTAATTTTAAGTATTGTTTAATTTTAAGTTTTGTCATAAGAATGTTGTCATAAGATTTTTGTCATAAGACTGTTAAACCGGATGGACTTAGTTAGATAGGTTTCTCATTTTGCTATTTAATTATAGCGTAAATTCAGTGCAAGTGAGGGCTGTTTAACCACCCTAAAGTGAAGCCAAATTGGCCTTGATTTCCTGTGCAAGGAAAAGTGATCTTGTTTTTTTTCTTTATTATTAAGAAATTTATTTTTAAGAAATTTAGTTTTTAAGAAACTTAATTCTAAGTTGTTATTATAACTACTAATTATTGTTTATGTTTTCATTTTTCTAGACACCTGATGGACTCATAGTTTAGTTTATTAGGGGTCTTAGTTGTTCATGTTTGAGGGCAAACATTTTGTGGGAAGGGGGGAATTGTCACATAAATATTTTGTGACAAGAGAAGTTCTTGCTTAATTGGGTTTATTTTGTCTATGGTGTTTTTTCTCAAACTCTGGCAATATTTTGAAGGAAGGAAGTACAGTTTTGTTGATGGTCACTTCCTCCCCGGCCCATTAGGCCGGTGGGTCGGCGGATCCAGTCACTCGCCTTTTAAGGGGTTTCAATCTGAGTTAATCATGTGAATAGGAGTTATTATTTCTTTTTAAGAAAGGCGCGGGGTGTTTATCCATTCACGTACAGTTCGTGTTTGTTATTATTTTAGTGGGGAATATGGAATCCCGCTTTTATTGAGTGTTGGCCGATGGTCATGTCGGAGTGCTCGTGTTTCGGACTTGAAACCGAGATTGGCTTGGCCCTAGCTGTTGCTGGTTGTTCTTGGCGGAGCGCCCTCCCGCTGCCACTAAGAAAACGGATTGCTGTCTTGGCTCCGTTGAAGAGTCTGGTCGACTACCACGTGCTGCAGGCCTGATGCCTCCTGCAGGCGTCCATTGAAGGAGTAGCGTTCTCCCGTGCCACTAAGAGAACGGATTGCTGTCCTGGCTCCGTAGAAGAGTCTGATTGGTTTCCACGTGCTGCAGACCTGATGTTCCTGCAGGCGTACCTTGGAGGTGTTGCGTCCTCCCGCTTCCCCTAAGAAGGATGTCCTGGCTTTCGTCCCGGGTCCGTTCCTCACTTCCGGATACAAGTCTTCGTTCGCCATCCGTTGTCGTTCTTTCGTTTCACGTTAAGTTAGTTTAGTTTGATTCAGGAGTCCATCGGGTATGTGCCTATATTTATTTCTATGGTTACAATGTTTATCATCTGTACTGCTTTGTTGTAACTCTTGATGTTTCAATATATTTTCCATTAAGAATTCATTCTTATTATTTATGATCACCCAACTTACTTGACAGGAAATAAATCCCACAATCTTGAGATGAGATCTCTGCTCTACCGTTTTTGTAAACATTAGTTTGTACCTACAAAATATACCTTACATTTGGCGCTCCAACTTATCATACCTTACATTTGGCGCTCCAACTTATCTATACCTTACAAATAATAGTGAACAAAACAATGAAAGTGAAAAAACAATAAGATTGACCAAAACAATAAGATTAAGCAATACAATAAGAGTGAACAAAACAATAAGATTGAACAAAAAATAAGATTGTACCAAAAAATAAGATTGTAAAAAACAATAAGATTGAACAAAGCAATAAGATTGAACAAAACAATAAAAATGAACAAAAGAATAAGATAAAATAAAACAATAAGATTGAACAAAACAATAAGATTTAACAAAAAATTACGATAAAAAAAAACAGAGTTTGAAATATAAAATAATTTCAAAAAATACAATAAGATTGAACAAAACAATAAGATTGAACAGAATAATAAGATTGAACAAAACAATAAGATTGAACAAAAAATAAGATTGAAAAAATAATAAGATTGAACAAAACAATAAGATTAAACAAAACATGAAGATTTAACAAAAAAAGGGTTTGAAATATAAAATAGTATAAAACAAAATAAAAGGATAGAACAAAACATTAACACTGAAAAAAACAATAATATTGCACAAAACAATTAGATTGAACAAAACAATAAGATTCAGCAAAAAATAAGATTGAAAAAAAAATAAGATTGAACAAAAAAATATGAAAAAAACAAAAATATTGTACAAATGAATAAGATTAAACAAAACAATAATATTGAACAAACAATAAGATTAAACAAAATAATAATATCGAACTTAACGGTTAAATTGAACAAAACAATAAGATTGAACAAACCAATAAGATTGAACAAAACATTAAGATAGACGATACATTAAGAATGTACAAAATAATAGGATTAAAGAAAACAATAAGATTGAACATAACAATGAGATTGAACAAAACAAAAAGATTTAACAAAAAATAGGATCAAAAAAAAAAGATTGAACAAAATAACTAGATTGAATAACACAATATGATTGAAAAAAACAATAATATTGAAGAACAATAAGAATTAACATGACAAAAAGATTAAACATAACAATTAGATTAAACAAAATAATAATATAAAACAAAACGGTAAAATTGAACAGACAATAAGATTGAACAAAACAATAAGATTAAACAAAACAATAACAATAAACAATACAATAAGATTGAACAAAACAATAAGATTGAACAAAACAATAAGATTGAACAAAACAATATGATTAAACAAAAAATAAGGTTGATCAAAATAATAAGATTGTAAAAAACAATAAGATTGAACAAAGCAATACGATTGAACACAATTATACAATTGAACAGAACAGAAAAATAAGATTCAAAAATACAATAAGATTTAACAAAACAATAAGATTGAACAAAATAATAGATTGTAAAAATCAATAAGATTGAACAAACCTAAAGTATAGAACAAAACAATACAAATGAACAAAACAATAATTTTCAAAAAAACAATAAGATTGAACACAACAATAAGATTGAACAAAACAATAAGATTGAACAAAAAAGAAATTGAAAAAAAAAAAGATTGAACAAAATAACAGGATTGAATAAATCAATATGATTAAAAAAAACAGTTATATTGAACAATAATAAGAATTAAATTGACAAAAAGATTGAACATAACCATAAAATAAAACGAAATAATAATATCGAACAAAACGGTTAAATGGAACAAACAATAAAATTGAACAAAACAATAAAATTGAACAAAACAATGAGATTAAACAAAACATTAAGATTTATAAAAAAAAGTGTTTGAAATATAAAATAAAATCAACAAAATAAAAAGATAGATAAAAACATTTACACTGAACAACACAATAAAATTGAACAAAAGGCCTAGATTGAACAAAACAATAAGATTGAACACAATAATACGATTGAACGTAACAAGAGATTGAACAAAAAATAAGATTGAAAAAAAATAAGATTGAACAAAACAATAAGATTGAACAAAACAATAAGATTTAACAAAAAAATAAGATTTAACCAAAACAGGATTTGAAATATAAAATAATATCAAACAATACAATGCAACAATAATCACAGTGACAACTGTTCGTGTTTACTTTGCTCTCGCAAAAAATCATAAAAAAGCAGAATAATTCGTGTGAAAGTTGTGTTTGTATGGATGATACAAGTGCCAGAGGTTTTGCGTTTTTGAGTTTGTGAAAAAAAATATCTGTTTCACTGGATTTTAAACATTTTTAACAACATTTTGCAACTTAACCTAGGATCGTGTTCTTGTTTTCTTTGAAATGTCCAGCCCAGTGCAACCCTTGCCTGATGAGTGCAGCCATCGGCGGAAAAAACGAATCATGATGTCCTCAACGTCCTCATCACACAAAATAGCCTCGGAACTGATTTCTCCAGTGTCTGAAAACGAGGAATCTGACGGCGAATCTGATTATTCAGATGTATCTGAAAAGGAGACCCATAGTATCCCAGTGTCCTCAGTGCAGATACTAAACGACACACAAGCCAGTCTTAGAGCACTCCAAGATGTCCTTGCGGAAAAGCAGTCTAGAGTGTCAAAGGACCAACAGCTACGGATAAGCGGATACATATCTGAAGTTTTCCGATCAGTATCACAGCTGCTGTTAGAAAGAGAGGCTTTCAAAGCTGATCTGGCAACAGCCAATGCCAGCTTAATGGTGGCAAAAGGAGAAACTACCATTGAAAAAGCCGAAAACCAACATAGGCTTCAAAAAATCTTGCAGCTGGAGTCGGATCTGGGACCGGTGATGCGCAGAGTAGCTGATGCCACGGAGGCAAGCCTTTCATTTGCGGACATGGTCAAAAATGATCCTCAGAAGACGGCACCACCAATCAACCGCTCAGGACCTAAAGTTGGGACCCCCAAACCAGCTGTATGCATCTTCCCAAAGTTGGACTCTGTAAAAGACAGTGAAGGTACAAAGCAGCTTCTAAAGGACGTGTTGCGACCATCAAATCTTGGGATACGCGTTACGGGTATGAGGAATATCCGAAACAAAGGAGTTGTGATCCATACTGCCACTAAAGAAGATCAAGAAAAAATTTTGAAAACCCCTTGCCTAACTAACTCGGACACTCTGAGTGCCAGATTACCTACAAAACGGCATCCACGAGTGATTTTTTTCAACGTTCCTCGTGATTTAACAGACGAGTGCTTCCTGAAAAGTGCTTTAGCAGGAGTACAGGACAAAGCAGACCTAGAGTCCACAATCAAAAATTGTAAGCTTAGTCACCTAGCTGGCGCTCGAACAGGAACAACTTGCCACAGAGTCTACGAGGTTCCTGCTCGCACACGACATGTGTTGGTGGAGCAAGAGAAGGTTTTTGTGGACTGGAATGTGTGCCGAGTCCGTGATTTTATTGGCCTTACAATATGCTCCAAGTGCCAATTGATTGGACATTCTTTCAAGTTTTGCAAGGACAAGCAAAGATGTGGACACTGTGCAGGTGAAGGTCACGCCAGGATAAACTGCCCAAAAGCTGCCGCCGAGCCAGTTTGTGCTACCTGTACCAGGTTTGGGAAGCCCGCAGCACATCCGACTGGAGACAAGGACTCATGCCCGGCCTACAAAGCTGCCCTTTCCAAGGACTTTGCCACTATTGATTATGGCCGATAATTATGTTGAAGAAGATGACGAGGTAGAATTCGATAATACTAATGATTTCCAGGATTGGCTAAATGTTCATAGTAACTATAGTATGGAAAATATTAATATTGTTCAGTTGAATATTAGATCGATTTATAAATACTGGAATACTCTGAATGTCTACTTAAATTCTTGTTGGAAACATATTCATGCGTTAATGTTATGTGAAACGGCTATAACATCAGAGCTAGTCTGTCTGTATAATATTCCTGGATTTAAATGTTACAATTATTGCCGAAGTAAAAAATCGGGTGGAGGTATATTGTTGTACGTTCGAGATGAACTCACATTTCAACAGAAGTCAATAGAAACAAATCATTTTGAATGTGTGCTTGGCTCTATGACACTTCCAAACAAGAATATTTTAAACATCATAGCAATATACCGCCCCCCCAACTCCAACAAAGTTCAATTTCTCAATGAAATATCTTCCATTCTGTCTAATATAAGACCCAGAGAAAATATTGTACTTATAGGAGATGTTAACCTAGACCTTTTAAATTATCAAAACCCACTTATTATGTCCTATGAAAATATAATGTCTGACAATTATTTAACCAAATGCATTTGTAACGTAACTAGGGAAGCGGTTTTAGCAGGAAAAATTACTCGTTCCTGTTTAGACCATATATTTGTACGTTTTAATAGCGGATGTCAACAAAGCAATACTCTTTCTTCATGTGTATGTAATAATATTAACATAGCGGATCATTTTTTAACTGCAGTCAATATTAAATATATTGAAAGGACAAAAGTCGTAGAACACGGGGAAAAAATATCGATCTTATCCCAAAACAAAATTGACAAAAATATTTATAATTTTAAGTGGCATACCTTGCTTGAGGAACAAGATTGCAATATGTTATACACTAAAATTAAAAATAATTTTCAGGATTTGTATGAACAAAGTAAAATCGTTATGTATTATAAACCCAAAAAAAGACCCCTCGCAATAAAATCTTGGATAACTTCTGATATTTTAGAAAACATTAAAAAAAAAGATTTACTGTACAGAAGGTGGAAAAATACTCCTACCAATAAATTCTTTGAATTAGAATATAAAACTTACAGAAATAAGGTTACAAAAGAAATCATTAAATGTAAGTCTATCTTTTTTAACAATAAATTTAAAAATTATTTCGGAAATACCAAAAAAACTTGGGATGAAGTAAATAAAATATTAGGACGCAAGTCTAAAAGTAGTTGTGACGAAATAATCTCAAAATATATGTTAAACACGCATAATGAAGAAACCGTAGCAAATAATTTTGTTGAATATTTTACGAGCAGTGTTAGCTCTATGATACATAAATGTGATTATATAGCTTCGACCGTCAGACCGACAGAAGTTCAACATAGTATGTACCTACCAAGAGCTACCTGCGAAGAAATTAATATCATTGTTAGCAAACTAAACAATTCAAAGTCACCAGGGATTGACAACATTCGAATGTTTAGAAATATATTCATATTTTAGGGCCTGTCATAACTCATTTTATCAATATAATTTTAAAACAAGCAGTGATTCCAGATGAACTTAAAAGTAGTATCATTAGACCGATTTACAAAGGCGGCAAACATACAGATGTACAAAATTATAGGCCAATTAGCATTTTGCCAGCCCTAGAAAAAATACTTGAAAAATACATTTCTACAAAACTAAACAAATATTTAGAATCCTTCTCCTTGCTAGATCCCAACCAGTATGGTTTTCAAAAGAAAAAAAGTACGGAAATGTTGCTTCAGGAATTTTCAAATCACGTAAATCATGAATTAAATTTAAAAAAACATGTGATGGTTTTATTCATAGATAACTCGAAGGCGTTTGATACCATTGATACAAATAAACTTTTAGAAACAATGGATGCAATAGGAATACGAGGAAAGCTACTAGTTTTGTTAAAAAATTTATTATCAGATCGACAAATAACAGTAAAAATTCAAAAAAAATTTAGCAAAAGAAAATATATTTCAACAGGTGTTGCACACGGGTCAATTTTAGGGCCAACCCTGTATATTATATACGTCTCAATTATGAGTAAATTATTTTCTTTCGTTAAACATTTTGTGTACGCAGACGATACGGCTCTCGTAATATCACACGAGGATTTGATTACTGCAATGAACCTTATGCAGCTTGATTTTATTGCTCTCCTAAAATGGTCTCATGATGCGGGTCTCATAATAAATGCCAAAAAAACTAAAATTATGCACATAAGATCACCACACGCGAGATACAATTTAATCCCTTCGTTATATACACATACTTTTGACTGCTTACACAGAAATGTTGCACAGCCCTGTTCATGTGAAACCATCGATTTCGTCAAAAATTATGTATATTTGGGCGTTTCTATTGACTGCCACATGAAATGGGATGTACACATTACTAATGTTTGTAAACGTCTACGGTCTATTGTGGGTAGAATTTATAAAATAAAATATTTTGTGCCTGTAAGTACTTTAAAATTAATCTATCTATCTCTGGCTGAATCCACAATCCGTTATGGAATCACTTCTTGGGGACATTCTTGTAAAACTAATATAAGTTATATCCAAACATTACAAAACTCCCTTACAAAATTGTTAATCCATAAATATACCAATGCACACAGAAACGACCCTAAACTAATATACAAGTCTCTGAATGTTTTACCTGTCAGAGGATTATTGTTTTATAATATTGTAAGTCAACATCTTATATTGTCTGATTCCTTGTATAGGGAAAGAGTTTTCCATAAACATAATACAAGATTCACCCAAAATGAAGGACTGGTGGTCCCGAAATGTACCAATAAATACGATGAAAGAACCCTAAACTTTATTGTACCCAGAATATTTAATAAACTACCAATGACAATTAAAAATATAAACGTTTTTACAGCCAAAGTCAAATATAATCTAAGGAAATGGCTATTAGATACTGAGGATTTATATTGATGCAATACTGAAGACCTTGTTTTCCTAATTGAAATTCACATTCTAGGGAAATGAAAAATCGTTATAAATTTGTATTACCTTATGTATATTAAAACCATAGAAGTACTTGTTGATTATTTCACTTGATATTTTCATTTTGTTCATATTAATTTCATTTGTGCTTGTTTTTGTTATATGAGGCTTATACTGCTTCTTACATATTTATATTTATACAATTCTGTAATTTAACCAACTTGTCATTTATTGTTAATTTATCATCAACATTATACATACCTACATACTGTTTTACCATTGTACCATGTTATTGCAAAAATGTTGTCATTATGTACCTGCTGACAAACTACATAAGTAGTTTAGCAGGTTTGAATGTTAATAAATAAAAATAAATACAAAAAATATGATTGAAAAAGTAAATAAGCTTGAACAAAACAATAAGAGTAAACAAAACAATAAGATTGAACAAAACAATAAGATTGAACAAAACAATAAGATTGAACAAAAAATAAGATTGAAAAAAAAAGATTGAACAAAACAATAAGATTGAACAAAACAGTAAGATTTAAAGAAAAAATTAGATTTAACAAAAACAGGATTTGAAATCTAAAATAATATCAAACAATACAATTAGATTGAACAAAACAATAAGATTGTACAAAAAATAGGATTGAACAAATAAATAAGCTTAAACAAAACAATAAAAGTAAATAAAACAATAAGATTGAACAAAACAATAAGATTGAACAAAACAATAATATTGAACAAAAAATAAGATTGAAAAAATAAAAAGATTGTAAAAAACAATAAGATTGAACAAAGCAATAAGATTGAATAAAACATAAAAATGAACAAAACAATAGGATTGAATAAAATACTAACATAACAATTAGATTGAAGAAAACAAAAAGATTGAACAAAAAATAAGATTGAACAAAAATAATATTCAACAAACTAACTTCATTGAACAAAACAAAATGATAAAGAAACAATAATAATGAACTATTGAATAAGATTAAACAAAACAATAATATTGAACAAAATAACTAGATTGAACAAAACAATATGTTAAAAAAACAATCATATTGAACTTATGAATTTGATTTAACAAAAAAAAAATATTGAACAAACAATAAGATTAAACATGACACTAAGATTGAACATAACAATAAGATTAAATAAAATAATAAAATATAACTCAACAGTTAATTTGAACAAAACAATAAGATTGAATAAACCAATAAGATTGAACAAAACATTCAGATTGAACACTACATTGAGAATTGTCAAAATAAAAGGATTGAAGAAAACAATAAGATTGAACATAACAATGAGATTGAACAAAACAATTATAAAGAAAAAAAAAAAGATTGAAAAAAATAATAAGATTGAACGAAACAATAAGATTGAACAAAACAATAAGATTAAACAATACTAAAATATTTCACAAACAATAAGATTGAAAAACAAATAAGATTGAACAAAACAATAAGATTAAACAAAACAATAACAATAAACAATACAATAAGATTGAACAAAACAATCAGATAAAACAAAACTATAACAATAAACAATACAATAAGAATGAACAAAACAATAAGATTGAACAAAACAATAAGATTGAACAAAGCAATAAGATTGAAGAAAACAATAATAATGAACGAAACAAAAGGAATGAATAAAACAATAAGATTGAACATAACAATAAGATTGAACAAAATAATCGGATTAAACAAATAATCAGATTGAACAAAAATAAGATTGAACAAAATAACTTGATTGAACAAAACAATATGATAAAAATACAATAATATTGAACTGTTGAATAAGATTAAACAAAACAATAATATTGAACAAACAATAAGATTTAACATGACAATAAGATTGAACAAAACAATAAGATTGTACAAAAAATATGATTGAACAAGTAAATAAGCTTGAACAAAACAATAACAGTAAACAAGACAATAAGATTGAACAATACAATAAGCTTGAACAAAACAATAAGAGTAAACAAAACAATAATTTTGAACAATACAATAAGATTGAACAAAACAATATGATTGAACGAAAAATAAGGTTGATCAAAATAATAAGATTGTAAAAAACAATACGATTGAACATAGCTATAAGATTGAACAGAATTACACAATTGAACAGAAAAGAACAATAAGATTCAAAAATACAATAACATTTAACAAAACAATAATATTGAACAAAATAATAGATGGTAAAAAACAATAAGATTGAACAAACTTAAAGTATTGAACTAAACAATACAAATGAACAAAACAATAATATTGAAAAAACCAATAAAGTTGAACAAAACAATTAGATTAAAAAAAACAATAAGATAGAACAAAAAAGAAATTGAAAAAAAAAGATTGAACAAAATAACAAGATTGAATAAATCAATATGATTAAAAAAAAACAGTAATATTGAACAATAATAAGAATTAAAATGACGAAAAGATTGAACATTACAATAAGATTAAACGAAATAAAAATATCGAACAAAACGGTAAAATTGAACGAACAATAAAATTGAACAAAACAATAAAATTGAACAAAACAATGAGATTAAACAAAACATAAAGATTTATCAAAAAAAAGAGTTTGAAATATAAAATAAAATCAAACAAAATAAAAAGATAGATAAAAAAATTTACATTGAACAACACAATAATATTGAACAAAAGGCCTAGAATGAACAAAACAATAAGATTGAACACAATAATACGATTGAACGTAACAAGAGATTGAACAAAAAATAAGATTGAACAAAACAATAAGATTGAACAAAACAATAAGATTTAACAAAAAAATAAGATTTAACCAAAACAGGATTTGAAATATAAAAAAATATCAAACAATACAATAAGATTGAACAAAACAATAAGATTGTACAAAAAATATGATTGAAAAAGTAAATAAGCTTGAACAAAACAATAAGAGTAAACAAAACAATAAGATTGAACAAAACAATTAGATTGAACAAAGCAATAAGATTGAACACAATGATACGATTGAACGTAACAATAGACTGAAAAAAATAAGATTGAACAAGTAAATAAGCTTGAACAAAACGATAAGTGTAAAAAAGACAATTATATTGAACTGTTGAATAAGATTAAACAAAACAATAATATTGAAAAAACAATAAGATTTATTATGACAGTAAGATTGAACAAAACAATAAGATTGTTCAAAAAATATGATTGAACAAGTAAATAGGCTTGAAAGAAACCATCACAGTTAACAAGACAATCAGATTGAACAATACAATAAGCTTGAACAAAACAATAAGAGTAAACATGACAATAAGATTGAACAATATAAATAAGATTGAACAAAGCAATAAGATTGAACAAAACAATAAGATTGAACACAATGAAACGATTGAACGTAACAATAGACTGTAAAAAAATAAGATTGAACAAGTAAATAAGCTTGAACAAAACAATAAGATTGAACAAAACAATAAGATTGTTCAAAAAATATGATTGAACAAGTAAATAAGCTTGAATTAAAAAATAACAGTAAACAAGACAATAAGATTGAACAATACAATAAGCTTGAACAAAACAATAAGAGTAAACAAGACAATAAGATTGAACAATACAATAAGCTTGAACAAAACAATAAGAGTAAACAAGACAATAAGATTGAACAAAAAATATGGTTGATCAAAATAATAAGATTGTAAAAAAAAAATAAGATTGAACAAAGCAACAAACAATAGATTGAACAAAATATAAGATTGAACAAAAAAATAAGATTGAACAAAACAATAAGATTTAACAAATAAATAAGATTTAACAAAAACAGGATTTGAAATATAAAATAATATCAAACAATACAATAAGATTGAACAATACAATAAGATTGAACAAAACAATAAGATTGTACATAAAATATGATTAAACAAGTAAATAAGGTTGAAAAAAACAATAAGATTGAACACAATGATACGATTGAACGTAACAATAGACTGAAAAAAATAAGATTGAACAAGTAAATAAGCTTGAAAAAAACAATAAGAGTAAAAAAAACAATAATATTGAACTGTTGAATAAGATTAAACAAAACAATAATATTGAACAAACAATAAAATTTATTATGACAATAAGATTGAAAAAAACAATAAGATTGTTCAAAAAATATGATTGAACAAGTAAATAAGCTTGAACAAAACAATAACAGTAAACAAGACAATAAGATTGAACAATACAATAAGATTGAACAATACAATAAGATTGAACAAAACAATATGATTGAACAAAAAATAAGGTTGATCAAAAGAATAAGATTGTAAAAAAAAATAAGATTGAACAAAGCAATTAGATTGAACACAATGATACAATTGAACCTAACAATAGATTGAACAAAAAATAAGATTGAACAAAACAATAAGATTGAACAAAACAATAAGAAGACAATATTAGTGATTTCTAATCGAAAATCTGAAACAGAAAAATCAGAAAAGGAAACGGTCACATCTGGGACGCGAACCCAGAACCCCTGTCTTTTCGGGACAGTGCTCTACCAACTGCGCTAATGGGACCCTATCCCCCTCGGTCACTTTTAACTGTATCATACTTCGAATAAGAACTACTAACATTGATTCATTTTTTCAACGCACATTTTTATTGGCAACTATCTTTATGTATGATCGCAAGATTCAACCCGAACTAAATGCAATCCAGACGGCGTCTTTTAGATAAACCTATCTTATTTTTTTTATTTAATGTGCGACATCTGTTGACTTTTCTGCAAGTCTAGAATGAATATTTATTTTTTCGGAATAACTTTATTGAGTAAAACCTCAAATTGTAATATTTAAATATTGAAGACAATATTAGTGATTTCAAAACAAAAATCTGAAACAGAAAAATCAGAAAAGGAAACGGTCACATCTGGAACACGAACTGAGACACATCGTCCCAGATGTGAACGTTTCCTTTTCTGATTTTTCTGTTTCAGATTTTCGTTTAGAAATCACTAATATTGTATTCAATATTTAAATATTACAATTTGAGGTTTTACTCAATAAAGTTATTCCGAAAAAATAAAATTAATAAGATTTAACAAATAAATAAGTTTTAACAAAAACAGGATTTGAAATATAAAATAATATCAAACAATACAAAAAGATTGAACAATACAATAAGATTGAACAAAACAATAAGATTGTACATAAAATATGATTAAACAAGTAAATAAGATTGAACAAAACAATAATAGTAAACAAGACAATAAGATTGAACAATACAATAAGATTGAACAAAACAATAAGATTTAACAAAAAAATAGAATTGAACCAAAACAGGATTTGAAATATAAAATAATATCAAACAATACAATAAGATTGAACAAAACAATACGAAGGAACAAAAAATAAGGTTGAAAAAAAAATAAGGTTGAACAAAATCATAAGGTTGTAAAAAACAATAAGATTGAACAAAACAATAAGATTGAACACAATGATACGATTGAACGTAACAATTGATTGAAAAAAAATAAGATTGAACAAAACAATAAGATTGAACAAAACCATAAGATTTAACAAAAAATAAGATTTAACCAAAACAGGATTTGAAATATAAAATAATATCAAACAATACAATGAGATTGAACAATACAATAAGATTGAACAAAACAATAAGATTAAACAAAACAATAACAATAAACAAAACAATAAGATTGAACAAAACAATAAGATTTAACAAGAAAATAAGATTTAACCAAAACAGGATTTGAAATATAAAATATATCAAACAATACAATAAGATTGAACAAAACAATAAGATTGAACAAAACAATAAGATAAAACAAAACAATAACAATAAACAATACAATAAGATTAAACGAAACAATAGGATTGAAAAAAACAATAAGACTGAACAAAACAATAAGAGTAAACAAGACAATAAGATTGAACAAAAAATATGGTTGATCAAAATAATAAGATTGTAAAAAAAAATAAGATTGAACAAAGCAATTAAATTGAAAACAATGAAAAAATTGAACCTAACAATAGATTGAACAAAATATAAGATTGAACAAAAAAATAAGATTGAACAAAACAATATGATAAAACAAAAAAATAAGATTTAACCAAAACAGGATTTGAAATATAAAATAATATCAAACAATACAATAAGATTGAACAAAACAATAAGATTAAACAAAACAATAACAATAAACAATACAATAAGATTGAACGAAACAATAGGATTGAATAAAACAATAAGATTGAACATAACAATAAGATTGAACAAAACAATCAAATTAAACAAAAAATCAGATTGAACAAAAATAAGATGGAAAAAAATAACTTTATAAACAATAATATTGAATTGTTGAATAAGATTAAACAAAACAATAAGATTTAACATGACAATAAGATTGAACAAAACAATAAGATTGTTAAAAAAATATGATTGAACAAGTAAATAAGCTTGAATTAAACAATAACAGTAAACAAGACAATAAGATTGAACAATACAATAAGCTTGAACAAAACAATAAGAGTAAACAAGACAATAAGATTGAACAAAAACTATGGTTGATCAAAATAATAAGATTGTAAAAAAAAATAAGATTGAACAAAGCAATTAAATTGAAAACAATGAAAAAATTGAACCTAACAATAGATTGAACAAATTATAAGATTGAACAAAAAAATAAGATTGAACAAAACAAAAAGATTAATCAAATAAATAAGATTTAACAAAAACAGGTTTTGAAATATAAAATAATATCAAACAATACAATAAGATTGAAAAAAACAATAAGATTAAACAAAACAATAACAATAAACAATACAATAAGATTGAACAAAACAATAAGATTGAACAAAACAATAAGAGTAAACAAGACAATAAGATTGAACAATACAATAAGCTTGAACAAAACAATAAGAGTAAACAAGACAATAAGATTGAACAATACAATAATATTGAACAATACAATAAGATTGATTAAAACAATTTGATTGAACAAAAAATAAGGTTGATCAAAATAATAAGATAGTAAAAAAAAATAAGATTGAACAAAGCAATTAGATTGAACACAGTGATACAATTGAACCTAACAATAGATTGAACAAAAAATAAGATTGAACGAAACAATAAGATTGAACAAAACTATAAGATTTAACAAATAAATAAGATTTTACAAAAACAGGATTTGAAATATAAAATAATATCAAACAATACAAAAAGATTGAACAATACAATAAGATTGAACAAAACAATAAGATTGTACAAAAAATATGATTAAACAAGTAAATAAGATTGAACAAAACAATAATAGTAAACAAGACAATAAGATTGAACAATACAATAAGATTGAACAAAACAATAAGATTTAACAAAAAAATAAGATTTAACCAAAACAGGATTTGAACTATAAAATAATATCAAACAATACAATAAGATTGAACAAAACAATACGATTGAACAAAACAATAAGATTAAACAAAACATTAACAATAAACAATACAATAAGATTGAACGAAACATTAGGACTGAATAAAACAATAAGATTGAACATAACAGTAAGATTGAACAAAACAATCAGATTAAACAAAAAATCAGATTGAACAAAAATAAGATTAAACAAAATAACTTGATTGAACAAAACAATTTGACAAAAAAACAATAATATTGAATTGTTGAATAAGATTAAACAAAACAATAAGATTAAACATGACAATAAGATTGAACAAAACAATAAGATTGTTCAAAAAATATGATTGAACAAGTAAATAAGCTTGAATTCAACAATAACAGTAAACAAGACAATAAGATTGAACAATACAATAAGCTTGAACAAAACAATAAGAGTAAACAAGAAAATAAGATTGAACAATACAATAAGCTTGAACAAAACAATAAGAGTAAACAAGACAATAAGATTGAACAAAAAATATGGTTGATCAAAATAATAAGATTGTAAAAAAATAAGATTGAACAAAGCAATTAAATTGAAAACAATGAAAAAATTGAACCTAACAATAGGTTGAACAAAATATAAGATTGAACAAAAAAAAAAGATTGAACAAAACAATATGATAAAACAAAAAAATAAGATTTAACCAAAACAGGATTTGAAATATAAAATAATATCAAACAATACAATAAGATTGAACAAAACAATAAGATTAAACAAAACAATAACAATAAACAATACAATAAGATTGAACGAAACAATAGGATTGAATAAAACATTTAGATTGAACATAACAATAAGATTGAACAAAACAATCAGATTAAACAAAAAATCAGATTGAACAAAAATAAGATGGAACAAAATAACTTGATAAACAATAATATTGAATTGTTGAATAAGATTAAACAAAACAATAAGATTAAACATGACAATAAGATTGAACAAAACAATAAGATTGTTCAAAAAATATGATTGAACAAGTAAATAAGCTTGAATTCAACAATAACAGTAAACAAGACAATAAGATTGAACAATACAATAAGCTTGAACAAAACAATAAGAGTAAACAAGAAAATAAGATTGAACAATACAATAAGCTTGAACAAAACAATAAGAGTAAACAAGACAATAAGATTGAACAAAAAATATGGTTGATCAAAATAATAAGATTGTAAAAAAAAATAAGATTGAACAAAGCAATCAAATTGAAAACAATGAAAAAATTGAACCTAACAATAGGTTGAACAAAATATAAGATTGAACAAAATATAAGATTGAACAAAAAAATAATATTGAACAAAACAAAAAGATTAATCAAATAAATAAGATTTAACAAAAACAGGGTTTGAAATATAAAATATTATCAAACAATTCAATAAGATTGAACAATACAATAAGATTGAACAAAACAATAAGATTGTAAAAAAATATGATTAAACAAGTAAATAAGATTGAACAAAACAATAATAGTAAACAAGACAATAAGATTGAACAATACAATAAGATTGAACAAAACAATAAGAGTAAACAAGACAATAAGATTGAACAATACAATAATATTGAACAATACAATAAGCTTGAACAAAACAATAAGAGTAAACAAGACAATAAGATTGAACAATACAATAATATTGAACAATACAATAAGATTGAACAAAACAATTTGATTGAACAAAAAATAAGGTTGATCAAAATAATAAGATAGTAAAAAAATATAAGATTGAACAAAGCAATTAGATTGAACACAATGATACAATTGAACCTAACAATAGATAGAACAAAAAATAAGATTGAACAAAACAATAAGATTGTTCAAAACAATAAGATTTTAGCAAAACAGGATTTGAAATATAAAATAATATCAAACAATACAATAAGATTGAACAATACAATTAGATTAACAAAACAATAAGATTGTACATAAAATATGATTAAACAAGTAAATAGTCTTGAACAAAACAATAATAGTAAACAAGACAATAAGATTGAACAATACAATTAGATTGAACAAAACAATAAGATTGAACAAAACAATATGATTGAACAAAAAATAAGGTTGATCAAAATAATAAGATTGAAAAAAAAAAAGATTGACTAAAGCAATTAGATTGAACAAAACAATAAGATTGAACACAATGATACGATTGAACGTAACAATAGACTGAAAAAAATAAGATTGAATAAGTAAATAAACTTCAACAAAAAAATAAGAATAAAAAAAACAATTATAATGAACTGTTGAATAAGATTGAACAAAACAATAATATTGAAAAAACAATAAGATTTATTATGACAATAAGATTGAACAAAACAATAAGATTGTTCAAAAAAAATGATTGAACAAGTAAATAAGCTTGAACAAAACCATAACAGTAAACAAGACAATAAGATTGAACAATACAATAAGCTTGAACAAAACAATAAGAGTAAACATGACAATAAGATTGAACAATATAAATAAGATTGAACAAAGCAATTAGATTGAACAAAACAATAAGATTGAACAAAGCAATTAGATTGAACAAAACAATAAGATTGAACACAATGAAACGATTGAACGTAACAATAGACTGTAAAAAAATATGATTGAACACAATGAAACGATTGAACGTAACAATAGACTGTAGAAAAATATGATTGAACAAGTAAATAATCTTGAACAAAACAATAAGACTGAACAAAACAATAAGATTGTTCAAAAAATATGATTGAACAAGTAAATAAGCTTGAATTAAACAATAACAGTAAACAAGACAATCAGATTGAACAATACAATAAGCTTGAACAAAACAATAAGAGTAAACAAGACAATAAGATTGAATAATACAATAAGCTTGAACAAAACAATAAGAGTAAACAAGACAATAAGATTGAACAAAAACTATGGTTTATCAAAATAATAAGATTGTAAAAAAAATAAGATTGAACAAAGCAATTAAATTGAAAACAATGAAAAAATTGAACCTAACAATAGATTGAACAAAATATAAGATTGAACAAAAAAATAAGATTGAACAAAACAAAAAGATTAATCAAATAAATAAGATTTAACAAAAACAGGGTTTGAAATATAAAATATTATCAAACAATACAATAAGATTGAAAAAAACAATAAGATTAAACAAAACAATAACAATAAACAATACAATAAGATTGAACAAAACAATAAGATTGAACAAAACAATAATAGTAAACAAGACAATAAGATTGAACAATACAATAAGATTGAACAAAACAATAAGAGTAAACAAGACAATAAGATTGAACAATACAATAAAATTGAACAATACAATAAGCTTGAACAAAACAATAAGAGTAAACAAGACAATAAGATTGAACAATACAATAATATTGAACACAATGATACGATTGAACGTAACAATTGATTGAAAAAAAATAAGATTGAACAAAACAATAAGATTGAACAAAACCATAAGATTTAACAAAAAATAAGATTTAACCAAAACAGGATTTGAAATATAAAATAATATCAAACAATACAATGAGATTGAACAATACAATAAGATTGAACAAAACAATAAGATTAAACAAAACAATAACAATAAACAAAACAATAAGATTGAACAAAACAATAAGATTTAACAAGAAAATAAGATTTAACCAAAACAGGATTTGAAATATAAAATATATCAAACAATACAATAAGATTGAACAAAACAATAAGATTGAACAAAACAATAAGATAAAACAAAACAATAACAATAAACAATACAATAAGATTAAACGAAACAATAGGATTGAAAAAAACAATAAGACTGAACAAAACAATAAGAGTAAACAAGACAATAAGATTGAACAAAAAATATGGTTGATCAAAATAATAAGATTGTAAAAAAAAATAAGATTGAACAAAGCAATTAAATTGAAAACAATGAAAAAATTGAACCTAACAATAGATTGAACAAAATATAAGATTGAACAAAAAAATAAGATTGAACAAAACAATATGATAAAACAAAAAAATAAGATTTAACCAAAACAGGATTTGAAATATAAAATAATATCAAACAATACAATAAGATTGAACAAAACAATAAGATTAAACAAAACAATAACAATAAACAATACAATAAGATTGAACGAAACAATAGGATTGAATAAAACAATAAGATTGAACATAACAATAAGATTGAACAAAACAATCAAATTAAACAAAAAATCAGATTGAACAAAAATAAGATGGAAAAAAATAACTTTATAAACAATAATATTGAATTGTTGAATAAGATTAAACAAAACAATAAGATTTAACATGACAATAAGATTGAACAAAACAATAAGATTGTTAAAAAAATATGATTGAACAAGTAAATAAGCTTGAATTAAACAATAACAGTAAACAAGACAATAAGATTGAACAATACAATAAGCTTGAACAAAACAATAAGAGTAAACAAGACAATAAGATTGAACAAAAACTATGGTTGATCAAAATAATAAGATTGTAAAAAAAAATAAGATTGAACAAAGCAATTAAATTGAAAACAATGAAAAAATTGAACCTAACAATAGATTGAACAAATTATAAGATTGAACAAAAAAATAAGATTGAACAAAACAAAAAGATTAATCAAATAAATAAGATTTAACAAAAACAGGGTTTGAAATATAAAATAATATCAAACAATACAATAAGATTGAAAAAAACAATAAGATTAAACAAAACAATAACAATAAACAATACAATAAGATTGAACAAAACAATAAGATTGAACAAAACAATAAGAGTAAACAAGACAATAAGATTGAACAATACAATAAGCTTGAACAAAACAATAAGAGTAAACAAGACAATAAGATTGAACAATACAATAATATTGAACAATACAATAAGATTGATTAAAACAATTTGATTGAACAAAAAATAAGGTTGATCAAAATAATAAGATAGTAAAAAAAAATAAGATTGAACAAAGCAATTAGATTGAACACAGTGATACAATTGAACCTAACAATAGATTGAACAAAAAATAAGATTGAACGAAACAATAAGATTGAACAAAACTATAAGATTTAACAAATAAATAAGATTTTACAAAAACAGGATTTGAAATATAAAATAATATCAAACAATACAAAAAGATTGAACAATACAATAAGATTGAACAAAACAATAAGATTGTACAAAAAATATGATTAAACAAGTAAATAAGATTGAACAAAACAATAATAGTAAACAAGACAATAAGATTGAACAATACAATAAGATTGAACAAAACAATAAGATTTAACAAAAAAATAAGATTTAACCAAAACAGGATTTGAACTATAAAATAATATCAAACAATACAATAAGATTGAACAAAACAATACGATTGAACAAAACAATAAGATTAAACAAAACATTAACAATAAACAATACAATAAGATTGAACGAAACATTAGGACTGAATAAAACAATAAGATTGAACATAACAGTAAGATTGAACAAAACAATCAGATTAAACAAAAAATCAGATTGAACAAAAATAAGATTAAACAAAATAACTTGATTGAACAAAACAATTTGACAAAAAAACAATAATATTGAATTGTTGAATAAGATTAAACAAAACAATAAGATTAAACATGACAATAAGATTGAACAAAACAATAAGATTGTTCAAAAAATATGATTGAACAAGTAAATAAGCTTGAATTCAACAATAACAGTAAACAAGACAATAAGATTGAACAATACAATAAGCTTGAACAAAACAATAAGAGTAAACAAGAAAATAAGATTGAACAATACAATAAGCTTGAACAAAACAATAAGAGTAAACAAGACAATAAGATTGAACAAAAAATATGGTTGATCAAAATAATAAGATTGTAAAAAAATAAGATTGAACAAAGCAATTAAATTGAAAACAATGAAAAAATTGAACCTAACAATAGGTTGAACAAAATATAAGATTGAACAAAAAAAAAAGATTGAACAAAACAATATGATAAAACAAAAAAATAAGATTTAACCAAAACAGGATTTGAAATATAAAATAATATCAAACAATACAATAAGATTGAACAAAACAATAAGATTAAACAAAACAATAACAATAAACAATACAATAAGATTGAACGAAACAATAGGATTGAATAAAACATTTAGATTGAACATAACAATAAGATTGAACAAAACAATCAGATTAAACAAAAAATCAGATTGAACAAAAATAAGATGGAACAAAATAACTTGATAAACAATAATATTGAATTGTTGAATAAGATTAAACAAAACAATAAGATTAAACATGACAATAAGATTGAACAAAACAATAAGATTGTTCAAAAAATATGATTGAACAAGTAAATAAGCTTGAATTCAACAATAACAGTAAACAAGACAATAAGATTGAACAATACAATAAGCTTGAACAAAACAATAAGAGTAAACAAGAAAATAAGATTGAACAATACAATAAGCTTGAACAAAACAATAAGAGTAAACAAGACAATAAGATTGAACAAAAAATATGGTTGATCAAAATAATAAGATTGTAAAAAAAAATAAGATTGAACAAAGCAATCAAATTGAAAACAATGAAAAAATTGAACCTAACAATAGGTTGAACAAAATATAAGATTGAACAAAATATAAGATTGAACAAAAAAATAATATTGAACAAAACAAAAAGATTAATCAAATAAATAAGATTTAACAAAAACAGGGTTTGAAATATAAAATATTATCAAACAATTCAATAAGATTGAACAATACAATAAGATTGAACAAAACAATAAGATTGTAAAAAAATATGATTAAACAAGTAAATAAGATTGAACAAAACAATAATAGTAAACAAGACAATAAGATTGAACAATACAATAAGATTGAACAAAACAATAAGAGTAAACAAGACAATAAGATTGAACAATACAATAATATTGAACAATACAATAAGCTTGAACAAAACAATAAGAGTAAACAAGACAATAAGATTGAACAATACAATAATATTGAACAATACAATAAGATTGAACAAAACAATTTGATTGAACAAAAAATAAGGTTGATCAAAATAATAAGATAGTAAAAAAATATAAGATTGAACAAAGCAATTAGATTGAACACAATGATACAATTGAACCTAACAATAGATAGAACAAAAAATAAGATTGAACAAAACAATAAGATTGTTCAAAACAATAAGATTTTAGCAAAACAGGATTTGAAATATAAAATAATATCAAACAATACAATAAGATTGAACAATACAATTAGATTAACAAAACAATAAGATTGTACATAAAATATGATTAAACAAGTAAATAGTCTTGAACAAAACAATAATAGTAAACAAGACAATAAGATTGAACAATACAATTAGATTGAACAAAACAATAAGATTGAACAAAACAATATGATTGAACAAAAAATAAGGTTGATCAAAATAATAAGATTGAAAAAAAAAAAGATTGACTAAAGCAATTAGATTGAACAAAACAATAAGATTGAACACAATGATACGATTGAACGTAACAATAGACTGAAAAAAATAAGATTGAATAAGTAAATAAACTTCAACAAAAAAATAAGAATAAAAAAAACAATTATAATGAACTGTTGAATAAGATTGAACAAAACAATAATATTGAAAAAACAATAAGATTTATTATGACAATAAGATTGAACAAAACAATAAGATTGTTCAAAAAAAATGATTGAACAAGTAAATAAGCTTGAACAAAACCATAACAGTAAACAAGACAATAAGATTGAACAATACAATAAGCTTGAACAAAACAATAAGAGTAAACATGACAATAAGATTGAACAATATAAATAAGATTGAACAAAGCAATTAGATTGAACAAAACAATAAGATTGAACAAAGCAATTAGATTGAACAAAACAATAAGATTGAACACAATGAAACGATTGAACGTAACAATAGACTGTAAAAAAATATGATTGAACACAATGAAACGATTGAACGTAACAATAGACTGTAGAAAAATATGATTGAACAAGTAAATAATCTTGAACAAAACAATAAGACTGAACAAAACAATAAGATTGTTCAAAAAATATGATTGAACAAGTAAATAAGCTTGAATTAAACAATAACAGTAAACAAGACAATCAGATTGAACAATACAATAAGCTTGAACAAAACAATAAGAGTAAACAAGACAATAAGATTGAATAATACAATAAGCTTGAACAAAACAATAAGAGTAAACAAGACAATAAGATTGAACAAAAACTATGGTTTATCAAAATAATAAGATTGTAAAAAAAATAAGATTGAACAAAGCAATTAAATTGAAAACAATGAAAAAATTGAACCTAACAATAGATTGAACAAAATATAAGATTGAACAAAAAAATAAGATTGAACAAAACAAAAAGATTAATCAAATAAATAAGATTTAACAAAAACAGGGTTTGAAATATAAAATATTATCAAACAATACAATAAGATTGAAAAAAACAATAAGATTAAACAAAACAATAACAATAAACAATACAATAAGATTGAACAAAACAATAAGATTGAACAAAACAATAATAGTAAACAAGACAATAAGATTGAACAATACAATAAGATTGAACAAAACAATAAGAGTAAACAAGACAATAAGATTGAACAATACAATAAAATTGAACAATACAATAAGCTTGAACAAAACAATAAGAGTAAACAAGACAATAAGATTGAACAATACAATAATATTGAACAATACAATTAGATTGAACAAAACAATTTGATTGAACAAAAAATAAGGTTGATCAAAATAATAAGATAGTAAAAAAATATAAGATTGAACAAAGCAATTAGATTGAACACAATGATACAATTGAACCTAACAATAGATAGAACAAAAAATAAGATTGAACAAAACAATAAGATTGTTCAAAACAATAAGATTTTAGCAAAACAGGATTTGAAATATAAAATAATATCAAACAATACAATAAGATTGAACAATACAATTAGATTAACAAAACAATAAGATTGTACATAAAATATGATTAAACAAGTAAATAGTCTTGAACAAAACAATAATAGTAAACAAGACAATAAGATTGAACAATACAATTAGATTGAACAAAACAATAAGATTGAACAAAACAATATGATTGAACAAAAAAAAAGGTTGATCAAAATAATAAGATTGAAAAAAAAAAAGATTGACTAAAGCAATTAGATTGAACAAAACAATAAGATTGAACACAATGATACGATTGAACGTAACAATAGACTGAAAAAAATAAGATTGAATAAGTAAATAAACTTCAACAAAAAAATAAGAGTAAAAAAAACAATTATAATGAACTGTTGAATAAGATTGAACAAAACAATAATATTGAAAAAACAATAAGATTTATTATGACAATAAGATTGAACAAAACAATAAGATTGTTCAAAAAAAATGATTGAACAAGTAAATAAGCTTGAACAAAACCATAACAGTAAACAAGACAATCAGATTGAACAATACAATAAGCTTGAACAAAACAATAAGAGTAAACATGACAATAAGATTGAACAATATAAATAAGATTGAACAAAGCAATTAGATTGAACAAAACAATAAGATTGAACACAATGAAACGATTGAACGTAACAATAGACTGTAAAAAAATATGATTGAACACAATGAAACGATTGAACGTAACAATAGACTGTAAAAAAATATGATTGAACAAGTAAATAATCTTGAACAAAACAATAAGACTGAACAAAACAATAAGATTGTTCAAAAAATATGATTGAACAAGTAAATAAGCTTGAATTAAACAATAACAGTAAACAAGACAATCAGATTGAACAATACAATAAGCTTGAACAAAACAATAAGAGTAAACAAGACAATAAGATTGAATAATACAATAAGCTTGAACAAAACAATAAGAGTAAACAAGACAATAAGATTGAACAAAAACTATGGTTTATCAAAATAATAAGATTGTAAAAAAAATAAGATTGAACAAAGCAATTAAATTGAAAACAATGAAAAAATTGAACCTAACAATAGATTGAACAAAATATAAGATTGAACAAAAAAATAAGATTGAACAAAACAAAAAGATTAATCAAATAAATAAGATTTAACAAAAACAGGGTTTGAAATATAAAATAATATCAAACAATACAATAAGATTGAAAAAAACAATAAGATTAAACAAAACAATAACAATAAACAATACAATAAGATTGAACAAAACAATAAGATTGAACAAAACAATAAGAGTAAACAAGACAATAAGATTGAACAATACAATAAGCTTGAACAAAACAATAAGAGTAAACAAGACAATAAGATTGAACAATACAATAATATTGAACAATACAATAAGATTGATTAAAACAATTTGATTGAACAAAAAATAAGGTTGATCAAAATAATAAGATAGTAAAAAAAAATAAGATTGAACAAAGCAATTAGATTGAACACAGTGATACAATTGAACCTAACAATAGATTGAACAAAAAATAAGATTGAACGAAACAATAAGATTGAACAAAACTATAAGATTTAACAAATAAATAAGATTTTACAAAAACAGGATTTGAAATATAAAATAATATCAAACAATACAAAAAGATTGAACAATACAATAAGATTGAACAAAACAATAAGATTGTACAAAAAATATGATTAAACAAGTAAATAAGATTGAACAAAACAATAATAGTAAACAAGACAATAAGATTGAACAATACAATAAGATTGAACAAAACAATAAGATTTAACAAAAAAATAAGATTTAACCAAAACAGGATTTGAAATATAAAATAATATCAAACAATACAATAAGATTGAACAAAACAATACGATTGAACAAAACAATAAGATTAAACAAAACATTAACAATAAACAATACAATAAGATTGAACGAAACATTAGGACTGAATAAAACAATAAGATTGAACATAACAGTAAGATTGAACAAAACAATCAGATTAAACAAAAAATCAGATTGAACAAAAATAAGATTAAACAAAATAACTTGATTGAACAAAACAATTTGACAAAAAAACAATAATATTGAATTGTTGAATAAGATTAAACAAAACAATAAGATTAAACATGACAATAAGATTGAACAAAACAATAAGATTGTTCAAAAAATATGATTGAACAAGTAAATAAGCTTGAATTCAACAATAACAGTAAACAAGACAATAAGATTGAACAATACAATAAGCTTGAACAAAACAATAAGAGTAAACAAGAAAATAAGATTGAACAATACAATAAGCTTGAACAAAACAATAAGAGTAAACAAGACAATAAGATTGAACAAAAAATATGGTTGATCAAAATAATAAGATTGTAAAAAAAATAAGATTGAACAAAGCAATTAAATTGAAAACAATGAAAAAATTGAACCTAACAATAGGTTGAACAAAATATAAGATTGAACAAAAAAAAAAGATTGAACAAAACAATATGATAAAACAAAAAAATAAGATTTAACCAAAACAGGATTTGAAATATAAAATAATATCAAACAATACAATAAGATTGAACAAAACAATAAGATTAAACAAAACAATAACAATAAACAATACAATAAGATTGAACGAAACAATAGGATTGAATAAAACAATTAGATTGAACATAACAATAAGATTGAACAAAACAATCAGATTAAACAAAAAATCAGATTGAACAAAAATAAGATGGAACAAAATAACTTGATAAACAATAATATTGAATTGTTGAATAAGATTAAACAAAACAATAAGATTAAACATGACAATAAGATTGAACAAAACAATAAGATTGTTCAAAAAATATGATTGAACAAGTAAATAAGCTTGAATTCAACAATAACAGTAAACAAGACAATAAGATTGAACAATACAATAAGCTTGAACAAAACAATAAGAGTAAACAAGAAAATAAGATTGAACAATACAATAAGCTTGAACAAAACAATAAGAGTAAACAAGACAATAAGATTGAACAAAAAATATGGTTGATCAAAATAATAAGATTGTAAAAAAAAATAAGATTGAACAAAGCAATCAAATTGAAAACAATGAAAAAATTGAACCTAACAATAGGTTGAACAAAATATAAGATTGAACAAAATATAAGATTGAACAAAAAAATAAGATTGAACAAAACAAAAAGATTAATCAAATAAATAAGATTTAACAAAAACAGGGTTTGAAATATAAAATATTATCAAACAATACAATAAGATTAAAAAAAACAATAAGATTAAACAAAACAATAACAATAAACAATACAATAAGATTGAACAAAACAATAAGATTGAACAAAACAATAAGAGTAAACAAGACAATAAGATTGAACAATACAATAAGCTTGAACAAAACAATAAGAGTAAACAAGACAATAAGATTGAACAATACAATAATATTGAACAATACAATAAGATTGATTAAAACAATTTGATTGAACAAAAAATTAGGTTGATCAAAATAATAAGATAGTAAAAAAAAATAAGATTGAAAAAAGCAATTAGATTGAACACAGTGATACAATTGAACCAAACAATAGATTGAACAAAAAATAAGATTGAACGAAACAATAAGATTGAACAAAACTATAAGATTTAACAAATAAATAAGATTTTACAAAAACAGGATTTGAAATATAAAATAATATCAAACAATACAAAAAGATTGAACAATACAATAAGATTGAACAAAACAATAAGATTGTACAAAAAATATGATTAAACAAGTAAATAAGATTGAACAAAACAATAATAGTAAACAAGACAATAAGATTGAACAATTCAATAAGATTGAACAAAACAATAAGATTTAACAAAAAAATAAGATTTAACCAAAACAGGATTTGAAATATAAAATAATATCAAACAATACAATAAGATTGAACAAAACAATAAGATTGAACAAAACAATAAGATTAAACAAAACATTAACAATAAACAATAAAATAAGATTGAACGAAACATTAGGACTGAATAAAACAATAAGATTGAACATAACAATAAGATTGAACAAAACAATCAGATTAAACAAAAAATCAGATTGAACAAAAATAAGATTAAACAAAATAACTTGATTGAACAAAACAATATGACAAAAAAACAATAATATTGAATTGTTGAATAAGATTAAACAAAACAATAAGATTAAACATGACAATAAGATTGAACAAAACAATAAGATTGTTCAAAAAATATGATTGAACAAGTAAATAAGCTTGAATTCAACAATAACAGTAAACAAGACAATAAGATTGAACAATACAATAAGCTTGAACAAAACAATAAGAGTACACAAGAAAATAAGATTGAACAATACAATAAGCTTGAACAAAACAATAAGAGTAAACAAGACAATAAGATTGAACAAAAAATATGGTTGATCAAAATAATAAGATTGTAAAAAAAAATAAGATTGAACAAAGCAATCAAATTGAAAACAATGAAAAAATTGAACCTAACAATAGGTTGAACAAAATATAAGATTGAACAAAATATAAGATTGAACAAAAAAATAAGATTGAACAAAACAAAAAGATTAATCAAATAAATAAGATTTAACAAAAACAGGGTTTGAAATATAAAATAATATCAAACAATACAATAAGATTGAAAAAAACAATAAGATTAAACAAAACAATAACAATAAACAATACAATAAGATTGAACAAAACAATAAGATTGAACAAAACAATAAGAGTAAACAAGACAATAAGATTGAACAATACAATAAGCTTGAACAAAACAATAAGAGTAAACAAGACAATAAGATTGAACAATACAATAAAATTGAACAATACAATAAGCTTGAACAAAACAATAAGAGTAAACAAGACAATAAGATTGAACAATACAATAATATTGAACAATACAATTAGATTGAACAAAACAATTTGATTGAACAAAAAATAAGGTTGATCAAAATAATAAGATAGTAAAAAAATATAAGATTGAACAAAGCAATTAGATTGAACACAATGATACAATTGAACCTAACAATAGATAGAACAAAAAATAAGATTGAACAAAACAATAAGATTGTTCAAAACAATAAGATTTTAGCAAAACAGGATTTGAAATATAAAATAATATCAAACAATACAATAAGATTGAACAATACAATTAGATTAACAAAACAATAAGATTGTACATAAAATATGATTAAACAAGTAAATAGTCTTGAACAAAACAATAATAGTAAACAAGACAATAAGATTGAACAATACAATTAGATTGAACAAAACAATAAGATTGAACAAAACAATATGATTGAACAAAAAAAAAGGTTGATCAAAATAATAAGATTGAAAAAAAAAAGATTGACTAAAGCAATTAGATTGAACAAAACAATAAGATTGAACACAATGATACGATTGAACGTAACAATAGACTGAAAAAAATAAGATTGAATAAGTAAATAAACTTCAACAAAAAAATAAGAGTAAAAAAAACAATTATAATGAACTGTTGAATAAGATTGAACAAAACAATAATATTGAAAAAACAATAAGATTTATTATGACAATAAGATTGAACAAAACAATAAGATTGTTCAAAAAAAATGATTGAACAAGTAAATAAGCTTGAACAAAACCATAACAGTAAACAAGACAATCAGATTGAACAATACAATAAGCTTGAACAAAACAATAAGAGTAAACATGACAATAAGATTGAACAATATAAATAAGATTGAACAAAGCAATTAGATTGAACAAAACAATAAGATTGAACACAATGAAACGATTGAACGTAACAATAGACTGTAAAAAAATATGATTGAACACAATGAAACGATTGAACGTAACAATAGACTGTAAAAAAATATGATTGAACAAGTAAATAATCTTGAACAAAACAATAAGACTGAACAAAACAATAAGATTGTTCAAAAAATATGATTGAACAAGTAAATAAGCTTGAATTAAACAATAACAGTAAACAAGACAATCAGATTGAACAATACAATAAGCTTGAACAAAACAATAAGAGTAAACAAGACAATAAGATTGAATAATACAATAAGCTTGAACAAAACAATAAGAGTAAACAAGACAATAAGATTGAACAAAAACTATGGTTTATCAAAATAATAAGATTGTAAAAAAAATAAGATTGAACAAAGCAATTAAATTGAAAACAATGAAAAAATTGAACCTAACAATAGATTGAACAAAATATAAGATTGAACAAAAAAATAAGATTGAACAAAACAAAAAGATTAATCAAATAAATAAGATTTAACAAAAACAGGGTTTGAAATATAAAATAATATCAAACAATACAATAAGATTGAAAAAAACAATAAGATTAAACAAAACAATAACAATAAACAATACAATAAGATTGAACAAAACAATAAGATTGAACAAAACAATAAGAGTAAACAAGACAATAAGATTGAACAATACAATAAGCTTGAACAAAACAATAAGAGTAAACAAGACAATAAGATTGAACAATACAATAATATTGAACAATACAATAAGATTGATTAAAACAATTTGATTGAACAAAAAATAAGGTTGATCAAAATAATAAGATAGTAAAAAAAAATAAGATTGAACAAAGCAATTAGATTGAACACAGTGATACAATTGAACCTAACAATAGATTGAACAAAAAATAAGATTGAACGAAACAATAAGATTGAACAAAACTATAAGATTTAACAAATAAATAAGATTTTACAAAAACAGGATTTGAAATATAAAATAATATCAAACAATACAAAAAGATTGAACAATACAATAAGATTGAACAAAACAATAAGATTGTACAAAAAATATGATTAAACAAGTAAATAAGATTGAACAAAACAATAATAGTAAACAAGACAATAAGATTGAACAATACAATAAGATTGAACAAAACAATAAGATTTAACAAAAAAATAAGATTTAACCAAAACAGGATTTGAAATATAAAATAATATCAAACAATACAATAAGATTGAACAAAACAATACGATTGAACAAAACAATAAGATTAAACAAAACATTAACAATAAACAATACAATAAGATTGAACGAAACATTAGGACTGAATAAAACAATAAGATTGAACATAACAGTAAGATTGAACAAAACAATCAGATTAAACAAAAAATCAGATTGAACAAAAATAAGATTAAACAAAATAACTTGATTGAACAAAACAATTTGACAAAAAAACAATAATATTGAATTGTTGAATAAGATTAAACAAAACAATAAGATTAAACATGACAATAAGATTGAACAAAACAATAAGATTGTTCAAAAAATATGATTGAACAAGTAAATAAGCTTGAATTCAACAATAACAGTAAACAAGACAATAAGATTGAACAATACAATAAGCTTGAACAAAACAATAAGAGTAAACAAGAAAATAAGATTGAACAATACAATAAGCTTGAACAAAACAATAAGAGTAAACAAGACAATAAGATTGAACAAAAAATATGGTTGATCAAAATAATAAGATTGTAAAAAAAATAAGATTGAACAAAGCAATTAAATTGAAAACAATGAAAAAATTGAACCTAACAATAGGTTGAACAAAATATAAGATTGAACAAAATATAAGATTGAACAAAAAAATAATATTGAACAAAACAAAAAGATTAATCAAATAAATAAGATTTAACAAAAACAGGGTTTGAAATATAAAATATTATCAAACAATTCAATAAGATTGAACAATACAATAAGATTGAACAAAACAATAAGATTGTAAAAAAATATGATTAAACAAGTAAATAAGATTGAACAAAACAATAATAGTAAACAAGACAATAAGATTGAACAATACAATAAGATTGAACAAAACAATAAGAGTAAACAAGACAATAAGATTGAACAATACAATAATATTGAACAATACAATAAGCTTGAACAAAACAATAAGAGTAAACAAGACAATAAGATTGAACAATACAATAATATTGAACAATACAATAAGATTGAACAAAACAATTTGATTGAACAAAAAATAAGGTTGATCAAAATAATAAGATAGTAAAAAAAAATAAGATTGAACAAAGCAATTAGATTGAACACAGTGATACAATTGAACCTAACAATAGATTGAACAAAAAATAAGATTGAACGAAACAATAAGATTGAACAAAACTATAAGATTTAACAAATAAATAAGATTTTACAAAAACAGGATTTGAAATATAAAATAATATCAAACAATACAAAAAGATTGAACAATACAATAAGATTGAACAAAACAATAAGATTGTACAAAAAATATGATTAAACAAGTAAATAAGATTGAACAAAACAATAATAGTAAACAAGACAATAAGATTGAACAATACAATAAGATTGAACAAAACAATAAGATTTAACAAAAAAATAAGATTTAACCAAAACAGGATTTGAAATATAAAATAATATCAAACAATACAATAAGATTGAACAAAACAATACGATTGAACAAAACAATAAGATTAAACAAAACATTAACAATAAACAATACAATAAGATTGAACGAAACATTAGGACTGAATAAAACAATAAGATTGAACATAACAGTTAGATTGAACAAAACAATCAGATTAAACAAAAAATCAGATTGAACAAAAATAAGATTAAACAAAATAACTTGATTGAACAAAACAATTTGACAAAAAAACAATAATATTGAATTGTTGAATAAGATTAAACAAAACAATAAGATTAAACATGACAATAAGATTGAACAAAACAATAAGATTGTTCAAAAAATATGATTGAACAAGTAAATAAGCTTGAATTCAACAATAACAGTAAACAAGACAATCAGATTGAACAATACAATAAGCTTGAACAAAACAATAAGAGTAAACATGACAATAAGATTGAACAATATAAATAAGATTGAACAAAGCAATTAGATTGAACAAAACAATAATATTGAACAATACAATAAGATTGATTAAAACAATTTGATTGAACCAAAAATAAGGTTGATCAAAATAATAAGATAGTAAAAAAAAATAAGATTGAACAAAGCAATTAGATTGAACACAGTGATACAATTGAACCAAACAATAGATTGAACAAAAAATAAGATTGAACGAAACAATAAGATTGAACAAAACTATAAGATTTAACAAATAAATAAGATTTTACAAAAACAGGATTTGAAATATAAAATAGTATCAAACAATACAAAAAGATTGAAAAAAACAATAAGATTAAACAAAACAATAACAATAAACAATACAATAAGATTGAACAAAACAATAAGATTGAACAAAACAATAAGAGTAAACAAGACAATAAGATTGAACAATACAATAAGCTTGAACAAAACAATAAGAGTAAACAAGACAATAAGATTGAACAATACAATAATATTGAACAATACAATAAGATTGATTAAAACAATTTGATTGAACCAAAAATAAGGTTGATCAAAATAATAAGATAGTAAAAAAAAATAAGATTGAACAAAGCAATTAGATTGAACACAGTGATACAATTGAACCAAACAATAGATTGAACAAAAAATAAGATTGAACGAAACAATAAGATTGAACAAAACTATAAGATTTAACAAATAAATAAGATTTTACAAAAACAGGATTTGAAATATAAAATAGTATCAAACAATACAAAAAGATTGAACAATACAATAAGATTGAACAAAACAATAAGATTGTACAAAAAATATGATTAAACAAGTAAATAAGATTGAACAAAACAATAATAGTAAACAAGACAATAAGATTGAACAATTCAATAAGATTGAACAAAACAATAAGATTTAACAAAAAAATAAGATTTAACCAAAACAGGATTTGAAATATAAAATAATATCAAACAATACAATAAGATTGAACAAAACAATAAGATTGAACAAAACAATAAGATTAAACAAAACATTAACAATAAACAATAAAATAAGATTGAACGAAACATTAGGACTGAATAAAACAATAAGATTGAACATAACAATAAGATTGAACAAAACAATCAGATTAAACAAAAAATCAGATTGAACAAAAATAAGATTAAACAAAATAACTTGATTGAACAAAACAATATGACAAAAAAACAATAATATTGAATTGTTGAATAAGATTAAACAAAACAATAAGATTAAACATGACAATAAGATTGAACAAAACAATAAAATTGTTCAAAAAATATGATTGAACAAGTAAATTAGCTTGAATTCAACAATAACAGTAAACAAGACAATAAGATTGAACAATACAATAAGCTTGAACAAAACAATAAGAGTAAACAAGAAAATAAGATTGAACAATACAATAAGCTTGAACAAAACAATAAGAGTAAACAAGACAATAAGATTGAACAAAAAATATGGTTGATCAAAATAATAAGATTGTAAAAAAAAATAAGATTGAACAAAGCAATTAAATTGAAAACAATGAAAAAATTGAACCTAACAATAGGTTGAACAAAATATAAGATTGAACAAAAAAATAAGATTGAACAAAACAATATGATAAAACAAAAAAATAAGATTTAACCAAAACAGGATTTGAAATATAAAATAATATCAAACAATACAATAAGATTAAACAAAACAATAAGATTAAACAAAACAATAACAATAAACAATACAATAAGATTGAACGAAACAATAGGATTGAATAAAACAATTAGATTGAACATAACAATAAGATTGAACAAAACAATCAGATTAAACAAAAAATCAGATTGAACAAAAATAAGATGGAACAAAATAACTTGATAAACAATAATATTGAATTGTTGAATAAGATTAAACAAAACAATAAGATAAAACATGACAATAAGATTGAACAAAACAATAAGATTGTTCAAAAAATATGATTGAACAAGTAAATAAGCTTGAATTCAACAATAACAGTAAACAAGACAATCAGATTGAACAATAGAATAAGCTTGAACAAAACAATAAGAGTAAACATGACAATAAGATTGAACAATATAAATAAGATTGAACAAAGCAATTAGATTGAACAAAACAATAAGATTGAACACAATGAAACGATTGAACGTAACAATAGACTGTAAAAAAATATGATTGAACAAGTAAATAATCTTGAACAAAACAATAAGACTGAACAAAACAATAAGATTGTTCAAAAAATATGATTGAACAAGTAAATAAGCTTGAATTAAACAATAACAGTAAACAAGACAATCAGATTGAACAATACAATAAGCTTGAACAAAACAATAAGAGTAAACAAGACAATAAGATTGAACAATACAATAAGCTTGAACAAAACAATAAGAGTAAACAAGACAATAAGATTGAACAAAAAATATGGTTGATCAAAATAATAAGATTGTAAAAAAAAATAAGATTGAACAAAGCAATTAAATTGAAAACAATGAAAAAATTGAACCTAACAATAGGTTGAACAAAATATAAGATTGAACAAAAAAATAAGATTGAACAAAACAATATGATAAAACAAAAAAATAAGATTTAACCAAAACAGGATTTGAAATATAAAATAATATCAAACAATACAATAAGATTAAACAAAACAATAAGATTAAACAAAACAATAACAATAAACAATACAATAAGATTGAACGAAACAATAGGATTGAATAAAACAATTAGATTGAACATAACAATAAGATTGAACAAAACAATCAGATTAAACAAAAAATCAGATTGAACAAAAATAAGATGGAACAAAATAACTTGATAAACAATAATATTGAATTGTTGAATAAGATTAAACAAAACAATAAGATAAAACATGACAATAAGATTGAACAAAACAATAAGATTGTTCAAAAAATATGATTGAACAAGTAAATAAGCTTGAATTCAACAATAACAGTAAACAAGACAATCAGATTGAACAATACAATAAGCTTGAACAAAACAATAAGAGTAAACATGACAATAAGATTGAACAATATAAATAAGATTGAACAAAGCAATTAGATTGAACAAAACAATAAGATTGAACACAATGAAACGATTGAACGTAACAATAGACTGTAAAAAAATATAATTGAACAAGTAAATAATCTTGAACAAAACAATAAGACTGAACAAAACAATAAGATTGTTCAAAAAATATGATTGAACAAGTAAATAAGCTTGAATTAAACAATAACAGTAAACAAGACAATCAGATTGAACAATACAATAAGCTTGAACAAAACAATAAGAGTAAACAAGACAATAAGATTGAATAATACAATAAGCTTGAACAAAACAATAAGAGTAAACAAGACAATAAGATTGAACAAAAACTATGGTTGATCAAAATAATAAGATTGTAAAAAAAAATAAGATTGAACAAAGCAATTAAATTGAAAACAATGAAAAAATTGAACCTAACAATAGATTGAACAAAATATAAGATTGAACAAAAAAATAAGATTGAACAAAACAAAAAGATTAATCAAATAAATAAGATTTAACAAAAACAGGGTTTGAAATATAAAATAATATCAAACAATACAATAAGATTGAAAAAAACAATAAGATTAAACAAAACAATAACAATAAACAATACAATAAGATTGAACAAAACAATAAGATTGAACAAAACAATAAGAGTAAACAAGACAATAAGATTGAACAATACAATAAGCTTGAACAAAACAATAAGAGTAAACAAGACAATAAGATTGAACAATACAATAATATTGAACAATACAATAAGATTGATTAAAACAATTTGATTGAACAAAAAATAAGGTTGATCAAAATAATAATATAGTAAAAAAAAATAAGATTGAACAAAGCAATTAGATTGAACACAGTGATACAATTGAACCAAACAATAGATTGAACAAAAAATAAGATTGAACGAAACAATAAGATTGAACAAAACTATAAGATTTAACAAATAAATAAGATTTTACAAAAACAGGATTTGAAATATAAAATAATATCAAACAATACAAAAAGATTGAACAATACAATAAGATTGAACAAAACAATAAGATTGTACAAAAAATATGATTAAACAAGTAAATAAGATTGAACAAAACAATAATAGTAAACAAGACAATAAGATTGAACAATTCAATAAGATTGAACAAAACAATAAGATTTAACAAAAAAATAAGATTTAACCAAAACAGGATTTGAAATATAAAATAATATCAAACAATACAATAAGATTGAACAAAACAATAAGATTGAACAAAACAATAAGATTAAACAAAACATTAACAATAAACAATAAAATAAGATTAAACGAAACATTAGGACTGAATAAAACAATAAGATTGAACATAACAATAAGATTGAACAAAACAATCAGATTAAACAAAAAATCAGATTGAACAAAAATAAGATTAAACAAAATAACTTGATTGAACAAAACAATATGACAAAAAAACAATAATATTGAATTGTTGAATAAGATTAAACAAAACAATAAGATTAAACATGACAATAAGATTGAACAAAACAATAAGATTGTTCAAAAAATATGATTGAACAAGTAAATAAGCTTGAATTCAACAATAACAGTAAACAAGACAATAAGATTGAACAATACAATAAGCTTGAACAAAACAATAAGAGTAAACAAGAAAATAAGATTGAACAATACAATAAGCTTGAACAAAACAATAAGAGTAAACAAGACAATAAGATTGAACAAAAAATATGGTTGATCAAAATAATAAGATTGTAAAAAAAAATAAGATTGAACAAAGCAATTAAATTGAAAACAATGAAAAAATTGAACCTAACAATAGGTTGAACAAAATATAAGATTGAACAAAAAAATAAGATTGAACAAAATAATATGATAAAACAAAAAAATAAGATTTAACCAAAACAGGATTTGAAATATAAAATAATATCAAACAATACAATAAGATTAAACAAAACAATAAGATTAAACAAAACAATAACAATAAACAATACAATAAGATTGAACGAAACAATAGGATTGAATAAAACAATTAGATTGAACATAACAATAAGATTGAACAAAACAATCAGATTAAACAAAAAATCAGATTGAACAAAAATAAGATGGAACAAAATAACTTGATAAACAATAATATTGAATTGTTGAATAAGATTAAACAAAACAATAAGATAAAACATGACAATAAGATTGAACAAAACAATAAGATTGTTCAAAAAATATGATTGAACAAGTAAATAAGCTTGAATTCAACAATAACAGTAAACAAGACAATCAGATTGAACAATACAATAAGCTTGAACAAAACAATAAGAGTAAACATGACAATAAGATTGAACAATATAAATAAGATTGAACAAAGCAATTAGATTGAACAAAACAATAAGATTGAACACAATGAAACGATTGAACGTAACAATAGACTGTAAAAAAATATGATTGAACAAGTAAATAATCTTGAACAAAACAATAAGACTGAACAAAACAATAAGAGTAAACAAGACAATAAGATTGAACAATACAATAAGCTTGAACAAAACAATAAGAGTAAACAAGACAATAAGATTGAACAATACAATAATATTGAACAATACAATAAGATTGATTAAAACAATTTGATTGAACAAAAAATAAGGTTGATCAAAATAATAAGATAGTAAAAAAAAATAAGATTGAACAAAGCAATTAGATTGAACACAGTGATACAATTGAACCAAACAATAGATTGAACAAAAAATAAGATTGAACGAAACAATAAGATTGAACAAAACTATAAGATTTAACAAATCAATAAGATTTTACAAAAACAGGATTTGAAATATAAAATAATATCAAACAATACAAAAAGATTAAACAATACAATAAGATTGAACAAAACAATAAGATTGTACAAAAAATATGATTAAACAAGTAAATAAGATTGAACAAAACAATAATAGTAAACAAGACAATAAGATTGAACAATTCAATAAGATTGAACAAAACAATAAGATTTAACAAAAAAATAAGATTTAACCAAAACAGGATTTGAAATATAAAATAATATCAAACAATACAATAAGATTGAACAAAACAATAAGATTGAACAAAACATTAAGATTAAACAAAACATTAACAATAAACAATAAAATAAGATTGAACGAAACATTAGGACTGAATAAAACAATAAGATTGAACATAACAATAAGATTGAACAAAACAATCAGATTAAACAAAAAATCAGATTGAACAAAAATAAGATTAAACAAAATAACTTGATTGAACAAAACAATATGACAAAAAAACAATAATATTGAATTGTTGAATAAGATTAAACAAAACAATAAGATTAAACATGACAGTAAGATTGAACAAAACAATAAGATTGTTCAAAAAATATGATTGAACAAGTAAATAAGCTTGAAATCAACAATAACAGTAAACAAGACAATAAGATTGAACAATACAATAAGCTTGAACAAAACAATAAGAGTAAACAAGAAAATAAGATTGAACAATACAATAAGCTTGAACAAAACAATAAGAGTAAACAAGACAATAAGATTGAACAAAAAATATGGTTGATCAAAATAATAAGATTGTAAAAAAAAATAAGATTGAACAAAGCAATCAAATTGAAAACAATGAAAAAATTGAACCTAACAATAGGTTGAACAAAATATAAGATTGAACAAAATATAAGATTGAACAAAATATAAGATTGAACAAAAAAATAAGATTGAACAAAACAAAAAGATTAATCAAATAAATAAGATTTAACAAAAACAGGGTTTGAAATATAAAATAATATCAAACAATACAATAAGATTGAAAAAAAAAAAATAAAATTAAACAAAACAATAACAATAAACAATACAATAAGATTGAACAAAACAATAAGATTGAACAAAACAATAAGAGTAAACAAGACAATAAGATTGAACAATACAATAAGCTTGAACAAAACAATAAGAGTAAACAAGACAATAAGATTGATCAAAAAATATGGTTGATCAAAATAATAAGATTGTAAAAAAAAATAAGATTGAACAAAGCAATTAAATTGAAAACAATGAAAAAATTGAACCTAACAATAGGTTGAACAAAATATAAGATTGAACAAAAAAATAAGATTGAACAAAACAATATGATAAAACAAAAAAATAAGATTTAACCAAAACAGGATTTGAAATATAAAATAATATCAAACAATACAATAAGATTAAACAAAACAATAAGATTAAACAAAACAATAACAATAAACAATACAATAAGATTGAACGAAACAATAGGATTGAATAAAACAATTAGATTGAACAAAACAATAAGATTGAACAAAACAATCAGATTAAACAAAAAATCAGATTGAACAAAAATAAGATGGAACAAAATAACTTGATAAACAATAATATTGAATTGTTGAATAAGATTAAACAAAACAATAAGATAAAACATGACAATAAGATTGAACAAAACAATAAGATTGTTCAAAAAATATGATTGAACAAGTAAATAAGCTTGAATTCAACAAAAACAGTAAACAAGACAATCAGATTGAACAATACAATAAGCTTGAACAAAACAATAAGAGTAAACATGACAATAAGATTGAACAATATAAATAAGATTGAACAAAGCAATTAGATTGAACAAAACAATAAGATTGAACACAATGAAACGATTGAACGTAACAATAGACTGTAAAAAAATATAATTGAACAAGTAAATAATCTTGAATTAAACAATAACAGTAAACAAGACAATCAGATTGAACAATACAATAAGCTTGAACAAAACAATAAGAGTAAACAAGGCAATAAGATTGAATAATACAATAAGCTTGAACAAAACAATAAGAGTAAACAAGACAATAAGATTGAACAAAACAATCAGATTAAACAAAAAATCAGATTGAACAAAAATAAGATGGAACTCAATAACTTGATAAACAATAATATTGAATTGTTGAATAAGATTAAACAAAACAATAAGATAAAACATGACAATAAGATTGAACAAAACAATAAGATTGTTCAAAAAATATGATTGAACAAGTAAATAAGCTTGAATTAAACAATAACAGTAAACAAGACAATCAGATTGAACAATACAATAAGCTTGAACAAAACAATAAGAGTAAACAAGGCAATAAGATTGAATAATACAATAAGCTTGAACAAAACAATAAGAGTAAACAAGACAATAAGATTGAACAAAAACTATGGTTGATCAAAATAATAAGATTGTAAAAAAAAATAAGATTGAACAAAGCAATTAAATTGAAAACAATGAAAAAATTGAACCTAACAATAGATTGAACAAAATATAAGATTGAACAAAAAAATAAGATTGAACAAAACAAAAAGATTAATCAAATAAATAAGATTTAACAAAAACAGGGTTTGAAATATAAAATAATATCAAACAATACAATAAGATTGAAAAAAACATTAAGATTAAACAAAACAATAACAATAAACAATACAATAAGATTGAACAAAACAATAAGATTGAACAAAACAATAAGAGTAAACAAGACAATAAGATTGAACAATACAATAAGCTTGAACAAAACAATAAGAGTAAACAAGACAATAAGATTGAACAATACAATAATATTGAACAATACAATAAGAATGATTAAAACAATTTGATTGAACAAAAAATAAGGTTGATCAAAATAATAAGATAGTAAAAAAAAATAAGATTGAACAAAGCAATTAGATTGAACACAGTGATACAATTGAACCAAACAATAGATTGACAAAAAATAAGATTGAACGAAACAATAAGATTGAACAAAACTATAAGATTTAACAAATAAATAAGATTTTACAAAAACAGGATTTGAAATATAAAATAATATCAAACAATACAAAAAGATTGAACAATACAATAAGATTGAACAAAACAATAAGATTGTACAAAAAATATGATTAAACAAGTAAATAAGATTGAACAAAACAATAATAGTAAACAAGACAATAAGATTGAACAAAACAAAAAGATTGAACAAAACAAAAAGATTTAACAAAAAAATAAGATTTAACCAAAACAGGATTTGAAATATAAAATAATATCAAACAATACAATAAGATTGAACAAAACAATAAGATTGAACAAAACAATAAGATTAAACAAAACATTAACAATAAACAATAAAATAAGATTGAACGAAACATTAGGACTGAATAAAACAATAAGATTGAACATAACAATAAGATTGAACAAAACAATCAGATTAAACAAAAAATCAGATTGAACAAAAATAAGATTAAACAAAATAACTTGATTGAACAAAACAATATGACAAAAAAACAATAATATTGAATTGTTGAATAAGATTAAACAAAACAATAAGATTAAACATGACAATAAGATTGAACAAAACAATAAGATTGTTCAAAAAATATGATTGAACAAGTAAATAAGCTTGAATTCAACAATAACAGTAAACAAGACAATAAGATTGAACAATACAATAAGCTTGAACAAAACAATAAGAGTAAACAAGAAAATAAGATTGAACAATACAATAAGCTTGAACAAAACAATAAGAGTAAACAAGACAATAAGATTGAACAAAAACTATGGTTGATCAAAATAATAAGATTGTAAAAAAAAATAAGATTGAACAAAGCAATTAAATTGAAAACAATGAAAAAATTGAACCTAACAATAGATTGAACAAAATATAAGATTGAACAAAAAAATAAGATTGAACAAAACAAAAAGATTAATCAAATAAATAAGATTTAACAAAAACAGGGTTTGAAATATAAAATAATATCAAACAATACAATAAGATTGAAAAAAACAATAAGATTAAACAAAACAATAACAATAAACAATACAATAAGATTGAACAAAACAATAAGATTGAACAAAACAATAAGAGTAAACAAGACAATAAGATTGAACAATACAATAAGCTTGAACAAAACAATAAGAGTAAACAAGACAATAAGATTGAACAATACAATAATATTGAACAATACAATAAGATTGATTAAAACAATTTGATTGAACAAAAAATAAGGTTGATCAAAATAATAATATAGTAAAAAAAAATAAGATTGAACAAAGCAATTAGATTGAACACAGTGATACAATTGAACCAAACAATAGATTGAACAAAAAATAAGATTGAACGAAACAATAAGATTGAACAAAACTATAAGATTTAACAAATAAATAAGATTTTACAAAAACAGGATTTGAAATATAAAATAATATCAAACAATACAAAAAGATTGAACAATACAATAAGGTTGAACAAAACAATAAGATTGTACAAAAAATATGATTAAACAAGTAAATAAGATTGAACAAAACAATAATAGTAAACAAGACAATAAGATTGAACAATTCAATAAGATTGAACAAAACAATAAGATTTAACAAAAAAATAAGATTTAACCAAAACAGGATTTGAAATATAAAATAATATCAAACAATACAATAAGATTGAACAAAACAATAAGATTGAACAAAACAATAAGATTAAACAAAACAATAACAATAAACAATACAATAAGATTGAACAAAACAATAAGATTGAACAAAACAATAAGAGTAAACAAGACAATAAGATTGAACAATACAATAAGCTTGAACAAAACAATAAGAGTAAACAAGACAATAAGATTGAACAATACAATAATATTGAACAATACAATAAGAATGATTAAAACAATTTGATTGAACAAAAAATAAGGTTGATCAAAATAATAAGATAGTAAAAAAAAATAAGATTGAACAAAGCAATTAGATTGAACACAGTGATACAATTGAACCAAACAATAGATTGACAAAAAATAAGATTGAACGAAACAATAAGATTGAACAAAACTATAAGATTTAACAAATAAATAAGATTTTACAAAAACAGGATTTGAAATATAAAATAATATCAAACAATACAAAAAGATTGAACAATACAATAAGATTGAACAAAACAATAAGATTGTACAAAAAATATGATTAAACAAGTAAATAAGATTGAACAAAACAATAATAGTAAACAAGACAATAAGATTGAACAAAACAAAAAGATTGAACAAAACAAAAAGATTTAACAAAAAAATAAGATTTAACCAAAACAGGATTTGAAATATAAAATAATATCAAACAATACAATAAGATTGAACAAAACAATAAGATTGAACAAAACAATAAGATTAAACAAAACATTAACAATAAACAATAAAATAAGATTGAACGAAACATTAGGACTGAATAAAACAATAAGATTGAACATAACAATAAGATTGAACAAAACAATCAGATTAAACAAAAAATCAGATTGAACAAAAATAAGATTAAACAAAATAACTTGATTGAACAAAACAATATGACAAAAAAACAATAATATTGAATTGTTGAATAAGATTAAACAAAACAATAAGATTAAACATGACAATAAGATTGAACAAAACAATAAGATTGTTCAAAAAATATGATTGAACAAGTAAATAAGCTTGAATTCAACAATAACAGTAAACAAGACAATAAGATTGAACAATACAATAAGCTTGAACAAAACAATAAGAGTAAACAAGAAAATAAGATTGAACAATACAATAAGCTTGAACAAAACAATAAGAGTAAACAAGACAATAAGATTGAACAAAAACTATGGTTGATCAAAATAATAAGATTGTAAAAAAAAATAAGATTGAACAAAGCAATTAAATTGAAAACAATGAAAAAATTGAACCTAACAATAGATTGAACAAAATATAAGATTGAACAAAAAAATAAGATTGAACAAAACAAAAAGATTAATCAAATAAATAAGATTTAACAAAAACAGGGTTTGAAATATAAAATAATATCAAACAATACAATAAGATTGAAAAAAACAATAAGATTAAACAAAACAATAACAATAAACAATACAATAAGATTGAACAAAACAATAAGATTGAACAAAACAATAAGAGTAAACAAGACAATAAGATTGAACAATACAATAAGCTTGAACAAAACAATAAGAGTAAACAAGACAATAAGATTGAACAATACAATAATATTGAACAATACAATAAGATTGATTAAAACAATTTGATTGAACAAAAAATAAGGTTGATCAAAATAATAAGATAGTAAAAAAAAATAAGATTGAACAAAGCAATTAGATTGAACACAGTGATACAATTGAACCAAACAATAGATTGAACAAAAAATAAGATTGAACGAAACAATAAGATTGAACAAAACTATAAGATTTAACAAATCAATAAGATTTTACAAAAACAGGATTTGAAATATAAAATAATATCAAACAATACAAAAAGATTAAACAATACAATAAGATTGAACAAAACAATAAGATTGTACAAAAAATATGATTAAACAAGTAAATAAGATTGAACAAAACAATAATAGTAAACAAGACAATAAGATTGAACAATTCAATAAGATTGAACAAAACAATAAGATTTAACAAAAAAATAAGATTTAACCAAAACAGGATTTGAAATATAAAATAATATCAAACAATACAATAAGATTGAACAAAACAATAAGATTGAACAAAACATTAAGATTAAACAAAACATTAACAATAAACAATAAAATAAGATTGAACGAAACATTAGGACTGAATAAAACAATAAGATTGAACATAACAATAAGATTGAACAAAACAATCAGATTAAACAAAAAATCAGATTGAACAAAAATAAGATTAAACAAAATAACTTGATTGAACAAAACAATATGACAAAAAAACAATAATATTGAATTGTTGAATAAGATTAAACAAAACAATAAGATTAAACATGACAGTAAGATTGAACAAAACAATAAGATTGTTCAAAAAATATGATTGAACAAGTAAATAAGCTTGAAATCAACAATAACAGTAAACAAGACAATAAGATTGAACAATACAATAAGCTTGAACAAAACAATAAGAGTAAACAAGAAAATAAGATTGAACAATACAATAAGCTTGAACAAAACAATAAGAGTAAACAAGACAATAAGATTGAACAAAAAATATGGTTGATCAAAATAATAAGATTGTAAAAAAAAATAAGATTGAACAAAGCAATCAAATTGAAAACAATGAAAAAATTGAACCTAACAATAGGTTGAACAAAATATAAGATTGAACAAAATATAAGATTGAACAAAATATAAGATTGAACAAAAAAATAAGATTGAACAAAACAAAAAGATTAATCAAATAAATAAGATTTAACAAAAACAGGGTTTGAAATATAAAATAATATCAAACAATACAATAAGATTGAAAAAAAAAAAATAAAATTAAACAAAACAATAACAATAAACAATACAATAAGATTGAACAAAACAATAAGATTGAACAAAACAATAAGAGTAAACAAGACAATAAGATTGAACAATACAATAAGCTTGAACAAAACAATAAGAGTAAACAAGACAATAAGATTGATCAAAAAATATGGTTGATCAAAATAATAAGATTGTAAAAAAAAATAAGATTGAACAAAGCAATTAAATTGAAAACAATGAAAAAATTGAACCTAACAATAGGTTGAACAAAATATAAGATTGAACAAAAAAATAAGATTGAACAAAACAATATGATAAAACAAAAAAATAAGATTTAACCAAAACAGGATTTGAAATATAAAATAATATCAAACAATACAATAAGATTAAACAAAACAATAAGATTAAACAAAACAATAACAATAAACAATACAATAAGATTGAACGAAACAATAGGATTGAATAAAACAATTAGATTGAACAAAACAATAAGATTGAACAAAACAATCAGATTAAACAAAAAATCAGATTGAACAAAAATAAGATGGAACAAAATAACTTGATAAACAATAATATTGAATTGTTGAATAAGATTAAACAAAACAATAAGATAAAACATGACAATAAGATTGAACAAAACAATAAGATTGTTCAAAAAATATGATTGAACAAGTAAATAAGCTTGAATTCAACAATAACAGTAAACAAGACAATCAGATTGAACAATACAATAAGCTTGAACAAAACAATAAGAGTAAACATGACAATAAGATTGAACAATATAAATAAGATTGAACAAAGCAATTAGATTGAACAAAACAATAAGATTGAACACAATGAAACGATTGAACGTAACAATAGACTGTAAAAAAATATAATTGAACAAGTAAATAATCTTGAATTAAACAATAACAGTAAACAAGACAATCAGATTGAACAATACAATAAGCTTGAACAAAACAATAAGAGTAAACAAGGCAATAAGATTGAATAATACAATAAGCTTGAACAAAACAATAAGAGTAAACAAGACAATAAGATTGAACAAAACAATCAGATTAAACAAAAAATCAGATTGAACAAAAATAAGATGGAACAAAATAACTTGATAAACAATAATATTGAATTGTTGAATAAGATTAAACAAAACAATAAGATAAAACATGACAATAAGATTGAACAAAACAATAAGATTGTTCAAAAAATATGATTGAACAAGTAAATAAGCTTGAATTAAACAATAACAGTAAACAAGACAATCAGATTGAACAATACAATAAGCTTGAACAAAACAATAAGAGTAAACAAGGCAATAAGATTGAATAATACAATAAGCTTGAACAAAACAATAAGAGTAAACAAGACAATAAGATTGAACAAAAACTATGGTTGATCAAAATAATAAGATTGTAAAAAAAAATAAGATTGAACAAAGCAATTAAATTGAAAACAATGAAAAAATTGAACCTAACAATAGATTGAACAAAATATAAGATTGAACAAAAAAATAAGATTGAACAAAACAAAAAGATTAATCAAATAAATAAGATTTAACAAAAACAGGGTTTGAAATATAAAATAATATCAAACAATACAATAAGATTGAAAAAAACAATAAGATTAAACAAAACAATAACAATAAACAATACAATAAGATTGAACAAAACAATAAGATTGAACAAAACAATAAGAGTAAACAAGACAATAAGATTGAACAATACAATAAGCTTGAACAAAACAATAAGAGTAAACAAGACAATAAGATTGAACAATACAATAATATTGAACAATACAATAAGAATGATTAAAACAATTTGATTGAACAAAAAATAAGGTTGATCAAAATAATAAGATAGTAAAAAAAAATAAGATTGAACAAAGCAATTAGATTGAACACAGTGATACAATTGAACCAAACAATAGATTGACAAAAAATAAGATTGAACGAAACAATAAGATTGAACAAAACTATAAGATTTAACAAATAAATAAGATTTTACAAAAACAGGATTTGAAATATAAAATAATATCAAACAATACAAAAAGATTGAACAATACAATAAGATTGAACAAAACAATAAGATTGTACAAAAAATATGATTAAACAAGTAAATAAGATTGAACAAAACAATAATAGTAAACAAGACAATAAGATTGAACAAAACAAAAAGATTGAACAAAACAAAAAGATTTAACAAAAAAATAAGATTTAACCAAAACAGGATTTGAAATATAAAATAATATCAAACAATACAATAAGATTGAACAAAACAATAAGATTGAACAAAACAATAAGATTAAACAAAACATTAACAATAAACAATAAAATAAGATTGAACGAAACATTAGGACTGAATAAAACAATAAGATTGAACATAACAATAAGATTGAACAAAACAATCAGATTAAACAAAAAATCAGATTGAACAAAAATAAGATTAAACAAAATAACTTGATTGAACAAAACAATATGACAAAAAAACAATAATATTGAATTGTTGAATAAGATTAAACAAAACAATAAGATTAAACATGACAATAAGATTGAACAAAACAATAAGATTGTTCAAAAAATATGATTGAACAAGTAAATAAGCTTGAATTCAACAATAACAGTAAACAAGACAATAAGATTGAACAATACAATAAGCTTGAACAAAACAATAAGAGTAAACAAGAAAATAAGATTGAACAATACAATAAGCTTGAACAAAACAATAAGAGTAAACAAGACAATAAGATTGAACAAAAAATATGGTTGATCAAAATAATAAGATTGTAAAAAAAAATAAGATTGAACAAAGCAATTAAATTGAAAACAATGAAAAAATTGAACCTAACAATAGGTTGAACAAAATATAAGATTGAACAAAAAAATAAGATTGAACAAAACAATATGATAAAACAAAAAAATAAGATTTAACCAAAACAGGATTTGAAATATAAAATAATATCAAACAATACAATAAGATTAAACAAAACAATAAGATTAAACAAAACAATAACAATAAACAATACAATAAGATTGAACGAAACAATAGGATTGAATAAAACAATTAGATTGAACATAACAATAAGATTGAACAAAACAATCAGATTAAACAAAAAATCAGATTGAACAAAAATAAGATGGAACAAAATAACTTGATAAACAATAATATTGAATTGTTGAATAAGATTAAACAAAACAATAAGATAAAACATGACAATAAGATTGAACAAAACAATAAGATTGTTCAAAAAATATGATTGAACAAGTAAATAAGCTTGAATTCAACAATAACAGTAAACAAGACAATCAGATTGAACAATAGAATAAGCTTGAACAAAACAATAAGAGTAAACATGACAATAAGATTGAACAATATAAATAAGATTGAACAAAGCAATTAGATTGAACAAAACAATAAGATTGAAAACAATGAAACGATTGAACGTAACAATAGACTGTAAAAAAATATGATTGAACAAGTAAATAATCTTGAACAAAACAATAAGACTGAACAAAACAATAAGATTGTTCAAAAAATATGATTGAACAAGTAAATAAGCTTGAATTAAACAATAACAGTAAACAAGACAATCAGATTGAACAATACAATAAGCTTGAACAAAACAATAAGAGTAAACAAGACAATAAGATTGAATAATACAATAAGCTTGAACAAAACAATAAGAGTAAACAAGACAATAAGATTGAACAAAAACTATGGTTGATCAAAATAATAAGATTGTAAAAAAAAATAAGATTGAACAAAGCAATTAAATTGAAAACAATGAAAAAATTGAACCTAACAATAGGTTGAAGAAAATATAAGATTGAACAAAATATAAGATTGAACAAAAAAATAAGATTGAACAAAACAATATGATAAAACAAAAAAATAAGATTTAACCAAAACAGGATTTGAAATATAAAATAATATCAAACAATACAATAAGATTAAACAAAACAATAAGATTAAACAAAACAATAACAATAAACAATACAATAAGATTGAACGAAACAATAGGATTGAATAAAACAATTAGATTGAACATAACAATAAGATTGAACAAAACAATCAGATTAAACAAAAAATCAGATTGAACAAAAATAAGATGGAACAAAATAACTTGATAAACAATAATATTGAATTGTTGAATAAGATTAAACAAAACAATAAGATAAAACATGACAATAAGATTGAACAAAACAATAAGATTGTTCAAAAAATATGATTGAACAAGTAAATAAGCTTGAATTCAACAATAACAGTAAACAAGACAATCAGATTGAACAATACAATAAGCTTGAACAAAACAATAAGAGTAAACATGACAATAAGATTGAACAATATAAATAAGATTGAACAAAGCAATTAGATTGAAAAAAACAATAAGATTGAACACAATGAAACGATTGAACGTAACAATAGACTGTAAAAAAATATGATTGAACAAGTAAATAATCTTGAACAAAACAATAAGACTGAACAAAACAATAAGATTTTTCAAAAAATATGATTGAACAAGTAAATAAGCTTGAATTAAACAATAACAGTAAACAAGACAATCAGATTGAACAATACAATAAGCTTGAACAAAACAATAAGAGTAAACAAGACAATAAGATTGAATAATACAATAAGCTTGAACAAAACAATAAGAGTAAACAAGACAATAAGATTGAACAAAAACTATGGTTGATCAAAATAATAAGATTGTAAAAAAAAATAAGATTGAACAAAGCAATTAAATTGAAAACAATGAAAAAATGGAACCTAACAATAGATTGAACAAAATATAAGATTGAACAAAAAAATAAGATTGAACAAAACAAAAAGATTAATCAAATAAATAAGATTTAACAAAAACAGGGTTTGAAATATAAAATAATATCAAACAATACAATAAGATTGAAAAAAACAATAAGATTAAACAAAACAATAACAATAAACAATACAATAAGATTGAACAAAACAATAAGATTGAACAAAACAATAAGAGTAAACAAGACAATAAGATTGAACAATACAATAAGCTTGAACAAAACAATAAGAGTAAACAAGACAATAAGATTGAACAATACAATAATATTGAACAATACAATAAGATTGATTAAAACAATTTGATTGAACAAAAAATAAGGTTGATCAAAATAATAAGATAGTAAAAAAAAATAAGATTGAACAAAGCAATTAGATTGAACACAGTGATACAATTGAACCAAACAATAGATTGAACAAAAAATAAGATTGAACGAAACAATAAGATTGAACAAAACTATAAGATTTAACAAATCAATAAGATTTTACAAAAACAGGATTTGAAATATAAAATAATATCAAACAATACAAAAAGATTAAACAATACAATAAGATTGAACAAAACAATAAGATTGTACAAAAAATATGATTAAACAAGTAAATAAGATTGAACAAAACAATAATAGTAAACAAGACAATAAGATTGAACAATTCAATAAGATTGAACAAAACAATAAGATTTAACAAAAAAATAAGATTTAACCAAAACAGGATTTGAAATATAAAATAATATCAAACAATACAATAAGATTGAACAAAACAATAAGATTGAACAAAACATTAAGATTAAACAAAACATTAACAATAAACAATAAAATAAGATTGAACGAAACATTAGGACTGAATAAAACAATAAGATTGAACATAACAATAAGATTGAACAAAACAATCAGATTAAACAAAAAATCAGATTGAACAAAAATAAGATTAAACAAAATAACTTGATTGAACAAAACAATATGACAAAAAAACAATAATATTGAATTGTTGAATAAGATTAAACAAAACAATAAGATTAAACATGACAATAAGATTGAACAAAACAATAAGATTGTTCAAAAAATATGATTGAACAAGTAAATAAGCTTGAATTCAACAATAACAGTAAACAAGACAATAAGATTGAACAATACAATAAGCTTGAACAAAACAATAAGAGTAAAGAAGAAAATAAGATTGAACAATACAATAAGCTTGAACAAAACAATAAGAGTAAACAAGACAATAAGATTGAACAAAAAATATGGTTGATCAAAATAATAAGATTGTAAAAAAAAATAAGATTGAACAAAGCAATCAAATTGAAAACAATGAAAAAATTGAACCTAACAATAGGTTGAACAAAATATAAGATTGAACAAAATATAAGATTGAACAAAAAAATAAGATTGAACAAAACAATATGATAAAACAAAAAAATAAGATTTAACCAAAACAGGATTTGAAATATAAAATAATATCAAACAATACAATAAGATTAAACAAAACAATAAGATTAAACAAAACAATAACAATAAACAATACAATAAGATTGAACGAAACAATAGGATTGAATAAAACAATTAGATTGAACATAACAATAAGATTGAACAAAACAATCAGATTAAACAAAAAATCAGATTGAACAAAAATAAGATGGAACAAAATAACTTGATAAACAATAATATTGAATTGTTGAATAAGATTAAACAAAACAATAAGATAAAACATGACAATAAGATTGAACAAAACAATAAGATTGTTCAAAAAATATGATTGAACAAGTAAATAAGCTTGAATTCAACAATAACAGTAAACAAGACAATCAGATTGAACAATAGAATAAGCTTGAACAAAACAATAAGAGTAAACATGACAATAAGATTGAACAATATAAATAAGATTGAACAAAGCAATTAGATTGAACAAAACAATAAGATTGAAAACAATGAAACGATTGAACGTAACATTAGACTGTAAAAAAATATGATTGAACAAGTAAATAATCTTGAACAAAACAATAAGACTGAACAAAACAATAAGATTGTTCAAAAAATATGATTGAACAAGTAAATAAGCTTGAATTAAACAATAACAGTAAACAAGACAATCAGATTGAACAATACAATAAGCTTGAACAAAACAATAAGAGTAAACAAGACAATAAGATTGAATAATACAATAAGCTTGAACAAAACAATAAGAGTAAACAAGACAATAAGATTGAACAAAAACTATGGTTGATCAAAATAATAAGATTGTAAAAAAAAATAAGATTGAACAAAGCAATTAAATTGAAAACAATGAAAAAATTGAAACTAACAATAGATTGAACAAAATATAAGATTGAACAAAAAAATAAGATTGAACAAAACAAAAAGATTAATCAAATAAATAAGATTTAACAAAAACAGGGTTTGAAATATAAAATAATATCAAACAATACAATAAGATTGAAAAAAACAATAAGATTAAACAAAACAATAACAATAAACAATACAATAAGATTGAACAAAACAATAAGATTGAACAAAACAATAAGAGTAAACAAGACAATAAGATTGAACAATACAATAAGCTTGAACAAAACAATAAGAGTAAACAAGACAATAAGATTGAACAATACAATAATATTGAACAATACAATAAGATTGATTAAAACAATTTGATTGAACAAAAAATAAGGTTGATCAAAATAATAAGATAGTAAAAAAAAATAAGATTGAACAAAGCAATTAGATTGAACACAGTGATACAATTGAACCTAACAATAGATTGAACAAAAAATAAGATTGAACGAAACAATAAGATTGAACAAAACTATAAGATTTAACAAATAAATAAGATTTTACAAAAACAGGATTTGAAATATAAAATAATATCAAACAATACAAAAAGATTGAACAATACAATAAGATTGAACAAAACAATAAGATTGTACAAAAAATATGATAAAACAAGTAAATAAGATTGAACAAAACAATAATAGTAAACAAGACAATAAGATTGAACAATACAATAAGATTGAACAAAACAATAAGATTTAACAAAAAAATAAGATTTAACCAAAACAGGATTTGAAATATAAAATAATATCAAACAATACAATAAGATTGAACAAAACAATAAGATTGAACAAAACAATAAGATTAAACAAAACATTAACAATAAACAATACAATAAGATTGAACGAAACATTAGGACTGAATAAAACAATAAGATTGAACATAACAATAAGATTGAACAAAACAATCAGATTAAACAAAAAATCAGATTGAACAAAAATAAGATTAAACAAAATAACTTGATTGAACAAAACAATATGACAAAAAAACCATAATATTGAATTGTTGAATAAGATTAAACAAAATAATAAGATTAAACATGACAATAAGATTGAACAAAACAATAAGATTGTTCAAAAAATATGATTGAACAAGTAAATAAGCTTGAATTCAACAATAACAGTAAACAAGACAATAAGATTGAACAATACATTAAGCTTGAACAAAACAATAAGAGTAAACAAGAAAATAAGATTGAACAATACAATAAGCTTGAACAAAACAATAAGAGTAAACAAGACAATAAGATTGAACAAAAAATATGGTTGATCAAAATAATAAGATTGTAAAAAAAATAAGATTGAACAAAGCAATTAAATGGAAAACAATGAAAAAATTGAACCTAACAATAGGTTGAACAAAATATAAGATTGAACAAAAAAATAAGATTGAACAAAACAATAAGATTTAACAAAACAATAAGATTAAACAAAACAATAAGATTAAACAAAACAATAACAATAAACAATACAATAAGATTGAACGAAACAATAGGATTGAACAAAACAATCAGATTTAACAAAAAATCAGAGTGAACAATAATAAGATTGAACAAAATAACTTGATTGAACAAAACAATATGACAAAAAAACAATAATATTGAATTGTTGAATAAGATTAAACAAAACAATAAGATTTTACATGACAATAAGATTGAACAAAACAATAAGATTATTCAAAAAATATGATTGAACAAGTAAATAAACTTGAATTAAACAATAACAGTAAAAAAGACAATAAGATTGAACACTACAATTAGCTTGGACAAAACAATAAGAGAAAACAAGACAATTAGATTGAACAGTACAATAAGCTTGAACAAAACAATAAGAGTATATAAGACAATAAGATTGAACAAAAAATATGGTTGATCAAAATAATAAGATTTAAAAACAAAATAAGATTGAACAAAGCAATTATATTGAAAACAATGAAAAAATTGAACCTAACAATAGATTGAACAAAAAATAAGATTGAACAAAAAAATAAGATTGAACAAAACAATAAGATTTAACAAATAAATAAGATTTAACAAAAACAGGATTTAAAATATAAAATAATATCAAACAATACAATAAGATTGAACATTACAATAAGATTGAACAAAACAATAAGATTGAACAAAAAATAAGGTTGAACAAAATAATAATGTAAAAAACAATAAGATTGAACAAAACAATAAGATTGAACACAATGATAAGATTGAACGTAACAATTGTTTGCAAAAAAATTAGATTGAACAAAATAATAAGATTGAACAAAACAATAAGATTTAACAAATAAATAAGATTTAACAAAAACAGGCTTTGAAATATAAAATAATATCAAACAATACAATAAGATTGAACAATACATTAAGATTGAACAAAACAATAAGATTTAACAAATAAATAAGATTTAACCAAAACAGGATTTAAAATATAAAATAATATCAAACAATACAATAAGATTGAACATTACAATAAGATTGAACAAAACAATAAGATTGTTCAAAAAATATGATTGAACAAGTAAATAAGCTTGAACAAAACCATAACAGTAAACAAGACAATCAGATTGAACAATACAATAAGCTTGAACAAAACAATAAGAGTAAACATGACAATAAGATTGAACAATATAAAAAAGATTGAACAATACAATAAGATTGAACAATACAATAACCTTGAAAAAAACAATAAGAGTAAACAAGACAATGAGATTGAACAATACAATAAGATCGAACAAAACAATAAGATTGAACAAAACAATATGATTGAACAAAAAAAAAGGTTGATCAAAATAATAAGATTGTAAAAAAAATAAGATTGAACAAAGCAATTAAATGGAAAACAATGAAAAAATTGAACCTAACAATAGGTTGAACAAAATATAAGATTGAACAAAAAAATAAGATTGAACAAAACAATAAGATTTAACAAAACAATAAGATTAAACAAAACAATAAGATTAAACAAAACAATAACAATAAACAATACAATAAGATTGAACAAAATAATAAGATTGAACAAAACAATAAGATTGAACAAAACAATAAGATTGAACAAAACAATAAGATTTAACAAATAAATAAGATTTAACAAAAACAGGATTTGAAATATTAAATAATATCAAACAATACAATAAGATTGAACAAAACAATAAGATTGTACATTAAATATTATTAAATAAGTAAATAAGCTTGAACAAAGCAATAATAGTAAACATGACAATAAGATTGAACAATATATAAAAGATTGAACAATACAATAAGATTGAACAAAACAATATGATTGAACAAAAACTGAGGTTGATTTAAATAATAAGATTGTTAAAAAAAATAAGATTGAACAAAGCAATTAGATTGAAACCAACGATACAATTGAACCAATCAATAGATTGAATAAAAAATAAGATTCAACAAAACAATAAGATTGAACAAAACAATAAGATTTAACAAATAAATAAGATTTAACAAAAACAGAATTTGAAATATAAAATAATATCAAACAATACAATAAGATTGAACAATACAATAAAATTAAACAAAAAAATAAGATTGTACACAAAATATGATTAAACAAGTAAATAAGCTTGAACAAAACAATAATAGTAAACAAGACAATAAGATTGAACAATACAATAAGCTTGAACAAAACAATAAGAGTAAACAAGACAATGAGATTGAACAATACAATAAGATTGAACAAAACAATAAGATTGAACAAAACAATATGATTGAACAAAAAAAAAGGTTGATCAAAATAATAAGATTGTAAAAAAAAATAAGATTGATTAAAGCAATAAGGTTGGACAAAACAATAAGATTGAGCACAATGATACGATTGAACGTAACAATAGACTGAAAAAAATAAGATTGAACAAGTAAATAAGCTTGAACAAAACAATAAGAGTAAAAAAAACAATAATATTGAACTGTTGAATAAGATTAAACAAAAGAATAATATTGAACAAACAATAAGATTAATTATGACAATAAGATTGAACAAAACAATAAATTTGTTCAAAAATAATGATTGAACAAGTAAATAACCTTGAACAAAACAATAACAGTAAACAAGAAAATAAGATTGAACAATGCAATAAGATTGAACAATTCAATAAGCTTGAACAAAACAATAAGAGTAAACAAGACAATAAGATTGAACAATACAATTTAATTGAACAAAACAATAAGATTGAACAAAACAATATGATTGAACAAAAGGTAAGGTTGATCAAAATAATAAGATTAAAAAAAAAATAAGATTGAACAAAGCAATTAGATTAAACAAAACAATAAGATTGAACAAAGCAATTAGATTGAACGAAACAATAAAATTGAACAAAAGCAATAAGATTGAACACAATGATACGATTGAACGTAACAATAGACTGAAAAAAAAAGATTGAACAAGTAAATAAGCTTGAACAAAACAATAAGAGTAAAAAAAACAATTATATTGAACTGTTGAATAAGATTAAACAAAACAATAATATTGAACAAACAATAAGATTTATTATGACAATAAGATTGAACAAAACAATAAGATTGTTAAAAAAATATGATTGAAAAAGTCAATAAGCTTGAACAAAACCATAACAGTAAACAAGACAATCAGATTGAACAATACAATAAGCTTGAACAAAACAATAAGAGTTAACATGACAATAAGATTAAACAATATAAAAAAGATTGAACAATACAATAAGATTGAACAAAACAATATGATTGAACAAAAAGTAAGGTTGATCAAAATAATAGGATTAAAAAAAAATAAGATTGAACAAAGCAATTAGATTGAACGAAACAATTAGATTGAACAAAAGCAATAAGATTGAACAAAACAATAAGATTTAACAAAACAATAACAATAAACAATACAATAAGATTGAACGAAACAATAGGATTGAATAAAACAATTAGATTGAACATAACAATAAGATTGAACAAAACAATCAGATTAAACAAAAAATCAGATTGAACAAAAATAAGATGGAACAAAATAACTTGATAAACAATAATATTGAATTGTTGAATAAGATTAAACAAAACAATAAGATAAAACATGACAATAAGATTGAACAAAACAATAAGGTTGTTCAAAAAATATGATTGAACAAGTAAATAAGCTTGAATTCAACAATAACAGTAAACAAGACAATCAGATTGAACAATACAATAAGCTTGAACAAAACAATAAGAGTAAACATGACAATAAGATTGAACAATATAAATAAGATTGAACAAAGCAAAACAAAAAATATGGTTGATCAAAATAATAAGATTGTAAAAAAAAATAAGATTGAACAAAGCAATCAAATTGAAAACAATGAAAAAATTGAACCTAACAATAGGTTGAACAAAATATAAGATTGAACAAAATATAAGATTGAACAAAAAAATAAGATTGAACAAAACAAAAAGATTAATCAAATAAATAAGATTTAACAAAAACAGGGTTTGAAATATAAAATAATATCAAACAATACAATAAGATTGAAAAAAACAATAAGATTAAACAAAACAATAACAATAAACAATACAATAAGATTGAACAAAACAATAAGATTGAACAAAACAATAAGAGTAAACAAGACAATAAGATTGAACAATACAATAAGCTTGAACAAAACAATAAGAGTAAACAAGACAATAAGATTGATCAAAAAATATGGTTGATCAAAATAATAAGATTGTAAAAAAAAATAAGATTGAACAAAGCAATTAAATTGAAAACAATGAAAAAATTGAACCTAACAATAGGTTGAACAAAATATAAGATTGAACAAAAAAATAAGATTGAACAAAACAATATGATAAAACAAAAAAAATAAGATTTAACCAAAACAGGATTTGAAATATAAAATAATATCAAACAATACAATAAGATTAAACAAAACAATAAGATTAAACAAAACAATAACAATAAACAATACAATAAGATTGAACGAAACAATAGGATTGAATAAAACAATTAGATTGAACAAAACAATAAGATTGAACAAAACAATCAGATTAAACAAAAAATCAGATTGAACAAAAATAAGATGGAACAAAATAACTTGATAAACAATAATATTGAATTGTTGAATAAGATTAAACAAAACATAAGATAAAACATGACAATAAGATTGAACAAAACAATAAGATTGTTCAAAAAAATATGATTGAACAAGTAAATAAGCTTGAATTCAACAATAACAGTAAACAAGACAATCAGATTGAACAATACAATAAGCTTGAACAAAACAATAAGAGTAAACATGACAATAAGATTGAACAATATAAATAAGATTGAACAAAGCAATTAGATTGAACAAAACAATAAGATTGAACACAATGAAACGATTGAACGTAACAATAGACTGTAAAAAAATATAATTGAACAAGTAAATAATCTTGAACAAAACAATAAGACTACAAAACAATAAGATTGTTCAAAAAATATGATTGAACAAGTAAATAAGCTTGAATTAAACAATAACAGTAAACAAGACAATCAGATTGAACAATACAATAAGCTTGAACAAAACAATAAGAGTAAACAAGACAATAAGATTGAATAATACAATAAGCTTGAACAAAACAATAAGAGTAAACAAGACAATAAGATTGAACAAAAACTATGGTTGATCAAAATAATAAGATTGTAAAAAAAAATAAGATTGAACAAAGCAATTAAATTGAAAACAATGAAAAAATTGAACCTAACAATAGATTGAACAAAATATAAGATTGAACAAAAAAATAAGATTGAACAAAACAAAAAGATTAATCAAATAAATAAGATTTAACAAAAACAGGGTTTGAAATATAAAATAATATCAAACAATACAATAAGATTGAAAAAAACAATAAGATTAAACAAAACAATAACAATAAACAATACAATAAGATTGAACAAAACAATAAGATTGAACAAAACAATAAGAGTAAACAAGACAATAAGATTGAACAATACAATAAGCTTGAACAAAACAATAAGAGTAAACAAGACAATAAGATTGAACAATACAATAATATTGAACAATACAATAAGATTGATTAAAACAATTTGATTGAACAAAAAATAAGGTTGATCAAAATAATAAGATAGTAAAAAAAATAAGATTGAACAAAGCAATTAGATTGAACACAGTGATACAATTGAACCAAACAATAGATTGACAAAAAATAAGATTGAACGAAACAATAAGATTGAACAAAACTATAAGATTTAACAAATAAATAAGATTTTACAAAAACAGGATTTGAAATATAAAATAATATCAAACAATACAAAAAGATTGAACAATACAATAAGATTGAACAAAACAATAAGATTGTACAAAAAATATGATTAAACAAGTAAATAAGATTGAACAAAACAATAATAGTAAACAAGACAATAAGATTGAACAATTCAATAAGATTGAACAAAACAAAAAGATTTAACAAAAAAATAAGATTTAACCAAAACAGGATTTGAAATATAAAATAATATCAAACAATACAATAAGATTGAACAAAACAATAAGATTGAACAAAACAATAAGATTAAACAAAACATTAACAATAAACAATAAATAAGATTGAACGAAACATTAGGACTGAATAAAACAATAAGATTGAACATAACAATAAGATTGAACAAAACAATCAGATTAAACAAAAAATCAGATTGAACAAAAATAAGATTAAACAAAATAACTTGATTAAACAAAACAATATGACAAAAAAACAATAATATTGAATTGTTGAATAAGATTAAACAAAACAATAAGATTAAACATGACAATAAGATTGAACAAAACAATAAGATTGTTCAAAAAATATGATTGAACAAGTAAATAAGCTTGAATTCAACAATAACAGTAAACAAGACAATAAGATTGAACAATACAATAAGCTTGAACAAAACAATAAGAGTAAACAAGAAAATAAGATTGAACAATACAATAATTGAACAAAACAATAAGAGTAAACAAGACAATAAGATTGAACAAAAAATATGGTTGATCAAAATAATAAGATTGTAAAAAAAAATAAGATTGAACAAAGCAATTAAATTGAAAACAATGAAAAAATTGAACCTAACAATAGGTTGAACAAAATATAAGATTGAACAAAAAAATAAGATTGAACAAAACAATATGATAAAACAAAAAAATAAGATTTAACCAAAACAGGATTTGAAATATAAAATAATATCAAACAATACAATAAGATTAAACAAAACAATAAGATTAAACAAAACAATAACAATAAACAATACAATAAGATTGAACGAAACAATAGGATTGAATAAAACAATTAGATTGAACATAACAATAAGATTGAACAAAACAATCAGATTAAACAAAAAATCAGATTGAACAAAAATAAGATGGAACAAAATAACTTGATAAACAATAATATTGAATTGTTGAATAAGATTAAACAAAACAATAAGATAAAACATGACAATAAGATTGAACAAAACAATAAGATTGTTCAAAAAATATGATTGAACAAGTAAATAAGCTTGAATTCAACAATAACAGTAAACAAGACAATCAGATTGAACAATAGAATAAGCTTGAACAAAACAATAAGAGTAAACATGACAATAAGATTGAACAATATAAATAAGATTGAACAAAGCAATTAGATTGAACAAAACAATAAGATTGAAAACAATGAAACGATTGAACGTAACATTAGACTGTAAAAAAATATGATTGAACAAGTAAATAATCTTGAACAAAACAATAAGACTGAACAAAACAATAAGATTGTTCAAAAAATATGATTGAACAAGTAAATAAGCTTGAATTAAACAATAACATTAAACAAGACAATCAGATTGAACAATACAATAAGCTTGAACAAAACAATAAGAGTAAACAAGACAATAAGATTGAATAATACAATAAGCTTGAACAAAACAATAAGAGTAAACAAGACAATAAGATTGAACAAAAACTATGGTTGATCAAAATAATAAGATTGTAAAAAAAAATAAGATTGAACAAAGCAATTAAATTGAAAACAATGAAAAAATTGAACCTAACAATAGATTGAACAAAATATAAGATTGAACAAAAAAATAAGATTGAACAAAACAAAAAGATTAATCAAATAAATAAGATTTAACAAAAACAGGGTTTGAAATATAAAATAATATCAAACAATACAATAAGATTGAAAAAAACAATAAGATTAAACAAAACAATAACAATAAACAATACAATAAGATTGAACAAAACAATAAGATTGAACAAAACAATAAGAGTAAACAAGACAATAAGATTGAACAATACAATAAGCTTGAACAAAACAATAAGAGTAAACAAGACAATAAGATTGAACAATACAATAATATTGAACAATACAATAAGATTGATTAAAACAATTTGATTGAACAAAAAATAAGGTTGATCAAAATAATAAGATAGTAGAAAAAAATAAGATTGAACAAAGCAATTAGATTGAACACAGTGATACAATTGAACCTAACAATAGATTGAACAAAAAATAAGATTGAACGAAACAATAAGATTGAACAAAACTATAAGATTTAACAAATAAATAAGATTTTACAAAAACAGGATTTGAAATATAAAATAATATCAAACAATACAAAAAGATTGAACAATACAATAAGATTGAACAAAACAATAAGATTGTACAAAAAATATGATAAAACAAGTAAATAAGATTGAACAAAACAATAATAGTAAACAAGACAATAAGATTGAACAATACAATAAGATTGAACAAAACAATAAGATTTAACAAAAAAATAAGATTTAACCAAAACAGGATTTGAAATATAAAATAATATCAAACAATACAATAAGATTGAACAAAACAATAAGATTGAACAAAACAATAAGATTAAACAAAACATTAACAATAAACAATACAATAAGATTGAACGAAACATTAGGACTGAATAAAACAATAAGATTGAACATAACAATAAGATTGAACAAAACAATCAGATTAAACAAAAAATCAGATTGAACAAAAATAAGATTAAACAAAATAACTTAATTGAACAAAACAATATGACAAAAAAACAATAATATTGAATTGTTGAATAAGATTAAACAAAATAATAAGATTAAACATGACAATAAGATTGAACAAAACAATAAGATTGTTCAAAAAATATGATTGAACAAGTAAATAAGCTTGAATTCAACAATAACAGTAAACAAGACAATAAGATTGAACAATACAATAAGCTTGAACAAAACAATAAGAGTAAACAAGAAAATAAGATTGAACAATACAATAAGCTTGAACAAACAATAAGAGTAAACAAGACAATAAGATTGAACAAAAAATATGGTTGATCAAAATAATAAGATTGTAAAAAAATAAGATTGAACAAAGCAATTAAATTGAAAACAATGAAAAAATTGAACCTAACAATAGGTTGAACAAAATATAAGATTGAACAAAAAAATAAGATTGAACAAAACAATAAGATTTAACAAAACAATAAGATTAAACAAAACAATAAGATTAAACAAAACAATAACAATAAACAATACAATAAGATTGAACGAAACAATAGGATTGAACAAAACAATCAGATTTAACAAAAAATCAGAGTGAACAATAATAAGATTGAACAAAATAACTTGATTGAACAAAACAATATGACAAAAAAACAATAATATTGAATTGTTGAATAAGATTAAACAAAAAAATAAGATTTTACATGACAATAAGATTGAACAAAACAATAAGATTATTCAAAAAATATGATTGAACAAGTAAATAAACTTGAATTAAACAATAACAGTAAAAAAGACAATAAGATTGAACACTACAATTAGCTTGGACAAAACAATAAGAGAAAACAAGACAATTAGATTGAACAGTACAATAAGCTTGAACAAAACAATAAGAGTATATAAGACAATAAGATTGAACAAAAAATATGGTTGATCAAAATAATAAGATTTAAAAACAAAATAAGATTGAACAAAGCAATTATATTGAAAACAATGAAAAAATTGAACCTAACAATAGATTGAACAAAAAATAAGATTGAACAAAAAAATAAGATTGAACAAAACAATAAGATTTAACAAATAAATAAGATTTAACAAAAACAGGATTTAAAATATAAAATAATATCAAACAATACAATAAGATTGAACATTACAATAAGATTGAACAAAACAATAAGATTGAACAAAAAATAAGGTTGAACAAAATAATAATGTAAAAAACAATAAGATTGAACAAAACAATAAGATTGAACACAATGATAAGATTGAACGTAACAATTGTTTGCAAAAAAATTAGATTGAACAAAATAATAAGATTGAACAAAACAATAAGATTTAACAAATAAATAAGATTGAACAAAAACAGGCTTTGAAATATAAAATAATATCAAACAATACAATAAGATTGAACAATACATTAAGATTGAACAAAACAATAAGATTTAACAAATAAATAAGATTTAACCAAAACAGGATTTAAAATATAAAATAATATCAAACAATACAATAAGATTGAACATTACAATAAGATTGAACAAAACAATAAGATTGTTCAAAAAATATGATTGAACAAGTAAATAAGCTTGAACAAAACCATAACAGTAAACAAGACAATCAGATTGAACAATACAATAAGCTTGAACAAAACAATAAGAGTAAACATGACAATAAGATTGAACAATATAAAAAAGATTGAACAATACAATAAGATTGAACAATACAATAACCTTGAAAAAAACAATAAGAGTAAACAAGACAATGAGATTGAACAATACAATAAGATCGAACAAAACAATAAGATTGAACAAAACAATATGATTGAACAAAAAAAAAGGTTGATCAAAATCATAAGATTGAACAAAACAATAAGATTAAACAAAACAATAAAAATAAGCAATACAATAAGATTGAACAAAATAATAAGATTGAACAAAACAATAAGATTGAACAAAACAATAAGATTGAACAAAACAATAAGATTTAACAAATAAATAAGATTTAACAAAAACAGGATTTGAAATATAAAATAATATCAAACAATACAATAAGATTGAACAAAACAATAAGATTGTACATTAAATATTATTAAATAAGTAAATAAGCTTGAACAAAGCAATAATAGTAAACATGACAATAAGATTGAACAATATATAAAAGATTGAACAATACAATAAGATTGAACAAAACAATATGATTGAACAAAAACTGAGGTTGATTTAAATAATAAGATTGTTAAAAAAAATAAGATTGAACAAAGCAATTAGATTGAAACCAATGATACAATTGAACCAATCAATAGATTGAATAAAAAATAAGATTCAACAAAACAATAAGATTGAACAAAACAATAAGATTTAACAAATAAATAAGATTTAACAAAAACAGAATTTGAAATATAAAATAATATCAAACAATACAATAAGATTGAACAATACAATAAAATTAAACAAAAAAATAAGATTGTACACAAAATATGATTAAACAAGTAAATAAGCTTGAACAAAACAATAATAGTAAACAAGACAATAAGATTGAACAATACAATAAGCTTGAACAAAACAATAAGAGTAAACAAGACAATGAGATTGAACAATACAATAAGATTGAACAAAACAATAAGATTGAACAAAACAATATGATTGAACAAAAAAAAAGGTTGATCAAAATAATAAGATTGTAAAAAAAAATAAGATTGATTAAAGCAATAAGGTTGGACAAAACAATAAGATTGAGCACAATGATACGATTGAACGTAACAATAGACTGAAAAAAATAAGATTGAACAAGTAAATAAGCTTGAACAAAACAATAAGAGTAAAAAAAACAATAATATTGAACTGTTGAATAAGATTAAACAAAACAATAATATTGAACAAACAATAAGATTAATTATGACAATAAGATTGAACAAAACAATAAATTTGTTCAAAAATAATGATTGAACAAGTAAATAACCTTGAACAAAACAATAACAGTAAACAAGAAAATAAGATTGAACAATGCAATAAGATTGAACAATTCAATAAGCTTGAACAAAACAATAAGAGTAAACAAGACAATAAGATTGAACAATACAATTTAATTGAACAAAACAATAAGATTGAACAAAACAATATGATTGAACAAAAAGTAAGGTTGATCAAAATAATAAGATTAAAAAAAAAATAAGATTGAACAAAGCAATTAGATTAAACAAAACAATAAGATTGAACAAAGCAATTAGATTGAACGAAACAATAAAATTGAACAAAAGCAATAAGATTGAACACAATGATACGATTGAACGTAACAATAGACTGAAAAAAAAAGATTGAACAAGTAAATAAGCTTGAACAAAACAATAAGAGTAAAAAAAACAATTATATTGAACTGTTGAATAAGATTAAACAAAACAATAATATTGAACAAACAATAAGATTTATTATGACAATAAGATTGAACAAAACAATAAGATTGTTAAAAAAATATGATTGAAAAAGTCAATAAGCTTGAACAAAACCATAACAGTAAACAAGACAATCAGATTGAACAATACAATAAGCTTGAACAAAACAATAAGAGTTAACATGACAATAAGATTAAACAATATAAAAAAGATTGAACAATACAATAAGATTGAACAAAACAATATGATTGAACAAAAAGTAAGGTTAATCAAAATAATAGGATTAAAAAAAAATAAGATTGAACAAAGCAATTAGATTGAACGAAACAATTAGATTGAACAAAAGCAATAAGATTGAACATAACAATAAGATTGATCAAAAAATAAGGTTAAAAAAAAACAAGGTTGAACAAAATCATAAGATTGAACAAAACAATAAGATTAAACAAAACAATAACAACAAACAATACAATAAGATTGAACAAAACAATAAGATTGAACAATACAATAAGCTTGAACAAAACAATAAGAGTAAACAAGACAATAAGATTGAACAATACAATAAGATTGAACAATACAATAAGATTGAACAAAACAATATGATTGAACAAAAAATAAGGTTGATCAAAAGAATAAGATTGTAAAAAAAATAAGATTGAACAAAGCAATTAGATTGAACACAATGATAAAATTGAACCTAACAATAGATTGAACAAAAAATAAGATTGAACAAAACAAAAAGATTGAACAAAACAATAAGATTTAACAAATAAATAAAATTTAACAAAAACAGGATTTGAAATATAAAATCATATCAAACAATACAAAAAGATTGAACAATACAATAAGATTGAACAAAACAATAAGATTGTACATCAAATATGATTAAACAATTAAATAAAATTGAACAAAACAATAAGAGTAAACAAGACAATAAGATTGAACAATACAATAAGATTGAACAAAACAATAAGATTTAACAAAAAAATAAGATTTAACCAAAACAGGATTTGAAATATAAAATAATATCAAACAATACAATAAGATTGAACAAAACAATAAGATTGAACAAAACAATAAGATTAAACAAAACAATAACAATAAACAATACAATAAGATTAAACGAAACAATAGGATTGAATAAAACAATAAGATTGAACAAAACAATATGATTGAACAAAAAATAAGGTTGATCAAAAGAATAAGATTGTAAAAAAAATAAGATTGAACAAAGCAATTAGATTGAACACAATGATAAAATTGAACCTAACAATAGATTGAACAAAAAATAAGATTGAACAAAACAAAAAGATTGAACAAAACAATAAGATTTAACAAATAAATAAAATTTAACAAAAACAGGATTTGAAATATAAAATCATATCAAACAATACAAAAAGATTGAACAATACAATAAGATTGAACAAAACAATAAGATTGTACATCAAATATGATTAAACAAGTAAATAAGATTGAACAAAACAATAAGAGTAAACAAGACAATAAGATTGAACAATACAATAAGATTGAACAAAACAATAAGATTTAACAAATAAATAAGATTTAACAAAAACAGGCTTTGAAATATAAAATAATATCAAACAGTACAATAAGATTGAACAATACATTAAGATTGAACAAAACAATAAGATTTAACAAATAAATAAGATTTAACCAAAACAGGATTTAAAATATAAAATAATATCAAACAATACAATAAGATTGAACATTACAATAAGATTGAACAAAACAATAAGATTGTTCAAAAAATATGATTGAACAAGTAAATAAGCTTGAACAAAACCATAACAGTAAACAAGACAATCAGATTGAACAATACAATAAGCTTGAACAAAACAATAAGAGTAAACATGACAATAAGATTGAACAGTATAAAAAAGATTGAACAATACAATAAGATTGAACAAAAACTGAGGTTGATTTAAATAATAAGATTGTTAAAAAAAATAAGATTGAACAAAGCAATTAGATTGAAACCAATGATACAATTGAACCTATCAATAGATTGAATAAAAAATAAGATTCAACAAAACAATAAGATTGAACAAAACAATAAGATTTAACAAATAAATAAGATTTAACCAAAACAGAATTTGAAATATAAAATAATATCAAACAATACAATAAGATTGAACATTACAATAAGATTGAACAAAACAATAAGATTGTTCAAAAAATATGATTGAACAAGTAAATAAGCTTGAACAAAACCATAACAGTAAACAAGACAATCAGATTGAACAATACAATAAGCTTGAACAAAACAATAAGAGTAAACATGACAATAAGATTGAACAATATAAAAAAGATTGAACAATACAATAAGATTGAACAATACAATAACCTTGAAAAAAACAATAAGAGTAAACAAGACAATGAGATTGAACAATACAATAAGATCGAACAAAACAATAAGATTGAACAAAACAATATGATTGAACAAAAAAAAAGGTTGATCAAAATCATAAGATTGAACAAAACAATAAGATTAAACAAAACAATAAAAATAAGCAATACAATAAGATTGAACAAAATAATAAGATTGAACAAAACAATAAGATTGAACAAAACAATAAGATTGAACAAAACAATAAGATTTAACAAATAAATAAGATTTAACAAAAACAGGATTTGAAATATAAAATAATATCAAACAATACAATAAGATTGAACAAAACAATAAGATTGTACATTAAATATTATTAAATAAGTAAATAAGCTTGAACAAAGCAATAATAGTAAACATGACAATAAGATTGAACAATATATAAAAGATTGAACAATACAATAAGATTGAACAAAACAATATGATTGAACAAAAACTGAGGTTGATTTAAATAATAAGATTGTTAAAAAAAATAAGATTGAACAAAGCAATTAGATTGAAACCAATGATACAATTGAACCAATCAATAGATTGAATAAAAAATAAGATTCAACAAAACAATAAGATTGAACAAAACAATAAGATTTAACAAATAAATAAGATTTAACAAAAACAGAATTTGAAATATAAAATAATATCAAACAATACAATAAGATTGAACAATACAATAAAATTAAACAAAAAAATAAGAATGTACACAAAATATGATTAAACAAGTAAATAAGCTTGAACAAAACAATAATAGTAAACAAGACAATAAGATTGAACAATACAATAAGCTTGAACAAAACAATAAGAGTAAACAAGACAATGAGATTGAACAATACAATAAGATTGAACAAAACAATAAGATTGAACAAAACAATATGATTGAACAAAAAAAAAGGTTGATCAAAATAATAAGATTGTAAAAAAAAATAAGATTGATTAAAGCAATAAGGTTGGACAAAACAATAAGATTGAGCACAATGATACGATTGAACGTAACAATAGACTGAAAAAAATAAGATTGAACAAGTAAATAAGCTTGAACAAAACAATAAGAGTAAAAAAAACAATAATATTGAACTGTTGAATAAGATTAAACAAAACAATAATATTGAACAAACAATAAGATTAATTATGACAATAAGATTGAACAAAACAATAAATTTGTTCAAAAATAATGATTGAACAAGTAAATAACCTTGAACAAAACAATAACAGTAAACAAGAAAATAAGATTGAACAATGCAATAAGATTGAACAATTCAATAAGCTTGAACAAAACAATAAGAGTAAACAAGACAATAAGATTGAACAATACAATTTAATTGAACAAAACAATAAGATTGAACAAAACAATATGATTGAACAAAAAGTAAGGTTGATCAAAATAATAAGATTAAAAAAAAAATAAGATTGAACAAAGCAATTAGATTAAACAAAACAATAAGATTGAACAAAGCAATTAGATTGAACGAAACAATAAAATTGAACAAAAGCAATAAGATTGAACACAATGATACGATTGAACGTAACAATAGACTGAAAAAAAAAGATTGAACAAGTAAATAAGCTTGAACAAAACAATAAGAGTAAAAAAAACAATTATATTGAACTGTTGAATAAGATTAAACAAAACAATAATATTGAACAAACAATAAGATTTATTATGACAATAAGATTGAACAAAACAATAAGATTGTTAAAAAAATATGATTGAAAAAGTCAATAAGCTTGAACAAAACCATAACAGTAAACAAGACAATCAGATTGAACAATACAATAAGCTTGAACAAAACAATAAGAGTTAACATGACAATAAGATTAAACAATATAAAAAAGATTGAACAATACAATAAGATTGAACAAAACAATATGATTGAACAAAAAGTAAGGTTAATCAAAATAATAGGATTAAAAAAAAATAAGATTGAACAAAGCAATTAGATTGAACGAAACAATTAGATTGAACAAAAGCAATAAGATTGAACATAACAATAAGATTGATCAAAAAATAAGGTTAAAAAAAAACAAGGTTGAACAAAATCATAAGATTGAACAAAACAATAAGATTAAACAAAACAATAACAACAAACAATACAATAAGATTGAACAAAACAATAAGATTGAACAATACAATAAGCTTGAACAAAACAATAAGAGTAAACAAGACAATAAGATTGAACAATACAATAAGATTGAACAATACAATAAGATTGAACAAAACAATATGATTGAACAAAAAATAAGGTTGATCAAAAGAATAAGATTGTAAAAAAAATAAGATTGAACAAAGCAATTAGATTGAACACAATGATAAAATTGAACCTAACAATAGATTGAACAAAAAATAAGATTGAACAAAACAAAAAGATTGAACAAAACAATAAGATTTAACAAATAAATAAAATTTAACAAAAACAGGATTTGAAATATAAAATCATATCAAACAATACAAAAAGATTGAACAATACAATAAGATTGAACAAAACAATAAGATTGTACATCAAATATGATTAAACAATTAAATAAGATTGAACAAAACAATAAGAGTAAACAAGACAATAAGATTGAACAATACAATAAGATTGAACAAAACAATAAGATTTAACAAAAAAATAAGATTTAACCAAAACAGGATTTGAAATATAAAATAATATCAAACAATACAATAAGATTGAACAAAACAATAAGATTGAACAAAACAATAAGATTAAACAAAACAATAACAATAAACAATACAATAAGATTAAACGAAACAATAGGATTGAATAAAACAATAAGATTGAACAAAACAATATGATTGAACAAAAAATAAGGTTGATCAAAAGAATAAGATTGTAAAAAAAATAAGATTGAACAAAGCAATTAGATTGAACACAATGATAAAATTGAACCTAACAATAGATTGAACAAAAAATAAGATTGAACAAAACAAAAAGATTGAACAAAACAATAAGATTTAACAAATAAATAAAATTTAACAAAAACAGGATTTGAAATATAAAATCATATCAAACAATACAAAAAGATTGAACAATACAATAAGATTGAACAAAACAATAAGATTGTACATCAAATATGATTAAACAAGTAAATAAGATTGAACAAAACAATAAGAGTAAACAAGACAATAAGATTGAACAATACAATAAGATTGAACAAAACAATAAGATTTAACAAATAAATAAGATTTAACAAAAACAGGCTTTGAAATATAAAATAATATCAAACAGTACAATAAGATTGAACAATACATTAAGATTGAACAAAACAATAAGATTTAACAAATAAATAAGATTTAACCAAAACAGGATTTAAAATATAAAATAATATCAAACAATACAATAAGATTGAACATTACAATAAGATTGAACAAAACAATAAGATTGTTCAAAAAATATGATTGAACAAGTAAATAAGCTTGAACAAAACCATAACAGTAAACAAGACAATCAGATTGAACAATACAATAAGCTTGAACAAAACAATAAGAGTAAACATGACAATAAGATTGAACAGTATAAAAAAGATTGAACAATACAATAAGATTGAACAAAAACTGAGGTTGATTTAAATAATAAGATTGTTAAAAAAAATAAGATTGAACAAAGCAATTAGATTGAAACCAATGATACAATTGAACCTATCAATAGATTGAATAAAAAATAAGATTCAACAAAACAATAAGATTGAACAAAACAATAAGATTTAACAAATAAATAAGATTTAACAAAAACAGAATTTGAAATATAAAATAATATCAAACAATACAATAAGATTGAACAATACAATAAAATTATACAAAAAAATAAGATTGTACATAAAATATGATTAAACAAGTAAATAAGCTTGAACAAAACAATAATAGTAAACAAGACAATAAGATTGAACAATACAATAAGCTTGAACAAAACAATAAGAGTAAACAAGACAATGAGATTGAACAATACAATAAGATTGAACAAAACAATAAGATTGAACAAAACAATATGATTGAACAAAAAAAAAGGTTGATCAAAATAATAAGATTGTAAAAAAAAATAAGATTGATTAAAGCAATAAGGTTGAACAAAACAATAAGATTGAGCACAATGATACGATTGAACGTAACAATAGACTGAAAAAAATAAGATTGAACAAGTAAATAAGCTTGAAAAAAACAATAAGAGTAAAAAAAACAATAATATTGAACTGTTGAATAAGATTAAACAAAACAATAATATTGAACAAACAATAAGATTAATTATGACAATAAGATTGAACAAAACAATAAATTTGTTCAAAAATAATGATTGAACAAGTAAATAACCTTGAACAAAACAATAACAATAAACAAGAAAATAAGATTGAACAATGCAATAAGATTGAACAATTCAATAAGCTTGAACAAAACAATAAGAGTAAACAAGACAATAAGATTGAACAAAACAATAAGAGTAAACAAGACAATAAGATTGAACAATACAATTTAATTGAACAAAACAATAAGATTGAACAAAACAATATGATTGAACACAAAATATGGTTGATCAAAATAATAAGATTGTAAAAAAAAATAAGATTGAACAAAGCAATTAAATTGAAAACAATGAAAAAATTGAACCTAACAATAGATTGAACAAAATATAAGATTGAACAAAACAATAAGATTGAACAAAACAATAAGATTTAAAAAATAAATAAGATTTAACAAAAACAGTGTTTGAAATATAAAATAATATCAAACAATACAATAAGATTGAACAATACAATAAGATTGAAAAAAACAATAAAATTGAACAAAACAATAAGTTTGAACAAAACAATAATATTGAACAAATGAATAAGTTTAAACAAAAAAATAATATTGAACAAACAATTAGACTTAAAATGACAATAGGATTGAACACAACAATAAGATTAAACAAAATAATAATATCGAACAAAACGGTAAAATTGAACAAAACAATAAGATTGAACAAAACAAATAATAATGACAAAACAATGAGATTGAACAAAAAATAAGATTAAAAAAATAAGATTGAACAAAACAATAAGATTGACCAAAAAAATAATTTTAACTAAAAAATGACTTCACCGACTCCAGAATCAATAAACCTTAGAACAGTAGTTCAAATTGAAAGGTTAGTCTTAAAATTATGTCATTTATAGGCTTTTTCCCCATATTTTACATGTACTTCTTGAATTTGCTAGGCAAATATACAGAATGCTTAATTTATTATTTATTTATTTAATTATTTATTAACAAACTTAGGACTTTTACCTAAAATAAGTATTAATAAATTATATTAGTGCATTAAAACTTATTTTTATTCAAGAAATACAACAAAAGAGCCAGGAAATGGAAATGTGTAAAAAGTCGACTGTCCTCATAGTCTGATTGAAAGACATCTACGACACATATTTAGTCCGTTATCACTGCTGAGATCGCTGATGAAAACGAAGTCCAAATATTTCAATTTTGAATTCATTCAATTAATAGTTTCTGATTTTTAGTTTTTTTAGTCACATAAAAAACAATAAACATATTCTTATGTAGGAACTACAATATAACCAACTAGGCAAACGACTAACAACAATAAATGTAATGTTAAATAGCGCACACCCATAACCAAATCTCGGGATATTATAATTTTAGGATTTTAAGAGCTGAAATTATTTAAAAAAATAATATTTTAGTCACGATAATCAACATAAATAATAAGCTCACGGCAAATAAGACCTTCCGAAAGAAAAAAAAAACTTTCTAAAGTAAGTAAACTTTAAAAATTACATTTATCAAATGTAGGTAACGAAACAATAAAAAAATACAAAATTTCAACTGAAAATTGAACTTCAATAATTTTATGCATCACTCGGGATTTTTTTTTATGAAATACCGCACACAGTATACACTGTCTCAACTGCTCCCAACCATCTGGAGCAAGTGAGACTATGGAATCCCTAATTGGGATATATTAGTATATTGTGTGTCTGAAGGTAGTGTGGAGGGGAAAGAGATGGAGAGGAGAAAGAGAGGAACGAGGATGAAGGAGAAGAGAGATGGTATGTGAGTATCTATTCAGATCTGATCACCAAACACGGCTAAAGCAATTTCAATTCTTATTGTGGTCTTTACACCATATCTTCGTCACTGGAACATGCCGCAAATAGACTATATGTTATTTTAAATGAATAATTTGTGAAATAACATAAATGAATCAAATAAAATTTACTTGCGCACGCCGGGATTTGAATCCGCGACCTCCAGATTTCTAGTCAAGAGTACCCCTAGACCACGGAGGCCGTAATACGTACGATTATTTACTACGAATATTTCACATCACGCATTCACTGACAACCGATAGTAGTATATTAGCGGTAGGTACCTTTGTACTTGTGCATTGTTTTCAAACTTCCAAAATATTGGATGATTTATATAGAGCAGTTTTTGTGAAAAATCAACTCAAGGACTCTGTTTGTATATTTTAAAGTAATACTTTAAGTCAACTACTAACTAAGATAAAAGTAAAGTATTTGAAATCTGAAAATCACCCTGTATATACAATTTACCACTAATTGGCTAATTGAACAAAAAATACCTCAAACTTATGGGAGCCGAATCGTTCAATCTCCAGACGATATGTTCAATATCCAAAATAATCATTCATCATTTTCAAGCCATGTTCAACGTCCACCTTTAAAGTCATAATATGGGCATATTATAGATCCAATCTTCAAAAAATGATCTTTAATAATTTCCTGTTACACATATGTATTAAACGAAATGACCGAAATCGAGAATTTTTTAGAATTTGCCTGTAAAAACAAAAAAAACGTCTCCTGTAAAATTTGCTAAATGGTCTATTGAACATACAAGAGCTAAGGCAGCGAATAGTTAAGAAAACAATAGTATTGAACAAAACAATAAGAATGAACAGTACAATAAGTTTGAACAAAACTATAAGACTTTACATGACGTATTATATATTAAGATTGAACAAAATAATAACATTTAACGTTAGAAATAAAATCAATAGCCAAATACGACAGTTTCAGGAAAGCGCTCGGGGAATTTTTGATGTGTGATTGTTATAGTGTTAGTAGCCTATTCCAAGTACTCAGATAGAGGTGTATATATTGTTTATATGCGTGAGGATGCGTCATATGGGTGTATGTATACATGTGTTGTTATATGTATATAGGTATGTCTGCTGCTATATACACATGTGTGCTTGCATGCACACATATTAAAAATTATATATATAATTATGTACATTAATTAAACAAAAATAAAATAAATAAGAATGAACAAAATAAAATGATTGAATGAAATAATAAGATTGAATGAAATAATAAGATTGAACAAAACAATTTGATTGAACAAAATAATAAGTATGAACAAAACAATAATTTTGAACAAAAGAATAATATTCAACAAAACAATAATATTGAACGAAATCAGATTGATTAAAAGAATAAGATTGAACAAAAAATATGATTGAAAAAAACATTAAGATTGAACAAAACAATGATAGTGAAGTAAACAATAAGATTAGCCAAAACAATAAGATTGAACAATACAATAAGATTGAACAAAACAATAAGATTGAAAAAAAACAATATGATTGAACAAAACAATAATATTGAACAAATGAATAAGATTAAACAAAACAATAATATTGAACAAACAATAAGATTAAATATTTTCGAAGGAAGCAAATACTTTGGGGTGTGACATATTGAATGAAAAAACATACACTTAGTAAGACACCACTTTATTTTTGAATCAATAACGATAGCCAACCGGGTTTCGCTTGTCCCAAGCTTCATCAGGGCTAAATATCAACTAAAGCTAATTAGATACAGGCACATATAAATATAGGTAAATGAAAACAATGAGTGAAAGAGATACAAAACAGATAGAAAGAGATGCAAATAGAAAAGGTGGAGACAAATTATTAAGGATGATGAGGAGGGAGGGAGGGGGGAAGGAAATAACAGTTTCAGCGGCGGAATAAATTTAATATGGGACTATCCGATAAATTAATTTGGTTATTTATTATATTTAAATTATTATTAACTGCTTTTTTTATTTCAAGGGCTTCTAAGTTGTTTAATCTAATTCCAGATCCATTTTTATGCAATATTTTAGTTCCAGAGATTTTATCGAATGAATGATTAGATTCTATTAAATGATTCGCAAATTCTGAAAAGGCATTATTGTTTAAACATCGTATATGTTCTTTTACTCTTAAGTTGACATTCCGGGCCGTTTTTCCGATATAAAAAGCAGAACAATCATTACAATTAAGTTTATATATTCCAGAGTGGCTTAGTTTATCGTCTTTATCTTTAGTATTAATTAAATATTTTCCTAAATTATTATTAGTGTAAAAAGCGGGTTTTATATCAGATGGGAATTTTTTAACGCTTAAAGAAGAAAAGTTATTTGTATACAGAACTCTACGCCATTGGAATGTTTGATTTATGTTTATATTATTAGGGTTATAAGATTTGTTAAATAGAAATTTATTTGATGCTATTTGTTTCAATTTTTTATTAAGAATATTGTCTATTAGTTTTGTATCATACCCGTTGTTTAAAGCGATTTGTTTAATGATGGATAATTCGTTGCAAAAATTATTATTATTCAATGGTACGGTAACCAATCTATGAATCATGGAGTGAAATGCTGAATGTTTGTGGGATATAGGATGGTTGGATGAATTGTGAATTGTAATATCAGTATACGTGGGCTTACGATAGATATTAAATTCAAATTTATTGTTAATTATACTTAAAGTTAGGTCTAGAAAATTCAAAGTTAAGATTGTACCTATTTCTACAGTGAATTGAATTTGTTTGTGAAAGGAGTTTAATATTTTAAGAAAAGAGTTTAATTGTCTTTCAGTGCCTGTCCAAATGCAAAAAACATCGTCAACATATCTTCTCCATAGTAAAATATTCTTTAAGAGAGGTGAATTTGAAGCAAAAATATTGTTTTCTAGGTTATTCATAAAGATGTCAGCAATAAGGGGGCTTGTAGGAGCGCCAATTGCTAGTCCCTCTCTCTGCTGGTAAATAACATTATTGTATTGGAAGTAATTTTGATTCAAACAAATATTATTGAAACTGTTGTTTCCTGTTGCTGAAACTGTTATTTCCTTCCCCCCTCCCTCCCTCCTCATCATCCTTAATAATTTGTCTCCACCTTTTCTATTTGCATCTCTTTCTATCTGTTTTGTATCTCTTTCACTCATTGTTTTCATTTACCTATATTTATATGTGCCTGTATCTAATTAGCTTTAGTTGATATTTAGCCCTGATGAAGCTTGGGACAAGCGAAACCCGGTTGGCTATCGTTATTGATTCAAAAATAAAGTGGTGTCTTACTAAGTGTATGTTTTTTCATTCAATAAGATTAAACATGACAATTAGAATCGAACATAACAATAAGATTAAACAAAATAATAATATCGAACAAAACGGTAAAATTTAACAAAACAATAAGATTGAACAAAACAATAAGGTAGTTCAAAACAGTAAGATTGAACAAAACAATAAGATTTAAAAAAAAAAAATACATTGAAATATAAAATGAGATTGAACAAAATAATAAGATACACAGAACAATAAGAGACAACAATACAATAAGCTTAAACAAAACAATAAAACTGAACAAAATAATAAGATCAAACAAAACAATAAGATTGAACAAAACAATAACATTGAACAGAACAATAAGATTGAACAAAACAATAAAATTGAACAAAACAATAAGATTGAACAAAACAATAAGATTCAACAATACAATAAGATTAAAAAAAAATAACAAAACAATAAGATTGAATAAAATAATAATAGCGAACAAAACTATGATTGTGAAGCAAACAATAAGATTGACCAAAACCATAAGATTGAAAAATACAATAATTTGAAAAAAAAAAGATTGAACAAAACAATAAGATTGAACAAAACAATAAGATTAAACAAAACATTAAGATTAAACAAAAAAGGGATAGAAATATATAATTAGATTGATCAAAATAATAAGATTGAACAAAACAATAATAGTGCACACAACAATAATATTGATCAAAAAACAATATTGTACAAAATAATGTTCGTGAACAAAACAATAAGATTGAACAAAACAATTATAGTGAATAAAACAATAATATTGATCAAAACAATAAGATTGAACAAAACAATTAGATTAAACAATTTATTAAGATTGAACAAAATAATCAGATTGAACAAAACAGTAATAGTACACATTATAATAATAGTGAAAAAACAACCAAATTGAGTTAATCAATAAGAAGGAACTAAACAATAAGATTGAACTAAACAATAAGATAAAACAAAAAAATTAGATTGAAATATACGATAAGATTGAAAAAATAATAAGGTTGAACAAAACAATAATGGTGAACAAAACAAAGATAGTGTAGAAAACAATAAGATTGACCAAAACAATAAGTTTGAACAATACAATAAGACAAAACAAAAAAATTGAAATATACAATAAGATTGAACAATATAATAAGATTGAAAAAACAATAAGATTGAACATAGCAATAAGATGAACAACGTGTTTCCCACAAGGCGAAATGGGAATGGAAATTAGGTCTTTACCTTGACAATGTTGTGGCTCCAATTGAAGTTCCGATATTGGTCTTGAATCTGGGCACAATAGTCTATAGATTGGATCCAATTGATCACCATTACCACGAGGGGTAACCGAATATATGCAACCATATACAACGACGGCAATTATGAGAATAATAATGTCACTTGCTTTTTCGAGGGTCAGACCTTCTGGAAATGGAATAGACAAGGGATAGGGCAATTTAGGTACGATCTGGATTGGAATAACCATAAAAGCGTTTCAATACTAAACACTTGACATGGTTCGACTCAAGTTGACTGGTTCACTTGACTGTAAGTATTGTAGGTCCGTCCTACATAAGAATAATTTATAACAAGACTTCGTCACAAGTTGTCGTTAAGCTTTTTTTATAATTTTATATGTATAGTTAGTTTATTTTATAGATTTGGTGGGGAAAATTCAACCACAAGTCGGTCCAATAGACAATGCCGAGTGTCGCATATTTTTGTGCACGACTTCGTCACTTATGTCGTTATGATTCCAGCTTTATTTTTGTGTACTTTCTTATGTGAATAACAAATTAAGGGTTTGATTGAAAAGTGATGCATTAGTCTTTAATTTTTGTTAATGTCTCGAGAGCATTGTTACATTAGGGTTAGAAAGAGGCGTTTACTTAATGAACTTGAAGTAAAGTTAAATATTTCTTATTTAGAAAAACTTTGGAAGGACTTTGATCTCAACTGAATTTTTAAAAATTATTAACAGTATGATTGACTCACCTAGTTTGTTGCAACAATCTCTTTCAATATCCTTTCCCGTAGGCAAAGTAATACTGAATTGCTTTTCCTGAATCAACACTGCACAAATTATGGATACTATTCACCAATGTTCAGAATTGTCAGACTTGTGGACTCACGTCAGGACCTTGAATTTTGTGTTGTCATTCTTAATGATTAGGAAAGGAATATTCGTAATTAATGGAGCGGAAATCGTGAACTCCATGGAAGCTTTGTTCCTATTTTGACTTAGCATTTTCTTTATTTTTGCATCTGATGTATCTGTTTGTACAGTGTAAAAGCAGAGTAGCTATGGCACCACTCTGTTGGGTAGCGTTGTGAGGCGTGTAGAAGAAAGGATCATATTTCTGTTATTACTGTATTTTTTGTAATACTTCTTATATTACCTTCGTGTAAAATTTTATTTTTTATAATGGGACATGGTTCGTTAGTTAATAAATAAAAATCATCAACAATAAATTACAACCGGGGTTTCAAAATATTCGCACATTTCAGAACACATTCGTAACCTTCACTGGCTCAAGTGCCCTGAAAGAATCCAGTACAAACTGTGCTGGATGGTGTTTAAATCCATCAATGAAATGGCCCCACCCTACATCTCTGAACTATGCGTCCCGGAAAACACTGGTCTGAGGCAGTCAACTCTTAGATCAGCAACATCATCAGCTGTAGGCAGACTGATGGAACCTAAGCGCAAGCCAAATACTAAGTTTGGTGATCGCGCTTTCGAGGCATCTGGGACGAAGGCTTGGAATAAACTCCCTCCCGAACAAGTCCAACAGGATTCAGTTCTAAACTAAAAACTTACCTTTTTAAGCTGTCATACCCTTAAATTAAATATACCATTCCAGAGAGAAAGTCCAGTTATATCCAATTTTCCAATTATGTCCTAAATCCTGTATCTAAATTTCGCTAATAAACAATTAGTTAATGTTAATTAAGTGTTAATCTCAAGTGACCTACCAGGTAAGTATTGAACTGTATATTATCTCCATATATAGTTTATGAAAACATAGATCATTGTAGAAATGTATTATGTTTTTGTACAGCGCATTTGAAGTGATTTTACACAAAAACGGCGCTATACAAATTATCCAAATATTATTATTATTATTATTGACTCAGTAGCAGTTTCCAAGCATTTTAATCAATTCTGATTTGGACAGCCGACTTCTAGAAGTTTTGTGTTCAGTGGTATTAAGTATTCATTCATTTCCTGAACCTATTGGGATCGTTTCGTTGAGAAATAATGATAGACCAAATTTTCTTCCAGGCGTATTATTGCAACTTGTCACGATGGATTCGTTAGATTGGCCACTTTGGGATAACCTTTAACATGGATCGGTACAGGTACGTGGCAGAGTTGAGTCTCTCGCATTATTCAGACAGATGCATCGCTTGAATACACCATGAAAAGATTTAAAATTTCCATTCTATTTCAGAAGAGAAGATTCCAACGACGATGAAAAAGTTCAATTTTTACATAATACTTTATGGTAGACCATACACATCCCCAAAACAAGAGTTTTGTGTGATGTCTAAGTTGATTTTTACATCACATGCTCTATTATTAAGGTGATTGCAGAAAAAAACAATTCAAAAATATCTTCCGTTATCATTTTTTTAGGATTTAAAAAAATATCTTTCCGATTCCGAAATAAATTACTTCTCCCCACTTTACTTTACCAAAAAACACTTATTGGATAACCAACACCCCTGCCATAAGTCACCCTAAATGTTTTGCTACGTTTGGTGTCCTAGCAGGGGTGCCCGGGTTCATAGGGTAAGGTTTGTCTAGGTCTTGGCGGTTGATACGATTCGGATAGAGAGAGACTTGTTGAGGAAGACCTTTTGACTTCTCCAGTCGGACTTTGTACCCCCCGATTCTTACCAACCCCTCATTTATTTTTCCTTTCCTTTCCTTTCCATTAAAAAACCCTCGACAAAGCATCCCCAAAAATGACATTTAAAAAAAAAACTTTTATTTAAATATTTGAAAGTAGTGTTGTTGTGGTCGGTTAAACCTAATTCTAAGCCAATTGTGTTGTTCGCGTCAAGTGTTATTGCGCGACCTACGACGATAGAACCATTTCACATGACTGTAACGACTCCACACCACTGTATGTATGTTGTAGCGCGTTTCACTTTAATCAATCGTAGGTCTTATCGCGTTACTTCGTTCTTGAAATAACCTTCTAACTCATAGGTTCGTGCGCAGGACCTACATAGGTGTATTAACACCTTTAACTCCGTTACTTTCTAAAAAATAAATATTATGTTTTATCTTTAGTTTGTTCACAAACTACTTACTAGTAGTTGAGAAAACTTTTTTTATTTTTTTTTATTGAGTAAAAGATTATACATTATTTAAGAAATGTTTTGACTGCCCAACTAGGAGGATTCCCGTTTTAGGACAGTCAAATTAGGATGAGTATTAACATTTTGATAAGTTGTTTGATAAGTATAGTATTAAAATAATAATGAAATAATAAATAAATGTACTTTTAACTGGTGCCTAAGCTTACTATCATATTTTGTATAAATATGAATAACAAAGAGAAGAAATAGAATAAAATAAAGATTAACTGCTGCTTGGGTAGCATTCTAATTTAAAAGTACTAGGTAGGTACATATATACACATAATGATAAAGATTAGAACATAAAGGTATCTTTTACATGCTTTATTTTTTGTTGGAGTTTTTGTTGTTGTTTTTGGTTTGTGTTTGATTTCATTTTTTTGTGTGGTAAAAGTTCACTCTCCTTTCTACCTAATTGATGTAACCAATTAGTGGTAAATTTATGAAGAATAGCTGTGTTTTCGTTTTTCCAAGCATCAGGCATGAAGTTGTATAGTTTTGGACCTAAGAATGAGAAGTGTCTTTGAGCGAGAGATGGTTTTTAACTGATAATTCATTACAAAATAAAAATAATGATGTATTAATCTTAAGGAGTTGTAAAACTCATTGCGAGAAAGACAACATTACATAATTTTCTTGTTTTTTAAATTAACATTTCAAGGGGGAGTTGACTCTTCCCCCACGAGGCCTTCGAGGAACCAAGGGGGAGTGGAGAGGAGAGATGAGACCCTCTTCTCACATGGGACCTTTAGGGAACGAAGGAGGAGTGGAAAGGAGAGATGAGGCCACCTCGGTTATCTCTTCCCTTGTGCGCTTTGAGGGAACCAAAGGGGAGTGAAGAGATGAGGTTCTCTTCCCTCGTGGTACCTTCAGGAAACCGAGGGGGAGTGGAGAGGAGAGATGAAGCCATCTCCGTTAACTCTTCCCTTGTGGGATTTTCGGGGAACCAAAGTGGAGTGGAGAGATGAGGCTCTCTTCCCTCGTGAGACATTCAGGGAACCAAAGAATTGGAGAAAAAAAATACGATTTAATTATTATTATACAATTTTAATCTTTATTTATTCATTTAAATGGCCACCATCTTGAAATGGAAACGGAACGCACAAATAAAATTAAAGACAGATGTAATGCAAAACGGTTGAATTAAAAAGGACCTTCGCTAAGCTTACGTGAGATTCACATTCATACATACTCTTCTATAATTCTGTTTCTTGACATGGCCCGACTCAAGTATCTGATTCACTTGATCGTGTCATGTCTTCCTCGGGCGTTCCCGACTACTTCTACCATTCGCATTTGCGTCATATATTCTCCTAACACTTCTGTCTTCGTTCATTCGCTCTACATACCCAAACGATCTAAGCGTCAGATTCTTAATCTTGCTCATTACGCTTACAACAGCATTGCGTTCTCTGCGGATCTTTACATATCTCAAACGATCACACATACGCCTCAGGGATCCCATTTTTACCGAATTAAATCTAGTGTCATCCTTTTTCTGCATGCGTCAGAGTAAGTACCAGCACTCCATTGTGGACTTTTAGCTTCTTAACTCCATTCATCAAGCTACCTGCATTTACCCTTTTTACTACTGTTTAAATTATATTTAAATATATTTAAAAAAAGTTGGTTAAATAAATGATTTTCCCCGAGCTCAATGGGTTAACTGAAGTAGTTAACTTTATGAAATCATCGCGTAGATTCATTCCGAAACCGTTCTTCGCTTTGAACAGTTGCCACACTGGTAAAGTTTTTATTTACAGTTAACTTAGCAACACATAACTAAAAACTAACTAAATAATTAAAGTTTAAACAAAACAAAAACATAACAAAAATATTATCGTAATTTTATGAATTCAAAAAAAAATTTATTTCGTACCAAAACAAACAAACTACTTCGAAATTCAAATCTTTCTCTTTGTTTAAAATAATCGATAATGAATATATTTTTATTCGATTTTTTTTTCAAATAAAATGTTTTTATTCTGTTTAATTTTAACTTTTTCATTTTTTTTTTCATCTTTTTTATTATATTGCCATTTAAAAAATATATATAAAAGATTTTTGTGTAAGTTTTATGACTGCTATTGTCCGCTAATTTGTAATGTTTATGTTTTGTGTTACGCTGTTTTCAACGCTTGTAAGAATATTAATAATAATAATATTTAGTGTTTAATTATTTAATTTTTTGTTGTAATTAATAGATAATTAATGATATCCTTACTGGGATCTCCCGTGCTGAGGATTTCATTAACATATCATTCATATTTAGTCGTATGGATAATATGATGATTATTATAATTTCTAGTGGTTTATTTTTGAGGTATTATGCCGTGTTACGCTGCATTCTTATTTAGCCAACGTTTCGAACAGCATTATAGTGTCCATTGTCCAAGATTGTAGTGAAGTGTGTGCATAAGTATGTAGATGTGATACTGTGTCGCCAACTCTTTACATATCTGCCCTGATGGTGTACACTGTAATGCTGTCTGAAACTTTGGCTAAATAATGAGGTAACGCAACAAGGCATAATACCCTTAAAATAATTCAGTTTACGTATTGTATCTGGTGTCAGTATATTATCTATTTCAGATCTTCCTATGTTTTGTGCACAGCTTTTTATTTGAGATTTAAATGTTGAAATATTGTTGTGAGTGTTGAGTGAGAATCGGATTTTTTTGTTCAGCTTACTGCCATAATATAGGAAGCTTTTTTGCACAAATTTTGTATTTATAGTTGCTTGTTTTTGATCCGGAGATTTGTTAAAGTGACATGATGTTAAGATTTTGTCTGTGCTAGTTCTTACAGGGATATTTTTAATAATAGTTTTCGGATTTACTGACTGATTTTAGGATATTACCATTTGTACTATAATAGTAATACACGCTGAAAGTGAATAACTGACGTTTATTATGAGATTTTGTAAGAATAGGCATGGTGTGCGAATTTTTTAAATGATCAGAAAAGTTTTTTTGCACTTTTAACATTTTTGTCATATTAATAAAGTATGAAATTAAAATAGTCCAATATAGGTTTGGATCAAATGCTAATTGTTTTAAACTCACATTAAATTTTGTCAAAAATTTCACTCTTATTTTGAGATTTTAAAATATTTGATTGAAATACTCATAGCACAGATGAAAATGTCAATTGTTGACGTCCTAATGGGAGATTTTGTGTCAGTATTTATTATATCAGATACTTGTTCCATATAAACTAAAATCACAACTAACAACAAAATCCCACTGTCATTCAAAAGTCACAACAGCATAAAGAACACTTGATATCTAATTATTGAAGACAATATACGCGATTCAAATTTAAAACAGAAAAAGATACGGTCACATCTAGGACTTGAACTCAGACCCCTTGCCTTGCCGGGGCACCGCTCTACCACTGAGCTAATGGGACCCTATCTCCTTCGCTCATGTTTAACTGTATCATACTTCAAATAAAACTACCAACATAATCTTCATTTTTTCACTGCACATTTTGATTGCTGCTGTCTTTATGTATGATCGAAAGATTCAACTAGAACTAAATGCAATCGAGACAGTGTCATGGATAAATATATCTTATTTTTATTTTAAAGGGGTGCCGCGGCAAAGGCAAACGACCAGGGTTCAAGTCCTAGATGTGACCGTATATTTTTCTGATTTTTACGTTTAAAATTTTCGTATAAGAATCGCTACTTCAATAATTAAATATTACAGTTTGAGAATTTACTCTTTAATTTACACCACCGTTTCCCAACATTGGCATACATGCATGCATCATCTCACTCATACCCTTCTGTTTTTCTTACTCACGTATTTGGTTCACTTGAAAGTGCCATGTATTCACTTCTCACACGCTTTACCACACATACGCCCCAGGGAACTCATTTCTACAGCATGCAGTCTACTTTCACTTTATTCTGTTAGTTCTAGTTCCGTGCCTCACTGCCATACATCAGGGTAGGTATTAGCAATCCATTGTGGCCTGCTAGTTTTGCTTCATTGGACAATTTTATATCAGCCTTTCAACTTCTCTTGAAACAAATTACATAATTATATATGTAATTCGTTCAGCAAATCTACATTATTCAAAGAATTAAATTACATTTTAATGATATTCAAATGAAATCCTCGGTACGAGAGAACAGAGCTGATATTACAGCACCAACTGAAACAAAAAATAAAATAATTTAACATTTATAATTATTATCATAATATGATTGCAAGTGGCAGATATTAAGTATTTATTTTGGTTTTATTGAGATTTATTTTCTAATATACATTTTTTACTTAAATTTTGCTCTCGGTTTCGACACAACCGTGTCATTAACTAGCATAAAACAATGTTATAGTTCTTATTCGAAATATGATACAGTTAAAAATGATCGAAGGAGATAGAGTCTCATTAGCTCAGTTGGTAAGGCAAGGGTCCTGGGTTCGAGTCCTAGATGTGACCGAATCTTTTCAGTTTCAAATTTTCGTAAGAATCGCTAATATTGTCTTCAATAATTAGATAATCAAAAGTTTTAGGTGAAGTTGTATGATTGCTGTTTCAGTCTATATTTGTCAGTATGTTTTATGATGTTGTGACTTTTGAATGAGAGTGGGATTTTGTTGTTGAATTTAGTCTATATTGAACAAATATCTGACATAATTAAGACTGTCACAAAATCTCCCATAAGTACGTCAACAGTAATCATTTTCAAATCTAAGAACGGGTTGTTTCGGAGAATTTTAACAATTCATCAAATTTCAACGTTTTTTTCAAGTTTTGTGAAAGATTTTTTCAAGTTCTGTTTTGTCAAGCAACTAGCCTATAATGATATGATAACAAAACTTGAATAGGACTTTCACAGAACCCGAAAAAGAACGTTGAAATTTGATGAATTGTTCAAATTCAATCAAGTATTTTAAAATGTCAAACCAAAGTGAGATTATGAATGTATCAAAAAGTACGCTTTTGGACACATGAACTTTAAATATCTCTCCATTAAGTTCCATAATTTAAATGTACATTGGAAATAAAACTCAATTAAACAAAAATGTCAAGAAATTGTTACATTGTAAATGCCCAAAAAATACAAGAATTTATTTCAAGATAATAATAATTTATTTATTTTTGTTTCAGCGCAATTGAAGCATTGGCCTTCTTCTATAGAGTGTACCCGAAAAAACATTAGAATTGTTAAAAAGTGAAAAAGCGTTGTCATTGGTTATTGAGACACTGAAACAATCATCACACTTAACAGTTTGGTTAAAAATCACAAATTTTACGTCTTTTGCACTTAGAATTTTTAATCTTCACTTAAAAACACCAAAATAAATAAATAAAGCACTAAAAATCACCGCAAAAAGCAGAAAAAAAAATTGGTAGCACCATTATATGTAATAATCATATTATAAAACAAAGCAAAATAAATAATTTTCTCTCTTTTAAAAATAATAAGTTGAGTGTTACTATTTAAAAGTTTAAAAAATATATCAAAATAAATTATTAAAGAGTAATAAAAACACAGGATAATACTGTCACACTCAGTTTAAAAAACCAACAAAATACTACAATAAAAGAAATTTTAAAGGCTTTTTGGTTTTTAACCATTTTAGGTCCTTGCGTGTCTTTGCGTATCGAAAGGTCAAAAAACATTTAAAAAACGCTTTTAAATCAAAGTAATAAATAAAAACATAAAAAAATACTTGAATAAAACATAATTGCTTAAAAAATATATAAAAACATCAATAAAAAACCTTTTTAGGTTTTATTTTTAACCTTTCTAGCGCCTCGTATACACTTAGCCTGTTGTTTGGAGTGAAAAGCGGCTAAGTGCCAAGTGACCTCCGGCCTGATCCTGTGGGGCCGCGAGATGCCTAAGGCTGCGTGGGCCGCGGCCATTTGGCTGATAGCGTGTATGGCGAGGGACTCTTCAGAGGCGCTTACAACCTTCGGAAAGACGAATCCTGCAAACACTGTTCCCCCGAAACCTACTCCTCCTCCTGGTAAGATCTAATTTAATATTTGGATTTATTTTTTAAATATTTTATTGTAGCTCATATGCTATGTTAACTGATGTTTTTAATATTGAGCGATTTTCAGCATAGTATGCCAAGTTTGCAAAATCGTTTAAAAATAAACGAATTTAAAAATATGGAATTTTTGGCGAAATCTAGGTGGATTCACTAGCTTTAAACCACAGTAAAGAGAAATCTAGGTAGATTCATTGGCTTTAAATCGCAGTAAACCGAAATATAAGTGGATCTATTGGCTTTAAGCCGCAGTAAACAAAAATCTGGGTGGATTCATTGGCTTTAAGCCGCAGTCAACCGAAATCTAGGTGGATTCATTGGCTTTAAACCGCAGTAAACCGAAATCTATTTGGATTCATTGGCTTTAAATTGCAGTAAACTAAAATCTATGTGGATTTATTGGCTTTAATTCGCAGTAAACCGAAATTTAGGTGGATTCATTGTCTTTGAGCTGCAGTAAACCGAAATCTATGTGGGTTTATTGGCTTTAAGTCGCAGTAAACGAAAATGTAGGTGGATTCATTGGCTTTAAACCGCAGTAAACCGAAATTTAGGGTGATTCATTGGCTTTAAGCCGCAGTAAACCGAAATTTAAGTGGATTTATTGGCTGTAATCGAAATCTAGGTGGATTCACTGGCTTTAAACCAAAATGTAGGTGAATTCATTGGCTTTAAACCGCAGTAAACCGAAACCTAGGTGGATTCATTGGCTTTGAACAGCAGTAAGCAGTTTTATGTGTTTCCATATTAATGTTTTGAGAAATGTTATTAATTAAATAATGTGATAAATGTGTATACGACACCGATCACTCGAGTGGGCCTCTATTGAAGTAAAAATCTGTTCTTACTAAACTTGCTTAGCAGTGCATATTTCAATGAGGTCATTGCACAGGTTTTTTTATTTATTTTTGTTTGTTCTTCATTTCTTTCGTTAACTTTGTACGTACATATATATATTTAACTTATATAATCTTCTTGTTTTCTTTTCTTTTATTTTATATATTGTTAATAACTATCATGTATGTTAATGGCACTTGTGCCGTCAATTCTAAATCAATAAATAAAAGATTTGCTCGTTAGCTCCGTTTGTGGGCAAAATTACATCAAAAGCGCTGTACAAATATACATTTAAATCTTATAACTAGTTGGAGATTATCTATAATGGCTTCTCATCCATCAGCTGATCGAGAAAATTTAAAAAATTATACCTACAATGGACTTTATCAAAGTGATTGCAAAATTTGATCATTAATTTTAAGATAGTGAAGGATAGGTAGTTTTGCCAAGGAAAAAGGTACAAGGGGTGAGTAGGAATCTGGGGGTTCAGTATGTCCAGGAGTGTCATATGAATCCATCTCTCCTACTGCGGTGCAGGCTATGAGTTGAGATAGTCCAACTAGATCACCCGATCCGACCTGTCATGCAGTTGGTGGGCAGATGCATCCGCAGTCAAGACCTGAACACACCTCATCTCATGAACCCGGGAACCCCTGCTCAGTCAAGTCACCAAACGTAGCAAACCACTTGTGAAAGTCTACGATTCAGAATCGAAGCGCTTGCTTCGTGTTTGGTCATCAGATTTGAAGAGCCAAGACATTTACTGACAGCGTTATTCAGCGTTCTCCAAATAGAACAATGAGAATAATAATGTACAGATTTTCAAAAGTTACTTAAATGTTACAAGAGTTAAACTGGCCAATTGTGACATGAAATGCGATGATATTTATGCATAAAATAACAAAAAACCTGTTTTAAACAAAATTATATACAACAGGGACATTCACACACATAACAAAAGGATGTGAAATGAAATGAGACTATCAGAAAGGATCAAATCAATAAACAAAACAGTTTTTTCTACGAAGGGGTGAAATATTATAAAAGCACTGTCGAAAACCATAAAAAGAACTACACAAAATTAAAATGGATTGTAAAAACCATATTAATAAAGACAACATTTTGTGGTATTTATGTTTTAATTAGTAATTTATCAAATGCTAGCTGTCGTGTTCCTGGCGCTGCTCGGGGTTATACATCGTTTGGAGTAAAGTAACTGGTTGAATTTTAAAGATGGAAATAATATTATTGTAAAGAATTTAAAAGGTTTTCTTTTTAAATATTTGTTTCACTCTAGAGAATGCTACGCACTAAGCTAAAGTAAAGCAGTCCCTTGACTTTGCAATTTGCAATTTGGTCAACTTCTTTGAATTGCAAAATTGTCAAAACACAAAATCTTTGTGGCTCTTACACAATTCCTAGGTCCTTTCAAGTCTTGCAATGTGCTGCAGAGAAATATGTTTCAATTTGTGATTAAAATATATTACCAATTACAAACCACTTTGGCGATGTTTTCCTCGTAAAGAGACGCAATTGCCTGTTAATTGGCTGTAAATTGGTACCGAGATTTTTCTGTAAAAAAGCCTTCATTCAAAGCTCTGGCTTGGATTCCTGGACACCTTGAAACAATGTTTTATCGTGGGTTACGAAATTGCGGATTCCTTGGCAAAACAAGGAGCATTTAACCTTATAGTTATCCTCGTAAACCACATTTCTTCCATCCTCAAAGACAGATCCACAATTTTTGGTTTAAGTATTGATATATTGCTAGTCAATCCAAGGGAGCCTGCTATGCCTCTATACAAAGGACTATCCTATCAAAACCGTGTTTTGTTCAGAGTATTGGCACATTGCTAGTCAATCCAAGGGAGTCTGATATGCATCAATACAAAGGACTATTTGGTCAGAGTATTGGCACATTTCTAGTCAATACAAAGAAGCCTACTATGCCTCAATACAAAGAACTACCCTATCAAAACCGTGCTTTCAACAATCCCCATTTAAAAAATAATAATTTCTCTACTAATTCGAATGTGAATTAGACATTTTTCCGTTCCTTCTCACCTTTATAAAATTCACATGCTTGACTCCTCAGATTGTTAACTCTGTGCTCTAGAAATGCTAACTTTAGAACACATTATTGGTTGTCCATATTTAAACAAATATCTTTTCTATTATCAAGACTTATCTAAAATTGCCTCAGATCCAGTCAAAACCTCATCTCTTCTGTGTCTAAATTCAACTCTAATCTTCCATTCAATTCACCTCCCCTCTCTCCGTGATTTGAAATGTTGGCCTAGAAGCGTGAGTGTCAGAATATTTAATTTAAAAAAAAAACGCTTCTCCTGTACATGTACGCAATTACCGGACCATTGGCTCTGTTTCAGATCTGCATAAAATGTTTGGCTGTAAATGGTACCGAGGTAAAACTGTAAATCTGTAAAGGATATATACAGTGGTAAATTTTAGCTGATCTGTTATAGTCGAGTTGTATTGGCTAGTGTGCTTCAGTACCAGCGTTAGTTCTTAGGAGGGTTAATAATCAATACAACAACTGGGTGTTAGTAGTTAGGGTAAAATTATACACTCAAGAAGGGGTAACTCACCTTTTTGATTTTATTTGCACTTGTCTGTACCTACATTATAAATGATGGGGAACTATGTCGCCATCGGTTGGGTAGCGTTGTGAGGCTGGTTAAGGTAGGGGCTAAAGGAAGGGATCTTGAAGAGGCCCGATTGTATGAAGCAGGATAAACAGATATTCCGCATTCAATTCGTCATCCATAAAAATTTACATCAAATGTGAAATGTTTCACTTTCATCATTACTGCTGGCTCCTCAGAGCAGGCTGCATTAATATACCTGTAGAACAGGCTCGGCTTGCTCACATTGCGTCTGTGTTTTAGAGATGGCAATCGGTCTGTTAACAATGGACTGTCAATCAGACGGACCGCCCTCCTTTGCACAAAATCAAGTAATTTTATCTAATATTGTGGAGTTCCAGCCCAGAGGTGGTTCCCAAAGAGACGTTTTACCGCACTCAAGTATTTGATTAATTCGACCGTGTCATGTCTTCTTCGGGCGTCCCCGATTTCTTTAACCACTCACTTCCACTTCACACTTTCTTCTTACGTACCTGATGTCTTCTACCATTCTCTTCCACGTAATACATTTCCCTTATATTCTTTTCTTTGTTCATTTAATAACACGTAGGTACTTCATCGGGTGCCCCCGATATCTTATACCATTCGCCACATTTTAAGGCTCTATATCTCATCCCAGTGCAAGGAAAAAGTCTTCATCGGGTGTCCTGGACTTATTTAATCAGCCAAACCATTCTCTAAACAGTTCCGGCACTAATAAGAACATTCGAGATAGATGGACTAAATGACTTACCAATCTTCATCCTGCACCGCAGGTAGACAATCTATCCACGTTTTCAAGTTTTGGCACAACTGCAGGAAAGGAATTTGTTGGTAAGGAAATATTCAAATAAGGGATCGATTTAGACTGGTCGAAACCGAATTCGAAATCAAAAATTCACCAGTCACCAGTTGAATACCCTTCATCGTCTGTTCGAATGTTCGAACCAAAACCTCTTCCATAGGTCATCCCAAGTGGTTGGCTACTTTTGGTATCTTGGCAGGGGTGCCCGGGTTCATGGAGGTGAGGTGTGTCTAGAACGAGATCTTCCTATCATTTATCTCCTTGATTTCCTAATAAAATGTCTTTAAAAGTTTGACAAACTCGCAAAACAACACTACTCAAAACGTCGGTTTTTTCCAGCTGGCCGCCAAAACTCTGTGCGATATATTTGCTTATATTCTCAATTAAATTAATAAATGATGTAAGGTTGTGGTGAAAAGTGTGTTTATGTATGAAGATGCGATACCGTGTTGCCAGCTCCAACAACAAACATATAGTTTTAAAGTGTTTTTCTGCGTTTAGTTCTGGTGTAGGTGGTGGTATAGTGATGTTAATGTCAGCTCTTAGAGGGTTGGAGCTGGTAACACATTTCACCACAACCACAGTTAAATAAAAGATTACACAACTGTCCTGATGATGGACACTGCAATGCTGTCCGAAACGTTGGCAAAAGAAGGAGGTATAATACTTTTGGCCGTGAAAATCTCAAATCATACCTAACTGTTTTATTATCAAAAATGTAAGGACTTGTTTACTTTGATTTTCACTTCCATCAATAAAAATCGTTTTCGATGTTTCCCATCTGCCGAATATCCCGTTACAGCTGTTATTATTATTATTTAAAACTACAAAAGGTTCCGCACCCCTTCCGTGGCGTGTGGCGAAGTATAACTTTAGAATCTGTGTAAATCTGACCCTGATTAACGTTAGTCAAGTTGCCCTACTTTACGGAAAAATGTAAGAAACGTTACAGTTTTTGTGGAATGTTGTAAAAATGACCGATTATTTTTCCGTTTCGGATTTTGACCAACTTTCTTCAAACATCGTTTCATACCATCAAAAAGATAACCGACTTCAAAAGAAGTATATAATATGGATTATGGACAAGAGAAGGAAGAACATAGATACAAAGTTGCAACCAAACTAACTAACTAACTAACACAGCTCACCGTTTTCCCGCAGGGGTAGGCAGATAGGACGGACCAGCAAACAACTCGCTCACACAACCTACTCCTTACCTTATTCACATTCATACATCGTCTCATACATACTCTTCTATTATTCTGACTCTTAACATGGCCCGACTCGAGTATCTGTTTCATGTTTTCCTCCGTTACACTCCTTTCTTTGTTCATTCGCTATTCTTGCCCAAACCATCTAAGCGTCCCTTTTTTAATCTTACTCATCACGCGTTGAGTCATCACTCATCTCTACATTTCTCACACGATCATGGTTTTACAAACACACGTCTCAGCGATCTCATTTCAACGGCATTCAATCTACTTTCATCCTTTCTTTGCCAGTTCCATGCCTCACTTCCATACAACTGGGTAGGTACCAGCACTCCATTGTGGACTGCTGCATATAATGCTGACAGCAACTGCGTTCAGTCCTCCATGAATGGAGTTACCTGCATTTCTCCTTGTTTCAATATCTCTGTCAGCCTTCCCATCTCTCTAGAACATACTTCCCAAATACACAAACTCATCCACCTGCTCCAAGTATTCCTCAGCAACAACTATATTGCACACTGTTTTCGTACTCTCTCTTTCAAACATCATGACTTTAGACTTACTTACATTCATCATTAACTCATTCTCCATGCATACTTCGTTGATCGTAGACATGAGAGATTTACGGAATTTACAGTTACTGTTCTTTATAAAAATAGAACTGCGTCATATGCGCCTCATAATTTTTACCTCATATGGGTGTTTTAAATGTTACCTGGCTATTATAGACTTAGAGGCCTTTATCTGTTTTCTCGGTAGGGAAACATTTGTTACCTAAAAACCGTACTAAAATTGCATGTTTTAGAGCAGAGGTTCCCAAACTTTTTGCCCCGTAGACCACTGTCCAAATATATTTTTTCCGTAGACCCCCTTCCTCTGAATATTGAATTTTCCTAAAACCATTAACGTCCCATGTGATAATCCCTTCTCTTTTTCGTAAGAAGATTCCCTTCCCTTGCCTGTCCAACAACCGGGTGGCGGTATAGTTCCTCTGTCTTTACATTGTGCAGACAGGGGCGCCCTTGTGAGGTATTGCATCAAATGAAAATGGAGCAGGATAAGCAACGGGAATTTCTTTCTGTAGCTGGCCCTACAGAACTGCCCTTAAGTTCTTTGTCAGTGCTTATTCCGATCAGTTAATTTGTCACATGATATCTGATTCTTCAACGTTCCATTTCCATAGTCAAAATGTGCTCAAACTTTGTTTTGAAGTCTGTGTGAAGTGCATTTAAATGTTGAACGTCATTATTACCCTGCACGTTTTACAAAAACAAGTTGGGGAACTAGAAAAATTCGCAGCTTCCAATGTGCAATGTTTTGGTTCAATATATTAATTCTGACGAGAAAATGAATGTAGACTCTATTTATATACCTCAATAAACAACATTACGATATATAAACATACAAATATCAAATAAGTAATTTCTCAGTCTATTATTAGTATTACGTAAAATGTGTTATTTGTGTTAGGTATGTATGTACCCCCATTTGAATCTCATGGACCCCCAAATTTTTTTCTCGCTGATATGGACCCTCAGCAAGCCGATATCGACCCCTGGGTGTCCATATAGACCACTTTGGGAACCTCTGTTTTAGAGCATCATTTTCTTCAGCTTTAGCATCACCAGCATACGACAGCGGCTATATACTATATACATATCTGTAATATTATTATACTTTGCTACAATATCTAAAACCGGAATAAATATCATGACAGAATGCGACAATATTTATACATATATGAGGATATTTATATGAACACGTGTTCCGCCATCCTGTTAAAACACTCGCTTTGTATAAGCACCCGTTTTAAACAGCAAAACGAATAATTTAAACAGATTTTTAATAAATTAACAAGCATTTCATATCAGTAAGTTTTCTCCAAGTAAGAAATACTGTTGTTCTGACTCCTGAAATGACGCAAATCAAGTTTTGTTTCACTTGATCGTTTCTATATTATATTTAATAAACAAAACGTTTCAAAAGGCGGCTGCCAAAAAATGAGAAATACTAGACTGGTTGAGACGCTATAATGAAGAGATTCCGGGTTGAATTCCTAGCTGTCACCGTTATCTTTTATCTCTCGTTTAGATTTATTAATACTATCTTCTGCTTCAATGATGTTTTATGTCAGTTTCTATATAAGTAATATTTTTACATCTCTCTCTGGTTTCAATCCTGGGATTGGTTTGCAGCAATTTCATCTAATCTCCTCTTCCATTCTTCCCTGTCTTGTGCGGCTCTTTTGACTTGTGCATATGATGAGCAGCGCACGTCCACCAGCAGATCCTCCAGGTACTCTCGTACTACCTAGAGTTGGTAGTACGGTCCTCGGTCATACCCTCCATTATGACATGCAAGAGGCCTTCTTGTCGTATAACATGGCCGATCCATCTTGCACGCCTTTCGGACAAGGTCCTGAGCAGGTGCCTTCCTCCTTCGATTCTTTGGAGAACCTCCTCATTAGTAATATGGTCTCTCTCTTCTATAGGACCACATCTCAAAAGCCTCTAGTCTCCGTTTATCTCTTTCGGATAGGCACCATGTTTCGCAGCCGTACATCAAGATACTCCATACATAGGTCTTGATGAGGAGTATTCTCAGTTTTAGGTCTATATTATTCGATTCTATTATTTTCGACCTTTTATTGAATGCAAGCCTAGCCTGATATATACGACTGTCGACCTCGATCTTAGACCGACCGTCCCATGTTATTTTGCTGCCGAGGTAGACAAACTCCTTGGTGTTCTTTAGTGGAACTCCTGCCATCTCTACTCTCATCTGATGTTGCGTTCGGCCTACAGTCAGCAGCTTTGTTTTGTCTTTATTTATCTTCATGTTGTATTTGTTTTGAAGAATGTTTTGCATGGTTGTTAAGGCCTCTTGCAGTTCTTCTTCGCTTTCAGCAACCAAAGTATTTATTTTTACATACAAGGTTGTATATCAATTGAATACAATTTTCACCAGAATTTTTGTAAGTCTGTATTTGTATAACTACATAAACATATTCTGTTTGAAAGAAATACAATAAAAAAAACATTTGTTTCTGTAACTTCGGGAGGTGATTCTACACGATGGTAGGAGCAAAAAAGAAAAAATAACTTTTTGCGAAATTCCAACTTTTCATACAAAAATCCTTAGTGTAGGTACACACTTACCCGATAAATTCGCTGTCGCTTGTCGAGCGCGAGACTCGTAACGTTGTTGATTTTTTGCAAGTGAAGTTCCATCGTTGAGAGGTATGTTGTAAGTATGTTGTCGTAAATGTGGATTAAAAATCCTTATCTTTTTCACGGCATAAGACGATCATTGAAGTAATCAGATTTCAGAAGAATTAATGAATGAATCTCTTGTTACGTAACGGGCGGCCTTCAGGCCCTCTAACCCATTATCGAGTTATGTAACCCACAAGTATAGTGTTATTTTTTAATTTTATTTTATTTTTTTTTATTTATTAACCAATAAACATATAATACATATTATATATTATATAATATTAGTGGTAACAATACCTCCCTAATTGAGAAATTCTCGTGTTTAGGGAGGGAGCACTATCAAATTGACAGTACTATACATACTTATCAGTTGTTACATTTTGGATGCATGAAGGACTACTTTTTTTTTACATGTAAGTTGCAAATTTTTTTTTGTACATAATGAAATTTTTTTTTTACATAATGAAAAATATAAGATTTATAATATTTCTTAAAAGTAAACAAATCACAGCTGTTCTGTTACCAGCTGTAAAGCGCGGGAAGGGGGGGTAGCTGGTGTTAGTTCTAGGATCGGCCGGTCCATTTCAAATGATCCAAAAGCAATAATAATGCAGTACGTAGGTACACGCCAGCGCAATAAAAGTACATCTAAAAGTTGAAATTTCAAAAAAAGTTATTCATCTTTTTTACTTCTACCATCATGTAGAATCTCCTCCTGAAGTTACTGCAATTTCACCTCGGACACACTGTATATAAATGAATATAGAGCATGGGAAGACAATGTAAATTATGCTATAAAAAATTAAAATGACTCAAAAAGCAATAATGAAAACCATTAAAAAAAACTAATACAAACCGGTTTTAATTAAAACAATTTTATTTTTAAAATAAACTTATTATTTTTCAATTATAAATTAATGTTTATAAGAAAAAGTTTTTTATGCAAAATAGAAAGGATAACAAATTTTTATAAGCAATTATAATTCGCCTGAAATAAACATACAAATTGAAAATATCTCCCGAGTAAAAATAAATGCCGCCGACGGGAATTGAAAGCGCACTTTCTGATGTCCGGTCAGGTGCTCTGGACCACTGAGCCACGTCGGCTTATTCCCTAATAATAAGCTACATCGGACATTAGAAGGTGCGGGTAACTATAAAGCATGGTGTTTTCTCTTTCTAACACCTTTTAGATCATATTACTCATTTATCTGAGACAAATAATGGTACGTATACATAAAGAAACGAAGTAACTGCAAGCGGCATTTCGCGGCCTTTGCGGTTGCTTTGTTCCTTTTTCATAAGTTGAGGTTCAGTTCGGCAGTTCAGTTCGCGTATGTATACGTAGCATAATAGCAACCTATATGAGCTATACCCAATAGCGAACAAATTAGCCTGAGAGGGAAGGCCAGAAATATGGTTGAATCTTTTACTGTTTTGTGCTTATATGAGCTATACCCAATAGCAAACAAATAAGCCTGAGAGGGAAGGCCAGAAATATGGTTGAATCTTTAACTGTTTTGTGCTTATATGAGCTATACCCAACAGCAAACAAATTAGCCTGAGAGGGAAGGCCAGAAATATGGTTGAATCTTTAACTGTTTTGTGCTTATATGAGCTATACCCAACAGCAAACAAATTAGCCTGAGAGGGAAGGCCAGAAATATGCTTGAATCTTTAACTGTTTTGTGCTTATATGAGCTATACCCAACAGCAAACAAATTAGCCTGAGAGGGAAGGGCCAGAAATATGGTTGAATCTTTTACTGTTTTGTGCTTATATGATCTATACCCAATAGCAAACAAATTGGCCTTAGAGGGAAGGCCATCAAATATGGTTGAATCTTCCACTGTTTTGTGCTTCCATATTGTTTCAGAGTGTTTTCTTTTACAGGTAGGGAGTGCTCCAAGGAACCCGATTGTGCCGGAATTCAGGGAACAAGCTGTGTCCGCGAACCTAACGACTTCAAAATGCGCTGCCTGTGCGGAGATAACTCCAGCCCTGTGAACGGGAGGTGTGAAGCTAAGCTGAAAGGTAAGCTTTTTTTTATTGTGACATCTCACAAGAGCGCCCCTTGTAAGGAAGATGATGTATGGAGGTATTTGTTAGTGCGGGTTTTGGAGAGGGCCAGATTACATGAAGGAGGGACAACATATGCTAGTAGAAGTGGTCCGTTCTCATGAAGCCAATATCAACTGTGAACCACTCGTCTACATCGAATTTCACGCACCGGGATCAATGCTGGTAGCTCATAGAGCAGGCACCATTAAGGCGATGCCATACGTAATGCAAAATCATGTGTTTTTGGTTTGAAAATTTGGTCGCCTAGAAATGTTTCAGATACTTTAATTAAATACTGTGAGTAGAATACATCTTGGCCTTTGAAATAATCGAGTATTTTTTAGATTAGTCTTTTTATAAGCCCAGAAAAAAAAATGTAAAAGGCCTATGAAAACTGCTTTAAAGTTCAAAATCTCCTACTTACGAACCCATTTTCGGTTATGATTTTATTGTATAATGTGGCAAATTAAGTTATTTATAAAATGATCGAAAAAAAATTTAAATATTTATGCTTGAACATTCACGAAATAAAATAATAGGCACTTTTTGGCCATGTTTTTTTCTTGCATAAATCAGAACAGACGGATGGTGTTAAGCGGGAATTTAAACCTTATCGCCGTCTACGTAAGGGTTGTTATTTGAAAGCGGCTCAATTTAAAATATTACACGACGTAGTGCATCGCCTTAAGAGGAAGCTACAAGCCAAAAATGTTAATATTCTTTGTACACCTTATATTGTGGGTAATATGCATTAAAATCATTTGACAAACGGAGTCTAAAAAAGTTCAATTTCAAGCACAAAACTGGTATTTATTTATTTTGTAAATAATTTTATAAGAAATCAAAAAAGTTAATCGAGTGAATCTATCACAGATAATCTTAGCTATAATGCTTTATTTTTAAAAGTTGTTTCCTTTACACTTATTTTTTTTATTGAGTATGTTATTTTTATATTTGTATTCTACTCAAACGAAACGATAGGAAAACCTTCAATTTATCTGAAACCCATTTTTTGGAATTCATAATGTACACCAATTCGTTAAAAAGATTAATCAAAATAGTGATTTGGCATTAAGCTTTGCCTTAAGATACCTGTAGAGCAGACTCAGTATGCCCAAATCGCGTCTGCTCATTAGAGATGGCAATTGGTCTGTTAACAATGGATTGTCAATTAGACAGTCCGCCCTCCTTTGCACAGAATCAAGTATAGTAGGGCTACGGCCTAGAGGTGGCTCCCAAATTCAATCGCTGAGCGTACTTGAGATTATTAGCAGCAGGTTACTATTTAAGAATCTGCTAAGCCTATACAAGAAGCTAAGTTATAGAAAATAAACCAGATTTTTTTAAACCAAAGAATCTGTCAGAAATTGTACAAATTATATATAAAATGCGAGATCTCCCACCTAACCTCCCTGTACGATTTTTTAGCCAAATCGTTTGAAAATTCTATTCTAGAATTTGAAAAGGGTTAAGAACTCTAGAGTTTCAAGATGGCCGCCGAAATTAGACATTTTAACTTAGGATTTGATTTCATTTTCCACCTAACCTCCATCATTCTAATTTTGAACCAAATCGGTTAAGAACTCTAGAGTTTCAAGATGGCCGCCGAAATTAGACATTTCAACTTAGGATTTGATTTCATTTTCCACCTAACCTCCATCATTCTAATTTTGAACCAAATCGGTTAAGAACTCTAGAGTTTCAAGATGGCCGCCGAAATTAGACATTTTAACTTAGGATTTGATTTCATTTTCCACCTAACCTCCATCATTCTAATTTTGAACCAAATCGGTTAAGAACTCTAGAGTTTCAAGATGGCAGCCGAAATTAGACATTTAGAACCGAATCGGTTGAGATCTCTAGAAGACATTTTGACTTATTCCAACCAGGAACATCGAAGTGGGGGTAGCGATACACGGCAATAAGAGAGTTGTTTTTGAGAACGTGCTTAACCAGGGCAATCGAAGTGGGGATAGCGATCCACGACAATAAGGCCACGATTTGAGAAAAAAACAAGAAAATAAATATATTTTATTTATGTATTTTCATTGAACACAACTTAACATGGTTATTAATTACCCTGACAGAAAGTGTGCGTGAGAAGTGACCGTTTCTCGTGTAATTTATGGTGTCTGAGAAAAGGTCAACTGATAAGGCTGTTTCGGAAAATCCGGATATTCATATTAACCCTTGGAATCTCAGAGGTAGAATACTGATCTCCCGCTTACACTATCAACCCTTGGAATGTCAGAGGTAGAATACCAATCGCCCGCTGACACTATCGACGCTTGGAATGTCAGTGGTAGAATATATTACACGTTTTATAAAATAATGTGTTTATCTATCTATATAAATAAAAATGTAAATGTTCGTTTGTCAAAAATCTTAAATCTCTGAAAGTTCTTCACCGATTGCTTTGAAACTTTGACACAACGTTGCATTGAAATACGTGCATATAGATGTCACCTGTGACAGCTAAAAAACATCATTTTTTTGAAAAACAGCGTCATCTTTAGGACGTAAAAGAACACGTGCTATTGTTTCTCTATCTACACAGACAGTCTGAGCTACAGCAACACGTAGCGGGGTTTAACTTATCTTAATATTTAAAAATCACGTGTCGCTGTGTTCGTACACGCTAATCTCCTAAACCCCCCAACCGATTTCAATGAAATTTTGTGAATGTGTACGTTTGGTTCCAGCTTGAAATATAGGATTTTTTTAGACCCGATATGTGGTGTTGTTATCGAGATCTGAATTTTTTCAAAGATTTTTCTTATCATCTTATACATGTTAATATATTAAATATTGTTCTGAAATAATTATAAATATATTTCAGGGTTGTTTTTTTTTTGTTTAGTTGAGTGGTTTTGGTTTCAATCTGTATTCGGTATAAATATACTTATGTTTATTTCTGATCGCCCAGTGTCTTGTATCCAGAATTTTATTTAAGATTAAGCCCGTCGTCCCAAGGGTCGGTAAGTAGTCAACATAAACCGAACGCTGCAAGACCCTGCGCAGAGAATAAGGTTCGCTGTAGTTAGGTAACTGTCTGCAGCGCAGTTCAGCAATAGGTTTCTGTCGATTGATTACCGACCCCTGGGAAGACGGCCTAAAATTTTTAAAAAATGTTGTGAGTTTTTAATGAGAGTGGGATTTTGTTGTAGAGTTTAGTAGCATAGTATAGGAAACTTTTTAACCCAAATATTGTATGTTGTATTTGATATGTTGATGCTTTCGGAGCATCTGAGCCGAAGGCTTGGAATAAACTAAGATCCATAACAAGTCCAATAGAATTCAGGTCTAAACTAAAAACTTACCCTTTTAAGCTGTCATACCCTTAAATTAAACATGTATAACATTCCTGAGAGAAAGTCCAGTTATATCCAATTATGTCATATATCTTGTATCTAAATTTCGCTAATAAACAATTAGTTAAATGTTAATAAAGTGTTAATCTCAAGTGACCTACCAGGTAAGTATTGTGCTGTGTATTATCTCCATATTATATAGTTAGTAATGATATAGATCATTGTAGAAATGTATTATATATTTGTATAGCTCCCTTAAGGTGATTTTGCACAGAAACGCCGCTATACAGATCATCCAAATATTCTTATTATGGCCGGTATAAGCATCCGCAGCGTTTACAGGTTACGTTTTCCACTATCCCCACCTTACACGCCCGTATAATAATCATAAGCATTGCGCGCTCTTAGGTATAGTACAAAATAATAGCCAAAAATACTGCCAAAATATCGTGTGTGGGGTCGGTCAAATCGTAAACACGCCACATCCCCCGTACCAACCCTAAAACCAACGCAAATTCGATAAAACGAAGGTTAAAAAATACCAAATTACCGCTTTAATCATAAAATGCCAAAACTTTCAACCAGTGTTTCACAAAGTGCGTTATATTAGTCAAAATATAAAATTTTATTTATGATTTATTAACTAGTTCATACCGGTGAAAAATTACGAGATGTAACTTAACTTGTCGGGATTTAAATTGAAAAGCTTAGAAATAATTATAAGCAATAATTAGTCCCCTGAAATATCAATACAAATTGAATATATCTCCCGAGCAAAAATAAATGCCGCCAATGGGAATTGAACCCTTGCCTTCTGATGTCCGGTCAGGTGCTCTGAACCACTGAGCTATGTGTACAGGTGAAAAGAGTTCAGATTAGTTCTTTTGTTTGCTAAATTTCACACTAGATGGCGTCGAGACATATTATATAATAATAATAATATTTGGCTAATTTATATAGCGCCGTTTTCGTAAGAAATCACCTCAAGGGCGCTGTACAGATATATTTCTTAAATAGTTAATACTCGAACTACTGACTTATCTCTAAGACTTATATCTAGTGACTTACGTCTAAGGCCTATAACTTTTTTTTTTTTTTTTACAGTAATACCGCACAAGAGTCCCAACTGCTCCCGTCTGGAGCCAGTGAGACTATGGCATCCCCAATTGGGGTATGTTGTGAGGCTGAGGGTATTGGGGAGGGGAGGGAGATGGGGAAGAGGAAGGTGGGGAAGTACCTGGCTATTCAGATCTGGTCACCAAACACGGCTAAAGCCATTTCAAGCAACGTTTAACTACTATCTTAATGACATATATACAAGTATTTACATATTTAGCAACTTACAACTTAAATTAATATTAACAATCTAATCTTACTAACGCCAGAAGAAGAAGGAAGTTCTATTATATTAGGGTGTTTTTATTGTTTGCTGGATATATTTGTTAAATGAATGAAATTAATGAATAAAATCAAACGTCAATCTTAAACGCATCTAGATGATTCATATGCCGACAATTAAACCGATTGACTTGTTGTGTTCCCGCTGATATTGTCCATTGTCCATTGGTAGGCAAGTCAATAGCAAAATTGAATGAACGGAATCGCTAGATAATGTAAAAATTACCGTATAAAAAAAAAAGAAATATTTGGATGGAATGACGGATTTATGGAAATGAGTGTCTGAAAAAGTGAGTTTTTAGTTTGGATCTAAATTCTGTTGGGCTGGTTATACATCTCAATTCTATAGGAAGTTTATTCCAAGCCTTAGGGCCGGATACTCCGAATGCACAATCACCAAACTTAGTGTTCGGATTTCGCTTAGGCTCTTTCAACCTTCCAATTGTAGATGATGTCGCTGATCTAAGAGTTGACTGCCTTAGACCAGTATTTTCCGGAATGCATAGCTCAGTAATATACGGTGGCGCCATTTCGTTGATAGCTTTGAACACCATCCAGCATAGCTTGTACTGGATCCTTTCAGGACACTTTAGCCAGTGAAGATTTCGGAGGTGTTCCGAAATGTGCGAAAACTTGGGTACCCCGGTGATAAGCCTTGCTGCGGCATTGTTAATATTTATTTATTAATGATAAACTAATGTTTGTAATGTTTATTTTTTATGCATAGCACAAAGGATAGCAAATTACTAAAATTAGCAGATTTTATTTTTTTAGACTATGAGTTAGCAACTTCCCGAAGGATCCATCTAAAAACATTTGAGATTTTAGTAATACGTTCATCATAAATAATTAAAATATACCCCACGGAATGATCGATTGTCTAGGCCTGCTAGAGCAAAGTCGACCGTAGGTCCGTACATTACGCTGGGCCACGCGTAGAATATTCTTTTTACACGACTTCACACTCATGTCGTTAAGATTCTCACTTATTTTAGAGATTTTAGGGAAAATTCAACCGCAGGTCTGTTCAATACACAGTGCGACTTCAGTTACGTCGTTCAGATTCTGGGTTTATTTTAGGGTATTGTCTCGTCTTAATTTCATATTTATATCTTGTGACGGGATGCTTTTCGGGTTCGCTGTTCGAGGAACGAACAAGGGTTGGGATAGCCGTATTTTAAAGGGCTATTCCACACAGATAAAGCATGGATGAAGCCTATGGCTTATGACAGGCGAATGCGATAACACAATTTGTAAGGTTAATTCACAGTCAGCTTACCGGGTGGCGAACGAAATCTGCATCTCGAGAATCATCTGTCAGCACTGGAACGGTGATCGTTGTACGGTAGCACTCGTTATTTTGAATTGGATTGCGATAAAATACGTTTATGGGATTATTCAGATAAATAACCGGCGATAGTACACACATTGGTTTTGACAGGACGAACGTTTTTGTGCGATTGTGCGGCTCACGGCACTCCGTGGTTATAGCTGACGTGTGTGAATTTAAACTGTACAGTTCAAATTCTGACCATACTATTGGTTAGAACACGGCCTGTCAAAAGCAATCGGCGTGACGGAACACTCGCTATTGGACGATAATTAACAAATTTTTCATGGGATTTGAAAGATAATTTCGTGCTCCGTTTTGAAGTGAGACATCGGACCTCGATGGGGAGTTGTATTATGAGGTTTTGTTAATTTTAGATTGAAATTATATTTGAGAGGGCTAATATATTTTCATCACGTATCAATGAAAAGATTATTTTTAAAATAGGATAATTTCATAGGTTCCTTTTTTACACTAACCCCTCATTCCGCTTTGTAATAAAATCCAATTAAAGGAATATTTCTGAACGTATCCAAAAACTAAAAACTGTTTTTACAAGTTGGTGGTTTTATCAGCTTACATTAGAAATAAACGTATATTTTCGAAATATTCAAAAAAAACAAAGCAAATATGAATATAAAATATAATGGCCTACTTTTCTTTTATTGAACTAAAATTTCTGAAATAGAAAAAAATATATGAAAAACACACTTTTTTATTAGAAACATGAATAAAAAGCGTAATCTTGCCACAGTTTTTTATTAGAAACATGTATAACAAACTTTATCGTCCCCCACTTATTTATATTAGAAACATGTTTAACAAACGTTATCGTCACCCCACTTTTTTATTAGAAACATGTTATTGTTAACATTTTCGCGATTGGTGGCCGTCGGACTGGACTCGAGACACCAAACCGATGTAGTGTATACGGATTTTGCCAAGGCTTTTGATCGAGTTGATCATGATATTTTATTACTTAAAATGTTTAAACTTGGCTTCGATCAACTGACACTTATCTTCTTCGCGTCATATCTAAAATCCAGAAGACAATATGTATCAATAAATGGACAGGAATCTAAACAATTCCCTGCCTTGTCAGGTATTCCCCGAGGGTCAAACCTTGGTCCTCTATTGTTCCTAATACTTATAGACGACATCCAGGTCTGTGTAAAATATAGCAGATGTCTTTTATTTGCGGATGATCTCAAACTTTTGATGGAAATAATATTTTACGAAGACTGCTTAAAAATGCAATCTGACCTTGATGCTATAGCAGAATGGTCAAATAAAAACAAATTAGAATTTAATATAAAAAAATGCGTAACAATGACATATATCCGCTCTCAGAAGCCCGTAGTTTTTGATTACACCATTAAAGAGAAAAAAATATGCCGAGTCAATAGCTATAAAGATCTCGGTATCGTCTTTGATCCCAAACTAACATTCTCGGACCACATATCACGACTTACTACAGCATGCTACAAACTCCTGGGGTTTATCACCAGAACATGTAAACAATTTCACGACCCAGATGCAATGATAGCCATGTTTGATGGCGTTATACGAAGTAAGCTGGAGTATGCTAGTGGTGTGTGGACTCCGCACCAAACTAAGTATATTAATATGCTGGAACAAATCCAGAAAAAATTCCTCAGGTATGTCTATATGCGGATGCGTGGAACTTATCCAAGGTTCATGCACCATGTGGACTTACTTGAGGCAACAAATAGATTTAGCTTGGAAACTAGACGTCATGCAAATCTTGCAATACTTAGTTTTAACATAATCCATAACTATATTGATAGCCCGTTCCTCTTGGAATGCTATGGTTTATACGTGCCCGAAAACTTCAGCCGTAGTCGTCGACACGACTTATTCAAAATACCATACGGCAGAACAGATATTCTAGCACAACATAGCATGACAAGAGGAATGGTGCTATTGAATGAAATCTCATTAGCACTAGATATATATAATTCTTCTTTAAATAGCCTAAAGTTTTTTTTGTATAGTAATTATCTTCATAGGTGTTAAGATTGTCAAATTGAGAATTGTACAGTAATTGGATAATCAATCTGTTGTGCAATAAATAAATAAAAAAAAAAAATAAAAAAAAAATAAAAAAATGTATAGCATACGCTATCGTCACCCCACTTTTTTTTATAAGAAGCATGTATAACAAACGTTATCGTCACCTCACTTTTTTATTAGAAACATGTACAACAAACGTTGTACATGTTTCTAATATTCCCCCACCATTTTGTCTAAAATATATTTTTTAAATATTTTGATAAAAATCTTTAATTAAATGTTTTTTTTTCAAATTGCGGTCGTTATCTTTGGTTTCACAAAGGAGAATATTTTCTCTCTGAACCATATTTAGATGATTTGTATTGCGCTATTTTTATAAAAAAATACCGCAATGGCACTCAAAACATATGTTTCTACAAATCTCTATCTTATTAATATAGACCAGACAAACTATTATCAACTTATGGCTAAAATATTGCATCCACCGGTTCGACCATAACTACTATTTATGTATTATGCCTCGTCTTCTGTGATTTGAATATAAAGCGTGGTGATTTCTCTTTCTCACCATTACAGTAAGGGAGACACATCGACGAAGGAGTGACCATAATAAAATATTAGTCTATTCAGAATATATCGAAACACGTGTTCATACAGGTCTCCTTTTTCCAATAATTATAATGACATGTATTCCAAATTCCTGTAATATTAAAAAAACTGCTAATGAAAAAAATAAGAAAATACACAGATTTAGGAAATGAGATAAAAAGAATTTGGCATTCTCAGACTATAAAAATGTTACCATTTGTTATTTCGGCTACTGGCATTATAACTAGCTCTCTCATTCTAAATCTAGGCGTATTAGATTTATCAAAATAATTATTTATAAAAATGCAAAAATCAGTCATTTTAAATACATGTACGATAACGAAAGATTTTTTAAATATTTATGTTGAGGGATCAGTAGGATTTATAGGCCTTGTTAGGAGTTCTACCGAGCCGAACCCTCTGATATGAAAATATCTGGAGTCGGAGAATTATTTTCCCATTTGATCTCTGATGAGTTGACGTGTTGTTCTTGTATTGTTTTGTATTTATTTTGCTTATATAATGCACTTGCATAATTTTGATTGACTAGATGATCATTTGTGGAAAAGTGTATGGAAGGATTTAGTTTTTCCTGTGGGGAAGATTTAACTCCGGAAAAATTCCGTATTTAACTGGAATACGAATAATTTGATCAGATTTTTAATAAATTTGCTATATTTTATATCAGAAAAATTTGCAAACAATTAAATCGATAATTAAATTGAATATTGGCTTCAAAGCGCAGAGAATCACTAAAACTGTCTTATATTCAAATATAGAATTAAAATAATGAAAAGTTTAAGAATCTCTGATGTACGAATATATGATAAATATATTATTTCAAAACAAACAAATTTCAAAGAGCAATTCAAATTTAGAACAATAATAATAATTAATATTATTTTTAATATTCGACTTTTACGGCTGCCCAGTACTAAACTCGATAAATGGTCAGTTAAAATTTAGACCGAAATAAAAATAACAAATTCTTTTAATGTTTTTTAATGAAGGTACTTATTTATAACAGGCGGGTTAGTAGCTGAGAAGACGCACGCGTCAGGTTCTCCACTCCGCTAGCCAAGTTCTGCATCTTTGCAAAACTCACTACAACGATGGTAGTAAAAAAATGATTCAAATAGTTTTATGTATCTTTTTTTCAATTGGGGAAACAGGTACCATGTAAGAAGCCCTGACGAAATCTTGAACAATTCTAACATCATGTCACGAGTAATCTACAAGCCAAAAATGTGTATATTCTTGGTATACCTTATATTGTAGTTAATAGGCATTAAAATCGCTTGACAAACGGAGACTAGAAACGTTCGATTTCAAGCAAAAAAACTGGTTTTTATTTATTTTGTAAATAATTTTATAAGAAAGCAAAAAAGTTAATCAAGTGAATCTGTCACAGATAATCTTAGCTATAATACTGTATTTTTTAAAAGTTGTTTCCTTTACGCGTTCATACATTTCTTTTGAAAAATATTTATTTTAGTAGTTTGCATTTATATTTTGTATTGAGTAATTTATTTTTTTATTTGTATTCTACTCAAGCGAAACGATAGGAAAACCTTCAATTTAACTAATGCATATTTTTTGGTTTTCATAATATACACCAATTCGTTATAAAGATTAATCAAAATATTGATTTGGCATTAAGCTTCGCCTTAAGAAAAATTTAATAACCTTTTAAAAATGCCAATACCATTGATAATGCAAATAAAAAAATTATAATAGTTCACTATTCGCCACTTTGCGTAAAAAAAAATTTCAAAAGTTTTTTTTTTTTTTTTCAAAAGGCAATTTATTTTTAAATAACTAACTAACCATCACCCCGTTTCCCCGCAGGGGTAGGCAGAGAGGACGGACCGCCAAACAACTCGGTCACACCACACACTTCTTGCCTCATTCACATTCATACATCGTGTCATATATACTCTTCTATTATTCTGACTCTTGACATGGCCCGACTCGAGTATCTGATTCACTTGGTCGTGCCATGTCTTCCTCGGGCGCCTCCGACTTCTTATACCATCCACATTTGCATCGTATATTCTCTTTTATACTGCTTTCTTTGTACATTCTCTATTCATGCCCAAACCATCTAAGCGTCCCTTTTTTAAACTTACTCATTACGCTTTTAGAGGAAGCTACAAACCAAAAATGTGTATATTCTTGGTATACCTTATATTGTAGGTAATAGGCATTAAAATCGCTTGTCAAACGGAGTCTAGAAACGTTCGATTTCAAGCACAAAACTGGTTTTTATTTATTTTGCAAATAATTTTATGAGAAAGCAAAAAAGTTAATGAAGTGAAACTGTCACAGATAATCTTAGCTATAATACTGTATTTTTTAAAGTTGTTTCCTTTACGCGTTCATACAATTCTATTGAAAAAATATTTTTTTTAGTAGTTTACATTTATATATTTTATTGAGTATTTTTTTTTTATTTGTACTCTACTCAAGCGAAACGATCGGAAAAACCTTCAATTTATCTAAAGCATATTTTTTGGTTTTAATAATGTACACCAATTCGTTATGAAGATTAATCAAAATAGTTATTTAAGCTTCGCCTTAAGGATATCTACATTTCTCACACGATCATGGTTTACACACACACGCCTCAGGGTTCTTATTTTTACAGTTTCATTCTACTTTGATCCTTCCTCTGCCAGTTCCATGCCTCACTACCATACATCAGGGTAGGTACCAGCACTCCACTGTGGACTGCTGCATATAATGCTGACACCAACTGCGTTCAGTCCTCCATGAATGGAGTTCCCTGCATTTCCCCTTGTTTCAATATCTCTGTCAGCCTTCCCATCTCTCTAGAACATACATCACAAAATATTTACGATACTTGAAAGTATTTAATTTTCGTAAGAAATCAATCGAATTCTATTCGATTCGATTCTATCCGATTCGATTTGATTCTATTCGATTTGAGTCAATTCAATTCCATTTGAATCTTGTTTTCGTATTTTTACGCAGCCCTTTGACTTTTAGGAATGTCAATCCATAGATAGTTCCACCAATGTTGCCATCGTAAAACGATGTCTTAGTGTCAATATCGGTTTGGCTACCGACAGCGCAACCGTGCACGGGATTAACATTGATAATTTAATCATTTTGATCATGCTAAATTCCGGTTGGGAGATAAAATAGTCGATGTTATTTATGTGCAACACCTCACAAAAGCGCCCCTGTTTGTACAGTGTAAAGGTAGGGGAGCTATGTCGCCACCCGGTTGGGCAGCGTTGTGAGGATGGTTAAGGTAGAGATTTATTAATTCCGTTCTTGAAGAGGATCGGATTATATGAAGGAGGAAAAACAGATGCCGGCAATTCGTTCCACATACAAGTCGTCTTACACTTCGTGAAGCCAAAATCAATGCTGCAGGCTCCATTAAAATACCTTTAGAACAAACCCAGCATGCCTACATTGCGTCTGTCCATTCGAGATGGCATTCAATCTGTTAACAATGGATTGTCAATAAGAGGGACCGCCTTCCTTTGTACAGAATCAGATGGGTATATCAAGCACTGTGGGGCTCCAGTCCAGAGGTGGCAATCAAATTCAATTATTGGGCGTACCTCAGATTTTTATACGGTTAGCAGCTTGTTAATACTGAAGAACCTGCTGTCCTTATACAAGACGTCCAGTTACTTTGAAGAAATTAATGCTCTCCATAAAAATTGCATATTCAAATCATTCTAGGTTCAGTCTCACTAAATGTGCAGCAATGCGCAAATCTCTAAAATGGTTCATTCCGAGCATACCCAAAAATTAAGTCGGCAGAATAGAGCCAAGGGTGGTAGCCGTACTACAAAATTACGACTTATTTTGCCAAAGTAAGGGATAGACAACTCCAACTCGATAATTTTTTTAAATACATATTTTTAGTATTAAACGGTCATTCATTAAAATATAAAAAAAATACTGGTAAAACGACAAATTACAGTAAAAGAGACAAGGTAATAAAAACATATATTAGGAATTGTAGCAATTACAACAGTCTCAAAGTCTTTGTATTAAACAAGAAATTATATATCATACTAGATATTACATTATTGTCTGTTTTAGGTGTCTCCAACTTCTTCTACCATTCGCTATTACATACCACAATGTTACTGTTAACCTTTCCTCATCTGTGGTGTGTATTTACTACACATTGCTTCTAATAACTTTAATAACTCTATAAATATAATAAATTATAGGTTCAGATTTTAGGTATTCCTCCGTTATACATTTATGCACTGAATTAAAAAATAACATTGTACATAGTTTTCAAATTCAATTAAAAATCATAGATTTTTGTCAAAAATCGGGAACAAATACACCAATACAATCAACCGTGTGACACTGCTACGCGAAGAGTGTGCGAGGAAATGACACGCTATTGATGTCCCGCTTTAGTTCGCTATGCGGTAAAATGAGAAATCCACACGTCCAGAAGACCATCGATACCTACGACCACATAGCTGTGTGTGTGCGTCCAGGGCCCACCCAGTGCCTTTTGTGCCAGCCGGCCGTCAGTCGGTCGCGGGCTGTCATTAGATATGGACTCCTTGCACGTTTTTTTAGCATTTGCCGATGGTTTATTCATGTTTCCAGCAATCAAATTACAATTATTATCACTTTTCATATAAAATATAATAAACATAAGCAATTAGCTATGAATATTCATACTTTTCCGATATTAAATCGCTTATTTTCAGATGTGTATTGACTTTTTTAGCACAGTAAGGGAAAAAAAAAGAAATACTCATACTTTGGTTCGAACTTTTATAGACTCTTTTTCAGGTTCTATGGCCTCAATCGTTCTGAAATTTCGGAATGGTGATAAGAATAATGGTCTTAGGCGAAATGGTAAGGAAAATCAGCATAAATTGATATTTGTTGAAAAATCATCAAATTTAGGGGCCTGTTGCATGACTTGGGTTCGATCTTAAAAAGCATTTTTATCAGGCTCTATGGCGTCATCAGACTGAAATTTCTGAATGGTGATAAGAATAATGGTCCTAAGCGAAATCACAACAAAAATCAGCATTATGTTAAATAATAAACTAGATTACATCGACTTTAATTCGACTCCGTAACTCATTCCTGTGTAGAGATATTGCGTTAATTATTCCCGGGTGTCCTCGACTTGTTATACCATTCAAAACACTCTCTAAACTCACCTGGTACTATTAGAAAAAAAAAATTCAGCGCTATCGTTTGACTACTTTTCGCGTTTTGCGAGCACAAACATACGCATGCTGAATTTTTATATATAACTAGCTGACGTGTACCCGGCGTTGCTGGGGATTATCCTTAGGAGATAGACATATTCCATGGAAGACTTTTCTGTAGGCATTTTCAGGATCTACAATTCTCTAGTACATTATTTTGATATATCTCATAAGGTTTAACCAGCGTTCGCAATATAAGCGCCCGAAAAAATATTTTTACGACTTGATTTCAAAATATCGACTTTTCTCTACTTTCTATAAATGTAATACGTGGATTTTAAATATATAACCCTTCCGAAAGAAATTTTCTAACTGATAGCAAAAACCTTATCAAAATCTAATTGAAAAAATCCACTTTTTTCGACAATTTAAAGGATAAAAACACTTTTGGATCCGGGTTTAAGAATCGATTTTTTTTTAATTCAAATTTAACCAAAAAAGTTTCAACTTCTAACTAGATTTACTCGTAAATGAAAACTCAAATCGAAAAAATTTATACTACAAAATCTAATCAAAATGGCGCTGAACAAATATATAATACATTTCTTCAATGATCTATATTATGACTAACTATATATGGAGATAATATACAGTACAATACTTACCTGGTAGGTCACTTGAGATTAACACTTAATTAACATTAACTAATTGTTTATTAGCGAAATTTAAATACAGGATTTAGGACATAATTGAAAAATTGGATATAATAAGACTTTCTCTAAGGAATGGTATATTTAATTTAAGGGTATGACAGCTTAAAAAGGTAAATTTTTAGTTTCGACCTGAATTCTATTGGACTTGTTATGGATCTTAGTTGTGGAGAGAGCTTATTCCAAGCCTTCGGATCACCAAACTTAGTATTTGGGTTGCGCTTAGGTTCCATCAGTCTGCCTACAGCTGATGATGTTGCTGATCTAAGAGTTGACTGCCTCAGACCAGTGTTTTCCGGGAAGCATAGTTCAGAGATGTAGGGTGGGGCCATTTCATTGATGGATTTAAACACCATCCAGCACAGTTTGTACTGGGTTCTTTCAGGGCACATGAGCCAGTGAAGGTTACGAAGATTTTCTGAAATGTGCGAATATTTATAAACTCCGGTTATGAGCCGTGCTGCTGCATTAAACACTGATCGAAGTTTGTCAATTTGATATTTTATAAGGCTGGTATAAATGCCGTTGCAGTAATCATAATACCACGTTATCGGACACTGTGCATAAATAGAGATTATTTATGTTCCTTGAAAAATCAGTCACTCTATCCCCTTTGTAGTTGTGCACTATCTGCAGTATCTGTTGGTCCTGTACAATACGCCTAACTTCTAAGAGGCTAAAGTGACTCCTGATATTAATGGGGACTCCGTACCTGAGCTGCTCACTTTTAAAGTTACACCAAGCATTTCAATGGAAGACATATCGAGAAGTTTTCTTGATGAAGTTGGTCTTCCGACAACCCCAAGTGTTTTTTTGTCTTATGGGCTCTAATCCCAATAATTCAATTAATTATTAATGGTGACTTATGTATTTGGACAGCAATACGTAACATACTAAAATGATATGTCAAGTATTTGAGCTAATATAAGGAAGATAGTAATTTTGGGTACTACCTACTCCCCCACTTGGCTGCGGGATAGTTAACAGTAACATTATGGTATATAGTAATTCATGGTGGAAAAAGTCGGAGATGGCCAAGGAAAGGGGACGTTATCTCTGCAATGGAATACGGAGATACGTAGTCGAATCAAAATCGATATAGTGTAATTTTTGCAACAGAATCAAATAATTATTTGTGCCAAAATTAGACGTAAGTGATAAACGAAAAAAAATGTATAATAAAAACACATAAATTTGTTTTTGACCACTATAGTTTTATTTTCACTCTACCGGTTTCGGAAGATCCCTTCCTTCGTCAGGAGAATATGTCAGGGTTTTAAATATTCTCCTGACGAAGGAAGGGATCTTCCGAAACCGGTAGAGTGAAAATAAAACTATAGTGGTCAAAAACAAATTTATGTGTTTTTATTATAAATTATGATGAGCCACAAAGTGAATGCTTTTTACAATTACGAAAAAAAATGTGTAAAAAGAATGTATTTCTTGGTTGAAGAGATCGAGGACGTCTGGGGAAGACGAAAGGTACGATCAACAGAAACAAATACTTCCACCTTAAAAATTTACCCAGTTGTCAGAAACTCTAGATATCTAACCATTTAGAAGAGACGTACGCGACATACTTTGAGACGTACACGACGTACAGTGTTATTCCGCACGCAAAATTATAAAACAAATTCAGCATCTAATTCGCAAATTAACCGAGCTCTTCATACTCTAAATAATATTTGTCTAAACTCTAACAACATTGACATTTTTTCGGATTCATTGCCCAAATTCAAACGTGGCATCATGTCAATAATATAAACTGTTGAATTCGCACACATTCAGAGACAAACACACACACACACAAACATTACACACATACTTATATACTACACACGTCACCTGGTAATCAAGGAATAAACATACCACTTAGCAGACATTACAAGAAAACATATCATAGGTACCTAACATGAAGTATCTAATTCTTGTATATTGTTTCATCACTGTAAATCATGTACTATTTGTTTGTTTTTTGTTTACGTTAGCTAATATATTGCGTGATATTTTCGAGCCTTGCTTCAGAGAGAAAGGTTTGGTACCACTGAATCCAGAGTATGTAATTATATCCACCCAGTGGGGTGGTAACTTTACCAATGCCGCTTGTAATCTCAGATCAACACGCAATCTTTCCTTCAGCTTTGAAACAAAGACAAAGAGTCCGCACACACTGGCCATTTTACACTTCGGCACACTTACATAGGTGTACGATTTACAGTATTTTTGATATTTTTTTATAATACTACTAGCTGACATGTACCCGGCGATGCTTGTGATTTTGAACAGCTTGGAGTAAGGTTCTGAGGTAGTGAATTCTAGTGTACCTGAAAACTGGATGTAGTTTTAATGTGGAAATAATATTATTCTAAAGAATTGAAAATATTTTTGCTTCACTTGATATTGGCACATGTTCCTCGGGTGCCCCCGACTTACACAATTCACTACTTAGAGCATTCTAAAATGATTTTTATTACAATAATTTGCGATGCAATTTTGACCTCAATAGTAATGAGAAATGTATAAAAACGTTAGGTTCCACTAATAATTTTCTGTTTTATGCCACCGGCGTTCAATAGGCTAATCCATTATTTTTTTAATGAAAAACTAATGTTCATCTTCTTCTTTATGTGCCGTATCAGGTCCTCCCGACATTGGCGATCACTCTAGAAAATGTCTCTTTATCTTGCGCTGCTCGGAATAGCTCCTCCACACTTCTAATGCCGGTCCACTCTCGTATATTTCGCAGCCAAGACATTTGTCTCCTACCAGGCCCTCTGCGATCCTCTATCTTGCCTTTATTTTCATAAGACAAGGTTTTTTATGCATAGCACAAAGGATAACAAATTATTATAAGCAATAATTAGTCGCTTGAAATATTCATACAAATTGAAAATATCAAACGGGAATTGAACCCGCGTTCAATTATATTTAAAATAAAGTTGGTTGTTTATAGATGAAAAATATAATAAGCAGTAATTGTTAACCGCTACTTATTAACTTATTTATAAACGACATTATACATATTTTCTCTCATACTCGCTTTTGGCTTTTTGCGGACGACAATAAGATTCTAAAAATAATAAAAAATCACGATGACTGCCTTCTTTTCCAATCGAATATCGACTCTTTCAATGATTGCTGTAAAATTAATTGTTTAAAACTAAGTGTCGATAAATGCAAAATTATGTCCTTCTATAGATCAAAAAAACCGATTATCTTCGAATACAAACTTAATAATATTTGCTTAGCAACTGTTATATTTATTAAAGACCTTGGTGTCTCTCTTGATAGCAAGCTTTCTTTTCTGGATCACATAACTGCAATCGTTAATAAATCCCTCAAACTACTTGGTTTCATCACTAGAATCACTTCGGACTCGTAAATACCCTTAGAACTCTTTACTGCTCCTTGGTTCGCCCCCATCTTGAATATGCTTGTGTTATTTGGTCTCCTTTTTATGCTGTCCACATTCGACGCATTGAATCTGTTCAACATCGGTTCTTAAGAGGGATTGCTAGGAGGCTAGGATTAGAAAAAGGTAAATACTCATATGATGAAATTGAACTAACTCTAAACCTCTCTCCTTTGGAAGTCCGTCGGGAAAGAAATGACCTCATTTGCTTCTTCAAAATTATAAATGGTATTATTGATTCACCTACTCTACTGCAACTCATTCCCTTCAATATCCCCTTGCAAAGACTCAGAAATAATGAACTGCTCTTCCTCAACCATCATTCGACAAATTATGGATATTATTCACCATTGTCCAGCATGTGTAGACTGGTCAACTCAAGTCAAAACCTTAACTTTTTTGGGATAAGTCTGAATGATTTTTGCCAGTCGCTAAACAAGTGACGGAATATTATAAGTGTCCTGTGGTCCTGACCCACGGCGTAGTCTTGACTTGATTCGACTTGTCACTTTATTTTCTTATATTATATCTGCCTTATGTCTTTGCTTTCATGTACCTTTGTCTACTCCTGAATTTTTCATTTTACTGTATTCGTGTTATTATTTTGTAATTGGCGGGTTGGAAATAAGGTGAGGTCTCAGAGCACCAACCATAGTTCAATTCCCGTCGGCGGCATTTATTTTTACTCGGTAGATATTTTCAATTTGTTTAAATATTTCAAGCCATTAATTATTGCTTGTAATAATTTTTTAGGTTAATCCATCTTTTAATGTTGTATTTGAAATGTTTTTTGTTTCCCTCACATTTGGTATCGGGTGAAAGATTGTCCGTATAAATGATTGATGAAAATGTCTACTTCATCACACTCTAACTCGCTATAATGTCCCGAGACGCGAGCATATCTAACCTAACCTTTATCGGCTTCGAATGCCAAATATTAACAGGCTTACTAAAAACGTGTCAATTGGGAATCAGAAATAAAGTTAAGATAAAAAGGAATTTATTCCATTTTTTATACCAACCTAGTTATTTATCTGTTGTGTTGACAGTTACGTGTTTATTTCACTAAAAAAACTACTGGACCGATTTTATAGATTGTTCTTATTAGTACCAGGAGTGTTTAGAGAGAAGTCTGAATTGTAGAAGTAGTCGGGGACGCCCGAGCAAGATTTAACGCGTCATTCTACGCTGGAATGAGAAACGCATTATATACAGTAACAATATGATACATGGTAGACACCCTGATAAAGACCTGACGCATTATCTTTTTTATTTAGTAAAAGATTATACATCTATACCTATATATTATTTAAGAAATGTTTTGACTGCCCAACTAGGAGGATTCCCGTTTTAGGACAATCAAATTAGGACGAGTTTTAACATTTTGATAAGTTGTTTGATAAGTATAGTATCAAAATAATAATAAAATAATAAGTAAATGTAATAATAAAGATTCGAAATTTTAAAATTGAAAATTCATGTCATACGGCATATATTCTGGTCTAGTTATGTGTAATTCATGTTATACGGCATATATTCTGGTCTAGTAATATGTAATTCATGTCATACGGCATATATTCTGGTCTAGTAATGTGTAATTCATGTCATACGGCATATATTCTGGTCTAGTAATGTGTAATTCATGTTATACGGCATATATTCTGGTCTAGTAATATGTAATTCATGTCATACGGCATATATTCTGGTCTAGTAATGTGTAATTCATGTCATACGGCATATATTCTGGTCTAGTAATGTGTAATTCATGTCATACGGCATATATTCTGGTCTAGTAATGTGTAATTCATGTTATACGGCATATATTCTGGTCTAGTAATATGTAATTCATGTCATACGGCATATATTCTGGTCTAGTAATGTGTAATTCATGTCATACGGCATATATTCTGGTCTAGTAATGTGTAATTCATGTCATACGGCATATATTCTGGTCTAGTAATATGTAATTTCTATCACCTAAGAAATTCTAAAATAAGTACTATAGGATGCATATGTCTTATACTGATTTATAAATGTGGAAATTCTAACTATACAATTGTAAATGTTCTCCAAAATGCCCTGGAAAGAATCTCAGACTTGTGATGTCCCGAAAGAAACCATTCATCTGTTCTGAATGCAATTACTAATGTTATCCAAATTGACCCTGGTAATAAATTACATCTTTGCGATTCTTTCAAGGATAAAGAAACCATCCTGTCACTTCGAATGCCATCGACAATGTTCCCAAAATTTGTTTTGACAGCATCGTCATTCCATTGTAAGAATATTATGTACTAAATACACAATTTGGCTGTCCTGAAACGGGAATCCTTCCCAGTTGGACAGACAAGGTTCATTTTGCTATGTTATTGTTTGTTATTTATATATATAAATAAATGTACTTTTAACTGGTGCCTTAGCCTACTAACATATTTTGTATAAATATGAATAACAAAGAGAAGAAATAGAATAAAATAAAATATCCAATTAAACATGAGATTAACTGCTGCTTGGGTAGCATTCTAATTTGAAAGTACTAGGTAGGTACATATATACACATAGTGATAAAGATTAGAACATAAAGGTATCTTTTACATGGTTTATTATTGTTGGAGTTTTTGTTGTTGTTTTTGGTTTGTGTTTGATTTGTGTTTGATCTCTGCACTAGAATGAGATACGTAGTCGAATTATATCGAGTAATTTTTTTTCGCTACCAGTATGACAAGAAGAAATTAGTGTGAAAACCTGCCAGAATCAAGTGATAAAAATACTGAAAAAAAGTTAAGTTTTTTTATTTCTTTACAATTCTATCATTTTCGCCTTAAAAATTAACCCAGTTTTAGTATACACTAGAATTCACCGAGCAACTCCGGGTACACGTCAACTAGTTTATTATAAACGTCAAATGGAGGCATGCCGCCATTTGCAATTCATTGCTGTAATGCGCGCCAAAACACATGTCATTTTGTTTGCCAGCGGCAAAAAATCGCATGTTATTCAGCGGCACGGCAACACTGCTTAGCATAGGTTTAAAGTATTGCCAGTGGAAGGAAATGCAGTTCCTACTTAGTTAAAATAAATTATGTATGAGAATTCCTTTAGCCTATCACGACATGTATTTAACCTTGCCGTTACCAACAGGGGTTTTCAAAACCTCTAAAATTCATTTCAAATACACCAGTTTTGGTATTTTTTTGTATTCCTACAAATATTATAATCTACGCGGAGAAAAAAATAATTTTACTGATTTATTAAAATCTTGTTAAAAACGGGAAAGCATGCAATTTCCTTATAAATTTTAGTAAATTTTTAATATATCGGAACACGTGCATATCGTGCACCAGTGTTTGTCCTGATAATACACAATGACGAAATGCGAACAAATTCGAATTTTTTTGAACACGTGTTCCAACTTTGCCATATTACAGTCGTGTTTTACTGATAGTTTATTAGGAAACCTATCAATTTATTCGTTAAATGCCTGCAGTCCCGTTTGTAGCTGGATACGAATAATTTAAAAAGATTCTTGGTAAATCAGCAATATTTATTGTCAGTTAGTTTTCTGCGTGTATTATTAAAAAAATTAAGTACAGTGGGTCCAAGATTGACTTTAATTTGAGGTTTCTTTTTTTAAGATTGATACATATGTCTTTACTGCTCAAACAAATGAATTGCCATTATGGGGGGTGGTCTGTCTCTCTAATGTCACTATTTCAGCCACTCAATTCAATTCAATTATCAAAATTGTTCAATTTTATGCGTTTTCAAAATATATTTGTAAGTAAACATTCTTACACAAATATAAACCGTGTGTATATCAATGATACTAGTTGTTTGGTTTTAAAATGACAATGTGCATGGTTCCAGTTCCTACCTATCTCAAATCATCACATTGATGGAAAAGGATTTGAAATTTAGAACAATGACGAGAACAATTTGCAATTTATACTACCCCAAGTAGAGAAATCACAGAATTTTTTTCTGAACTCTCTTGAACATGAGATAATACTTCTCTTGGTGAGAGAGTGCCCACAGAGAGTTTAGTGCAGATTTGCTAAGGTTTAAACGATATGGCGAGAATCCTTCATGAGTGGAGCATAAGTTAGTAAATCGATGTTAGGCGTACGTATTCTCTCGTTATTACTGTGCTTTTATACTTTGTTTATTTTAGTTTTCTAAAATAATATCTTGCATTACTATGAATGTGCGCAATGCATTACACAAATGCACCAAGACAGGGACCGCCTCTGCTTCTAACCTATTTACATATATGTATACTATAATCATCTGTAAAATATATGTAAGAGAATAGAGATAAGTAAATAATAAAATTGATTTTGCAGATGTAATCAAAAGATATATTTGCCCTCTGTTTCAGGTCTTCGTCATTACTGCCTTCAGTCTACTGAGTGTATGGATGGCATGGCCTGCTTGCTGCCAAACGCCACGATCAAGCCTGGCGCCAGCAGGTACAGCGCCGTTAGCAGCACGACCAAGCTGTGCCTTTGCAACGAAGAGGATGGATATGTCGACAGGGACTGGTACTGCAGTGGTGAGTGATGTTAACATAGACATGAGTTAAATGCAGGCAAAATTGTTTTTACTTAGGTCAATTTGCGGTGTGCCACAGGGGTCTGTATTGGATCCTCTTCTATTTACATTGAACTGAATACAGTTTTCAAGGCAGGTATTTTAATCAAAAATATTTGTTTATTGGTGACAATTTAGCGATTCTTAAACGAATATTTGAAAAAGTAAAATCAGAAAAGATACGGTCACATCTTGAACTTGGACCTAGGACCCTCGTCTTGCCGAGACGCCACTCTACCAACTGAGCTAATAATACCCCATCTCCTATGTAACTGTGCCATACTTCTAATAAAAACTACAAACAATATCTTCATTTTCTCCTCGCACATTAATAAAATAAAACAAATATTCATCCTAGACAATTAGCACATTAAAATTAAAATAGTATATATTTGCCTAAGTTGCATTTAGTTCGCGTTAAATCTTGCGATCATACATAAAGATATCAGCCAATAAAAATGTGCGATGATAAAATGAAGATAATTTTTGTAGTTCTTATTCTTATTAGTGCATATTTCAATACATTGAAAATAAATTAAAAACTGATATTAAACCGAGATTTTTTAAAATTTTAAAGATTTACTAGAAAATGAAAGCTTAATTCAAAAGACCTCTGTCGTACGGGGACGACGTCTTTAACCACTCGACCTAATTATTAAACGTATTTTTTGTCGATCTCATAATTCAAATTCAGAATTAACAATATTATCTTGCAACTAAAATTACGTATAATAATTCTGTCTCAATGTTCGAGTTGTTAAAGCGGTATTTCCAGTTGAGACCGTTATCTTTTTATTTTCTGTGTCTTGTTCTGTTTGATGTTTTATTTATATTTGTTAGCATTATTACTTATTCTTCATAGATATATTACATTGCTGAGTATAAGATGCTATGTTAGCATTGTTCGATGGCATACTGAGAAGCAAGCTGGAGTATGCGAGCGATGTTTGGGCACCGTACCACCAGAAGTACATTGATATGATAGAGCAAATCCACAAGAAATTCCGGTAGGTATGTCTATATGCGGACGCATGGAACTTATCCTAGGTTCATGCAACATATCGACATACATATCGGAAACTAATTCTGTGAGTCTGGAAACTAGGCGGAAAGTAAGTCTAGCTATTATGTCTTGGAACAATTTTATCGATAGCCCATTCCTCTTGGGATGCTATGATTTATATGTACCAGACCACTACAGTCGAAGTCGATACCATGACCAATTCAGAGTGCCAAAAGGCAAAACCGACGTCGTGGCAAAGCATAGCATGACGAGGGGAGTGGTGCTGTTGAACGAACTAGCAAAGAATTTAGATGTAAGTGACAGTTCTCTAAATGACCTAAAACAATTATTAAAGAGTCACTTAGCTAAATGCTGATGTAATGAAAAAATTGTACTGTAACTGGAATGAATGTTCTGTTGTACAATAAAAAAATAAAATAAAAACCTTACAAAGTTGTTCCAGTAAATTTTTTATTTATTTTTCAGATGGAGCAATCCACAACTCGATGTTCTTCTCTTTACTCCTTGGCTCGATTGCTTCCTGGCTGCGGAGATATCTCTACTAGACGCAGCACAGCAACCTTCAGTAGATTTCCTCGCAAAAGGATACATAATAATTTCTTCGTTTTCTTTGCACCAGTAGCCTCTTCCCACGATATAGTATTCAATATTATAAACTGTACTTTAGAATCAAATGCGGTCAAATCCAAAAAAAAAAACTAAAAATGTTGTATTACGGAAATGCAATATTCCCATCCAAAGATGTGTATGATTAGATGAGAAATTGATCGAAAAAGTATTAACTCCGTAGGCTAATTTGCTCGTATTTGTAATTACCCATAGAATCAATTTGTTCGCTAATGGAAACAACTCATATTATGGCCTCATAGAAATCGTTGTGTCTCCCTTACTGACATAGTGAGAATTATTATCTAAACGGTGTTAGAAAAAAAAAACACTACTACACTTTATTTACAAATAAACAACCATAGAATAATTCAGCTCTATGAAAGCAAAGGTTTCGACCGCAATTTGAGAAAATATTATGAAATTTAATTTAATTCATTATTTTTATATTAAACGACAAAAAAGTGAGGTGGCAGAAATGTTTATAATAAATTTGTCTAATAGGTGGCAGTAATGTTTATAATACATTTTCTAATAGGTGACAGTAATGTTTATAATACATTTGTCTAATAGGGGGCAGAAATGTTTATAATACATTTGTCTTGGCAGTAAAGTTTATTTATTAATTAACGGACTTACTTCCAATATATTACAAAGCGACACGAGATTTGGAAAAATGTGCAATGCAAGAGTAAAGGATAGTATATAAAATGAGGTGAGGCCTACACTAGTGAGGCCTACATTACTGAAAACCTTGAATTGTAAAAAATATTGTACCTAATAAAAAAAAAAAGCAGATACAAACAGGGAAAACACAAGAAAATAGAAATACCTTGCTAAAACTAAAGTGATACAAAATATCCTCAATTGCATAGAGAGCGACAAAAAACATTCTGACTTATACCAAAAAAATCAAGGTCTTGACGTGAGTTGACCATTCTACATATTCTGGACAATGGTGAATTATAAGCATAATTAGTCGAGTGTTGATTGAGGAAGAGCAGTTCTTTATTTCTGAGTCTACGAGAAGGTATATTGAATGTGATGAGTTCTAGTAATGTATGTGAGTCAATCAAATTGTGGATAATTTTAAAGAAACAAATGAGATCAGATTTTTTCCGACAGTCTTCTAAAGGAGAAAGGTTTAGAATTTGTTCATAATACATTTGCATAATAGGAGACAGTAATGTTTATAATACAATTGTCTATTAGAGTATTATGTATTTCGTTATCCGTAATTCCAGTTCAATGTTTAGAGCCATTTTGAAAACTTTTTTTATGTTTGAATTGAAAATTTTTATTATTTAAAAAAAATTATGTTTATTTCTAACAATTAAATTTGAAGGCTTTTTTCAAAAGAATTTATTATTTTTCTGATACGTTCAGAAATATTTCATTGTGAACGCGAAATTTCGAGTCTTATTTGACATATCGAAATACCTTAAGGCCGTGTGTTGCGTAACTGTAACAATACTGAAAAAAAATTTACCTCTAATATTTTGTAATGTACTTCTCTTTGGAGTAATGTCAGAAAACAGATTTCGGGGACGATATTTTTGCATTAAATTTGATTCCAGATAAACTCGCTATTTTTCTCGTATTACAAAAGAAAATACTGTTCTTAAAGCAAATGAAAAACTCTTACAGATTTTAGTATCACAAAAATTTTAAACGCCAACAAATTTAAAGTTTTTTAAAGTTAATTTAATAAGAAACTCTTCAAAATACAGTTAAAACTGAATGACAGGCCTTTAACGAATGCATTGACAGATTTCCTTATAAAATTTCATTAAAAAACAAATGTGTTATCGCGACGTCAGAATTCATAAAAATTCTAACATTTTCGCATTTCGTTGTTGTATATTATTAGAACAAATGGAGGTACACGTGTTCCGATATAATATGAATGAATGTTAAAAGCTTATTAGGAAACGGTTGCAATACCATTTTATCACGATTTTAATAAATCAAGAATACTATCACTTTTTTTCTTTTAATATAAATAAAGTTATTTTAAATCAAATATTTTGACAAATATTTTCGATTTCTAAATGTTGTATAATTTTTTTTTGAATCGTTTATGATAAATTATTTAATACAAACTGAAAGCGTGGTATTTTCTCTTTCTAACGCATTTTAACATATATTTCTCACCGTAATATAAAATAAGATACAGTAACTTTTATGAGACCATGTCAGGCTGGGAGATTTAGGTCCCATAAAGACTCTACGGTTGTTTGTTGTCTTTAAATGACATCTCCCAAAATTGTCCAATGGGTTATAAACTGGCGGAACTACTTTCCACAGAAAAATGCATTTAAATTTCATTAAAATAACTGCCTCCCTGACCGCGTATTTCCTTTTCCACGTTCCATAGGAGGCAGGTTTGTTACGCTAATTCTCTATCTAAACTAATGTTTAAAGTTGAAATCGCGTGTCCTCCAATCGTGCACGGGTTTGCAACGCGCTAAATCAATGCGCATGGTAATTATAAACCCGTGCGCGATTGGAGGACGCGCGACTCGAATTGAACACGAGTTTAGAAAGAGAATTAGCTTAACAAACACGTGCGTGTTCCAAGAAAGTATTTGCCTTCTTTTGAACACGGACTGAAGAATGTAGAATGTTTTTAGGCAACGTTTCGTAGGGACTGTGTTTTCATCTATTTGTAATTGATCTTTTATGTCTGTCAAAAATTTTACATTATATAATTTATTTTAAATGATTAAATGGCATTTTCGATAAAGTTCATTTATACATGTTTTCTTGCATTCCAAACTTATAAGTTTCCACCAATTTCAGATAACTAGAAGTCGAGTTTTATTTCAGTGCAGAAATTCTGGGACTAACTACCATGTTATTATGATGTACTCCTTATTGTCCTGAATAAAAATGCAGGGTAACATTATTATTTCATATTTACCACTTGATAAATTTAAAAGATTGTTGCTGGGGCAGGTCAGTTATGAATAAATAAATAAATAAAAAACTGTTCAATAATTAAAATAATAGAATCTATAAATAATATATAACACAGTAGTCATTATTTGCGTGTGTCTGTTTGTTTATTTTACACAACGCAACGGACTTTGATAGTGTTATCACTATCGTTTAGAGAATTTCTTCCGGGAGGTTTATACATATAATAAATTAATATAAATTATTTTTATTTATTTTTTATTCCTACCCTAAACTAGGCAAATGCCCGTATTATGGTGGTAACATAAATATATAATAAAAAAGAAAATATAAAAACAAAAAATACAGTGTGTGGCAAGCCTACGCACGACGGAAGTGAAACTTTTAGTATTCTTCTCTCTCTCTTTTCATTTCATTCTCACTTTTTTTCTTTCTATTGACATATTTATAAGTAGCATGTGATAAAAAAAAAAAAGTTATAAAAATATGGGATTCGAACCCGGGTCCTGCATAACGAGTGTCGAACGCTCTGTCTCTAGACCGCGGTTATTACGTATTAAACCAAAATATCATATACTCAAAATACCTAAAATTCGCAGCACGAGAGCATTAATTTTATCACTTTTCCTCGTATTAAAAAAATCACAAAAAGAAAAAAAAATATATTTAAAGCGGGGATCGAACCTCGGTTCTTCACGACGACAGTCGGGCGCTCTGCCTCTAGACCGCGAAGCTGAGTTTGGAGAGTGACCTAAACTAGGTATATAATATTATCTAGGCTCCTATAGCGAAATGATCACGGTTTTTCGTGACGGTCATGAGTCGGTTTTACTCCGGTCCTCGAAATTGCATGACGCGCGTAAAGAAGTTTCACTTCAAAAATACAATGCTTTACATATATCGTTATACAAATGGTAAAACAAAAACAAAAATAATAAATATATATACGATAATATGGATAACGTTGGAATGAATTCACCTAATGTTCTTTCTTCAGTCAGACAATAATTTCTTCAGGAAACTTTCCGATTTCGTTCTGCCACACTCTATGAGCCATACGGTAATTTGTTTTTGAAGAGGGCCTATTTTAACCTTACTGCATTGCTGCTTGAACACATTATACACCTTAGGAGCCAGGAATACATGGAAACGTTGTCCAAACGATGTGTTCATTTTTGGTACTATCATCCTTTGTTCTGATCTTAGTCTTGTTGTGTAACTGTGATCTACAAGACTATGAAACTTGGTGGAAAAGCAGTAGACTTAAAATTAGTTTGAATAAAATTTGAAAATTAAAATTTAAAAATAGTGGACAGGATAGACCTCTCTTTGAATTCTCGAATAGATTTTACTCTGCAGGTAAAGTGATAATAAATTACTGTCATCTATGCATTAATCAGCTGGATTCATCCGAATTATATTGTTTGACAAAAGAGAGTACCACTATATCTGTTTGGTCGATTTAAGACTAAAGGATTAAAATATTTTTTTCACAATAAAGTGACAGTACTTTAGAATTACAATGTGTTAATTCTTTTTTATTCTAAATTCTACTCTCTTGAGAGCTGGTCGTGACAGATTATAATTTCATGGTGCGAATGCTAGTGTTATTGTGCCGATTGCCGTCCGCTGCCGAATTTGAAGATAAAGGAATCGCTGCTAAACTCAATGCGAGTGATATATTTGGTGAGTCCTCTGTTTTTATGTATTTGATGGCTGAATTATAATTTGTTACTTTTCCTGCAGAGTGAATTTTGTAATCAACCCATTTTTTCATAGGGAATTAATTATTCCCTGATGGTCTGTGTGACTCACAAGCCAGATCATCACAACTTGGGATTTTTCATATAGCACATTATGAGTGCATGTATATAAATCTGTCTTACGTCTAATTATTTTGTTTCCTTAAATAAGGGTGTCGATGGATACATATAAGGTTTTTTATCCATCACTCTTATTACAGCTTTTTGTGCCTTGGCTAACGGATGTAGTATAGTCTTGGCTGCACCGCCCCAGCTTATTATGCCATACCTGATAATTGAATGTCACAAACCATAGTACAAAATTTTAATGGTTTTCTTATCAACATCAACATTATAATTTTTTTTGGTGTTTCTTTATTCATAAAAATTTAAACGATTACAGTTTTTTTATTTTCTACAGCCACCATACTAGGCACATGCCCGTATTATGGTAGCCATATTTCTTTAGATTACAATGTTAAGATGTTAGGATATACAGAAATAAGAGAGAGAAAAAAATATATAAAATAAAATAAGAAGAAAACATATGAATATAATGGAATAAAAGAGGAGTTAATTTAATTTAATGACACGAGACATTCTTTGCAATAGTTCCTTCCCTTTACCAATAGCCAATTCTGAATATTTTTTATGTAAAGATGTTCAGTTTCCGATTTTCTGGTATCTATATTAAGTGCATTGAATATCTTGGGAGCAATATAGGAAAATTGTCGCTGGGTAAATGCTGTTTTTGTTTGGGAGGAATTACAAATTTTAGGTGTGACGAGAAACGCGTATGAATATTTTGTTGTGTTTTTTTTATGATATTTCTTTTCCATATGTATATAAGAATAGTCATAATGTATAATTAAATTTATTAAAATCATACCTCATTTAATTGAATGTAGAAATGGGTAGTGACATGGAAAATTAACACTACTTATTGATCTAAATAATTAATTAAAAATATATTCAGGTTCGACAATAAATTGTATTTAACTGACTTTATAAAGTAAATCAATAAATTTAATTTATTAAAATATATAAACTTAAAATATTCTATAACTTTTAACTACAATCAAAAACGACAATCAAAATTGTAGTTAATGTCAAAAAAACAATGTACAAACTTTGGCAAAAATGCCGAAATCATTTTTTATAACCACACAAAAAAATAGTTTTAATCACTTTTAAGACGGGATAATAACCTTAAAATAAAGTCGGAGTCTCAACGACGTAAGTGAAGAAGCAATGCACTCAATTATGCGACCCACAGCATTGGTGTATTGGACAGAACTACGGTTGAATTTGCCCAAGCAAATCTCTGAAGCAATGTGGGAATCTTAACGACATAAGTGAAGAAGACGTGTCAAAAATAATCGCACCGCGGCCAGGCGTAATGGACGGACATACAGTCGAATTTTCCCCAGCAGACCTAGAAAATTGATATTTCCGAGGGATTTATTTTAATTATTTTTGATGAACTTATTACTAAATTCTCAGATGTCTTTATATGAATACCTTGAACAACTGAAGGTAACTCAGAATTGGTAACTCAACAACAGACATTTTTAAACAATTTGATGTTCCAAATATACAGAAAATCTATGCCAAAAACATTCTGGTACATCACATCAAAAATGATTTACAGGCAAACATCTTACATACTCATAAAACCAGAGCCAAACAAACAGAGATACTAAGTATACCAAAGTGTAACTCTAATTTTGGACAAAGAAGCTCTGAATTTTTAGCAGTAGAGGTATATAACAAACTTCCACTTAGTATTAAACAATTCAAAACAAAAAATAACAACATTAAGGACATTAAATGTTGGCTTAAAGAACTACCGGATAAAGAACTTACTAGCATACTTAAAACATCGTCGTAGAAGTTTATGGAAAGCCTTACCCAAAACATGAAGTCGAATCATAGAAGTCGCTGAAAAACTTCCAAAACCTAGTCCCCCTCAACACAGGATCTCCTAGTGAGGAGGACTACGAATATAATTAAAATCTCTAATACATATATATATATAAATAAAATGCATATTTTTGTAAAATATATATATATTTAGCTATTAAAAAAAAATCGATAAAAATTATTTTGACCAATGGGAGTGTTGGAATTCACCATTTTATATTTCACAAATACAAAAAAATACAACCTCATTTCCTGAAATACAGTTAAGAATTGCATTTGACCACATTTGATTCGAATGCAATTAATATTGTTACATAATAATAATGAATTTTAGAGTTAAATACATGCTCTTTAATCTGATTGTAATTACTAATCTGATAGTGTTATTACGTAATGCCAGTACGGCTTAGGATTATTGTAAACGGAAGTGGTGCCCTCTGTTATTTTAAAAAAAGAACCGTCAATCAATTTCATATATATATATATATATATATATATATATATATATATATATATATATATTTATTTTTTTGGTTTTACGCCCAGCCAGGCTTTTAAATTTATTTTTTTAAATTGTTCAACGATTTGAATCGTAATTTTCGATATTTTGGAAGAAAGTCTTACCAATTTGAGTGTAGAACTTACTGAAGCAGTAAGCTGAACACGAATAACTTAACAATGTTTGATAATCTCATACTATCACCAGAGTAAGCGGAAAATATTGCTTGTGTTGTGATGGAGGAATTAGCCAGCCGAGGAATTGAACACACTACGCCTGGGAAGGACCTAAACGCGATGTCAACTCAGCCACCGACCGTTCAACGTATTACTGTAAGTATACCATTGTGAAAGCAGATAGATCATCTAGGAGTCAAATCAAACGTGTTACAAAAAATGTTTCCATCTGTATTCTTTCATATAACAACCATTCGCAATTATGATTAATTGAAATGGCTTTAGCTATATTCGGTGATCAGATCTGAGTAGCCAGGTACTTGCCTACCTCTCTCTTTCTCACATCGTTCTCTCTGCGTGGATGATTTAGGACCGTTTTTTTCACAGAATTTGAACAATTCATCAAATTTCAAAGTTCATTTTCAAGTTCTGTGAGGGTTCTGTTCAAGTTCTATTATTATTTCAGTTTTGTGAAGTCCCTGGCCAGTAATGATATAATAATAGAACTTTAATAGAATCTCCACAGAACTTGTAAATCAACTTTGAAATTTTATGAATTGTGCGAAACGTAACTTACAAAAACTTTTTTTTCTGATTATTGCACTAAAAATAAGTAATTTTAATATTTTCAATCTTAATTATTGATTAGAAAAATCGCACATTCTTAAACGGTACCATTTGGCTACAACATCGTTACGACATAGAAAACGCCAATGTCTGGTAAGAAAGTTGTCAGTTGAATTCACAAATAAAAATTAACATGTTTTTTTGGCGGCAAATCGAAAATGGCACATTTCAAATCATTACAGAAAATTTATTCGTCAGCATAAAAAAAAAACTTTAATTTCGTGATTTTTTATTTCGATAATGAAAAAAAAAGAAAATACCTCTCTGGGGATGCCATACTCCTAATGGCTTCGAGCAGTAGAACCTTTAGTGAAAAAATCAGTATACTGTACAGTGCTTATTCAAATTCAAAAAAATATTTATTGCACAAAAATACAGATTATAAATGGTTATAGGTTACATCCTATTTCTTCCAGCTAACCCAACAAATACACATTATATTACATAAACCAACAATTACACGTTAACAAATGTATGTAAATAAAAAATAAAAAAATAAAAAACAGAGGTATTTAATTTATGAAAGGTATTCATTTAAGGTTTAGTGACTTTTGTTTAAGAGAAATGTTTTTATTGATGATTTAAATTTAAGTATGTCGGTTATTTGTTTGATGCTACGTAGAAGGTTGTTATATACTTTAATGGCCATGTAGTCCTTTTTGAAATATAGTTTTATTTGCTTTTGGGATTAATAAGTTTTCTGTGAACCTTGTAGCGTGTTTATGTGGTGAGTTTTTCTGTGGGAACTTTTCTGGAGATGATCGAACTAACAGGCATAACTCCATTATATATATATATGTCCGTCACTGTCAGAAGTTTGAGATTTTAAAAAATTGGTCTACATGAATCCAGGTGAACAGAATTTGTAATTTTTCGTAGGCTTTTGGATGATAAAAACATCTTTGGCGTTTACTGAGTTTTCCCAAAAAACTATTCCGTATTATCATTGAGTATACGTATCCATAGTATGCGGTGATTACTGACTCGATGTTTAAGATATTTTTAAGGGTGCCTAGAACAAAAGAAAAGCTACTGATTTTTGCTACAACTTTAGATACATGTTCTTTCCAGTTTATATTTGCATCTTGTTGTATTCCCAGCAGTGAACAAGTTTGGGAAGGTTCGATATGATTGTTATTAACATTTATGTTTATAGGTGTAGCTTGTACTGAACAAAATTTTAGAAGTTCAGTTTTGTTTGTGTTAAGCGACAACCTTATTATTTATGATTGTTAAAATACTGATGTTTGTGTCTTAAATATAGAAATTTCGTGTCTTATTCCATAATTCACAGTGAAATTAAACAAAACTTTATCATAGAGGGAAGGCTATCAAAATTATTGTTAAATATTGAAGACAATATTAGTGATGTCTAAACTAAAATCTGAAACAGAAAAAACAAAAAAGGATACGGTCACATCTAGGACTCGAACCCAGGACCCTTGTCTTTCCGGGACACTGCTCTACCAACTGAGCTAATGGGACCCTATCCCCCTCGGTCACTTTTAACTGTATCATACTTCGAATAAGAACTACCAACATTGTCTTCATTTTTTCACCGCACATTTTTATTGGCAACTATCTTTATGTATGATCGCAAGATTCAACCCGAGTCCGATTCGAGCCGCGGTCAACAGTGGTTGTGTGTACTATTGCTCAGTGCCGTTCGCCCGTTCCTGTGCCGCATTCAGATAAGAGATTATTGTTACATTTTATTTAATTTTGTTTATCGTATACCTATTTGTTTGCATTCCTGCTTACGGCTTATCCGTTTTTGTTTGTACCGTCAATGAAAAGACTGCGTATTATTTTTTCAGTTTAATTTTTAAAAGTTTTTTTATATAATGGAGGAAGACGAAGATAGGCCTCCCGACCCAGTCTCGATATTGGATTTTTCTGATTCGGAATCTAATACGAGCCAGGTTTCTATTGCGCTCCCATCTTGTAAACGACGACCATCGCTTAGCCTTCACATTCCATCGAAAGTTAAATCTATACCACCGATTCAACAAACCTCGACCTCTAACGACCCTAATAGTAACATTAAAAACAACACTAATAGTAACATCCAGCCAAGTACTTTAACTAGCGATAATGCAAAAATTACTGACTTACTTTATCCTGCTTCAGCTTCCGGTCCATTTATCGTTAGTGTTCAGAGAACTAAACAGGGAAAACCTATTCATCCTTTGGATTTTGGAAAATTCGTATTTGACTCAAAAAATAATAACCTTGGTATTGTTAACGGTTCAATTAAACCGGAAGGGCGATATAAATTATCTATCGAGTTCAACACTGCCGCTTCCGCAAATGGATTTTTAAAAAAAATTGACTCGCTCTCAAATCATAAATATAAATCGTTCATCCCTACATTTAACCTTTTGAGAATGGGTCTTGTGCGAGGAATTCCCGCGGATATCCCATAGGCTGAAATTTTTGATGCTATAAATAATTCTCACGGAACCCTGAAAGTATTAAAAGCACGTCGACTGAACTACAAGGATTCTACTGATGGAAACACGATCTGGAAACCTTCCCAATCTGTTGTTGTTACTTTTGAGGGACAATCCCTACCGTCTCGTGTGTTAATTTACTATACCTCGCTTACCGTCGAAGTTTATAAATTTCCAACAATTCAATGTTTCAATTGCTGCCGGTTCGGACATTCGAAATCCGTATGCCGCTCCCCCCCACGTTGTTACTATTGCGGAGAAGGTCACCCATTTGATCAATGTCCGAAATCTTCCAATGATCCCATTTGCATTAACTGTTCGGGTGCACATACCGCGGTCAGTCTAGCCTGTCCGGAATTAACAAGACAGAAGAAAATAAAACATAAAATAGCTACCGACAACATTTCGTACTTCCAGGCCTCAAAGTTAATCTCTCCTGCGAAAAAATCATTCGCAGAGATGACATCGTCCTCAGCTCCTTTCCAAACAACCACCTTTTTAAATTCAACGTCATCTTCTCACAGAGAAACCATTCTCAAGCCAGTCAAACCCAACCCAAAATATACACCTTACCTTGATAAAAAACAATTGAATAATATTTTGGCCAGCCCGAATGGGAATGCCAAATCCCAGACGCCCAATGGGTGTGCCATTAATGGTAATACTTCCCCTCCTGCTCTCCCCGAAATAATGAATAATAATTCTTTTATACAAACTTCAATTACCCTTTTAATTACTATCCTTACAAACAACAATACTGTACCGTCCAACGCTGCCGATTACATTAAATCTTTATTATCTTGCCTCCCCAATGGCTTCGAAACTGAACAAAATTCTTCAGTGGAATAGTAGAAGCCTCTTCGCTAACAAATCTGACCTAATTCAATTACTCGACGAACACGACGTTTCAGTAGCCGCCATTTCTGAAACGTGGTTAAAACCCTCCTTTCACTTAAGAATTCCAGGTTATTATTGTCTCAGACACGACAGACCGGATGGTAAAGGCGGCACGGCTCTGATAATCCATAATTCTATCCCGTTTAAACAAATTAATATTCATACTCCCTCCGACGATATCCAGATAATAGCAGCTGTCTTATCTTATTCTTATATCACAATATTGTCAATATATATTCCTCCCTCTACGACTTTTATTGAAAATGAATGGGCACCAATCTTAACCCAGATTTGTTCCCCTTATATGATCCTTGGAGATTTTAATGCACATTCCTCTTCTTGGGGTAGCGAAATAACAAATTGTTCTGGCCGCAATCTTTTAGATTTTATTGATACCCATAACCTATGTTTTTTAAATGACGGATCTCCAACCAGATTCACCCCCCCTCAACAACGGAAAAATGCTGTTGATATATCTCTTTGTTCGTATTCGTTAGCATCTAAAAGCTCTTGGGACATCCTAAACGATCCCCTCTCTAGTGATCATTTCCCAATTATAATCCGCTTCCACCATCAATTCAACACTTATTCCCCCCCAGTTAAAAATAATCTCAAATTTAGAACGAAAGATGCGAATTGGAGCACTTTCTCTCCTGAACTAGATCACCTTATTAATTTAACAAAATCGTCCCCGGGAGACATCAGAATGCAATGTGAGACGTTTCCTTCTATGGTTATAAATGCAGCAGAAAAATCCATCCCGAAACGCAATGCGAAAATTAAAATAAAACACTCTACTCCATGGTGGGACGAGGAATGCACTCGCTCCGTCAACTCTCGAAAAATAACAATTTCCTCTTTTCGTAAGTGTATGTCACTAGAAAATTTTTTATCAGTTAAAAAAGCCCAGGCAGAAACCAAACGAATTTTGAAAAATAAGAAGCGCGCTGGATGGCGGAAGTTCTGTGAGAACCTGTCTCCGGAAACTCCCCAGTCTTCAGTTTGGTCTAGCTTAAAAAAATTCGGATCATCGTATTCTCCGCTGAGAATCAAACATATATCAGAAGAAATTCTTATAGGATTTGCGGATAAAATAGCCCCCCCATCAGTTGCCGGATATGAAGAAATGCCTTCTATTAAGCCGTATCCATCTCACTCTAACTGGTTAGATGCTCCTTTCTCCATTGATGAGATGAAACGAGTGATAAGAGCCCTTTCTGACTCTGCTCCGGGTCCCGATGGAATATTTTATAGTTTCATTAAATCATTTTCTGATATGGCGGTTGAATATTTCTTATCTCTTATTAATAATATGTTTGAAACAGGACTCATTCCGGATGATTGGAAAACTCAAAAAATCATTCCCATTTTAAAACCTGGAAAAAATCCATCTGAAATTTCGTCTTATCGGCCTATTGCTCTTTCATCATGTTTGATGAAAGTAGCGGAGCGTTTGATAAAAAACAGACTAGAGTGGTTTGTTGAAAGTCAGGATATTATCTCATCAAATCAGTATGGTTTTCGGAAAAAGAAATCTACAATGGATAATTTAAGTTTGTTCACAACTGATATCCGAGTTTCTCAATCCCTAAATTCTTATACATTGGCCACATTCCTTGACCTTTCATCAGCTTACGATGATGTTTTTCTGAATGTTTTGAAAGAAAAGCTAATTAAAAAACAAATCCCCCCGAAATTAGTCCAATTTATTATTAATTTGCTCACAGATAGGTATATTATTATTGAGTCTTCCTCTAAATGCTTAAGGCGCAAACTATGGAGAGGTTTACCCCAGGGTTCTGTTATCAGTCCTCTGTTGTTTAATATTTATGTAAGCGACCTAGACTCAGTAATTCCTTTTTCTATCAAGCGACTTTACTTTGCGGATGATATCCTTATATATTTGTTACATAGAAATATCATTCTTGCAGCTAAGGAAATGAATTTGGCTTTACAATATATTAAAAGCTGGTTGTCAATAAATGGGATGAATCTGGCGGCATCTAAAACAAGGGTCGTGGCTTTCAAGAAAAATTCCCCACTTCTCAATCTCTTTTGATAATGTGTCTCTACAAACCGCTACTTAAATCAAATTCCTTGGTCTTCTTTTGAACCATAAATTATCCTGGCTTCCACACATTCAGATAATTTCTACAAAGTGTGAAAAGGAACTTAATATGATGGTGGGGATCTCATCCTACCACTCTTAAATTAATGTATAATTCCCTAGTTCGGAGCCACTTGGATTATGGCACATTCCTTTTTGACTCAGAAACTTATAATAAAGATTATCCTCAAACTACCAATCACAAGCAGTTCGGATGAAATCTTTAGGAAAATCTGTGTTATGGACATTAGGCAACTTTATGCCAAAAACATACTAACATACCTCTTCAAACACAAAACTACTTTTGACAATATCCAAACTGCTCGTGATACTAGAACCAAAGGACATAATTTCTTACAAATCCCTTTCGCTAAAACAACTTTTGGCCAGAGAAATTTTAGATATTTTGCAACAAGGCTATATAATGCTCTCCCACTAGCCATTAGACTGAACGATTTTTTTTTGAAATATAAAACAGACATCAAGTCTTGGATCATCAGCCAAGACAGATCCATGATCAACAATTTTATAAAAACCCCTACATAAGCATGTACTTGTAATATTTTCACCCTTTTCGCCATCCTTTTTATTATATTATTACAATATAAAATTTTCTTCTCTCTTGGCTATGACCGATACTTCTTTTTTTTTCTAAAGGCTTTGCATATGTGTTCGCAGGGATGGAAAATTCCTCCCCTACAACACATAAGCCTCATTGAAAATTGGACCCTTAATTTCTTTGATAACTACAGAAAGCTACTTAAAGCTCTCTTGTACTGTATATCTTTATAGACATATGTACTTAACTAATTAATACGTTATTTACGATCTTGAACGCAAATATATTCGTATTTATATTGTAATTAAATTCCATCAAACGTTGTGTAATTTTTTTGGTTTATGATATAGGATTTTAATTACTTTCATTTTGTGGTAACCCTTTTGATTCTGATCAAGGCGTTGAATTTCAAAATTGAATTGGTCTTTCCATTGCAAGTCTAAATTTAAATGATTTCTCTGAATGAGCTTTTCCATTTTCACCCGTACCTTCTCTCTTTATGTCGCAGATTTGAGTTTTTTCCTTATTTTTTTGGATTTTCTTTTATTCGCGACGTTTTCCTGAACAATTTTCTTCTTTATTCTTATGTTATTTCTCATAACTCTATAATTACTTATTTTCCAAGTCGTATTTATTAATTTCACGGATAACTTAGAATTGTATCGCTTTTCTCCACTTGGATCATTCCTTATCACCGTTCTTTACCCTTTCTTAATTTTTTCCTCACTTTTCTCGATGTGTGTGGTCTCCAGGAAAATTTCATACTTCATTTATTATTAATTAATATATAATTTTCCACACTTCTATGGGAGATATACCTAATTTGACTCTGGGATATCCGTCACTTTTATTGTTTTATTCAGTCTCCGCCCAATTTTCTATCTTTCTCATACCAGGATTCACATAAAACATACGCATTGACATCTGTTTACGTTTAAAATTTTGGTACTAGACTCGTAAATTTAATTTAATTTCAAACCTATTAATTTTAATATCTTTTGCTTTAAATAAATATCTCATAAGCCCAACGTTAAACTTAATCGCTTTTCTAATGGGTTATTACCTTAACGTAAACAAAAATCATGTTCGAATTTCGATTGTTTATCCTTTAAAATACACATGAGACTGTCAACCTTTTATCTCATGTCACTTCTTCTGCAGTCTTGTGTAACTCTAATATCTATCTACCCTGATAATTATGTAAAATGCCTACGTTTCCTGAATTTAATCTATCGCTATATGTTTAGTTTTATTACCTTCCTATGGTACCCTATTTTCATGTCCCTAGAACCTTTGCAGCAGCTCAAAATCTCTGTATTTTCCCTTCGTCCAGTTGCTGCCCTGTTTCTAAAATGTCTATTTTAATGCGAGATTTTCATTCCTAATCGTTTTCGAATATGTCCGCTTCATCTTGAATTGATAACGATTAGTTTCTAATGTCCCTAACACTTTCGTTTTCCTTTATTACGACTTACATCGAACTCGACACCCTCCTTCTATCATAAATAATTGTACGACGGTTGAAAATCCTGCCAGCAACTTCCCTAAGTTTTTCCGCCCTCTCTTTTATACTATATTTCATTTAAACTTTCCATTGTATTTTCGTGTGTGTTTTTTTTTCCAACATGAAAGGTCCCAAAGCCCTTGGTTTCAATGGTTCGCTATCTCTTAAATGTCTCAATTATTGTAAACATTCCCAGGACTTGTTCCCTTGAACGTCGATTGTTTACTCTATAGTGCGTTTACCTCTAATTTTTGTGGGAACGAAGAAGCCATTACTTATCTTTTTTATCGCCGGGTCCAAAGTTCATTCCTTTGTCTTCCGTAGACACACGCCTTTCCGTTCACTGATTGGTTACTCAAAATTTTATAGCTTTTTGTTCAGATCTATTGGTTGACAAAATTCAATGTTTATTTTCAGGCCTAGACAAGGGGAATCCTAGTCGTCCTAGACGATTTTACGACCTCTCTGCTTTCGTCCTAGAACCTCGATATAATTCCAACTATTACAGGTGCCTACTGCAAACAAACTGAATCAATTTGAACTCAACAGATATCGCTAGAATGACGGTTTTCATAAATAATTTGTATATTTTTAATCCGCGAAGTGGGAAGCAATGGTCTGTCTGTTTTCACTGTGATTTAAGCCTTTCATCACATACTCCAACTAGATGCTGATTAACAAATTTATCATTTATTATTATTAATTATTATTTTTTATCTTTTTCACAATGTCATTTAATGTAATGAAATATTTTATGTATCAAAAAATATGTAAACATTAATTCATGTATCAAATACGTCTGTCTCGACACAGGTTTATCCTAGTGAGACAGACATCGAAAAAAAACCTGTAAAAAAACTTTATACTGATAATAAAAAAAACCCCCTCCCTAAATATTAAGATAAGAAAATGGAAAGAATTCAATCAAAAGCCCTCAGAATGATTATTGGAGCTATGAAGTCTTCTCAAATTAATGCGCTTCGGGTGGAATGTGGGGAGCCTCCATTATATTTCAGAAGGCAGTTCCTTGCCAATAAATATATTTTCAAGGCTTTATCGTTATCATTTCATCCTATTAAACAAAGTCTTAATCGGTTAAGTGTTAATTTGAATTCTAACAAAAGATTGAGAGAAAAAAAAATTTTTCCTCTCCTAATTAAAAGTTTTCATCTCTATAATTCTCTGTCATCTTCCCTCCAATATCTTCAAGAAGTTCCCAATCTCCCTATATACAATATTCCATTTAAGGCAATCACTTTTATGCCGAACACAATAACATCAGACTTTCGGAAGAGTATTTTATCTTCCCCAAATAAATTTCAAATTGTGGATGACTGTTTTAAAAGCATTTTGGCTTCAAAATTCCCTGGATTTTCCATCCTTTACACAGATGGTTCCAAATTTGAAAATAAAAATTGTGGAGCATCGATATATAGTCCAGAATTCAACATCAATCTCACTTATAAATTACCGAAAGAAGTTTCCATATTTACAGCTTTCTATTGTTACTGATTCGCTAAGTGCTCTAACTAAAATTATGTCAAATATTCTATGTTATCCGGAAGACAATATTATATGTAAAATAAAAAATCTTCTCAATTCTCTAAGTGAATCTGGGTTTGAGACAATATTGGCCTGGGTCCCTGCCCTTTTGGGTATCGAGGGTAATGAGATGGCCGATTCTCTCGCCAAATCTGGTTCAGATTCCGGAACTATCCCACTAAATTTAAGAATTCCTATCTCCGATGTCTTCCCGATTCTTAAATCCAACGTGACTCGTGCCTGAGAAGAAAATTGGGCAGTCTCCAAAATAAGAACTGGATCTTTCTATGCTGGAATTCAAAACCATATCCCTACTAAGCCATGGTTTCACGGTAAAAAACTTTCAAAACGATTCATTTCATGTATTTCGAGAATGAGAATTGGTCACTGCTCAATTGCATCTCACTTGGCTAGAATTAGAGTTTTGGATGATCCGGTCTGCCAGTGCGGTGTGGAAGAGGAAACCCTCGACCACGTTTTTTTTAACTGAAAAATCCATTCATCTTTCAAGAACATATACCGCCGGCTTATTAAAATCACACACCAGTCCCCCCTTAACATTTCATACCTTTTATCTCTTAACAATTCTCGTGTTCATACAGCTTTATGGAAGTTTATTAACCTGAATGAATTCAACATTTAATTTGTTTTAGTGATCTAAATGAGTCCAATATTTAATTTTTTTATCATTTTCCCAATAGATTAGCCGAATTTTTTATCCACTTTAACTGTTACCGGCACAAAGCACTCTTTTCAGGGTGAAATGCCTAAAACCAAAAAAAAGGTATATCGAGATTAGTCACCGAACCTCGGTAGTGTGCAGTCGTGTTTACTTCCAGTGCTCTGTGTTTGATGGCTTGCTGACGGCGCGGCGTACAGATAGAAGTATTAATATGTAGGTAATAAGGTATATCGAAGTTTAGTAAATAGTTCCGTCATTTAGCCAATAGATGGCAGTAACAAACGGTCTTATTAATATGTAGTTTTTTGAAAATATAATTTAATTTATTAACGACCGTGTATGTGAAAACCTTACTAATATAGTGTCATATAACAGATTTTAGCCGCAAAAGATCCTACAGTTGCCAGCCTGAGAGCGGGAATTATTCAAATTAGTTGCTAGACCAAACGTAGTGAAGAACGCGCAATACATCCGCTACAGTTCCCCCACCCCCGGCGACCCTACGCCCCGTGCCCCCCGCTCGCGCGCCGACCTCTGACCAGGCTGGACGTGTGTTCGTTTCGGCTCCCGCGTTCCCAATTTGCACCGCTCCGTCGAAAGCAATAACGTACGGAAATGGCGCTTTGAACATCGACAGGCTGGCACCGTTTGTTTGAGACACGGCGCTCAGTCCTGCAAATCAACAGGACACCCGACAACACCATGCTGTGAGTCTCTTACATTTCCTATTACCCTTGAATGTGTCCGCTAATAACCTAAATTCATCCACGCTGCCTGCCGATCTAGAGAGAGTGAGCTGTTAATTATTTCCCAGAGAGAGATTAGGGAACCCTTGTTGATAATTCCAGTTTAGGATGTAATAACCTGTGTACTGTTGTTATTCACCCATGTAATGTCCTTTAGCCGCTCAAATACAATGCTAATTCATAAAAACCTAACCTCTTTCATTTGGGCATAACAATCGTATGGGAGTGTTTTGTATAGACGGTGGGATATGGATTCTCGAGCCACGCGCTGACCCCGAACCCTGACTATGAGAGAGACGTCTCATGCCCCGCTTCTGAGCTGGCCGAGGGTAAGTCAGGACCCCCCCAGGTCCGACGCGCGACACTGGCGACCAACTTAGGGGCAGAATTTTTTTTTTTAAACATATCCTTCCCGACTGCACAGAATTACCTTTACGATTGTCCCCAATTTGAAAACATGTACTATGCAATTTTGTGCCAAGAGCATTTTTGCCGCAAAAACTACGGTGGAAGTTTCTCGAATAAATAAGAAATGCACGCAATCCTGTCGTGACTTTGTTTGTTGCTAAGCGCATTTTGCCGCGAAAAATAACGGTAAGAATCTTCTCGAACGAATAAAAGAGACGCGCGAAATTCCCGCCAAATGCTGTGATAACGAAAGTTCGAACATAATGTTTTTGTTTTTTTTTCAATAACCTAGATTCTGTATTCTTTGTTTAACAAAACAAACCCACTGTTTTAATTTCGGCATAAATTGCACCGTAATAATAACAGTCAGGATTTAGAACTGTGAAGCCAATTTTTACACCGGAAGTGATTTTTTTTAAAAAAAGCACAATACACCCAACGGCCCATCGAAGCTGATTTCTAAAAAGTATATCAGCTACAACCTGTAAAACACAAGTAATTCTTTATCCCGATTAATTATATAGGTACGGTGTTTGTCCATATTCTTTTTTCAGCATTGACTGTTATAAAAGTGATTTTAAGTGAATTGTTTGAAATTAACTTCAGAAGTGCAGTGTTTTTTTGCAAAGAAGTGCTTTCTCGACGCAATAATAAGAACGTGTGTTCAATCTCACGATTTAGTGCCAGTAAATGAAGCAAATATAAAATCTTTCCATCAAAAGTGTTTTTTCGCTTCTAAAGTGCTGTTTTTTGTGCCTTTTTCGTGCCTTTCCTCGAGTGCAGTGAATATAAGTGCGAATAGTGCCCACAAAAATTAAATAATGCAAATCCTAAAGTGTCCCCCTGGCCAAATTTTCTTCAAAAAGACTTAGAAGAATTTCGGAGTTTTTTTTTCCTTTTTTAAACCATTTTTAACAATAAATTCCAATCAAATGGCTACATCTTCGGACATGGGTGTCATTCCCAATGTACACAACTTATCCAAAGTGCACCTACAAGCCGTCTTAAAAGACAGAGGAATATCACCACTAAACAAATCAAAGTCAGCATTGAAAGCATACGCTTTGTTATTTAACAAGAAGTTCATCAGGAAAATAAACCTATCCGTTGCAAATGAAGTCAAGGCACCCAATACCCCAGCTTTGGAAATCCCCGTTTCTAACAAAGAAACCAGGACACATGTTACAGTAAAACAAGACAATGCACCCATCACGGCACAAGAAAAAACATACGATCTCACTCCTTGGAAGATCAAATATAACGGTGTTTCCGATGTACTGGATTTCATCGACCGAATCGAAGAAACGGCCTCAATTAAAAATGTTCCATTTGACGTGCTGCAGAAAAACTTTATAGAACTAATATCTCCAGAATTAATCCCGTGGCACCGAATACAAAAATCAAAATGCAAGGACTGGAATAAACTCAGATCAGCCCTGATCACTAGCTTCGGCAAATCAGAGGCCCAACACAGAATTAAATTATCGTTACTATCCATTAAACAAGTAGTAAACGAAACTGTGGCAACATTCATAGAGAGGGCCGAATCCATCAACATCAAACTTTCCCACCCTGTCTCGGAAGCCGAATTATTACCAGTTATAACTGATGGCCTCCTACAAAGATATGAAAACATTATCACCTCACAGAAAATTGTGTCGTTGGCCCATTTAAACGAAGTTTGCCTCATTTTGGAATCCCACCAAGACAGGAAAAACAACAAAACCACCACGGACAACATCACTGTACCAAGCCGTCCTTCTGGATTAAAACCAGAATTTGACAACAAAAAAGTTTGCTCCTTTTGCAAAAAAGTAGGTCACCTAGCTACCACTTGTTTCAAGCAGGCCAAATTTCTGGAAGCTAAAGAACCCAGAACCTTAAAGAGACATCGCTCCAGGGATCGTTCTCCTCCACGCGACGAACTGCGTGAAATTTTCAAAAAATCAAGAAATAACATGGAAAGGTTGCAAGACCCTCACTTTGTTAAACCTCAAGTGGATTTCTCTAAACCCCCACCGAATTTTCATGCGAGAAAACCAAAAAACTAAATAATAACCTCTCAGGTATTCATTCTGTACCAAGGTCTAAGGAATGGACTGATTGGTTATCACACATTAAATATTTTAACCAGACCTTAAATGTTTCTTCGGTTTGTTGCAAACAAGCTAAAGATGGAAGACCTTATGCCCTTTTCTCCGTTAACAATGTCCCCTTCTCTGGACTACTAGATAGTGGTGCATCTGTTAGTTGCCTTGGCAACAATGCCCACCTGCCTTTTGTTAACAACGGTTTTAAAGTTTTTTCCAAACCTACACTCGTGACAACTGCGGACAATGCTCCCCAGACAGTCATCGGTACTCTGTCATTACCAATTAAATGTAACAATAACACAGTTACAATTAACTTTCTAATAGTACCCTCTATATCCCAGAATTTCATCCTTGGCGTTGACTTCTGGAAGGCTTTTAACGTTGCTCCACAAGTATTTAATACTCTTGGCCAAAAACCTCCGGTCGCTCAAGTTGGTGAGATTCGAACAATAATACCTCACGAAAACCTAAGCACTGACCAGGCTCTCCAATTAAAGGAAATGATCAACAAATTTGAATCAATATCTTTCGAAAAATGCGGACTGGGTTTAACTAATTTGGTAAAACACCACATTAAAATCAACGGCCCACCAATCAAGCAACGCTACTACAATTTAGCCCCCCAAAAATTGAAACTTTTAGAAAATGAACTTGATGAAATGTTAAAAATGGGAGTGGTAGTTCCCAGCAGAAGTGCTTGGACCAACCCAACCCTTTTGGTTTCAAAAAAAGACGGCTCTGCACGCTTTTGCCTCGACAGCAGACGATTGAACTCTTGCACTGAAGCCGACGCGTACCCACTGCCTTTCGTGCACGCAACTTTAGACAAATTACGCAACGCCAAATTCATTTCTTCCATTGATCTAAGCAAAGCTTTCTGGCAAATACCTTTAGATGCGGAATCCTGCGAAAAAACTGCTTTTGTTGTACCTGGTAGGGGAATGTTCCACTTTAAAAGGCTACCTTTTGGTCTAAAAAATAGCCCCGCCGAACTACAGAGGCTGATGGACAAACTATTCGGCCCTGAAGTTGACAACAACCTATTCTGCTACCTTGATGATCTCATCATCGTTAGCGACACCTTCGAAAAACACCTGTTAATGCTGGAAAAAGTTTTTCAACAACTTAAATTTGCTGGTTTAACCATCAATTTAAAGAAGTCTGAATTTTGTAAGTCTCGCCTGCGTTATTTGGGATTCATTGTCGACGAAAAAGGTCTGAGAACAGATCCTACTAAGGTGGAAGCAATGGCAAATTTCCCCCGACCCAAAAACGCGAAAGAAGTCAAAGGTTTCCTTGGACTTACAGGTTACTATAGGAGATTCATTAAAGACTTTTCCACTATTTCGGCCCCATTAAACAAAATTACTGGTATCCGTAAAGGTATCAGCAACTTTCGTTGGTCTACTGAAGCCGAAGAAGCTTTTACGACTTTAAAAAATGCTCTTCAAACAGCCCCTGTCCTGAATTGTCCTAATTTTGAACTACCTTTTACCCTCCACACGGATGCTTCTAACGTAGGGATCGGTGGAGTCCTAACTCAGGAATTCCCCGATGGCGAACACCCTGTAGCCTATTTTTCCCGCACCTTGAATAAACACGAGAAAAATTACGGAATCACCGAAAAAGAGTTACTGGCAGTATTGGATTCTGTTCACCATTTCCGCGGTTACATAGACGGTAGCAAATTTACTGTAGTCACAGACCATAGTAGTTTGAAATGGTTGATCTCTCTAAGTAATCCCTCCGGCAGACTCGCTCGCTGGGCTTCTCGTTTGTCCCAATACACTTTCGATGTCATCCACCGTAAAGGTGCGGACAATATTGTCCCAGATGCCCTGTCAAGAATTGAACTTGCCGCATTAAACATCGATACAATTGCCTCTACCCCATCCACAAAAGATGAATGGTATCTCAAAATCTATGAAGGGTGCAAAAACAATCAACAAAAGTTTCCCAATTTTATTATAAAAGAAGGACAACTATATCGCAATTGTAAGGCCCCACTGTCCATCCTCGAAGATTACTCTTGGAAACTCGTTGTGCCCCTCGAAAAGAGAAAACAAGTAATCATCAACAATCATAGTGCCCCCGACTCTATACACCCAGGAACCTTCAAGACGTATAAAAAGATTTCCTTGAAGTATTACTGGCCTGGTCTTTTCAAGCAAGTTCGCAACTACATCTCCAAATGTGAAACATGTAAAGCTTACAAACATAGTACGGCACCCCCTGCCGGCCTAATGGGAAAACCCAAACGTGCTGATAGACCCCTCCAATCGTTATCTATGGACCTCGTCGGACCTTTTCCCAGAAGTTATTCTGGACACATGCATATACTCAGCATTGTGGATATCTTTACCAAATTTTGTTGGATCTTCCCCTTAAAAAGAGCCAACGCTGCCGCCATTGTCAAACTTGTGGAAAAACACATTTTCATACCCTACGGAACACCCAAAACCGTAATAGTTGACAACGGAAAACAGTTTATAGCACAGGAATTTAAAGATTTCCTTGCTAAATACGGGATTAAAGATATTTATTATAATACCTTGTACACTCCCCAAAATAACACTGTCGAAAGGTATAACCAGACTATTAACACAGCTCTGGCCATTTTGGTTGACAAAGACCAACGTAATTGGTGTAAGAATTTAGATAAAATTCAAGCTGCCATGAATAACACTGTTAACCTAACCACTGGTTACACCCCCTTCTTTTTAAAACACGGTATGGAACAGGTGGTACATGGTTCATTGCACTGGAACACGAATTTCCCCACGTCAACCACCTCCACAAGCAATCCTGCCGTTGATTACGCCCATCGTTTGGAAGAACTTACTGCCATTTATAGTGAAGTTACTGATGCCCTATTGCTGGCCCACCAAAAAAGTGCGGACAGATATAACCTACGTAGGAAACACATCACTTTTAATGTAGGCGATGTTGTCTGGAGAAGGAATAACACCCTCTCTCAAGGAGCCCTGTACTTCTCTGCCAAGCTGGCACCCCGTTTTGTCAAGGCCAAGGTTGTAAGAAAAATATCGGACTTAGTTTACTACCTGTCCGACTCCTCTGGCAAACATACTGGTAATTACCATATTAAGGACATTGTAAAGTCTGGAAGTGAGGAGACAGTTGAAACTCCCCCACCACCCCAGCAACTTTAAACTAACCCACTGTGTATTATCACAAACTATTGTAAGCTATGAAGTCTTACCATAATTAGGCGTGTAAAGTGTCAACTACATGTCAACCTATTCGTCAAAAACGAGTTTAACCCACCTTTGTAAATGAATGTATATTAACATATTATGACCATGAAATATTATTCCTGTAATAACGTTCTTTCCCTCACGACAATCGTTTTCTCCCTTTTTACGTTTTATTTTCTCACCTGTTCTGAAACTGATCATTTTAGAATAGAGACACGTCTTCGAGTTACAATCGCCGGGAAGTCGCGAACCCGCTTTTGCTCCTCAACTTCTACACTATGCAATGTTTATGTCATGTCACCCCATTTTCGTTTCATTTTTGTTCCCTTCGTCGTGTTAGAAAGAACCACCCCACTTTTGTTTTTGTTCCTTGTAAAATAACGATTGGTAATCACTCATAAGAGTGCCATCCAAAAGAGTTCGGATTTTGTAAATTCCAAAGTGTTAAATACCGACCCCTTTTTTTTTAAAAAAAAGAAAACCTGTCAAGTACAGCCATTAATTCTTTCTTGTCCAATTCAACGTTACCTTGAGTATGTAAAACCCTATAGTGGTCTCAAAGGCAAGAACCAAGTAGCAATTAATCACATAATTGTCTTCTTTGTATGTATATAATTTTTTTTTCATTTTTTTTCAATTTTTTCCTTTCAAAAATTGATGGCGTCCTACCCAAGCTCACATTTACCAAAAATAGGATTTTGACACATCCATTTTGGGAAATTGTATTTATAAAAGAAAACCAAATGTCGGTCCTATAAAACCACATACAAATAACTGGACTCGCTTCAACTAAAAGTATGTAAAACCCATTAAGGTCTTTTATTGTACGACGAGATCTCGATTTTCTTTTCTCTACTGTTACGTCACGTATGTCTCGTACCTCACGTTTCAACCCTACGGGACAGGTTAGTAAAACCTTACGGTTATCCTGATCTTCGAACGCAAATAATTATATCACAACGTAAATCAACAGGACTTTGTTCGATCATCGTTGCATAATATAAACACCCAACCTTTGTCTCACCATTTAACCAAGTGTTTGCAACCCAATTGCACGCTACAACGAACAGTATGTAAAGCCATTATGGGCCTGTTCCCACCCATCGCTCGATGTAAGTAGAAATACCTTCTACCATCATCTTGCACCTTGTAACACAATGAAGTAACATTAAAATTGTTTATCTTCTCTATTGTTCCATCGTACGCCCCTCCAGGCTACGGAGTTAGTCAATCTAACAAATCTTTGCAAACAGTATCAAATGATACTGCTAGCTTTTGTTGAATTATATTTAAATGTAAAAATTGTCACGCGATAGGAGAGATCCTTACAAAATCCACCACTACACGAGAAGTTCGTTACAATTACTTAATACTTATAACCATGTGTTATAATTTGGTCGTGTGACATTAATTTGCCATGAGTACCGCCTTTGTGTATAATTTGGTCGTGTGACATTAATTTGCCATGAGTACCGCCCTTTGTGAATAATTTGGTCGTGTGACATTAATTTGCCATGAGTACCGCCCTTTGTGTATAATTTGGTCGTGTGTCATTAACATGTCATGAGAACCGCTTTTGTGTATAATTGTGTACAACCCTGTACACGAGACGTGGAGACGTAATAATAATACTTACCGTGATTCGTGTGAACGACATAATATCGACATCGTCATCTCCTTTAAGGAACTGTTTTTACACTCCTTGACTTCTGTCTATAATTGAGTTGTACCTTGCATATACTGCATACTTGTACACTATACGTGAAGACGTTACAATACTCACCATGAATCGTGCGAACGAAATAATATCAAACCTTTATATGTGAACTACGTAAGTATTTCACAGAAGCCTCTTTGTTCAACACCAATGCCCGTCTACTTCCTGTTTTTGCTGCTTTCCAAAAAGAAAAGAAGCCCAGGAATATCTACTATCCCAAAAGGACTAGTTTTCAGCTTCACTGTCAATTATGGGGCATAGTGCCGCAGGAGTTAATCGATGGGCACAAAACCACTAAACTCGTCGTCTGGGAAACGAATAAGAAGAATCCCAGGTTTGTGAAATTGGAACTAGGGTCTGTCTTTTCTCACAATCATGTAGAAGTTTAAAACGACCCCTAATCTTTTGCCAAATACACGCAAAAGATTAGCCTCTTTAGTACAATGTGTATTCTAATGCGTTTTAAAAATTAATCCACTTTATTAAAATGTAAAGAGTCAGGAAATCTGCTGGTTGAATATGTTTCACTCTCACATAGAGGTTGAATTGGAAATTAGTCCAGTCTCTAGCAATTTCGTAACTCAATTCCCGTCCTTTTTCCCCCCTCCCCACCCCATGCCCTCAGGCAATATGTTTAAAGTGGAAAATCTGTTGTCGACCATATTTCGCCCTCACTTCGAGTTCGAATCGGTAATTGTTCCGGTCACCAACAGGCTTCCTACCTCACCTTTCACGTATGTTGTCATTTTTTTTCTCTCCTCAACGAAACACATTCATGAATTTTGAATATGTATGATACGCACTTGGCGTATCGTCTGTCTTTTCTGACAACCTTTATTCATGAATTAGTTTCCCTGCTGTTGCCGTGACTCGTTCACGAATTTTTTGTCTTGTTCTTTGAAATCCTACGAAAATGTTACCACCTGTATGTTAACATAGGCCAAAGAAGGCCAGTTGTTTTTTCAACCAAGACAGTTTGTCATTCGGCAAACACCAAGTCATCCTAATAAAGGATAATGTTTATGTAATCAAAACTAGTTAGGAACCTCTCTCTACCTCTCTCTCACACTCTTCGTCACTCTCCGGACCGGCAGCTAAACCTCGTTTGTTTATTTTTTCTGGACACATTTTGTTTCTCTCCAAACTTTTCTTCATTGGTCCCTAGGCAGGTAAACTTCAAGAAATTTGCTTTAATAATAATTCCCCCCGGATTTAAAAAGAAGCCCAGGCGGATGTCATCTCCGGCAGCCAAGCTGAGCCTCACCTCCTAGCAGCCTGCGCTGTGGTTACAAAGGCCCCTCGACTACTACTCGCTACACACTTGTTCCATCTTGTTCCTGAAAGCACAGACAATACTAATCATATGTATGACGTTTGTCTCACCACTGCAAGCCGAGTTGTCCCACTATACTTTATGACACTCTGAACTACCTTTCGGACACGCTAGTCCCGGAGTTCAAATTTCTTGCCCTCAATGCCAATGCCAGTTATACCGTCTCTTGCTCTGTCATGCAGTGACACATACCAGGTCATGGGTGAAACATAATTACCCTTTGCCCCTCCAGTAAACACAAACTGCGCATCTCTAAAAAGTTATCCTGAGCTACATTATGCTCCGATAACCAACACATACGATCCGTGCCCACCATAATAGCACATAGGACTCGTACTGGCATAACTACGGAACCTGGACTACTCTCTCCAATGACCACTGTAACCATAGCCGCAGCCCCGCAAACCACAGCCCCACTTCGCAAACATCAACGCCCACAACGAAGCAAAGTGTTTTTTTTTCCAAGACCTAAGTGTACTCCTGAGTGTTATCTCAATGGGTCAGATTACAGTGATAATGTAATCTTTTAGAGTCAGTGAAATCTCGTTTCCTTCGCAACTCTTCAAAACCAAAAAACCAACGCAACGCAAACTTAGCTTCCAGACCAATGAAACCCTAGAATCACACCTTAACATTCCGTCTTTTGTTTTGTTTTTTCAATTGTATAATGTTGTCTATTGTTTTTTCAATTGCATAACCATGCCCTTTTGTTTTTCAATTGTATAATGTTGTCTATTGTTTTTTCAATTGCATAACCATGCCCTTTTGTTTTTCAATTGTATAATGTTGTCTATTGTTTTTTCAATTGCATAACCATGCCCTTTTGTTTTTCAATTGTATAATGTTGTCTATTGTTTTTTCAATTGCATAACCATGCCCTTTTGTTTTTCAATTGCATAACCATGCCCTTTTGTCTTTCAATTGCATAATTTTGTCTTTTGTCTTTCAATTGCATAACCATGTCTATTGTTTTCAAATTGCATAATTTTACTTGTTGTTTCCACACCTGCTCTCTCCCCAAAATTTATTTGCTCCAAACATGCTATGTACCCTTCCTCATTTCTCCCCACAAATATTGTTACCTAGCCTATGGCATAAGCTAGTCATTATGTTTTAGCTAGGCATCCCTCTGGCCATCCAAGTCTCTCAAACTAAGGGCAACTCTTGTTTTGTCAAAAAAACCCCAAGGGAGGCACATAGAGGATCTTTTAACCCTGATGCTCCATTACCACGTCGCCTTTTTTACGAGCGCGGGGGGAGGTGTCATATAACAGATTTTAGCCGCAAAAGATCCTACAGTTGCCAGCCTGAGAGCGGGAATTATTCAAATTAGTTGCTAGACCAAACGTAGTGAAGAACGCGCAATACATCCGCTACAGTTCCCCCACCCCCGGCGACCCTACGCCCCGTGCCCCCCGCTCGCGCGCCGACCTCTGACCAGGCTGGACGTGTGTTCGTTTCGGCTCCCGCGTTCCCAATTTGCACCGCTCCGTCGAAAGCAATAACGTACGGAAATGGCGCTTTGAACATCGACAGGCTGGCACCGTTTGTTTGAGACACGGCGCTCAGTCCTGCAAATCAACAGGATACCCGACAACACCATGCTGTGAGTCTCTTACATTTCCTATTACCCTTGAATGTGTCCGCTAATAACCTAAATTCATCCACGCTGCCTGCCGATCTAGAGAGAGTGAGCTGTTAATTATTTCCCAGAGAGAGATTAGGGAACCCTTGTTGATAATTCCAGTTTAGGATGTAATAACCTGTGTACTGTTGTTATTCACCCATGTAATGTCCTTTAGCCGCTCAAATACAATGCTAATTCATAAAAACCTAACCTCTTTCATTTGGGCATAACAATCGTATGGGAGTGTTTTGTATAGACGGTGGGATATGGATTCTCGAGCCACGCGCTGACCCCGAACCCTGACTATGAGAGAGACGTCTCATGCCCCGCTTCTGAGCTGGCCGAGGGTAAGTCAGGACCCCCCCAGGTCCGACGCGCGACAATAGAAACTGACATAAATTAGTAAATGGAAATAATTATATACATTGTTTACACAGCCAAAGGGGTGTTGCTTGTTTGTTGTATAAACTTGAATATTTCCGAGGCATTTTAAATGTGCTATATATTTCTTCTTGAAGATGTCGTAAAAACAAATACCATTTTAAGAAACAAGATAAACTTGCCTCTAAGATTTTTATATTTTAAATAGACTTTGATGTACAAATTTTATAAATTGGAATATTTTAATTGCAAACATGAAAAAAGTCGAAATAACATATTTTTACTCCAAATGTCGAAATTTTGGAACCAAATTACTTTTATTTAGGGAATCTAGTAGAAGAGTGTCAGCTCACTTTTAATCTCGTTTCTACGTCATGGGTGACCCATACTCGTTTTTTAACATCCAAAGTGTTCTTCAAATACTTACTATGGAACCATTTCAATATTATATACTTGTATCAGGGATAATTGATATGAAATGATAACAAAAATTTGTAAACCCTAATAATAACAACAAACACAAAAGGAAGGGGTTGGATTTGGACAAAATAATTTAAGTCTTGAAATTTAAAATGTGTCACTTTATTTCACCTAAAGCAATCTCATTCAGTACAGTGACAGTGTTACAACAAGTTCAGTACAATATAATAAAAAATAATTATAATTATACATTCATCCACATTTTTTTTAAATATCTTAGTTTTATTGAACATCGCTCAACAAATAACAAAACATATTTTTTAATAAAAACACAATTATAAATTTTTTTTCGTTAAAAACATGAGTATAGCATAATTACATAAATATAAGGATTTACAAAAAGATAATAATAAATAAATGATAATTTGTCAGGAGGACGAAAGGTTGGGAAGAACTGGATTGTCTGATATAGATCTGACCACTAAATAAAACACAGCTTAAATGTTTGGTTTAGAAACGGTGGAAAGAAGAATCTTTACCATGGCGATACTGAGAGTATCTACCACCCTGGATGACACGAAATGGTCGAGTTTTACATTAATTAAACAAATAATCTAAAGCTATCTTTACACCATCCACCTTTTCATCTCTAACTCCATATCGGGACACAAATGATTAACTTCACACTATTCAACCATTATTTTCACACCTACGATTTCATACATATAGTTGCAATTAGAGAAGATATAAAATTTCTCTTGGGCTTGGTCGTTATCTAATCAATGTTTTTGTTTACCCGTTCAAGGTTTGAACCTTTATCATAATGATTTTAATAGGTATCTTGATCGATATGATATTATTATTATGTATGAGGTGAAAGCACCAAAACACAGCAGCGCAGATGCCAAAGCAATAGCTGTCACACCCCTGTCTCGATTCATTCATTAACAAAAGTATTTGCACAAGAAAATAAATAACACAGATAAATAAAATTGAAAATAACTCAAAATAGATGCATGTGAGCATTGAATTGTAGCAGGTTTTCTAAGGTAATGAATATGCAGAAACAACTAGGTATGTTAAGTGTGAAGACAGCGTATAATTTACAATAATTTCATATTTAAGCTTTGAGATAAGTTGCTCCGGAAATACATGTTTAATAATGTAAATTTTGATTTCTAAATACCTGAATACCCCACGAGAAGCTGTGGAGATTTTAGACTAAACTTAACAAATTTGTCGGGAACCCAAAATAATCTCTATTTTAAAGATTCAAGATATTCAATGAACTATCGATGGATGTTAAAGAAGCTAAAAGCCTTGCAGCTTTTCGTGGGTTATGCCTAAATGCTATAAAGAATAAGTGTTAGATGTAGTTTAAAGTGTGCCTAAAAGCCATACAAATAATTTGTACATCCAAGTTATTCTAAAGATGTTACTAGACATAAAAACATATTTTTTATTAAAACAGACAAGAAAAATTAAAAAATCTCACACTGAATAAACATTACGTGATATAGTTAGGTAAAAAAATGAGAGATGACAGAAATCAAATAATGTCTGACTTTTTAAACTGTACAAAAATCGTTACCAACGTAGATATACACCACTAACGGTACCAACTACCTAAACAGAACACCTCCATTTTTTAGGAATCGACAAACTTTATGAAAAAAAGGAGGATGTAAAGCTGTCATAAGACCCGGGTGCATGAACTCCCGTCACATTTTACTAATTGGCAATCAGCGCCATCTTCTTTCTATGTAGTGAAATGACACTAAACTGCGCTATATAAATTCCATATTATTATTATTATAATAAATATAAATGTAAATTTTCGTTTGTTCAAAATCTAATCTCTGAAAGTTCTTCACCGATTGCTTTGAAATTTTGACACAACGTTGCATTCGAATACGCGTGTGTTTTATATACCTATATTATATAGATGTCACCCGTGACAGGTAAAACAAGTTTAAAAAAAAACAGTGCAATCTGTTGGACGTAAAAGCAACAGGCGCTATTGTTTCTCTATTTCCACAGACAGATTGAGCCACAGCAACACAAACACACATTGCAGAGAGGGTACATAATGAAACACTTATTACAGTTGTCTGTGCTTTATCTTGTTAAACTGATATTAAGAAGTTTGTCAACAGGATTTATAAATTGGAACTGATTGTGTGAAGAATTCAGACAAGCGATTAAAGTTATATAATATTCTTCTAATATTATATTTTAACAGAAAAATATTTTAATTGATATTTACAAAAATGGATATTATTAATCAAGAATTCACACTATCCTGTGATTTTTCACAGATGCGCGCTATTACATAACTAAATATGAAGTATTTAGTACTATTACATAACGCTATAAACATTCATAGTATTTGCAAATATATTTTCTTATTCAAAAAATATTAATATATTGAAAAAATATGAATATACAAAAAATTACTCTATGGTGTATTACATTAAAAGAAAATAAAGAAAAGGAACATCTGTTTTTTTGAGCTGATGGTCAGACGGGCAGACGCAGCTTATGGCCACACCACACTCTCCACCCAGGGGGTGTAGTGGGCCACGCGGAGGAACAGTTGATGGTCAGACGGGCAGACGCAGCTTATGGCTACACCACACTCTCCACCCAGGGGGTGTAGTGGGCCACGCGGAGGAACAGTTGATGGTCAGACGGGCAGACGCAGCTTATGGCCACACCACACTCTCCACCCAGGGGGTGTAGTGGGCCACGCGGAGGAACAGTTGATGGTCAGACGGGCAGACGCAGCTTATGGCCACACCACACTCTCCACCCAGGGGGTGTAGTGGGACATGCGGAGGAACAGTTGATGGTCAGACGGGCAGACGCAGCTTATGGCCACACCACACTCTCCACCCAGGGGGTGTAGTGGGCCATGCGGAGGAACAGTTGATGGTCAGACGGGCAGACGCAGCTTATGGCCACACCACACTCTCCACCCAGGGGGTGTAGTGGGCCACGCGGAGGAACAGTTGATGGTCAGACGGGCAGACGCAGCTTATGGCCACACCACACTCTCCACCCAGGGGGTGTAGTGGGCCACGCGGAGGAACAGTTGATGGTCAGACGGGCAGACGCAGCTTATGGCCACACCACACTCTCCACCCAGGGGGTGTAGTGGGCCACGTGGAGGAACAGTTGATGGTCAGACGGGCAGACGCAGCTTATGGCCACACCACACTCTCCACCCAGGGGGTGTAGTGGGACATGCGGAGGAACAGTCGCTGGCAGGTGTCACCGACTGTCTCGTAATCCAAGGTGAGCCCCACCAGCAGGTGAGTGCAGGCCACTCTGCCACCGTTGCTGGCTGTGAGGTAGTCTCCACTTAAGGCCTGCAATGCGCACACTAGAGTCATTCAATGCAGAATATAAGCAGGAATATTCCTTTGTGCAGTGAAAAGCTCGGTGGCATTAGTGGACAGCGCGGCACAACAGCCGCCCGCAAGGTAATGGGAGGTATTCTGCACGTGGTCAGTAAGTAGTAGTCATTCTCAACAATCATAGTTTTGCAGTTTTGTTTAACATTCTCAACAATCAAAGATTTGTTTAATATTTTAGCATATTTATGCTCGGTCTAATTTACTGATTTTGGTAAAAAAACTTGTTCTGTATTATCTGTTATAAACAGTTTGTAAAAATAGTAATCTTCCCAGTTGATTAATCAATCAGTCAATCTTAGCCAATATTAGTGACATTGTCAAACAACGTGACGGTTAAACTAAATATGGCTTTAATATGAAACAATGATTATAAAATACACACTTAGGACGGGTTGTTACACAGAATTTCAACGATTCATCAAATTTCAAAGTTAATTTTCTAGTTTTGCGAAGGTTCTATCCAAGTTTTGTTACTAATTAAGTTTTGTGAAGCAACTAGTCAATAATGATATAATAATAGAACATGGATAGAACCTTCGCAGAACTTGAATATTAACTTTGAACAACTGGCCTTTATACTTTTTAAATCACTTTAATTTATGTAAGTCTGTAATTTGATAAAATGGAGATTTAAATTAAAAATAATATAATTATCACACTATTTATTTTAAAGGTACAGAATCTCAGAATAAAGAATTGTTTTTTTGTGCAGTACTGTGGGGTTACTTCGGGGCAAGAGGGGACTGTGGGAGGGTGTTTCAAACAAATTCTTTCGCGGTCGGTGCGCACAAATATATTCAATTCATGTGTGCTCTAGATAAATTAGATACACGGTGTCCGGAAACACGAACGGTGTCCGGAAACACGCACGTACAAGCGGGAAACTTGTAAATCTACATCATCTAGAGAAGCCATTATGTTTTATTTTCGGCAACCAAAGGAGTATAAAACTATTAGAGCAGGCTGTATGCTTAAGTGTATTTTATAACAGCTGATATTTACCCCCTAATATCATTTTATCATTTGCGATTGAATGAAGCAATACAACAAGATCCCTTTGTGTGTTAATCATTTAATTTAATAAGAAATGGGAACTAAAGGGATATTTAAATTTAATAAATGAATGATTTAACAAAATCACAGAATAGTCCGCAAGGCCCATCGAGCAGTGCATTGAATTAATTAATAGTTGTGTCATCGCTACTTACATTACACTGTTTCACACTGCTGCTGGTGGTGCATATGTGTCCGTCTGTAACTCCGCCAGGTGCTCCATGACTGCCGCGAGGGAACCATCTGCTGCACTCCTCTTGGGGCAGAGGGACCGCTGGCTAATGTGAATATACACAGAAACAATAACAACTAAATATTGTGTATTTACTTTCGTACTGAAGAGATGCTGGAGGCCACTAATTTACATACTTATCGCCTTACTAATAAACATATTTTAAATTTTAACAGATTGCCATATATGAATAGTTGTATAACAGTTGTGTTAGTTTTAAAACACTTTTATTAGTCAGACTCATAAAGCTTAAAAACATGCACATCACTTAACTCAACTATCTACCTTCACTTTAAACTTCGTTTAGTTAACTTTACACAATAATATACACGTGTAATATATAAGTTCTCCTGTCCTAAGCACAAGCGTCAGATTTATCAGGAGAGTGTGTGTAATATTATATCACAGCAGATCACTTTGAAGAGTACGTTGACTATCTCGCCACCTTGCAAGCAACTATTAACGAAAAGGATTACACCAACTCCATAATTATCGGAGATTTTAGTGCAAATCCAGATTCACTTTTCGGAATAGAACTTAAATCCTTCTGTCAAGAATATGATCTTATATGTGCTGATACCGAAATGTTACCAGAAAATTCATATACATATATTAGTGACGCACACCACACCACTAGGTGGCTGGACCACTGCTTAGTGACAAAAATATCTTCAAGCAGATTCTAGACATGAAAATATATTACGACGTGGACTGGACAGACCATAGGCCTCTCGAACTTACCCTACAAACGGAAGGAATACCAACTCCCGAAATATATACATGTATGAAAACTGACCGAGCAACTTGGAATCCAAAGAATGAACGCGACATTCAGAGTTATAATATAACCTCACAAGTTTTTCTACAAAATATTCAACAAGATTTTATATCGAACGAGAGAAATGGCAACCCTGCAATTGCGAACATCGAGGCACTATATACATACATAGTGGACGCACTACGACACGCTGCGATTGAAGCATTTGACAATCGTAAACAAAGATCACAACGGCATAAACAAATATGTGGTTGGAATGACTTCGTCGCGCAAAAATACGCAGAATCGAGATGCGCTATGATGATCTGGATCTAAAATGGTAGGCCCCACGAGGGCTCCAACGCGGAGGAAAGAAAGTTAATGCGTGCAGCGTTCTAACTAGCATTGAAAAAATGTCAAAACGACTCCGAACAAATTCAAATGGATAAAATAGCTGGAGCTTTACATAGCCGTGACTTTAAACAGTTTTGGAATAAGACAAATAAACTCTGCAACATACGATGTAAAATTCCGTGCAATATAAATGGAGAAACGAACAGTAAAGCTTTTGCTAACATTTTTGCAGAACACTGCAGAACACCTCTTCTCCGACCTCTCCAATCCCCGCAAGCGAACCACTACTGAGTCGTTTAACAAACTAAAACAGCAGCTTATTGATCACAGCAGACATGGTCATTACCGCCCTGAGACAAATGAAAACTGGGAAATCAGCGGGTCATGACGGCCTGAGTACCGAACACATCAAACACGCTGGAGAACCGATTTTTCTACTGCTGGCGAGTTTGTTTACCGACATCTTGAAGAACGGATACTTGCCAACATTGGACCTCCCAAGACAGCTATAGACCGATCTCAATTGCCACCACCATCGCACGATTATTCGAACGTCTATTATTAAACAGTATCGGACCCAGTTTGGAAACCGACGACTACCAAATGGGATTCAAAAAGCAAACTGCTACCGATACTGCTATTTTTACGGTAAAAAGAACCCTTGAATACTACAGGAATAAAAAGACCACCTCATATGCATGTTTCTTAGACCTGAGCAAGGCCTTCGACAGGGTTTCTCACCCTCTGCTATGGGCTAAACTCAGAGAAAGAGGCATATCATCGGAGGTCATACATATCCTCGACTCGTGGCACAGACAGCAGGAAAACCTAGTAAGATGGAAGGATAATTTTCCGAATCTATAAGGGGACTGCGGATTCTTCTGAAAATCTGTGAAGAGTATGCTGAAGAAACAAATATGTTATATAACCCCGCTAAAACGGCTCTATTGGTCATAAGACATGGGCAAGGCCCGAAAAATATTCCTCCAGCTACCTTGAACGGTGTGAACTTGAAGGTGACCGAAGGAACAAAATACCTTGGACACATAATCACCAGTAGTCTGATGGACGATGATGATATCGATAGACAAAGGCGAGCGCTCTGCGTTAAAGCAAACATGCTCAGTAGAAGATTTCGCCTTTGCAGTACCGCAGTAAAAAGGACGCTCTTCCTTTCCTTCTGCGCAACGTTGTACACGTGCGAACTATGGGCAAACTACAAAAAGAGTAGTATAGAAAGACTACGGGTCCAATACAACAACGCCTTCCGCACAATGTTTTGTCTCCCCAGATACTGCAGCGCTTCCCGTATGTTCACGGAGGGGCGAGTTCCCGGATATGCAGCCCTTATTAGATCCAGGGTGGCAGGAATGAGGGAAAGGATAAGAAGCTCTGGAAATATCCTCACTATGGAAGCCCGCCTCACTCCATCCTCCAGCATTGACGCACACTGGACAAAAATACTAGCGCCTAATATAGTCACGGCTCCCTAAAGGCTTCAACTTTCTATTATTCTATTATTTTATCATTTTATTCTATTTTATTTTCAATTTAATCTGTTTTCTTTTCTTTGTTTTTCTGTTCTATCTTTTTGTTATTGATTATATATTTTGGTGAATCTCTATATGGAATGTGTGGGACTGCACTGACCTCCCCACATACCGGAATAAACAATTATTATTATTATTATTATATTATTTACCGGGAACCATTTATTGGATAAGCAATGTTAGTGGTTCGCTACGTTTGGTGACTTAGCAGGGGTGCCCGGGTTCATGGGGTGAGATTAGTCTAGTCTAGGACTGGTTGAGGGAGACCTTTTGACCTCTCCAGCCGGACCCTGTCGACCCATCGCCTTGTACCGCAGTGGGAGGGATGGATTCATACATCCCTTCCTCCTGGACATATTGACCCCCAGATACCCCCTCCCCTCATACCTTTTTTCCGTCCCAGAACTTTCTATGATTCCTTTCCTTAAAAAGCCCCCCCACAGCATCCCCAAAGATTTTTTTGCTCAGGGCCTCCTGTATTAAGTAATGTAAAAAAAAAAAAATTCAAAAAGCTTTTTAAATTTCTCGCTAACTTGAAAAAAGCACCTGAATTTTATATGCGTGTAATGAAACAAAATAATTGAAAAGGATATTGTGAATAATTATGATTACCTACTCGTTATTTACATGAACTAAAAGTGGTGAACTAATTTGGCTTTGAATGTGTCTAGATTTAAAACGAAAATATCAGCGACCTCTGCAAGCTCATTGCCCGGGCATTATGGTTAACTTACCTTAATACCCAGCAAGCCCCACGCAGTGAGTGTGCGTGCTCCCACAGAGTCCTGCGGCGTGTGAAGACAGACCGGCCGATACTTCCTGCTGAAGAGGACCCTGAAACACCATCACAGAGTTACTTTCTTGATCTTTAATGATATTTACTTATTACATTACCTTTAAAAAGCGATAAAGATTCATTAAAAGTGATGAAACAAAAACTAGGTTTAATAGTTACCTATGTAACCTATTGTGTGTTGAATTGTCATTTTGATAATATACCCGATCACCATTTTATTTGTACTTTTACTACCATTGTAACATTATTTTAGATATGACAAATTTAATGAAAATGTTTTGATACCAGGAAATTCGTAATTGGTCTTGTGACATTACCTCACGAGGGTCACAACTGCCCAGAGCCAGTGGGACTATGGCATCCACATAATGCCAAAGGGATTAAGGGAGAGGAAGGCGGTGGGGGGGGCAGTAAGTACCTGGCTATTCAGATCTGATCATCAAACACGGCTACCGGGGCGATACTGAGAGTATCTATTGTGATGGAATGTGTCGCTAATTTGTAATTGGTCTTGTGACATTACCTCACGAGGGTCACAACTGCCCAGAGCCAGTGGGACTATGGCATCCACATAATGCCAAAGGGATTAAGGGAGAGGAAGGCGGTGGGGGGGGCAGTAAGTACCTGGCTATTCAGATCTGATCATCAAACACGGCTACCGGGGCGATACTGAGAGTATCTATTGTGATGGAATGTGTCGCTAATTTGTAATTGGTCTTGTGACATTACCTCACGAGGGTCACAACTGCCCAGAGCCAGTGGGACTATGGCATCCACATAATGCCAAAGGGATTAAGGGAGAGGAAGGCGGTGGGGGGGCAGTAAGTACCTGGCTATTCAGATCTGATCATCAAACACGGCTACCGGGACGATACTGAGAGTATCTATTGTGATGGAATGTGTCGCTAATTTGTAATTGGTCTTGTGACATTACCTCACGAGGGTCACAACTGCCCAGAGCCAGTGGGACTATAGCATCCACATAATGCCAAAGGGATTAAGGGAGAGGAAGGCGGTGGGGGGGCAGTAAGTACCTGGCTATTCAGATCTGATCATCAAACACGGCTACCGGGGCGATACTGAGAGTATCTATTGTGATGGAATGTGTCGCTAATTTGTAATTGGTCTTGTGACATTACCTCACGAGGGTCACAACTGCCCAGAGCCAGTGGGACTATGGCATCCACATAATGCCAAAGGGATTAAGGGAGAGGAAGGCGGTGGGGGGGGCAGTAAGTACCTGGCTATTCAGATCTGATCATCAAACACGGCTACCGGGGCGATACTGAGAGTATCTATTGTGATGGAATGTGTCGCTAATTATATATAAACTAACACAATATTTTTCAACCAAAAAATGCTCTCTCCGAGATTAGAACCCGCGAGCTCTACCACTCCGAGATTAGAACCCGCGAGCTCTACCACTCCGAGATTAGAACCCGCGAGCTCTACCACGGGAGGTTATTAATATTAATATGGAAATTAAATATGTAAATTGATAATAAGTCATTTATTATTAATGTTTGATGCTTACGGCCGGTCCATTTCCAGAAGAGCTATATCATTAGTTCCTGGACTTCCAGTGTCGTTCCCGGGGAGGTACTTGGGATGGAGCACGACCCTTGTAACGGTGAACACCACCTCTGGACGGCTGTTGATATCCTCAGCAGAATCTCTGCAACCAATCAACGTTCAATAAACAGTATTATTAACATTCCATTGACATAAGTAACTGACAACGGTTTATAAAAAAACAAACTAAATTTGTCTGCCTAAAAATTGAAGAAAGTTTAATAAAAATATTTTATTAATTTCTCGTTGTTCTATGAATGATTTATATAGTCATAGATATTAACAAATTTCACTCTTCAATTTTACTCTGATTATTAGCCGTTTTTTTTTTTTTTTTTTTTTTTTATATTTACTCCACACAGGAGGCCCTGAAGAAAATAATTTCCCTCAGGGCCTATGTCATCTTTGGGGATGCTGTGTGGAGGGTCTTTTTGTGGAGAGGAAGGAGTGAACATGGGTCTTGAAGAGTCCCATGTTGTAGGAGGGAGGAAACACAGAGGCCGGCAGTTCGTTCCACAGCCGAGCTGTTGAACTTAAGAACGAATCGTAGAAGCGACCCGTTCTCATGTGACAAGTGTCAACTGTGTACAAATGTTGGGCGCGCGTTTGGCGTGTATCCCGACTACGCACCGGCGCCGAAGGGATCAATGACGCTAGTTCCTCAGAGCATCTTCCATTGTAATACCGATAGAACAAGGACAGCATACCTACCCGACGTCTGTGCTCTAAAGATTGCAGTCCGTTTGTTAAGATTGGGGAATCTATCAAACGGACCGCCCGTTTCTGCACAGAGTCAAGGGTTTTTTTCAGGTATTTTGGGGCTCCAGACCAGAGATGGCTGCCAAATTCGACAGTAGGGCGTACTTGCGATTTGTACAGGGTGAGCAGTTGTGTACTATTAAAGTATCTGCGGGCCCTGTACAGTACGCCCAGCTTCTGAGAGGCCAACTTTACTCTGGCTTCGATGGAGCCCCCGTACCTGAGCTGGTCACTTATAGTTACACCAAGCATATCAATGGAAGGCCTGTTCGGAAGATTGCTTCCGTTGAAGGAGACTAGATTATCATTTGGATCCCTTTTAGACGTAATCAGACAGGATTGGGTCTTTGAAACATTAAATTCGACGAGATTATTTTTACCCCAGGAGGAAATACTCTCGAGATAACCGTCCATTCTCTGCTTCAAAGCCCTCCGAGCCGTTGGAGTTTGTGTGCCCTTTGGGGGCTTGTCAAACAAAAAGCTATCATGAACTGTACTGTCATCCGCGTAACAATGAATCGGTGCACATGTCAAAAGGTCATTGATGTGCAACAAAAACAAAGTCGGAGACAGAACCGATCCCTGTGGGACGCCAGCATTTATGGAGTGCGAGGAAGAGGTGAAACCGTCAGCAACCGCCTGAATCGACCTATCCCTTAAAAAGTCAGCAATCCACGTACACAGGGATGCGGGAAGTCCGTAAGAATGCAATTTGTTGACAAGTCCTCGGTGCCAGACCCGGTCAAAGGCCTTGGATATGTCTAGTGCGACCGTTTGGGTCTCACCGTGACGTTCCAGGCACCGCCCCCAAACATGCGTCACATACGCGAGAAGATCACCGCACGAGCGGTTCCGCCGGAATCCGTATTGACGGTCGTTGATAATTTTGTTCCTCTCGAGGTATGTGAGCAGTTTGTCGTTGATCACACGTTCCATCACTTTGGACAGAACTGATGTGATCGCTATGGGGCGGTAGTTGGCCGGGTTGGAGCGGTCACCTTTCTTGGGAATAGGGTGAATTACCGCTTTTTTCCAACCAGAGGGCACAGTGCCACACTTCAGGGACATTTTGAAGAGCTTTGTCAAAACTGGAACTATTTCCGCAGCACACCTCTGCAATACCAAGGCAGGTATTCCATCAGGTCCACTAGCTTTGTTAACATCGAGCCCCCGTATGACGTGGAGTACATCCCGATGCCGGATCCTCAGCTTTTTCATATAGAAGCCGCAGTGAGGAACCGACGGCGGAACAGCACCCCCGTCGTCGAGGGTCGAGTTTTCCGCAAACATTTTCCCTAAAAGGTTTGCCTTTTCGGTGGCGGTGTTTGCTAGTGAGCCGTCAGGTCTGGTAAGAGGTGGCAAACTGGGTTTGCAAAAATTTCGACCTATTGAGCCCGCAAGCGACCAGAATGCTCTGCTGCCATGCGGGCAGGCAGCCAGCTTTTTGCTGATCTGCAGGTCGTGTTCGAATTTTGATCTATTGATGATTCTCTTGCATTCCTTTGCCGATTTGTTGTATGCTGATCTGCTTTCGGGCGTTCGAGATGTGTTGTAGGCTCGGTAAGCCGCGTTTTTTCGTCGAACTGCTTCGGAGCATTGTCGACTGAACCACGGCTTTGAGCCCACACCAGTTTCTTTAGTAGTCGATTGTATGAAGCCATCCATCGCCGATTTGATGACTTCACCAATCTCCTGGGCACATCTTGAAGGGTCCGAAGTCCGAAAACAAACAGCTGACCACGGAAAAGCATTGAAATGGGCCCGCATACCGAACCAATCTGCTGACCTATAGTGCCACACTTTTCTCCTCAGCCTCTTATTGGTTGGTCTGAGGCTAACGGGGATTGATGTCGTCACTAGGCAGTGGTCAGATGATCCCAGAGGCGCTGTGACGTCAATCTTATAACCGTGTGGCACAGTAGTTAAGAATAGGTCTAACAGATTGGAGCGGTGAGTCTGGACATCAGGAACCCTTGTAGGCTCCTGAACCAATTGCTCTAATCCGTAGCAAATGGCAAAGGATTCCGCCTGTCGGCCAGCCGAGTCCGTTGGGCCTGAGAACTTCAACCATGGTTCGTTATGAACGTTGAAGTCCCCCAGAACAACAAACTCGGCCGAAGGGTAGCGGGGCAAGAGATCATCAATAGTATCGCTCAAATGTTTGAAGAGCTCGGAAGTGTCTGATTCGCTATGGTTCGGTGAGCGGTATAGACATGCGTAGAATCTTGCCGTACTGGCAAGATTGACGCGCACCCACATTACGTCGAATCTGGAGTTTTCCAGACTCAATAGTCGCACACAGTTGACGTCAGCTCGACTATAGAGGCAGACTCCTCCTTTCAGCCGGAATTTGCTTGCGAGGGTAAAGCCCGGGCAGTCCAGATAGGAGGAGTCTGGCGGCTCGGCTATCTGAGTTTCGGATAGGAAAAGAAGGTTGGGACGTTGGGACAAAAGATGGTGATGGACGGAATTTAAATTTGTGTGCAGGCCGCGAATGTTGGCAAAATTTACCAACAGTTTTGGCCCGCACCGGGGACGCCTGCTACTCGCCGCTGTAATGATGTTAAGATTGTTGTTTTGTATGTTCATGAATTTAATTAATTTTTTTTTTTTTGTAGGTGTAGGAGGTGAAAGGAAAGGTCTGGAAAGGAAAGGTATGAAAAATATGAGACCATATTTTGTAAGATTCATTAAAGGTATATGATAGGCAAAATGATGTAATTTGACAGAAAACAACCAACACATCTAAAACTACCCTTCGTATGCCATTCCCAGGCTTGGTAATGGCAGAGTTTTTTTCGCAATTAATGTAGACATACAACCATAGTAAATAAAACAGTGATACGCAATAAAACCCACATTTACAACATAAATCTTTAGTTTTAGACAATATTTTGTTGATGTAAGATATGTAGATAATACACTCATGATATCTATTGTTATAAATAATTAAATCATTTGTCATCAAATGTCAACACATATCTCGGTGTTTTTATCATTCCGAGTGAGAAGCCCTCGGTGCTAGAAGTTAATCTGTCATTTATCATTTAAACCTTTGAAAAATGCCCTGAAAAAGTTTTAAAAGCAGGTCAGAGGGAATAATACCGACTCACTTAGAATTATAATAATCAACTGAAGCTGAGAATGCAGAGAATGCCTGAAAATTTTAAGTTAAACTACCTTAAAACATTAGAATTTTACTACGTAATGAACAATAAACGGAACTGTCAAACAAATACTATTAAATTATTTTGTTTACTTACTCTGCAGTAAATACGTAATGAACAATTATTTTAAATATTATCTGTGGTCGGAAAACACGTCAAAGGCGCGGCCAATATTTGTACACTGTTTAACACACGACCAGTTCTTGGAGTTGAATAGCTCGGCTGTGAAACCTCCTGTGTTTCCTCCCTCCTACAATACGGGTCTCTTCAAGACCCATGCCCACTCTTTCCTCTCATCAAAAGACCCACAGCATCTCCAAAGATGACACAGGTTATGAGGGAAAATGTTTTTTTCAAGGTCTCCCGGTGTGGAGTTAATGTAAAAAACTATTACCAACATGTCTTCTTGAAACAATATATTACAGAGATGTGTCCTTGAAGTAATATAATGCTGACATGTCTTCTTAAAACAATATATTACTGACATGTATTCTTCAAACAAAAAATACAGACATGTCTTCTTGAAACAAAATATTACAGACCTGTCTTCTCGAAACAAAATATTACAGACATGTCTTCTTGAAGCAATATATTTTAGACATGTCTACTTGAAACAATAAGATAAACCATTTTTGTATATTCCAGTCTAAATTTAAAATGTTTTTAATTTTACACAACTATAATTATCCATTTACGTATGATTAACGGTTGTATATTCAGTTGTGTTAACTTTAAAGAAAAATAATGATTACATACTAAAGGTTGTTAAAGTGTCACAATACTAGCTGTGCAGTACTAGTAGTATTAGCCAGAGGAATATAAGTTCCATTACTAAGAATAATCAGTCCGCCCTACAAGCACAAGCAGGCTGCAACTTACTCAAGCAGATAGTTCCATATTGATGCCATGATAAGGAGCCAGCGCTCGCTTACCAGGTACACAGGTAACCCCCCGTCAGACACCAATCCCTGGAAAAACACAATCTTATATAATATCTGTGTTATAATAATACATATCATATTATATTAAAAAGTTATTAATAAAAAAACAAAAACATTTTGGTTTATAACTAGAGCAAAGTTTATAATGAAAAATCACGGGATAGTCGTAGAGGTACTAATGGGTAGTAATATATCTTTTGAAATGTGTTCCACTATTACGCGAGTAGCAGTGCGGGGGACCGAATTCAGTTATTTCAGTAGTTTGTGCAAAAGTGGACCAATTTTTGGCTTCGTGTCTCATCTAAGTAGAATATATCGAAGGGAATGGTATGAAATCTCGACAGATCAGTTCCAATTTTTAAAATGGCAATTAAATAATTTTCTGGTAAAAAAATTATAGTATTGGTAGGTACCTACTTTATTTCTAGTCTGATTTTTCCAAAGAAACAACATTGAAAGTCACACTTAAATTCAAAGCAAAAGTTCTAGAGCTCATTGAACCGGAGTCATAACAAAAATTACTATTTATTGAGAATAATATTACAAAGTAAAAAAACGTTTATTTTCAATGAAGTCTACAAAATGCTTGTTTAACAACTGAAAAACTCTTTACTCTGTGAATCCAATCTGTGAAGGCAATCCAATAGTTCCGTCCTGACTTCGAGAGGCGTGCGACGCATGAACTAGACGAGTGCGAGCAAGTATCGAGCAATAGCTTCGTCTTGACTTCGAGAGGCGTGCGACGCATGAACTAGACAAGTGCAAGCAAGTATTGAACAATAGCTCCGTTCTGACTTCGAGAGGCATGCGACGCATGAACTAGACAAGTGCGAGCAAGTATCGAGCAATAGCTTCGTCTTGACTTCGAGAGGCGTGCGACGCATGAACTAGACAAGTGCGAGCAAGTATCGAGCAATAGCTTCGTCTTGACTTCGAGAGGCGTGCGACGCATGAACTAGACAAGTGCGAGCAAGTATCGAGCAATAGCTTCGTCTTGACTTCGAGAGGCGTGCGACGCATGAACTAGACAAGTGCGAACAAGTATCGAGCAATAGCTCCGTTCTGACTTCGAGAGTTCTGACTTTCGGGGAAACTACCATTCTTATATATACTAAAATAAATGTATATACTTGTACAGAATAACAGGTACCGATATGCTTATTATTGCAAAATTAAATAAAAATAAAAATTCCTGTGTACACATCTTTATATAAAAACTCTCGGCATATTTTTTTTCAGATTTCCATCCAAAAATATAAACAACCACAAACTTTAACTTCCCTACACAGAAGGCGGTCTGTGGCAGGACAACGTCTTAAATTATAAAAATTTTAATTTGAAAAAACATATATGTATTTTTAATTGTTAGATCTCGACAACAGCTTCACCTATCGGGTCCAAAGCTATCCTATATTTCAAGCTGGAACCAACCAAACACAGTCACAAAATTTTATTGAAATCGGTTGGGCGGTTTCGGAGATTAGTGTGTACGAACACGGTGACATGTCATTTTCATATATTAAGAAGATTGCCGATAATTAGTCGACCGATATCGTGAATATTTCAAAAAATTGTTGTTGTTCGTGCCAGGAGTGTTTGGAGATGTTTAAATGGCAAAAGAAGTCGGTGACGCCCGAGGGAAACTTAATGCAATATGTCTGCACCGGAATGAGATAAAGAGTCTAATTAAAGTCGATGTAATGTAGTTTTTTAACAATAACATTGTGGTATACAGTAGTAAATGGTGAAAGAAGTCGGAGGCGCCCCAGAAAGATATTAGCAATAGCGAAGTATTGAGGGGGATCCACTAGCCGTTCAGTATTTTAAATATGTTCAAATAAAGTCCCAAGCGACATTGAAATTGTCTATTATTTTACAAGCAATAATTATTCGCCTGAAACACTCATCCACATTGAAAAATCTCCTGATAAAAGATACATGACGCCAAATCGAAGGGACACGGGTTCGCGTCCCGTTGGCGTCATGTATCTTTTATCAGGAGATTTTTCAATGTGGATGAGTGTTTCAGGCGAATAATTATTGCTTGTAAAATAATTGTTACCCTTTGTGCTATGCATAAAAAATCTTGTCTTTAACGTTAGTTTACCAAAAAAAAAAAAATAATAATTGAAATTGTCATTAATTTTAGGGATTATTTTCGAAATATTTTAAATTTAGTATAGAGTTTGTAAACTAGATGAAATTATCAGTAATTCTTTACCTAAAACTACCGTTTTTAATACGCATTTAAAAAAATTCAAACATTTGATTCAACTTAATGATAATTAGCAACAACTTTTTGCATTTACGATTTTGAAAAATATTGATATTTGATACGCGAAAATTATGCCAACCGACGCACCATTTTGACAGAACACCGATATGAAGTTCGCGCATAATTCACGTTTGTTTGTAAGCACTGTAGGCACTGCCAACCTAACAATAGAAAACATGAAACACAATCGGAAGCTAGAAACGCAAAAATCTAAATATAATTAATAATAAATGATTGTAAAATTAGCCAACAAATCTCTAATCTGATATGTACTTATATGTATAGTAAAACAACAAACTTTAACCAGCTATTCCTTAGCACATTTGGAGTAAACAATGTTATGGGCACTTCCGGTAACTTTTTTAAAAATTAAAAACAAAAAAGCACACTCCGTCACTGTCCAGAGTAAATGGGTGAAATAAGCGACATCGCCGCGCTACCCCCTCCTCGCTACTGTCACCTCTTTCACACATATTCTGTCTCAAGTCCCGTGACATTCCCAAGTAGTCAGTGTTGTTTTGGGAGTTCGCCTGTCATCATGTCTGATGGGAGCCGCTGCAAAAATGAAAGCAAACCATGCCAACTTAAACATTCAAAAGACTACACGCTTGCATTGATAAAAATGGCAGTCATTTCGAACAAATGCTCCAATAAAAATATTATAATATAACCTACATGTCAGCATTTTCATTTATTATTTATTGGTAAAATTCTCACAATGTCATTCATTTACACATAATATTGATATTTTCAAACATTGTGCGTGAAGGGTATTTCTACCCATTACGCTGGTCCTAATTGGCATTGCTATCCTATAATATTATATGAATAATATACATCAATCTCTTTGTAAGGGTCCAATGTGTATGTGTAAAAAAACTATTATTCAAGTCTTAACCATCTTCTTATATTCTTGTTTTTTGTGTGAAAGAATATTTTATCAAAGATAATCCAACTCGAATCTTATAAAAAAACCATGAGTAATAATCCAGTACTATGTAAAAAAAACATCATTCAAATTGTTTTCAAAGATACAGCGGTTAAAAAAAATCCATTTTCTCGAATGGGACCCTTATTGACGGCATTGTTTCTCGTGTTCAACAGCAGTTATTAGCAAGTGAGTCGAAACACACTAAATAATAGTAGTTAAAAATGAGACGAATGATGCCTTGCCATTTCGTTTTGATAGTAAAAGCGTGCCAATGTAGGTACGTACGTACGCGTGTTGAGTTGCGACGCGACGTTGCTTTCAAACTTTGACTAAGGATAAAACAGTGGTGACATGTGGTGAAAATATGAATAGTAAAAAAACGTTACCGGACCGCAAAGTGGCGATAACATTTTTACTCCATATTTGCTCAGAAATCGCTGGTTTAAGTTTGACGGATACGTGCCGATACACCCTGTAATTTACTTAATTTACCTTTACCCATTTCCGCCATTATTTGGGATCGCTGGCCACGCTTAACATTATTTTTTTAAAAATTAAAAGTTTTAAGGTTAGGTAAGGTTAGGTTGGGTTATTATAGGTTAGGTTAATATAGGTTAGGTTAGGTTGGATTAGGATAGGATAGGTTGGGTTATTATTTCTTTTGAATCGAGTGTAAATATTTAAAGCAATAAGGAACATCATTTCGTTCTCTTTCAGAAATAAAAAAATCACAAATGTTGGCATGAAAGGAAGAGAGATATTTAACTTTTAATAAAGTATGGTCGCTCTGGTACAATATTGGTTACCTGCATTCATAACGGCATATGATGTGTGATACCAAATTTGGTTTCTTAATAATTAACGGGCTAGTATACATATACTTTAACTGGTTTTTTTTTCAATGTTTACAATAGATATGACATCACACAACCAATAAATGTGAGGTAAAGTATTTTATGTTAATTAAAAAGATATATTATAATATTATATATTACAATATTGAAAAGATACAACACAAATTTTTAAGATTTATTAACTTTAAACTGAATATTCCAATCCAAAATATAAATTATATCCAACTCATGCATCAACTAAATTTGATTACGCTGTCAGATAGGCGAATTATCTCCGACCTTGTTCTACTAAATAAAATTATTAATTATAGAATCGACAGCCCTGAAATTCTTGCCACAATAAAATTATTTGTACCTTCCAAAAATACGAGACAAAATTCCACCTTTTTCTGTGACAATTTCAAATCTAATTATCAAGCGCACATATCGTTAAATCGAATACAAAAATTTGGTAATAAATTTGGTAATGTTGTTGATATATTTAGAGATTCCGTAGCAGTACTTAAACGAAATCTACATAAACACTTTGCTGAAATGTATGACTTCTCCACTCCATAGTGAAAAACCCATTTTTTAGCTTCTGTTTTTTCACTCTTTTCTTTTATGACTTTTAACTTTAATATATATGTTTTAACTTTACAAATTAATATTGTAATTTAAATAACAATTCGAATATGATTTTAAGTCCCTTTAAATGCTGATTAATTTCAATCCATTTATTTTTCTAAGTAAAAAAAAAAAAAAAAATAAAAAAAAAAACTGTTCTCCATAATGGTATTCTGTATTATTTGTAAAACATTTATGTACTACAGATATAATAACTATTTTATTTATATATGTACGTAAACTTTTAAATGTCACATAGTTAATGTAATAACACTAATAACAATGTATGTAAAAGCCCAATGGGCGTTTAAATAAATAAAATAAAATAAAATTCAATAAAAATATTATTCTTTTCAGCTTGTTTTCTTTAGGGAGTTTGTTTAAACATTTAATGGCTTAGTATGTGTAATGGTGTTGTGCCGTTGTTGTATTGACTTTAGGGATTATTTAATGGCTGAGTATGTGTAATGGTGTTGTGCCGTTGTTGTATTGACTTTGGGGATTATTTAATGGATGAGTGTGTGTAATGGTGTTGTGCCGTTGTTGTATTGACTTTAGGGATTATTTAATGGCTGAGTATGTGTAATGGTGTTGTGCCGTTGTTGTATTGACTTTGGGGATTATTTAATGGATGAGTGTGTGTAATGGTGTTGTGCCGTTGTTGTATTGACTTTAGGGATTATTTAATGGCTGAGTATGTGTAATGGTGTTGTGCCGTTGTTGTATTGACTTTGGGGATTATTTAATGGATGAGTGTGTGTAATGGTGTTGTGCCGTTGTTGTATTGACTTTGGGGATTATTTAATGGATGAGTGTGTGTAATGGTGTTGTGCCGTTGTTGTATTGACTTTAGGGATTATTTAATGGCTGATTATGTGTAATGGTGTTGTGCCGTTGTTGTATTGACTTTAGGGATTATTTAATGGCTGATTATGTGTAATGGTGTTGTGCCGTTGTTGTATTGACTTTAGGGATTATTTAATGGCTGAGTGTGTGTAATGGTGTTGTGCCGTTGTTGTATTGACTTTAGGGATTATTTAATGGCTGAGTATGTGTAATGGTGTTGTGCCGTTGTTGTATTGACTTTGGGGATTATTTAATGGATGAGTGTGTGTAATGGTGTTGTGCCGTTGTTGTATTGACTTTGGGGATTATTTAATGGATGAGTGTGTGTAATGGTGTTGTGCCGTTGTTGTATTGACTTTAGGGATTATTTAATGGCTGATTATGTGTAATGGTGTTGTGCCGTTGTTGTATTGACTTTAGGGATTATTTAATGGCTGATTATGTGTAATGGTGTTGTGCCGTTGTTGTATTGACTTTAGGTATTATTTAATGGCTGAGTATGTGTAATGGTGTTGTGCCGTTGTTGTATTGACTTTAGGGATTATTTAATGGCTGAGTGTGTGTAATGGTGTTGTGCCGTTGTTGTATTGACTTTAGAGATTATTATTTGTCCGGTGGTTTTCGGTCTGGTGCTCAATATAATCTTCTACTATTTGTACAAGTATATTACTCACATATTTCTGGACCTCCGAGGGGCTAGTTTTAGTGAGGGGGCTCATCAAGTAGTTCGACTTACGATCCTCCGGCCTGGGTCCACACAAATCACCCCTGCTCCAGGTGGACCCGTTCCGCTGGCATGGGTGCAGAGTCTCCGCCAGACCCACGCAGTCTGCAAGTAACGAGGAAACACAATTTATGTATAAAAATATTATAAACGACTTACTTACCTAATCCAATGGCAATTTTCTTTGCACGGATAGTTTTTAATTTTTATTATTAAAATAGCTATTTTGTAAAAATGGTGTTAAATTGATGCGGTGATGATTAGCTAATTGCCGAAGACACGCATCATGCCTCCATATCTACACAAGTACCATTCTATTAATCTCACTAACTGCTGATTATGTAAACTTAGCATTATTTAATTTTACATAACATTAAACAAAACTAAGTACGAGAAAGGAGTCAACTTGCCTACCATGGCATAACTTGCCTACCATGGCACAACTTACACTCGGGATGGGCGAATGGAGTACGTATGTATCTGTGTGTGAGTCTTCCTGGGCGAATTCCTGGAACCACTGGCCCCACCCAGGTGGACCTGAGAAAATAATTTCACACCAAGGCCTATATTATCTTTGAGGATGCTGTGTGGAGGGTTCTTTTGAGGAAGGGAAGGAATGGAAGTTCTGGGAAGGAAAAAGGGATTGGTAGGAATCTAGAGATCAGTATATTCAGGAATGATGGACGTATTATCTATCCTTCCTGCAGCAGCGCAAGGCGATGGGTCAAGAGAGGTCAGTTGAGGACGTCAAAGGGTCTCCCCAAACCAATCTATCCCGATTCGGTGGGTAGGCGCATCCTGAACACACCTCACGAGATGAACCCGGGCACTTCTGCTAAGTCACAAAACGTAGCTTGCCACTTGGGGTGACCTTTGGTAGAGTTATTGGTTAACCGATAAATGGTTGCTGGGGCAGCGGTACCTTAAATTGTTGCATTTGTAACTTCTTCTTCGTTTTGAGCTTCCAGCCTCCAGCTTCCAGCTTTGTATATAGTCGCCCCTCAAATATAATCAGATTTTTCGATTTATGGCGGATCTTTTACGTATGGAGCCTGCAGATCTCGTCAAATCGCCAGCCCATCTGATCTGTGAGCGACCTCTGCTTCTCTTTCCTAACCACGGACGCCACTCGATGAAACTGAGATTCCAGCGGTCATCTGTCACATGCCCAGCATAGCTCCACTAGAGGAGGGAGATGGTGATGATAAGGTTGTCCAGCTTGGACTTGCTTTTGTGACACGATACATAATAATATGATGGAGGCAATAAGTCATCTCAAGTGTGTGCATTATTATTAGAGCCAGAATGAATGCAGAGCAATGCAACTTACAGTCGTTGGCCTTTGAACCAGTCTTCCGCTGGCTGACAGTAGAAGGCGGCAGAGGCGGGCAGGTCTCCACACAGCAGATCTTTGGACTGGAGGGCGAGCAGGGCTGGGAAAAGGGACACTCTTGTATTATAACGTACACAGACGGTTTATCAGGACAGACGGTTATTTGCGCCAAAACTCAACAGAAGAACAAAAAACAAATTAAAATACTAATAATACTTTTACACAAATTTATTTTATTTTTTATTTATTTATTTGTTTGTTACAAAAATATTACAGCATAGATTTTGACTTTCCAACTAGGAAGGTCTCCCGTTCTAGGACAGTCAAATTGACAGTGAATATACTTAATGGTGAAATCACCGACACAATTTATTTTGAGAGATTACAAGAGTGAAAGCGAGGATACATGTAGCCTTTATATTACTATATTTTAATACATAATAAAATAAACAGTAAAATAAAATGAAAATAATAGAAATAAATTTAAAATAAAAGAAAATAATATTAAAATAAAAATTTAAATTTGTAATAAAAATTTAAATTTGTAAACAGAAGAAATAAATCAGGGGCTTGTATCACATAATTATCATACAATATTTTTTAACATCGAAATAAGACTATAAGACTTAAGAAATAAATCAGGTGCTTGTAACTTGATATGAAAGAATATCTTTGTTTTAAACCACTTTATTACATTTATATACGTCGACCGGTTTCGGTTGAACTCAACCTTCATCAGGACAGTACAAATATAAACTAAAATATAATACAGAGGAAGATTATTAAGTAAACAATAAAGAAAGAGAAAGTATATAAATGTGAGGGAGAGAGCATCAGGGCAGCGGAGTAGGTAGTTGGGTCGGGGAGGGGTGGGAATTACCCAGGGAGAAAGGAAACATCTTTAAAATAGGGCTTTTAGTTAGTTCTATCTGTTTGTTTAAAATTGGGTAAATTTTTGTTTATTTGCTTTTGAGATTTCCAATGATTCTAAATTATTGAGACGTATTCCTATTTTATTTTTATGTATTATTTGAACTCCTGTCGTTCTATTAAATGTATGATTAGTATTAATTAGGTGTTCGGCAAATTCTGAAAAACCGGTATTTGTTAAACACCTGACATGTTCTTTTACTCGAATATTTACATTACGCGCGGTTTTACCAATATATATTGCCGGGCAATCGTTGCAATTAAGTTTGTAGATCCCAGAGTGGCTAAACGTATCTTCTTTATCTTTACAATTATTTAAAAATTTGCAGATCGAGTAAGAACGATACCGAAAGAAAGAGAAAGATAAATTAGTAGTACCTACCATGTTTGAGGTGGAATGGGTATACTTTAAACTTGAATAAAGAAGATCCTAAACAATCCCAACTTAAAATGTCCCTAACGGTCACATTGACCGCGGCGGTCTTTGTAGGTATAAATCATTATATTTCGTTATAAATAAGGTACGTACCTGTTTTTTTTTCACCATGGTCGTTAAATCATGAATTATGAAAAGTAAAAAAAATCAGATCATTACCATACATTTTAAGCAAAATATCGTCATATTACATCGTGAAACGGTCAAAATGACCGCTTCGGTCTTTCTAGTGTTAAATTATTTTTATTAATAGTTGGTATTAATCCTTTCAAAAAAACTTCACCAAATCGCAACAAATAAATTTCTATATAATGCTCTACCAACTATTAATAATAATAATTTAACTACCCAATGGTGTAGAATTTTGTTCATAAGTAAATTCTCTTCCCTTTGCACATCTAAACTTCCACCAGAAATTAGGCCGGCCTTCTATACTAATAATAACTTAGCCAAATTTTTAAATAATTGTAAAGATAAAGAAGATACGTTTAGCCACTCTGGGATCTACAAACTTAATTGCAACGATTGCCCGGCAATATATATTGGTAAAACCGCGCGTAATGTAAATATTCGAGTAAAAGAACATGTCAGGTATTTAACAAATACCAGTTTTTCAGAATTCGCCGAACACCTAATTAATACTAATCATACATTTAATAAAACGACAGGAGTTCAAATAATACATAAAAATAAAATAGGAATACGTCTCAATAATTAAGAATCATTGGAAATCTCAAAAGCAAATAAAAATAAAAATAATTGCCCAATTTTATTTTAAATATTAGCTTCGAGAGCGGGATGTTCCCTTCTCATTGTAAGAAAGCTAAAGTAATTCCCCTTTTTAAAGGTGGAGATCGTCTAGATGTAAATAATTACAGACCTATATCCTTACTCAATACTTTTTCAAAAGTAATAGAGAGATTGGCTAAGTCGAGATTGGTATCATTCTTAGAAACATATAATATACTCTCTAGCAATCAGTTTGGTTTCAGAGAGAATATAGGAACAAGTGATGCAGTGTTGAGGGTATTGTCCAAAGTCACTAGTGCGTTAGACTATGGAAACAAAGCTTTGGCTGTGTTCTTAGATCTATCAAAGGCATTTGATACGGTGTCCCATGGATTACTCCTCAAAAAATTATCTTCTCTTGGCATTCATAGTACAGCACTAGGCTGGTTCACATCCTATCTAAGTGATAGAACGCAACAAGTAGAGATAAATAATCATTTAAGCAATAGCAAACCAATCTCTTTTGGGGTTCCGCAAGGTAGTGTGCTTGGACCAATATTGTTTTTAATCTACATTAATGATTTGTGTAATTTATATATTCCAGGTAACATTGTTAGTTTCGCAGACGATACTGCTTTAATATTTGAGGGTAAAACCTGGAGAGATGCTTTTAACAAATGTGACTTAGGATTAAGAGCAGTAAAGAGTTGGCTGAATAATAACATCTTAACTTTGAATACAATAAAAACTAAATATGTGACATTTAGTATATCATCAAAAAGTCAGCCTTCTGACACTCATAATCTAATTATACATAATTGTCTGCTAAATTGTAATTGCCACCCCTTGGAAAGTGTAGATTGTATCATGTATCTAGGTGTAAAGATTGATAAATTTTTAAGATGGAATGATCATATCGATATGTTAACAAAGAATATCAGGAGACTTACATTTATTTTTAAAGAACTTCGACACATATTGGACAAAGAGAAATTAAAAACTGTCTATTTTGCCTTAGTCCAATCTCGACTTTCTTATAACATAGTATGCTGGGTATCATGTCTAAAGTCCAATGTAACCACTAAATATTACTCAAAAGTTGATCCTTAAAGTGATGTACAAAAAAAAATTCTGTTATCCATCCAACCTACTTTATAAGGAATGTAATGTTATGTGCATAAAACAGCTATATATCACTCAAATACTTTGTCGATTTTTATCAATATTAAATTTGCTGAAAGAACACAACAAATGCGTACAACTAGAATTAGCTCTACATTGAACTTTGTGGCGGTACATACTAAAACTTCTTTTGGTCAAAGAAATTATTTATATCAGGCACCACTTATGTTTAATATTCTTCCAAATCATATTAAGTCTACCAACTCCTTAGTTAAATTTAAAAAGTTACTTAAGGTTTATGTATTGACAGACGATTGTCTTAATATTTTTTTATCCTTGTCCTTTCTTAAATAATAAGATTTTATATAAGTCCCATTTGCTAAAAACTGAATGTCACCCTATCTGTATTTATTATCTACTTTGCTTCTTATTTTGAATAATGATTAGTTATGGTTCAAATATTGTTACAATATACTGTCAAATTACCCATCTGGTAACACATCTAATACTCATTTTTCTTTAATTTTGAAATATTTTGTGTATTTATTTAAAATTACTTAATGTTTGTGATACTCTTATGTTTGCTTCACTCAAATGTAAATTGTTAACCTCGATACAGGCTTAGTCCTAGTGAGGTTGATTTTTATGTGAAAAAAAAGTGTTTTATGTATAGTGAGATGCAATAAATAAATAAATAAATAAATTTTAAACAAACAGATAGAACTAACTAAAAGCCCTATTTTAAAGTTGTTTCCTTTCTCCCTGGGTAATTCCCACCCCTCCCCGACCCAACTACCTACTCCGCTGCCCTGATGCTCTCTCCCTCACATTTATATACTTTCTCTTTCTTTATTGTTTACTTAATAAACTTCCTCTGTATTATATTTTAGTTTATATTTGTACTGTCCTGATGAAGGTTGAGTTCAACCGAAACCGGTCGACGTATATAAATGTAATAAAGTGGTTTAAAACAAAGATATTCTTTCATTTGTGTAATAATGTCAAGCCACAAAGTGTTTTCTTCCTTCGATAATTTAATAATACTTTTACTACACTTTGTAGCGTTATTGTAATTTATTGACAAACAATTAAAAGTTTTTTCAAAATAATAGCCATATTATTAAAGCAATGGTTTCTTCGTAAGGATAAACGTATAATGATAATTAACAAATATTATGGGCGCTACAGATAAGGGGACGTGGCTTTCAACTTGGTCGTTTAATGCCAAAGCATCCAACCACCGAACCACCAACCAAGTTGGATCGCCTGCAGCGTATTTTGAGCGGTTGGACCAACTCCGTCTGCCTGGGGAACCGTCGTGCTTTGTTGTTTGTGACCGAACATTTAAAGATTCCTGAAGACTTGGTCGTGGGATACTACAAGCAAGATGTTCTAAGAGCTAAGCTTTTGGGATCCTTGAGGAGCACTTCAAATATATTGAAAAGGATGCAACCATAGAAAAAGCTAATTTATTGTTATTTTAGTAGCATCAAGTGAATGATTATTTTTTCATTCCATGAGCCATTTTTATATCTATGGAGGTGATCTATATTTAAAAAAAAAATGTATATACATATATGAATATTGGTATATATATACCAACCTGAACTTAATATTTATTTGACGTATCCAAAATAATGTTTTCGTAAGGCAATAGTGTTAATTCACAATTCGCATGTGGCTATTTATATACTAATGTATTAACATTATTTAAAACTTTTAAAGGATCGCATAAAGGTTCGAACCTCTTCACGATTAGGTGGCATAGCACCGTCTTGCATGAACTTTTTCACGATTAGGTGGCATGGCACTCTCTTGCAAGAACCTCTTCAATAAAATAGTAGAAAGAAATTTTTTTTTTTTTTTTTTTTTTTTTTTTCTTTATTCATGAAATATTAATGTGTACAGTTTTTACATGCTTTTCGACTACCACACTAGACACATGCCCGTATTATGGTAGTCGAAATTTATCTACATAGGTTTATATAATTATATAAATGTAATATTTGATAACTTGTTAATCTAAGTATTTTTTTTCTTACATGCAATGTATGTGTATAATAGGTAACACTTTTACTGGTTCCCAGTTCAGTAGATTGCTCAAGTGTACATCAACCGTATTTTAAACTGTTGATATTAATGAGATAAAATGAACATAATCAGCAAATAAATAGGTTACTTTACTTGTTAAAATAATGAAAATAAAGTAGAAATTATGAAATTATGAAAATGAACTTGTTGAAATAATGAAAATAAAGATTAATTAATTAATTATTAAACTTTTTTCTTTACAGAATTGAATGAAAAACAAAAATGACTAATAAAGAAAATGAGCTTAATTTAATGATGGCAGGCATTCCTTGAAAAAGTTCCTTCCCTTTATAAATAACCAATTTTGAACACTTATGACATACAAATTGTGAGTTTTTGATTTTCTGATATCAATACTCAGCGAGTTGAATATTTTGGGAGCAATATAAGAAAACTGCCGCTGGGCGAAAGCTGTTTTCGTTTGGGGAATTTTACATTTTAGGTGTGACGAGTAACGGGTGTTAATTTTTTGTTGTGTTTTATTCACCAAGTCATTTTTCCGTATGTATATGAGAATGGTCTTAACATATAATTGTCGAATATCTAATATTCTGAGTTTTCTAAAAAGTGGTTCTGATGGGTTTGTTGGCTTACATTTGAATATTATCCTTAGTAACAGTTTTTGAATTAAAACCATGGGATGAAGAATCGTTTTTGCACAACCTCCCCATCCTACTATACCATATGTAGTAATTGATTGAAAAAGTGCAAAGTATACACATCTTAGTGTTTGTAGGTTAAGGATAGATCTGAGAGAGTAGAAAATGTAGCATAATTTGCGAAGCCTTTTTGTTGTAGAATTTATATGGGCCTCCCATCGCAGTTGATTGTCTATAATGACCCCCAAGTACTTAATTTCGTTTGATATTATAAGGTTATCGCATGAACAATTTTTGTGAGGTGATGTAGCCATGTTGAAGTTCTGTGAACATGAATGTATGGTAAGTTTATGATAGTTTTGAGGGAGATTATGTTTGCGTATGGAAAAAAGTAAGTATTTAGTTTTCTCAATATTTAGAGTGAGGAGGTTGGAATCTAACCAGTGTTTTATTTCATTTATACCATGATTTGCTTTTTCAAATGCTGAATTCAAATTTTCATCTGCAAATATGATAACCGTATCATCGGCAAAAGATATTATAGTACCACCAGTATCCAAATTGCATAACGAGTTAATGTATATTAGAAACAGAAGTGGGCCCAACACACTGCCTTGGGGCACGCCATATGTGATTGGCAAACTTGTACTTCTATACTCTTTAGCGGAGTTAATAATAGTTGACTGGGACCTATTTGTTAGATAGCTCTCAAACCATTTAAAAGGAACACCTTTTATTCCTATCTGTGAGAGTTTTTTCAAAAGTATGCGGTGAGATACAGTGTCAAAGGCTTTAGCCAGATCCAAGAATACAGCGAGGGGCTTGCGACTTTTATCGAGGTTATCAGAAATTAATTTAGTAAAAGCTGCAATTGCATCTGATGCACTAAGATCTTTGCGGAAGCCGTATTGGTTTTTTGACAGGATTTTATTTTCTTCGAGAAACTTGTAGAGCCTTTGTTTTACTGTTTTTTCGATTATTTTAGAGATTGGACTCAGTAGAGATATTGGTCTATAGTTATTGACGATTGATCTGTCCCCTGATTTAAAGATAGGAATAATTGTTGAATGTTTTAGAGTGTTTGGGAAAAGGCCAGTTCGAAAACTTAGATTTGTGATGTATACAAGGGGCTTAGCAATGATTGGTTTAAGGTGTTTAATTAGTTTAGTGGATATATTGTCAACTCCCGTGGAGTGTGTATTTTTGAGTGAATTGATGATTTCAGTGATTTCTTGTTCTGTTGTTAGTGTGAGAATGAAAGGGTCATAACTCAGATTATCGAGAAAGATAGTATTTGCAAGATTATTTTCAGACTTGCTATTTCTTTTTAAAATATTATTTGCTAGATCCGATCCGATTGTAGAGAAGAATTGGTTGAAGTGATTTGCGATTGTTTCTGAATTTTCAGTTGCATTTAGTGTTTTATTTGTGATGGTTATTTTATTTATGGGTGTGGTAATTTTGTCGGTGTAGCATATTTCTTTGACAATGTTCCAGATTTTTTTATTATCATTCGCAGCTTCCTCTATCTGTTTCCTATAATAATCTTCTCTGGCCGTACAGGTTATTTTTTTACAGGCATTTCTGTATCTTTTATAGAATAAGAGAGATTCGTAATCAGTGGGGTTATTTTTACAATATTTATGAAGTTTATCACGTTTGCGGATACAGTGTAAGATACCAGTAGTTATCCAAGGTTTTAGTTTAATTGTACGACTACTTTGATTGTTGTGTGTGTGGGATGTGGCATTTTTCAGATGCTTATGTAGGATGTTGATGAGAGATTCACACGCTAAGTTTGGATCGCTAATTTTGTAGAAATTTGACCAGTTTTCATTGGAAACCAGTTTGAAGAGAGTGTCATAAGAAATTTTCTTTAGTTGTATAGTGGATGCTGGTAATTTTTGAATTTTATGAGAAATGGAGGTGATAGTAGCGTAGTGATCTGTCACAGTGCACTGATATATGAGAGATTTGATATTTAGCTTACATTTGACAAAGACGTGGTCTATGCAACTGGCGGATAACTCTGAGACACGAGTAGGGGCTGTAATAGCTGGGATAAATCCTTGAAGAGTTAATAAATTTATGTAGTCGTTTGCTTGGGGATGCATTGTATTTATAATATTAATATTTAGGTCACCAATAATTAGAACATTTTCATGATTTCTAATACATGCCAGAAACTGATTAAGCGAGTTTAAAAATGGTGTTATATTGGAAGTGCTCGGTGATCGGTATATAGTTAGAACAGTAACGCTATTTTCTATTCCAAGTTTAAGACAATTTGAGTGAGTTATTGTGATTTCCTTTATAGAGTATTGTATATGATTTTTTATGTATATAATAACGCCATCATTTTGTAATTGGTTATTCTGAGTACTGTATTGATTATAGTTTTTTTATGTTTTTAGGAATATAGTTATCTCTGATCCAGCATTCGCTCAGAATAATCAAGTCAAAGTCTGAGTCAAGTTCTGTAAGTAGTATCATTAGTTCATTGAAATTTTTGTTCATGCTTCTGATATTCATGGAAAATATTTTTAGGTTGGATTTATTTAGGGTTTTTTGAACTTCTACAGAACTACTTGTTTCGATACATGGAATCTGCGACAATTTGTCTAAAATATTATTTATATTATCTTCCATTTTTTAAATTGGTGTAGGGTGTTGGTAGCTAAACTTTGGATGAAGACTAGAAGCTGAATAAAACTTGGCGAGCAATTTAGAAAACAAGTTGTATGTAGAGTTTTTACTGTTGGCAATGTTAGAAAATAATGTTGATGTTTCAAAGCAATAGAAATAGGAATAGTATCTTTTACCGGATTCTTGATTCTGACACTAGTACAATATATGTGATACCTCAAAACAAGTACAATAAAAAAATAATAATACGATACAATAAAAGTTTTACACATGATAATTTTAGAACTATAGTTGTGATGAATTTGGTGAGAGTAGTGCCAGTGTCTCCGCATTTGAAACAAGAATTGCAGGTGTTCCGATATCTCTACGTACGTAGATCTGCCCTGATTTGATCCATGAATACTTAAAAAAATTTTCCTTTGTAGCTTTGCGGGCCAGGTACCACAAGTGGTTAGCACGAAATGTCAGGTGTTCCGCAACGTAGACTGTTGAGCTTGGTCCGGCAATCCCTAAGTTCAGAGTGTTGAGCTTCTCCTCGGGACTGGATGCTTGTTTGTGGAAGGCTTTTATATCCGATAGTAATTGTTCTCGATCGCGATTCGAGGTCAGTTTAAAAACAATAGGTCCATTTTTGTGTTTTTGTGTCCTGTAGGACGCTTCAATGTTTGAAGTATTTACTTAGATTGAATGGTTTGGCATATATTGTGGAATATATTTTTCAAACTTTCTCCCTTTATTTCGGGTATTCCCCTTACCTCTATATTTTTGGCTCTTGCCGACCTTTCGATATTTTCAAGCTGGCCTTCTAGTAGGTCAATTCGGGATTCTAAAGAGGAATTTTGTTTTGTTAACACCATATTTTTATCTTCTAACTCCCGCACGCGGAGGAGAATATCTTCATACTGCTTGCTCATGAAGGTTATTGTATCCAGTATTTTATTATTTTGTAAGATGATTGCATTTTGACTTTTCAGGATTTCGCTGTTCTCCGATCCAATGGGTTTATCACAACTGATATCGTAAACCGGTGACTGCGCCTGGGAATAAGTGCCAACCGCTACGGTTGCGCACTTCTTGCATTTAATTTGAGTGCGCCGTTCCATTGTCAGTCGTCGATAAGCGGTTTCTGTGATTCCACCGCAGAGAAGATGGTATGCTCCTTTACATACTAGGCATACAAATGTAGTTCCCGTCGATTCGGGACATGCTAAGCAGTTAGGCATAGTTAGAAGATTTTTATTATTTTTAATTTATTCAATTTTCGATGGATTCTCTGGGCCTTGAACGCGCCCGCAACTTAACAGTCGTGCGTTAGAGATTAAATAAAATAAAAATAAAATATAAAATTTCTAATTGGTTTGGTTGGGGCTCGAACGTACGCCGTTGATATAACTTTCAGCGTGACCGATTTATCCACTGAACCACTTCCGAGTTATGAGTAGGCGAGATAATAGATCTTCATATATTGTAATTCAGCTTGAGAGACGACAGTGCTGTTTTTGCTAAATCTTTCACTTTCAATATTTGATAGTTTTACTTTTATATAAATAGAATTGGATTTAAAACTGGGTGATTTAACACTGTTACACTTAGCAAAAAACAAAATTGAGCACTTTTGATGTAGTTTGAACGTAATCTTGAAAACAATTAATTTTGACAGTTCCGTATTATTTAAATTTGTACACTTTTAGTGGAATGCAATGCAGAATTTAACTTATTAATCACGTAGATTGTGAATTTTTAAAGTCTTTATCGTTTGATCACTTAAATATATAGGTTTGATTACTTTTTACTGCAATTTTTATAAATGGTTTGTTGTTTACCCTGTAGGTGTGTTGTTTACCCTCTAGGTTTGTTGTTTATCCTCTAGGTTTGTTGTTTATCCTCTAGGTGTGTTGTTTACCCTGCATGTTTGTTGTTTACCCTGTAGGTGTGTTGTTTACCTTGTAGGTTTGTTGTTTACCCTCTAGGTTTGTTGTTTATCCTCTAGGTGTGTTTTTTACCCTGTATGTTTGTTGTTTACCCTGTAGGTGTGTTGTTTACCCTGTAGGTTTGTTGTTTACCCTCTAGGTTTGTTGTTTATCCTCTAGGTGTGTTGTTTACCCTGTATGTTTGTTGTTTACCCTGTAGGTTAACAACTTTCAAAAGGGGCTCCCACTCGCCCCGTCACGGCTTAAGACGGCCTTATTAATAACCACGAGTAACGCCGGATACACGTCACTTGTGTGTAAATATGTCTTGTTTATTCTTTCTAGTTCCTTGTGCCTGCTCTGTGGTTGTAAGTTTGGGTTATTTTAATAATTTCCTGACCTTCAAATAAAAAGTTTTTCTTACAGTCAGTAATTAATTTGAAACCATGTGCTATCTATAATTTATTTGCGTAATAAGCGTGAAGCGGAAGTCGACAAGTTTATCGATGAGAGAGAGTAAACCTGCAAGAAAGACACCGCAAATGTACTGAGAGAAATGAATGAGTGTTACTACTTACTTCAAGAATAATTGTTGTCATGTATATTTTTTTAAGACCCACCGACCTCCTCATGTACTCAGAAATCGTGTTGACAAAATTATTTGCTAGGTATATCAGTAAATCGACCTGGTTATAACAGTCAACTATTATATGAAGATAAGCCTGTACTAAAATATTGTTTTGTAATTGCTCATTATAGCCGTGAACTCGCTATAGCCGTTATCGTTATTATCAAGTTCGAAAGTATTTAAAATTTCTTTGTAGATACATTTTTTGTTCACAAGTACAGCTCAAATTTTGGACATTTATGAAAGCCAAAAGGAACCGATTCCAAAAATAGCCGGTTTCTTGGAAAAATAATATTGGGAGATACAGTGGCAGTCCTTGGGTGAAAAGCCGTGACAGGAATATCAGCGTACATGAAATAATATCGGGAGATCCAGTGGCAGTCACCGGGTGAAAAGCAGTGACAGGAATATCAGCGTACATGAAATAATATCGGGAGATCCAGTGGCAGTCACCGGGTGAAAAGCAGTGACAGGAATATCAGCGTACATGAAATAATATCGGGAGATCCAGTGGCAGTCACCGGGTGAAAAGCAGTGACAGGAATATCAGCGTACATGAAATAATATCGGGAGATCCAGTGGCAGTCCTTGGGTGAAAAGCAGTGACAGGAATATAAGCGTACATGAAATAATATCGGGAGATCCAGTGGCAGTCACCGGGTGAAAAGCCGTGACAGGAATATCAGCGTACATGAAATAATATCGGGAGATCCAGTGGCAGTCACCGGGTGAAAAGCAGTGACAGGAATATCAGCGTACATGAAATAATATCGGGAGATCCAGTGGCAGTCCTTGGGTGAAAAGCAGTGACAGGAATATCAGCGTACATGAAATAATATCGGGAGATCCAGTGGCAGTCACCGGGTGAAAAGCCGTGACAGGAATATCAGCGTACATGAAATAATATCGGGAGATCCAGTAGCAGTCACCGGGTGAAAAGCCGTGACAGGAATATCAGCGTACATGAAATAATATCGGGAGATCCAGTGGCAGTCACCGGGTGAAAAGCCGTGACAGGAATATCAGCGTACATGAAATAATATCGGAAGATCCAGTGGCAGTCACCGGGTGAAAAGCAGTGACAGGAATATCAGCGTACATGAAATAATATCGGAAGATCCAGTGGCAGTCACCGGGTGAAAAGCAGTGACAGGAATATCAGCGTACATGAAATAATATCGGGAGATCCAGTGGCAGTCACCGGGTGAAAAGCCGTGACAGGAATATCAGAGTAAATGAAGTTGAGTTCATAAGTTACATTTTTTTCTATTCAAATTTTATCCCTTAGATTTTGTTATTTGAGGTTTGGAATTTTTAAAAAATCATCTGAAAAATATCTTCTGAGAAAATTGATTTTGGAAATGGGTCGGGAAATTGTGTAAAAATTATAAAAATGAGAATTTCATGTTTTGTAAAGTTGCTTATAATACAAACATTATAGCACCTGTGAATCAGTGAGCTGATGGTGCTGGTGAGAGGTCCATCGCCTGACGTATTCTACCGCGAGGCAACTAGCGGTCACTCACACAAAGCTGAGGTCCTAACTTATTTTCTAACACGATCGAATTGATAACTTGACAATATCAAATCTATTAGCTCAACTTCCTACAATTGTATACCGATATTCCTAGCACGGTTGCGCTATCGATAGCCGAACCGATATTGACATGAATTGACATTACTAAGCTCAGAATTAATTGAGGTTTTTAGTCATAACTGACAACTTTCGTTTCTCCAAGCAGGAACGGAATCAATTGATCGTGTCTTAGATGAATCAATTAAGGATTGTGTAAACGATTTCTTTCAATTTTAAGGGTGCGTATAAACACGGCGAAGTTTGCGCAAGCCGAAACACGAATTACGCCGTATTTTCGATTGCTTCGTTTATTTCCCGTAATCTGTGGATCGGCTGCTTATAAGCTGCCTGAGAGCTTCGGTAGTTCACCTCCATTGATTGATAAGTCACTTATTTTGCGTAACGAACGAAATTATACGATATTTTTTGTATAATGACAGGTTATCTGTCACCTTGGAGGCCAGCTGGAATCAGTGCCAACGCAAATATCACTAACTGACAACATACGACGGATTTTTTCAGTATCGTATTGATCTAGGGTTTTATCAGCCATCCTCGTGTTATATTCCCGGGTAATACATATTATTATACCTGCGGTAGAATTCCATGTGCTGCCTGCTCTTTGGCTCTCGGGCAGTCAGAGTAAATCTTGCAAACACCGACGGACTCCTTTAGTCTGCAACCTTCTGCAAGAACCAAAACATACAACTGTTATTCAGGGATAGGGAAATAATGGAATTATCACTCCAAACTCAACAACCGATTAGTGAAAATCTTCAATCATAGTGTTAACACTTTTAGAATTTAATAGTGTTAACACAAATCATGACACGAAATGGAAGCCGTAATAATCCGGAATCGTAAACACTCAACCACGGAGACCGTCAAACAGCGACGGCAGTTACATTTGTCTGCTCACCAGAAGAAGATGCAATGTGACAAATAAGGCAACTAGTCACTTTACTTTATATGAGATAATATTATAGGTAGGTACAGATGTCTCCAAGTTGCTACGCTAGCTTGAGCCGTGTTGTGGCAACTAGTCACTTTACTTTACATTAGATAATATTAATTAAACCAATTAAATTTGTGTTACATATGTATAGTATACAATTTTATATTACAAAATGATTTTAGACGTTAACAATAAAAATAAATAAAATATTGAAGACAATATTAGTGATTTCTAAACGAAAATCTGAAACAGAAAAATCAGAAAAGGAAACGGTCACATCTGGGACTCGAACCCAGGACCCCTGTCTTTCCGGGACAGTGCTCTACCAACTGCGCTAATGGGACCCTATTCTCCTCGGTCACTTTTAACTGTATCATATTTCGAATAAGAACTACTAACATTGTCTTCATTTTTTCACCGCACATTTTTATTGGCAACTATCTTTATGTATGATCGCAAGATTCAACCCGAACTAAATGCAATCCAGACAGCGTCTTTTAGATAAACCTGATGTGACCGTTTCCTTTTCTGATTTTTCTGTTTCAGATTTTCGTTTAGAAATCACTAATATTGTCTTCAATATTTAAATATTACAATTTGAGGTTTTACTCAATAAAGTTATTCCGAAAAATAAATAAAAATAAAACTTTAAACAGTTGAAAATCACATAAATAAAATAAATAAATAATGGAATTGAAAGGACACCAACCGAAAAAAAAACCTTTATATTTATCTGTTTTGTTACGTATATAATCGTAACAAAGTAAGAACTTCTCCTTCCCCACATAAAAGGAACTGTGTGGGATGCGCCTGGCAACACTTTTCTTCAAGGTGGCAAGATTGGAATCGGAAGGAAGGAAGCGGTCATTCTTTATCTTTTGGTTCAACGGCTTGGAGCACCGTGGAATCATAAAAACGACGGATCACAGCCTGATCGCCATTTTCAACTTACAAAAGGCAGATGGATTAAAATGGCAATCTAAATATCCCGGCGAGGATAACTCTAATAAGACCAATGGATTGGCAATACAAAGCCACACTTCAAATCCTCAAGTAAGATGTAAATTTGCCTACCCTCCGCTAATTCTGGAACCTCAGATAATATTCATAATTGCTACCTGCTTACCGATGAAATGGATTCACAAGGAGAATCCATTTGAAGCCATCGCTCGCCCGAGCGGTATAATTATTTTGACAAGATGACATCGTACCTGGAAGGCGCAGTTCGCAATAATTTCAAGACTTGAAATGCCCGAGTAACGTATTAACTTCTTGCCCAAAGCTAGATTAGGATGTATAACACTTCTCTGTACTTTGTGCGACTCATATCTTTAAATTATATCTATCTAATTTACACTCATAAATTTATCTTCTTATTACAATAACCTAACCTATGAATGCCAGCACTCGTTGTCCACTTAAACCCTGAAATTCCATCAATGGTTTCCTGTTTCCCTTACTCAAACAAAAAACAGGTGGCGCTCAAGATAAATTCACGCCAAATGTTAACTTCGGCGTTAACAGTTTCTCCAATGCATCTGTACAAATGAAATCCCATCAAAACTGTGGTTCCAACAATTTAAAAAAAATTTCATAAAAAATATTGACATATTTCAATGAGAATTGGAAATTATTCCGTTTCTTTAGATATTTATAAAATTCACCTACTTGACTACCCATTTTGTACTTTCTGAGGCCACAGAAGTGGGAATTTATATCTCATGTATTTTGCTTGTCCCTCTCTAAATAAATATTCTCTTTTCTACCAAGTCTTATTTGTGGATTCTATGTTAATTCCAAATCAACAATGTACCAAGAAGGAGTTAGCGCAACACGGCATAAAATTTTTAAATCATAAATGTACCAAGACTTTCTATTTAGCCTCCCAAAGTCTTCCAACTCTGTAACTTGATAAATGTTCGCGATCTAATTGCGTGAAGTTAGATTTACCTTGCGGTTGAAGGTCCTCCATATTACTGGACAGCCATACACGGTTCTTAAATACACTGGTATAAAGGGCGAGCACGTTAACCCGGCAGGCATTTTCCAGATTGTAAGAAGTCGGCGCATTGCTCAAAACTGCACCCAGGTACCAGCGCGGGGGATCTTCAGATGTGTTCTGCAGCGGGAACACCAGTCCGCCCCCGCTGTCTCCCGGGCACGTGGCTGATCCTGGAATGGAATTACATGGTGATCAAAGGGTAGGTCAGACAGGGATTCTTGAGATCGTAAGAAGTCGTCTCAAAACTGTACCCAGGTACCAGCGCGGGGGATCTTCAGGTGTGTTCTGCAGCGGGAACACCAGTCCGCCCCCGCTGTCTCCCGGGCACGTGGCTGATCCTGGAATGGAATTACATGGTGATCAAAGTGTAGGTCAGACAGGGATTCTTGAGATCGTAAGAAGTCGTCTCAGAACTGTACCCAGGTACCAGCGCGGGAGATCTGCACGTGTATTCTGCAGTAGTAACACCAGCTTGCGCCGGCTGATCATGGAATTGTATTCAGTAATAAAGTATCGGTTAGACAGGGATTATAGATGTTACTGATGCGTGTTACTTACCGTTAGTGAGTCCCGCACATATCTTGTCTGTCGTGATGTATCTAGAATATGAGAAGGATGTGTTGATAAGCTGCTTCGTGCACTGTAGATCCCCCACCACAGGGACCCTCAGGAAGTTGAGTCTGTCGGACACCTGACCCGTTTCCGTCAGCCCCCAGCCCGCCACCTGCAGAGACAATTACTATCATTCACTTTTGTTCTTAAATAATGGGTAAACAGGTTAATTAATTACGTGGAACAATATTTAAAAATACATAATATTAAGGAATTCTGCAATGGACTATCATTGGACCAATTGTATTGGTAATTTACGTACCTACATAAAGAAATATATGACATCCAGAATGCGAAAACGGTTTACTTTTACAGTGTGTCAAATACCTTTTTATGTTAGTTGAAAAGTTAAATAAATACAAAATCATCTTTGTGTTGAACGTATTTTAAGTAAAATGCTGAAAACCATTCACTTGTTCTGAATGCGATGATAAATAAAGCTGGTGGACATTAAAATCAGTCCTCTCTTCAGAATGCATAGTTCTAGTTATGCGAAAATTCCAGTTGTAGATTTATTACCTTCCCCACACTGCCTGGGCTTGTCTGCGTATCGTGCAGCTCTCTGTCTACCAGATTCAAGCAGACTGCACGCACAACCCTGGAGAAGGTGAAACCGGTCTCGAGTTGCACAAGAGCGATGTCATCCTGAAGGTTTCGGCCATGTCCTCCGTACCGCTCCGCCAAACGAACAACAAGCACCTAAAAAAATTGATATGTTTTTATATTGATAATGGATAAAAAAAAATCATTGTGAAACACAAATCAATTTTGAACAGAAACTGGCTGAAACGCTGTTTAAATTCTGTTGAATATTGAGTGATGCAAAATATTTAATAGTATTTAGAATAATTGAAAAATTGAAAATGATCTACTTCTCCCTGGTGCAATCTGCAATCACTTATGACATAATAGGATAGGGTGGTGCACCTGATACATTTATTAAGCCTCTACAAATAATTCAAAAACACATAATTAAAGTCATATATTACAAAAATAAAACATTCTCGACCGACCTATACAAGGAATCTAAATTATTTAACATTCGTAAATTATTTATATTACAAACTATGAAATATTTATTTAAAAACAAAATTAATTTCAAAATAAATGAAAACAGAATGAGCAAAAGAACAAATAATATATTTTACACCCCCCAAACCGATACTAAATTAATGCAGACACAAAGCAGTTTCATGGTCCTCGTACATTTAACCTTCTACCACTACAAACTCAAATGATAAATAAAAAGATAGAATATATTAAAGAGGTAAAATTATGGCTGAATGACGCAGATATTGAAACGCTTTTACTATAAATTTATTGATCCTTTCTACAACTCACTTGCTGAAACTTTATAAACTATTGTACATAATGTTTTCTATTTACTTTTTATAATAACTATAACCAAAAAATAATTTTTTTCTACTAATGTATATTATACTTTAGGTACTTGAAATATAGTAATCGTTTTATATTACCCACACTCAGGCAGTGCCTTAGTGGGTTTTCATTTCTTGTGTATACTATTTGGTATTATATATTATGTTATTATATACTATCTATTAATATGTATAATATGTGTAAAGAAATGAAAATAAATAAAGTAAAAAAAAAAACAAACAAAAAAAAAAGTAAGTAGATTCACATATCTCTGTTCATCAATTTCAACATCTAAATTAAAATTAGTTGCTTCCACTAAAACCATGACTATGTCCAAGCTGGTTGAATAAAAAAATAACGTTCAAATCACTCAAAAAGTTTTTTCAATCATAAAAGGTGTTAATTTCCCATCGGTTCCATCAGTCCCATCGGTTCTATGGAATGAAGACACCGTGCGAAGGTTAAGTTTCGTATTGAATTTCAAAATGCTTCTGAGGTATTTTAAATATATGTAGAATAGTGTATGCTGCAATAGAACTGTTTACTCATTTCTCAAATTGTTGTGAAATTGTTTCTCGGATCTCAATTAATTGATAATGGCGGACAACCTCCAGCTCCAACAAGCGTCCAGATGTATTTCTCACTTTTGAAGTTGTCGTAAAAACAAATACTTTTTTAGAAACCAGGTAACATTATCTTTCAGATATTTGCGTGTGAAATAAACATTGATCTTTCTTAATAATAACATTTTAATATCAAACATTAAAATGTTGATAAAAAAACAAACAGATTTGTTTTTATTCGAATTCAATTTTGAAAGAATTCCATATTAAGAAAACACATTCCTTTTGTGTAGGGACTTTTAAGATTTAATCTTTTCTTTAATGTTCTTTTATCTTTAACCTTGATTTAATTTTACTATAACTAAGAAGAATATTAATTTCTCTTTTACGACGACTAACAAACAATAACAAATACTTTTTAAATGCCTGTTCAGATCTGATCTACAGAGGCTCTATGGAATATGATGTTTGTGGCTAGTAATGTCCTTCAGAGGCTCTATGGAATATGATGCTTGTGGCTAGTAATGTCCTTCAGAGGCTCTATGGAATATGATGTTTGTGGCTAGTAATGTCCTTCAGAGGCTCTATGGAATATGAAGCTTGTGGCTAGTAATGTCCTTCAGAGGCTCTATGGAATATGATGCTTGTGGCTAGTAATGTCCTTCAGAGGCTCTATGGAATATGATGTTTGTGGCTAGTAATGTCCTTCAGAGGCTCTATGGAATATGATGCTTGTGGCTAGTAATGTCCTTCAGAGGCTTGCAGGGTTAAACCGATTCTTGATAAATACAGAAAAGAAACATTTTGTTATTTAAAAAAGTGTGTTTTTTGTAACGAACCCTCTTTTGCTGTCTGCCTGGCTTTCGTACAGTCCATGAAGAAGAGAGACTCCCTGCAACCACTCGATAATCACTCACATTAACCCGATGGTTATAAGTTTCATCAGAGAAGCAGTGAGCAGCTGAAAAGCAAAAATAATAAACAATCTTTTAAGGTTCCTATATTTTAATTTATTTATGTGACACAAATTTGTGGGGAACCCAAAATAATCTCTGTTTTAGAGGATTTAAGATTTAGAATGAACTACCGACAGATGTTAAAGAAGCTAAAAGCCTTGCTGCTTTTCGTAGGTTATCCTTAAATACTGTAAAGAGTAAGTTTTATATGAAGGGTAAAGTGTCCTTAATGTCATAGAAGTAATTTGTTAAAAGGTTGATACTAGATATAAAAATGTAATATTTTATTAGTTAATAAAACATACAAAAAAAACAACAAAAAAATGTCTATACTGTATAGAACATATACAAAAACAGCTCAGAAGGAAGAACTACACACTTGTTCAGCCTACAAGACAACTATATTGAGCTGTTAATACATATTATGTTCTACACAGTATATTTTGTATTAACAGCTCAGAAGGAAGAATTACACACTTGTTTATCCTACAAGACAACTATATTGGATCAGTTTGTGGGATAATTCAGAGAGCTCTGGCAGACCATTCGTTAATCTGTTCCTGATGAGTATCCAAGACTGACTACCATCGCTACTGTCGGTAACTATTGTTTCTATGTTGAAATTTCTTTTTATATCTATGGTTAGTTTACCTCTTCGAAGAGAGATTCAATAGGAAAATTCCCTTTATAATTTCTACCACCCACAGGTGATCTTTACAGCTGCTTGCATTGATTTATAACTTGTACAATCATTTGTTAAACTAGGCATCATGTAAATATATATTTTAAAACAAAATAGATTGTCTAAAAACTCACCGCTGATCACTAGCCTGCTCCGCACTAGACTGCCACTACATATCTGGATGAACTCTTCTCCTATCTTTTGGAATATGGCCACCTGCCAAGGAAACTCATTTGTTCTCACCTTCTGTCCCCCCCTTATCATTGCGGTCGCGTGTGTATCCTCCAACCCGCAATCTGGAAACATAAATACGTCATCTTCAATCATAGCCTTTCACGTAGGACGCGCGCACCGATACTAGTCCATTGACATCTTCACAACAGTATCACAATCCAATGCACATTTCGATAAACACAAACCATTATCTGTTGACTGCATAGACATATGATTATTAGTAGACCTGCCCTAAGTGATTAAAAGCGTATTATCCCCACTCCCACTGGGCTCGCGTATGGCCTCAAGTGAAATTTGAAAACGTGACGTCATCATTCTTGTGCGAACTATGGTCGAGGCATCATCGGTTCATTTTACGAAATAACACGGCAAAATGTTGACTTGTACTATGAAAACTTGTAAAAATAGATGTGAAAAAGAGAATAAACCCAATTGTCGTATTACATTCCATATATAAGCATTATTTTACTTTATTTTAAGCATATTCACATCGTATAATATAGATCAGTTTTAGAAACATATACTATCACATCGAGAAACGTCTGGACGCGAAACACAAAGCTGGTTGGTTGCTGGGAAGTAAATTATGAACATTTATAAAAGTGTCTTAACTAAATACTTAAACGAAATATTCGACTCTGAAAATAGAACCGAATTTGGACTTCGCAAATTTGTTCATAACGTGGCGAATAATTTGCGCTCCCATGTAAAAATGTCTATTCATTCAAAAGCAGATTTTACTTTTAAGAAGTAAATGGTGATATTATAATGCGAGATGCCTATTTACTGTCAGATTGATTTATTGACGAATCACAGTCAGCCTTACGCCCTTCGTTCTTCAACAGTTGATTTTACCCCTCGCCATTATCTTCTCGTCTATTAATTCCTATGTCTGTGGTTGACTGGATAAAATCAGCAGTAGGTATGGTCATTATGCAAGACAAAAGACCAGTAGCAAATACTTAGAAAACGCTCATATCAGCACAGATTAGATATGCACGAATTCAAAAAGTATTATTTGCAATAGTATGTGGATGTCATAAATTTAATTAATATGGTCAAACTGATCATAAACCATTTACATTATTTAAATATTCGTTATATGACATACCCAGCCAGATTACATGATCTCACATTCCAGACAATAATATCTATAGATCGCAGAATGCAGACACACTGTCAAGGTAAGCACTGTCAACGTTACCTTTTGAAAACGATATTAATTTACATGTTTATTTTGTTTATTTAGGAAAACCAACAGATTTTTTACATCTTTAAATAATTAACTTATAAAAAATACAAATAATATCTAATGATAGGTTTTCACTTAAAAAAATAATTATAATAACAAACTTAGGGTCCAGTACCCTTTGATGGTTTGAATACTCACGTAAAATAAACAAACGAAACGAACATGCTCCAAAAAATTTTTTTGTTTGGGATAAGAACATAAGATTTATTGACAGGCGGGCCTTGAAGAAACACATTCCCACGGGAAGGGAGAGATCGGAGGGGCAGTCGAGTCTAGAACTTGGGTACGTTGACAGCCCCGAGAAATGAATACAAATCAGAAGTGATGTGTGAGATTACAGTTAATTAGTGAATTCAGATGGTGTTAGAAAGCTTTGTTGGTTTTTGAATTAAAGTGAAATATTATTGAACCGGTGTTTGTGTGAAGTGAAAGTGGTTGGAGTGAGAATACAATTAACAATAATGACAATAATAATAATTGGATAATTTGTAGAGCGCCGTTTTGTGAAAATCACCCCAGGGGCGCTAAGAGTTGGGCGATCGCGATTATAATATAAAATGTGTCAAATTAAACGTGACTTCGTAAATATGTAGTTCAAACTAAATTACTTGTTTTAAAAACATGAAAATAATAATAATAATGATTGCGTTGTAAAACAGAGATTAGGGAGGTACAATTGTATTTACAGAATTATTTAATTACCCTTTTATAAGCGTAGGGAGGGGACCAAAATTGAACAAGTTGCAAGGATTTCGCTGAAATGAGGAAAGAAGCCGATAGGGAGAAGATCGAAAATTAAAGTGATTTAGCTATATAGTGTAACCAGGTAAGCTTCACGCTGAGAATGAGAGATGACTAACTGGGTGAGTTTTTTTATATTATTTATTAAATTCCAGAGGACCCGTTTAAAAGACGGATACAACCGAGGTACAGGAACTAAGTTTACGACACCTGCCGCCCAAATAATGTTGTCATTAAAAGGAACGTGCTAGTCGAACTGTCAAACAGCTGTGAGCGAGAGACGGGCCAATGACCTTTTCATATATAGGACAAGACGCAGGTACAGTCAGTCAAAGGGGAAGTTTTGCTAGCGTATGACCGCCCGAATTGAAAGCGATCGGATGCAACCAGACGGAACAAAATGAAAACTTTTCTTCTGTTATTTGACTTTCTAATTTAATACTTCTCATCTATTGTTTGACTTTCTAAGTTACGAATTGGGATGCACAAAAACAAATCTAGAGTCAAAAGAGGGAGATGGTAATCTCCGAAATAAAACTACCAACCGAACAACTTTTCCCAACAGGTACCTTTCGAGAGGTAGGCAGCCTCTTTAAATTAAATGCAAAAATCAAACCAATTATCCGTTTATACCTACCTGAGAGGATAGGTATTCAGTAGAAGTTACCCATACCTAATACACGAGGGTGCTAGTGACCTCATAAAATAAATACTGGAACCAAATATTAAAATACAGACAGTCCTCATCCTAAATTTGGCATTTCGAGTAGACCTTACATATATCTCACATGATAATTGGCTGAATGGGTAGGCACACAACGTATCGCTAAAAAGCAGGCTAAATGTCAACAAGATCGTCGTGTGTTATCTATGTTATTGACCTAGAAAGGGATGTAAATCCCCGACGACGAGGGAGTTACAACGTTTTCTAGAGGTGGCACGTAACTTAGGACCTTACGTGTCACATTTTCGCGACTAGATTCGTGACAAGGGATGTCATGGTTTTCCCCTTCTACACTCAGTAAAGTAGATTATCCTGGAGGTGCATGAGGTTAGGGCAATTCTGAAATTGGTGATGAGACCTGGTTTTCTTTATTCTGGCGTGAAGGTTGCCGATTTGGAACAAGGGGAGACCCGGCCGGTTGTGATATCCAGACACGCAGATATCGATCGCCTTGCTCAAATTATCATCCATCGGTTTTGTTTGGTAAAGAGGAGGAGCCAATCTTAGCTTGAACAAATTCATTTCCTTTCCTCTCCTTCCCCTCCCAATATATATACATGGATGGCGCCGACAACTAACACCATAAAGTTATCGTATGTTTATCACACATATAAAATCTAACACCTTGTTACACTCACATTACCCTACTATAGATAGAATCACGTAGTTAGTTAGGGAGCAGGCGACTTAGAAGATAAGGTTTATGAAATGGTTTTAAAACACAGCAGTAATGGATTCAACTCACTCTATCTCAAAAGAACCGAGGGATACCACACATACATAGATAACTAGGTTTCTAAACCGAGAAACAAAAAACCAACACAACGTTCGGTGAAGCCTTTTTATACGGAACCGTTACGTGAAATAGTTAGGTTCAAGGCCGTAAAACACGTAGACAAATTATGATGCACACAGTTGAGGGGGTGTGTAATAAAGAGGATAGAAAAGGCTTGTAAAAGGCAGGGAGGAAATTCCTACCCCGGATATATACATAACCAAAGCCTTATGGAAAAGTTACCTATGGGACTTAAAGAAAATTTATCGTAGAAAGAAGAGAAGAAAAAGTTGAAAAGGGCAAAATATTACAACCCGTGGGCAAAAAATATTTACAGAAAATACAAAATACTAAATAAAGTAAACATAACATCGGATATAAGAACACAAGTAAATTACAAAATATCAATTTTATCCTCACACAACACCAATAATCACCAATATATGTATATACCTACCACTAAACTGAACAGATGTTTATAAAATGAGTCACTTGTAACTGGACAGGGTTCATATCAACAACATGGTAACTTGCAGTATGTTATTAATTATTATTTAATAATAGCTAAGGTATCTTTTTTAAATGTTCCTAAACTACACGAAAATATGTCAATACAATTAAAATTCTTATTGTATAGGGTACAAGCTCTGAAAATAAAAGCGTTTTGTCTGTGATTAGTAGAGCATTTTTGAAGATGAAAAAGTGACTTATCTCTAGTTCTAAAGCTAGGGACTCTAAAATTAATCTCAGACAAAAGGGGCAAACAATCAATAAGGCCACTGATAATTTTATAGAGATATATTATATCTGCGGAGTCTCTTCTACTTTTTAATGGTATTAGTCCATAATATTCCATCGAGCTGTTAATCCCGTGGTTACCAATATTCATCTTAAAATTTAAATGATTGACAAATTTTTTTTGGATGGCTTCAATGCGCTTTACATAAATGTTATATTGATGATTCCATATCTGAGAAGCAAATTTAAGATGACTACGAACATAAGAAAAATACAATATTTTAAGTGTTTTAATATTATTGAATTATTTTCCAATACGGAATAAGAATCCTAACATTCTAAGGGCTTTCTTCACAATCATATCAAAAATCATAAACACTAGAATCATCCTTATGGGAGTAACACCACACTAATTAGAAGAAATTAAAAAAAGTAACTATGGACGACTCAGCTAAATTTAAAAATTACTGTATTACAGGTTGGTCTATATCTAAAAATCAAATAAATTCTTTAGATAAACAGTTCTGGAAAATGGAATCAGATATAAATGTGTGCAAAGATTTAATTTTTAACGAACAAATTAAATGTCAGTATTTATTTGGGTACATAATGATATTAGAAACGTAAAACGCAATGAACTGGTGTTAATTTTGTTAAAATATTATGTAAATATAACAATTTCGTGATATATTTATATAAAATAACATACCGGGTGGTCCTTTGAGAGATTTTATCTTTTTGGTCATGAATTAGATGAACAGTATTTTTCGTGAGTCGAAATCGTGATTTGAAATCAATATCGTCCAATACTTCCAAAACATTAACGCGAGCTCTCAGAAGTCGCGGTGTTCTCGTTCCTGCCGCCCTCTCGTGTGCTTCTGCATCTTCAATTGCTTCAATTATTTCAAAATCCTCAATAAACACTGAACTCGGAAACAAATCGGACCACTTCACAGGCTAATAGTGTTTATACGGTAGAAAGTGAATAGGTACCTCAAGTACCCTATGAGGCTGGGTTTACAGTTGTTAAGTAAAATTTAGGACTTTCGCAAATTTTTGATAAGTTACTCACAGGAGCGCTTACATATGCATCCAACTTATCGTAAATAATGTCACGGAAGTTGTTTACAAGTTTAATTTACGAACTTCTCACAGAGACCGCTACACCATCTATTCTACTTTTGGTAAGATGGCTTCCTGACAACAACGCGTTGCCGCCGACTTTGACAGCTGTCAGTTGGTAGTATTTGATAACAACGATTTTTTACGGTTAGATCATGGATCCCCATAAAATACCCATTTCCGCACACAACGGATTGCCGCTGCGATAATATGCACAATTTAGTCAAACAAAAACGTAAGGGCCCGCAGAGTGTTGGATTAGGAGTTGGCTTCAAAGAAGAAGTACTGATGGGACTTTCGTTCGTTTAACGGCAGAATTAAGAATTGAGGATCAACAACAATTCTTTAATTTTATACAAATAACAGCAACTGACTTCTAATACATATTGGAAAGGATTGGACCGCTAATTAAAAATAATGATACTCGTTTTCGGAATGCTATTTCACCAGCTGAAAAATTAATGAGATTCCTGAGGCGTATGTGTGTAACACCATGTACGATCGTGTGAGAAATGCGGAGATCCGCAAAGAGTACAAGGCTGATGTAAGCGTAACGAGTAAGATCAAGAAAGGGACGCTTAGATGGTTTGGGCATGTAGAGCGAATGAGCGAAGAAAGGAGTTTAAGAAGAATATACGATGCAAATGTGAATGGTAGCAGAAGTCGGGGACGCCCGAGGAAGACATGGCACGACCAAGTGAATCAGATACTTGAGTCGGGCCTTGTCAATAGTCAGAATAATAGAAGAGTATGTATGAGACGATGTATGAATGAGGCAAGGAGTGTGCCAAGACCGAGTTGTTTGGCGGTCCGTCCTCTCAGCCTACCCCTGCGGGGAAACGGCGTGATGGTTATTTAGTTAGTTAAAAAAATTAATGGTGACTCTTCGATTTTTGGCGTCCGATAATGTTTTCTATGTATGTTGTATGTATGTTATCAGAGATGTGCAAAATGGGTACCCAAAACCATTTGAAATGGAAAATGGAAATGGGTCATAACTAGGGGTACGTAAATTTCGCAAATAAAAAATCGTGATTTCGCATTTAAAAAAACTCAAAATAGAAAATTTCGCATTTATTTCGCAAAAAAAAAATACAGTATTTAAAACTCAATTAAAGGCTAGCATTGTTGTAATTTCTACATTTTCATCTTTCATTGTTTGCCTGCGATCAGTAACGACAATGTTGTAGATACTAAAGTACCTCTCGGCATCAACACTATTGACAGGGCAATTGAGACATTGAATAGCTGCTTTTGGAAATCCAGGGTAGCAAGATTTTGATGTAACTAAAACTTGCATTACATTCACAGGAGCTTCTTGGCCGACCAATCGGAGTAATTGTCTGTGAAAATGTGAGTACCCGTCAATTAGTTCTTCTTGTGGTACACTTTTGAAAAACGGAATTTTCGCGAAGCTTTCCACTATGGAATTTGAATTGACAGAAGAAGAGGGCACATTTGCTGCTTCCGATTGAATAAAAAAATGTGTCAATGTGCTTGTAGCACTCATTTGTTGGATTCGGCCCCATGTGTACCAACAATTTATCCAAGCTCTTTTGAGCTGCTGTCTCAACATTATGCTGTGATCGATAGAATTTTCGGTTGATAAAATAGCCGTCTCTGTCTGTTTTGAACAGAGTTGTAATAATTGTTAGCGCGTCTGATCAATATTTGAAAGCACGTAACGTAAAAAGGTGCGAAAGTATTTAATTTTCAAATTTCGCTTTTATCGCAAATAAAATGCAGATTTCGCTTTTATCGCATCTATTTCGTAAAAACGAAATTTACGTACCCCTAGTCATAACTTTTCCTTTTTAAAATGCAAAATGCAAAATGGTTTTTAGAAAAGCATTTCAAATGCAAAATGCAAAATACCTATTTTTAAAATGCAAAATGGTTTCTCAGGCCAAATAATTAAAATAATTATAGAATTTTTAAACAATTTTGTCATTTAATAATGGACATCAATGTAGAACAAACATATTACATGATGGTAAATCTAAAAACACCACGACTACAGATTATGAAACCACAAAAAATTGCGCAGGACTAATGTTGCCAACGTAAAAACATAGAAACTGCTATCTAACATTTAATATTACAGCATCATGGCCCCATTTTCAGTATTTGAATCAGTATTTTTTGTAATGGTATCACTCAATTGCCAGGGCTCCTACTAGGGAGCATCTTGACAAATGGAAATTATCTCTCAGAGCGAGGTTGAGGACCGACTGATATTTGGGGCTTATGAAAAAAAGATGAGTGGAGATAGTAGGAAGAATGTTGCAAAAAAGCATTTGAAATGGAAAATGCATTGAGAAAAGCATTTAAAATCGAAATGCAAAATGGTTTTTAGAAAAGCATTAAAATGCAAAAAGGAAAATACCCATTTTGCATTTTGCATTTCCATTTGAAATAAAGCACATCTCTGATTCTTATATTGCATTTTTGTATGAATTCATTGGAGATATTAATTAAGTGTTGATAGCTGATCCATCAGTTGGTGAAGTCGAATATTAGAATCATTATCACACATTTACACAGGCATTTGTTAAACACGACATTGTGTTTGATAAATAATGTTGTCTCCATAGTAGCGATGGGCGGAATCGATGAATCATCGATGTTTTACTCGATCTTTTTTACCATTCGAAATATCTCGATTCATTATCAGAATTAATTCGAATGCAACTCCGAGACAATTGTTTTGAAACGTCATCGAAAGTCGTCGCTGTGATTGGTCAGAAATAATCGATTCCAGCCAAGCGTTGTGATTGGTCAGAATTAATTCGAATGCAACTCCGAGACAATCGTTTTGAAACGTCATCGAAAGTCGTCGCTGTGATTGGTCAGAAATAATCGATGCCAGCAAAGCGTTGTGATTGGTCAGAATTAATTCGAATGCACGGTCCGAAATTATCGTTTTCAAATGTCATCGAAAGTGGAATCGAGAGAATCGCTCTGAAATGTCAGAAATCATTCGAATGTTCAGTCCGAGATAATCGTTTTCAAACTGTCAGAATTCGTTCGAAAACGCAAATCGATTCTCACATTCGAGAGGTTATATTTCGAGATTTCAAAATATCTCAGATTGCTTGACAAACGAAGTACATTGTTGGCTGCCTACTGAAGCATGTTGATGTTATAAACAACCTCGTGTGTGAATTGTAAATTATGAATTAATACTTTTAGGTGACGATTTACGTTTCCAGTAGGTATAGTTTATGTGTAAAAGATTTTCATGGTGATAGTTTTTCACATTTGAAGGTTACCTACCTATGTTATTTTTAGGTTATGTATCATCTACTCGGGACATTCGGGTAGTGTATATTAAAAATAAAATAAACCAATAACTTAGCAAACACCATTTTTATATTTAATGCTGATCGGGTTTCACTACAACCGTAGCTTCTTCGGGCAGTATACAATATTCAGTATATATTAAACTCATCAAGTGACATGTGTTCGTTCATATAAACATAATATATCTGCTACCTATGCTACGAACAAATATATTTAATTTATTTGAAATTAACATGAATGAAATTAACATCGGTGTCTCTTAGTTAGTAATTGAAATGAAACGCTTTCTGTAGTAAAATAACTTTATTTACTTAATAATAATTTGTGAATTGCATACAAATTACAAATGAATGAATGGTTTGTTTTGGGTTCTAGTAGGCGCCTACAACGTACATGAGATTTAGAGGTTATTTTTAACAAAACGGCATATAATTACTGTTTTATTATTAAGAGGTACATTATAAATATTTGTACCCACTGGCTACACTAAGTAGCTATTCAGCAGGAGCTTACAATATTATATAAAACAGATATCAAAGTACAGCACAATAATAATGTACGTAAAAATATTTTTCTTTGTACTTAAAAAACTTGTATAATAATTTATTTTAATTGTACGTATGTAGATATTCGAATCTTATTAATTATTTATAAAAATGTTAATTGCATATGCATACATATTTGAAATTCGTGGCTAACAGTAATAATACTAATGTTGCTAGCAGACAACAAGGGAATCATTGCCAGGAATGAAAATTAGTGATTGAAATTTCGCTAGTACCTGCTTACCAAAAATATTGCCATACTAATGAAAATAAATTACAACCGGAATATGCAAACAATTTTTTTTACGATAGGAATAGTCTTGATATTCGAGTTTCTATTTTCGAATCCTACCCCCCCCCCCCCCCCCGACGGAAAAATTTGTGCCCCTGTCCGTAGCTATTGCTCCCGCACTCCGAGCGATTCATTCGAATTTCGATCATTCCCACCACTACTCCATAGTGAAATGTATTGCTATGTTGGCAGTCCTGATGCGTCACGTGGGAGATAAGAACTAATGAGCGGAGTGTCAATAAACGTCATAGGTCTGAGTCAACAGTCTTTTATTTTTTAATAATCCCCGATATAACAAATGGCAACGAGTTAAATTAAAAACGAGTAATATTAATCATTTCAACATGTCTAACAATACTTTGCCTGTGCCGCAATACGAGGCGAGTTGTGAAACTTACGGAATGTTATTAGAACGTGTTCAAATATATTTAAAAGTAATTCATATTACGGACAAAGAGAAAATTGGATATCTTTGAATGATTATAGGTGCGAAGAAATATAAAATTTTAAAAGAAACAGTTCATCCGAAAAATATTTAACCCTTTCAATACCAGACTTTTTCCAGCCAACGAAAAAAATGTTTGTCTACATTATTGAGTTCTGTGATTTTTTTCAATGTTTTTACAAAAAAAAAAATATTTTTTTTCCATACGGTTTTCGAAATATTTCATGTTCCTGAGGAAGAACATTGGGGCTTAGGGGGTGTAAGTCAAAGAACGGGTAGTACAAGGAGCATACATAATTTTAAAGTGTTTTTAATTGCTTAAATAGAAAATAAATACACAAAAATCAATTCTATTAATCTATAAAGGCAAGCATATTAAATTGCAATTTAATATTATGCTTAAATAATTTTAGTAAAAAAGAAAAAAATTAAAATATATATATATTTTTTAAAAACGGACCATTACCCTAAATTAACGTAAGAAAAACAAATGAAACATAAAATATTAGTGGTGAAATAAAACAATTTCTTTCTCTTTGGAGACACACACCGACATTCGTGTTTTTGCACGTGTAAATTTCAAAATCATAGGCGAGCCCACTGGCTCCCGCTCGGGAGAAGACTTTGAGAAGACTCCACTTGTGTGGCTTCTTTTTAATATATTGTTTCAAATTACTTTCCCTTCGAACGGTATCATTAGCTCGTCTACAGAATTGAATTCCTCAGGTTCGATCTTGGCCATATTTTCAAGGAGGGCATTTACCATCGGCCATATTTTCAATAATTTGTCGTAACCCTCTTGTCCTCTTGGAATCAACGAGCTATTTTCATTTAAATGAAGACACCAGCGTAACTTAGTGAAACGTTTTCTAGGCATGACATCAACGATGAGAGAGAGCCTCGTATCATTGGCCCAGTAAAGGTGGAATTCCAGATACTTAAGGATACCCATCATGATGTGGTGTTGACGCTGGTGCTATTTTCTTGAACTGAATACAAATTTGTCTGCTCAACAATATTTTTTATAATATTTTCATCTATGAAACATAAAAAATATTGTAGAGCAGACATATCCAGTAGTGGTTTTGAGAAAGTAACATCACAGTAGGAGTCCACATGATCGACATCTTTCTTGATCCACCGTAGATCGGTTCTCCGTCCATGGGAAGCTAAGGCTTCGCTGGGCTGTCCTTGCGGCACGGTGCAGGACTCTGGTTCGTCTTCCACTGGCTGCTGCCTCTCTTCCAAAGCCTATAATTAAAAACATATACTTTATGGTTTCATTTAAAACCCAAATTTGTTCATACTTAAATCAACATCAAACGCAATAATCGCTGTAACATAACAATAAGAAATAATGACAAAAGTACTTACATGGACTTCCACATCCATTCCAAGAGTTTGGCTCAATGCCTCCACATTGGTTTCCTTTGCAGCATCCTGGAAATATTCAACTGACCAGCCCTCTTCATCTTCATCTTCCAACTCCAACTCCACGTCGAAAATATATCCTTCCAACATCACGGTGATCTCCTCATGTGTCAAACCACGAAGCTCCATCTATAAAAATGAATAAAATAAGTTAAAGTGTACCGGAAAATAATAAAATAAATTAATATGTCTTGAAAGAATCAAATAAAAACAAGTAAAACAATATTAAAGGCCAAAGAAAGATTTCTATGAAAAACATCCATGAACGACCAAAGTGCCAGCTCAGGAACATGAATGTTATTACCGAAAACCAAGTGAAAAACCAATATTTTTGAATGGAAATCATATTTAGATATCAGATTAGAGATGTATATACAATATAATAATTATTTTCAACAGAAATATGCGATATCTTACCTTTAAAATAATGTTGAAATCCGAGAAATGTCAAACCGTTAAAAGTTGCAAAACACGCGTTTTTAATTCGAAATAACAGTAATATTATGTGTTTCCAGTACGACATTTGTTCTATTCCTTATAAGCAATATCTTCCTCAAGCGATATGCAAAATACGGGGCTATTTGGTTGGTAAAATCAAGAGAAATATTTTTTTTTCCTTCGTGTTCCTCCAGAAGAACTCTGGTAAGGAAAGGGTTAAGAGTTAACTTATAACGAGATTACGAGATTACGAGATTTAACACTTCAAAATAATGAAGAAAAAAAGTTATATCGGGGATTATTAAAAAATAAAAGACTGTTGACTCAGACCTATTACGTTTATTGACACTCCGCTCATTAGTTCTTATCTCCCACGTGACGCATCAGGACTGCCAACATAGCAATACATATCATCCTTTCCTTCTTTTTTTTTCAAACAATTTACAATGACCAAAAAAAACTTAAACATAATCACTATGACTAAATCTGACAGGGGGTTTCACCAATCTGCCAGCCCTAGTCATTACTTCATTTTCCCCACTAGTGCTGGGTAAAGGATCACTAAATCTGACAGGGGGTTTCACCAATCTGCCAGCCCTAGTCATTACTTCATTTTCCCCACTAGTGCTGGGTAAAGAATCACTAAATCTGACAGGGGGTTTCACCAATCTGCCAGCCCTAGTCATTACTTCATTTTCCCCACTAGTGCTGGGTAAAGGATCACTAAATCTGACAGGGGGTTTCACCAATCTGCCAGCCCTAGTCATTACTTCATTTTCCCCACTAGTGCTGGGTAAAGGATCACTAAATCTGACAGGGGGTTTCACCAATCTGCCAGCCCTAGTAATTACTTCATTTTCCCCACTAGTGCTGGGTAAAGGATCGCTAACATGTTAATTTTCTTGACTTCCCAAGTCATACCACTTATCGGGATAGTCATAATTTGATTTTAACTTCATACAACTTTTTTTTTATTTGGTTAACATGGACCTTTTTTTTCTCTCCTCCGATTAAATGAATTAAATACACCCATGCACTTAATTTTAACTTAATAGTTCCCTGAACCCATTTCATAGGACCTTTCAGATGCCTTAAGTATAGGTACCAATACATTATCATTTTCCTCATACTGTTTCAATGCATTTTTTCTTGATTGCTTACTTTTATTTACATTATTTTCTTCTGACAAAATATGAAGAGGTGTACGTGGCTCATATTTTAGCCATAGTAGACAAACCCGTCACAGAAGTAGGGATAAGTATACAAACAATCTATTAGACGTTGAGCTGGTGACAAACCCGTCACAGAAGTAGGGATAACTATACAAACAATCTATTAGACGTTGAGCTGGTGACAAACCCGTCACAGAAGTAGGGATAGCTATACAAACAATCTATTAGACGTTGATCTGGTGACAAACCCGTCACAGAAGTAGGGATAACTATACAAACAATCTATTAGACGTTGAGCTGGTGACAAACCCGTCACAGAAGTAGGGATAAGTATACAAACAATCTATTAGACGTTGAGCTGGTGACAAACCGGTCACAGAAGTAGGGATAAGTATACAAACAATCTATTAGACGTTGAGCTGGTGACAAACCCGTCACAGAAGTAGGGATAACTATACAAACAATCTATTAGACGTTGAGCTGGTGACAAACCGGTCACAGAAGTAGGGATAAGTATACAAACAATCTATTAGACGTTGAGCTGGTGACAAACCCGTCACAGAAGTAGGGATAACTATACAAACAATCTATTAGACGTTGAGCTGGTGACAAACCCGTCACAGAAGTAGGGATAACTATACAAACAATCTATTAGACGTTGAGCTGGTGACAAACCCGTCACAGAAGTAGGGATAGCTATACAAACAATCTATTAGACGTTGATCTGGTGACAAACCCGTCACAGAAGTAGGGATAACTATACAAACAATCTATTAGACGTTGAGCTGGTGACAAACCCGTCACAGAAGTAGGGATAAGTATACAAACAATCTATTAGACGTTGAGCTGGTGACAAACCGGTCACAGAAGTAGGGATAAGTATACAAACAATCTATTAGACGTTGAGCTGGTGACAAACCCGTCACAGAAGTAGGGATAACTATACAAACAATCTATTAGACGTTGAGCTGGTGACAAACCCGTCACAGAAGTAGGGATAACTATACAAACAATCTATTAGACGTTGAGCTGGTGACAAACCCGTCACAGAAGTAGGGATAACTATACAAACAATCTATTAGACGTTGAGCTGGTGACAAACCCGTCACAGAAGTAGGGATAGCTATACAAACAATCTATTAGACGTTGATCTGGTGACAAACCCGTCACAGAAGTAGGGATAACTATACAAACAATCTATTAGACGTTGAGCTGGTGACAAACCCGTCACAGAAGTAGGGATAAGTATACAAACAATCTATTAGACGTTGAGCTGGTGACAAACCCGTCACAGAAGTAGGGATAAGTATACAAACAATCTATTAGACGTTGAGCTGGTGACAAACCGGTCACAGAAGTAGGGATAAGTATACAAACAATCTATTAGACGTTGAGCTGGTGACAAACCGGTCACAGAAGTAGGGATAAGTATACAAACAATCTATTAGACGTTGAGCTGGTGACAAACCCGTCACAGAAGTAGGGATAACTATACAAACAATCTATTAGACGTTGATCTGGTGACAAACCCGTCACAGAAGTAGGGATAACTATACAAACAATCTATTAGACGTTGAGCTGGTGACAAAAATTTATAATTTTTTGAAAACATAAATTGAATTAAAATCTTTTTGAATGTTTGAACAGATCGTTCTGCTAATCCATTTGACTCGGGATTATATGGTGGAGAAAATAATAATTTAATAGATTTTTCTATACAAAAAATAGAAAATTCTTTACATGAAAATGGAGGACCGTTATCACAAACAATAAAACGCAAATCTGGAAAAAACTTCACTTTATTTTGATAACAAATCCGAATATTTAGTATTTTTCATATAAAAACATTCTATCCACTTTGAATATGAATCGCAAACTAATAAGTATTTGGAACCTTTTAAGTCAAAACAATCCAAATGGACTCTTTGCCATGGACTTTCAGCAATAGGCCAATTGACTGACACATTTATAAATAATATCTTGATTCATACCTAACAACCAAACATAAGAACGAGCAAGAATGTTTGATCTGACTACAGGATGTCCATAATGTATTAAATTTAAGACTTTACACTTAAGAGATTCTGGTATTACAATTCTGTCACCAAATAAAAGACCGACAGTAAATTTCTGAATTTGAAATATTTTTTAATTTCTGGACTTGACAAGTTTTCAATCCAACCGATTGAAACATACTTAATGACTTTACATAATATTTCATCTTTTGCAGAATGACTTTCCACTTTTGAAAATGGAATTAAGGATGTTGACATGTATACAAAATTACATTCCTATACATTAAATTGTTGTTCACTTGGCAAACGTGACATTCAGAGATATGCAAAATGGGTACCCAAAACCATTTGAAATGCAAAATGGAAATGGGTCAAAACTTTTCCATTTGAAAATGCAAAATGGTTTTTAGAAAAGCATTTCAAATGCAAAATGCAAAATACCTATTTTCAAAATGCATTGAAAATGCAAAATGGTTTCTGAGGTCAATCAATCAAAATAATTTTGGAATTTTTAAACGATTTTGTCATTTAATAATGGACATCAATGTAGAACAAACATATAACATGATGGTAAATCCAAAAACACCACGACTATAGATTATGAGACAACAAAAAATTTGCGCGGGACTAATGTTGCCAACGTAAAAACATAGAAACTTAGCAGTTAATATTACAGCGTCATGGCCCCATGTTCAGTATTTGAATCAGTATTTTTTGTAATGGTATCACTCAATTGCCAGGGCTCCTACCAGGGAGCAACTTGACAAATGTAAATTATCTCTCATACCGACTGATATTTGGGGCTTATGAAAAAAAGATGAGTGGAGATGGTAGGAAGAATGTTGCAAAAAAGCATTTAAAATGGAAAATGCATTGAGAAAAGCATTTAAAATGCAAAATGGAAAATAGGCATTTTGCATTTCCATTTGAAATGGATTTATTTGAAATAAAGCACATCTCTGGTGACATTACATCAATGTTAACTTACAGGAAAAAACTCCCAAGTGTAAAGGCAGCCTAATAAAGAGGGACTTTATCTTACAGATAAGCGTTTTTGAGGGACGGTGATATCGAATAAATACTTAATCCTATGCATAGTGCTTCCAGGAGATTATCAGCAAGATAGTAAAATACCTCATTAGAAGAAGAAATTAAAAAAGTGACAATGGACGACTCAGCTTTAAAATTAAAAAAATACTGTATTACAGGTTGGTCTACATCTAAAAATAAAATAAATACTTAGATAAACAGAACTGTAAAATGGAATCAGAATTAAATGTGTGCACCGATTTAATTTCTAATGAACGTGATTGGACAGTTGATAGCATATTCGTTAAAGATGTTCTATATTGGCCAAATATGAATTCAGATATTAAAAATATGATTGATCAATGTCTAACATATCTAAAATGCTAATCAACCGGAGTCACTTATATCACATCCAATATCAAATTACCCTTGGGAACGTATTGGTGTAGATATTTTACACTTATATCACATCCAATATCAAATTACCCTTGGGAACGTATTGGTGTAGATATTTTACACTTATATCACATCCAATATCAAATTACCCTTGGGAACGTATTGGTGTAGATATTTTACACTTATATCACATCCAATATCAAATTACCCTTGGGAACGTATTGGTGTAGATATTTTACACTTATATCACATCCAATATCAAATTACCCTTGGGAACGTATTGGTGTAGATATTTTACACTTATATCACATCCAATATCAAATTACCCTTGGGAACGTATTGGTGTAGATATTTTACACTTATATCACATCCAATATCAAATTACCCTTGGGAACGTATTGGTGTAGATATACACTTATATCACATCCAATATCAAATTACCCTTGGGAACGTATTGGTGTAGATATTTTACACTTATATCACATCCAATATCAAATTACCCTTGGGAACGTATTGGTGTAGATATTTTACACTTATATCACATCCAATATCAAATTACCCTTGGGAACGTATTGGTGTAGATATACACTTATATCACATCCAATATCAAATTACCCTTGGGAACGTATTGGTGTAGATATTTTACACTTATATCACATCCAATATCAAATTACCCTTGGGAACGTATTGGTGTAGATATTTTACACTTATATCACATCCAATATCAAATTACCCTTGGGAACGTATTGGTGTAGATATTTTACACTTATATCACATCCAATATCAAATTACCCTTGGGAACGTATTGGTGTAGATATACACTTATATCACATCCAATATCAAATTACCCTTGGGAACGTATTGGTGTAGATATTTTACACTTATATCACATCCAATATCAAATTACCCTTGGGAACGTATTGGTGTAGATATTTTACACTTATATCACATCCAATATCAAATTACCCTTGGGAACGTATTGGTGTAGATATTTTACACTTATATCACATCCAATATCAAATTACCCTTGGGAACGTATTGGTGTAGATATTTTACACTTATATCACATCCAATATCAAATTACCCTTGGGAACGTATTGGTGTAGATATTTTACACTTATATCACATCCAATATCAAATTACCCTTGGGAACGTATTGGTGTAGATATTTTACACTTATATCACATCCAATATCAAATTACCCTTGGGAACGTATTGGTGTAGATATTTTACACTTATAACACATCCAATATCAAATTACCCTTGGGAACGTATTGGTGTAGATATTTTACACTTATATCACATCCAATATCAAATTACCCTTGGGAACGTATTGGTGTAGATATTTTACACTTATAACACATCCAATATCAAATTACCCTTGGGAACGTATTGGTGTAGATATTTTACACTTATATCACATCCAATATCAAATTACCCTTGGGAACGTATTGGTGTAGATATTTTACACTTATATCACATCCAATATCAAATTACCCTTGGGAACGTATTGGTGTAGATATTTTACACTTATATCACATCCAATATCAAATTACCCTTGGGAACGTATTGGTGTAGATATTTTACACTTATATCACATCCAATATCAAATTACCCTTGGGAACGTATTGGTGTAGATATTTTACACTTATATCACATCCAATATCAAATTACCCTTGGGAACGTATTGGTGTAGATATTTTACACTTATAACACATCCAATATCAAATTACCCTTGGGAACGTATTGGTGTAGATATTTTACACTTATATCACATCCAATATCAAATTACCCTTGGGAACGTATTGGTGTAGATATACACTTATATCACATCCAATATCAAATTACCCTTGGGAACGTATTGGTGTAGATATTTTACACTTATATCACATCCAATATCAAATTACCCTTGGGAACGTATTGGTGTAGATATTTTACACTTATATCACATCCAATATCAAATTACCCTTGGGAACGTATTGGTGTAGATATTTTACACTTATATCACATCCAATATCAAATTACCCTTGGGAACGTATTGGTGTAGATATACACTTATATCACATCCAATATCAAATTACCCTTGGGAACGTATTGGTGTAGATATACACTTATATCACATCCAATATCAAATTACCCTTGGGAACGTATTGGTGTAGATATTTTACACTTATATCACATCCAATATCAAATTACCCTTGGGAACGTATTGGTGTAGATATTTTACACTTATATCACATCCAATATCAAATTACCCTTGGGAACGTATTGGTGTAGATATTTTACACTTATATCACATCCAATATCAAATTACCCTTGGGAACGTATTGGTGTAGATATTTTACACTTATATCACATCCAATATCAAATTACCCTTGGGAACGTATTGGTGTAGATATTTTACACTTATATCACATCCAATATCAAATTACCCTTGGGAACGTATTGGTGTAGATATTTTACACTTATATCACATCCAATATCAAATTACCCTTGGGAACGTATTGGTGTAGATATTTTACACTTATATCACATCCAATATCAAATTACCCTTGGGAACGTATTGGTGTAGATATTTTACACTTATATCACATCCAATATCAAATTACCCTTGGGAACGTATTGGTGTAGATATTTTACACTTATATCACATCCAATATCAAATTACCCTTGGGAACGTATTGGTGTAGATATTTTACACTTATATCACATCCAATATCAAATTACCCTTGGGAACGTATTGGTGTAGATATTTTACACTTATATCACATCCAATATCAAATTACCCTTGGGAACGTATTGGTGTAGATATTTTACACTTATAACACATCCAATATCAAATTACCCTTGGGAACGTATTGGTGTAGATATTTTACACTTATATCACATCCAATATCAAATTACCCTTGGGAACGTATTGGTGTAGATATTTTACACTTATATCACATCCAATATCAAATTACCCTTGGGAACGTATTGGTGTAGATATTTTACACTTATATCACATCCAATATCAAATTACCCTTGGGAACGTATTGGTGTAGATATTTTACACTTATATCACATCCAATATCAAATTACCCTTGGGAACGTATTGGTGTAGATATTTTACACTTATAACACATCCAATATCAAATTACCCTTGGGAACGTATTGGTGTAGATATTTTACACTTATATCACATCCAATATCAAATTACCCTTGGGAACGTATTGGTGTAGATATTTTACACTTATAACACATCCAATATCAAATTACCCTTGGGAACGTATTGGTGTAGATATTTTACACTTATATCACATCCAATATCAAATTACCCTTGGGAACGTATTGGTGTAGATATTTTACACTTATAACACATCCAATATCAAATTACCCTTGGGAACGTATTGGTGTAGATATATTAACATGTAATAATACGTGTTATTTCGTATCAAATCATTAACGTATTAATGGGATCTTTATCATAAAACAACAAGTCCATATCGTCCTCAGGCGAATGGACAAGTACAAAGATCAGTCAAAATTGTAAAAAATATTCTAATGAAAAGTCAGGAAGATAAGACAGATCCATATTTGTCATCATTACACCATCGTACAATACCATATTTGTCATCATTACATCATCGTACAATACCATATTTGTCATCTTTACATCATCGTACAATACCATATTTGTCATCATTACACCATCGTACAATACCATATTTGTCATCATTACATCATCGTACAATACCATATTTGTCATCTTTACATCATCGTACAATACCATATTTGTCATCATTACACCATCGTACAATACCATATTTGTCATCATTACATCATCGTACAATACCATATTTGTCATCATTACATCATCGCACAATACCATATTTGTCATCATTACATTATCGTACAATACCATATTTGTCATCATTACATCATCGTACAATACCATATTTGTCATCACCCTGTATATAAATAATGTCAGTAATCAGCTGCTAAAGTTAGTTCAGTACGTCTCTTAACACCCTGTATATAAATAATGTCAGTAATCACCTGCTAAAGTTAGTTCAGTACGTCTCTTAACACCCTGTATATAAATAATGTCAGTAATCACCTGTTAAAGTTAGTTCAGTACGTCCCTTAATACACTGTATATAAATAATGTCAGTAATCAGCTGCTAAAGTTAGTTCAGTACGTCTCTTAACACCCTGTATATAAATAATGTCAGTAATCACCTGCTAAAGTTAGTTCAGTACGTCTCTTAACACCCTGTATATAAATAATGTCAGTAATCACCTGCTAAAGTTAGTTCAGTACGTCCCGTAACACCCTGTATATAAATAATGTCAGTAATCACCTGCTAAAGTTAGTTCAGTACGTCCCGTAACACCCTGTATATAAATAATGTCAGTAATCACCTGTTAAAGTTAGTTCAGTACGTCCCTTAACAATATAATATGTGGTGATAATATACACATTTGTAAATTTAGTTGTCCGGATAACTCATCAAAATGACAATTCAACACACCTTGGACATGTGATATAAAGTCATGAAAAGTGATGAAACTAAAACTACGTTAAATAGGTGACGCATTTATCCTAGTTTTTGTTTCATCTTTTTAATGATTTATTTCACTTTTTGAAGGTGTCAATCGTGTTGTGTTGGAACCGTTAATGTATTACAGTAATAAATTAATTAAAATTAGTAAAATATTGAGTACGTTATCATAAATATATGAAGAAAAAGTAACAGTAAGTCATAATTTGAATGAGGTAGATCTCGTACCGTTTTACACGCTGTGACAAAAATAAAATAAATTAAATTGCAAATGAGAACACGGAAAGAATATAACTATCCTTCCCGCACTGTTCGGTGCAGTCGATTTACACTCGTTGTTTTGCACGTAAACCCAAATAATAACATACCTTGGGTGGGCGAACAATAAACATGGAAGAATCCATTACCAGTAATATAAACAATATAACTTTGGTAAAAGATTCGAAAATAAAACATAACATATTAAAACTTGAAGAGCTAATAAAGAGTGAACGTTTCAAACTCCAACTACAAGATCAACTCCTAACAAAAAGTCAAACTTGTTTTGAAAAATTGGATAAAATAATAACCAATAGTCATAATGACAAAACATACGGACAGTTCAACCCGTCTCCACCGGCATCATACCCAGTTATTATAAAAACACACAACAACATATCATTTTTAAAGGAATTGACGAAAATTACAAACAAGATGAATTATATCAGACGTAATTCTGCAAAATGAAGACATAAAAATATTAAATGAAAAGGACGCAAATGTACTCAAGCTCAAAGGAACGATTCCTGTTAAAAATATAAACAAAAACAATATTCTTAAGTACTAGTACATATTGAATTATTTGGCGGGTTGTAAATAAGCCGAAGTAGCTCAGTGGTCCAGAGCATCTGACATCTGCGCATCTGAGCATCTGAAAAGGTGTGGGTTCGGAGATATTTTCAATTTGTATCGATATTTCAGGCGACTAATTATTGCTTATAATTATTTGTTATCCTTTGTGCTATGCATAAAACCTTGTCTGATTAACATTAGTTTATCATTAAAATAAAATAATTTTGTAAACGTCGGAAAAAACCCGGCAAACTCCATCAACACGTCTAACTCTAATAATACAAACACAACAAAAACCCGGCAAACTCTATCAACACGTCTAACTCTAATAATATAAACACAACAAAAACCCGGCAAACTCTATCAACACGTCTAACTCTAATAATATAAACACAACAAAAACCTGGCAAACTCTATCAACACGTCTAACTCTAATAATATAAACACAACAAAAACCTGGCAAACTCTATCAACACGTCTAACTCTAATAATATAAACACAACAAAAACCTGGCAAACTCTATCAACACGTCTAACTCTAATAATATAAACACAACAAAAACCTGGCAAACTCTATCAACACGTCTAACTCTAATAATATAAACACAACAAAAACCTGGCAAACTCTATCAACACGTCTAACTCTAATAATATAAACACAACAAAAACCTGGCAAACTCTATCAACACGTCTAACTCTAATAATATAAACACAACAAAAACCTGGCAAACTCTATCAACACGTCTAACTCTAATAATATAAACACAACAAAAACCTGGCCAACTCCATCAACACGTCTAACTCTAATAATACAAACACATAACAAATAACACAACATCAATACAATAACTTCTACCCGGTAACAGAATTTGAAAAAACTATAGCTGAACCGAAAAGAGGCTCTGCCCCCGGATTTGACAATATAGAGGTATAGAGACACTAAACATAATGAAACAACGCCTAGTTCTTCCCATAACACACATCATTAATCTAATTCTAGAAAGTGGTTTATTCCCAAAAAACAATCATCACACCTATTCATAAAACGGAATGCAGTAAAGACCCACAAAATTATCGCCCGATATCACTATTATCAAATATATTGAATACTGGAAACTTAAAAGGCTATAAGTGCCAAAAACACCTATAACGATTTTATTTAAGAAATGGATAGCATGTGCCAAGGCCAATGTCCTACAGAAGGGTACAAGTGCAACAGATAACGTAAATAATTCTAAAAAAAATTGGAAGATGGCGTTGGTTGTAAGTACCGAACGTCATTTCCCCTTTAAAAGGGTCCAAGTGCCATCGCCAGTCAGACGCGTTAGTATCAAAATGGGTGACAACGAGCCGGTTTCTGCGCAAGGCGGTGGCATAAAAAGGCGTCAAAATGGTGAAAAAAGTGTTCAAGTGGCCAGAAAGAAGTTGAAGGATTCTGGACAAGAATATACTTCATCAAGTAGAAAGTTGATTCCTGCAAAACGACCGCCAAATCAAGAGGTTAGTACGTTGTTTTAATCTCCAACGGTTTTCTATGCTAGGTGACCAATCACTCTATAAGCGCTAGTGATGTGCTGACCTGTAATTTTTTGTCAATACCTATAAATTTACATAGAATATTAAAAAAATGTGTTATTAACTCATTATTTATAATAATACTATCCAAATTATGGATAACACTGGCGTAAGATTTTGTTAAAGGGAATGCTTTGGTATTTTATCTGTTTTGCTTTCATTTACGTAATTTTTTTTTTTCAAGTGTATCTGCAAATGCCGCTACAAATGCAAAGAAATAGCTGCCGACCAAAAGCTGTCATTGTTCACGGATTTTTATGGCTTGTCGAATAATGAAAAGCAATCTTCTTTTCTCATGGGGCTTTTTCAACTGACGGAAATTAAAAGGAGAACGCACGGAACCTATGAATCTCCTGCATTAAGTAAGCGACAGTGCACGGCATATTACATGCTTCCAGATGGCAAGGGAAATGTTGTCAGCGTGTGCAAAGCAACATTCATGAATATTTTTTCCCTTTCTCCGAAAAAGATTCAGGTTCTCATTAATAAAAAAAAACAAGGCCACACAACATTTACGGAATCAAGGGGAAATATTAGTAAAAAAAACGAATATATACCAATGAAGATGAGGATGACATTAAAAAATACATAAATATGTTTCCCAGACTTGTAAGCCATTACGGTCGTGCAAGATCAGAGAAAGAGTATCTAAGTCCTGATCTTAATAAACATCGGCTGTTCAAATCATTTCAAGCATCATTCCCGCAGTCAAAAGTTGCCTATAAATTCTATTCAAAAATTTTTGAGAAGCAATTTCCAAGCTTAAAATTTGGCCAGAAACGAACTGATACGTGTGCAACTTGTGACCTCTATGTTGCTAAAATAAATGCTGATCCTTCGAATAAAGCAACATTTAAAAACCAACTGGAGCTTCACCATCGAAAAGCCGAAAAAGCTACAAAACAGATGTCACTTGACATTAAAAAATCTCAAATTCCGAGTAGCAATACATGCACTGCCGCCATGGACTTGCAACAGGTTTTATTGACGCCATCTTTAACGCATGGGACCATGTATTACTCTCGACAATTGTCAAATTTTAACTTGGGTGTGCACATTGAAAATACTGGTGATGGGTATATGCACATGTGGCATGAAGCCATAACAGGAAGAGGGGGAAATGAGATAGCATCATGCATTTATAAAAAATTTTCCAATAACTTCTTACGAAAGGAGAATCTAATCATGTGGAGTGATAATTGCAGTGGGCAAAATAAAAATAAAATGATGATATTCTTATGGGCCTATCTTGTATATAAAGGAGTTTTTAATACGATAGAACATAAATTTTTAATGAGCGGGCACTCATTCCTCAGCTGCGACAGAGACTTTGCTCTAATTGAAAAAAGGAAACGAGTGACAAATTCCATGGTTCCTGCAGATCTTATAGATATGGTGCAAAGTACTCGTCACAAGCAGCCTTTCCACGTCATTTCAATGAAAACAGATGATTTCTTGGATTTCAAATTGGCCGCCGAAACATTTTTAAACACCACCACCATGCAGCTAACGAAGGCTCATCGCTTGAAATTTGTAAGCGACAACCCTTTTGTTGTCAAAATAAAGGAGACGCACAACACTTTGGAGCCCTGGAAAATCGTAAAATTATTGAAAAAAAACTAAAAATTATCCGATTTAAATAACTATTCCATACCAGTGCTGAATTGCAGAAGCAGAATAACGGAAGAAAAGAAAAAAGACCTAACCAATTTAATTCCTTACTTACACGCGCAGGAACACAAAAATTTTTACAACAACATTTTATAATTTTTATGTCTTATAAATTGATTTTCATACCTTGCTTGTATGCGCAGGAACACAAAAATGTGTACAACATTTTATTATTTTTATGTCTATTGAAATTATATCTTACTTGCAAGCGCAGGAGCACAAAAAAATTCACAACATTCTATATTTTTTATGTCTTTTATATCTAATTTAATGCTTAACAAGAGCAAACATACAATTTTTTTTAACATTTCGTAATATTTATTTTTTTATTCATGTTAAACATCATCCCATTGGGATGATCCCATCTCTATTGGAGATGGATAAAGCAGTTGGTATATTGTTTTATTGTCACTGTGGCACTAAAGCCCTTTATTGCTTCAGAGAGCATGGCACTTGGGCCCTATTAAAGGAAACTACGCACGGCACATGAGACTTTCTCTAAAATGATTATTTTATTTGATTTTTTACTTACTTTAATATGTCTTTTCATAATATTTTTTTATCAACTGCATTAAGATTTGTTCATTTGTTGATTTCACACAAAAATAAAATAATGTTTTCTTTGAATTTTTGAGTGTATTTTTAAATTCCCGTCTACCTCCTTTTCTTGTCAATGGTACTTATACCCTTTTAAGTTTCCGGTATTCATATATGAAAAAATTGTAAGAAAACAGATCTGGGCATTTAAAAAAAATACAAGCACTCAGGATGCTATTGCTAAATTAACAAATTACGTATATACCGCACTAGATTCTAAACAAAAATGTCTAGGAATATTTATTGACTTAAAAAGGCGTTCGACAGTAAATCACATATAAAACTAATAGATAAATTAAAATCCATTGGAATAAATGGAAAATTCTTAGAATGGGTAGTTAGTTACCTCAATAAAAGACCCCAAGAAGTTAAATTAATTGATAAGTTAGTGAGTCTGAATATAGCGAATTCTCAATACCTTATGGTACAGTTTTAGGCCCTTTGCTATTTATCATATATGTAAACCAGAGGCGGCTCTGGGGTCCCGGAAGTGGGAGATAAGAGGTTATATTATGAGGTATCACTAATTATTATTTTGATGTACATTTTTTAATGAATGTTTTTAACACCGATTTGGGAGTTCCCCTATAGTTTAAAAATATCTACAAAAATCAAAGTACCAAGATAGTTACGTTGGATATGTGTCATATATGATGTGAGAGGAGTGATGTGACTGATCTTGTGGATTCTAATACTAAAAACTAATTAAAAAGCACTCTAACATTTCTTGTACATCAAACTGACCCTTCTTTCTTTGGCTTCTGCGAATTGATCAATGACACGGCTAAGAAAATTATCTATTTTCGAAATATATATTTTTTTGTTGCTATGCATTGCAAGTGAGCATAGTCTATCTTGAGTTGAAAAAACTAAAAGTCTAAAAATATTTCATATTGAAATGATTGGTCTAACAAATCATTTTGAATCGCTTTAGATAAAACTTTAAAACTCGGAGACCTTTCTAAATGTTCTTTCAATACAATATCTATTTCATGAATACACATAATTGGTGAACTAATTTAAGATAGCTATAGTTTGTCACATAAAAAAACTTTCGACTGACCTTTTTCTGACATCTCCCTCTATATATATCTAATATCTGAAAATCTTAGTGCGTTGAAGTGCTCTATCTCACCGGGATCATGTCCAAAAGCCCTTAAAAATATATTTTGTATGATACTAAGCGCGCGTCAGACACGATAGTGTTTACCTCCTTTGTCTTTAAGGCAAAGAAAGAAATAATATCTTTTTCGGTCAAATTTAAAGTAACCCATTAGGGTGGTTACAAAAAATCAATGTCAGAATTTGTTTGTGCTGACCCCCCTAAAAGCTGCCAATTGGCTAAAAAATGAGATTGGTGAAGTTTCAGCTCAATTGGATAAGGTCAACCCGTGCCTCATCAAGGTTGAAGTTTAACTTTCTATAAGAATTTTTTTTTATTTATAAAATACCTAACAATAATGCAATATTTAATTACATGTGCTGTCCAGATTTTACTTTATTTATTTTCTCAATTGGTACATAAAAAAGGGTGTAGTTAAAACTGTTTTCAAAGTAAATACAGCCCAATCCAAATTGAAAATGATGGATTTACGAGAAAAGAAATGCAAAAAGGTATAAAAAACAAGAAGAAATAATGTTCACAGTTTTATTATTTAAAATATACAAATTAAAGCATTATGAAAGAAAGAAAATATTATTATTATTATTTACATTTACAATTAATTATCAGATTAAGGTGGTAATGGCTTAGATAACGTGGCTTTTGAAGAGTCAGGAAAAAAATTTCGACATTCCGATACTACTTGTAACAGAAACTGTCGTTGTTTTTCGTCTTTTGTCAAACAGGAATTGAAGTCTTGGATTAATTTTACCCCTCTTTCAGCTGTGTCATTGACAACCTTGAAATCGTTCACTATTTTTTTGCTTTTAAATAATGTGCATTTTCACACCATATATCAGGATCCGTATTTAAAAATTCTGTATCAATTTCAAATTTTTTTGAAAATTTTGAGTTTGATGAGAAACAAAAAAATCGATATCTTTGTCCAATAAATTATCCACTTCATGGAGACTGAGTTTTGCTTTCACATGTTTGTTCTTCAATTGGAATTAATTGTAGACTTTTTACAGACATGCTTGTTTTGACACTTTTTTCTAAATTTTCAACGAAGAAAGATAATGCGACTTGCTCAGAATTGAAGTACCACAGATGATTTATCATTTTAGACAGTGCCTTGTCTGCAAGATCTTTATCGATTTCTCTATATTTTACAAGAGATTTTAAAAATTGTAGGTCTCGGTTGGGGGCGAAAGTGGGTTTGGGGGCGTTAAACCACGCTTTTACAGAAATGTTTATTAAAAATAAACAAATGTTAGTGATAGATTTTTTTCAAAATTCGTTAATGTAAATTGATCCCTGAAAAGATATATTTTGATACAATAAATGGCCTTTGCCATCCATCTAGCGTGATGAATGGCACCAGGAACTTTGAAAAAAGTATCTTTTGGGGGAGTACGTCCTAACACAACTAACGAAAGTTGAATTAATTCTTTGTAATCATCCCTTGGCTGTTGGTTTTTTAATTGTCCTGTAAGAAAAATTGATATTTCATCTGAATTCCCTATTTTATGTCTAATATTTTTATCTTCAATAGCAGTTTTGTATTTTGTCTTGTCTAGCTTCGACCACCCAGTCTGAAAGTTTTTAAAAATATTTGAGTGGGGTCCAGTAGTTGTGCCCATTTTTAAATCAAAAACTGATTTGAGAATAATTTCTAAAATATGGTGGCGACATGCAAAATAAAGAAGATTTTTCTCTAATAATTGCTCCAACGAAACGCATGTTCCGTTGAAGCGACCAGTATTTACCGCAGGGGTATCAAAACACATTGCCTGGATTTTCTCAACTGCCCCCCACTCTTCAACTGCTGAAAATACAGCTTTTGCCTGAGTAATTCCCGTACCATTTTCAAGCTAAGGAACTCCTATCAACTGTTCTTCATCCCCACAACTAATCAAAACCGCTACCCTTTCTACATTTTCTTTACTCAAAATATCTGGAAGTAATTTTCCGTCCTAGTGCACAGCAGCTCCTTCTAAATCGGATTTTTTGAATCTATGTTTGATAAGCTCAGTCCTTTGTTTTCGAAATAGCTGTCTGCGAAGTCGTATTACACTTCTACAATTAAATTCTGTGAGTCAAAACCTAACGCCTCTGCAGTAGCTGATATTATTCGAACTGCGTCTCTATCTGAAATACTACATCTATCTAACAATAAAGCCAATTTTTCGGTAATAATCTCTAAACTTCCTCTAGCGTACTTCTTTTTCTTTATTTCTGGTTCTCCTTCCTCTTTGTCGGGAAAATTCAACTCCATCTCTACTTGTTCCTTTTCTTCTGATGTGCTGCTTGTTGAAGATTCCAGTTGTGCAATTAAATTCACATCTTCTAAAAAAAAGGAAAAAACCAATTAAGCGGTAACAAGCAGCAAAGCACTCACGAAATAGGCATCGAGTCAAATAATCTCAAGAGAAAAAGGATAGGGAAAACGTGAAAAAAGAGAGAAAAACTCTACTAACCTACTTTTTTGTGATTTTTCCAATTTCGCCATCTCAGCTGAATGTCTTTTTTCTCTTCGTTGTTGTGCTTTTACTAAATTCATGTCAACGCCTCCCATGCAGCTAGGACGTCCTTATTTTTCTCTGGAGTAGCAAAAACTGCTTGTCTTCTTCAACAGTGGTTTTTAATGCATCCTGATGAGCAATATCAAAAAGGTCATCAAGGGCTGACTTGAAAGCTTCTACTTTTTTTTTATTTTGAGCTGTTCTTTTAGATCTGTTAGCGTTTTTTGTAGTTTTCTCCACTATTCGTATAGTTTTTCAAGCTTTATAACAATCTTGAAAGTGTTTGGTTGGTATCATAGCTTTCTCCCAAAAAATTACAACTTCCTCCTTTCAAACTTCAAAGGAAGATTGAAAAAAATGTTTGTTTTATGTTTTATTATTTATTATATTGTTTTATTAAATATGATGTTGTTTATTATATTGTTTAATAATGTATAATGTTCATAGGAAACAAAATTTGATCAAAAGTGATTAAATTAAGTTTTTTTTTTCAAAAAATCGTTTTTTCATATTTAATCTCGATGAGGCACGGGTTAACATTATCCAATTGAGCTTAAACTTTCCAAATATTATTTTCTAGACAAATGGCAAATTTTAGGGGGGTCAGGCCGGCATTAAGACGAAAATATTTTTTCACCTTATACCTTGTAACCACCCTAGTAACCCATGCTAGGTACATACAGGAGATTTTCATTTAGGCGCTAGATGGCACTGGTTCCGCTACGATTACGGATTACCTATCGCCGCGAATATTTAAACTTCATTAATAGTTGGGTAGTTTATCTCAAAATATGGCAAAATTATTTCATATGCAGACGACACAGTACTGCTAATAAAAGCTAATACTTGGACTCAAGTCAACAACATGGCTAACGCAGATTTGAACAAATTTAAAAAATGGTTAGATATAAATTTATTGACTCTAAATTCGAATAAAACTTTGTACCCATTCCATTTAGCATAAAAAACAAGAAACACATAAAGATTTACAAATTCTAATCCACTCTGGACAAATACACAACAACATAACTGCAATAACTTGTGTTTAGTAATAGAAAGCAAAACCGAAATAAAATACCTAGGCATTACAGTAGACCAATGCCTAAAGTGGTCCACACACATAAACATACTAAAATACAGAGTAACATACATAAGACAAATACTAAATACAGAATGACATACTTTGCTTTCTGCCAATCACATCAATTCAATATGGCATTATAGGATGGGGTGGAACTATACAGCAAACAATCAAAACAATACAATATGGCATTATAGGATGAGGTGGAACCATACAGCAAACAATACAATATGGCATTATAGGATGAGGTGGAACTATACAGAAAACAATACAATATGGCATTATAGGATGAGCTGGAACTATACAGCAAACAATACAATATGGCATTATAGAATGAGATGGAACTATACAGTAAACAATACAATATGGCATTATAGGATGAGGTGGAACCATACAGTAAACAATACAATATGGCATTATAGGATGAGGTGGAACTATACAGAAAACAATACAATATGGCATTATAGGATGAGCTGGAACTATACAGCAAACAATACAATATGGCATTATAGGATGAGGTGGAACCATACAGTAAACAATACAATATGGCATTATAGGATGAGGTGGAACCATACAGTAAACAATACAATATGGCATTATAGGATGAGGTGGAACTATACAGAAAACAATACAATATGGCATTATAGGATGAGCTGGAACTATACAGCAAACAATACAATATGGCATTATAGAATGAGATGGAACTATACAGTAAACAATACAATATGGCATTATAGGATGAGCTGGAACTATACAGTTAACAAATTAATCAAATAATTATAAGCAATAATTAGTCGCCTGCAATATCAATACAAATTGTAAAAATAAATGCCGCCAACGGGAATTGAACCCGTACCTTCTCATGTCCGGTCAGACGCTCTGGACCACTGAGCTATGTCGGCTTATTTCCAACCCGCCAAATAATTCAACATGTACAAGTACCTCAATCAACAATTACTGTTTATTTTATTTTTTCCACCTGTAAACAATCAACTATATTTTTGTAGGGAAGGCTTTGTTAGTGCTAAATTTCTCACTAGATGGCGTCGAGACATATTATATCTTCATTTGTTGGTGAAATATTTTGACTTGTCAAATATTATAATTTTTTTTAAAATGATAAACTAATGTTTACAAGACAAGGTTTTATGCATAGCATAAAGGATAACAAATAATTATAGGCAATAATTAGTCAATAATAATTTATCTATTTAGTTATCCTTTATGCATAGCATAAAACCTTGTCTTATAAACATTACATTATCATGTAAAAAAAAAAACAAATTAATATTGAAAACATTTCTATTTAAACCATATACTTATCCATCAGAACTTCTGAGAAATTTAAAGTCTGATAATTAAACACATTATATAATAAAATGTACACAGTTGTTGTTATAATGTGGGTCCGTGTTGGCCTTGCATAGAATAAAATACCCGAGGATAGGAAATATACGTCAATAGAACGGAGAAATCCTGTTGCTTTCAAAATAATTTGTATATTTCATCTTCAGAAAAAGTGCTGGCACACTATGGGTGCGTTTTGGCCTTGTAAAGTTTCAATATACCTAAGCATGTTGAACAGGATAAATGCATTTTGTAATATACATACCATGTTCAAATTTATCACTTTCACTGATTCCACAGAAGCACAATAATAATAAAAATGTCACTAAAAACATTTTAGCAACAATTAAAACGACGAGTCGCCAGCAACTAAATATCACTGAATCCGCACTGATAACACAAGAGCTACTAACTCTTATAAATAGAATTCATGTTTTTTCGCAGCGCAAAAATAAAGAATTTATCAATAGATAAAAACCAAGTGATCAGCAAACAATGGTTTTTGAGCTAAGATTTGTGTGATAGTGAAAAAACGCCATAGTTTACATAATAACAAATTACAGAAAATAATACTTTTACAAGAATTGCACATATAACAATAAATTTTAAGGGCATAAGAAACACAATGTAACATATTTATAATATTATAGATTATGGGTAACAGATTAAATATGGAGCTATAAAGTGTGTCTTTTTGTTTAGAAAGGTTGATTTGATTATTTAATAACTGGTCAGACATATTAGTATTTAAAGACTTCCTAATGTCTAACAATTCTAGATTATCTAATTTAATACCAATACCATTTTAATGTAAAAGACCGGTTATTTTATTATTACATAATAAAATAATTCATAGTATAATATTACAATCACTGTGCTCACTTATTTTTTCGATTGCATTCATAGAATTATATTACAATCTCTACGCTCACTTATTTCTTCGATTGCATTCATAGCATTATATTACAATCTCTGCGCTCACTTATTTCTTCGATTGCATTCATAGCATTATATTACAATCTCTACGCTGACTTATTTCTTCATTTGCATTTATATCATTATTTTACAATCACTGTGCTCACTTATTTCTTTGGACAAATGAGTTCTTTGGAAACGGTTTTAAAGTGTTTGTTTTTATTTAAAATGACTGTTGGGGGATATTTGTACCGATGTATCGGGGGATGATTGTACCGGTACAATTGACCCCGTGCTATAACAATTTTTTTTTGTAGTACAGCTCCAATACCCTTCTCGCTTTATGTATGCTCTTGTATCGAGATTTCAATAAAGCTAGTGTATTTCGTCAGATGACACGAAAGAGAAAAAGAATAACGCCAGCAAATTAGCAATTTGTTGTTGTGGTTTATTAAAACTGTTGTGGAAGGAGGTCAAAAGGTCCCGAAGTTGCCCAGAAATCGGAAGCAAGAAAGTGATATGATTGAAAGTCGGAAAAATGTGAAAACGATCCAGGAAGAAATTAAATAGAGATGAGTAAAATATTTTTAGGAAGTCACTCCAGGTATTTACGACGTCATTCCAGCGACCATCCAGGTATGAACGACTTCATTCCAGCAACGAACCACATATGAACGACTTCATTCCAGCAACGAACCAGGTATGAACGACTTCATTCCAGCAACGAACCAGGTATGAACGACTTCATTCCAGCAACGAACCAGGTATGAACGACTTCATTCCAGCAACGAACCAGGTATGAACGACTTCATTCCAGCAACGAACCAGGTATGAACGACTTCATTCCAGCGACAAACCAGGTATGAACAACGTTCAAATATTAAAATAGAATGTCAAACATTGATTTAAAATATTTGTTCATCTAATTTAAATCACAAAGGAACAAAATAACTTTGGCATACGTAAAGCTATGCGCCACAAACAGAAAACTTCCTGTAAAATTAAAGAAATTGTCAATTTGTTTTCAGACTTTTAAGGATATCCCTGACAAACACATTCCTAATTTCGAGTCAGATATAAATTTACAACTATCTCAGATTCGTATTGAGATTAACGACATCGCAGTGTGTATTCAACTGCTCTTATTATGTGAAACCCCACAAGAGTCCCAACTGCTCCCAATCGTCTGGAGCCAGCGAGACTTAGAGGTAGTACAGCGGGGAAGGAGATGGGGTAGAGGAAGTACCTGGCCAGTCACCAAACATGTCCAAAGCCGTTTCAATTGTGAATGGTGGTCTTACACCTGAGAGGTAGCTCTAGGTATAGGTAGACTTGCCTCTCCTGAATTAGTCGACTCGCATCGGGTAATCGCAACAAACGCAGAACAAAGTTCTACAGTAGGTATATCACATATTAGGCAATGTCAAGTCTGTTATCATATTACAGATTAAGTCCCCTAGTAGCAATAGATAAGCAATAAGCATACTACGTCCAAGGACTGTGTTTTTACCAAAGTCTAGTCGAGTTATTTTAATTTAGGGATAACAATAATGTTGGTTTATACATATTTAATTGACTTAACTGAGAAACCAATTATAGACTTCTTATTATTATTTTTTTTTTACAGTAATACCGCACAAGAGTCCCAACTGCTCTCGTCTGGAGCCAGTGAGACTATGGCATCCCCAATTGGGGTATGTTGTGAGGCTGAGGGTATTGGGGAGGGGAGGGAGATGGGGAAGAGGAAGGTGGGGAAGTACCTGGCTATTCAGATCTGGTCACCAAACACGGCTAAAGCCATTTCAAGCAACGTTTCAATTCTGAATGGTGTTCTTACACCAGGGCGATACTGAGAGTATCTTCCACTCTGGAACGTGCCGCAAATATACTATATATTATTTTAAATTAATTAATTGTGAAATAACACAAATTAATCAAATAAAATTTATTTGCGCACGCCGGGTTCGAACCCGCGACCTTCGGATCTGTAGTCAAAAGCGTATACCACTAGACCACGCCGGCCGTCAAATCTTATGTATGTATTTAACAAATTAACGGCGTAGATTTTACGTATTATACAGGGTGTATCGGCACGTACCCAACAAACTTTAACCAGCTATTCCTTAGCACATTTGGAATACAAAATGTTATTGGCACTTTGCTGTCCGGTAACATTTTTTTCAATTAAAAACAAAAATAAAAACAAAAATCCACACTCCGTCACTGTCATTGGAATAGTTTCTTGTGTTCAACAGCTAAAAACAGCTGTATCAAAAAGTGTCCTCGCTCTTTCGTACACACTAAATTATAATAGTTAAAAATGAGACGAATGGTGCCGTGCCATTTCGTTGTGATTGTAAAAGCGCGCCAACGTAGGTACGTACGTACATTATTCAACTAAACTCGAACAAAATATTGCCAGACGGGTTTTCAAACTTTAACAAAGGATAAAACATTGGTGACATGTGGTGAAAATATGAATAGTAAATTTTAAATGTTACCGGACATCAAAGTGCCCATAACATGTTTTACTCCAAATGTGCTAAGGAATAGCTGGTTAAAGTTTGTCGGGTACGTGCCGATACACCCTGTATATCTATAATTACAACAAGAGTTACACAATAATATATTTTGTACTTGGGTTTATTTGAGATATGAATATGTTTTTAATACATTTTTAACAGAGATTTAACATTTATTTTCGTATATGCATAGTGGAAGATACTCTCAGTATCACCCTGGAGTAAGACCACCAACAGAATTGAATGTTTTAGAGGAGATGAAGCAGTGAGCATGAAGAAACAAAGATGCCGACAAATCGTTCCACAGCCGAGCAATTGAAGTCAAGAACGAGTCATAGAAGCGACCCGTTCTCATGTGACAAATGTCAACCGTGTACACTCTTGTGTTGTGTTACACCAATCTCTAAAGTACCTACCATACCGTCATAGAAACATTCTAGTAAGTTCATCCGTTGTCTAGGTTTGTTTGGCAATATCTGCCATAGCAAATGTTTATAAGACAAGGTTAAGATAGGGTTGAATCCATCTACTTCAATGTGGTTTTGAAGCTGACACTTTGACAGGGTTTAATCCATCAACTTCAATGTGGTTTTGAAGCTGACACTTTGACAGGGTTCAATCCATCAACTTCAATGTGGTTTTGAATCTGACACTTTGACAGGGTTAAATCCATCAATTTCAATGTGGTTTTGAAGCTGACACTTTGACAGGGTTTAATCCATCAACTTCAATGTGGTTTTGAAGCTGACACTTTGACAGGGTTTAATCCATCAACTTCAATGTGGTTTTAAAGCTGACACTTTGACAGGGTTTAATCCATCAACTTCAATGTGGTTTTGAAGCTGACACTTTGACAGGGTTCAATCCATCAACTTCAATGTGGTTTTGAAGCTGACACTTTGACAGGGTTTAATCCATCAACTTCAATGTGGTTTTGAAGCTGACACTTTGACAGGGTTTAATCCATCAACTTCAATGTGGTTTTGAAGCTGACACTTTGACAGGGTTCAATCCATCAACTTCAATGTGGTTTTGAAGCTGACACTTTGACAGGGTTTATTCCATCAACTTCAATGTGGTTTTGAAGCTGACACTTTGACAGGGTTTAATCCATCAACTTCAATGTGGTTTTGAAGCTGACACTTTGACAGGGTTCAATCCATCAACTTCAATGTGGTTTTGAAGCTGACACTTTGACAGGGTTTATTCCATCAACTTCAATGTGGTTTTGAAGCTGACACTTTGACAGGGTTTAATCCATCAACTTCAATGTGGATTTGCTGGCATTTTTACAGTTGAAAATGTTTACATCTCGTCAGGCGTCGTGAGTTTTACAGATACGTCCTATTAAAGCGTTTTGCGCATATTTAGATTAAAAGTGCGGTGTTCTAATTAAGGCCCCGTAGTACGCTTTCAAAGATGTTTTATAAGGGAGATATGTAAATATGAATGTTAGAGGGAGCGCGCTAATATTAAAACAACGATAAGAAATAAGCAAAAATATTGAAATTATTTCATAAATCACTTCGAAATAGAGAAAACATTTCTCAATAAAAAAAGAAAACATCTCTCAATAAATAGAGCAAACATCTCTCAATAAATAGAGCATACATCTCATAATAAATACATTGAATCTTTTCATGCCTATAACATATCAAATAACAGAACAAAACGTGTTTTTAGTAATTTTTGGAGTTTACTTTGCGATTTTTTTCTTTCGAGGGAATTTCAAATAATTGACGTTTTGCCATAACAAATAAATAAATATTATCTACGAAAATAAAGTATATTTTTTTAGAACTTAGAAACTTGTTATAAATCGGTAGAAATTGGTAATGCGGGGGCTTAAGAGGAAGCTACAAGCCAAACATGTGTATTTCTTGGTATACCTTATATTGTAGGTAATAGGCATTAAAATCGCTTGACAAACGGAGGCTAGAAACGTTCAATTTCAAGCACAAAACTGGTTTTTATTTATTTTGTAAATAATTTTACAAGAAAGAAAAAAAGTTGATCAAGTGAAACTGTCACAGATAATCTTAGCTATAATACTATATTTTTAAAAGTTGTTTACATTACGCGTTCATACATTTCTATTAAAAAAAAAATTGTTGTTTACATTTATTTTTTTTTTTGAGTAATTTTTTTTATTATTATTATTCTACTCAAGAGAAACGATAGGAAAACTTTCGATTTATCTAAAAAAAATAATTTGGTATTCATAATGTACACCAATTCGTTATACAGATTAATCAAAATAGTGATTTGGCATTAAGCTTCGCCTTAAGTCGTTCGATCTGGTGTTGTGTTCATAGAACAGATATGATGAATCAATGAGATTGTTATCGATTTTGTATGAGAATAGGGCATCAGAAATATTTCTGCGTTTATACAAAGCGGTAGAGTCAAGCCGATGATCACTAAAGTGATACGATAGGTGCTTAAGGCGAAGCTTAATGCTAAATCACTATTTTGATTAATATTTATAATGAATTGGTGTACATTATGTATTACAAAAAATATGCTTTAGATAAATTGAAGGTTTTCCTATCGTTTCTCTTGAGTAGAATACAAATAAAATAAGAAATTACTCAATAAAAAATATAAATGTAAGCAACTAAAAAATTTTTTTTTTTCAATAGAAATGTATGAACGCGTAAAGGAAACAACTTTAAAAACTACAGTATTATAGTTAAGATTATCTGTGACAGTTTCACTTGATTAACTTTTTTGCTTTTTTATAAAATTATTTACAAAATAAATAAAAACCAGTTTCGTGCTTGAAATCTAACGTTTCTAGAATCCGTTTGTCAAGCGATTTTAATTCCTATTACCTACAATATAAGGTATACCAAGAAAATACACATTTTTAGCTTGTAGTTTCCTCTTAATACATTTGTATTGGATATTTCCAACTCCATTTAAATTTTTTTTAATTTATTTAAAATAAAATTTAATAATACAATTATTAATTTCTGCAATTATTTTTTGGTTTTTGTTATTGTTACAGCTGTTTCGGCTTTCAAGGCCATTTTCATAGTGTGGTTTTAGCCACGTTAAGACGACTTATTTATGTGATTCTATTTTACCCCCTCCCAATTTAAACTGATTTATTACCGGTTAAACCAATTTACTGATAAAATAATTGTGACAATAGATTTCATATTCTGTGGGGGTATTTTGAAGTCTGTTTTCCCCACATTAATGTTATCGTTTAATAATGATGTAGCAGTTATTAATTTATTTAAATGTGTTATATTGCTTAGGTTTTGTGAACATACTTTAAAGCGGGGAATAAATAATTTTATTAATTAATGTTATATTAGGGTCATTGGTTCTTTTATTGATTTCTAATTGTTCAAGTAAATTTAATCTAAGGCCCTTTCTTTCTATGTGCTAGGGTCAAGGTCAATGTATGTTTGATATTGAGGATTCCAAGTGACTGAGGCGAACTCGGGCTGTGACTGTCTCACAAGATCAATGTATGTTTGATATTGCGGATTCCAAGTGACTGAGGCGAACTCGGGCTGTGACTGTCTCGCAAGATCAATGTATGTTTGATATTGAGGATTCCAAGTGACTGAGGCGAACTCGGGCTGTGACTGTCTCACAAGATCAATGTATGTTTGATATTGAGGATTCCAAGTGACTGAGGCGAACTAGAGCTGTGACTGTCTCACAAGATCAATGTATGTTTGATATTGAGGATTCCAAGTGACTGAGGCGAACTCGAGCTGTGACTGTCTCGCAAGATCAATGTATGTTTGATATTGAGGATTCCAAGTGACTGAGGCGAACTCGAGCTGTGACTGTCTCACAAGATCAATGTATGTTTGATATTGCGGATTCCAAGTGACTGAGGCGAACTCGGGCTGTGACTGTCTCGCAAGATCAATGTATGTTTGATATTGAGGATTCCAAGTGACTGAGGCGAACTCGGGCTGTGACTGTCTCACAAGATCAATGTATGTTTGATATTGAGGATTCCAAGTGACTGAGGCGAACTCGAGCTGTGACTGTCTCACAAGATCAATGTATGTTTGATATTGAGGATTCCAAGTGACTGAGGCGAACTCGAGCTGTGACTGTCTCGCAAGATCAATGTATGTTTGATATTGAGGATTCCAAGTGACTGAGGCGAACTCGAGCTGTGACTGTCTCACAAGATCAATGTATGTTTGATATTGAGGATTCCAAGTGACTGAGGCGAACTCGAGCTGTGACTATCTGACAAGATCAATGTATGTTTGATATTGAGGATTCCAAGTGACTGAGGCGAACTCGAGCTGTGACTGTCTCACAAGATCAATGTATGTTTGATATTGAGGATTCCAAGTGACTGAGGCGAACTCGAGCTGTGACTGTCTCACAAGATCAATGTATGTTTGATATTGAGGATTCCAAGTGACTGAGGCGAACTCGAGCTGTGACTGTCTCGCAAGATCAATGTATGTTTGATATTGAGGATTCCAAGTGACTGAGGCGAACTCGAGCTGTGACTGTCTCACAAGATCAATGTATGTTTGATATTGAGGATTCCAAGTGACTGAGGCGAACTCGAGCTGTGACTGTCTCACAAGATCAATGTATGTTTGATATTGAGGATTCCAAGTGACTGAGGCGAACTCGAGCTGTGACTGTCTCACAAGATCAATGTATGTTTGATATTGAGGATTCCAAGTGACTGAGGCGAACTCGAGCTGTGACTGTCTCACAAGATCAATGTATGTTTGATATTGAGGATTCCAAGTGACTGAGGCGAACTCGAGCTGTGACTGTCTCACAAGATCAATGTATGTTTGATATTGAAGATTCCAAGTGACTGAGGCGAACTCGAGCTGTGACTGTCTGACAAGATCAATGTATGTTTGATATTGAAGATTCCAAGTGACTGAGGCGAACTCGAGCTGTGACTGTCTGACAAGATCAATGTATGTTTGATATTGAGGATTCCAAGTGACTGAGGCGAACTCGAGCTGTGACTGTCTCACAAGATCAATCTATGTTTGATATTGAGGATTCCAAGTGACTGAGGCGAACTCGAGCTGTGACTGTCTCACAAATTTAATTTACTTATTCCATATTATGCTGTCTCAGTAGAGTTAAAGTCACAAGGAGGAAATCCATAATTGGTTTTATTTAACTATATAATACTTATGTACAAACTGATTAAATGTAAACTGTCGATTTCCCGAAAATGAATAAATAAATAAAGGGATTATGTTCAAAGCCGCGCCTTGCTCCACATTCCAACCAAGCCAAGCTTTAAATCAACCGATACACCGGTCCTTCCACCACAGACAAACCTCAGTGTTCTTGTGTTTGTTAAACGCAACGCAACTATTTGAATGTTTGTTGAACAGAACTTAAAGAACTTCTGATAAGGAGATTCGGGGTCAGAGTTGACGAAGAACAGATAAAGTGTTCTCTGAAAATAAATTATTTTTAAGACGCAATAATCTTAATTTAAAAAATGTGTTACCGGCCGCCAAGATACTCGGCTAGTAGTCTAGCGGATAGAGTTTGACACTCATACCGTTTACCATTTATCTATTAGTTTAAAAATAGTTATGACTGCACTGTAATCCTTAGGGTTCGGACGTTGAAGGGCTATGACTGAACTGTAATTCTTAGGGTTCGGACGTTGAAGGGCTATGACTGAACTGTAATTCTTAGGGTTCGGACGTTGAAGGGCTATGACTGAACTATAATTCTCAGGGTTCGGACGTTGAAGGGCTATGACTGAACTGTAATTCTTGATGTTCGGACGTTGAAGGGCTATGACTGAACTGTAATTCTTAGGGTTCGGACGTTGAAGGGCTATGACTGAACTGTATTTCTTAGGGTTCGGACGTTGAAGGGCTATGACTGAACTGTAATTCTTAGGGTTCGGACGTTGAAGGGCTATGACTGAACTATAATTCTTAGGGTTCGGACGTTGAAGGGCTATGACTGAACTGTAATTCTTAGGGTTCGGACGTTGAAGGGCTATGAATGAACTGTAATACTTAGGGTTCGGACGTTGAAGGGCTATGAATAAACTGTAATTCTCAGGGTTCGGACGTTGAAGGGCTATGACTGAACTATAATTCTTAGGGTTCGGACGTTGAAGGGCTATGACTGAACTGTAATTCTTAGGGTTCGGACGTTGAAGGGCTATGACTGAACTGTATTTCTTAGGGTTCGGACGTTGAAGGGCTATGACTGAACTGTAATTCTTAGGGTTCGGACGTTGAAGGGCTATGACTGAACTATAATTCTTAGGGTTCGGACGTTGAAGGGCTATGACTGAACTGTAATTCTTAGGGTTCGGACGTTGAAGGGCTATGACTGAACTGTAATTCTTAGGGTTCGGACGTTGAAGGGCTATGACTGAACTCTAATTCTTAGGGTTCGGACGTTGAAGGGCTATGACTGAACTGTAATTCTTATGGAGTCTTAAAAGCAGGAATGTAAAATTTCTCCACACGCTTTCTGCATTTTAATTTCCTCATTCCTACATACATCATTCTTACGTAACGTGACCAACTATGAACAAGACAAGTGTACCCCGCAATGCTCCGACTTCTTCCACCATACACCGCGGAATACCACACTGTTACTGTTACAAAACTACACTACATCGACTGTAATTCGACTAAAATTACTAAATACTAATTCGAAAAAAATGCCTTTTCATCTACACAAGATAAGGACCGAGGATAAATATATTAAAAAATAATTTCAACAAAAACGGGCCAAACCAATAAAATTGATAATACAACGTTTGAGCGGCGCCATTTAATGACACGCCTAAAGTGCGCTTCACTTTGGGTAGCTTAACCCACTGAGTCCCCATATCTATATCGACCCCTGGGGCAATATAGAGATTCGGGGGGGCGGTGGAGGCCTCGGGGGCGATTTACATATTTTAATGTAACTTTTCACGACACTAAATGAATATGAATAAGGCAGGTAGTGTGTGCCGAGGTAGAGTTGTGTGAAATGACAGGATGCTTATTTAGTGAAATTCACTTTTCGGGTCGAAAACTTTCTTCACTTATGTTTTTATTTATTGTTATTTTTTTATTGAAACACTTAGTACTTTGCTCGTGCTAATGTTACAATTTTACTTAATAAAATTGTAAAAAGATAATATTGTCGAATAATAAATTGAAACGAAATAAAATAAAAACTGGGATTGCGTTTTACTATATGTTATGTGGTACTGTTGTATTTACTGGGATTGCGTTTTACTATATGTTATGTGGTACTGTTGTATTTACTGGGATTGCGTTTTACTATATGTTATGTGGTACTGTTGTATTTACTGGGATTGCGTTTTACTATATGTTATGTGGTACTGTTGTATTTACTGGGATTGCGTTTTACTATATTTTATATGGTATTGTTGTAAATACTGGGATTGCGTTTTACTATATATGTTTTATTGTTTTACCAATTTTTTTAATGTGGATTTTTTCGTTCTTTAATCCATCTTTTTATTTTTTTGTGAAATGTTTTTTTTCCCCCATTTTTTGTATGAAAGATTGTTAAATGCTTTTATTTCCTTATATTTGTTCTGTCTTTGTCCAAAGCTTGTGTTTACCGTCGGAGTTTTTATGTTTTTATGTACGCTTGTCTTACAAGTGTATTAATGATCGTTTGTGTTTGTCGAAATTTGTTTTTTGTTTTTTTGTTCATAAATGTAGTTAGTGTTGTATATATGGCATATATTTAGTACCTACGCCAAACGTGTTGAACATTAAGTCTATGTCATTCTATGTTCTTAAAGATAACTTTTAAGGTTTTTTAGTACCTACACCAAACGTGTTGAACATTAAATCTATGTCATTCTATGTTTTCAATTTCTACCGATTTATAAGCAGTTTGTCGCTAACTCCTTAAGTCTTGAAGTTCAAAAAAAAATAAATGTTATTTTTGAAGATTATATATATACATTGGTTTTTCCGAAACGTTAACTATATGAAATTCCCTCGATAGAAAAAAATCGTTAAGTAAGCTACGAAACTTATTAAAAACACGTTTTGTTCTGTTATTTAATATGTGAAAGGAATGAAAAAAATTTAGAGTTTATGTTTAAATGCAAATAAAACTATGATGAGAGATTTTTGCTCTATTTTAAATGTGTCGTGTTTTATTAAATATTTTCACAGCAGTCGCTTACGTCTGTTCATTTCAATCGCGTTAAATATTAGCGCGCTCTCTCTAACATTCTGATTTACATAAGACCAGTATTTAAATACTGACCAGTATCTCATCCCTGAATGTAAACATCATAAAAGCATTCTTGTTGACATTAACATATCTCTGGAAACTCCTATGGTGGACAACAAACGAACAATCAATCTTTTTAGGAAAGCTAACTATGAAACAATAAATAACGTCCTTAGTAGTATTGATTGGGATGCAGAATTTTTAAACCTATCAACCAATACTGCTATTGACCGCTTTTATGCAATTTTATATGAAATCATTCGATTAAACGTCCCGTCAAAGGAAGTTCATATTAATAATTCTTATCCCTATTGGTTTAGTCCAGCCCTAATAAAACTGACTAAGGAAAAATATAAAGTGTTTAAAATGTGGAAAAGGTGGTCCAATCCTTTAGACTACCATGAATTCTGTATCCTTCGATCAAGGCAAAAGAAATTGTCTAGAGAATGTCTTAAACAATTTATAACAAACGCTGAACTTAATATATCTCGTGACCCTAAAAACTTTTGGTCTTATGTTAAAGGAAAAAGAAATAATTCTGGTTTGCCTCATGTTATGAAACTGGGCGAAGTGACTGCTGAAAATCCTTTCGCAATATGTAACCTGTTCTCACAGCATTTCGTCTCCACCTTTAATTACAACACTATTTCCGATGTACACTCTACCAACTATCATTTTGACAATCAAGTTAATATCTCCTCGGTATCAGTTTCAAAACAAAAAATAGAAAAAGTAATCGATACTATTTCTAGCTCACTGGGTGCGGGTAGTGATAAAATTCCGGCTTTCTTTATCAAAATGTGTAGCAAGGTAATCTCGAAGCCCCTATTATTGCTTTTTCAATCCTCATTGAAAGAAGGTATCTTTCCTGATCGTTGGAAGAGTGCTCTCATCACACCTGTTTTTAAGTCTGGGGCTAAAAATGATGTCCAGAACTATCGACCGATATCTAAATTACCAATCTTTAGTAAAATTTTTGAAAAAATTGTTCATGAACAACTATATAACTGCATCGAGTCTGTAATACTCGTGAACCAACATGGCTTTATGAAAAAAAGATCGGTTGTATCTAATCTTGCCATTTTCATTTAAAATATTACTAAATCAATGGATGATCAAATCCAAGTTGACGTAATCTATACAGACTTCTCAAAAGCGTTTGATAAAATTGACCACAGTCTTCTTTTGTCCAAATTACTAGCTTTGGGAATTCATGGGGATTTATATAGATGGTTAGTCTCCTATCTTAATGGGCGCACTCAGGGAGTAACAATAAATGGCTTCATCTCTGAGATTGTAAATATACCCTCAGGTGTGCCCCAAGGATCTCACCTGGGACCGTTACTGTTTACAATTTTCATCAACGACATTATAAAATGCTTTAATTATGCAAATGTTCTACTTTTCGCTGATGATATGAAAATATTCCTGCCTATTAATTCTATAATTGACTGCTTTAAACTACAAGAAGATCTGTATAGGCTTAATGATTATTGTATCCGCAATCGTCTCAACATGAACACTTCTAAATGTTATGTAATTACCTTCACTAGAAATAAAATTAAATTTGACCATAATTATCATATAGCTGGCCAACTACTCAAAAAAGTTACACAAATTCGTGATCTAGGTGTTATACTTGACAGTAAACTTACATTTGAGGCTCATATTGATATGATTGTTAAGAAAGCCCTTAGAATGCTAGGATTCTTATTCCGTATTGGAAAAGAATTTAGTAATATCATAACACTTAAAATATTGTATTTTTCTTATGTTCGCAGTCATCTTGAATTCTCCCATATGGAATCCTCAATATAATATTTACATAAATCGCATTGAAGCCATCCAAAGAAAATTTGTCCATCATTTAAATTTCAAATTAAATTCAAACCTTGACGTAAACAGCTCGATGGACCTTTATGGACTTAAGCCATTAAAAACTAGAAGAGACTCCGCAGATATAATATATCTCCATAAAATTATCAATGGCTTTATTGATTGTTCTCCCCTTCTGTCTGAAATTAATTTTAGATTCCCGAGCGTTAGAACTAGAGAAAAATCACTTTTTCATCTCCACAAATGTTCTACTAATATCAGACAAAATGCGTTTATATTCAGAGCCTGTAGTATATTTAATAAGAATTTTATTGATATGGACATATTCACAAGTAATTTATGAACCTTTAAAAGATATGTAATAACTAATAAAAAAAAAAATAATAAAAAATAAAAAATGAAATATTAAAACCTATAACACACCTAATCAACCTTAGCATAACACATGCCTGCTTTCCTAATACTCTTAAAAAAGGACTGGTAATCCCTATTTATAAATCCGGAGATAAAATGGAAATAACTAACTATAGACCAATCACTTTGTTAAACTCACTATCAAAGATTTTCGAAAGACTATTAAAAAACCAAATAATAAAATACCTGCAAGAAAACAAATTAATCTCGGACAAACAATATGGATTTAGAGAAAAAAGAAGCACAAAAGAAGCTTTGGCAAGTACAATAGATTATATACATAGCAACTTAGATCAAGGGTTTAAATGCATAGCGATATATCTAGATTTGGCTAAAGCCTTTGATTCAATCTGCCACAAAACACTTTTTAAAAAATTAAAAAATATGGGTATCAAAGACAAAAAACTCCAACTATTGAAAAGTTACATGAGCGACAGAACACAGCAAGTCAAAATTAATAACTATACTAGCAAACCACTGCCGATTACACACGGAGTTCCACAAGGAAGCATACTAGGGCCCGTTCTTTTCACAATTTACATAAATGAACTTTGCAACATGGAAATAGATGGAGAAATAATTAGTTACGCAGACGACACAGTTTTACTATTTAAATCTAAGGACTGGAATAAGGTAAATAACATAGCGAATCTAGGAATCACGCAAGTGAAAAAATGGTTGGACTCAAATACACTTACACTAAACATATCGAAAACAAAATTCACAACGTACAGCATAACGAACACAGGACAGCCAAAAAACAATACAAACACCATAAAGATACACGAATGCATTAACACCAACATCTGCGATTGCCCCCCACTAGAAAAAACAGAACAAATAAAGTATCTAGGAATCGTAATTGACCATAATCTTAGATGGACACATCACATCAAACAAATCACAAATAGGCTCCTCAGAACAATACACATTTTCCTAAATATAAGAAACATATATAAAATAAAACAATTGAAAACAATATATTTTGCACTATGCCAATCAATAATAGAATATGGAATAATTGCTTGGGGAGGAGCAACAAACGCAGGTATCACTCAAATAGAAATCGCACAGAAAACGATATTAAAGGTAATACTCAAAAAACATAAACTAACCGACACAGACCAAATATTTAAAAGCTGTGACGTACTTGATATACGCCAATTATATGTTAAAACACTACTAAACTACATTTTCGAACAAAAAAACAAACCCCAACAAACACAAAATATCACTAATAGACCAGTCAGACAAGCGTACAAAGAAAACATAAAAACTCCGACGGTAAACACTACCTTTGGACAAAGACACCATAAATACCACGCTATTAAAGCATTCAACAGTCTTCCACTTGAAACAAAAATTGAGGAAAATAAAAATAAATTCAAACACAAAATAAAAAAATGGATTAAAGAACAAAAAGACAATATTACCAAAATTCTATAACATAAAAGAATAAAACATATGCACGCAACACAAAAAAATATATAAAACACGCAAAACGTACAAACACATAAATCATTATAAATGCCGATTTACATTCTCTTTTAATATTCTTCTTTTAGTGTGATAATTATATTTTAATTTTTAATCTTTATTTTCAGTTTAAATTTATCTTTATTTTAATGTTGTTTTTCTTTTTTTTTTAAATGTATAAACTTATATTATAAAATGGGGGCCTCAGCACGGGTAAACAACCCAGTGAGGCCAACATTACTGAATTAAAATATGAAATAATTGTAAAATAATGTATCAACAATAAAAAATAAAAAAAACTAACATTAAATAATTTTAAATATTCTACTGGAAGTTATCATGTTATTGCTTTGAATCCTTTCCAGTTACTTACCTTCCAATTTATACTCATGTGTTCAATTTAGTTGTAGGCACAGACATAGGAATTAATAGACGAGAAGATATGGGCGAGGGGTAAAATCAACTGTTGAAGAACGAGGGAACGAGGGAACGAGTGAAGCTGACTGTGATTCGTCAATAAATCAATCTGACAGTAAATAGGCATCTCGCATTATAATATCACCATTTACTTCTTAAAAGTAAAATCTGCTTTGAATGAATAGACATTTTTACATGGGAGCGCAAATTACTCGCCACGTTATGAACAAATTTGCGAAGTCCAAATTCGGCAAAGTAAGGCAGCTTTTATTTTCAGAGTCGTAGTTAGTTTCAGAGTATTTAGTTAAGACACTTTTATAAATGTTCATAATTTACTTCCCAGCAACCAACCAGCTTTGTGTTTCGCGTCCAGACGTTTCTCTATGTGATAGTAACAACTGATTCATATTATACGATGTGAATATGCTTAAAATAAAGTAAAATAATGCTTATATATGGAATGTAATACGACAATTGGGTTTATTCTCTTTTTTCACATCTATTTTTACCAGTTTTCATAGTACAAGTCAAAATTTTGCCGTGTTATTTAGTAAAATGAACCGATGATGCCTCGACCATAGTTCGCACAAGAATGATGACGTCACGTTTTCAAATTTCATTTGAGGCCAAACGCGAGCCCAGCCGGCTCAATGGAACCGGTATGGGGAGTGGGGATAATACGCTTTTAATCACTTAGGGCAGGTCTACTAATATTCATATGTCTATGGTTGTAGGTATACATTTATTATATTGTTATTATTGCTATTGTGTAGTGCTTTTATTGATTGCTGCTGTGTTGAAATTTTACAATACATTATGTTTTGAATTTTAGCTGGTTATTAGTATATCAGTTAAATTTAAATTTTTGAAATTTAGCTGGTTATTAGTATATCAGTTAACTTTAAATTTTAATTTATTTGTGTTCCTAGATCTGTTATTATTTTTTATTTAGTTGCGCGTGAGGTTTTAAAATTGAATAGCCTTAAATGTGTACCCTTCACCTCCCTTTACCCCTTGTCCCCTTTCCGTGATCCGGGCCAAAGACAAGGAGTATTGTTAATCAGTGTTATCGTTGCATCTTACCCGCGAACATTTCGTGTCATATTGAAACCCGCATATGTTGAACTCGGCTGTGATTTTTTGGAGCACATCGTCCAGTGAAACGTTTTTACCCGCAGCAGTGAATGTCACTGTCTTGTTTTGTTTTGTGTTAAGTGTTAATGTTAATTGTATACAAACTGATAAGAGAACAGAACCAGCGGCTTAAGGAGAACGAGACCAGGGTAAGTCTTTGGCCTTTTCCTACTCATTTTCCTCTTGCAAACACTAAGGCAATTCAATTCGGTTTTGTTTGTCTTAGTCTATATCGCACCCGCAATACCGCAACCCCCCGCACAATTGCGAACGAAAGAGTTGCGCACAACCATCAAATTGGTCCAATTTCGAACCGAATTATATTGTATTACTTTCGTTCGCAATTGCAATCTATAATCATTATTTGTACCAAAATCATGGCATTTGCATTATAAATGGGTTAAAATTTAGTCCGTCAAATAGCTATATTAAAAACGAATTACATTTCATTCCTCGTTGCAAATTATAGGTTGACAATAATTTAATAGTGTATGTAGGTACCTGGTTTAACGCAAGGAATCGTATGTAGGTACTTGTATTCAATACTGAATTCTAATAATACGAGTACATACTTCGCTAGCGTTAAGTACGTAGGTATGTATTAACGACCGCTAATAATAGATAGTAAACAGAATAATAATTCAGTTGTTATTGAGTTTAATTTGGAAACACATATCAGAAGAATTGTTTACTTTGATCAATTACGCTAGCGTTAATTAAATTATAGCGTTATTTAAATTATAATTAATTATTTGGGTTAATTATTTATTGCTAAATACATAATGGCCACTAAAGAAAAAAAGTTGAGATTACTGACGGCTCAGCGAGATGCGTTAGATGCACGTCTTACTAAGTTATTTGAACTATCAAATAAAATTTCCGACTTGAGTATTCTAGAGGAGTTTCTTTCGTTAGTTGAAACTCTAGACTTGACTAGAAGTAAGTATGAGGACATATCTCAACAAATAAATATATTAAATTTGGAAATCGATTCAAACTTTGAACCTGATTTTGAAAGATGGTTCAAGTTCGACGATATGTACGGACATATCAAAAGAAAAATATCATTAAATCGGGAAAACACTTCACGGGTGGTTACAGAATCGAAAAAATGTAGTGTTAAACTCCCACCGATTGAATTAGCGTATTTCGATGGGGAAATAAAAAATTGGCCCATATTTTATTCAAGTTTTATTAACACCGTACACAATAATGATACACTTTCTAATTCAGAAAAGTTATATTATTTATTGGGAAAAATCAGTAACCGTGTTAAATCAACGTTCGCCGGGATCATTTTATCGCCGGAAAATTACGAAATTATTTTTAACTCGTTGATCGATAAATATAACGACAAAAGAGTAATATCTTCTGCATACATCGATCAAATTTTGGATTTTAAATCCTTTGCTGTTGCCAATATCAATAATCTGGAATCCTTCATTGATCATTTTGCGTCGGCTGTGGCAGCCGTTAAAAATGTAAATTTAAATAATTTGTGTGAATTTATTTTCTTACACATTGCATTGAAAAAACTGGATATGGACTCGGTGAAAGGATTCGAAACATACAATCGGGAAAATGAATTTCCCTCGTTTGAAGACTTGGTGAAATTTGTGCGGGAACAAGTTAAGATCTTGCAAAGAACCGGTTCTTCAAGGAAATCGATGGAAAATAAAGGTGAAACGTCAAAACGGTCACAAAGATCGACGCAAGCCTATATGAGCGCTGGTAGTGATGAAAATCGTCAGCCTATTAAATGTTTACTTTGCAAAAATCAATCGCACGGAAATTTGTTTAAATGTTCAGAATTTAAAAAATTGAATGTGAGGGAACGGTTCAATTTTATCAAAAGCAAGGGATTTTGTTTTAGATGCCTTAGTGATAGACATAAGGCTAGGACTTGCAATTCAAATCAAAATTGTCATAAGTGTAATGACAAGTTTCATCATACAATGTTACATTTTGAAGAACAGGGTGCATCACACAAGGGGCAGTCAGACTCTCAAAATGCCCAAAGATTTGAAAACCAGAAAGCTGATCAATTGAATGATCCAAAACCGGGCTGCTCCGATTCTGATGTAGCTTTGTGTACTTTTTCAACTGTTCGATCTCATAATCTAAAGACTCATTGTACTGTATTGCTGGCTACCGCACGAGTGGGAATAATAGACGCACATGGAAATGAACATCTCGTTAGGTGTTTATTGGACAGCGCATCTCAGAGCAATTTCATTACTCGGGATTGTTGTAGAAAATTAGGATTTTTTGAATATCAACGCCCGTCTTGTTCCACCGTTAAGGGTATTGGAGGATCATCTAAGCCCATTACAGGCTCCATACAGACCGAAATTTACTCTCGTTTCAATCGAGCAATAAATTATAACATTACTTCATTGATTGTGAATAAAGTTACAGAGCGCTTACCTACCGCCAAAGTTGATGTACCTTCATTGTCATATTTGAATGACTTACCGTTGGCGGATGAGTCATATGGAGAACCAGGAGAAATTGACATGTTGCTAGGAGCCCAGCTCTTCCCGCATCTCCTGTTGTCAAAAAGGGTTCAAGACCCTTTTCAGAGGCATAATCTGCATGCTTTAGAAACAGTTCTAGGATACGTTATTTTGGGATCAGCACCAACTCGGGTTGAGGATAATGTTAGCGTATCTTGTTGTGCCATGCTAGAAGAACCAGATGATATTTGTCTCAAAAGATTTTGGGAATTAGAAGAGGTAAACGTACCGTCTATTAAAAGTCCTGAAGATCGTGAATGTGAGGAAATATATCAAAGAACAACGACAAGAGATCCTGAAAATGGAAGATATATTGTAACTTTGCCATTTAAAGGGGATGTTTCAACCCTTGGGGATTCATTTGCAATGGCAAAGAAACGTTTTTTATGTCTTGAACGTAAATTGGAAGCCTCTCCAAAATTAAGAGAAGCTTATAATAATATTATCAATGAATATTTAGAGAAGGATTATTTGACTCTCAGCACTTCAAATGAAGGAAATGAGCTGCCTTCATACATAATTCCGCACCATGGAGTTGTACGAGAGGATAAAATCACGACCAGTTTGAGAATAGTCCTGGACGCTAGCGCAAAAACAAGCACTTCCGTGTCATTGAATAATATTTTATATAGTGGGGAAAATTTACAGGGAAATTTATTTAATATAATTATGAATTTTCGTGTATTCCCAATAGCTCTTTCAGCTGATATACGCAAAATGTTTTTGTGTATAGGAGTGAAAGATAGTGATCGAAGATATCAACGAATCTTGTATCGCTTCTCGCCCAGCGAAGATATTAAAACTTATGAGTTTAACCGCGTTTGTTTTGGTCTTACATCCAGCCCATTTCAAGCTTTGCGCACTATCAGGCAATTGGCCTCCGATGAAGGAGAAGCTTTTCCTGAGGCTAAGAAAATTATTGAAGAATTTTTATATATGGATGATTTTGTGTATAGTATGGAAACTGAAGAGGGTGCAAAGGAAACGTCCTCTCAGTTAATCGCATTATTGAAGACTGGCCAATTCGACCTTGTCAAGTGGACCAGCAATTCGCAAGATGTTCTGGAATCTATTCCAGATTCGCATCGCTTATCAGCGATAAAGGAATTTGATGAAGTAAGCATGCATAAAATATTGGGCTTATACTGGTCACCAAATTCCGATTTATTCTCGTTCGTCACTTCTACACCTAAAACAGGTTGTACAAAACGAAATATATTGTCTTGTGTCGCAAAAATATGGGATATTATGGGCTTCATCGCGCCTGTCGTTTTATATGCCAAGCTTTTAATTAAACAATTGTGGCTACACAAATGCGATTGGGATGATGAGCCTCCCGACGATATTGTAAGGATATGGACGCAATTCTGTGAGGAACTTTCCTCACTAAATAGAATACAAATTCCGCGCCTTACTGGCATCACGTCCAGTAGCATTGTAACCATTGTTGGTTTCGCAGATGCCAGCGAAAAGGCATATGGAGGTATAGTGTATTTCCATGTCCAAAATCATGAAGCAATTTCAGTACATGTTGCTTGTGCAAAATCAAAGGTTTCTCCTGTGAAAATTGTTTCTCTCGCACGATTAGAGCTTTGCGCTGCATTAATACTTGCAAAATTAATGCATAACGTAGTAGAAACCTTAGAAAAACGCTTGAAAATTGAAAATATATACGCATTTACTGATTCCACTGTAGCACTTTGTTGGATTCAGTCTTCTCCGCACCGTTGGGGGACATTCGTGGCTAATAGAGTTGCTAAAATTCAATCTGAATTATCGGCTACCTGTTTTAATCATATCGCAGGCACAGATAATCCCGCTGATTGTCTGTCACGAGGGCTTACCCCCAATCAAATTTTAGATCACCCGCTATGGTTTCATGGCCCACCGTGGATGAAATTTAGGCCTGATCGGTGGCCCATTACCACATTTGATGTCGACATGGTCACAGAACCACCCGAACAGAAGTCTATTTCGTTAGTAATGACTTCTGGTTTAGAAGAATATGATATTCTAACCCTGTCAAAGCGCTTTTCCTCGTGGAATAAATTATTACGATGTTTGGTTTACGTATTTCGTTTTCTTAAGGTGTTGCCATATCGAAAATATATAAGTGGGTCAGATTTAGAGTTCGTTGAGCTTAAAATATTGCGCGAAATACAACGAGCGTACTTTCCCGGGGAATTGATAAATCTACAACAAGGAAAGACGTGTAAACCCGTATTTCAACGTTTGAGACCGTTCTTGAATGACGGAATCATAAGGTTGGGAGGTCGTTTAGTTAATTCGGATTTAAATTATGATCAAAAGCACCCCATAGTTCTCCCGCGAAAGGATCACGTTTTAAATTTGTTGGTTGATCATTATCATAAAATTCATTGTCACTCGGGTCCCGCATTATTAATGTCTATTTTGAGGCAAAAATATTGGATACTGTCAGCCCGTAGTTTAATTCGAAATCGAGTACATAAATGCAATTCGTGTTTTCGGCTACGCCCTAAAACAATTGCACCTTTAATGGCGGATCATAGAGATTGTCGTGTCATTCAGTCTATTAAACCATTTACGCATGTGGGTATAGACTTTGCCGGGCCTTTAAGGGTAACCGTATCACGTGGACGTGGAATTCGTTCTCAAAAGGCGTATATTTGCTTATTTGTGTGTTTGACAACAAGAGCTATACACCTTGAATTGGCGTCAAGTTTGAGCACCGAATGTTTTCTGAACGCATTCAAACGATTTCTTTCTAGGCGTGGTCCTGTGTCAAATTTATACTCAGACAACGGAACTAACTTTGTAGGAGCCAAGAGAAAATTGAATGAATTGCACGCATTTTCGTCATCTTCACATTTTGGTGAAGAATTCGCAAGTATTTTGGCCAATAATAGAATAAGCTGGCATTTGAATGCGCCAATAGCACCCCACTTTGGAGGAAATTGGGAATCCAATATTAAAAGTATGAAGACTCATCTTTTCCGGGTAATAGGAGATCAGATTCTATCGTTTGAAGAGGCAACTACAGTACTTGCACAAGTAGAAACCATTCTGAATACGAGGCCATTGTGTAGAACGCTCTCTTCAGACCCCTCCGAGCCCCTTGCGTTAACGCCAGCTCACTTCTTGACGACAACTCCCTTAAAACACCTGCCCGCCATGGAAATCGAGAAGGATAATTTGAACCTTCTATCGCGTCATGATTTACTCGATAAATTAATTCAATCATTCTGGAAGCGATGGAGATTAGATTACTTGCATACTTTGCAAGTACGTCCAAAATGGAATACTCCTACTAATCCAGTAAAGGTCGGCTTAGTAGTAATAGTGGGAACCGAAAACGCCCCACCATTACATTGGCCGTTAGCTGTTATTGATGAAGTTTTCCCCGCAAAAGATGGAGTAATTCGTGTTGCTCGTGTCAGAACAGTGCTGGGATCTTATATTCGCCCAGTAATACGGCTATACCCTTTGCCAACTCAATAGTAGCCTAGTAGCATTAGGTTTAGTCAATGTAGGTTAGGAAATTTAGGATAACTGTAGGTTATGTTAATTTGTTTATATGATAAATGCCATGACAATGCGGTTTTAAAAGGGGTGATTTCGCACCCTTTCAAGGCGGGGGGGATAGTTGCGCGTGAGGTTTTAAAATTGAATAGCCTTAAATGTGTACCCTTCACCTCCCTTTGCCCCTTGTCCCCTTTCCGTGATCCGGGCCAAAGACAAGGAGTATTGTTAATCAGTGTTATCGTTGCATCTTACCCGCGAACATTTCGTGTCATATTGAAACCCGCATATGTTGAACTCGGCTGTGATTTTTTGGAGCACATCGTCCAGTGAAACGTTTTTACCCGCAGCAGTGAATGTCACTGTCTTGTTTTGTTTTGTGTTAAGTGTTAATGTTAATTGTATACAAACTGATAAGAGAACAGAACCAGCGGCTTAAGGAGAACGAGACCAGGGTAAGTCTTTGGCCTTTTCCTACTCATTTTCCTCTTGCAAACACTTTGGCAATTTAATTCGGTTTTGTTTGTCTTAGTCTATATCGCACCCGCAATACCGCAACCCCCCGCACAATTGCGTACGAAAGATTTACGCACAACCATTATTTATTATTTACAATATTGTATTTTTTGTAAATCTCTCAGGCCACGGGTACAGAACCCTTAGTTTTTTGTTTTAATATTCTTTATTATTGTTATAATTTTAAGTGAAAATCTGTTATTGGATTTTATCTTTATTATTTAGTTTATTCTTATATATGTAAATAATCTGTTGATTTTCCCAAATAAATAAAATAAAATAAAATAAGACCATTTCAAACATTCGTCAGCCCCCGCGCAGTCGGCAGGCATAGTGGACGTGTGTCAGAATTTTCGGCATCTAAAATTACGTGATTTATTGTAAATAATATTTAATTTCAAATATTTGAATACCTTATTTAACGTGAATATTGCATTTATCGGTTAAAAAATATTGTTTTTCAAAAATGAGAAATAATTAACAAACATAAATGAAATCTCCAAAGGCCGCGGCTTCTGTACAAAAGTATACCATTTTTTACGATTCGCCAAAAATTCGTTTGCCACAAGGCAATGGAAGCTGATTGTTCTAAAACTGTGAGATTATTTCTTGAATGAATTCCGCAGTCGTTTTTTGCCACTCTGGAAATATTAGATTAAAACACGTCATGTGTTTAACAAATACTGGTTATTCAGACTTTGCCGAACATTTAATTAATACTAACCATACTTTTAATAAAAATACAGGAGTCAAAATTATAAATAAAAATAAAATAGGAATACGCCTTAATAATTAAGAAGCTTTAGAAATAGTAGTAGATTGAGATCAACCGAAACCGGTCGACGTATATAGCAAAATAAAGTGGTTTAAAACAAAAAAAAAATATTTTGAATAACATATTTAATTCAAATTTATCTATCACGTATACTTTTATAAAATTTACAAATATCTTTATGAAATTCAATTTTTATTTAAAATAGAAAAAAAGTGAAGTAAAGCAAAAAATCGAGTATTAGAAATTATCCTCAAGGGACAACTCTGTATTACAAAACATATTCAACTTTTTCAAGTTGTTTTTATAATTTTATACTTTATATTATTTTTTAGATTGCGTCCATTTAAAGACATATTTAAGGCATTGATAACTGTAAAAACCGAGTAAGTTTGTTTTGTATTGGCCATTAAATGATGATGATGTTTTTGTTACGTAACTCCACACAGGATGCAGGTAATTCTGCGTGATTATACAAGTAAAAAATAAAATGTTAATTTTTCGAAATTCCAACGCTTTAAGGTCGATTTAAGGTAAGTAAGTTAATAAACTAAAGGATAAATAAAAAAATTTCTATGGAAAAATATTGTTCTATAGGAAAAAACACAATGGATTGGTAACCCTATACAAACTCTATGACAAGTAAAAGTAGTGGGCGTCGCCCATCTACAATTCGAAATGCAGAATGCCGCGTCTTAAGAGGAAGCTACAAGCCAAAAATATGTATATTCTTTGTTTGACTTATTTCGTGACGAATACACAGGTAATAGGCATTAAAATCGCTTGGAAAATGGAGTCAAGAAACACTTGATTTCATGCGCAAAAGTGGTTTTTATGTACTTATATATGAAAATTTATAAGTACGCAAAAAATTAATCAAAGGAAACTGTCACAGATAATCTTACCCAAAATATGTTATTTTTTAAAAGTTGATTCATTTGTGCATTCACAAATTTTTATTGAATAAATACATTTTTTAATAGCTTACATTTATATTTTATATGGAGTAAATAATTTTTTCATTTGAATTCTCCTCAAGGGAAAAGATAAGAAAAGTATCAATTTATATAAAGCATTTTATTTGGTATTCATAATGTAAACAAATTCGTTATAAAGATTAATGGAAAATCACTATTTAGCATTAATTGAGCTTCGCCTTAAGTCCGAGTTCTGTTTATTTTATTTCCGAGTAGAGCCGATTTTCCGTCAGCACATATACGTCGTAATGGGGTAAAATATGGTAGATTGTAGTTCATAATGTTATAATGCAAACATATTAGATAACTCTTTAAAATTATTGTACTGTTTAAATGAATAAATAAATAATTACAAAAAGTCTTGTGTTTTACAAGTCCTTAGGAGGAACCTTAGAGTTCAAACCCTGTTGATATAAAAAAGCTTACAACAATAAAAAGTATTTTTAAAATATGTAATTACTTACTTATGTATATATTTTTATAAAAGTATAGACATAAGTTACATTTTAATTTAATATAAAAAGATTTAATTAATTAAATCTGTAATATCCTTAGTTTGAGAATTGTAGGCGTTGTCCCGCGCGCGTCCAGGCCAAGTAACGTCGCTAGTATTTGTCCACCGAAATAAAAGTTTATTTATCAAGTACCAAATACCTAACGATCGGCGGACTCCTGTCGACCCTTACTACGTGTTGCCGTTAAATGCACGGCGAATTTGGAGAGTATGTCCAACTTTTGGTAAAATTAATTTTAGTTCTCAATAATATCAACAGATGTAGCAAACGCAAGAAGTGAAAAATCTAAAATTGCTATCTTAGCGACAATCAAAACCCTATGCGCAGTTGTGATAACTAAAAAAGGTGGGTGTTACCCAAATCGCAATTCCAAACAGCATATGCTGAGGCTTAAAGATAATTTTTAAGGTTATTTTCTCTAAAATAAGACAAATGACAAAACCACTGAGTCCTGGAATAGTTTAATTTGGGTTTATAAAATACTCAATATGAAAATGTAAAGTGATTTGAGAGTGCATCTGCAAAGATTTCAAGAAATTTCTAGTTCTAGCGAGACAAGTGTACCTGACGATAATGAATCACCTAAATGAGTTGTTTCGCTACCGTCACATTCCTCTTCATCATATTCCTTTCTCTAGCATTACGCTACCCAGCATACAACAGTACAATACAGTATAGCCGGTGTATGACAGAAACACTCTTTCATTCTATCACACCTGCGCTTCTTTGTATTACAGTATAATATATCTGAAATGATTTCTGCTAAAGAACAGTATCTACTATAGCTCATAAAGATCATTATGTTCTCTCACCTTCCATTTTTTTGTCATACTAAATTTCAGTTTACAGTTCTCACATGTCCCAAGAATTAATCGCACCCCAACGATTAATCGTGTACTGGCACCCAAAAGGTTAAATGAGTCCTTCTTTCTAAATGTTTTGTTCTCTATGACCTTCAAATGCATGATTATTTTAATGTCAAGCTTATTTATGATATGCTAATTAAATCACCGAAAGCTTTTTAATTTGGAAGAAAACAGTTTATAATATTGTTGGTTTATACGTGTGCATGTGTAATTACTTGACAAATTCATTTTAGATTTCGTTACCATTTATTATATTATGTTGAACACGATCTAAACATTTTGATTAGAATTCGTCTACTATGTTTTTAATTAAACATAAATCACAAATGCGTGTGCGGCGTAGTAAATCAATTCATTTAATAATTCAGTACATTCAGTAAGGTCAAGTTTTTTACGATTTTATATAATAATATCTGTTAAGTGTTTACTAAATGAATCAAGTTTTGAAAAACACAGTTGCAACTAGATTATTAATTATAAGATGAAAAACTGAAAATTATTTATTTTTCTTTGGTGCAATCTTCACTCATATACGGAATAATAGGATGGGGCGGTGCGCTTCATGCACATATAAAACCTTTACAAATAACTCAAAATTATATCATCAAAGTTATGTATAGTCGGAAAAGAACATTTTACAACAGAGAATCTAAACTATTCTGTCTCCGTAAACTATTTATTTTGCAATCTATGAAACACATCTTTAAAAACAAAAATAAATTCGAAATAAATGAAAACAGAACCAACATTAGAAATAATAATGTATTTTACACCCCCCAAACGAACAAAAAACAAATGCAAACACACTGCAGTTTCATTGGACCTCGTACTTTCAATCTTTTAAACACTTTTTATACAAACCGCTTAGAGAAAATGTAATCTTGTTTTTGTTTTATACGCCCACAGTTTGTTTATTTCTAGGTACAATAATATAATAACTTAAATATATTACCCACGCACAGGCTGCGCCTTAGTGGGTTCCCATTATTCGTATTGATTTATATAATAATGTATGTAATTAATGTAAAAATTGGGAAAATAAAGGAATTAAAAAAAAGATCGATTGTGCGATTTGTAAGAAATGTATTTGATGATTTATTTTTAGTTTTGTTTATATAATATAATAATATAAAATGTAATGCATAAATGAAACCCACATAGTAGATGCAAACTCTAATTCCATACAGATGCAAAGCATAGTTGTTGATACCTATGTTAATGTTGTGCCGTATGCTTTTAAATAAATAAATAATCACATTGCAGAAAGCAATCACTTTGTGGTTTGACATATTTAATAAAATACTTTTTGTTTTAAAACCACGATCTTTATTATTCTTAATAATAAAGATAAAGATAAAGACTACAAACTAAGCCATTCAGACATTTATAAATTAAATTGTAATAATTGTGCGGCATTTTATATCTGTAAGACAACACGTAATGTTAATATTAGGATTAAAGAGCATCTTCGTTGTCTCAATAATAACGGTTTCTCTGAATTTGCCAATCATCTGATTAGTAAAGATCATTCTTTCTGTCATAACACAGGCGCTAATATTTTACACACAAACGGGCATGGTAACAGCCTCAATAATCTTGAAGCACTGGAAATAAAAAAGCTGTAAAAACCAAAAGTCCTATTCTTATTAATAATAATCAATTAGACATATCAAGTAGTCCAATATTAAGTTTGTTTCAAATAAACCATTAAAAAATGTCCAAGTTCTCCTTATCACCATGTCAGTTCAGTCTTTGTTTCTCCAGATATATTATTATAATCCATTAGTTTACATAATTATTTTTATTTATTTATTTAATACATGTTACATTATTTTGAAATTTACATAAAGTAGATATAATGAATCACCATACTAGGCGGCTGCCTGTTTCATGGTGACCAATTGAGTGTAATTACTTTGTATGAAATATAAAATCTAGTGTAAACATATGAAATTAGTAACCATAGATGAAGCTAAAATTTTGGAAAAATTGTAATAAAAAGTAGAAGATAGAAATTAGAAAGGAGAAAGAAGTAAATTAGCATTATCGTTCGGTTTTTCCCATGTCTTTTGTACTTGTGTAAATGTATTGTATGATTTCTCTCTGTTTGTTATATTTATATCATGTTGTCTGAAAGGGATATATGTAAATACGAATGTTAGAGGGAGCGCGCTAATATTAAAAATACATAATAATTCTGCGAAATTGTGAAGATATTCAATGAAAGTGAATTAAGTAGCACATACTGTGAATTAAGTAGCACAAGCTGTGAATTAGGGAGCATCCCGTGTGAATTAGGTAGCACACACTGTGATACTGTGATATTTTCTATTGTACCCTAAAAACTTTTTAAAACAAATTAACCTTACAATTTACCTTATAATTAGGAAGCACTCACTGTGATTAAGTAGCACATACTGTTAATTAAGTAGCACATACTATGAGTTAATGAGCATACACTGTGAATAAAGTAGCACATACTATAATTAAGTAGGACACACTGTGAATTAAGTAGCACATACTGTGAATTAAGTAGCATACACTGTGAATTAAGTAGCACATACTATAATTTGGAAGCACACACTGTGATACTGTGATATTTTCCAATGTACCCTAAAAACTTTTTAAAACAAATTAACCTTACAATGTACCTTATAATTAGGAAGCACTCACTGTGATTAAGTAGCACATACTGTTAATTAAGTAGCACATACTATGAGTTAATGAGCATACACTGTGAATAAAGTAGCACATACTATAATTAAGTAGGACACACTGTGAATTAAGTAGCACATACTGTGAATTAAGTAGCATACACTGTGAATTAAGTAGCACATACTATAATTTGGAAGCACACACTGTGATACTGTGATATTTTCCAATGTACCCTAAAAACTTTTTAAAACAAATTAACCTTACAATGTACCTTATAATTAGGAAGCACTCACTGTGATTAAGTAGCACATACTGTTAATTAAGTAGCACATACTATGAGTTAATGAGCATACACTGTGAATAAAGTAGCACATACTATAATTAAGTAGGACACACTGTGAATTAAGTAGCACATACTGTGAATTAAGTAGCATACACTGTGAATTAAGTAGCACATACTATAATTTGGAAGCACACACTGTGATACTGTGATATTTTCCAATGTACCCTAAAAACTTTTTAAAACAAATTAACCTTACAATGTACCTTATAATTAGGAAGCACTCACTGTGATTAAGTAGCACATACTGTTAATTAAGTAGCACATACTATGAGTTAATGAGCATACACTGTGAATAAAGTAGCACATACTATAATTAAGTAGGACACACTGTGAATTAAGTAGCACATACTGTGAATTAAGTAGCATACACTGTGAATCAAGTAGCACATACTATAATTTGGAAGCACACACTGTGATACTGTGATATTTTCCAATGTACCCTAAAAACTTTTTAAAACAAATTAACCTTACAATGTACCTTCATCACATCGATTATTTTTTATTGTTCTTCTAATCTTTTAATTCTGTTTTTACCAATGTCCTTAAATATCTACTGTCTTTCTAAACTGTAACCATAAAAAGGATTGTGATTGGAATTTAACAGGTTTATCTTGTATTGAATTTAAATGTAAAATTAATTCACATGTACAACTGTCTGTTTCCTAATTAAATTAAAATAACTAAATAGACAGACTATACACAGTCAATCTACTCGTAAGCATTCCCACACTCAAAGGCACACAACATAGTTAAAACACTCTCGTAGGCATATTTATATAACTACATACAATCAATGGATACTAATACATCTGTAAACAATGTCAATAAGGAATATCTTGATCTATTTACCACTGTTTTAGCTTTTTGCATCCATTGGCATCTTTAAATTTAGACAACACGAGATAAGTAAATGGACATGCCTTCATTTTGACTAAATCTTGTGTTGTGGGTGAGATCTACCTTGTGTTTAAATAATATGTAATCCGACAATAGATTTTTTGTATACAATTTCAAACATACTCCGTAATCTATCTGACTCATGCATTGATGTGTCTAATTTAGTCTATGGACTCATGTGATAATTTATTATCTCTTCTTTGTGCAATTTTGGATTGTTTGAATGTAACTATGTTTATCTTGCACCCCCAACACGTTATTCCGTATCTGATTATTTTGAACGTACTTTTAGGCATGACATATTTAATTCAGTAAATTCGCCCCGCAATAGCTCGTAGACGTTTACAAATACAACTTACGCGTGTATCCCATTTCATGTTTGCGTCACATTTACAGGGCTGTGTAAAATTTTGTATACACTCAAATTTATGTGACTTTATTATAGGAGTGATGGCATTTGTGACGGTTCCATGATATTTCGTTAAAATGAAAATTCGACACACCTTTAAAAAGTGATACAGAGTCATTAAAAGTGATGAAACAAAAACTAGATTTAATAGTATTGTTGTTTAATAATATTTGACATATGGAGACAGTATATGCATTCATTTCGTTTTGTTATAATTAATTATAAGACTTTTTCAACCATTCATAACTGTATGTCATATTGTTTTTTTTTTTTTTTTTTTTTTTATGTGACACCTCACAAGAGCGTCCCTGCCTGTGTAGTGTACATACAGGGGAACTATGTCACCACCCGGTTGGGCGGCGTTGTGAGGCGGAATAAGGTAGGGGCTGTATGAAGGGATTTTTTAATGCGGGCCTTGAAGAGGCTCGGATTATAGGAGGGAGGAAAAACAGATGCCGGTAGCTCGATCCACATACGAGCCGACTTACACAAAAACGAGTCGTAAAAACGGCCCGTTCTCATGAAGCCAACGTCAACCGTGAACGGGTGTTCAGCTCGTGTCCGTCGAGTTTCGGGCACGTGCACCGGTGCATCAGGAATCAATGCTGCTAGCTCCTTGGAGCAAGCTCCATTGAAATACCTGTAGAACAGACACAGCATGCCTGCATTGCGTCTATGCACTAGAGAAGGCAATCGGTCTGTTAACAACGGATTGTCAATCAGACGGATCGCTCTCCTTTGCACAGATTCAAGCAGGTTTATTTATTTTATTATATTATTTATTTTACTATTAAAAAACTATATTATATCGAATTTATTCTACTCAGTATCTCATTCCAGTGCACAGAAAATGAGTGAAGTCTTCATCGACGGTTCCCTCCTTTTTCTACCATTAAAACCACTCTCTAAACACTCCTGGCACTAATAAGAACAAACATTGAAATTTTCTGCGAAATCGATCAGTAGTTTTTGAGTATGTACGGCACAAACAAAGAAACATTCATTTTATATATAACTATATAGAAGATTATTCCCATTGAGTTTAATAAAACTAAATACACTATTATATTAATAATATGTCCAGGGAAATAGTGGCATTATCAACAACTCAAGCCGCTAGATGGAGCTAGTGTAGCATGCTGTCTTTGACATTCCTTTCAATGGCGGCAAACGAATTACACATACTCAGCCATTAAATAATCCCTAAAGTCAATACAACAAAGCCACAACACCATTACACATACTCAGCCATTAAATAATCCCTAAAGTCTAAAGTGTTAGATCCGAAATTACTTTTTGAGCGCCAAATCGAATCCATGGTTGCGAAAGCTTCCAAGGTACTTGGCTTTGTACTCAGAACCTGCAAAAATTAAAAAAAAAGTAAATACCATAAAAATGCTGTACTTTGTGTATGTACGCAGTTCTCTGGAGTACGCCTCTCAAGTCTGGAATCCCACGTATAAGTCACACATAGAAAGGATTTAGAAAGATTCCTTGATTTTCGGGCCTATCGTCCTCATCTGAGTCACGAGGAGTCAGCAGCGTTTTTCAGGATTTCGTCACTGGAAAGTCGTAGAAACTCCGCAGACGTACTACTCTTACAAAAAATTGCCACCTCTGTGATAGATTGCCCGGAATTACTAGAAAGAATTCAATTAAGAGTACCCATCAGACAAACCAGACAAAATCACACATTAAACATCCCTCAATGTGACACTAACTCAAAACAAAATGCTTTTATTCACCGTGCTTCATACAATTTTAATACTTCATACATTGAATTAGACTTATTTAACTCAGCACCCCACAATTTCAAACCTAAAATCAATAAATAATAATAGTATCATTATTATTTTTTATTAATACACATACGTACATGCTACACATTACACAGACTAGATCCAACCCATACCCCTCCTTTCCGCCATCCCATCCCTATAGGCCAATGTAACTTTTTTTCTTACATAAATATTATATATATTCACTAAATAATTAAAATACCTAGATGAAAACCTATTATTGGTAAAATAAATAATACTTACTTTTTTTATTATTTTTTTTTAATTTATTTATCTATCAATATAAAGTTTTTTACGTGTATTTATTGACATCTGTCTCACTAGGGTACACCTGTGTCGAGACAGACGTATTCAGATACTTAAAGAATATTTACATGCATAACTAAATCAAAATCAAAGTACAAATTACAAAGTTGTATACATTTTAAATTATGGAGTCAATAGATAGGTAATAGAAAGAGTAAACACCATACCTTGTAATAATTATAACTGTTGGTTTTCCAAATAAAATAAAATAAAAATAAAGTCAATACAACAAAGGCACAACACCATTACACATACTCCTCAGCCATTAAATAATCCTTAAAGCCAATACAACACAGGCACAACACCATTACACATACTCAGCCATTAAATAATCCTAAAGTCAATACAACAATGGCACAACACCATTACACATACTCAGCCATTAAATAATCCTAAAGTCAATACAACAACGGCACAACACCATTACACATACTCAGTCATTAAATAATCCCTAAAGTTAATACAACAATGGCACAACACCATTACACATACTCAGCCATTAAATAATCCCTAAAGTTAATACAACAATGGCACAACACCATTACACATACTCAGCCATTAAATAATCCCTAAAGTCAATACAACAAAGGCACAACACCATTACACATACTCAGCCATTAAATAATCCCTAAAGTTAATACAACAAAGGCACAACACCATTACACATACTCAGACATTAAATAATCCCTAAAGTCAATACAACAAAGGCACAACACCATTACACATACTCAGCCATTAAATAATCCCTAAAGTCAATACAACAATGGCACAACACCATTACACATACTCAGTCATTAAATAATCCCTAAAGTTAATACAACAATGGCACAACACCATTACACATACTCAGCTATTAAATAATCCCTAAAGTCAATACAACAAAGCCACAACACCATTACACATACTCAGCCATTAAATAATCCCTAAAGTTAATACAACAATGGCACAACACCATTACACATACTCAGCTATTAAATAATCCCTAAAGTCAATACAACAAAGCCACAACACCATTACACATACTCAGCCATTAAATAATCCCTAAAGTTAATACAACAATGGCACAACACCATTACACATACTCAGCCATTAATTGTTTTAACAAACTCTCTAAAAATATTTAATTTAAAAATTATCAACTTACAATACACTTTTCACTTTATTGTAGTAAAAATCAGTGTTAAAATTATATGTTTTTACACGCTGGAATATTTTCTGTAAAATATTTTTATTTTTGTAATATTTCGCGTATCTGTTATTCTGTACACATATGTTCATAATTTTTAAGTTTATATTATGTTTGGTAGTATTCCTAAAATGATTTAATGATAAAAACTTAAGACGATACTCCCTCCCTAAACACGAGTTACTCTCAATAAGGGAGGTGTTCATTAACACCTTGGAACATATACTATGTAATAACCCTTATGCAGATCATTTGAAATAACATACGGTTTGTATATATGCCGTGTTATTACTTTCTAATTTTCTTAATATTAACCCTTTGTCTGCTGTATACTCACTGATGATTGTACTTACTTTTATCAATATTTATTATTACTCTGTTAATTAAAATTAAAACAAAAAAAAATCCCCGTGTGTAAAACGAGTTTTTTGAACACCGTGTATAGGCGCACGTTTTATATTTAACATTTTATTCATAAATTACATTCAAATGAATGTGAAGACATAGTCAAGGAAAGAGTAGTGTTGGTTTTTATCAATTATTGTGGTCTCACAATTCAAATGTGTCAAACAAGTACATAGATTATTTTTTTTATTTTATTTAATATTTGAAAAAAAAATTTTTTTACATAGATAAGTATACAGGATATAAACAAGATATAAAACAATAGAAATTAAAGTAGCCTTTCCTCACCATAAAGAGACAATGCTCTTGTGTTTGGTGAGATTTATATTAATATTTATTATATGTACATGTAAATATTAAATGCATTTGTCCCGTTGTCCCACTGTCCCGTTGTCCCTTGTCCCAATGGCTAGTGGCGCAGCTTGTCGTACTTGCCCAGGTAGCTATTGCAGTTGGGACAGGTGTGTTCCACGTCTTTGCACGCGTCCACGCAGAAGGGGATCAGACAACAGCCGAACACGCACCTGAAACAGTCATTACCGCATCATCAGTATTACTGCATCATCAGCATTACCTGCATCGTCAGCATTACTGCATCAGACAGACGGTAAGGGCTAAATCAAAGAACATATACAATGTTATAATAATAAAAGCATTTCTTCAACAGTGTTGCTTGACAACAACAAGCCTAATCTTACATGGAGAAAGAAAGGGTTGTAGATTAAATTTACTTGAACTATTATAAATCAATAAAAGAATGAACGATCCCGATACACCAATAATTAATAAAGTAAGGAAAATTATTTATGTCTCAGTATGTTCACAAGACCTAAAGAATATGACGCATTGATATTGCAGTCACGTCATTATTAAACAATTAAGAAAACTTTGCCATTTGACGTGAGGAAATAAGACTTCAAAATAGAAAATGGTAGTAAAATTTCAAACAAAATCAGGCCCATTAAAATAAAATTTGAAAACCCGAAGCTGGAAAAAATATTCTTTTTAATAAATATACTTTGCCTAATGGAATAAAATTGAAACCGTATAGGACCCTCCAACAAAGAGAATATTTAACTGACCTCTGGAAGGTAATGGAGAAGAGACAAGAAAAGGGTGAAATTGATTTGCGAATCAAACATTTTAATGGAATTCCTAAAATAATCAAAAACTATCCAAAAAACAGATAAACATACTGTAAAGGATTGATGGATATTATCAAAATGTTCGAGGAATGAGTACCAAATTGTAACAACTTAAAATGAATTCACCCACCTTCTCATATGATATTTTATTATTAACTGAAACATGGTTAAATCCAGATATCGGCTCGTCAGAATTAGGCCTAAATCAATATACTATCTATCGCCTTGATCGAACTCCTAATTCGAACAAAAAGTCAAACGGAGGAGGTGTGATGTTATGTGTGTCTAAAAATATCTCACCTGTAGACCACCGGTCAAGCGCACCAGTGTTGAACACATTTTTGTAATTATTAACATACCTAATCTCAAAATTACTATCGGCTGTGTCTGTATCCCACCTGTATAGGATTTGCAAATATATAAAAACCACAATGCGGAAATAGAAATTTAAATATCCGAAAGCAAAATTCATAATTGATGGTGATTATAATCTGCCGAACTGGACCAGCCAATATCACATCTGATCTGCCACAAACGGATTTGAATTACAGTGCGTTAAATCCAGTGAAATTCGTGATATGTCCATATTCCAGGGACTAACTCAATCAAACAATGCGTTTAATTCTAAAAGTCGAATGTTAGATTTAATGTATTCAAGTGAGTACACCAAAATGTTAAAATATATGGAGTTTTTCTAAATCTCAACACAAAAACGATTGTGGATTTGTGCCGACAGTATCGAAGGTATAGTTAATCTATTTGCTGATTCATTTAAAAGTGTTTACGACACAGATATTCCTGTCAATACTGTTCCCGATATTTCAGATCAAGAGTCATTAAATCTAAGCCAATGTTTCATCGAAATAGAAGCCATAGAAAAAAAAATAAAATAGATAGCAATAAATCTGAGGGACCGGATGATTATTAGCTAATATTTATTTTACATACAAACGGGCATGGTAACAGATTTGATAATCTAGAAGCACTAGAAATAAAAAAAGCTGTAAAAACCAAAAGTCCTATTCTCAATAATCAATTAGACATATCAAGTAGTCCAATATTAGGTTTGTTTCCAATAAACCCTTAAAAAATGTCCAAGTTCTCCTTATCATCATGTCAGTAGATGCTTTGTTTCTCCAGATATATTATTATAATTCATTGGTCTACATAATTATCTTTCGGTTTTTCCCATGTCTCTTGTACCTGTGTAAATATATTGTATGCTTTCTCTATTGTGTTTGTTATATTTATATCACGTTGTCTTCCTCAAAATTTATGTTTATATATGAGCTCACACTTTATACTTCTTGTTTAGTCATTATTTGTACCTTGAGTAAAGCGAAACCGGTCGGTTATAAAAATTATTAAAAATTCATGGTTTTAAAACTAAAAGTATTTTATTTTATTATTAACAAGTCTTTATCTTCTGGGTCTTTTCCGGTACAGAAGAAAAATAGTTATTTAACACTTATTCATTAAAATTGCGATTAAAGCGATATATCAAAAGACCAATTTGTATAATGTCTGCTTTACCGAAACTTTTAGAGAAATTAGTGGTAAATACCATTTCAAAGCTTATCAACAACATTATTGTTCCTAACCAACCACAGGTCGCTGTGTTGATTTATGTAAATTACATATCTGAATCTCTTGGTCTCAAACAACGAAGTATATACACTGATTTTAGTAAAACTTTTGACAAGTTTCGACATAACATACTTATATATAAACTTTGATTGTTGGGTATCAAAGGTAAATTATTGAGTTATATTGTTAGTTATCTTAGCAATAACGTACTTAGCGTAAAGATAAATTTTGTACAATGTTATATATTTGAGGCCACGAGTGGGGTTCCTCAAGGGCCCCACCCAGGCCCAATATTTTTCTTATTATTTATCAATGACATTGTTGACCATTTTAATAATGTAGAAGTTCTGCTTTTAAAAAATGAGACTTAAAATATATAAAACATGCATATTATATTCATTTAAAATAGAGAAAAGTCTCCGATAATAAGAACTGCTGATAGCGCGGCGAAGGTTAAACAATATTTATTATATGTTATGAATAATTTTTGATAAGGAATATTTATTGGATTATTTTAAAACTTTATTTTATTTTATTATTCCCACTTTATGCACTATCTATCTGTTATATATTATAGAAGAGTGTCAGTTGCGGGCGGCTTAATTTTATTTTTTATACACATCTACATTTTTTTTAAAGTAAAATGAAAGTGAAGTTTTAAAAATTATTAAATCCACAGAAATTCACACGAATGTCGTATTTGGGGATGCTGTGTGGAGGGTCTTTTTGAGGAGATGAGGGAGGAAACACAGAGACCGGCAAATCGTTTCACAGCCGAGATATTGAACTCATGAACGAGTCGTTCAAGCGACCCGTTCTTTTATGAGATATGTCAATCGTGTACATATGTTGGGCGCGTGTTTGGCGTTCCTGACTATGCACCGGTGCCGAAGAGATCAATGACGCTAGTTTCCCTAAGCATCTTCCAATATAATACCGGTAGATCAAAGACAGCATTCCCACCTGACGTCTATGCTCTAAAAATTGTAACCCGTTTGCTAAAAGCAAAAATTTGGCAAGTGGTCAAGTTTGGGAACCTCTGATGTGAACAGTTAACATTAAAAACTTTGGAAACCTCTGATGTAAACTGTAAACAACTAAAAAGTTTAAGAACCTCTAATGTTAACTGTTTACAAATAAACATTTTGGGAACCTCTGATATAAACAACAAATAAATAAAAAGTTTTGGTACATCAGATACAAACTGTGAAAAAATAAAAAACCTCATCCAATTAGTAAAAGCAAATACCCTTTAATATTAATAATACCTCCAACTTCTGACATCTCCCATACATTTTGATGGCAACACGATACACTAGCGCCTCCTAGCGGCGTGAATTGTGCGTCAGGTTTTCTTTCATATATGTTAATGGTTTTTACATGTACGGAATAAATTCTCTATGTGTAAGCACATGCGATTTTATTAAAATATACTTTTTGCAAATTATGCTTTAAAATATTAAGATGAATTATTAGTTTGCACTCGTACGTACGCCCGTTAATAGTTTTGTCCGTATTAAAACTCAATTCTTTCAAGAAAGGCATACCAAATACAATATTGGATTTAATAACCGACACTATATTGTATTTGTGTGCCTTTCTTGAAGGAACGGGGTTTTTATAGAGATAAAACTATCTTATCATATTCATATTACGTACGTACGGGCGCAAACAAATAATTCATCTTCATATTTTAAACATAGCTTGTAGAAAGCGTATTTTAATGAAATAATTAAATTAACGCCATTTATGGACACGTATATTATAACGAACGTCGCGTTTAATCTTTACACTGTCTTTGATGGCTTAGAAATGTAATAAAATACTTAATTTATTCGCTAGGATTTAACGAACTATTTTTATATTTCACCAACCAACCTGTCAACCTGTTTTATATTTCACCAACCAACCTGTCAACCTGTTTTATATTTCACCAACCAACCTGTCAACCTGTGTTTTTGGCATCCATTGTTGTTTGTAATTATTACGTCAGTAAACTGCAACCACAGAACCTACTTTTTGGGACATTTTTATATATTTATTTTGATATTGAAATATCAATGTTGATTGAAATATAAAATACAAATTAAAAAGCGTCAAACACCGCCACTGAAGAACTGAATAAATTTAATTTGCCGCCATTGAAAGGAATATCACAGTCAATAAGCTACAATAGCGCCTCTAGCGGCTAGAATTGTTGATAAAGCAACTATTTCACGTATTATTAATATCATTGAGTATTTGGCAAAAGACAATAAAAAGAGACATCTTGTGATGAAACTAAAAGCCAACCAAAAGATTTTCATGATTTAACTAAAAATCAAGCAAAAGAGACATCTGTTGATGAAACAAAAAATGTTTTAGAATATGATCTACCTAAAACCGATACACATCAAAATTAATAACGGAGAAACTGAAACACTAATAATTTTAAACTGATAACGGCAGGGCTTCAAACTTCAAACTACCACACCAGTCTGTCATGTACATGGTGCAATACTAACCCAAAGACACACAGTCCTCCGACCAGCAGGTAAGTCAGCAGGCCCGAGGTGGGCCTCACTACAGAGCGGATTTCCTGCTGGCAATTGGGACAGGTCATCTGGCAGGACTCCGGGCCAAGGAGCACCAGCACGAAGGGAACTTCAAACTACCACACCAGTCTGTCATGTACATGGTGCAATACTAACCCAAAGACACACAGTCCTCCGACCAGCAGGTAAGTCAGCAGGCCCGAGGTGGGCTTCACTAGAGAGCGGATTTCCTGCTGACAATTGGGACAGGTCATCTGACAGGAATTCGGGCCAAGGCGCACCAGCACGACGGGAACTGTAATCAACCACACCAGTCGTCATAATCAATTCTATTATTATTAGAATAAAAAAAAAAACAAAACTCTATTCTTTCAAAACAAAAAGAGCGCTGTGGATTCATCAATCTGCAATATATTTCAATCATAACAAGCATACATTCTGGCAAGTAACTGTTAGCACCTATCTCTTATCTCCCTTCGTACTCATACATCACATTCCGAATCCAATCTCTAAATAGTATAAAATAAATATAGTCTGTTTGTTCGCTTAGATTTTCTAAGCTAGGAAATAGATTTTTTTTAAGATTTTCACTATCATTTAGATCATTTCTTCCGGAAGGTTTATATATATGTAATACATGAATAATATATTTATAAAAAGTAGAGAAAAGACGATGTTTTGTAATCAAGTTGTAATAAAATATAAATCTAAGCATAACCATAACATCTCCTAAGCATAACCCCCTACAGACGCCGGGTACACATCAGCTAGTTATCATATAAAACACTAGCTTTATGATAGTATGTTTAGTACTATCAAAATCTGTTACTCAGCTTAGAAAAACTAAGCGCACAAACAGACAGACATGGATAGCGACATTATTTTATACTATTTTAAGATTTACAACTTAATCTGAATTGTATCATTTTTTATCGCAAATGAAAAATGTTAATCTGTAAACTTCACCAGCCATAACACAGGGACATCCCTACATCCTTCAATCCTTTAATCCCTACATCCCTACATCCCTACTTCCTTACATCCCTACATCCTTGCATCCCTACATCCCTACATACGTACATCCTTACATCCCTACATACCTGCATCCGTAGGGATGTAGATCCCTACATAACTACATCCCTACATACGTACATCCTTACATGCCTACATCCCTGCATCCCTACATCCCTACATCACTACATCCCTACATCCTTGCATCCCTACATCCCTACATACGTACATACTTACATCCCTACATCCCTGCATCCCTACATCCCTACATCACTACATCCCTACATCCTTGCATCCCTACATCCCTACATACGTACATCCTTACATGCCTACATCCCTGCATCCCTACATCCCTACATCACTACATCCCTACATCCTTGCATCCCTACATCCCTACATACGTACATCCTTACATCCCTACATCCCTGCATCCCTACATCCCTACATCACTACATCCCTACATCCTTGCATCCCTACATCCCTACATACATACATCCTTACATCCCTACATCCCTGCATCCCTACATCACTACATCCTTACATCCTTGCATCCCTACATCCCTACATACGTACATCCTTACATCCCTACATCCTTGCATCCCTACATCCCTACATACGTACATCCTTACATCCCTACATCCCTGCATCCCTACATCCCTACATCACTACATCCCTACATCACTACATCCCTACATCCTTGCATCCCTACATCCATACATCACTACATCCCTACATCCTTGCATCCCTACATCCCTACATACGTACATCCTTACATCCCTACATCCCTGCATCCCTACATCCCTACATCACTACATCCCTACATCCTTGCATCCCTACATCCCTACATACTTACATCCTTACATCCCTACATCCCTGCATCCCTACATCCCTACATCCCTACATCCCTGCATCCCTACATCCCTACATCACTACATCCCTAAATACGTACTACCTTACATCCCTTAAAACAAAAAATTAAAAATAAATCTATTAAAAAAACCAAACAAACAAATTAGGTTTGATGAAAACATTTGATTTAACTTCCTTCTGTTAGACTTGTTTAGTATCCGATGCCGATAGAGGTTAGTCATCCACATAGTCTCATAGTCTATATTGCCAAAACATGACTACCGGTAATAATCACGTAATTTCACTATTATAGTTTACGATAGACGATGCCTCGAATAGCGAAAATCTGACGATACCCATTAATAAATATATCAATTTCAGAATGTATTCTGATGGATTCACTTTGGCAAGTTAGTCCTGCAGGCTTGGAATAGAACAGTCTATGTTGTCGGTGACGGAGATGACCATCGGGAAAATAGAATGAAAGAATGAATCTTCTCCGAGATAGCCGAGTTGTGAAGCCATCTAGCTAATTGAAATGTTTAACAAGGTGCAGCGCATCATTGCGATGGTTCATTACAAGCAAGTTAATAAGATACAGCCACGGTTAGTAGCCATACTCCATCAGGTAGAGACATTACGAACAAGTCAGTAGGATAGAGCCACGGTTAGTAGCCATACTCCATCAGGTAGAGACATTACGAACAAGTCAGTAGGATAGAGCCACGGTAAGTAGCCATACTCCATCAGGTAGAGACATTACGAACAAGTCAGTAGGATAGAGCAACGGTTAGTAGCCATACTCCATCAGGTAGAGACATTACGAGCAAGTCAGTAGGATAGAGCCACGGTTAGTAGCCATACTCCATCAGGTAGAGACATTACGAACAAGTCAGTAGGATAGGGCCACGGTTAGTAGCCATACTCCATCAGGTAGAGACATTACGAACAAGTCAGTAGGATAGAGCCACGGTTAGTAGCCATACTCCATCAGGTAGAGACATTACGAACAAGTCAGTAGGATAGAGCCACGGTTAGTAGCCATACTCCATCAGGTAGAGACATTACGAACAAGTCAGTAGGATAGAGCCACGGTTAGTAGCCATACTCCATCAGGTAGAGACATTACGAACAAGTCAGTAGGATAGAGCCACGGTTAGTAGCCATACTCCATCAGGTAGAGACATTACGAACAAGTCAGTAGGATAGAGCCACGGTTAATTAAAAAAAAGTATGTTATGGCAACTTACCACTCTGCGTTGTGTAAATTGTTGCTGCCATTGTTATTCTGTAAATATATGTATATTTATACATGTTTAACAAATTTATGGTATTATTATAATATATTCATGACAAGATTTGGAGTGTGGATGGACGGAGAAAGGGGTGCCAGGAAAATATATAGATAATGAAAAAAGAAGTTGGGGACTCCCAAGAGATTATTTCATGAATAATGAGTCATTTTATGATAATAAAAATGCGGTAAAATCATACGTATGTTAGTAACGTAACTTAGTAACGTAGGCGCAGAACTCATGCCGCTAGGAGGCGCCAATGTAGCATGTTGCCATCAGAATGTATGGGAAATTTAAAGTTGGAAAGTATTAGCTTAATTATTAATATTATTGAGGTGTGTTGATTCCTTCGGCACCGGTGCCCACTCAAATATCGCACAAGAGTCCCAACTGCTCCTAACCGTCTGGAGCCAGTCAGATTATGGCTTCCCCAATAGGGGTATGTTGAATAAGCGTCACAACATATGGGACCACAGATAACACGACCGCTGAGGATAAGGGAAGGGAAGGCGATGGGGAAGAGGAAGGTGTGAGAGTACCTGCAATTCAGATCTGGTCACCAAATACGGCTAAAGCCATTACACCAGAGCGATACTGAGAGTAATTTCCACTCGATAGAATATTTTTTCTCGATACTTGCGCACGCCGGGATTTGAACCCGTGAGCCTTTCCCTCCACGACCACGGTGGCCCTCCTATTCACTCCTTCCTCTACTCAAAAAGACCCTCCACACGGCATCCTCAAGGATGACACCACGAGGGAAATTATTTCCATCAGAACCTCTTGTGTGGAATTAATACAAAAAAACAACGTGTTAAAAAAACATATTTTCAAAATGTTACATGAATTATTTAACAAAATGAATTTAGCTTACTTTGTGCAGACGGATAATACTTTTCCACCACTTTACGCAAACTTACACAATTTTCGACGAGTTTTTGAAAGAATTGTTTGAAAGTTGTCACTGCGCGTTCAATTCAAGGTAAATTTATCGTCAACTAGCAAAACCCAATTCAAGGTAAATTCTATGTGAATCACATTGATAGGTTATCATGAATTTTACTTTGAGACGCGCCACTGGTCAATGCATTATATTATTCAAACACACAAATAATGTGTGCTTCGGTTAACTAGAATTTGCTTTGAATTTTAGAGTCATTTTCAAAATTGAAACTGATTGGATGACGAATTATGATATGCATTTTTCAAATTTTTGTTTTATCATCACATTTTTTTTTTCCGTTATGTTTTATTATTGTCATTCTTAGACAAATCATGTACATCTACCATAATACGGAAATGAGCCTAGTATAGAACTTGAGAAAATCACGAAAATTTTAATTTTTTTATATTTATAAATAAAAAATAAAAAATATTTTTTATCTTTTTTACAATTTTTTTTTTTTTTAATCTTATATTTGAAATTTCGTGATTTTCAAGAAAGCGTTATTTGAATTAGGTACAGCATTAATTTTAACTTTTTTTACATTACACACTATGTCATTTTTGTGATGCTGTGTGGAAGTTCTGGGAAGGAAAAGATATGAGGGGTGTGTCCAGGAGTGACGGAAGTATGAATCCATCCCTCCCGATGGGTCGAGAGAGACCAGTTGGAGAGGTCAAAGGGTCTCTCTCCAACCGGCCTCTCCTGATTGGGCCCAAGTCGGGTCGCCAAGACCTGGACCCACCCCACCCGATGAACCCGAGCACCCCTGCTAAGTCACCAAACATGTCAAACTACTTGGGGTGACCTATAATAACTATTAAACTGACATACCGGTCCTATGACTATCGCAGTTCTAAACCCCGTATTCAAACAGTACCTACTTTGGGTAGGTCGGGGTAACCACAACACGACATAGATTTGTGTCCTGAATGTTTAAATCAATATTCGTCCGTGTTGGGTTTCGAATAGAAAATAATGTATTTGGTTCTTACCGTATATTAGTATATTACTGTCACTACAACAGAAATACGCAATCCTCAAATAATAAGACAAACAACCGTGTATCTGAAAACCTTACCAATATTAAAACTGACATAAAATAATTAGTGGAAACTTCACTTTAATATTTAAGAATGGCAAAATTTTAGTTTTAAAATTTAAAAAAATCTTGTCACATACTTTTTGAGTCATAACCTCTGAAAATTTTGCAGAATTTACAGTTAAAAAACAAAGTCCTTTTATTTAAGTAATTGGGAAGAAAAATATCTCTTCACTTTTTAGTTCGTTCATTCAATTAAAAAATTGTGATCTTGATTTTAATTCCCAGAAAATACAACAAAAAAACTGTGTACCTACTTGCTTTTAAATCACAGAAAACTACATTAAAAAAAACTCTGAACTTGGTTTTAATTACCCAGAAAAAATAACAACAAAACTGTTAACTTGCTTTTAATTCCCAGAAAACAACACAAAAAAAACTGTGAACTTTCTTTTAATTGCCCAGAAAAAACAACAACAAAAACTGTTAATTGCTTTTAATTCCCAGAAAACAACATAAAAAACGATGAACTTTCTTTTAATTCACAGAAAAAAACATAAAAAACTGTGAACTTTCTTTTAATTCCCAGAAAAGAACAACAAAAACTGTGAACTTGCTTTTAATTACCCAGAAAAAAAACAACGAAAACTGTGAACTCTCTTTTAATTACCCAGAAAAAATAACAACAAAAACTGTTAACTTGCTTTTGATTCCCAGAAAACGAAAACAAAAAACTGTTAACTTGCTTTTAATTCCCAGAAAACAACATAAAAAACTGTGAATTTTCTTTTAATTCCCAGAAAACAACATAAAAAAATGTGAACTTTCTTTTAATTCCCAGAAAAGAACAATTAAAAACGTGAACTTGCTTTTAAGTAACCAGAAAAAACAACAACAAAAACTGTGAACTCTCTTTTAATTACAAAGAAAACAACAACAAAACTGTGAACTTGCTTGCCGTGATGACACTGCAAAGCTGTGAACGATAACAAAAAGAATGTTATCGAAGCTGGCTGTTGTTTTTGTTGTTTGTCTTCGGGAGGTCTCGCACCGACGATTGATAAAGGCAATACGGAAAACTTCGTCTATAGTCAGTTATCAATATTTGAGAGCACGGTTAAAATATGATTCTGACAGTTGGTAGACAAAAGCAGCTACTTTTAGCGTTGGATAAGCTGTCAATAGAGTGGAGGTGAACTAACCAAGCTCTTAGAATTGAAAGAAATTGTATACACGATCCATAGTCTTTTAGAGTCATCTCACAAGAGCGCCCCTGTCTGTACAGTTTCAAGAAAGGGGAGTTATGTCACCACAAGGTTTGGCATCGTAGTGAGGCGGGTTTAAGCGGAGGCTGTGTAAGATGATATTATTTATTGAAGGATGGAAAACAGATTTAATCATGACATGACCGACTCTGTAAGAACTAGCACTGACAAACATAACATCATGTCACTTAAAAAACTCTATTCTAAAACAATACTCCTTAACATTCATAAATACAAAACACAAGAAATAACTTACACGGGTATTAGTTACACGAGATCTCAGAGTCAAAAACATATCCAACAAGTAACTACAACATACAACATTTGAGCAAAAAGCTTCCTATACTATGGTACTAAACTCTACAACAAAATCCCACCCTCATTCCAAACTCACAACAATATTATAACGTTTAAATCTCAAATAAAAAATAAAAAGCTGGATATTAAAATAAGTAGATCAGACATACAAATAATTATAAGCAATAATTTGTCGCCTGAAATATTATTACAAATTGAAAATATCTTGTGATCTTTATTGAACCCGCACCTTCTGATGTCCGGTCAGGTGCTCTGTAACCACTGAGCTATGTCGGCTTATTTCCAACCCGCCAAATGATTCAATATGTACTAGTACCTTAATCAACAATTACTGCCTATTATATTTTTTCCACCTATAAACAACCAACTTTATTTTTGTAGGAAAGGCTTTGCTAGTGCTAAATTTCTCACTAGATGGCGTCGAGACATATTATATCTTCATTTGTTGTTGAAATATTTTTGACTTGTCAAATATTATTATTTGACAAAATTATTGCTTATAATTTTTTGTTATTCTTTGTGCTATGCATAAAACCTCGTCTTATAAACATTAGTTTATCATTAAAAAATAAATAATCAGAAATAATACAGACTGAAGCCGAAACAAAAAAATTAATAAAAAAACGCCTTTAATATACATATAATTATTTAAAAAAAAAACACTATTACATACATTTATTTTATCAGTACTCCAAATTTTATTAATATGAAATCCTCAGCACGGCAGATCCTAGTGAGGAAATCATTATCTCTATTTGTTACAAAACACTTATTATTTTAATCATTTATGTAATATGAAAAACTGCGCGCTGAATAAAAAGAACCTATAATAAAATGTATTTAGAATCGGTTCCTCCCAGCTATACTCGAGTCAATAACATCATTAACTTTATTATCTTATCAAGGAAGATAGCGTAATCTCATTTACATGCATCACTGGGCACTCCCAGATTCGTCACGAATGCTAAGGAATGATGCTGCAACGACACTTCTTCTGATTCTCACTTCATACCAACATCCCACCTTCCTCTACTCCATCTACTTCGTACCAGCCTACCTCCAGAGCAGATAACCAGCATCTTTTGTGGTGCTAATGTAAAGATTGTGCCAAATGGGATATTTTCACAAAACATGGATCTAGTCTCCTTCAACGGAAGCAATCTTCCGAACAGGCCTTCCATTGATATGCTTGGTGTAACTATAAGTGACCAGCTCAGGTACGGGGGCTCCATCGAAGCCAGAGTAAAGTTGGCCTCTCAGAAGCTGGGCGTACTGTACAGGGCCCGCAGATACTGCGTATAGTACACAACTGCTGACCCTGTACAAATCGCAAGTGCGCCCTACTGTCGAATTTGGCAGCCATCTCTGGTCCGGAGCCCCTAAATACCTGAAAAAAACCCTTGACTCTGTGCAAAAACGGGCGGTCCGTTTGATAGATTCCCCAATCTTAACAAACGGACTGCAATCTTTAGAGCACACGCGTCAGGTAGGTATGCTGTCCTTGTTCTATCGGTATTACAATGGAAGATGCTCTGAGGAACTAGCGTCATTGATCCCTTCGGCACCGGTGTATAGTCGGGATACACGCCAAACGCGTGCCCAACATTTGTACACGGTTGACATTTGTCACATGAGAACGGGTCGCTTCTACGATTCGTTCTTAAGTTCAACAGCTCGGCTGTGGAACAAACTGCCGGCCTCTGTATTTCCTCTCTCCTACAACATCCTCCATCTACACAAAAAGACCCTCCACACAGCATCCCCAAAGATGACATAGGCCCTGAGGGAAATTATTTTCTTCAGGGCCTCCTGTGTGGAGTTAATATAAAAAAAAAATTTAAAAAAAAAAATGGAAGCCGTTAAAATTTATCGAAAAATGTTATTTTTTCTGATTCTAAGACCGCACATTCTGAAATGGTTCCAATTGGCTACAACGTCACTATCACTTAATAATAATAATAATGTTTGTTTATTTCAGCTGAACAGTGCGGTGAGAATAAATAAACCACATTATATTAAATGGAAAATAAAACACATTTAGTATTGGTTCTACGGTGGCTTGAGGAACATTCCCAATCTTTTTGTACACACATATAAATGACCTAAATATTAACCCAATAACTTCAGAAAAGCACCCACTGTCATACGTATTCATTTACCAAAGTATTTAACAATGTATTAATATGGAAACATGTTAATCTGTTTACGGAGGATTAAAGCCAATAAACCCACATAGATTACGATCGCTCAAAACATTTTTGCAAAATTATCATAAAGTGCCAATAAATCAATATTAAAAAAATCGTTGCTACATTAAAATATTTTGGTTCAACTTTCACCTAAAAATTCCACTGTGTTCGCCACCCTACAAACACGCTCCCCACGGAAAAGTACAGTAACGTCTCGGCTGGTCTATCCCAATATTATTCACTTAATTATTTACATATTTTTACTTTCATTTATATATTTATTAAGTCAGTAGAATGGTACTTATTTTTGTTATAATTTGGTAGGTTTGTGTTTTCAATTTTATATTAAGATCACATTATGTACTTTTGTTATAATTTGGTAGGTTTGTGTTCTCAATATTATATAATGTTCACATTATGTATTTTTGTTATAATTTGGTGGGTTTGTGTTCTCAATATTATATTGCGTTCACATTGTGTATTTTTGTTATAATTTGATAGGTTTGTGTTCTCAATTTGAGACTTTACGGGTAATAGCTGTGTGTTCCCAAAAAACCGACCAAATTATCCTGATGTGTTGAGAGAAATACACAAGCCAAACATGTTTATATTTTATATCACAACGACTATAAATGGAAAACCAAGTCTACAAACGGTCGATTTTAGCACAAAAAAGGTTTTTTTAATAAAAATTGTGAATAATTTTAAAAAAGCAGTTCAGGGGAAACTCTCACAAATATTCTTTGCCATAAAAATGAATTTTTAATAAGTTGTTTTTTGTAGGCGTTAATAGATTTCTAATGAAAAAATACTTTTTTAGTAATTTACACTTATTACAAAGCAGATGTAAATGGTAGAAGAAATCGGGGACGCCCGGGGAAGATATAAAACGATCATTTGAACTGTTGTGTTCCCACAAACAGTTCTCCAACTCGTCGTGGAAAGAGATTTTGGAGAATAAGTTGTTTATATTAAATCAGGGATATTACAAGAGTGACTACGATGGTCGACCTAACTAGGAGCTGGCTAAATGAGATCTGCAAACACCATGTTTGTCTGGAAGCAGTCTAACTGGCCCTAGCGACTACTGACTACTAGATGCCATCTTGCGGACTTCCAAGCAAGCTCTTTGCACTGCCCTCTATGAGTGCATACGTGAAGCTCGTAGCTAAATCACTTCCCAACATCAACCAAATACTTGAGTTGGGTCTTGCCAACAGTAGTTTAAACTGATTCGTATTAAAGATGAATCGAAAATGGTGATTTCACGGCTTTGCCTTAGCTCGAAATGGCTAACAGTGTTATCTAATAACTTAAATTATTTTATTCTTCCTCCAGCATCTCGCCTGGGTATGCCACGGTCCCATTGGGTATTCATGATTGAGTATCGCGTACCCAATAAAAACAACACTTCCTACTCCATTTAATGCAGTTAAAAATTCTTTAAATGATAATTAACTCAGATGTCGAGAGGTTTGCACTTTTTTTTAAATAGGTCGTTTTTTATTAAATATTTCCTCAACAGTCGCTTACGCCTATAGATTAAAATCGTTATTTCAATATTAGCGCACTCTTTCTATCATTCGTATTTACATAATATGTCCCTTCCAAACACCTTCTTCTTCTTTCTGAACGTTTATAAATCGTTTGTATCTGTTTGTTTTTATGTTAGTTCAATTTTTTTTTTTCTACCGTTACTGGAAGACTGACTCATAATACTGAAAATAAAAAAGAATGTCAGTTTCAATACACTGTCATTATAATGGAATTCCACCACGAATTGTTAGTATCAATGCACTATCATTATAATGGAATTCCACCACGAATTGTCAGTTTCTAAAATAGGAATGCTATTATAATAATAATATCGTAGATTCTTTAAGAATTTTTTACATATCTTTGTATGTAAAATCCCAATGGGAGTTTAAATAAATAAAAAATCGAAATAAATTTGGATGTAGTAAAAACGAGGTGTTACTGTAGTTCCACCCCATAGTCGGTAAGTCGGTAATGGAGATTCCTACACATAATACTTACCGACGGAATCACCCCTAGCTATTTCTTGTTTAGAAAAGCAATTCAGTGCGATCTGTCAGTAGCAATTTATCTCAAAAATATATAAAAAAATAAGTGATCAACTTTATCAGGATTGACGCCATTAAAAAGGTATTTTTGAACAATTTTTAAATATTACAAGCAAGAACATTAATGACAAGACATTTTTCAAGTGAATTCATCTCTGATTGAAGCCAAGTTCATAGCTTTAAATCGCAATAACTGACTAACAATCAAGCCGTTCCCCTAAGGGGTAGGCAGAGAGGACGGACCGCCAAACAACTCGGTCTGGACACACACTCCTTGTCTCATTCACATTCATACATCGTCTCACACATTCCATTATGTTATTCTGAGGCGTGACATGGCCCGACTCAAGTATTTGGTTCAAATGATCGTTTCATGTTGCCTTCCCGACTTCTTCTACCATCCACCTCTGCTTCATAAGATATTCTCTACACAGATTTCCTTAGCCTTGCCTTATTTGCGAATCTTCACATTTCATTTCTACCGCATTCATTATACTTTGATCCTTCCTCTGCCAGATCTATGCCTCACTGTCGTACCTGAGGGTAGGTAACAGCACTCCATTGTGGACTGCTGCATATAATGCTGACGCCAACTGCGTTCAGTCCTCCATGAATGGAGTTACCTGCATTTCCCCTTGTTTCAATATCTCTGTCAGCCTTCCCACCTCTCTAGAACATACTTCCTAAATACACAAACTCATCCACCTGCTCCAAGTATTCCTCAGCAACAACTATATTGCACGCTGTTTTCGTACTCTCTCTTTCAAACACCATTTAAAACTTTAGATTTATAATATTATATTATTTTTTAACTATCCTTGTATAAATACATTTCGCTTTCGACGTCCGTGTTTTAATATTTTGTAATTTATACTTGATGTTTTGTATGAGGAATGAAAATCAAGTTATTGGGGTAGGTATATAATATTTTAATTTATACCCTAAATTTAAATTATTTTTTACTAGTACTTAACTTTTTGTATGTAAAATTAAAGTTTATTAATTATTTTATACTGTTTGTACTTATACTTAAACTGTCTTACTTATTTTATACTTTTTGTGTGTGTGTACATTAACTTTTTTAATTATTTTATTCTTTTGTACTTATATTAAAACTTTCTTATTTATTTTATATTTTTTGTATGTATACAAACTTTCTTAATTATTTTATACTTAAACTAAAACGTTATTAGTTATTTTATACTTATACTTTTTACACTTTATTCATGTTGTGCCATATTAAGTATTAAAATATTCTACCGGTATTTCAATGAATGATGCTCCGAAGAACTAGTGTGTGCCTAGTCGGGAAACACACCAAAGGTGCGCCTAACATTTGTAAACACTTGACATTTGTCATATGAGAACGGGTCGTTTCTGCGACTCGTTCTTTAATAGAACAACTCGGCAATCTCTTGTGTTTCCTCCTTCTTATATTCAAGACCTATGCTCATATTTTCATTTCCTCAAAAATACCTTCAACACAGCATCCCCTAATGTTATTTTTTTTTCTCAAACAACTATTAAATTCTAAGAAGTTAATCATTGATTGCCATTTATCACTAAATATTTTATCGAACAATAATTTCTAGAATAGGTCACTAGTCTGGAGGGCTCTTAAATTCGTAGACGGAAAGAAAGAGGGAGAAGTATTGAGGTGTGTTCTGTCCTATAATACGTCCAATGTATTTATTGCGCGAGAAAGAGAGATACAAACAGCCACCGGTGACAGCAAGAAAGAGGGGGATGAAACAATATTACTGAGAGCGATCGATACGGTGCGCACAGTGGAACGACGTTTTTTTAAATCTGGCCAAAAAATTTACAAAAAAAACACTCAGATTTTGTCTGACGAATAGAGTGATGAGTTTGTTTGCCTCCGCACATACATACCCGCGCCCTGGTTTGAAACCCAGAAGGGTAAATTATTTAATTTGTTCGGCTTACCCGACCAAACAGCTATTACCCGCCTTAGCTTACCGTAACGGTGTTAGAAAGAAAAAAACTTCAAGCTTTCTGTCTATTTAAATATAGAATTTATCCACGGAGTCATTCTAATATAAATAATAATAAATTGATGACTTGCATAGCGCCGTTTTTGTGCAAAATCACCTCAAGGGCGCTGTACAAATTTATAATACATTTGTACAATGATCTATGTTATTACTAACTATATATAGAGATAATATACAGTACAATACTTACCTGGTAGGTCACTTGAGATTAACACTAATTAACTAATTGTTTATTAGCGAAATTTAGATTCAGGATTTAGGACATAACATATTGGATATAACTGGACTTTCTCTCAGGAATGGTATATTTAATTTAAGGGTATGACAGCTTAAAAAGGTATGTTACTGTATATGATCTAAACGGTGTTAGAGAGAGAAAACTTTACATTCCATCAATTTATAAAACTTTAGATGTGGAAACTTTAAGATTTAAGTATCCTAGTGCCGAACTTATTGTAATAGATGACTACAACTTACCAAATGTATCTTGGAACCATGATGAGCCTGAATTATCTGGTATTAATATGTCTACTGCTAATCCTAGTGAGAGTGGGTATGTCTAATTACTTATCAATCCCACAATTAAATACTGTCGCTAACGTAAATAACCGTGTTCTCGATTTAGTTTTCTGCAGTACTTCTGCTACGATATGTAAATCTTTAAAAGAACTATTACCTGTAGACGCCTATCATCGTCCTCTGGATATAATTATCTCCAATGTTAACAACAATGGAGATAAAAGTGTCAAGTCGTGTTATAACTTCTTTAGCAAATTTAAAAAAAAATTCTGATCACTTAAATTCAAATGATTTGTCCTCTTTGGAAAACACAGATCTTAATAACAATGTAAATAAATTTTATGATATTCTAAAGGATGCTATTGCAAATTTTGTGCCCCTCCGACAAAATATATTTTTTTAATTTTCCAAACTGGTTTAGTTCTGAATTGATCACTTTAATTTACAGTAAAAAAATTGCTCATAAAAATTACAAGCGATCCAGATTGTCAAGTGATTTTAATGAATTTCAATTGTTAAGAAAAAAGTGTTGTAAAATATCGAAAATGTGTTGCATTGATAAAATTCATGTAAATGTAAAACAGTTTTGAAACTACACTAATTCTCAAAAACTAATAATTCCGGTATTCCATTTGCTATGAATTTCAATAGAAAGGTTGGATGTAATGTTGAAAATATTGTATATTTATTGGCTGATTATTTTAAGTCCGTCTATGAAAAGGATATACCTAATAATGAAATTCCCGAATTCTCGTCGAATCTCAGTTTAAACATATCTGAAATACACATTGAAATTAATAATATTAAAAAGCATGTAAATTTGTAAGATGCTAGAAAAAGTGCTGGACCTGACAACATTCCACCTGTGTTAATTAAAGAATGTCTAAACAGCCTTTCTGTTTCTCTTTTTGTAATTTTTAACCAATCATTAAAGAGAGGATGTTTTCCTAATATATGGAAAGATAGTTTTCTTACTCCTATCTTTAAAAAGGGTGACAAAACGGATGTTACAAATTACAGACCAATATGTATCCAGTCATCGACACCAAAACTTTTTGAAAAAATAGTACTTGATAAAATATCTACAAACATTATAGCTCCCTACCAACATGGCTTTTGTTCAAATAAATCTACATTAACCAATTTACTAATATACGAAAATTTTATATCTACATCCTTAGCAAACAGGTGCCTGGTAGACTCAATATAACATAATGTTCGTAATACATCTCTCTAGTAAAGTGAGGTAGCCATAATGTTCATAGTCCATCTCTCTAGTAAAGTGAGGTAGCTATAATGTTCATAGTCCATCTCTCTAGTAAAGTGAGGTAGCCATAATGTTCATAGTACATCTCTCTAGTAAAGTGAGGTAGCCATAATGTTCATAGTCCATCTCTCTAGTAAAGTGAGGTAGCTATAATGTTCATAGTCCATCTCTCTAGTAAAGTGAGGTAGCCATAATGTTCATAGTACATCTCTCTGGTAAAGTGAGGTAGCCATAATGTTCATAGTCCATCTCTCTAGTAAAGTGAGGTAGCTATAATGTTCATAGTCCATCTCTCTAGTAAAGTGAGGTAGCCATAATGTTCATAGTACATCTCTCTAGTAAAGTGAGGTAGCTTTAATGTTCATAGTCCATCTCTCTAGTAAAGTGAGGTAGCTATAATGTTCATAGTCCATCTCTCTAGTAAAGTGAGGTAGCCATAATGTTCATAGTACATCTCTCTAGTAAAGTGAGGTAGCCATAATGTTCATAGTCCATCTCTATAGTAAAGTGAGGTAGCTATAATGTTCATAGTCCATCTCTCTAGTAAAGTGAGGTAGCTATAATGTTCATAGTCCATCTCTCTAGTAAAGTGAGGTAGCTATAATGTTCATAGTCCATCTCTCTAGTAAAGTGAGGTAGCCATAATGTTCATAGTCCATCTCTCTAATAAAGTGAGGTAGCTATAATGTTCATAGTCCATCTCTCTAGTAAAGTGAGGTAGCCATAATGTTCATAGTACATCTCTCTAGTAAAGTGAGGTAGCCATAATGTTCATAGTCCATCTCTCTAGTAAAGTGAGGTAGCTATAATGTTCATAGTCCATCTCTCTAGTAAAGTGAGGTAGCCATAATGTTCATAGTACATCTCTCTAGTAAAGTGAGGTAGCCATAATGTTCATAGTCCATCTCTCTAGTAAAGTGAGGTAGCTATAATGTTCATAGTCCATCTCTCTAGTAAAGTGAGGTAGCCATAATGTTCATAGTCCATCTCTCTAGTAAAGTGAGGTAGCCATAATCTTCATAGTACATCTCTCTAGTAAAGTGAGGTAGCCATAATGTTCATAGTACATCTCTCTAGTAAAGTGAGGTAGCTATAATGTTCATTGTCCATCTCTCTAGTAAAGTGAGGTAGCTATAATGTTCATTGTCCATCTCTCTAGTAAAGTGAGGTAGCCATAATCTTCATAGTACATCTTTCTAGTAAAGTGAGGTAGCCATAATGTTCATAGTACATCTCTCTAGTAAAGTGAGGTAGCCATAATGTTCATAGTCCATCTCTCTAGTAAAGTGAGGTAGCTATAATTTTCATAGTCCATCTCTCTAGTAAAGTGAGGTAGCCATAATGTTCATAGTACATCTCTCTAGTAAAGTGAGGTAGCCATAATGTTCATAGTCCATCTCTCTAGTAAAGTGAGGTAGCTATAATGTTCATAGTCCATCTCTCTAGTAAAGTGAGGTAGCCATAATGTTCATAGTACATCTCTCTAGTAAAATGAGGTAGCCATAATGTTCATAGTCCATCTCTCTAGTAAAGTGAGGTAGCTTTAATGTTCATAGTCCATCTCTCTAGTAAAGTGAGGTAGTCATAATGTTCATAGTCCATCTTTCTAGTAAAGTGAGGTAGCTATAATGTTCATAGTCCATCTCTCTAGTAAAGTGAGGTAGCCATAATGTTCATAGTCCATCTCTCTAGTAAAGTGAGGTAGCCATAATGTTCATAGTCCATCTCTCTAGTAAAGTGAGGTATCTATAATGTTCATAGTCCATCTCTCTAGTAAAGTGAGGTAGCCATAATGTTCATAGTCCATCTCTCTAGTAAAGTGAGGTAGCTATAATGTTCATAGTCCATCTCTCTAGTAAAGTGAGGTAGCCATAATGTTCATAGTCCATCTCTCTAGTAAAGTGAGGTAGCCATAATCTTCATAGTACATCTCTCTAGTAAAGTGAGGTAGCCATAATGTTCATAGTACATCTCTCTAGTAAAGTGAGGTAGCTATAATGTTCATAGTCCATCTCTCTAGTAAAGTGAGGTAGCTATAATGTTCATAGTCCATCTCTCTAGTAAAGTGAGGTAGCTATAATGCTCATATTCCATCTCTCTAGTAAAGTGAGGTAGCCATAATGTTCATAGTACATCTCTCTAGTAAAGTGAGGTAGCCATAATGTTCATAGTCCATCTCTCTAGTAAAGTGAGGTAGCCATAATGTTCATAGTCCATCTCTCTAGTAAAGTGAGGTAGCCATAATGTTCATATTACATCTCTCTAGTAAAGTGAGGTAGCCATAATGTTCATAGTCCATCTCTCTAGTAAAGTGAGGTAGCTATAATGTTCATAGTCCATCTCTCTAGTAAAGTGAGGTAGCCATAATGTTCATAGTACATCTCTCTAGTAAAGTGAGGTAGCCATAATGTTCATAGTCCATCTCTCTAGTAAAGTGAGGTAGCCATAATCTTCATAGTACATCTCTCTAGTAAAGTGAGGTAGCCATAATGTTCATAGTACATCTCTCTAGTAAAGTGAGGTAGCCATAATGTTCATATTCCATCTCTCTAGTAAAGTGAGGTAGCCATAATCTTCATAGTACATCTCTCTAGTAAACTGAGGTAGCCATAATGTTCATAGTCCATCTCTCTAGTAAAGTGAGGTAGCCATAATGTTCATAGTACATCTCTCTAGTAAAGTGAGGTAGCCATAATGTTCATAGTACATCTCTCTAGTAAAGTGAGGTAGCCATAATGTTCATAATAAATCTCTCTTGTAAAGTGAGGTAGCTATAATGTTCGTAATACATCCCTGGTTCGTAGTCAAGTCGAATATAACTCCTCGATCTGGTCCCCCCACTACAAATTACATTCAGATTCAATCGAAAAAATTCAACATAAATTCCTAAGACACATTAATTTTAAACTCGGTATTCCCATTGAAAATATTAATTTTAATTACTTGATGAAAAATCTAAATTTATTAAAACTCTCAGATCGAAGAATTATATCCGACTTAATATTTATGTTCAACATTGTAAATGGTAGTATAGACAGTCCTGATTTAATTAACCTCGTTGAATTTCACATACCCACGAGAGCTACTCGTTCTAAAATTTTGTTTAAATGCAACAATATCAGGACTGAGTATTCCAAACACTCGCTTGTACCTAGGTTGCATGAAGTTAGTAATAGATACGCAGATGTGGCAGATCTATTTAACTGCACGCAAGGTAGGTACAAGAGGGCTATGCTATCAAATCTTTTCAATCAATATTAATTTAATCTAATTCTACCTTATTTGCACTATAGAAACTTATGTACTTATATCTCTTGTTTACTTACTTACTTACTCTCTAATGTCATTTCACAATCAAATGCCACATATATTTGTAATTCTTTTTTTTAAATATTTCTACGATTTTAACTGTGACATGTTATCATTGTTTATGGTATATTTATACCGTTGATATTAAATAAATACCTCTATTTCGAATTAATCGCAATTTATTTATCTGTGTTTGATTGGGCGTAAAGTTAAATTAAACACGAACGAATTATATTAGAACACAAATCTGTCGTGTATAAATTAAAATTGATTTGTTGCGATTTTATTTTTTACTTTAGTTTTCATTATATTAACAAAGTAGGAACGGAAGAATATATTTTTAAATATTTACAATTTACTTCAAAAGTTCCGAAGTTGCTTCAAAGTTTATATCTTGAATGTCCTATATATCCTAATTTAAATATTTACAATTTACTTCAAAAGTTCCGAAGTTACTTCAAAGTTTACTTCTTAAATGTACTATATATCCTTATTTAAATATTTACAATTTACTCCAAAAGTTCCGAAGTTGCTTCAAATTTTACATCTAATTTTACGTCCTATTTTAAATATTTACAATTTACTACGAAAGTTCCGAAGTTGCTTCATATTTTACATCTAATTTTACGTCCTATTTTAAATATTTACAATTTACTCCAAAAGTTCCGAAGTTGCTTCAAATTATACATCTAATTTTACGTCCTATTTTAAATATTTACAATTTACTACGAAAGTTCCGAAGTTGCTTCATATTTTACATCTAATTTTACGTCCTATTTTAAATATTTACAATTTACTCCAAAAGTTCCGAAGTTGCTTCAAATTATACATCTAATTTTACGTCCTATTTTAAATATTTACAATTTACTACGAAAGTTCCGAAGTTGCTTCATATTTTACATCTAATTTTACGTCCTATTTTAAATATTTACAATTTACTACGAAAGTTCCGAAGTTGCTTCATATTTTACATCTAATTTTACGTCCTATTTTAAATATTTACAATTTACTACAAAAGTTCCGAAGTTGCTTCAAAGTTTACATCTTGAATGTCCTATATATCCTAATTTAAATACTTACAGTGATGCAACATGTGACGAAACTAATGATGAAACATGCGATGAAAACAGTTGATATAACATGTGATGAAACATTTGATTAAAACGGTAACCGGATAAATCATCACAATGATAATTCATCACATGTTTAAAAAGTTATATAAAGTCATGGAAAGTGATGAAACAAAAACTTTATTAACTGGGTTATGTAGGTTAGGTTAGGTTAGGTAAAAAAAATTTTTTTTTCATTTTTTCTAATGACTTTATATCACTTTTTAAAAGTGTGTTGAATTGTCACTGTGTTGAGTTATCATGGAACCGATTAAAACAGTGATGAAACATGTGATGAAAACAGTGATGAAACATGTAATGAAAACAGTGATGAAACATATGATTAAAACAGTGATGAAATGTGATAATACAGTGATGAAAAATGTGATGAAAACATGATGATTAAAACAGTGATGAAGCTAGTGATTTTTGTATTCTTATTTTTTATTGTTGTTCAATTACAATGTAAATAAATACACATAAAATTGTTGCTACTTTCAAGATATTCAGATTTTTATTATTGGAACATATAATCTAAAATAACACTAAATCTACTTTATAATACAAAATAACAACTATAGATTGACAGTGATGATTAGTATAAAGTATTTCTACTTACGAGCCATTTTTTATGGATATATCTGAATTTATGTGGGTATTTACAATATTTGATGTAATTTGGTGAACATTTTGGGTACGTTATATTACAGGGTTCGCTGTCCGTATATTTATTGTTATATTTAGGAACAAGCAGCCTTCATTCTTTGTGAACCTAGTGTCGTGTTCATGTTTCAATTTAGATACATGCTGAATCAATATTTTGTTCCATAGTAAAGCTTGCACAGGCAAGGTATTTAAGTTTCGACACCACAATGAAATGTTACATCTCGGTGAAAACTTTTTTTTTGAAACTAGTAATTTAACCATAGACTTTTGTACTGATTTTAGGTAATCTTTGTTTTCTTTGAATTCCTTCGTGCGTGTACTAACATACCATTTTCTCTTTATTTCAGAAACTATGGATTGGATGTTTGGAAAACGAAAATTAAACAACAAAGTGTAATCAAAAGTGTTAAATTGAAACGAAATCAATATTATAATTGCAACTCAAATAAACAGTTAACTTTGAAATAAAAATGTCGTTGAAACTCTGGGTTAATTTTGAAATAAAAATGTCGTTAAAATTCTGGGTTAATTTTAGCGGTACAAGTAAAAGATAGAATGACGTGACACTAAACTAAATAATGTAAATCCTTCCTTAAACCCTTATCCTACCATCCTGAACAAATTTAACCCTTTTCTCATACTCTCAGTATCACCCTGGCTAAATACCACCATTCAGAAACGAAATGTTCGACTTTAAATGGCTTCAGTCGTTTTTTGTGACCAAATCTGAACAGCCCGATTCTTCTCTATCTTCTTCCCTTCCTCAACCAATTTAACCCCACTTCCACTAATTTCAAGCCGTTGGGACTCTTGTGTGGTAATCACATAATAAACAAACGTCTCTCCTCCTGTGAAATCTTTCTTCTAACGATTATTTTCAATTAAAATGATTACATAAAATATTCGAAAAAGTCAACGTCAAAATAATTTAAATTTAAAATGAAAAAAAAATAGTTTTTTGTCCTAAAATATTCTCAAAAATTTTTTACTAAAAAGTGACAAAAAAAAGCCAAATTAGAAATTTAATGAAAGTATTTAAAAAATGTTTTAACAATTTAAAAAGTAAATCTAGTTATAAAATTAATTATTATTGGTGTCAGTGAAATACGTGAGTGATATATCCATAGTTATAATTAATTATATACTAAATATAATTTTTTTTACGAAATGGCGTTACCAAAAACCACCCGACTTCAACTTGTAAAAATAACGCTATTTTTGGTCATTTTGACCTATTTCATCATTGAGGCAACATGTAAGTACAATTATTTCATTTTACAATTTTTGTTTTTCATAATTTTATTTTCTGACTATTCAAATTGAATTCGGTTGTCTGTAATGTTATTATTTTGATTAAAATGTGTTATACAGGGTGTCCGGGGGTAAAGTGCGTTAACTTCTGGAGGTGATTTTCCATAAAATATACAAGTAACTGTTTTGAAATTCCAACATTTTAAGGTCATATGATGGCCTCCTTGGTAAGGTTCTTTACTAACAAGCCAGAGACGTGGGATCGAATCCCGACGTAAATTTTACTTGTGTTATTTCACAATTTACTCATTTAAAACAATATATATGCACGTTCCATAGTAGAAAATACTCTCAGTATTGCCCTGGTGTAAGACCACCATTTAGAATTGAAACGTTGATTGAAATGCCTTTGTGACCAGATCTGAATATCCACGTACTTACCCACCTTCCTCTGCCCAATCTCCTTCCCCTCCTCACAACATATCTCAATTGAGGAAGCCATAGTCTCACTGGCTCCAGACGGTTAGGAGCAATTGGGACTCTTGTGCGATGTCACATAAAACAATAAAACAACAAAAACAAAAAGTGGGAAAATAAATATTATTCCATGGAAATAAAAAAAGTTGGAATTTCAAAAATTGTTATTTATCCTTTTTACTTTTACCATAGTGTAGAATCACCTCGAAGTTAGCGCACTTTACCCCCTATATTTATTATGTATTTAGTAATTTAATAACGACAGTAAAGTTAGTTTTTAGATATCTCCAAAAATGACAAAGTTATGAGTTTTAAAGTGAACTTGGGTAAAACGTTTGCAATGGTGTCCCCCGTGACGTCATACGAAAAATGAAAACCATCATTTGGGCAAAAAAGCTTCCTATACTATGGTACTATGTCATACAACACAATCCACCTCACAACAGTAGTAGAACTGGCCCCCATGACTTCCTATCCTATGGTACTATGTCATACAACACAATCCACCTCACAACAGTAGTAGAACTGGCCCCCATGACTTCCTATCCTATGGTACTATGTCATACAACACAATCCACCTCACAACAGTAGTAGAACTGGCCCCCATGACTTCCTATCCTATGGTACTATGTCATACAACACAATCCACCTCACAACAGTAGTAGAACTGCCCCCATGACTTCCTATACTATGGTACTATGTCATACAACACAATCCACCTCACAACAGTAGTAGAACTGGCCCCCATGACCTCATATCCTATGGTACTATGTCATACAACACAATCCACCTCACAACAGTAGTAGAACTGCCCCCATGACTTCCTATCCTATGGTACTATGTCATACAACACAATCCACCTCACAACAGTAGTAGAACTGGCCCCCATGACTTCCTATCCTATGGTACTATGTCATACAACACAATCCACCTCACAACAGTAGTAGAACTGCCCCCATGACTTCCTATACTATGGTACTATGTCATACAACACAATCCACCTCACAACAGTAGTAGAACTGGCCCCCATGACTTCCTATCCTATGGTACTATGTCATACAACACAATCCACCTCACAACAGTAGTAGAACTGCCCCCATGACTTCCTATACTATGGTACTATGTCATACAACACAATCCACCTCACAACAGTAGTAGAACTGCCCCCATGACTTCCTATACTATGGTACTATGTCATACAACACAATCCACCTCACAACAGTAGTAGAACTGGCCCCCATGACTTCCTATCCTATGGTACTATGTCATACAACACAATCCACCTCACAACAGTAGTAGAACTGCACCCCATGACTTTTTATACTTACATATATCTCAAATTTGGGATCTTCTCCGTAACCGTTTTATGGAGAACATGAATAAATAAACAGATAATTCCCAGTTGTTCTAGGTGACTCGCTTTGGTTTTTATACTGACGCATTTGATCTTTCTCTTTCAGGCGAAACAAAAACACAAGAGAGTTTCGTCAAAACAAGTCTCCCGCTTATAGACATTGCGTCAGTCTCTAAAGAAATACTAACGTCACCAAGTTCACCCGAATATGGCGAAAAGTTGACAACCAAATCTCTGGAGCAGAACATTGACGACTACTACAGCAGTGTGGACATAGAATTTGAACAGATAAATGACTTGGGAAAAGGTAACATTCACAATACTGACGGACAACTTGAAGATACCAATGAAGAAGGCATTACTTTCGACGATTACGAAAAAAATACCGGAAGCCACGCTGGTTTCGATGATATTTGGCTTAAAAACTATGTGCAAGACGAAGGAAAACAATCCAAAGTCACCAAGAAAAGAAACATTGATTTTTATGCATCACCCGATGACGACGAATATGGATATTACGACGACGATTCTGAAGAAAAGGACGAATCTAAACAAGACTATACGAGGTACTATAGAGATTCATTCTTCGACCGTATAGCGCAAGACTCGCGAGAGAAGCGTCGCAAGAGGGACTCTCCCAACGTCACGGAGAACTACCAAAATAGACCTAAGGACATCACTGGAGACACGGTTCTGCACATCAGGAGCGGAGTGAGCGATGTCATCAAGTCCGAAACTGACCTCAAAGAAACCATCGCGCAGAGGCGTTTCTTCCCAGAGGATAATCCCAAGTCGTACATCGACGATATCGTGATACACCCAAGCAAGTTCTTGCGGGAGGAACTTGTGAAGACGAGGCGCGGGAAGACCCCGCACTCCGAGCCCAACAACGCGACGGGAGGGGCTCGCACCTGGTCGGGGTACGGATCAGACTACCAGGCAGATGACCAGGAAGGAGTGTTCGATGACGAGTCCGAAGCGCAGGGAAACGATACTGAAGAGACCTTGGCAGCGCTCGACTCCAGGAAGATCATCATGTGTAAGCTGCCCGATGACGTCACTGACATTTCTTGGTACAAAGACGGAGAGGTAATAACTATATACTTCTCATATGCTAGAATGCAGATTGCGCGGAAAATATTTTCGCTTTACATTCGATTGGAGATAAATTAAATACTATGTTTGAAAGCAGATGAAACACTCTTACATATTTTAATATTACTAATAGACATCTTAAATTAAAATACAAACATTTTGAATGCAAGCAGAGATAAAGTTTTTAAAGTCACTTACCGATGGTTTTTATCGTGTAAATTATAATTAACACTTTACAAGAAACTAAAAAACAAAGTGAGAGTCATTTTACTTTTCGTTTAATACAAAAAATATTTACAAAATGCTAATTGTTGTTTTATAGAATTATTTAATTTTTTCAGGAGCTCGATAATAATTTTTTGTATGCAAACTGAGAGCGTGGTATTCTCTCTTTCTTACATGGCTTAAATCATATATCTCACCATAAAACAAAGTGAGATAGCATAACTTTTATGACCCGGGTCAGGCTGGAAACATAGCTCCCAAAAAAACTCCTGAAATTGCTCAAGGAGTTAGTCAATATTAAATGGCCCCTTTAACCCCTGGTGCCTCAACAAATTCACTGTAGATTTGATAATAGCAAACAATGCTCCGAGAATTCTAAAATAATTCGCTTGGCAAGGAAATATGACGCAGATACTTTGTGATATTATAATTTTTTTTATATCAATATAAAGTTGTTTTTCGATATCTGTCTCACCTGTGTCGAGACAGACGTATTGGATCCATAAATGAGTATTAACATAACAAATAATTATAAGCAATAATTTGTCGCCCGAAATATTAATACAAATTGAAAATATCTCCCGAGTAAAAGTAAGTGCCGCCAACGGGAATTGAACCCGTGCCTTCTGATGTCCAGTCAGGTACTCTGGACCACTGAGCTATGTCGGCTTATTTCCAACCCGCCAAATGATTCAATATGTACTAGTACCTCAATCAACAATTACTGCTTATTATATTTTTTCCACCTGTAAACAATCAACTTTATTTTTGTAGGAAAGGCTTTGTTAGTGCAAAATTTCTTACTAGATGGCGTCGAGACATATTATATCTTCATTTATTGGTGAAATATTTTTGACTTGTCAAATATTATTATTTTTTAATGATAAACTAACGTTTATAAGAAAAGGTTTTATGCATAGCACAAAGGATAACAAATAATTATAAGCAATAATTAGTTGCCCAAAATATTAATACAAATTAAAAATATCTCCCAAGTAAAAATAAATGCCGCCAACGTTGGTATATGCATAAAACCTTGTCTTATAAACATTAGTTTATCATTAAAAAATAATAATGAGTATTCAAATATTATTTGATACATTCAAAACCATAACTAAAATATAAATTATAAAGTTGTATACATTACAGTGAAGACATAATAGAAATTGTAGTTTATCTCACCAAGATATATAAATATATATGGAAAAGTTAAGATGAAATAGTTAATGAAGTAATAAATGGAAGTTAACATAAGCAGTATAACCTCTGATAACATATATAATAATATTTCATTACATTAAATGACAGAGGTCAATCAGCATCTACATAGCATAGTATATATTTATAAATGGGTTTTTATAAAATTTATGATCTTGGATCTGTCTTGGCTGATGATCCAAGACTTGGTGTCTGTTTTATATTTCAAAAATTTCGCAATTTTAAAATTTCAGAATGGCGACAAAGGCCGACGGCCTTTGACGGCCGGCGTGGTCTAGTGGTATACGCTTTTGACTACAGATCCGAAGGTCGCGGGTTCGAACCCGGCGTGCGCAAATAAATTTTATTTGATTAATTTGTGTTATTTCACAATTAATTAATTTAAAATAATATATAGTATATTTGCGGCACGTTCCAGAGTGGAAGATACTCTCAGTATCGCCCTGGTGTAAGACCACCATTCAGAATTGAAACGTTGCTTGAAATGGCTTTAGCCGTGTTTGGTGACCAGATCTGAATAGCCAGGTACTTCCCCACCTTCCTCTTCCCCATCATCCCTCCCCTCCCCAATACCCTCAGCCTCACAACATACCCCAATTGGGGATGCCATAGTCTCACTGGCTCCAGACGGGAGCAGTTGGGACTCTTGTGCGGTATTACACATAAAAAAAAAAAAAATAAAAGGAATCACTTATCAAATTCATATGAAATTTCTCATATTGAATTCGTCATATTGAATTCGTCATATTGAATTCGTCATATTGAATTCGTCATGCTGAATTCGTCATGTTGAATTTGTCATGTTGAATTCCTTATACTGAATTCGTTATATTGAATTCGTCATGTCGAATTTGTGATATTGAATTCCTCATACTTAATTCATCATTTTGAATACGTCAAATTGAATTTATGATATTCAACTATCCAGATGTTTACAGCGAAGAAAATATGTCACTATTTTAAAAATTATCACACACAGTTTTTTTTTTTTAATATAAATTTTAAGTTGTAATATGTTTTATTATTTTTTAATTTTTCTGTTGTTTTTTTAACGATTGCAATCCGTTGGTTAAGATTGGGGAATTCATCAAACGGAGTTTTGTACACGTACCTTGTATGTACCAAATTGAACAGTGGAGTATACTTTTGTATTTGTTCAGGGTCAGCAGTTGTGTACTATTTGAAATTGGATGCCAAGCGGGAATATTTGATGATATGATATTATTTAGTGGAGATTTGTTGTCCTCAGGCTGTGCGAGTTGGAGGGCGACGTCCCCAGCTGTTGGAGGCACGTCACATGGAGCTGGTGAGCGTGGGGAGGGAGCACGCTGGGGTTTGGGAGTGCCGCGGCAAGGACTCGGCCGGCCATGCCTGCCTCAGTCGGGTGGCGCTGATCGTCATGGGTGAGTTTCCCTCACTTTCGCTTTGCAATGTATCACTGTCAATGTTGCTCTAATGTAGCAGTGGCTTGTGTTGGTGATTGCAGAGCCCCCGTCTGCCCCGTATCTGCAGGTGTTTGGGCGGCGACTGGACGCGGGGAATGTGTTCGTGCCGGCCGCTGAGGGCAGCGAGCTACTCCTGGCGTGCACCGCCGAGAGAGGCCGCCCTGCCGCTGCGCTGCGTTGGGAGCCCGCAGCTATAGTGGTGGGATACACAGCGCGCCACGGTCAGTATCAGTACTATATCGCGTATAGCTATTATCTACTCCTGACAAGCACCGCTGAGAGAGGTCGCACCATGCACTGGGAGGTGCATGGTGCGAGAGTACTTTAAATATACTACGACAGTCGGAAGTTGACCGCCGAAGAGTGTTTATTGAAATAACCTAAGACTCGCTAAAATTCGGTAATGACATTGTGCCTTTTATAAACATACATTGTTTTGTACGTTTATAAAAGTTCTGTATGAAAAAGGTCTGTATTTTTGGCAGGGATGGATGTGTCCTCATCAGTGGCTAAATTCACGGTGCGGCGAGCTCATCACAACACCACCATTGCCTGCATCGCAACGCACCCCTCGCTGGCCGCCCCCATGGTGGCTTCCACCCTGCTGCACGTCCAGTGTTAGTATATTATTATGTAATGAGCAGGCAGCATTCTGCTGATGCGCTCATATCTGATTTCACAACAAGTTTGACAGTAATTGAGTTGTTTTATGTTTGAACTAAGTCCTTTCTTCTCTCCAAATGTGAATCCAATAGAGCTTTGAATTGATTTATATTTGTTGCATCGATCCACCACATTTCATTTATATTATAGAAACCAACAGTACATTATTCACGATGATGAAACAATTTACAGATATTCAATATATCAATTTGAATACCTGTGATATGTTTCCTTGCAATGTCTTATATGTGGTATGTATCACAATTTGGGAGGCGGATATGGGTACCGCCGCCCCAGGAACCATCTATTGGATAACCAACCTACCATAGGTCACCCTAAGTGGTTCGTTTGTGGTGATTTAGCAGGAGTGGCCGGGTTCACAGGGAGAGGTATGTATTTGTCTTGGCAAAACGAAACCGAACGTTGTCCGAAACGAAAGGGACAGGTTGAGGGAGACCTATTGACCTCTCCAACCGGACTCTCTCGACCCATCGCCTTGCACGGCAGTGGGAGGGATGGATTCATACGTCCGTCAGTCCTGGACACAACATCCCCAAGATGACATAAATCCTGAGAGAAATTTATTTTCCTCAAGGTCTCCTGTGTGGAGCTAATATAAGAAAAAAAAAGTATAATTTTTTTTTTATTTTTTTTTTTTTATTAGTGTCTATTTAATAAGATGTGATGAGATTTACATTATATAAAAATCTATAATATTTCATTCATATAGTTTCTTCTTAGTCCTCCTCACTAGGTAGTCCTGTGCTGAGGCGGACTGGTAGATTTTTTGATTTTCTGTTATTTAGTTTCTATGATGTTTTTAGTACATTTTCTAGTATGTCTGCATCAATTTCTTTCACCCATGTTTTGATTTTTTCCTTGAGCTTATTTATCTTTTCTATCTTTTTCAAACTTGGAGGAAGGATATTGTAAAGTTTGGTTGCCAGATATATGTGGTTTCTTTGGCCAAAACTTGTCTTGAATTTTGGAACATCTCGTATATCCCTTTTTGAGGCTCTTGTATCATGTATCCGAGTTTCATTAGGAGATTTTCTGTTTTTGAAATGATGTATTAAAATATTCTTGGCAAATATTTGTTTTAAATTTAGAATATCAAAACACTTGAAAATATCTTTTGAGGAGGTTCTGATGGGTAATTTTAGTATGGTTTTTATAATGCTCTTTTGAGCAATATCTAAGTGGTTCATATTATTAGCTGTAGCAGATCCCCATACTAGAATTCCGTACTCAAGACGGGAATGAACTAAAGCATAAAATACTTTTTTGATGTCTTTCCTAGGTATGTAGTATGTTTCTTAGGTTTTTGAAGAAATATACAAGTCTCGTAAGCTTTTTAGTGAGTTCATTTATGTGTATGTCCCATCTAAGGTTTTCGTCTATTTCCACTCCTAGATATTTAATACTTTTTGCCTTTGTTATAATAGGGCAAGAGCAATGTGACTTATTGTTTTGACACTCGTGCAATTTTAGAGTGTTTTCTTTACCCGGTTGACCTCTTGAGTTTATTGAAAAGGCTAGATAATTAGTTTTAATTATATTGAGCGTAAGAGAGTTCATCCGAAGCCAATTTTGAAGTGCAGTTAGTCCATGTTCAGCCTCTTTATAAGTGTCCATCCAGTCCTTTTCGTGGAATAACATAACAGTATCATCGGCAAAACTAATTATATTTCCATTGATGGGAAGTTTGGTAATTTCATTTATATAGATGAGAAATAAGATTGGTCCCAAGACACTTCCTTGAGGGACGCCGTAGTTTATTGGAAGAGGATTGCTTTTTTGTTGGCCTATTTGTACTTGTTGTGTTCGTCCTGTCAAGTACGTCATCAGTAAATTTAGTGGAGTGCCAGATATGCCAATTTTCTTAAGTTTTGTGAGAAGAATTTTATGATCTATTGTGTCAAAGGCTTTTTTTAGGTCTATAAAAACAGCCAGACATTTTTTTCCACCGTCTAAACTTTTTATGGCTATTCTTGTTAAATCTTCAATTGCGTCCACGGTACTCAAACTTTCCCGAAATCCATATTGTGTTGGGGAAATTTTTTTATTAATTTCCAGAAAGTGGACGATTTGGCTTTTCAAAATTTTTTCCAGGATTTTTGAGAAAGTGCTTAGGATACTTATAGGGCGATAATTATTTATGTCATTTTTGCTTCCATTTTTATAAATTGGTAAAACTGTAGCATTTTTTAGACAAGAAGGAAATATCCCCTTTGATATAGAGAGGTTTATAAGGTATGTCAGGGGGAGGATCAACTCCTCTTGGAGATGTTTTATAGTTTTGATTGAGATAGGATCATTTCCTGAAGAAGTGTTGTTATCTAGTGAAGCAATCACTTTTCTTAGTTCGTTGCTAGTTATTTGGTTTAGATTTAGTGTGCTATCTTGGATTGAGACTTCACTATTTTCTATTTCCTTTTCATTAGTAATTGGTTTTGTGATTTTATTTGCCAATTTCGAGCCTATGTTAGTGAAAAAAGTATTAATATATTCCATAATTTTGTCAGGATGCTCTGCAAAGGAAGTTGGAATCATGTCAATGTTTAATTCTCCAATCATTTTCTTGTTGTAGGAGGGTTCAGAGTTAGTGATTTCTTTTATAATCTTCCATATTTTTCTGGAGTCATTGTTACATTCTTCTATTTTCCTTTTATAGTAGTTTTCTTTGGCGTTGCGAATAACATTTTTACTTATATTTCTGTATCTTTTATAGAATCTTAATTTAAATATATCGTAAGGGTCTTTTTTAACTTTTAAATGTATTTCATCTCTTTTCCTTATACAGTTGATAATGTTTTGTGTAATCCAAGGTTTGATGTGCTTATTTTTATGGGATATCTTTTTTTCTATTAATGTGGTATTCGATTGTATTGTATGTTGTATAATTTCGTTAAAATAGCTCCAAGCAGAATTTGTATCATCTGTTTCATAAAGGTTTGTCCATTCAGTATTTCGTAATTTTTTTTTTACTTCCTTCCAATTGGTTTCCGATATTTGGAGTGTAATTTTATGATTTTGGATTTTTCCTGTTTTATTTTTGTTAATGGAGAGAATTGTTGAGTAATGGTCTGTAATCGTGGATGTATATATAATGGCTTGAGTTTGTTTATTGGTCTTACTGAAGATATGATCGATGCAAGTTTTGCATTCATTTGATACTCGAGTTGGTTCATTTATGAGGCTTTTGAATCCATGGTAAGCAAGCGTCTGCATATAGTCAAATTTTTTTGGATGTCCATTTTGAAGAATATCAATGTTGATATCACCAATAACGAAAACGTTTTTAATGTTTTTGAGTTGATTTAGTTCTTGAGATAGAGAATGAAGGAAAGGTTCTATGTTTTTGGTTGAGGGCGATCGATAAATTGCTAGTATGGCTGTATCGTTCCCAATTGATAATTTTAGGCAGTTTGCATTATTTATACTGATCTCTTCAACATTAACTTCTATATCTTCATTAATGTATACAACTACACCATCACTTTTTCCCTTATTCATTAACGTTGAGTGAGGGATGTAATTGTCAATTTGTAAAGCAGAGTATTTTTCGGTTATCCAGCATTCGGTAAGTATAATTATGTCCCAGGTTAAATTTAAACTTTTAATTAATATTTGTAGCTCGTCAAAGTTTTTGTTTATGCTTCTAATATTTTGATGCAGTATGTTAAAATTTTTGTTCATTGTTGATAGGTTAGGTAAGTTTGCTCTTTTTGCACTAGGTTCCGTGGTTAATGTAGTGTTAGCCATTTTTTATTTTTGTAATAGTTGTTATTATGAGCCATTTTATTTATATGATGTTTTTCAAATCGTCTATATGTTTAACGTAAATTATTTTTTCGTTTGCATTTCTTCTTGCCATTATTTTTCCCTCTTTGTGCCAGACGTATGAATAGTTTTTTTCTTTTGAGATTTGTTTGGTTTTCCAATTAGTATTTACCGGGTGATGTATGTAGTGTCGGTATAGGTGTGTGTGTATATATATATAAGCATTGAACAGCTTCTTTCATTGACATGATGCTCCTTTTAAATTTGGGCAGTGTATCTAAAAAAATGTCGATGCTAGACTTTAGACAAATATTATTCAATGTATGGAGAGTACTAAGCACAAATGTATGAGTAAATTATTCATTACAGTTAAATGTTAATATTTGAGCATACAGGTACTTACAAAAACTAAAAAAACTTTGACTAATTTATAATTTATACCTAAAACGGGGTAAGGTCACTCTAATCTATTAGTTGGTGTTGCTGGAAAAAACCCTGTAAAGTGATGATATGATATGAACTAAAATATGTATCATGTAAAAGCGTCAGTATCAGGAAGACGTTTAAATAAATACATTTTAAATGGTTCAATTGTCAACCCGTGTGATTGGTTGTTTGTTTCAGACGCTCCGAGGTTTGGTATCAGCCGGGTGCCCGGCTTTGGGTTCCCGTTGAAGGAAGGTTCTGCCGTGGCACTTCGCTGCGAAGTGGATAGTAATCCTCCCTCACACCCGCGCTGGCGCAAAGACGAGATGGACCCGCCCGTGAGTTACACATTATTTTACACTTATATATCATGAGCATGCAAGGAAATCTGCCGGGTGCCCGGCTTTGGGTTCCCGTTGAAGGAAGGTTCTGCCGTGGCACTTCGCTGCGAAGTGGATAGTAATCCTCCCTCACACCCGCGCTGGCGCAAAGACGAGATGGACCCGCCCGTGAGTTACACATTATTTTACACTTATATATCATGAGCATGCAAAGAAAAGTGGCCAAGTCAAATATTTTACTTCATCAAGATCTTCCACTGGAATAAAGTCGACTTAAATCCCCTTTAATTAAACAAAATTGATAATTGCCGTAGATCACCCCAAGTGTTTCGCAAGGTTTAGTGACTTGGCAGTGCCCAGATTCATGGGATTATGTTTGTATATTGGCGGCGGATACGTCTGCCTACTACTGCATGACGGGCCGGATATCGAGAGTCTCTTCGAAGAAGACTGTTTGTCCGTCACCCTTGGACACACTGATTTCACACGAAGTTCCTACCCGCCCTTCTCACCCATTTCCTCTCCTTCATTTCACAGCATCCCCAAAGATGATAGACACTGAGGAACATTATTTTCTTCTTCTTGCATGTTGACTGAGTCAATATTTGTAGTTCTGTTACATGAAAAACTGACCAAGACACATGGACACTTTTCCCTTTATATTTTGCAACAGTAAGAACAGTGACTTGGTCATTGGTCACTGACTTTGACAGTTTGTTTATGAGAGTTTTTTACTCATGTCAAAACGGTTTATAAATTTATTAAAAAATTTTATATTTTGTATTAAAAAAAATTTGCCATCTCTGGAGATAAAAAGACTGTAAATTTATGAAAATCGGGTGAAATTCCTCATGAATTTTATTATAAAATGAATCTATTCCAATATGAAGTATGAAGTATGAACAGTAAGTGGGTTAAAATACAATTTAATTAATGAAATGACTTGTATCTGTGGCAGGTTGCGCAGAGTGCGGACGGCTACCTGAACTTCAGCGCAGTGAGGCGAGAGCACTCTGGCTGGTACAAGTGCAGCGCTTCGCACTCCCTAGGCAACTTCTCGTCCATCGGATACTTTCTAAACGTCAGATGTAAGTTAGCAATGTCAATGTCATTCACCGCTAAAATTAATTAACTACGCTTCAACCAATCATCAAATAACCAGCACTTCCGCCATAGGTGAGTGGAATTAGCAAGGGTGTCCGGTTTATGGTGAGGATTGTCCAGGTCTTGGCGGCTCGGATCGAGAAATACTGATTGAGGGAGACTGTAATCGCAAGGCGAATCAAGAATGGACTGTAAAATTAATTGTGAACTTGAAGTTGACACAACGATGGTTAGAGATGGTGAACAGGGAGTAAGGAAGGAATCCGACTTACCCCTTTGATGTTCGTCAACGATGTTGCTGGTTGGTTTCACTCACAGGAGATGATTTATTTCACACGCAACTTCCACAACATCTGGGTTGGGTAAGAAAACACTGATGGGAACCGAATATATTCACTGCACAGTAGGTATTCTACCCCGAGTTGATATCAATAGAAAGCACTGATCACAAAGAGATGTTAATCAAACAGGCTTCATCAATAAACTGATTTGACAGTTACGTTTATTGTTGTAAATGTCACACAAACGTGGGTACAGTCGGATAATGACAGGTACTTGTAGGTAATAGGATGGGAAAATTTCAAGGACAATGTTAAAGGAAGATAGTTGCGTCAACAGAGACCTTTCGACCGCGGTGGGTATGATGGATTCATGCGGACGCCACTTCTGGACACACAAACATCAAAACTTTTTCTTTTCCAGAATTTCATCTGCTTCATTTCCTAAAAAAACCCTTCACACAGCATCCTCAGGGCCTCTTGCAAAGGGTTCGAAGGATGAATTATAATTTATTTATTTAGAATTAACGGCACAAGTGCCATCTTTCCACAGGAGTCATCTTTGGGGATGATGTGCGGGGGTCTTTTAAGGAGAGGAAGTTCTGAAGTTATGAAGGATGGGTAAGAATCTAGGGATCAGTATATGAAGGAGTGACATATAAATACATCCCTCCCACTGCGGTGCAAGGTCAAGAGACCAGTTAGAGAGGTGAAAGGATCTCGGCACGCCACGCAACTAATGGGCATGCGCATCCTGAACACACCTCACCCGATGAACCCGGGCACCCCTGCTAAATCACCAAACATAGTGAACCACTTGGTTTGACCGATGACAGGTTAAAGGTTAAGGATAAACCGGCCACCCAAATTAAAAAAGTAATTGATTTATTGGATCGTGCCACGTCTTTTTTCTTTATAAATGTATACAGGTAGATTATTATTAAATGCATAACAATTTATTTCTGTTATAACTGTATTGCTGTCCTTGAGTAGAAAGTAGCATCTCCGATTTTTCTATATAAATGTCGCAAGACGTTTGTCATTTTTGTAGTTACGTCACATTAATAGCTTCGTTATGCTTCCGCCAATCATAGAGCAGGATTGCAATAGTACATCTTAAATCTACGCTTAATTTTTGACAGAACGCAATCATCGAACAACCTCCATCTTCTCAACATGTAAAAAGATATCTACCACATTAAGAAACGCTGTGCACCGTTTTGGGCAATTTCTAATTTTAACAGTGTCTTAAATAAGTCATCGATTGATTTTGTTCTTTACCGACATAAAGAAACCGCCGTTAAACATAATTAATAATAATAATAATAATAATAATTGGATAATTTGTAGAGCGCCGTTTTTGTGAAAAATCACCTCAAGGGCGCTGTACAATTTATTTCCTAGGATCTACATTTGTTGATCTATAATTGTTTGCAACAAGGGAACGCTGATTGTGAATATTCATTACCGAACATTATATAGTGCTGCAGAGGCTGATGTAAGTGTAATGAGTAAGATTAAGAGAGGGACGCTTAGATGGTTTGGGCATGTAGAGCGAATCAGCGACGAAAAGAGTGTAAGGAGGATATATGATGCAAATGCGAATGGTAGCAGAAGTCGGGGACGCCCTAGTAAGACTAGTAAGAGTCAGAAACTCGAGTCGGGCCATGTCAAGAGTCAGAATAAAAGAAGAGTATGTATGAGACGATGTATGAATGTGAATGAGGCAAGGAGTGTGTGTGCAAGATTGAGTTGATTGGCGGTCCGTCCTCTCTGTCTACCCCTCCGGAGAAACGGCGTAATGGTTAGTTAGTTAACCTTGTAAGTACAGAAATCTTGCATTATTACTCTCTGTCTTGGCCTGGGCATCACGATCCTACCGAATTACTAGTCTTCCTAGAACAGAGAGATGATCGAACTCCTCCTTTAACCCATTACGGTGAAGTAATCTTGAGCGTCATCATATATCATCCATTTTGTGTGCCGCAAGTCGAATAACTAACGTAAAAAATTTTTTAAAAGATTGCATATTTGTATGGTTTTTAACAATTTTTTTATATATGTTTATTCAGTTTTTTTTATTTGTACATTATTTTCTCTAACTTAGATCCTACAAAACTGATCAATCAGTTTAATTGTAAGAAATCTCTCACTTTTTCTATGTATTAGCTTATAATAATATATTTAATTTGAACTTGATATTTATCTTGATCCACAATATTAATAGTTTTTATGTTTGACGGAGGTAGAACAATCTAATTTTCGTTTTTATTTTTGAATAACATGTCTCATTTTTAATATCTTCTGGTAATGAGTTAAATAATTCCGGAATTTTATGTCTTTTTGTTCTATCTCCGTATACATTTTGCGATATTTTAATAATGAACATTTGTGCTTCTCTATGCCTAATAGGGTAGTTATGGTTTACAGGTTTTTTGAATTCTGTATTCCAGAATTCATCTAGCGTTAGTTGGTAATCTATCCTACTATGTATAGAGAGCACATTACACAAAGAAAACATTTTTTTATAATCGCCTTCACATAATTGTATTTTTTTTTTGCCTGATATCAATTTTAGGAAACGGATTTGTAATTGTTCTATTTTATGTAAGTACGTTTTATACGTTAATCCGTAACTATTTACTCCGTATCCTATAATTGATTCCGCTAATGCATTATATATACAGTATAATATATTTTTATTAACAAAGTTTTTTAGGTGATAAAATTTCCCTAATATGGATCTTAATCTATTACATACATTTTCAATGTGATTTGACCAGTTAAAATTGACATCTATTGTAAGACCAAGGTACAAAAAATAAAAACCTAAGAAATGAATTTGCCTGTTTTTAAATATGTATCAATGGATTTTCCGCCTTTTTGGTACGAGCGCTCTCTCGCATTCCAACTTGTCGCCATTTAATTATTTTTTCCTATTTAGTAGTAACGTGCGGGAAGTGGGTATGTTTGTTCGGTTTAAACTTTCACTTGCTTTACATAATAAGTTTTCAGTTTACAAAAAAAAAATTAAATATGTTTCTATGTATAATGATAATACTCTTTCATATCTATACTATTGTTATCTTTCTAATATATATTTTAATATTAACAATGATTACGTCTCAATAAAATAGATTTTATTTTTTTACAATGAATCAGAATTATTTATAATCAATCTATCATTAAAAGTGGCTCAAAAAAATCTTAAGAATTTATGGTTTTTTTTTCTATCTAAAAGTTGCCAATTCTCAAATGTCACCTTTTAAAAATGGATTCCAATGTGTTTTTTGCTACCTTCAAAAAATTAAAAGACATTTCTCCTAAACTTCTTATTCCAATGCTCGTAAAATGTAATATGCAGAATAAGTTTATAAAAAAATTACAAATGTATTTTACAAGATGGTAGAAAGACACTTATGTTGTCTTTTTGGACAAGCCACTCTCTTCTTAAGGACGGCAGTATAGAAAGTTCATCATTTACATTGGTTTGTAGTTTGTTTAATTGTTGCCACTTGATCCTGCGGTAACAATTTCAATGCATAATATGGAAAGTTATGTTGTGTTTAACAGACGAAGTGGAACCGACGCAGCAATCTCACCACCAGACAGTTTCGGCGTCAGGACAGCGGCTGGAGTTGGCGATGGGAGGGGCCGTCCAGCTGCAATGTCCACCAGGTAAAGTGCCTAACTTCTCTATTATTTATACAGCAACTAGCTGACATGTACCGGCGTTGCACGGATATGAATGGTTTGGATTAGTGCAACCAATGAAAAAAAAATTACTTGGTTTTAAACCACTTTATTTGATTTATATAGGTCAACCGGTTTCGGTTACACTCAACCTTCTTCAGGACAATGGAAATATAAACTCTAATAAAGTGGCTTAAAACAAAGTAATTTTTTTCATTTAATAAAATATGTATTAATGCACCAAGTTATGCTAATAATTCACTTACGTTAGAAGGAAATAAAAATATGTATCAAAGCACCAAGTTATGCTAATCATTCACTTAAGTTAGAAGGAAATAAAAATATTTATCAAAGCACCAAGTTATGCTAATCATTCACTTATGTTAGAAGGAAATAAAAATATTTATCAAAGCACCAAGTTATGCTAATCATTCACTTACGTTAGAAGGAAATAAAAATATTTATCAAAGCACCAAGTTATGCTAATCATTCACTTACGTTAGAAGGAAATAAAAATATGTATCAAAGCACCAAGTTATGCTAATCATTCACTTACGTTAGAAGGAAATAAAAATATGTATCAAAGCACCAAGTTATGCTAATCATTCACTTAAGTTAGAAGGAAATAAAAATATTTATCAAAGCACTAAGTTATGCTAATCATTCACTTATGTTAGAAGGAAATAAAAATATTTATCAAAGCACCAAGTTATGCTAATCATTCACTTACGTTAGAAGGAAATAAAAATATTTATCAAAGCACCAAGTTATGCTAATCATTCACTTACGTTAGAAGGAAATAAAAATATGTATCAAAGCACCAAGTTATGCTAATCATTCACTTACGTTAGAAGGAAATAAAAATACTTATCAAAGCACCAAGTTATGCTAATCATTCACTTACGTTAGAAGGAAATAAAAATATTTATCAAAGCACCAAGTTATGCTAATCATTCACTTACGTTAGAAGGAAATAAAAATATTTATCAAAGCACCAAGTTATGCTAATCATTCACTTACGTTAGAAGGAAATAAAAATATTTATCAAAGCACCAAGTTATGTTAATCATTCACTTACGTTAGAAGGAAATAAAAATATGTATTAATGCACCAAATTATGCTAATTATTCACTTTCATTACATATTTCGTGGAACTAAAGAACAATTAACTTAGTGAAATAATAATAAAATGAGAGATTCAATACAGGGTTTAAATAAAAAATTGGTAACTGTTAACTGCAAAGAACAGTAAATAACTACATTAGTCCCATGTAAAAATATTGAAAGAAGAAGAGTATTTGACATCAAAACATGAACATTTGAATTTGTGTTTTTGTTTTTGTTATACTCATACTTGTATATACTTGATTTATTGGTTTCATTTCATTGGTTATACTTGATTTCATTCTATATTCCTTGCAAACCAACATCGAGGCCATATTTAACGTATTATTGCGACAAATCCAACACGGAATCACAATTGAATTGAATTGAATTTGTCTAATGATTATAAAGATGATGTTGCATATTTAACGCACTAGTCACTATATATAAACAGGCTTTAATAGATTTTATATTGGCAAGCAGAACAACAAATCTAATTGAACAAACTCTATTTGGGAGGCGGTTTTGGGTACCGCCGCCCCGGGAACCATTTATTGGATAACCAACACCTCTGTCATCGGTCACCCCAAGTAGTTTGCTACGTTTGGTGATTTAGCAGGGGTGCCCGGGTTCATCGGGTTAGGTATGTTCAGGATGCACTAGCTGCGTGGCGTGCCAGATCGGAGAGGCGGGTTTGGGGAGACCCTTTGACCTCTCCAACTGGACTCTCTACCCATCGCCTTGCACCGCAGCGGGAGGGATATTTATTATTATATTGGATTAGTGTGTCACTTCATACCTTTTTCCTTCCTTGAATTTCCCCTCCTTCCTCTCTTTAAAAATACCTTCCTTACAGCATCCCCAAAGATCTACCTCTACTAATTTTAATTTATTTGTTGTTCTATTCCTAATCTACTATTTTTCCATCTTACATAGCAAAGTATTGTGTTTTGATGTTGTTGTGCGCTAATGAATTAACTAATTTCATATATATATGTAATGTGTCGCAGGAAGCGAGGGTTGTTGGTCTCCGCACGTGTCGAGCTCTGCGGCCCCCGCCCCCGCCGGCCTGCTGTACACCTCCCGTGGGGAGTACCGCTGTCAGGGCCGGCCAGGGCCCGAAGCGGGGCGGCACGCTCTCTCTTCAGGTAGGCATATCTACTTACCCCACCGTGGACCGTGCTCCCGGTGCAGACGTGCATTGAACCACCAAAGGATAATTATGGCCGACAAGACCTGCTCGACTATAACATTACAGTCAAGGAAGCTAAGAAACCTATGGTATAATTCATAAAACATAAAGTCTGTTGTGAACGGTGCTGTAGGTATCTAAGAGCCAAAATTAGTTATTCTTGTGCGTCACAATAGCTTTGTTGGACTTGGAACCGAACATTACCGAATGCGTTAGGGCAGAGGTTCCTAAATTTTTTTGCCCCGTTTTTGCCACTCGCCAAAAAAAAAAATTTCCGTAGACCCCTGCCTGCCGAATATTGAATTTTCCTAAAACTATTAACGTCCCATGTAATAATCATTTATTTTTTTCGTAAAAAGATTCCCTTCCCTTGCCTGTCCAATAACAAACAACAACCGGGTGGCGGTATAGTTCCTCTGTCTTTACATTGTGTAGACAGGGGCACCCTTGTGAGGTATTACACCAAATGAAAATGGAGCAGGATAAGCAACGGGAATTTCTTTCTGTAGCTGGCCCTACAGAACTGCCCCTTAAGTTCTTTGTTAGCGCTTATTCCGGTCAGTACTTCGTGTCACATGATATCCGATTCTTCAACGTTCCATTTCCATAGTCAAAATGTCCTCAAACTTAGTTTTGAAGTCTATTTGAAGTGCATTTAAATGTTGAACGTCATTATTACCCTGGACGTTTTTCAAAAACACGTTGGGGAACTAGGAAAATTCGCGGCATCCAATGTGCAATGTTTTGCTTGAATATATTAATTCTAAGATTAATAAAATAATTAATTCTCAGATTATTAAATTAAAGAGAAAAGGAACGCAGACTCTATTTATATACCTCAATTAACAACTTAACGAAATATAAAAATACAAATATCAAATAAGTAATTTCTCAGTCTATTACATTTGTGTTAGGTATATTGTGTCATTTACGGAACTCCTAAATGTTGAATTGAGGTAAATGGGGGTCCGCTCGTATGTACCCCATTTAAATCTCGTGGAGCCCCAAATTTTTTTCTCGCTGATATAGACCCCCAGCAAGCCGATATCAACCCCTGGGGGTCCATATAGACCACTTTGGGAACCTCTGCATTAGGGTGACATAATTGCTCTGTGTTTGTGGGCTTCACTTTTAGGCGCATCTCAAAATTTGCTGTTTTGTCGTCAAGTAAGTCATTACACGCTTTATTTACTTGTTTCAACAATTATTTGCTGCACTGATTTCAAGTAGACAAGCTGTTATTTCGTTTTTAAAATTACTTGTTTCTATGCCACATATTCCCAAGTCACAAATGAATTAGTCAATGGAATTTTTATTTCAAGTAGCTATTGTAGTAAGCAAATATTTAATTCTTTTCGAAAGGATCTTCTACATCTGCAGTCTTTTAAAGTGACTCCAAATATACAAGATTCTTGCAATGGTGTTGTAACGTGTTCTATTACACATTAAAATGAACTGTAAATCAAATTTATATTAAAAAACGACAGTAAGGAGCTCATTCAATTGCAAAGATATTAGAAGAACGAGATGTGCTATGAGCAGTTCATACTGTGTGGAATTGTTTTGCCCAGTGTTGCTGGTTTTGTTCACCAATACTACTGCACACCTTCGCTTACGCTAAGGTATCCGCACTAATACATAGAACAGATTTCTGTGCGTACACGTCCCGATACCGTTCAAAGAACCCTAATTAGGTAGTACTCTGCCTACGGTCTGGCGGCCAACATAGCATATCTCGTTCTTCTAATATCTTTGTTCAATTGGTTCTGAATAAATCACGGGAAATGTGTAATGAAGGAAACAGCCTACCTGGAATTCCCATGAATCCGGGCAATAGGGCTCTCGATGCACTTGCACTGGGTGAAATTTCCTCCACAACGAGATAAACGAGAGAATTTTGATATTTGCATATGAATAATACAATGACAAAACTAAGGTTAAGACTTGCGACAATTTACAATGCAACATAAATCTTCATAATTTCTCCAATGTGGGTAAGACTGTTTTTAGGGAAGGAGCTGGATAGTATATGATGGGAAAAATGATAGTAGGTATTATCCAAAAAAACTATTTGAATTCATTTTGAAAATTATTGAAACTTTCAGAAAGAAGAATAAGCACAGATTTAATACTGTTACAAGGAATACTACATTTTAAAATTGACTGTCCCGAATTACTTCAATGTATCAATATCCATGTTCCCAAAAAATCATGCCGACATTTCTTACCTTTTTACTTCAATAACACCAGGACACTAGTTTACCAAAATTCTCCGATTCCGACACTTCACAGTCTTTCTGATCTGGGTGATATATTTTATCTTAAACTAATCAGTATAAATGTTGTATATTCTATCACTTTTATTCTTCTAGACACAAATAGACCTATGTACCCATATAACTTCTCCACTTCTACTATTTTGTTTTGTTGAATCTTTTAAATTCAATTATATGAGTGAGGATTCATTTTTGCCATTATGTTTACATTCTTCTTTATTGTATTAATTTTTAAGTGTTTACTCTGATACAAAATGCTTGTATTTTTTTTTAAGAAAAGCCCACTAGGGCGTGTAGTAAATAAATAAAATAAATTTAGTAAATGTAATTCCGCTGACCGTCATAAAATGCTTAACAGAAAAAAAATTACAGACAAAGATGAAACCCTTTCGTATTTTGCAAAACATATTTTGAAAACATTAAATATTTCACCTTTGCACAAATTCAAACTCTCTTCTGTCATTTATGTTAGACATTTGTTGGCACCAGAAGACTCTACGCACACAAGTCCATCGTGAAACTTATCTGTGCAGGATCTGAATGTTCGTTTTTATCCGAACCACCTGGCGTAGCGACGCTAAAAATGAGTGAGGTGGGTAAAATAGTGATTATTGCCTGTATACTGTCAGAGACGGTCGCACCGCTTCCCGAAGCCTGTTCTGGCCCCCTTTCGCTGATTGGCTGGTCTATCAATGTGAAGTGTACGTGTATGACTGCAGGGGGCCCCACAGTGTACCCGACTAACGCCACGGTGCCGGCTGTAGAGGGGGGGCCCGTGCTGCTGGAGAGCGAGTACTGCTCAGCCCCCGCGCCCAGCCGGGTAGTGTGGCTCGCTGCGGGCCTCGCTCTGCCGCTGGCTGTCAGCCATGGCCGCATTGTGACGCACAACTACACGGTAAGCACCCATCAGAGTACAACTTATCCTTTCAATTTTAATATATTATGTAGGTATTTTTATACACCTTAATGTTAACAATTATTTTATAAGCAATAATTATTAGCCTGAAACACTCATCCACATTGAAAAATCTCCTGATAAAAGATACATGACGCCAACGGGACTTGAACCCGTGTCCTTTCGATTTCCGGTCGACAGCTCTGACCACTGAGCTATGGCGGCTTATCTCTTATCCGCGAAATAATTCAATATTTACTAGTGCTTCATTCAACAATTACTGCTTATTACATTTTTCACCTAAAAACAACCAACTTTATTTAATATGAGAAAGGCATTGTAAGTGCTAACTCTCTCACTAGATGGCGTTGAGACAAATTGTCTACATTTTTTGGTGAAGATACTAGAACTTGTGGTCAGAGCTGTCGACCGGAAATCGAAAGGACACGGGTTCAAGTCCCGTTGGCGTCATGTAACTTTTATCAGGAGATTTTTCAATGTGGATGAGTGTTTCAGGCTAATAATTATTGTTTGTAAAATAATTGTTACCCTTTGTGCTATGCATAAAAAACCTTATCTTAAACATTAGTTTACCAAAAAAATAATAACCTTAATGTTAGGTTATGATCGACTTTTGAGTTTGTACTTTGGATAAAGTACTAAACTAGAGTGAAGTAGTGTGGTGTACAGAGATGTGCAAAATGGGTACCCAAAACCATTTGAAATGCAAAATGGAAATGGGTCAAAACTTTTCCATTTGAAAATGCAAAATGGTTTTTAGAAAAGCATTTCAAATGCAAAATGCAAAATACCTATTTTCAAAATGCATTGAAAATGCAAAATGGTTTCTCAGGTCAAACAACTAAAATAATTATAGAATTCTTAAACAATTTTGTCATTTAATAATAGACATCAATGTAGAACAAACATATTACATGATGGTAAATCCATGTAAAAACACCACGACTACAGATTATGAAACCACAAAAAAATTGTGCGGGACTAATGTTGCCAACGTAAAAACATAGAAACTGCTATCTAACATTTAATATTACAGCGTCATGGCCCCATGTTCAGTATTTGAATCAGTATTTTTTGTAATGGTATCACTCAATTGCCAGGGCTCCTACCAGGGAGCAACTTGACAAATGTAAATTATCTCTCATAGCGAGGTTGAGGACCGACTGATATTTGGGGCTTATTAAAAAAGATGATTGGAGATAGTAGGAAGAATGTTGCAAAAAAGCATTTAAAATGGAAAATGCATTGAGAAAAGCATTTAAAATGCAAAATGGTTTTTAGAAAAGCATTTAAAATGTAAAATGGAAAATACCCATTTTGCATTTTGCATTTCCATTTGAAATGGATTTATTTGAAATAAAGCACATCTCTGGTGCTAACCATAATAAAGGCCGGCCCTAAGCGAACGCAATTGGAGCAGTGCGCTTCGGGCGCCAACATTCCTAGGTGCCAAGGCATTGATAATACTTAACCCAACCCAACCTAACCTAACCTAACCCAACCATCGCCGTTAGATTATTTGTCATTAAAACTGCGCTACTCAAAAATACAAAACATCAAAATATTATTTAATAGCCGGCTACACTTCAGCTATTAAATAATACAGTAATTATTTCTTGCGGAAGATGTATATAATACATGCATATTATATTTATAGAAGGTAGAGAAAAGTCAGTCAAAAGGCAATGGTTCAAGAGAGAGCCTCTCCCGATTTGGCACACCACGCAGCTTGTGGGCAGGCACATGCTGCACACATCTCACCTCTGCTAACTCACCAGACGTAGCTAACCACTTGGGGCGACTTATAGCAGAGGTGTATTGGATAACTATCCAATAAGTGGGCGGCGGTACTCAAACCCACCTCCCAATATAGCTCAACAGAAGGCCCTGAAGAAAATAATTACGGCCTATCTTATCTTTAAAATCCTTCAAACTTTGAACTTCGTCATACAAGTAACTACGGAAATACAACCAAGATGACTTTGAAAGTTATTTTGGATGGAAATGGGCAAAAGAAATGGTTTTGAATTCAGTTCATTTAGAAAAAAATGTCTTTAAAAAACCTTGTCCAACTAAGGTAATAAAATCACTGGGTGATAATTTGAAAAAAAAAATTTTTAATTCATATTATGGAAACATAAAAATCAACAGCATCTCTTAGATAAATCAAAAACACTGAAATTTAAATTTAAATTCACTTGTGCCGTTAATTCTTAGTAAATAAATAAGCAGTGCTACATTTTTTATTCTATTAGTATGCTCACATAGCATCCCCGAAGATGACGTTGACTGAAAGGAAAATAATTATTCTCTGTGTATTGTTTGTCTCGCGTGTGGTGTTAAAGTAAACAAAACATATAATTATAAGTAATAATAACTAACACAAAATTGAAAAAATCTTCAGAAAATAATAAATGCCGCTGCCGATTCTGATTGGCAGTCAGGTGCACTGAACCACCACATCGGCTTATTTTTAAACGCCAAATAATAAATGCCACAGACGTGAATTGATTATTTTTACCTGCCAAATAATAAATGCCTGCGACGTGAATCAAACCCGCCCCTTCTGATTGCCGGTCAGGTGCACTGAACCACCACGTGGGCTTATTTTTAACCGTCAAATAATACAATAAATATATAATACTAGTATTTTAATCAACAATTATTGCTTATTGCTTTTTTCACCAGAAAACAACCAACAACCAAAGGAATTGTTAAATACTAAATTTCCTACTAGATGGCGTCGACACATATTATTCATTATCATAACGGTGAAATATTTTGACTTAAAGATAAACATATGTTTACAAGACAAGGTTTTTTTATGCAGAGCACAAAGGACAAGCAATAATTATAAGCCTGAAACACATTAACTAAAAATTAAATGCCATGGACACTGGTCAAGGCTGCGGGTTCAATTCCCGTCGGCGGCATTTCTTATTCTCGGGAGATTTTTTTCAATTTGTGTGAGTGTTTCAGGCTAATAATTATTGCCTATAATAAAATATAATACAGTTTATTTTACATTATTTACCCTTTTAATTTCAGATTGTGGTGTCTGTAATATTAAACTAACGTATGTAAGTACTTGCATAGTGCTTGCTAACCCCGTATGCAGGGACATTGTAAGAGCTTGCAAACTTCTTGCTAACCCCGTATTCAGGGACATTGTAAGTACTTGCATACTGCTTGCTAACCCCGTATGCAGGGACATTGGAGGGTAAGAGAGCAGATTCTTGATGTGTGCGGTGAAAGAGAAAAGCGTATGTTTCATTATAACGCCGTTGGGAAAGTGGTGGGGTCCCCTCCAATGTTTAAACACTTTGTAGAATGTATTCCTATTTAAAAGAGCGTTAATACACATATAACTAAACGCTGTTTGCAGAACTCCTCATCGCCTGATTGCTACATAGCCCGGCTTAGCATCCTTGAAGCTCTGCCTTCGGACTCTGGTGAGTTCTCCCTTCTGGTCCGGTCGGCCCGCGGAGTGGCCGAGGCAGTATTCCAGCTGACGGTGCGGACGCGCCGCCCCCACACCGACAGGAACCACACCGCTGTGGCTGCCTCCACCAACAAGGCAAACACCCGCGTGCTTGTGTCCTGCACAGGCGTATCAGTTTACCTTATCGGTTTCTCACTCAAATATCTTGCAATCTTCCCGCAGTATTAACAAAGCGGCTTTCGTCTGGAAGTTGTTACTGCGAATCTATTATCACTTTTCCATAATTTATTTTTTGCTTTTTTAATAATCACATTGTTTGTTGGAGACGCCTAAACGCGTCTTTTGGTACGATTGGTAGAAAGAAGGAGACGCTTTGAAGCGTTTTTGATGTATTTTCGTGCTATTAGTAGACGACGGGAAAAGCCAAAACGTGTTGTTATTCTGTTAAGGGTGACAGACTGTGGCCCAAGAACATGCTCTTGTGGTCATACAGCATTGCGGTAACATTCCGTCTTGTATCTTTACATTTTTTCAATGCTGTAACGATATTCTTTGATTCAAGACGTTCCCCATTTTTGTTTCCGCCTCCATTCTGCTTTTACAAATTATTTGTAAAAAATATTGCGTGTGTCATTTACGTGTGAATCCTTAAAAAATGCCCGCTTTACAAAGTGGATTGAAATCATTGACCGGCTGCAAACATTGTGTTAATAATTATAAATTTTTTTTACATGGTACCTCAAGAATTGTTTCATGCCTCTGTGTATTTAAAGGAGAACTACATTATTTAGAACTTGTTGACATTCCCAATAGATGGCAGGGTTTTGCTGAAAAATCTAAATCTAATTTGACTTTAAAATATGATAATAATTGTGAAAGGTTGCCATTATGCTGGTGGATTGATCTGTCAACAGGATGTTTGGAAGCCTTGCTATTTGCAGGAAGGCATATACATTAAAAAAAGTTCCTGATAACAATCCCTGCTGCAAAAATACGTTGCGCTCGTAAATAATTATTTATTATACATTCGCCCACTTTATTTGGTGTGATTTTAGCATCTGTTGAGCGTGCTTTGATTTGTATGTTTGAAATTAATGGTGATTTTAGGCAATGCTAATTTAGATTAGAAATTTACAACAAGAATGTTGTACGTCGGACATATTGCGAAGTTTGTACCTTGGACGTACATTTTAAAAATTGTGATATCGTGTCATTTAGGAAAGCTAATTCAAAACAGAGATTATTAAATCAACAAGTTTCTTTTATTACAATAATATAATGATAATTGCTATGTTCAAGATACAACACAATGCCAAAATAAAAAAAAACAATTCATAGTTTTTTTTTAGGAATTTAAAATGTATAATAACCCAATGTTTTAAAATATATATACAGTCTTACAAATAAATGTGTTTTTTTTTAATATTATTTAACTGGTTAACGGTTATTTAACAAATACCTTACTAATAAGCGTAAAATAGACTCAACTGATATTTAACAGCCATAAAAAGTTTCTGGAAAAATACACAATGTTTTTATAGCAGTAGAAGGCTATTTGCGTCTACTATTATGTTTTCAGTTGTAATTACTCCAAAATACGCAATGGTTTCTTTAAAATAATTATTTTAACCTTTCCGGGAGTATGGACGCTAATGAACGACGGCATGGGAGTCCGCAGAAAATTTTCTAGGATGGGGCAAAATATTTTTAGTAATGTTTTAATGTAGTTTTAATTTACTGTAGAGTATTTGTATGGTGAAAAAACCTACAGGACACTGTAGTAATGAAGGGCATACTGTAGTAACAATTTAACACAATATATATGTATACTCATCATCATCATCACTTTTGGCTCTACAACCCCTGGTGGGTCTTGTTTGGCCTCCTCAAGAGTCTTCCTCCACTCATCTCGGTCCCGCGCCAGCTCCCTCCAGTTTCGAAGCTCCAAGGCAGACAAATCTTTGAGGACGTTGTCGCTCCATCTTAACCTTGGCCTTCCCAGGCTCCTTCTCCCTATCGGTCTTGAGCTCAGCAGGGACTTTGGTTCTTGATGCTCGCTCATTCTCTCCACATGACCTAGCCACCGAAGTCTTCCCAGTGACATGAACTTTGTGACGTTTAGCTCCTTAAACAGAGTATAGAGCTCATTGTTATAACGTCTGCGCCAAAATCCATTTTCTAGAACCGGTTCGAAGATGCGCCTCAAAATTTTCCTTTCAAAAACGTCCAGTGCTCGCTCATTCTTCTTAGTTAGAACCCACTTCTCGGCTGCGTACGTAAGCACTGGTCTAATTAGTGTTTTGTACACTAATACCTTGGTGGTTCTGGAAAGCAGTATGGATTTTATTTGTTTTTGTAGGCGGAAATAGCAGTGGTTTGCATTCACGATGCGCTTCTGGATCTCCTCTGTAGTGTTGTTATTGTTTGTTATCAGGGAGCCCAGGTATGTGTATACTATAACAACATAAATTAAAAATAAAATTTATTCTTTAAACAAGAACTGGAGTCGTCTGTTATCTCTACCAAACATATCTACAATTTCGTCCATAAAGTCTTTTTTGTTGCAGTTCACTTTGTCTCTGTGTACACTTAACATGCAAAATCCAGACAGACGTTTGATCTAAGCCATGTTTTTACAAGACGTAATTGCTGAACGATCGCTCCACCGTACATGATGTTGTCGGTAATCTTAGCAAAACTAGTAAGGCATACCTGACACTCGGATAAAACTTTGTAAAAGGTAACAAGTCGATGAAATCTTGGCTACTTTTGTATTCTCGCGTTTTACAAAAATCCAATCAACTCAAGGCTTCAGTTTCAAAATTATCAATGTGGTATTTATTTATTGACGCCCTATTGGGCTTTTAAGTACATAACAATTACAAATTTAATTTTTAACAACACTATAAAATAAACAATAGAAAATTGAAATAAAATATAATGATTTCTCATACATTATTTACATTTAAAAAGTGGTGGACTAATTTGGCATGTATTGATGTTTAAATTAAATATGTCAGCGACATCACTTAGTTCATTGCCCAACCTATGTATTCTTTCTAACACAGAAGTCGTAGCGAAGTTATTGTTGTAGAATAAAATATTCCGTCTAGTATATTTTGGAGGTATATGTAAAGATAGCACGTTTATAGTGTCAGGGCAGTCTACCCTTGAATGAACAATTTTATATAATAAAAGGAGATCAAATATTTTTCGCCTTTCAGATAATTTTGATAAGTTAAGTTTACTGCGTAAATTGACATAATTGATTTCAATAATAGGAATACCAATTTTGAAAATAATAAAACGTAAAAATTTATTTTGAATTTTTTCAATTTGTAAACAATGAGAGTTGAAATGAGGACACCAAATGGTTGAATTGTATTCAACCTGACTTCTAACCAGAGACGTGTAGGTAGTAATTTTATAGTTTTTATGTTATTAAAGTCTTTAGCGATTCTGAGAATAAATCCAAGCATTTTTAATCCCTTACTGGTAATGCTATTAATGTGATTCAAGAAGCCTAATTTGGAGTCAAAGATAACTCCAAGATCATTGAATTCAAAAACTCTTTTTAGATTGGCATTGTCAATTGAGTAGTCGAATAATAAAGGTGTTTTAGATCTACGGAAACTGATCGTTTGGCATTTTTTGATATTAAGATGTAATTTGTTTACGATGCACCATTCATAAAGTTTATTTAAGTTCATTTGTAGAGTTAAACAATCAGAAGAATTACCGATCGATTTAAACATCTTTAGATCGTCGGCGAATAGAAGAAAGTGAATATTATCGAAAATTAGTGAAATGTCATTAATAAATAGTAGGAAAAGAATTGGTCCTAGGTGGGAACCTTGGGGGACCCCACTTAAGGTATACCAGTTTGCACAATTTCGAAGGATTTAACATAAGGCAAACACAATATCGAATTATTTAAAATAAAAGTAACATTATTTGACTATTTTAATCAATCCAGGGGGGGGCAAGTGCCCCCCCTTGCCCCCCCCCGGCGCCCATGAACGACGGTACACACTTTCGCCAAAGGAGTATGGACGGCTATGGACGACAGGCGTGGCATAGTTAAATTTCGCGCCTCGATTCTGTAAATATGCATCATATTGCCATCTATGGGCATATTCCTGTAACTTTACACATCGACAGAGATATCGCCCGTTATTTATTTTGCACGACGTCACTGGAACAAGTTCGGACATAAACAGAAATATTCAACCATTGATTTCGGCGCATACGTGTTTTTACGTTTTTCTCGTGGATTTCTAATAATTTGTTGGAATATCAGTACATTAGAGTTTCAATTTTATGTCTTTTATGTTTGTACCAGACAGCAGGTGGATATACCTAAATAATTAAGGAAATGAATACGACGCCGAATCCTTTATGATGCTTATCACCGGACACGTATCACGTGTCAAATGGGATTTAACCGTAGTAATTAAATTTCGGTTATTTTTTCTTGGTTACTTAATGCTCTCATCCATTCTGTTTAGTGATAAAAATAATTGCTGCACATTAACACATGAATAAACTGTTGAATTTCAACTCAATAAATATGCACACAACTGGCCCAATCAGTCAGTAATATGCTATAAATATGTAAATGTGCTATAAACTTCTTATTTTAAGTTGTCGTTAACAAATTCCATTTTAGAAACTAGGTATTGTTAACATTTTTATTTGTGTATTTGAAATTTACATTCATATTTAAAAATTGTAATATTTCAATTTTAAAAGTAAAAAAGTTTTTTTGATGTGAAACCGCACAATAGTCCCAACTGAGACTATGGCATTCTCAATTGCGGTATTTTGTGAGGCTGAAGGAAGGAGATGGGGGAGTACCTGGCTATTCCAGGTAATATTATAGCTGGATCTGGCCACCAAACACGGGCAAAGCCATTTCAAGCAACGTTTCAATTCCGGATGGTGGTCTTATATCAGCGAGATACTGAGAGATATCTCCCACTCAGTTGAAAAAACGCTTACCACGTATATTATAAGTATGACGTGGCATGCACTCGAGTGATATAAGAATGACGTGGCTTGCACTCGAGTGATATAAGTATGACGTGGCATGCACTCGAGTGATATAAGTATGACATGGCATGCACTCCAGTGATTTTTGGAAAGTCTTGCGAGTGAACCGGGGCTGATGGAAAACAAAGAGAACATTATTTTATTTCCTAGGGGCATCATAAAATGCCTGTTGCATAAGAACTGCAATTTGGCCTAAATATTAGGTTGGTCCTGAATTTCTTCTAGCCACTCTTTTCAACTTCAACTTTGTCTATGGAATTACTTTGTGACATTGATGACTTTTTACTTTCTAAATTAAATGTTAAAATTAGTAAAAAGATCGAGAAATCACTAATTCTGGGTAGATTATTTCAAATTGATGTAAGTTAACACGACGTTTAACAACATTTTTAATTAAATTAATTTTAATTTCGGGATATATAAGGTAAAACCGAACGTTTTTGGAAATTGTCAAATTTCTTCAATCTGGATATGAATTAAATGGAATTGTTTATCAACATATTCTAACATAAATGAAACGTCATATCACGTTTATATTTAAACAACACCTCTGCCATTGGTTTATGGGGTGAGGTTTGTTTGTTTTATATTATTTATTGAGTTAGTTTATGCAACATTTGAATATAAATTAATATAAACAAGATAATATTTCATTTTGTAACTTTAAATATTTTTACAATAAACATAACATTTCTTTTTAAATACATTCATTCTTCAGACTTTCGTGCATATTTCATCATACATCTTTAGTGCTTTGTACATTAGGCAGTTCTGTGATTTTGATTTCTTCATATGTGGCAATCTAATTCTATTTACATTTCTGGTTTCGTAATTATGAACATCTATATTAAAAACAATTTCATCCTTATAATATTTTGGCATTTGGTTGTTCATGACTTTATGCACAAAAATGAACACATTAAATAACAGTATCTTTTTTATTGGAATCCAATTTAGCTGCTCTCTCATTTGATTAATGTTTGCTTATTTTCCTTTTCCCAATATACATCTCATAGCTCTATTCTGTATAACATTATAGTCTGTTCAAATTTCCTTCATTGGGCAAATATAACATAGTAGAGCAATAATCTAAATGTGGAGCAACTATAGTTGTATAAATGAACTCTGTAGTGTTTCCATTTAGTTTATTTCTTAATCTTCTAAGAAAATTGACTTTGTGATACCTTCTTTAGCACCTAGTTGACAGATCCGTCTGCCCAGTCGCTTACAATTATGTAATATTCAACATATAACTTATTTTCTTGGGATAATTTTAAACTATTTTATTACAAACCTATTCCTCCTCTACACAGTGCCCAAATGATATTCACAACAGTGCCCACCTCCTGAGTATGGAGTCATCTACCTTGCTACCCTGAGCTGGTGACTCATCCCACAGACAAAGCCTGATTGATAAATCAGGTTTTGGCGCACTAATTTTTAGGAAAGTCTCTCGGATGAGTCGTCACCATATAAACCGCCGTAACATGGCGAAGTGACGCTTCTAGAATAATAACGTAGCCGCCGGCCTATCTACTTGCGATTGCACGGATTATTCTCGAACGAATTTGCGCCTATATAAACGGCCACGTCAAAGTACTTCGGTCAGTCTTACAAGTGGGCCCACGGGGAATTCACCGTCGACCACTTCACCAACTGCGTGAGCATCTGTACGGAGTCATCACAACCTCTTTTATCCGTCTTCTTACCACTTCCCCAAAGACCTATCCAGCCGGATTCTCAAAAATAATCGACTTTCACCGCAGTGGGAGGGATGGGTTCATGCTTCCGACACAAGATTCCAACCCACTATGCCTTTATGCCTTTTTCCGGTGACCGGGTAACTCATCAAAATAACAATTTAACACTGTATTTAGATGTTCCTAATTACTCAATAATTAGTATGTAACCGAAAACCATATATGTACAACTACACATATAGATAATCCAGAAGTAATTGTTCCTATTGTATATATATAATAGTAACAATATATATACTTACCTATAGCATAATGGTATTCTATTTTTCTTATGATTAGTGTAACTCGCTCACCAAGCACAAGAACCAGTTTCTTCATTGGTGAGATTGCGAACATAAATATATTTTGTAACCATATGTACTTATATAACATCCTGTACCCACTTATATATATTAAATTTAAAAAAAAACACACCTACAAAAAGTGATATAAATTCATGAAAAGTTATGAAACAAAAACTAGGTTAAATAAGTTTCGTTGGTAACTATTAAACCTAGTTTTGGTTTCATCACTTATAATAACTCTATATCACTTTTTAAAGGTGTGTTGAATTCACCTCTCCAAGCAGAAGCAATTCTCTTGTGATAAATGCAGTTTTGTATGCGCTTTTAAGAGCAACGTAAACAATCATAACCTGACTCAAGGGTAAAAACCTTTCTCTTGTTCTGTATGCATTTATGTCAGTTCTAGGAAATCAAATCCAAAAAAACCACCTGCTTATTCACTCCGATGTTAAACAATTTTAATTTCATCTCTACGAGAAGTCCCTTTTCACAAAGCAATGATTGTAAACACATTTTCTCACCCATCTGGAGAAAAACCTTTTAAATGTGCGGAATGCAGCTACGCTTTTTATCTTATCTTGACGTTGCACTTTTTAACTTAACTTTGTCATGTTCAAGGAGTATGTGTAAACAATATTAATTATGCAGATGATATGGTTCTTTTAGCACCGTCACTTAGCGCACTAATGAAACTACTCCAAATATGTGAAGATTTTGCAAAAAATCATAACCTTGTATATAATACTTCCAAATCAATAGTTATGGTTTTTCAAATGCAAAAACGAAAATATGCTAACACCTTCAGTATGGCTAGATGGAAGGAAAATGGATGTTAGTCGTAGCGTCAAATACCTGAGACATATTATCACAGACGACCTGAAAGACATCGAGGATATGGAAAGGCAAAGAAGAGCGATATCCGTTAGAGCAGGTATGCTGTCAAGGCGTTTTCACCTTTGCAGTACAAACGTGAAAAATATACTTCTCAACGCATTTCGCACTTCGCTGTACACGTCAGAACTGTAGGTGGATTACTCTGCATCCCAATGGCATAAGCTAAAAGTCGCTTAAATAAATGCTTATCGCCAAATATTCCGCCCACCGAGATACAGCAGCGCCACGGAAATTTTCCTGGAGGGACGAGTACACTCTTTCAGAGCGCTTCTCCGCCATCACATGGGAAGCTTATGGCGCAGACTGCGCCAATCAAGTAACAAAATCATCACTGCCATGGTTGCCTGGATGGAGTCCCCTCTGATGGCCCCCTGGAGATGGGAGATGTGCAAATATCCATAAACGGCTGCTTACACTCATTTTTGTGTTTATATTTTATCTTTTTTCCCTTAAATTCCGCATTTTGTGCCTATCGGAATCACCCATGTATTATTATTATTTTTCTTAAGCTAATTATGTATATTATTTTAAATATGGAATGTATTGCATTGCACTACCCCTGCAAACATTCTGGAATAAATTCTTATTATTATTATTACTAACTGACAGTAAAGCCAACCCGGTCAGTGCGTCGTTCGCATAGAAATCAACCCTTAAAAGACACATTTTAAAGCACGGTGGAAGTCACCCCTTTTCATGTCCGCTATGCGATCTATCGCTCACTTCAAAGCGGAGTGTTGTGGCCATTTAGAATTTCACCAGAAGCAAAAGATGTACTCGTGCGCGGACTGTACTTACGCGAGCAATTCTAGGAAAAACCATAACAAGAACCTGCGTCTGCACAGCTCCGAAAGACGTTTCCATGTGCAGAAAGGAATTGACTTCTGCCAACAGGTTGCAGGCTCACTTGCGCGTGCACGCTGATGTTATAGTATATCCGTGCACGGAATGAGACTACTCGTGCTCGCGCAAAGATTACTTCACCGCTCACGTAAACGTGCGCTCGGGCGAGCAGCCTTGTTGCGATATGAAACGGCACTTCAGATACATAACAACACACGGGCCTTTACATGCCTGAGCTGCGACCACACCACCGTGAGAACAGAGCACTGGAGAGTCAACACACTTTCCCATAGTGAAGAGAAACCATTCTCGTGTGATGAGTGCACTTTTCTTGTAGCAAAAGGCCCGGCTTGAATCTCTATTAAAAACTCACAAGGTATGAAACCAACTACTTCTGCTTGATTCAATTAGTCTTCTTCTTTCTTTCAATTTTAGACAGCCTCCGTGGTCGAGGAGTAAAGTACTCGACTGCGAATTCAGAAGTTCAAATCCCGGCGCGCAAATTAATTGTTTGTACTTATTTAATTTGTGTTTTTTCACAAACAATTCAATTAAGATACTCTCCTATCTCCTTCCCATCCCACTACTTTCAATTTCACAACATACTCCAATTGGACAAGTTGTGAGCTGTTGGGACTAAGTCTTTAATACCTGTAGCTACCATGAATTGGTTTGAAACTTCTTATGAAACTGCTTCCTGCGAACATGTAATATATATTTATACTAATCATTTGAAAAATGTATCAAATGATCTAAAAAATGTTGTCGTGTTGTTAAATATTAATTTTCCCCATAGACTTACCTACAAAACGTCTAACAAAAATAGCAAGTTTAACACCTATAAGGTCACAAAGTTTTAAGTGATATTATAACCTTCTAATGTGTGACAGCGCTGTGCAGTATTCTTCTTAAAAAATGCAATAATGACCTTCTAATGAGTGACATCGCTATTCAATCAGTATTCTGATTCAAATCTTCACAGTGAACGGGAAAACCACCCGTGGTAAACAAGAGTGTTGCGACTTGTAAAGTTCCTGATTACTATCGAAATCAATTGAAACTGCCATTACAATAAAGGTAAAGCGTATACCAGAACAGATGTGTCAAAGATAATTTCGGACTTAGTATTTGTTCTTAAGTATTGCGTGTTCCATATACGCAAGCCGCGTAATACTCGCTAGACGCTTAATGAGAATAGGGTTTCACTTATCCAATTACTTGGAACACCCGTAAAGCAAACGCATCAGAGGACACAAAAAAATGTGGGGAATTATATCGTTTTAAATTCCCTAGCAATACCCCCCCTATGGATTTTAAAATATTGTGGGGAATCCAGTACCGAGTAAGCAATATTCCACACCAACCAATCCATAATCTAGGGAAATTTAAGGAAACAAAAATGTTGGACATACCATTACTGGTGCGTAATGCTAGGGAACAGGTATTTGGAAAAATATATTTATTTATCAAGACAAGCTACTAGAAGTACAACTCCCCTCTACATTACAAATAGTGACCTTGCCCATGAGAACTGTGAGTAACTTTAATATTGTCATCCTCTTGTTCCAAATTTCACTTTGCTTTATCTAACACGCGAAATCATGGAGGACCAAACAGAAACCGGTCAAAAAACACGTAATACCAAATAATTATTTACAACAGTGAAAAAAAGTTAGGGGGCATTGGTCGATAGCAGCTCGGGCTATAGCCAAAACGTTTGGTTATGTGCACTACATAGAAGATCGTGGTGCCGCGCGTAGCGGTAGCATTCCGGCAGTTATGGATTATCTACCAAATTATTTATACGCTATTACTCCTTGGACCCCACTCCTTCTCGACTGGAGACTTTGGAAGTGTCTCTCAGAGATTATAATCTTCACATAGCATCATGGCAAGTACCTCATTCTCATGTGGATATCATATATTTAATTTTTTTCCGAAATATCAATATATTTCAGCTGACATGAGGGCCATACAGCAGAAGCGTATTCTAGTTTAGCTGGTTTTTCTACACAAGCACAAATTCAATCTTGACTTTTGTGAGCGTAAAAAGTTACAGCTAGAACACGGGAATGGCTTTGGTGCACTCTGAATATTCGTGTATTATTTATTATCTGATAGTATTATTACGCTAGCGTCTGGACGATCTAGGCCCTCTGATTGGTCGAATTCAAATAGTACGTTTCAAAATTCGACCACTCTGCCTCTCTGGCGGTATAAGAACGAAGCAAATGACTGGCGCGAATATTTAAATATGCAGCTAACAATACGCATAGTTACGCAAAACTACTTGACCATTAACAAGCGTTTAATAAGAAGATTTCTTCTGGAAGCTTATCACTTTGTGATGGCATTATTTATTTTATTAAAACATAAATAACTTTGTTTACATCACTTAATTACATACAACCTCTACATGTTCCATGAACGAAGTTCACCTCATCAGGAGTAAGTATACATTGAATTGAAAAATTAAATATAGATTACAATTGGAAAGAAGAAGTGGAAGGAGGGGGGAGGGGTAAGAGTGGGTGGAGTTTATCAGAATTAGGAATTACAATATCGTTAGACGGGAAAGACCAGTTGAGTGGGAAAATTTTTAAAAGAGAGTTTATAAAAAAAATTCTTGTTAATTATATCAACGTGTTTTCTTATTTCTAAAATATATAAATTATTTATTTGCGATGCTTTATATCCTGTGTGAAGTATTTTAAGACCTGAAAAAACAAATAGCATATAACTGCTAGTTTTATTATTATTTTCCTTAAATAAAATGATGTTTTTTCGTCATACCGTTTATTCGTTGCTATTGTATATATTTATATCACCCACTGGCTACTCTAAAATCAAGCTTCAACAGACTATTGTGAGTACATAATTTCATAGCTAGTGGCGTGGATTCGGAGCGCATTGGTATGGAGGGTTTAGATTATTTAGTTATATATTAATTACCAATTTTTAAGAATGATTTTATTTAGAAATTAGTTTGTTGATCAGTATCAGCCAGTGGCATGCACGGAATTTTGAATCAGGGTAGGAAGAATGAAAACACTGTATTATTAGATATATATTATACACATATGTGGCAGGTTTTTTTCTTAAATTTAGCTAAACACACATTTCTCTCACTACTACAAGTTTTACAAGATAATACTTACAATATTTTTTCAGATAAATCACGATTAATAAATAATGACATACGTTTTTAACCTGACAAGTGCGTGGAATAAAGTCAACCATGAGTACTAATGTGGAGAAGTAGGTATCAACATGTGTCACCGATTGCCATTGGTTCCAAAAGCACTGCCTAACCATTAACACAAAAACTAGCACATACGCGTTATAACTTGAATGCCTACAAAGCTCACTTTATACATGTACATAATATTCTGCATAATAAGTGAACATTGAATAATCTAATCTGACGTTGGCGGCATTTGGACAGCCGTAGTTAATGCTTAAGACACGTTTGAGCTTATTTTAGCTGCAATTCGCTGCAGAACTTCGCGCATATTTTTAAATAAAAAATTAAATGTTCATTTGTTCAAAATCTCCGAAAGTTCTTCATCGATTGCTTTGAAATTTTGACACAACGTTGCATTCGAATACGCGTGTGTTTATATATATTATATAGATGTCCCCTGTGACAAGTAAAAACATGATTTTTTTTAAACTACGCCATCTGTTGGACGTAAAAGCAAAACGCGTTATCGTTTCTCTATCTGCACAGACAGACCGACCACAGCAAAGCGTGTCGGGGTACAGCTAGTAATTTAATTAATTTAAATATTATTTATATTTTCATGTTAAGCGAATACAGCAGGGTAGGCAGTGCTTATGTGCCTACACGGAATTCCTGGGTATCATTGCAATAATCTCAAAGTGTTATTTAGAGCTAAAATTGATTAAAAGGACGTTAATTTGCAGCAGATCTTTTGACTCCTAGGCCCTAGACAAGCCAATGAAATAACCGTCTGATGAAATATTGTATCAATTACATCACAGTTGATAATTATTGCAGGTCACTCGGGGCATACAGACACGCCCAGCGCACTTTTTTCTTGTATTTCATCCTCGGCGTAAGCACTACCATTATCTTACATAAGAAAAATTACAATTTTAATATTTTTTTCCGCTTTTAACATATTTAAGAATAAAGCAGTTTCTATTATTTTGCCTTACCTTAAAACTAATTAAGATTCAAATCGATTACAACCGAAAATAAGTACTTACCTTCGACCAAACGTGCACATTTCGTTTTACTGTTCTTGAAACTAAGATATCATTAGAACGGATTCTTCATTAAGACAAAGAAACTCTTCTGTAACCGAGACCTAAAGCTTAAATTTAAGAATCATCAAAATGAATGGTGTTTTTCTATATTTTTCCGTTTGAAATTCATGGACAGAGGATAAGCCTAAAAAGTTTTAACAATTTTTAGCAGAAATATCGAAAATTTGTGCTTACACGCCCCACGACACATTTATATAGGATCATCTTCTCTTTGTCGCGACATCTCTTCTTAAAATCAAATAAGCGGTTAGAAAACTAGAAAGCCAAAAGATTACACTACTTTAAGCGCTTCGTCTTTATCCATCGCTTGCTGCTTTTTCGCTTGGTTCTTGTGTATACGCATGTGCTTCCTGAGATAGTCTTTGTATTGGCAAGTATAGGAGCATACGGTGCAGGAAAAGGGGTAATCAGCAGTGTGGCACAGCATGTGACTATCCAGGCGATACTTGGTCGTGCAGGAATAACCGCACTCCAAACACGAAAACTCCTTTTTACCAGAGTGAATCAGCAAGTGGATCTGTAGATTTGCCTTCCGGTAGCATTTATAGCTGCAGACGTTGCACGCGTAGGCCTTTTGACCGGTGTGAATTTGCATGTGTGCCCTCATGATGCTCTGGCGAACGCAGGAATAGTTGCAGACGTTGCAGGAGTAGGGTTTGTTTACGCTGTGGTTAGCCTGGTGTATCTTGAGGTTCTTGTTGGTACTGAAGAGGTCGCCGCAGTCCGGACACGAGAAGGGTTTCTCCCCCGTGTGCGCAAGGAGGTGGTTCTTCAAACTGATGCTCTGCGTGTAAGTGTTGGGGCACTGTGGACATGCAAATGGTTTCTGACCGGTATGGACCCACATGTGTTCCTTCAGCTGGTATTTACGCTTGAAGGTCTGATTGCACTGCAGACAGATGGTCACCTCCGGTTCTGACGGCGGCTTCGGTCTCTTTTTCTTTTCTGGAAATAATTCAACAGAATTAGGGTTTCAATAAACTAGAACCAATGTACAAGCTTTACTACCACATTTGTGATAACGCTGTACAGAATTCACCGAAATCAAGAAGCCAGTGTTTGCGTTTATCGTATTGTCATTTCTCCACTCATCGGAAATGATGACGCGGTAGCCAGCAGGTTACTGTCGTCAGCACAATTCAACACAGTATGAAGCCACGTTTCACAGACTCGTGAAAGTTAAGAATAAACAACCTTCAGCCAATAGACTAATTTATTTATTTACTTATTTGTCGCCCAAGGCGCTTTTACATGTATTTAGTGCAACATAAAGATGACAGATAATTTTTAAATAATAAAATTTAAATTACAATAGGTAAAAAAAACACAAAAAATTAAAAATATAATGATCATATAGATTTACAAAAATACAGCAGAAAGTTTAAGAGTAGGTATATGTTCGGGCATATAGCCGATTGTTATCTCTAATATTTTACTCCGTACCTTCCCGTCCTATAACCTTTGTCACCGAATTTGGAGACGGAAAGTACCAAAACAGTACCTTTTCTACCGCGCAACCGACCACAGGTTGCTAGTTCGATTACAGGTTGCTAGTTCGATTGCGGGTAACGTGCAATTCGCCATGGAGTTTTTATTCTGGCAGGGAGAGGGAACGGGAGGGCTCCAAAGGAGGACACCAAATACAAGGTAGGTTTTAATATCCTGGTGGCATCCTCTCAGAGTTCCACTCCGTTTCCCTTTTTATATTTCATACACAGGAAACTCGCGGCTGGAAATGTTCCAAGAGCTATCGAAACAGTAATGATTCGCCAAGTTAACATTAAATATGTCAGTATCAGCTATGCATTGGTTTCCCATAGTGTGAAGATATAGGGGAATGGGCAATATAGTTTGCGTTTGGCTGCAATAGAATAGTGTATTTTGTCATGTTGTTATTGTGTGGATAAATAGTTGTAAAAGAGAAGAGCTCGTCATCCTGGCAAAGAACCGTTGAGATCTTCGAGGACGCCGAAGAACTTGGAGAAACAGATGAGTTGGATTCTGCGCATAATACGAAATGCGCTGTCATTCAACATGACATCCCCGAACATACTCATAATTTCTTATGTTTTGAAATTGTCACACTACACGCGAAATGAATTCAATATAAATATGATAAGCCACTCTCACAATTAAAAGCATCAATAAATAATCTTCTTTTTTCATTAATTGCCGACATTGGCACCGCTCAAAATATCTCCTCTTCGCTGATGATATCAAACGTCACATCGATTATATTCTGTTCTTTCAAATGGTCAGAATTGAATAAACTATCCTTCAGCACACAAAAATGCAGTTTCGTCACGTTTACAAGATCCAAATATACATTTCTGATCTCCTACTACATAATTAAAAACAAGCAAAAATGAGATTCGAGACCTTGGCGTAATTCTCGAAGCAAATCACTCTTAATTGACATTATCTCCCGCGGCAACAAAATGCTTGGATTTATCCTTTGTAATGCCAAATCCTTTACTACCGGAATCGAAATACGGAGAACATATGAAACCCTCGTTCAGAAACATGCTATATTTAAACACCTTAGAAGCACGCTGAAAAATATTTTAAAGCATTTTTTTTAAACTCATCACTGGAACTATACTTAATCTACTTACACTGAAAGAGGTTAACTTCAATGTGCCTGACAGTTATACTTTTGGAAAATGCCATGCACTTTTTATACTCCGAAAGCGAGGACTTCTGCCTAGCAGAACTTGCCCATCGACAGACCCACTACACTGATCGTAGACATTTGTCACTTACAGACAGTTCAGCAAATACCTTTTGACTAATGTCACAAACTAGTAAAACTGCCCGCACGACCTTTTATACTTAGATGAACCTCAAATTTGTCATATTCTCCGTAATATGTTGGTTATCAATAGTTTAATGGAGAAAATGAATAAATAAATAAAATGTTTTATAAATACTTTTGTAAATGCTTAAAACAAAGTTCAGTGTGTCACCCCAGGCTAAGATGGGCACACTCATGAGAAAGAATTATCCTAATTATTATTTTTAAAATGGGGTGGTTTGCACCTTGACACATCCGTTATTTTTTGCGTGAAAACGTCTTCCGTCCCTCACTGGGCATACTTTATGTTTTTCTACTCAGCTTACTTTTTAGAGCACCTCAAGATCTACACGACGACCGAATAACTCATGTAACCCTTTCCGTTGTGGAGTTATGACTGATTATTTGATCGCACAGAGTGAATTTCGAGGCTCTTATCTCCCCCCCACTCTCGCCCCCAACCCCGCGAAACAAAAATTAAACGTAGATTCTTGGCAACACAAGCGGCATGCGCACACATCACTGCGTAACCCACGCCAAACACCAACGGCTTTCTGTAGCCGCCAGCGGCCCCCACTCGGAATCTAGCTTTGGTCTTAACAACATGTGTGGGTGTATTGCTACAAAACCGGTCCCGGACGCGAAGTGCCCGCTACATTATTGAAGCCTGGCACGCGCACGTTTGCGCGTATGGACAAGCATCACCTCGGTTACTACTCCACCATGATTGTGAGTAACACCTCCATGGTCTCACAACTCCTGCATCTCCCGGGACGGCTCATGTAAGCGTATTACTTAACCTTTGCCCCATTATGTGCCTTCTTTTAATGTCTGTTAAACATGCCTGCCAGCCAGAACAAATACGAGAGAGATTGTTCAATTCTAACAGCCAGGAAATAATTTAGGATGTATACTGTGTCCCCATTTGTGTTATACAATGTACCTGTTGACTGTAAATACACCCATTTATCATCCCCATAGGAGTTTCATTTGACGAGAGAAGTGTAGTCAAGATTGTTGAAAGTTCCCCGTGTAAAGGCGTTTGCCGACCCTTCCTGAATAATTTGATTCTCATGATTCTACACTGAGCTACATTCCTAACAATGCAGCCCTACATGGTTCATATCGTGGGGTGTCCCTCGCCAATTCCTAGCACTGGCACCCTACGTAATTCTCCAAATTCCTAACACTGGCGCATAAGGTGGGGAGCCACATTCCTAACACTGGAGCATAAGGTGGGGAGCCACATTCCTAACACTGGCGCATAAGGTGGGGAGCCACATTCCTAACACTGGCGCATAAGGTGGGGAGCCACATTCCTAACAACTACGCAACGGATTTTGATAAGGTTTTCACTACAATTTAGAGACTTTTTTCCGGAAGGTTCATATATACAATACATGCACATTTTATACGATAGAAAGTATATAAAGAATATAAAACAGAATAACACGCAGAAAGTAAAAAGATTCCGTTACGACCAAGACAACTTCATTGTCTCCACGAGTAACGTATTTACCAATTGTGATATCGAAATCGTTTTCATTTTTTAAATAAAAGACGTCATTACTTACTTTTGACTTTCTGTTCATCTCCCGATCGAGGTTTCGTCTTCTTCTTCTTTTTAGATGAAGTGGGAACGGGTTTTATTTCAGCTTCCAAGATACTCGTTATCGGGACTTCTACGAAAAATCCTTCATCATTTTTTCCTTTAAAAAAACATAGGATATAAGTACTTAAAAATAAAACGAAAGGGTTATTTTAGTAAATACCAAAAATAAGAACGAGTAAAACCGCACAAGAGTCCCAACTGGTCCCAACCGTTTGGAGCTAGTGAGACTATGGCATCCCCATTGGGGTATATTGTGAGGCTGAAGGTAGCGGGGGAGGGGAAGAGGAGGGCGGGGAAGTACCTGGATAGTTACCAAACGTGGCCAAAGCCATTTGAAGCAACGTTTCAAAATAGAAAGCGGTGTAGTTGAGTGGTGGTCACCAGGGCGAAAATGAGAGTATCTTTCATGTATAATATGTTTTATTATTTTAAATTAAAAAATTCTGAAATAACATAAATTCATAAAATAAAATGTACTTGCGCACGCCGGTATTTAAACCCGCGACCTTCGGATTGCTAGTCGAAAGCCTTACCCCTCGAGTACCGCAGCAAATAATGTTGAGTCGAAGACAGTTAGAAATTATTATTTTATTTTCTTTTCAAAAAATGGAATAATGATATCCCGTGATTTTTCACTGGTCTGCGCTAGTTATAAACAATAAACGTCAAAACGCGAAACTGCCGAAAAAATCAAAAATAGCTCAAAAGGAGCTCAGAAATATGATTGGGTATTTCCATTTAGTTATTATTGTAAACATCTTTTGCTCAGTGACAGCAGTAAAACCGTCAATGGTCTATTTTAAGAAGATACACGCTACATAGCGTCACAACCCTTGAGCCACGAGATAAGTTGTTAAAAAACCACATAACAAGGAAACAAAGACAAATTTAATAAAAAACATTTGATTATGTGCTAATAATATTTAAAAAATATACTGCAAAACTTTTCGAATTTAAATTCGATGATCGTACACACTATTCTCTTTTTCGCTAAATTCAATAAGTGGGAGTTCGCAAGACAAAAGACTTTCTATATGCGTTGCTGTAGCTCAGTCTATCTATACAGACAGAGAAACAAATAGTCCAACAGATGGCGCCGTTTTTCAAAGAGTGCATGTTTGTCGAACAGACAGCAATGTTTTTCAAAAACATATATATTATGTAAGTATATAAAAACACACGCATATTCGAATGCAATGTTGTGTCGAAATTTCAAAGCAATCGGTGAAGAACTTTCGGAGATTTAAGATTTTGAACCAGCTAACATTTACATTTTCATTTATATAAATTTGGCAGACAGAGAATTGCACGCACCGCTCTGTTCAGTTGAAATAAACAAACACTATACTGAAAACTAACTTAGTCATCGCCACGCTTGTTAAAGTTACCCCACATGACAATAGGAATAGTGTTATTCTTATTGATTGAAATAAATAAACAGTTTATATTTTTAATAATATTATTTAATCAAAGATACTATATATTGTTTTTCTCGGGGGGGGGGCGGGGGGGTATAGGCAAAAGACGACCGCACTGCTCCTTAATTTATATCGCCTCGAGATTCATTTTCGCGTACGCCGCTCGCCTCTGTTTTAAGAATCACCGTCTTCAGGCGAAAGGCGACCGCACCGCCCCTCGATTCGTATTGAAACTAAGGATCAATTTCGTTTGAAAATAGCGTCAAAAAAAGTCAGTTAAAAAACGTATGAAAAATTTTCACACCAACTCGGCCAGATTTATTACGGAACGTTAACGACAAATTTAACAAAAACTCTGGCGGCGGAAACTGGAAGCGCTCGCGGCGCGCCGAACGGACGCGGCGGTAGTCGTATTTCCGGCCGCCAGGATCGCCACTCTCTGCGCTGTTATTCAATTTCTAAAAGCTCCTTTAAATTCACGTTTGAGTGATACCAGTCGCGCGGTTTCGAAATGGCGATTTCGTGAATGCTGTTTGGCATTATCACAATGTTTTCTTTTTTAATCAATTGTATTTATCTGTATTCATATTTTTATTTTCTCGGGCGTCCCCATCTTGTTCTAATAATTCACTTTCGCCGCCAGGTGTGCCCCAGGGGACGCATCTCGGACCACTCTTATTTAATATTTACATAAATGACATTTATGTATGCTTACAAAATAGTTACTTCGTGCTATACGCGGATGATATGAAAATGTTTAAAAATATTAAATTTTTACCCGATTGTATGAAATTACAAAAAGATCTCAATCATTTATACGCGAACTGTGAATCAAACTAATTTGCCTTAAACATATTTAAGTGTCGCTCGATTACGTTCACTAGAAATAAAAATTAAATTATCCATCCTTACAACTTGAACAATAAAACTTCTACAATCTATGCCTACATGTGAAGAACTAGGTCTTTACTTAGACAGCAAATTAATTTTTGAAAAGCACATCGAACAAATTATATCACAATCCTACAAGATGCTTAGTTTCCTTTTAAGAATGAGTAAAGTTTTTAAAAATGCTAAGACTCTAGACATATTGTTCTTCTCATGGAATATACTTCCACAATATGGAATCCTCAATACAAGGTAAACATAGATATAAAAGAAAGCATTCAGAATAAATTTTAAAGAAATAAAACTACAAATAATATGTTAACTTTACAAAAAAGATGTAAATTGTCAGATCTTTTGTTTCTACATAATCTGCAATTTGAATTTTTATCTATTTTTGGTTTAAATGTTCCAATGAGGCGTACCAGGCATACCACGCCTTTTCATATTTAAAAAATCTTACCATTCATAAATCTCAACTTCTTTTCAATATTTTATAATAAGCCATGTTCTCAAACTTTCGGATATTGTTTGGTTTGGGTTGCCTCCTTATTGTACCCTTTAAAATGTCTGCTCAGAAGATTCTCATTTCTGAGCACAAACTACTTACTGTTTTATATTATGTTATAGTTTTAATGTTCTTGTTTTGTCCTGTCCTGCTGTTATTGTTAATCTAAGTTTTGTCATCACTTTGTATAAACAGTATTGTATTTAGTGTTATAATATTAGATCTGTATTGGGTAAGGCACACTGTAGGAATAATTTTAAGAACATGACCACTAATACTGAATTACCGTTTTTAAGTTTGTTATAGTAAAGCGCACTTGAAGTGAAATGACACTAAGCTGCGCTATATAAATGCCATATTATTATTATTACTAACAACACGAATGGAGCAAATAATCACATAAATCACTCGCACAATCATAACATATACCCAGTAAGAAAAATTGCTAAGGCTGTTCATTTTTCTAAGGTATAAAACTAATTTAAAAACCCTGCACTTAACTTTAAAGAACTTAAATATTCGGGATCGCCGGCCATGCTTAAAACGATTTTTTTTATAAAAAAAACCGTTTGATTCAAATTAATTACTATAGAAGGAAACCATCTGCATTTGGGATTTTTAAAATTAAAACCGTTGGATTCAAATTATATACTATAGAAGGAAACCATCTGCATTTGGGATTTTTAAAATTAAAACCGTTGGATTCAAATTAATTACTATAGAAGGAAACCATCTGCATTTGGGATTTTTCATAATTAAAACAGTTGGATTCAAACTATATACTATAGAAGGAAACCATCTGCATTTGGGATTTTTAAAATTAAAACCGTTGGATTCAAATTATATACTATAGAAGGAAACTCATTATATTTAATTTTGTTATCATTTCAGCCAAAATAGTACCTACCTAATTAGCTTAGAGTATAACGCATGGTTATAACGTTTCTTCTAGCCACTGGTATAGTATCAGAAATACCAACATAAGAAAATGTCATCAACAGAAATTATTTTAAATGGCTGTCATCCCATATATCGAAAGCGAATGTTCATTTAACGTAAATAAAAATCTGCATTTGGAAAATTAAAAATTTTCCAAATGCAGATAGTTTCCTTTTATAGTAATTAAGGTGAATCAAATGGTTTTATTAAAAAAAATCGCATTAAGCGTGGCCAGCGATCCCAAATGATTACCGACAAGTTTTATTAAAAGTCAATTACAATTCGTGGGCTTCGTGTACTTATTGATTTAAATAAATTTGTAAAAATTTCTTCCACTTTTCACACATATCCTATTCTTGTTTATCATTACTTACACCTACGTAATTAACAAGACATTAAGGACATTTGTAATGGGTATATTAACTATTTATATTTTAATTGAGAACCATATAACTTGTAGTAAAACGTACTGTGAGTGTCCTAATGAATAAATGAATTGGGTTATGTTGTCAGGCTGCGGTAGTGTGGGCTGGGGGAGGAGATGGGTGAGAAGTAGGTTGAGAAGCACCGGGGTATTTAGATCTGGTAACCAAACACACAGCTACACCCATTTGAAGGAATAACTTTTCGATTCTGATTTTCACCTGGGCGACTTCACTCCTATCTCTCGATAATATATTTTTGATATTTCTGACCTGGCGCAGTCTCTGGAACACAACTGTCAGAGCTGGTGGAATCCATGACTCTTCTATTGGTGGGTGATATCATGAAGAAGTTATCAAGAATCGCACATAACGCCCAGGCAATCAAATTTATGATCAATCTGTCATTCGTGAAACGTCAAACTTAACCATAGATACCGTACTTTAAAGACGCCGTGTTGGTATTGCCATACCGTGATGCGCTTTATGTTGTTTTCTTATCTAATAGCCAAAAATGTTGAATAATATTCTACATAAATATCCATGACTTCACAATATATGCGTGTATCGCCACGTACCCGACAAACTTTAACCAGCTATTCCTTGGCACATTTGGAGTAAAAAATGTTATTGGCACTTTGCTGTCCGGTAACATATTTTTTTAATAAAAAAAATATTATTCATATTTTCACCACATGTCACCAATGTTTTATCCTTTGTCAAAGTTTTTAAAAACCCATCTGGAAATATTTTATTCGAGTTTCGTTGAATAATGTACGTACGTACCTACACTCGCGCGCCTTTTCGTATCATTTTTAACTATTATTATTTAGTGTGTATGAAAGAGCGAGGACGCTTTTTGACACACTTGCTAATAACAGCTGTTGAACACGAGAAACAATGTCAATGACAGTGACGAAGTGTGGATTAAAAAAAAAAATGTAATGCCCTGAAAAAATCTCGTAGTGGCAAGCCAAAAACAAGTTACTTGTATTGCTTTCAATTTTGTAGTTTGAGTACTAAACTGCCACGCGTCGCATAAAGTCATTGCATTAAAAAAGTGCCAAAACGACCTCGTACATGACGATAAAATATTTTCATTACTTAGCAAACAGTTACAAAAGCCAAAAAATAAGATTTCTTTTGTAAAATACACACAAATTATTTTATTACCTAGCTATTAGAGGTGAGGCGTATTTATCGTACCCAGTAAAAGTACCGGGTATTTCCATGCGATACTTTGTACTTGTGACAGATCTCCAAAATACCTGGAGGGCGATTCTCGTTCTACTTAACGACACTAAAATCGTCCTTACATTCAAATTAACGATTTTTCTCGGTTTATTCGTATGAAGCGATTCCGGTTCTCTCGTTGACAGATGGAATCCTTAGATTTTCGATTGCGCGCCAAAATTTTTAGCCTTACGCGAAGGGTACCCCTAGACCTGTCATTCGGCGGCCGAACGCTAGCGTTCGCGGAGAATTTGCTTCATTTAATTGTGACGTTTTGACAATTAGCAATATTTGCGTAGTTTTAATAAGAGAAAACTTAATATTATCGTAAGTATTGACTGTAAACATGATTAGTGACTTGTTTGTGGCACAATAATGCTATTAAATGAATTGAATCAGGTAATTGCGATGTTTGTAAAGTACGTAACATGTCGAAAGCCAGATAAGTGATTTAATTTACAATAAACTACACATACCATTGAGGATTTCTACATTAATAATAATAAGTTTCTGGCTGGCGCTCGAAATTGTGGGTTTTGAAGTTAACCACAACGAAATAAGAATCCCTTTCATTCTTAAATCAACTTGGGTGACAGTTAGCGCCATTCGGCAGCGTTAGTTTGACAGCAAACGTCACTTTAGAAGTGGTGAATCTGTAAAAAAGTCATTACTATCCAGCGAGGTAAGTACCTTTTCACAAAACGTAAATCTTCGATAAATGGTTTATTTATGTCATTCATAAATAAAATAAGCAGTTATTAAAATGCATTATAATACAAAGTATTTGTTTTTTTAAGTTTTAGTTAGAAACCTTGCGTCACTTAATTATATTTCACCAATTTGTGTTTTCAATAATCTCTTAACAATATCGTAGATGCTCTTAACCACGCTTCTTTAGGATTTTTTACTAGGTCTCTCAAAAATCGATCTTGTAAGGCTATCAGAAGAACGAGAATCGCTTAATAGTTAAGAAAAGATGTTACAAGCGACGGACAGCTATCTTTCGCAAACGATAGCAGTCATTGACGAATGCTATCATTTAGCTTAAGGCTAAAAGAACGAGAATCGCCCTCCTGGTTCCAAAACACTCACGAGTATTTTATACTGGGACAAAATATTTTTAGTAGGTATTTTAACCAGGTGTTTTTAGTAGGTATTTTCGATGGGTATTTTCGATGGGTATTTTTGATGGGTATTTTTTATGGGTATTTTTAGTAGGTATTTTTGATGGGTATTTTCGATGGGTAAGGAATTTTTCGAAATGGAATTCCGTAGCTACCCTCCCCCTCCCCATGGATTTCCAAAAATCATTGTAGGGAATCACATAAATATTTTGTGGGGAGCACTCATTTTGAATTTTTTTGTGGGGGAATTAAGTTTTACAGAAATTCTCTAACAACCCTCCCCCCCATGGATTTTGAATAATAAAAGAAGAAATCATTCTCACGTAGAATATTTGTGGGGAATATGTGGGCAGAATTTATGCGAGTTCATTCGAATTACTTATTCTGAATCAATCCTCAGGTATATTTATAAATATTATTACAGTATTACAAATATTTATTTTGAGTATTTTGTCACCGGTATTTTTCTGTACCTGTACTCATTGTACCCAGTAACGAAAAGTACTCATAGGACCCACCTCTACAGTAGCTATCAATTTGTTGGAAACATTTAAGTATTTCTTACTTAACACACTTTATTTGAATTTGTGAGACAATATTAGAGTAGGTTTAGTTATATGAATTTTAAAGTCGTTGATACATATTTATTTATTGACATGAAGGTTTTTTTTTATTTCAGCGTTATTGTAGGAGGTGCGTTTGATAAATTTGCATTAGTCAATTACGCCAAATCACGTTATCGATGCGATTGACATTGGCTAGTTGATCGTTTGTTGAGGCAATGGAAGCAATTGAAAATTATCGACGGGGAAAAATGATTAAATTTTGTGAATTTTTCATTAATTATTTTTATATGAAACTAAAGCAAAGCGAAGTGACACTATAGTTTATAATTATGTATTTTTTTAGATATTAGTACTTTAAGTTCGGTGTTGAGACGAAAAAACGTTAAGATGAGCCATTTAAAAAAAATTATATTTTATTCCAAATTTTAATATTTTAAAATCTATATGTTTATTTTTAATATTAAAATTTGAAATCGTATTTCATAACCATTCGAAAACAGTTTTTATTTTTCGAATACGTTCAGAAATATCCAATTTTTTCGGATTTTATTGAAATGCGGAAATACACACAAATTCTCTCTTCAAAAGAAAGTGTCCCTTTTATACCGCCTGCTCGCGTCAAGGCAAGAAAAACATCCCAGTTTTCAATTAGTTTAGCGGCTACGCTAGGTTTGTGTAACATGGTTTGTGATTCAAAAGAAAGTGTCCCTTTTATACCGCCTGCTCGCGTCAAGGCAAGAAAAACTTCCCAGTTTTCAATTAGTTTAGCGGCTACGCTAGGTTTGTGTAACATGGTTTGTGATTCAAAAGAAAGTGTCCCTTTTATACCGCCTGCTCGCGTCAAGGCAAGAAAAACATCCCAGTTTTCAATTAGTTTAGCGGCTACGCTAGGTTTGTGTAACATGGTTTGTGATTCAAAAGAAATTCAGGCTTGTTGAAGCTGGAGTTTCCTCAGTACGAGATGTGTCTATTGTTGGAGCAATTTATTAAACATAAATTTCAGGATGAGGCAGAACCTGATCGGCTCAATTCAGGGTTTATCTGTCATGTTTTTAAAGGGGTTTGTTCCCTCAATGTTTATATTTCCTTTGTGTGGTGTAATCATAGACATATGAATATTAGTAGACCTGCCCTAAGTGATTAAAAGCGTATTATCCCCACTCCCCATACCGGTTCCATTGAGCCGGCTGAGCTCGCGTATGGCCTCAAATGAAATTTGAAAACGTGACGTCATCATTCTTGTGCGAACTATGGTCGAGGCATCATCGGTTCATTTTACTAAATAACACGGCAAAATTTTGACTTGTACTATGAAAACTGGTAAAAATAAATGTGAAAAAAGAGAATAAACCCAATTGTCGTATTACATTCCATATATAAGCATTATTTTACTTTATTTTAAGCATATTCACATCGTATAATATGAATCAGTTGTTACTATCACATCGAGAAACGTCTGGACGCGAAACACAAAGCTGGTTGGTTGCTGGGAAGTAAATTATGAACATTTATAAAAGTGTCTTAACTAAATACTCTGAAACTAACTACGACTCTGAAAATAGAAGCTGCCTTACTTTGCCGAATTTGGACTTCGCAAATTTGTTCATAACGTGGCGAGTAATTTGCGCTCCCATGTAAAAATGTCTATTCATTCAAAGCAGATTTTACTTTTAAGAAGTAAATGGTGATATTATAATGCGAGATGCCTATTTACTGTCAGATTGATTTATTGACGAATCACAGTCAGCTTCACTCCCTTCGTTCTTCAACAGTTGATTTTACCCCTCGCCCATATCTTCTCGTCTATTAATTCCTATGTCTGTGGGTGTAATGTATTATTTTCCATTAATAAAATAATATCAAATATCAAATATGCAGCTTATATGTATCAACTTAAATTCAGTTTTTTTGTAATATTTATATTTTTGTAATACCTGCATCAACTGTAAAGCGCCCCTGAGGTGATATCTCACAAAAGCGGCGCTATACAAATTGTCCAATAAATAAATGTATCAATGAATTGCCCAACTTCCTTCATTGCTCACTTATCCTTCAACATGCTATATGGCATCCAAATTTTCACGTTGACTCCAAATAATGCTAGTTTTACTTTCCCATAAAAACGGACGTCACAAAAAAATCTGAACGGAGAACCAATTTCAAATAAAGCGCCGAAACACTTCACTTCGGGTATGCTCGGAAATGTTGGCCACGCCCCCTGTCGATTAGTCGCTGTGCATATAGCGACTCCCCTATCTAGTCCACTATGGGTGTTATATATCATTGGCCCTGGCAATTGAGTGATACCATTACAAAAAATACTGAACATGGGGCCATGACGCTGTAATATTAAATGTTAGATAGCAGTTTCTATGTTTTTACGTTGGCAACATTAGTCCCGCGCAAATTTTTTGTGGTTTCATAATCTGTAGTCGTGGTGTTTTTGGATTTACCATCGTGTGTTTGTTCTACATTGATATCCATTATTAAATGACAAAATTGTTTAAAAATTCTATAATTATTTTAATTGTTTGACCCGAGAAACCATTTTGCATTTTCAATGCATTTTGAAAATAGGTATTTTGCATTTGAAATGCTTTTCTAAAAACCATTTTGCATTTTGCATTTTCAAACGGAAAAGTTTTGACCCATTTCCATTTTGCATTTCAAATGGTTTTGGGTACCCATTTTGCACATCTCTGATACTGATGCATTGCTTGCATTCAGCATGTTTCAAACTAAACTACTTGATTAAAATAACACACATTTCGTAGTCACGTGTTGTCCCTTTCTCGCTATAAATAGAAGCAAGATAAAGTTTTTTGCCTTCGGCAAGGACATCACTGTAACCAGCTTTATAAAATAGAATCAATAGAGATACACTATTTCTACGGACTAGTGGGAACAATCTATGGACGATCGGAGTCGTTTATCCGTAACTCCAGCGGCTTGAAGCTGTCAATATCAAAACCTAGTATAATTCTGTGCATATTGAGAATATCAACTTCAAAGCGTTATTTGCTTCGTATTACTGAAGACGTACAATGGCCACCATAGAACGCTGAAGTATTCAATCAATTCAATTAGTACTGCTCGTTTTAGGTACATCAATTCATCTCCGCGTTGAAGCAAGATTGTGGAATGGATACAAAGGAATATTGAAGTATTTCGTCAGTTAAATGGCATCCTGAATTGATATGTATAGCTTATTTGTTTATCTCCTTTGTTACACCAACTATATCAAGATATCTATACCCCCTTTGTTATAAACGTGACATATGCTCCGAAACATTAAGCACGTTATGCTTATTTAACAACAATCATCATGGATCTTAAAGGTGAGCCGTTTGAGGCCTCTATGGAAGGTTTTAACTACGATTCTAAAAGTAATGGAAAATGTCCTCTTTATATCAGCTTTCAGATTCTAACTCCGGCGACTGAATTCTTCCACAAATCAAACGATCACATTAATACATGCAAAACATCGTCTAATACTCCAGATGTACTTTGTAATTTGAAACAAGAAATGATAGGAATTGATCAAAGGAGGTATGGGTTTACAATTCGCAAAGGAGAAGCGAATGTGCATGCCATCTGCCATGCAGTTGAAGCATCTCTCTCAATTTGCTGAACCTTCTACGAAAATCTTAAATCTGCTGAAGATTGAAGTTGAGAGTGAATGTGAAATTCAAGCGAATGACTGGAAGATTTCTCTTCATACTTTAGACACTTCTGTTGATATTCTCCCCTCTCGTGTGAAAGAAGAAGTACTCGAAGTTGGGCAGATGGACTATAGATGTACTCTGCTTGAATACGAAGTGGAATTGAGGGTTCCCTCGCTGAAGGAATACTGCACCGAGAGAAATGTCTCCTCAGACGGTTTGTAAAGTTGTTCTGTTCTGTCTTTTGTTCATGTTAATCCTATTTCCTCTTAGCCAGTGTTACTATAGCATCCCCAACTTGGGTATAAAGTGAGTTTTAAGGCTGAAGAGGATGGATGGAGGAACAAACAAACAGTTCACTTAAATTCATAGTTCTAAAGTTAATTAAACCGCTCTTACGAGAGACGCGTAGCCGAAATTAGTATTTTATAACAAACTTAACCTAAGTTTTTAAATATCTTATTTTGTTCAAGTTCTGTTTTGTTTAATCCGGTTACGGAGAGTCCCCGTCACTCTTCTTTGGAGTATTATTCACTGTCGCTTTCTTTCCAGACCTCAACCCCGAAGTTGGAAACTTCTGTCTGCCGAAGATCGAAACTAACCCACAGGACCAGGAAACCAACGAGCTGGAATTCGTTGGGAGAAGACCTTTGGCAGGAAAACTTGTCAACAACAAGCATTCTTGCGAAATTTGTCACAACGTATTCGCAAATCAAAAAACCTTAAGAGACATACATTCATTCATTCCGGTGTCACGCCATACCCTTGCAACCAATGCGAGAAAACCTTCGGTCAAAAATCACACCTAGAAAGTCATAGGAAAACCCATTTAGACGCGAAACCCTTTCAGTGTGAAGAGTGCAGTATTGCTTTTGCACGGAAAAGTTATTTGGACAGCCATAGAAAAATTCACACCGGTTTAAGACCATTCTCGTGTGACCAACGTAACGAAACCTTCAAACGGAAAGCTTATCTATACAGTCACAAGAGAATTCACGTTGGAATTAAAGCGTATGAGTGTGACGAGTGTGGTAAAACGCTTAGCCAGAAAGGATACTTGGTTATTTATAAGCCCTTGAGGTGTTTTTGCACAAAAACGGCGCTATACAAGTCATCCAAGTATTATTATTATTATTTAGGTGTATTCATTCTGATAAAAAACCGTTTATTTGTGGGGTCTGCAAGAAATGCTCCTATACGAAGAAATGCTTCTTTACGACTTGGTGAAACATGAAAAGATTCATATTATGGACAAGACTGTTTCATGTGAAAAGTGAAAAGAAAGCTTTTCTCGGGTAAACATGCTGCTCGTACATATGAAAATACACTTGGTTGAACCGTTTGCATGTAAACACTGAAACAAGGCGTTTGGTTCCAGGAATCACCTAGTCCGTCACATGAAAATACATTGTCAAAAGGTATCTTATTCTTGTAAAGCGTGCGAGAAGGTTTTTAATAAAGAATGTAACTAAACTGCTCATAATGTCCTCAACTTGAGTGAGAAACCATTCCAATGTGATGATTGCAAAAAAAGTTTCGGCTTAAAGATCACTTGGGACACCATAGGGCGGTTCATTTTGATGTCAAGCCATTTGTGTGCGATGTTTGCAAGTAGAGTTTTAGTTGGAAGAACCATTTGGTGCGTCACAAAATAATACATTTTGGGGTAAAGCCGTTCTTATGTGATAGATGTAACAAAGTATTTAGGTGGAAGGGCTCATTTAAAAGGCATTTGGCCATACACAAATTATGTTTTGCACAAAATTTCCGTCATTTAAAAAACGTATAAGAGATACTAACTTTCACAGATTAATAACATTTTAACAATATTATAATTCGTTAACTTTATTTAAAACATATGTAATGTACTAGATAAGGTTAGGATAATCTAATTTTTTTAAACTCATTTCCACATCAAGGGCAGAGGACTTATATCACTAGATCACACTTATCACCTCCATAATGCATGTTTGTCGCGCTCTGTCAAGCTATCGTTTATACTAACAAAACTACTTTTTAACAAATCCGCCGGAGGAAAAAAACATATTTGTCGTAATAATCAAAGAAGATAATAGCCTTCAATGCTCGAATAAAGAGTACCAAAAGCCTGTTTTGATAGACTTTAATGAATGGATACAGAGTACCAAAAGCGTGCTTTGATAGCCTTTAACGAATGGATACAGAGTACTAAAAGCGTGTTTTGATAGCCTTTAATGAATGGATACAGAGTACCAAAAGCGTGTTTTGATAGCCTTTAATGAATGGATACAGAGTAGGTACTAAAAGCGTGTTTTGATAGACTTTAATGAATGGATACAGAGTACCAAAAGCGTGCTTTGATAGCCTTTAACGAATGGATACAGAGTACCAAAAGCGTGCTTTGATAGCCTTTAATGAATGGATACAGAGTACCAAAAGCGTGTTTTGATAGCCTTTAATGAATGGATACAGAGTAGGTACTAAAAGCGTGTTTTGATAGCCTTTAATGAATGGATACAGAGTACCAAAATAATGTTTTAATAGCCTTTAATGAATGGATACAGAGTACCAAAAGCGTGTTTTATTTGATTTTGTGAAGTTCAGGCACAAAACACCAAACGATTATTTTCTAAAGAACTTATTTGGCCACATTTAAAATAAAACCCTACCCGAAAAATAGTAAGTACGAGATTTCGCACTTTTAAGCCATTTTTATAGGCTTGATAATTTATTTGCTACCTTTTATTCTGGGTTCATAAACACAGACTTACGTGCATTGACTTGACAGACATAAATAGACTGATAACTCTAAAAATACAAAACGTCGAACAGGAAAACAACACAACCAATATACTCTGATGATTTTGACTCCTGACCTCTCTGCGAGATAATGATGGTTCTGGCGGTCACAGGATAACGTCTCAGACTTCTGCGAATACATTACATGGGAGACTTCTAGAACTGTGATATATTCTAATTCCAAATATACATACATGGGAGATTTCTAGTACATAGAGAATTTCTAGTACATAGAGAAAATACATTTAGAAAGAAGCACTCATTTAACCTTTTGGGTGCCAGTACACGATTAATCGTTGGGGTGCGATTAATTCTTGGGACATGTGAGAACTGTAAACTGAAATTTAGTATGACGAAAAAATGGAAGGTGAGAGAACATAATGATCTTTATGAGCTATAGTAGATACTGTTCTTTAGCAGAAATCATTTCAGATATATTATACTATAATACAAAGAAGCGCAGGTGTGATAGAATGAAAGAGTGTTTCTGTCATTCACCGGCACACACATATACTGTATTGTACTGTTGTATGCTGGGTAGCGTAATGCTAGAGAAAGGAATGTGATGGAGAGGAATGTGACGGTAGCGAAACAACTCATTTAGGTGATTCATTATCGTCAGGTACACTTGTCTCGCTAGAACTAGAATTTTTTTGAAATCTTTGCAGATGCACTTTCAAATCACTTTACATTTTCATATTGAGTATTTTATAAACCCAAATTAAACTATTCCAGGACTCAGTGGTTTTGTCATTTGTCTTATTTTAGAGAAAATAACCTTAAAAATTATCTTTAAAAACATAGAATGATATAGACAATGTTCATTACGTTTGGTGTAGGTACTAAATAACCTTAAAAGTTATCTTTAAGAACATAGACTTAATGTTCAACACGTTTGGCGTAGGTACTAAATATATGCCATATATACAACACTAACTACATTTTTGAATAAAAAAACAAAAAAACAATTTGTGGATAAATTATCTCGAATTTTTCGAGGAAGTTATAAATGCAATTGTACATGGCTCTTTCAAATATTTTAGAAAAATTTTGTAATAAGGATATTGGCCTATAGTTTGAAATTTCTTGTTTAGTGCCCTTTTTATAGAGCGGCACAATAACGGATTGTTTTAAGTGTTCTGGGAAAGTTCCAGATTCAAATGATTTATTTATTAGTATTTCTAATGGGTAACTTAAAGCTTCTGCACATGTTTTTATAATTTTTATAGGGATTTTGTCAGTGCCGACACTGCTTTTATTTTTCAATTTTTCGATAATTCTGACAATTTCCTCTTTGCTTACAGGTGTTATAAAAAATGATCGAGAATGTTTATTTGTGACTGTTTTAGCAGATTTTAGAGGTTGTGATGTATTTTGTGGTGGTGGCGGTGGTGCAAAGAAAGTGTTAAATTCATTTGCAATGTTTTCTGGTTCTGATACCATGTTATCATTTATTTTAATACAGATTTTTGATTTAATTTTAGATTTTGAATTGCTTAAGTTTTCTTTTATTATATTCCATGATACTTTGGTTTTATTCTGCGCATTCTGAATACGTTGACTATTGTAATTTCGTTTAGCTATATGTTTTACTTTACTAAAAAAAAATTGTATTGTTTGTAGTGGTTTATGATTGACATGTCATTTGTTTGTTTTTGTTTTATGTACAGTTGCCTTTTTTGTTTAATAGATATTTTAATACCCGGTGTTATCCAATTTATTTGGCGTTTTTGAGGATGTTTAAATTGTTTGAAGGGGAAACAAAGTTTAATCCCATCATTTATTTCATTAATGAAGTGTTCGTAACTGTCATCAATGGATTCAAATGATTTCAGTGTTTCCCAACATACAAATGATAAGTAATTGTTAAAGATTTGAGTATTTTCTTTGTTAAATCATTGTTTTTTGTATACCATGTTTGTTTTATATTATGATCTGTTTTTATGTGCATTAACTGTGCCATGTGATCTGATACACCTAATTCTGTGACTTCCCATGTGTAAGAGCTTTTTGATATATTTGTACCGATATTATCAATTATGCTTTCTCTATTTCCTTGTATACGAGTAGGTTTGTCAATAATCAAACGTATATTGTGAGATTTTAATGTGTTTTTGAGTGAATCAGCATTTTTGTTTTTGTAGCTTGTGTCAATATTAAAGTCTCCGCACAGTATTATTTGTTTTTTGTTATTTTTGCAAAATTTTGTTTAGTAAAAGTTGAAGTTGTTCAAAAAAAATATTTATATCAGAATCATTAAAGTAAACTGTACAAATTATCATTTTAAGCTTTGGGATTTCAATACCAACACATTCAAATACAAATTCTTTCGTTATTTGTTTAACACTTTCTAGTTCTGTAAAAGCAATGTTTTCGTTTAGGTAAATGCACACACCTCCATGAATATGGCTCTCTCGACAAAAAATTGAACCTAATTTATAACCCTTAAAATTGATAGATGTCGCTTCATCCTTTTGTAACCAGTGTTCGCTAGCACAAAAAACGTCGATATATTTTTCACACAAAATATTTTCTAATTCTAAGATTTTATTTCGAATGCATTGTACGTTTTGATGCATTATATTGATGGTTTTTCCGGCTCTGGCAGATAATTCTTCATAGTGAGCAGGCGAACTTTGTATGTTAACTTTGTATGATTCCATTTCGTCCATTAAATTGGTGATTTTTGCGGCATTATCGGGATCCAGTTTTTTGGAGTTTGCGTGTAGGTAGATTTGGATTCATATTTGTTTATTTCCTTCTCGATATTATAGCACATTTTCCGGTGGTAATTCTTAATTATTTCAATTATGTTTATTCTTGCCAAACTCATCGATTTCGAGATATCGTGTTCATTCATTCGGTCGTGGAAGATTGGTCCGATGAATTGACAATGATTTTTGAATAGAGCAGCGTGAGACCTTATTTCGTGGTTGAGTTTGGAAACATTCAAATGATTATTTTAGGTACATTTTTATGCACTATAACATTGGTGTGGTGAAGATTATTTACAATGTAGTACAAGTGACTAATTATATTTTTCGGTGATTTTTCATTTGTCCTAGTAAAAATGATGACAAAATCTCTTTTTGTAAGGATTTCACATGACTGTAATATTGTTTCACTAAATTTGTCTACAGTGGCACCGGGATAAATATAACTCCGGCATTCAATTGTTTTTGAATTTTTTTCAATATTTCTTCTCATTTTTCTTCCATCCTCATCTCCAAAAATGAGTATTTTAGATTTGTTTTCCTGCGGCGGCATTACGAGATCTGCTAGTTGATGTAAAGAAATGTTATTTTCCACTATGGGAAGTTGCTTTGCTTCGGCTTTATAAGTCAATAGCGATTGATTACTGCTTGAAGGTGTTAAATTTGTTAAGGAATTCTACACTTTTTTTGTTACATGCTTTAGTTCATTAATGTTTTTATCTATGTTTGTAATTTGACTTTTAATTTCTTGTTGAAAATTTTCTAGTAGTGAATATATTTTTAGAGACATCTCTTGGAAGTTTTTGTTTAATTGGTTAATTATTGAATTAATTTTATCGTTATCTCCCGGTGTTTCATTATGTTGTAGGGTTTCGTTCACAGATGTCTCCGTCAGCTCATCTTCATTCTGTTGTGGAGCTTCATTCACAGATGTCTCTGTCAACTCATTTGTTTGTTGAGAAATTTTATTAGTTTCTTAGCAAGATGGGCACTTGAAACTTTGTTTATAGTTTTTATTCATCTTTCGAAAATTAATTTCAGTTATATGACAACGAAAGAAATGAAAATTATGCTTACATGTCGTGCAGTAATTTTCGTTGTCATGTATTTGGGTCTTGCATGATTTGCATTCCATCATTGCGGATGATTTCCACAGTGTTTTGTATAATTATTTACGCTATGATAAGAATGATAAGAACAAGTAATGGCAAAGGATTATATTGTTTGATTCCTTTTCACAGCATAAAGTTTCTAGTGTTTATTTATTTAGAGCAAATGACAATAACACCGTTTGACGTTTGACATTCCCGGTGATATCACACTTTTTATATTAAGTTCACTAAGATTGTCTTTCTATTTTGTGAGCAATCAAGAAGTAATTACTTGGGTAAATATGTGGAATTAGTGGGATTTCACAGATATCACACTTAAAACCTAGTTTGCTCACAATATCGTAGTATCACGGCGATTACCAAAAGTGGTGTTTATTTTAGTTATTTATCACTTTTAGGCATTGTTTTAGGCAAAGATTATTTCGCTAATATCCCGCTTTGCACATAGTTTTCTAGGTTTTTTATAGGACCAAAAATTTGGACTTGTTCACTGTTTGACGTTTGTCTATCCCATATATAATATATTGATGAAGTTGTAACAAATAATTAAATAACTGAAAGCATTACTAATCCTAGTGTACAGTTTTTCAAGGCAACTCCCACACAGCTTCTCACTGCATTCTACATTTTTAAAATTAAAATTATTGCGTCTTAAAAATAATTTATTTTCAGAGAACACTTTATCTGTTCTTCGTCAACTCTGACCCCGAATCTCCTTATCAGGGGACGAACCATTTTGCCTATAATAAATATTATTTAAAATATCTAAACTTTCAGCTCGCCATTATTCATTCATCGCCAATCATCAGAAAGCGACTAAATTCAGTCTGCACGGAGTCTGTACTTCCCCACCTTCCTCTTTCCCTTCCCACTAATTTAGCAGTTGGGACTCAATGGGCTGCGGTGGAATGCTTCAAGGAGGCGTTGAGAGCCCTATTGAGGGTCAGAGGAATGTAAAAATTTTCCGCTCGCCATTATTCATTCATCGTCAATCATCAGAAAGCGACTAAATTCAGTCTGCACGGAGTTTCGGACATTTTGATGAGCTTTGTCAAAACTGGAACTATTTCCGCAGCACACCTCTGCAATACCAGGGCAGGTATTCCATCAGGTCCACTAGCTTTGTTAACATCGAGCCCCCGTATAACGTGGAGTACATCCCGATGCCGGATCCTCAGCTTTTTTTATATAGAAGCCGCAGTGAGGAACCGACGGCGGAACAGCACCCTCGTCATCGAGGGTCGAGTTTTCCGCAAACATTTTCCCTAATAGGTTAGCCTTTTCGGTGGCGGTGTTTGCTAGTGAGCCGTCAGGTCTGGTAAGAGGTGGCAAACTGGGTTTGCAAAAATTCCGACCTATTGAGCCCGCAAGCGACCAGAATGCTCTGCTGCCATGCGGGCAGGCAGCCAGCTTTTTGCTGATCTGCAGGTCGTGTTCGAATTTTGACCTATTAATGATTCTCTTGCAACAAGAACGACAAATGGATCTATATCATGCATTGACCACATTATGGTAAAGTCAAAAAAACCATCTAAAAGTATCGTCTACAAATCAACTATCACAGACCATTATTCAACTATCTTTGCACTACAAACAGCTATCCAAATAAATAAAAGTAGCCTGCCTTTAACATACAATAAAATCAACTTTCAAAATATAATAACCAATTTAAAGAACAAATCATGGCAAGAACTCTTCCAAATTAAACAATCGGAGGACGCATGGATATACTTTATTAACTATTTGAAAAACGAATTACACCACCATACCCTGACGATGACCAAAAATATAAGTAACAAATTGAAACCCTTGAAACCATGGATTAACCACCCCATTATAAATTGCATTCACAAAAGAAACACGCTACACAAAAAAACCAAAGAAAATCCGTATGACCAACTAACATTCAACTATTATAAAAAATATAGAAACATGTGCTGTAACGTCATCAGAAAAGCAAAAGAAATTTACTACTCAGAAAGAATTAAAGAAAGTAACAATAATCCCAAAAAATTATGGGAAATACTTAGAGAAGCCACAAACTCGCAAACTACAAAAGAGAAACAGAGCATAAATAAACTTTCTATTGATGAACATATTGTTGAAACCACAAAAAATCCTAAGCTCGTTGCTGATCATGTAAACAATTTTTTTATTAATATCGGTCCAAATCTTGCTTCTCAAATTGCCCAGAGCGGAATCACCCAATCTACCGATACAGTGGTTCAAACAAATAACATAAATACAAAATTTCTATTCCAAACTGTGTCACAGGAAGAAATTCTCAAAACAATTAATTCTCTAAAAAACACTTCTTCTGCTGGACCAGACGAAATTTCAACCAAAATCCTTAAAACGCTGTCTTCGGAGATTACATTGCCACTAGAATACCTTATAAACCTAAGTATTACACAGGGCTACTTCCCCTCTAACCTAAAACAAAGTATCGTAATTCCCATCTACAAATCTGGAAACAAGTCAGATATCAATAACTATAGACCAATTACTTTACTGAATAGCTTGTCTAAAGTTTTTGAAAACCTTATTAATACACAACTTTTAAAATTCATCGAGAGCCATAAAATACTTTCAAAAAATCAATATGGTTTACAAAAAAAACAAAAGTACCTCAGATGCCATTGCCAGGGTGACAGACTTCATTGTAAAAAGCCTTGATAAAGGAAATAAATGTATTTCAATCTTTTTAGACCTCTCTAAGGCTTTTGATACAATATCACACTTTAAACTAATTAAAAAACTTGAAAAAATCGGCATCATGGACAAAGAGCTAAACTTCTTTAAAAGCTACCTAAATAGACGCAAACAACAGGTTAAAATACATAATACCCTCAGTAACCAGCGCTCAACTGACTATGGAATTCCACAAGGAAGCGTATTGGGACCAACTCTGTTCTTACTGTATATAAACAACTTTTGCAACCTTGAAATTGAGGGAAGCATTGTTAGCTTTGCCGACGATACTGTCTTACTGTTTGAAGGTAACAATTGGTCAGCTGTATTTAAAAAAGCAGAAAAAAATATTAACTTAGTTAAAAAATGGTTAGATATAAACACGCTTACCCTTAACACGAAAAAAACAAAATATATCACTTCAAGCATCAATACTGCAGGCCAACCTAATGATGATTACTCCAAAAAAATACATAACTGTACGAACTCCAATGTATGCAATGAGTGCCCCTGTATAGAGCGAACTCCACAGATGAAGTACCTCGGCCTCACCATTGACCCATACCTCAAATGGAATATACATACTCAGATCATTGCGAATAAAATTAGGAAAACAATACATTTCTTCAGATCCGTAAGGAACTTCCTTAACTTACAAATTCTAAAAACGATTTATTTTGCATTAACCCAATCTATCATTGAGTATGGTATCATTGCATGGGGAGGGGGTACTTCATCAGCTCTAGATCCTGTTGAAAAGGCGCAGAAAACAATTATGAAAATTATTCTCAAACTTCCTCAAACTGCAAACAGTAACTTAATTTTCAACATAATGAGAGTATTTGATGTTCGACAGATCTATGTAAAAACTATCCTCATGCATCTCTTTAAAAACAAACACGTGCTTTACGAAAAAAAAACTAACTTTAGATTTACGCGTAATTCGAACAAAGACATGTTGCAAGTTCCAGCACTTTCTTCCACCTTTGGTCAACGTAGCTTTGGCTACTTTGCCACAAAAATCTTCAACATGCTCCCGGAAAATATTAAAGAGAGTCAAACACGGAAAGAGTTTAAAAAAAATGTTAAAATTTGGATTTATTCAAATGATCGAGCCTACACTGGTGCCCCCACCCAAACGCCTTGTCATTGACAGTTATTGCAGTATGTACGGTGCTAAAACTTACTATATACGTATTGTGTAAATGCAAACAATAATGAAAAGTAACCAAATGCCTTGTCACAGTGAGTTATTATAGTATGTATTGTGTTTAAACTTGTTGTATTTGTATCTTCAATATGTAAACAATAATGTAACCTAAAATAATGGATTGCTGTATGGGAACCCATATTAAACATTTACATATTAGCAAACCATAGACAAAATGGAGAAATAATTAACTAAAAATTCTGCCTCAATACAGGTTCGCCTAGTGAGGCAGGTTATGCACAACCTAAAATATAGTATATTATGCCATTTCTATATAACACTCTTACATTCATATATATTTTTTCTTATATTAGAAACTGCCGTATTATTGTAACATTATTCTTTCAACAATTTCATTGCTTCTAACTGACATATAATTATACAACTTACTAATGATATATTATATATATTCTGTAATTTTTTGATGAAACAAATAAATTTAAAAAAAAAAATAATAATAATTTCTTTGCCGATTTCTTGTATGCTGATCTGCTTTCGGGCTTTCGAGATGTGTTGAAGGCTCGGTAAGCAGCGTTTTTTCGTCGAACTACTTCGGAGCATTATCGACTGAACCACGGCTTTGAGTCCACACCAGTTTCTTTAGTAGTCGATTGTATGTAGCCATCCATCGCCGATTCGATGACTTCACCAATCTCCTGGGCACATCTTGAATGGTCCGAAGTACGAAAACAAACAGCTGAAAAACGGAAAAGCGTTGAAATGGGCCCGCATACCGAACCAATCTGCTGACCTATAGTGCCACACTTTTCTCCTCAGCCTCTCATTGGTTGGTCTGAGGTTAACGGGGATTGATGTCGTCACTAGGCAGTTGTCGGATGATCCCAGAGGCGCTGTGACGTCAATCTTATAACCGTGTGGCATAGTAGTTAAGAATAGGTCTAACAAATTGGAGTGGTGAGTCTGGACATCAGGAACCCTTGTAGGCTCCTGAACCAGTTGCTCTAATCCGTAGCAAATGGCAAAGGATTCCGCCTGTCGGCCAGCCGAGTCCGTTGGGCTCGAGAACTTCAACCATGGTTCGTTATGAACATTGAAGTCCCCCAGAACAATAAACTCGGCCGAAGGGTAGCGGGGCAAGAGGTCATCAATAGTATCGCTCAAATGTTTGAAGAGTTCGGAAGTTTCTGATTCGCTATGGTTCGGTGAGCGGTATGGACATGCGTAGAATCTTGCCGTACTGGCAAGATTGACGCGCACCCACATTACGTCGAATCTGGAGTTTTCCAGACTCAATAGTCGTACACAGTTGACGTCAGCTCGACTATAGAGGCAGACTCCTCCTTTGAGTTGGAACTTGCTTGCAAGGGTAAAGCCCGGGCAGTCCAGATAGGAGGAGTCTAGCGGCTCGGCTATCTGAGTTCACTGTTCACCGTAACACATGCAACGCTTCCCTCATACAGAGATTCAATTGCCTGTGTGAGATTCGTACTCACTCCATACACCATCACTTTAGACTTACTTACATTCATCATTAACTCACTCTTCATACATTCGTTCATCCTAAACGCGAGATACTGTAATACAAGACAATAAATCACCACGGTGACACTAAGCGGCCTTGCTTAATACCTTTTGTGATATCAAACCACCCATAAAACCACTGTTCACCGTAACACATGCAACGCTTCCCTCATACAGAGATGCAATTGCCTGTGTAAGATTTGTACTCACTCCATACTTGGACAACACCTTCCATAGCTCTTTCCTGTCAACTATTATTGATTTCTGATAAAACACTAAGATTTAATAATACTTTTGAGTTGCCTAATAATGCAGGGATACAGGCTTACCTTGGTCCGCTGCTTGCTTCTCAACAATTTTCTCTAAAACAAATATGAAACAATACTCGTAATAAGACATATATTGACGACGGCGCGGAGAGCTTTCCAAGACGAAGTTCTTTAAGTTGTGTTCAACAAACATTCAAATAGTTGCGTTGCGTTTAACAAACACAACAACACTGAGGTTTGTCTGTGGTGGAAGGACCGGTGTATCGGTTGATTTAAAGCTTGGCTTGGTTGGAATGTGGAGCTCAGCGCGGCTTTGAACATAATCCGTTTATTTATTTATTCATTTTCGGGAAATCGACAGTTTACATTTAATAAGTTTGTATATAAGTATTATATAGTTAAATAAAACCAATTATGGATTTCCTCCTTGTGACTTTACCTCTACCGAGACATCATAATATGGAATAAGTAAATTAAATTTGTGAGAAAGGAATATGAATTAAAAATTTATTCATAATAAAAGTTTATATAAAACGAAAAATTTACCAAACAATACATTTATAGCCATGGAGAGAGGTTGTAGATATAAATCATAATAGAGATATAAACAATAGAGACATAAACATTATTCACAAACCATCAGAGAAATATTCTCTTATGGACCTCTTGTATTTGGTAAGTTCGCAACTGAAAATATCAAACTTGGATAATACGCTATTGTAATTATTGCATAGTCTGTTCAGGCAAGAATTCTGATAGGTCGGAAGCAATCAGCATCGGCTGATGATGATTTTATTAGAGGAAATTTTTTGATTTTCTATTCTGCGTGAGTGGTATATCTATGCTCTTACTTCATTGGGAGATCGAGAGCTTTCCACTTTAATAATAACTCTTCATGAAATTATGACAAACATACAACACTTTTTAATTTTAATGCCGGCAACCCGGTCGTTTATTGCATTGAAAAAGTTTTTTGACAATGTTGTTAGGTAAGTTACCCGTCTCATTAGACAAAGTCTGTTCCGAAACGGGTAATAAAGAAATAATATAGAAGAGATCACCTGATTTGAAGGAGAAATATTACATAGAATTTATACCGAACAAATTTGATATATTATAGTGATATATTAAATATGTCTCATTTAAGGATAGTTAAGTAATATAATAATAATAATATAATAATAATATAATATAAAAAAATAATAACAGATTTAATATATACTCATTTAGATGAAAAAAATATTTTATCTGAACAACAAAAAGGTTGTCGCAGAAAACATATGGGATGTAAAGAACAATTAGTTATCGATTCTGTAATTCTAAAACAGATTCAAACTCGAAAACGTAATTTACATACTTGCTATATAGACTACCAAAATGCTTTCGATGGTGTCCCGCACTCGTGGCTGATCAAAGTATTAAATATATATAAAATTAACCCCATTATTATTATTAGCTTTTTGGAAAATATTATGTCCTTTTGGAATACCAATTTACTTATCAATTTAAAAGGTAAGAAAATAGTAATACCGGGCATTTCAATTAAAAGAGGGATTTTTCAAGGAGACTCATTGAGTCCTCTTTGGTTTTGCTTAGCATTGAATCCTCTATCTAAAATTTTAATTAAAAGCAAGTTTGGAATAAAAGTTAAGGGTAATACAAGGGAGAGTAGTACAATTTCGCATTTATTATTTATGGATGATATAAAATTATTTTCGAATTCTGAACAAAATTTAGAGAAAATGATCGAGGTAGTTAAAAACTTTTCAGATGATATCAAAATGACTTTTGGTTTAGATAAATGTAGAACGATCCATATAGAGAAAGGCAAAATTGTAGATGGGGACGAGAGTATATTTAGAAATTTCCAAATTACTAGTATGAAAAGGGATGAGGTTTATAAGTATTTAGGATACCCACAATCAAATAGATTAGACCATACTAGTATTAAAAATGATATTAGGATAAAATTTCAAACTAGGATCAGGAAAATTTTAAAATGCAATCTATCTGCTAAAAATTTAGTACAAGCAATAAATACTTGGGCAATACCTCTATTAACGTACTCATTTTGAATAATTAAATGGTCTAATACAAATTTAGATAACTTAGAAAGATTAATTAGAACTACGCTAACAAAGTTTAATTGCCATCATCCAAATTCAGCTATAGAACGAGTTAATTTACCTAGAAATTTAGGAGGTAGAGGTATAGTCAAAATAACTTCTTTGAAACATAATCAGGTAGAAATGCTAAGAACTTTTTTTCCATAGGAACGCTCATAGCTCAGAAATGCACAAAATAATTTGCAAGGCAGATAGAAATATTACACCTTTAAATTTATACGATGAGAATGCCAACATTTTTATAAATCCCAACCAAGAATTATTAGATTCCTGGTCAAATAAAATTTCACACGCAAAACACTTCAATTATCTCAACCAAACGTATGTTGACAAATTTTCGTCAAACAAATGGTTGAGTATTGGAGAGTTGAGCGCAGAAATAGAAGGATTTATGCTTGCCATTCAGGATAGTGTCATTAATACTAAAAATTATAGAAAGCATATAATCAAAGATACAAATCAAATTGATGATTTGTGTAGAAAATGTTTGGCTTTTCCGGAAACTATAGAACATATTATATCGGGATGTTCTATATTAGCACCGTCCGAGTATACATTTAGGCACAATCAAGTTTTAAAAATAATTCACCAAAATTTGATAATTAAACATAACTTGATTGACTGCCGTAATATAGTACCATATTATGAATACGAACCAAATTCATTTTTAGAAAACGAATTTTATAAAATATATTTTGATAAAACTATACTAACAGACCAAACGATTAGTCATAATAGACCCGATATAGTTTTACATGACAAAATTAAAAAAATAACTTATATCATTGATGTCGCTATTCCAAATTCCTGTAACATTCAAAAATCTTTTAATGAAAAAATAAGAAAATACACAGGATTTAGGAAACGAAATAAAAAAAATTTGGCATTCTCAGACTATAAAAATATTACCATTCGTTATTTCAGCTACTGGCATTATACCTAGCTCTCTCATTAAAAAATTAGGCGTATTAGATCTATCAAAAAATTTATATATAAAGATGCAAAAGTCGGTCATTTTGAATACATGTAGAATAACGAAAGATTTTTTAAATATTTATGTTGAGGGATCAGTAGGATTTATAGGCCCTGTTAGAAGTTCTACCTAGCCGAACCCTCTGATATGAAAATATCTGGAGTCGGTGAATTTTTTTTCCCATTTGATCTCTGGTGAGTTGACGTGTTGTTGTTCTTGTATTGTTTTGTATTTATTTTACTTATATAATGCACTTGCATAGTGTTGATTGACTAGCTGATCATTTGTGGAAAAGTGAGTGGAAGGGTTTAGTTTTTCCTATGGGGAAGATTTAACCCGGACAACAAAATCGGAAATTTAAAAAAATATTATAATACATTTAATACATCATAATACCTATAACATATAAAAAAACGTACAAAGACATATTACATAAAATGTACACAGTAAGATAAAGCATTAAAGTACACAATAATCAGAAATAAATATTAGACTTCTCCTATTGAGGATGGTTGAGTAATACATATATCACGTCATAAATAGTATAAAAACATAAAAATCATTATTATTATAAATTGTTTTAAGAAGAAAAGTATATGGTATAAAAATAAATTTAATGAAAAGTCAAAAATTTCACATAGATCATTGAGAATAAATATATAATATTACGTCAATGAAATTCATGAAATAATGTCATAATCGTAAAAATGGTAGAAATATAAAGTCAATTTATAAAAAATAATTAATAAATAAAGTACATAAGGGTCAGAAGTATAAAAAAATAATTAATAAATAGTGTATATAAGGGTCAGAAGTATATAAAAAAATTTGATTGTAGAACAAAAATATCACAGCATAAATAGTATAAAAAACATTAAAGTGGTTATTTTGGAATAACTTAATGAGTAAAACCTCAAATTGTAATATTTAATTATTGAAGACAATATTAGCGATTCTTAAACGAATATCGGAAACAGAAAAAAAAATACTGATAAAAGGTACTAAAACCACTCTGCGCGCACCCCTGCTAAGAATACGCACAGAGTCGATGGTTTATAATTGCAGACGGACCGCTAAATTAGTTTAGTTATTCAGTGAACTTTACTTACCGAAGAATGATTAGGGAAGTATTACGCTTACTGTGCTGTGTGGTGTTAGTGTTGTGCTCTGGGGGTGCTTTTGAACACGGTATGTAAATTATGTGCATAGTTTTATTCCAAAAATTGGTTTAAATTATAATTTAAAAACATTTGGTATGTCGAAGATGGCCATTTATGGCCAACAGCGTAACACGTAAAAATAATTAAAAAGCATATTTTCGGAACAAAAATATGTTGATATATGTTTAAATTGTATTAAACGAGATGTTCTGGAGGAAAGTGCAGTTACTTCGGATAGGGTAATTCTACTTGATAATACGAGTTAAAAGGATAATTAACTTGTTTCTAAATCTTGAACAAGGTAGTTTTTAGGCAAAAAAAAAACAAATGAAATTTCGAAAAAAAAAATTTTTCTCCGAAGTTAGTGCATTTTACTCCGGACACCCTGTATACCAGCGATGGTGATGACCCAATTTACCCCGCACACCCTGTATACTAGCGATGGTGATGACTCATTTAACCCGGACATCCTGTATACTAGTGATGGTGATGACTCATTTTACCCCGGACACCCTGTATACTAGCGATGGTGATGACTCATTTTACACCGGACACCCTGTATACTAGCGATGGTGATGGCTCAATTTACCCCGGACACCCTGTATACTACCTATGGTGATGACTCATTTAACCCGGACATCCTGTATACTAGTGATGGTGATGACTCGTTTTACCCTGGACACCCTGTATACTACCGATGGTGATGGCTCAATTTACCCCGGACACCCTGTATACTAGCGATGGTGATGACTCATTTTACCCCGGACACCCTATATACTAGCGATGGTGATGACTCATTTAACCAAGACACCCTGTATACTAGCGATGGTGACGACTCGTTTTACCCCGGACACCCTGTATACTAGCGTATGGTGATGGCTCAATTTACCCCGGACACCCTGTATACTAGCGATGGTGATGACTCATTTAACCCGGGCACCCTGTATACTAGCGATTGTGATGATTCATTTAACCCGGACACCCTGGTTACTAGTGATGGTGATGACTCGTTTTACCCCGGACACCCTGTATACTACCGATGGTGATGGCTCAATTTACCCCGGACACCCTGTATACTAGCGATGGTGATGACTCATTTTACCCCGGACACCCTATATATTAGCGATGGTGATGGCTCAATTTACCCCGGACACCCTGTATACTAGCGATGGTGATGACGCATTTAACCCGGGCACCCTGTATACTAGCGATGGTGATGACTCATCTTACCCCGGACACCTTATATACTAGCGATGGTGATGACTCATTTAACCCGGACACCCTGTATACTGATGATGGTGATGACTCGTTTTACCCCGGACACCCTGTATACTACCGATGATGATGACTAATTTAACCCCGGACACTCTGTATACTAGCGATGGTGATGACTCATTTAACCCGGGCACCCTGTATACTAGCGATGGTGATGACTCATTTAACCCGGACACCCTGTATACTAGTGATGGTGATGACTCGTTTTACCTCGGACATCTCTTAGTGAATAATCAGGACCCGCTCGACAATAACGAGCCTAATCCTTTACACATAGAGAGGAAGTATCTAACATTTACCTGAACAATTGGAATAATTAGGATCCGCTTGACAATAACGAGCCTAATCCTTTACACATAGAAACGAAGGATCTAACATTTACTTGAACAATTGGAATAATCAGGATCCGCTTGACAATAACGAGCCTAAACATTTTTTTTTTTTTTTATGTGACACCTCACAAGAGTGTACCTGCCTGTGCAGTGCACAGACAGGGGAACTATGTCACCACCCGGTTGGGCGGCGTTGTGAGGCGGAGTAAGGTAGGGGCTGTAGGAAGGGATTTGTTAATGCGGGCCTTGAAGAGGCTCGGATTATAGGAGGGAGGAAAAACAGATGCCGGTAGCTCGTTCCACATACGAGCCGACTTAGACAAAAACGAGTCGTAAAAACGGCCCGTTCTCATGAAGCCAACGTCAACCGTGAACGGGTGTTCAGTTCGTGTCCGTCGAGTTTCGCGCACGTGCACCGGTGCATCAGGAATCAATGCTGCTAGCTCCTTGGAGCAGGCTCCATTGAAATACCCGTAGAACAGACACAGCATGCCTACATTGCGTCTATGCATCAGAGAAGGCAATCGGTCTGTTAACAACGGATTGTCAATCAGACGGATCGCTCTCCTTTGCACAGACTCAAGCAGGTTTATCAAGTATTTTGGGGCACCAGCCCAAAGGTGGCTCCCAAATTCAATAGTTGGGCGGACTTGAGACTTGTACAGGGTCAGCAGCTGGTCACTGTTGAAGAATCTCCTAGCCCTGTACAAGACGCCCAACTTTTTGGAGGCCTGATTTACTCGGGCTTCTATGGATCCCCGATACTTGAGCTGGTCTGATATAGTAACTCCAAGCATTTCAATGGAGTCTTTATTGGGGAGAGTGCTCCCATCAAATTGCACGAGACAGTCATTGATCTCCCTCTTTGCCGAAATCAGACACGCTTGGGTTTTTGAGACGTTGAAACTGACCAAGTTGGCCTTACCCCAGGCACGAACCATCTCTAGGTGGTGGTCAATTTTTCGCCTCAAAACTTCCCGAGCTGTTCGGACATCATAGGTGGAAGAGGGCCTGTCAAAAAGATAACCCTCGTGAACGGTGCTGTCATCAGCGTAGCAGTGAATTGGTGCACATTCAACGAGATCATTGATGTGCAATAAAAACAGCGTCGGAGACAGCACAGATCCTTGTGGCACCCCCGCATTGATTTGGTGCGGTGAGGAAGAAGAAGAAGAAGAACTCTTAGATATAGAAAGAAAGAATCCTACATTAATTGAACAATTAGAGATCAGTAAACGAACGAATGAACCCAATATAACATACATTATTTTTAATAGACACCAAATTATTATAAGCAATAATTATTGTACCATGGATAAAAAACCTTGTCTTATAAACTTTAGTTCATCATTAAAAAATAATAATATTCGACAAGTCAATATATTTGTAATTTACATATAAAATGATACAAAACCAATGTAGATATAAAATGTCGACGCTATCTAGTGGGAAATTCAGCACTTACAAAGGCTGTTATTATTGTTTATTACCTAAAAAGGTAATTAACATTTTTGAGTGAAATAACAGTACATTTTGAATTATTGGCGGGTTGGGAATAAATCCAACTGCGGCCAATTAGTGCTTCAGAGCACCTGACCGGCAACCAGAAGGTATATTTAGTGGTTCAGAGCACCTGAACGGCAACCAGAAGGTATTTTTTGTGCTTCAGGGCACCTGACCGGCAACCAGAAGGTATTTTTACTCGGGAGATATTTTCAAATTGTATGTGTATTTCAGGCGAATAATTATTACCTCACATAATAGAGAATCTATTGTCATAATTATTTTCTCAGTAAATCGGTTTAACCGGTGATGAATCGTTTCAGATATTATCAAAATTGAAATGGGATAATTGGGTAAAAACAATACCTAAATTGTGAGGAATTGTTATTTTGTTATATCCAATTTGGGGATTTTGTTGGATATCGTCGGGGTTTTTATAAACGTATGCATTTGGTAACCCAACTTATTTGTAAAATACGCTTCAAACAGACTTTCGCTTCCAACTCAACTTTCAAACAAACCCTTTCATTCCGTAAAGAAAGAAAGGTGAGCGTATTTTTGATCTTTAAATGGCTATGTCAAACACACATGACTTTATAATTGCAGATTGCGGGTTGGAAAACTTGGTTTCATTGCCTCTCATGGCGAGGGGACAAGTTGTGCTTAGAAAGGAGTTCCCGTGGAACGTGGCCATCTTCATGAAGCGAGAAGGATTTGAAAACCAGTACCAACAAAAATGCGGTGGCAGTCTGGTTAGAAGTCAACTGGTGGTAACCGGTGAGTTCTGAGGCAGAGACGCCCTTAATCTCTCAGGAGTTTAGATAATATATTCTGGTAAACAGACAGAAAATAGGGACAAGCTTAAACACTTTGTAGTAGTTAGGTAATAAGGAGAAGTAAGTATTTTAGTTTCCGGAAATTGAAAATAATGGGTAAAGCTTTACTTACAATTACCGTTTTTAATACGCATTAAAAAAAAACAAACATTCAACTTAATGACAATAAACAGAAACATTTTGCATTTACGATTTAAAAAATATTGATATTTAATATTATTTAAGTAAATAATAATTTACGCGAAAATTTGGCAACTGAAGCACCATTTTGACAGAACCCTGATATGAAATACGCGCATAATTCGCGTTTGTTTGTAGGCAGTGTAGGGAGTGTAGGCACTGCCAACCTAACAATAGAAAACACGAAACGGGCAACCGATTTTTTATTACATAAATAATGAAAAAAGTTTTTTATATAAATTATGGGTTAATTTATTAATACGATAAAAATGACGTAAATAAAAACACCTCGTTGTTATTGAAAAAATAGTATTAAGGCAAGTTTTTACAGTTTTATATTTTATAGTTTTACAGTTTTATATTTTATAGTAGTATTTACATTATCTGCGTTTCGAGGCCACGTTCTCTCAGTGTGCACGTAAAATTCGTCTTAAATTCTATTTTTATTTTATAAGTCAGTATTAATAAATGAATTTAAAAATTTAAAAAAATTGTTTTCCCGAGTAACGTTGCCACGAGCTACGTAATCTTCGGTATCTCCCCGAAAACACGCTGTTGGCAGCAAGAAGCTGAAGATAATTCAGTGTTCTTTTGCGAGCCAAGCGGTGAGATTTTAATTCTATTTGTAGTATTTACATTATCTGCGTTTCGAGGCCACGTTCTCTCAGTGTGCACGTAAAATTCGTCTGAAATTCTATTTTTATTTTATAAGTCGGCCGGCTTGCGAATACGTTTTGAACAAGTTTTTCAACAAGGAATGCGGAAAGCATCTTAAATGAAAGAAGTCGCATCATTGTCGCTCATTGCCTACACAACAGGTAATGGAGCCCTATACAAAAAAGGATATCATGGAAAAATCCCTAGAAGAAGGGGTCATTGATACAATGGCCTCAACCTCATCTCATGGTATGGACCAAGATCCCAAAGAACCAGAAGAAGATGGAAACATCGTAATGTCACTTCTTAACAGCACCATCAAAGAGTCAGAAAATGCCAAACGGGCTATTGCTTCCTGCGGGAATATCAAGAGCACAAATAAGGCAATTGTGGTAGCATCAATTGACAAAATGCTTTCCAACGCCACCCAGATGAGCTCGATAACTCAACCAAGCAAAGATTCTACTGGTGAAAGCAGTGAAGTCAAAACCCTAAAAGAATCAATCTCACTGCTTAAAATAGAACACTCCAGGGAACTATTTGAACAGGAAAAACGACACACGGAGCAAATTGTTATGATCATCACCCAAAAAGGAAACAATAAGAATGAAGCGACACTCCACAAATCGGATGTGGAGAATAACAAGCCCTCCACTAGTTATGCAGAAGCAACAAAGGGGAAAAGCGGAACTAGACAATCCCCCACAGCGCATACAACGATGACAGAAAGCTCTCCGGTGCCTATTGCCCCTATTGAAAAAACGTACTCGATAGTTGTCTCAGGGAAATCCCCCATAGCAAGCGAGACTCTGGAGAAGACACTCAAAGAAAAAATCAATGTCACATCCTTAGGGATTGGCATAAAAAAGATAAAAAAATTGGCCAACAATAGAGTGTTTGTTCAATGCGACACAGAAGAACAGTGTCAGAAATTCTCTACTGAAGTGTCCAAAATGGAAAATCGACAGAGCCAAAAGGGGGTTAAGTTACAACCCAGACTCATAATAAAGGGAATTGATGCCGACCTATCAGAAAAAGACATTGTGACGGCTATTATAAAACAAAATAGCGGAATTACCTCTCTCCTAGGAGAACAACCCGAAGAAGCTATCAAATTTATACACAAAGTACCATTTAAAAAAGATGCGACCCGCAAATGTGCGGTGATAGTGGTAGCGCCACATATCTGGCAATATCTTATCGATAAAAAGGTGCTGAACATCGGTTACTACAAAGCCGGCGTCAGCGAATACCTCTCGATATTAAGCTGCCAAAAGTGCTTGTGTTATGGCCACACAGTAGCCCACTGCAAGAGCAAGGAAGTATGCTGGCGCTGTGGTGGAGACCACAAAATACAAGCATGCAAAGCCCCGAATACCGGTGTAATGTGCTGCCAAAGCTGCGTAGCATCCAACAAAAGACAAAACCTACCAACCACATGGCCCAATCAATGGAATGTCCCATCTACAAAAGGAACGTAGAGAGATATAGGACCTTGGTTGACTATGGACAGCCATAATGCAATTAAGTTTGCGCAGGCAAACCCACAGAGATGTGAAGCTGCCACCGTCAACTTCTTACAAAACGCCATTAACAGAAAAATAGATATCGTGATCATACAGGAGCCGTATACAGGGAATACAGGAAAAATTAATAAATCATCTTTCAACGGACTCATCTTTCAAAAAACAAGTGTGGACTGCCCAGTAAAGGCTGCAATAATAGTATTGAATAAAAGTATCGCTGACACCTGTATCCTACTCCACAAATTCAGCAACAACTGTAATATATTTATTGAAGCGCAAATCCAGGGAACCCCACTTATCATAGGATCAATATACTGTCCCCCAAATGAAGATATCGACTTCAGCCTAGAAAAATCGAACAGGCTAATAGATACTCACAACAAGAAAATTATCATGCCAAAAGTATATGGTGGGGCAGCAAAAAGACAGACAAAAGAGGCGACAAACTGAGCGACTTTATTGCCCAGAAACACTCACATATCGTCAACGAAGGAATAACACCGACATTTGAAACCGTACGACAAAACATGCTTCTGAGCAGCGTGATCGACGTAACCTTGTGTTCCGACAGCGTAATTGGATACATAAAGAACTGGAAAGTAGACAAAAGAATCGCTCCCATGTCGGACCATAATGAAATAACTTTCAACGCGCGATTCAATAAATCATCTACAGAAGAAATTCCAAAATCAACATTCCTATATAAGACCAATAAGGCAGATTGGATGAAATTCGACAAGACTCTAAAATCCAATGTTGAAGGCAAGGGAATAATAGTTCAGGCAATTGAAGCGAACAATCAACCTGGTTCCCTCAACAGACAAGTCTCAGACCTCAAGGATGCCATGTCGGATGCATGCAGAATGGCAATCCCTCCACTGAAAAAATCTAGACAAAAAATCTGCCCTTGGTGGAATGATAAATTGGAAAAGCTGAAAAAAGACGTTCTCGCCGCAAAGAGGAAGCTGATGAACTCAGGACCAGCAAGAAGAGATGCAGTCACACTACCAGCCTACCTCGAGCTAAAAGAACAATACAAGGAAGAAATTGCTACAGCAAAAATACAAAACTGGAAAGAATTTTGCAGCAATCAAGGAAAAGATACAGTCTGTCCACGGTACTAAGAGTACTTAAGGCAACACAAAAGTCACCACCAGAAACGCTTCAAGTCAATACAGTGTCCACAACGTCAGCCCAAGAGACGGCGTCCACACTCTTAGATCATTTCTTCCCTAATGACTCTCCAGTCAGGGAAACAGTGGAACAAACACGTATTCGGAATAATGAGGAAGAAGACCGCCTTAGCGAAATTGACCCCCCATTTACAAGATCCGAAATAAGGAAAATACTTGTATCCATAGATATAAAGAAGTCCTCAGGAAGAGATCACTTTACAGCCGACATATGCCAAAAGGCGTTCGAAAGTCTTCCAGAAATTTTTACGGCATTATTCAACTCGTGCCTCCAAATTGGCTGCTTCCCAATCCTTTGGAAGGTCGCTAGAATCAAGGTAATTCCAAAGCCGGGAAAAGAAGACTACGGTAACATCTCTTCATACAGACCTATAGGTCTTCTCCCGGTATTTGGCAAGGTACTAGAGAAATTACTCTCAAGAGAGTAACCTGGCACTTCAGCACGAAAGGAAAACTTAATTCAAACCAATACGGGTTCACGCAACAAAAAAGCACAGAAGACGCAATGCTTGATGCCGTCAACCACATCAAGAAAGCGAATAAAGAAGGACTTCATGCATGCCTAATATCACTGGACATAAAGGGGGCATTCGACAATGCGTGGTGGCCCCACCTTAAAATGCAACTAGCCAAAAAAGACTGTCCACTAAACATATACAAAGTTTTTAAAGACTACCTGTCGGACAGAAAGGTAGAAACAATTTACGCAGGCGCGTGGGCACAAAAACACTCGAACAAGGGCTGTATACAAGGATCTGTCTGTGGACCGATTCTATGGAACATAGTTCTGGACGAACTGCTAAATCTCAAATTTGACTCTAACGTTCGCATACAGGCATTTGCTGACGACGTCTTAGTTATAATAACTCATAAAGATACGGCAGAACTACAGAAAATAATTAAAGATACTCTCTCCTTAATAACAGACTGGGGGGAAAAGGTAAAACTGCAATTCTCGGAGGAAAAAAACAAAAGCACTATTCATCAGTAAGAGGAAAACACTCCCACCAAACATTGTGATGAATGGTAAAATTGTTTCACTCTCTCGGGATTGCAAAATTTTAGGGATAGTCATAGACGACAAGTTAAATTGGAGCAAGCATGTGGACATGGTATGCCAAAAAGCTGTCAATATAACCAAGAAACTTGCATTTATGGCAAAACCTACTTGGGGACTAAGTTCTGAGATATTAAGGACAATCTACATAGGAGTAGTCGAACCAATAATAACTTACGCCGCGACGGTATGGGCAACAGCTGCAAAACGAAAAAATATTCGCAAAAAACTAGATAGAGTCCAAAGGGCCATCGGCATTAGAATATGTAAAGCCTACCGCACTGTGTCCCTTACTTCTGTGCAGGCAATTGGGGGACTAACACCTTTGGACCTAAAACTCAAAGAACTCAGACTTATCGGTGAGACAAAAAGGAACAGAACTTTGCATCTACTACCTGACGATAAAAAGTACCAGGGAATCGTAAAGGTTACTCATCTACCTCACCCTAGTAAACAAATTGGAGAACATGTCATCTTTCCAGGAACATACGAGAGAAACTCCTTTGAAGAGAACGAAATAGATATATACACAGATGGAAGTAAAACTGGAGGAAAAGTGGGTGCGGCCTACACAGTGTTCAATGCTGGCGGAGAAATTACAGCAAACAAACTGCCCCTGGCAGATTACTGCTCAGTATTTCAAGCAGAGCTTTTTGCAATAATGCAAACACTAGAGTGGGTCAACAAACAGCAAAAGCATTGGGAAAAAGTTAACGTCTTAACAGACTCACAAAGCGCTGCACACGCACTAGAGTCAGGGACACCTACCAACCCTATGGTCTTCAATATACAATGCTCGCCTCAACTTTTGAGAGAAAGAGGGTCTACCTGTAAATTTTTATGGATACGCGGGCACAATGGAATCCATGGAAATGAAAGAGCAGACGAGCTAGCAAAAGACGCTGCATTAAAAAGCAAAACACAAAAACTCTATTCAAAATTCTCACTGAGCTACGCAAAGTTCAAAATAAAGGAGGCAATTCTCGAAGAATGGGACCAAAGGTATAAAAACTCTGATACAGGTAAAGGAACGCGGCTATTTTTCAGGAGTATAACAGAAGCCAAAGAATTTGGTAATAAGACAACTCCAACTTTCGAACTCACACAAATCCTTACCGGTCACGGAGCAAACCTATCCTACCTTCACAGATTCAAGCTGAAAGATAGTCCCGTATGCCCGTGTGACAAACTATCGGACCAAACAGTGAAACATCTGTTGCTAGACTGCCCAATGTTCACGATGGAAAGATGGCAAATAACCAAAGAATGCCAGAGAAGAGATATAAACTTTACTGACATTTCTGATGTCATAAAAATTATACCTCTCCGAAAAATCTTCATTAAGTTCGCAAAAAACATCATTACAAAAATTAAGGAAAAAAATAAATAATAATCAAAAGACATAAAAATAAATTTAAATCACATTAAGCACGATCACTATAGCTATCCGATCACTCTAAAACAAGGCTAACGCAAGAAATCACGAACCAAGAGCGCTAAAGAACACTTCCTATCCTACAAATGGTTCTGTTAAGAGGGTAAGCAATTATAATCTTAACAGAACATCCACAATTTTCTTTCAGATTCACAAAACTACTCCAGCTGAGGTTTTACAAGGTTCCCTCATGCTGTCAAACAAATGTTGGAGTAATGGATAGCCCATGTCAGATAGTCCCACTAACCCACTAACTTCTCTAAAAATAACATGAACCCTTATGAACTACCCATGAACCTATCTCAACATACATGAAAAAAAAAAAATAAAAAAATTAAACTCAATAGCTCATTAAAAAATCAAATAGTTTAAAGAAACCTTGATAAATAATAGACAAGGTAAAAAACAGAGAACACCCAAAAGGAAAAAAAAAAAAAAAAAAAAAAAAACCTATCCTAACCTTATATAACGTAACCCAACCTAACCTAACCTAACATTACCTATTATAACTTAACCTAATCTATCCTAAAATCAATATGTTCTATTTAAATCGTATGAAGTGTGGCCAGGGAGCCATTATATATTCATTTAAATTTTATAATGGTTGTTGAATTGTACCTACATATAAGTAAACTATATTTATAAGTAAAACGTTATTTGTTTATTATAATACTTTAAATTATTTATATCATTTGGGTTTTTTTATTTACATAATTTGTATCAGATTAGAGATTTGTTGGCTAATTTTACAATCATTTAGAATTATGGAACTACAAGCGCACTTGAAGTGAAATAACACTAAACTGCGCTTTATAAATGCCATGTTATTATTATTATTATCATTAAACTACGAAGGTAACTATGTGAACTCTGGAAAGATCATTTCCACATTACAAGGACCAGGGCATTTAACTCAGCTCTGGCCACGAAACCCATTTAAAACCGCCACGCCCACCTCCGTTTTCTTATACAAATGAATAGTGTGGCTAAAAGCTCAGATCTCATTGGTTAAAGCAGAAGGATTAGTTTGATCTCTCGCTCTCTACCATACTGACTCATGTAACCAGGGGCATTTAACTCAGCTCTGGCCTCGAAACCCATTTAAAACCGCCACGCCCACCTCCGTTTTCTTATACAAATGAATAGTGTCGCTAAAAGCTCAGATCTCATTGGTTAAAGCAGAAGGATTAGTTTGATCTCTCGCTCTCTACCATACTGACTCATTTAACCAGGGGCATTTAACTCAGCTCTGGCCACGAAACCCATTTAAAACCGCCACGCCCACCTCCGTTTTCTTATACAAATGAATAGTGTGGCTAAAAGCTCAGATCTCATTGGTTAAAGCAGAAGGATTAGTTTGATCTCTCGCTCTCTACCATAATGTCTCATGTAACCAGGGGCATTTAACTCAGCTCTGGCCTCGAAACCCATTTAAAACCGCCACGCCCACCTCCGTTTTCTTATACCACTGAATAGTGTGGCTAAAAGCTCAGATTCTCATTGGTTAGAGCAGAAGTATAAGTTTGATCTCTCGCTCTCTACCATACTGACTCGTGTAACACAAAGAGAGGACGGAATGTTGTCGTTGTACTCTTTTGAAATCATACAAAATGAGAGTGGTGTATGTTATTACTCTAAGGTATGTATTCACGCGGGTGTCATTTGTTGTATTTCGCACTTGTCGAAGTACTATCATTTCGCGTCGAAAATATTGCTAGAAAGTTCATCGTAATAAAAATACAAAGCCAGTGTAGTATTAGCGAGTTACAAACATACAATCAACTTGACCTAAATGTATTATCTATGAAAGTTCAAGTGAATTGACAGTTTTTAGGTTATTCCGACGTTTCAGTTTTTTGTTTATCTCAGTGCTTCATAGGTACTTGGAACATGTCTTCCTCAACAATTTATAAATGTTATTAATTATATAGACCAACTTATTTGTGTTATTGATTTTTTTTTTTTTTTTATAGTGAATACCTCACAAGAGTCCCAACTGCTCCCGTCTGGAGCCAGTGAGACTATGGCATCCCCAATTGGGGGATGTTGTGAGGCTGAAGGTAAGTGGGGAAGGGAAAGAGGAAGGTGGGGAAGTACCTGTCTATTCAGATCTAGTCACTAAACACGGCTAAAGCCATTTGGAGCAACGTTTCAATTCTGAATGGTGGTCTTACACCAGGGCGATACTGGTAGTATCTTCCACTCTGGAACGTGCCGCAAATATACTATATATTATTTTAATTAATTAATTGTGAAATAACACAAATTAATCAAATAAAATTTATTTGCGCACGCCGGGTTCGAACCCGCGACCTTCGGAATGGCAGTCCAATGCGTTACCACTGGACTATGCCGGCCGTCCATTAGTGATTATCCTGCATTATCCTGCATTATCCATTAGTGATTATCCTGCATTATCTTATTGTTTTGGTGAAATTAAAGATTTTTAAACATATGTAACCATGAGTTCAAAATAGGCAGAAAAATGTCGGAATTCTTCGTCGTACTGTCGGACAATCATGTTTTGGAAATTTTCTTCAGTGTTTTTGCAAATTTCTTGTCATTTTGGGTTTCTTCTTCTCAGATTAACAAGTTTCATCTTAAGGAAATGCACTGTAAAAGTTTATTTTCTTAGTCAGATGAACCTTGCCCTTGGAAAACATTTCGACATTTTTCTGCTTCAAGGACATTTTTATTTTTAAAATATTTTTTTGGGCTAGTGAATGAATGGAGTAGGCCGAGAGCAATTATATTATCTATGGTTGCATCTTATTTTTAGATGACCTTGAGTTTTTTCTACCTTGTCTACTGCTCTTTTCCGCCCGGTAAGTACTGCTTGTAAATATATATATTTTTGGATTTTATGGATTCTTTCGTAATCCTCTAACTAGCTAGGGCTTATAACAATACCCTTCATATTTCTAGCTGACTAGTACTGCGGCTCATTTGGCCTTATTACTATCACCATCTGATGGTTGTATTTAATTGACTGAATTTATGTTACATTAATGAGTTTTATGAGGAAAAATTCTTAACTGGATAAAAAACCTCATACAAATGACAAGAAAAAGAAAAACAATAAGTTCTGAACTTTTTACGCTGTTTTACTTTGTGATTTACTGAATTTAAGTATTTTATTTTTTCATAATTTGGCTGCGTCCTTTTTGCTTCGGTGGTCCTGCAAAAAAGTTTGGGAGAGAAATCCTGTGTGAGTAAAAACATTTTGTTATATTAAAAAGGATACTATTTCTTCGCCGTCGCTGTCATTTTTCTCATGGAGCTTCACGGTGAGGTCTCCTTGAGAAGCTCCATTAGGATGATCAATTTTTCTGCTTTGGATGAGCAGGAGGCCAGTTGTTCGCGTACCCTGATGAGGCCTCGCAGTAGGATCATTATGTCCTCGTCATCAGAGGATCCGGTGTTTGGCGCTTGGCGTTGTTCCGGTGTGGCTATTCGTGGTTTCTGTTGTTCAGGAGCCTGTTGCTGGTGGTTGCTTCCGCCCGCTACGTCTGCCCAGGACCGGCCGTCTACTCGGGCCGCGGGTCTCTGTACCCGGGGCTCTGCCTCTTTGCGCCTCTGGGCGTTGGATTGCTCCTGTCTGCGCTGGAGAGCAGCTACGTATGCCACCCTGTTGGGGCACTTGCCGTAGTTTGCGGAATGGGCTCCGCCACAATTGCAGCAGACGGCCGGCTCTTCTCGATTGGTTTTGGGGCACTCCGGTGTGGCGTGAAGTCCTTCGCATTTGACGCAGCCGGCAACGTGTGCGCAATTTCTGGACCCATGTCCAAAATTTTGACACCTGTGGCACTGTGTTCCGTGTTGGAGGTGGTTGCTTCGGTACTTCCTCAATGTAATCCTGCAGTGGCACAGGTAGACCACTGCGGCTCTCAGGTGGCCCATGTTTGCTTCCTGGCCAAAGTGGGCCAGGTATAGCGGGTATTCTGTTCCCGGGGTGATCCCATCCTTCTTGACCCATCTTGACCACAGTCCTTGCCGGGAAGCCTTGATTTTCAAGGTGTTCCATTATGTCACCTGGTGACAACTTCGGGAGTCCCCTGATGACGGTCTTCTTAAGTTTTTCCGCTTCTGTGGTGAATGTGTGGAAAGGCTTCTCCTCTCCACGTAGGGCTGTTGTCAGTTTTTTGTGGGCTTCTACTGAGCTCACCACAACGCTGATTTTGCCTCCTTTGGCATACCGGAAGTTGAAGTGGGCACTTCCAATGTGCCTATGCACTTCTTCCGTAATGTCGCCGTGCGTCATTGACCCTATGGTCATGATTATGGGCGGGACTCGAGTACTCTTCCCAAGAGCGGTTGTTGTCATAGTCCTTCGGCTGGTGGGCGCCTGGTCTCGGCTTGTGGACACCACTGGTCCTCGTGGCGTCGGGCGTTTCTTCGTCGGTGGCGACGGGAGTTCTTGCATTGATTCGCTTACTTTATGTAAGGGTTCGTATTTGTTTTCGTGAACCAGACGAAAGACGGGCTTTGGGGGGGAATGGGGGCGCTTTGAACCCGTAGCCCTCGTCCATTCCTCTACCATAGGTGATGTGGCTCTTGTTGATCCGGCTGCCGAGCCGGAGCCGGTCTGCGAGGATCCATACACGAATTCCTGCTCATGCGTATCTGGATTGAATCTCCAGCCAGTGGCTCCCTCCGGGAATGCCGTAGGCAGGGGCTTGTTGCGCTTGAATGTCGCTGTTCCTCTTGGTGTGCGGTGGTAAGGCATTATGTGTTCTGTAAGAAACGAGAAAAAATTAGTAATATTTGAGTATTTTGCAGAATGCCTTGAGAAAGGCAGTTGGGGCGACGTGAGTGATTTGCGAAGATTGCCTTGAAAAGGGCATTTGGGGCGCGTGCGCCTGCTCCAGGCCGGCTGGATTTCTCAGGCCGGCTGTTAGGTATTGGGGCCTGGCTGGGTGAACACAAGCCAGACGGAAGCAGTTTTGTGGCTATGTTACAAGGCACGAAAAAACCACAAACTGCGCAAAATCCACAAACTACGCAATCGATCTCTCAATCCTCTCTCACTGCTTGTATATCTGTGGTTAAGTACTGTATAATTCTGTTCGATACAAAAAGCCCGAAGATATCGATCTAGAGAGTGGTATATTTATGGGTTAATTTATGACAATGACAAAGTGCAATGGTTACGTGAGTGGTTTATTTATGATGGTTACGTTGGCAGTGCCTACAAACAAACGCGAATCATGTTTCGGCGTTCTGTCAAAATGGTGCGTCAGTTGGCAAATTTTCGGGTAAATTATTATTTACGTAAATAATATTAAATATCAATATTTGTCACAATCGTAAATGCGAAAAGTGGCTGTTTATTGTCATTAAGTTGAATCAAATGTTTTTTTTTTATTTTATTTTATTTTAAACGCGTATTAAAAACGTTAGTTGTAGGTAAAAGTTTACCGAAAACTAGACTAAAAAACTGTTACCTAACTTTCTAATCTTTTAGTACTTATACTTGAAACTTACCTACCTTTCATTTGCGTACATTCCGTCTTAGCACAATACCTTCAGAGGTCCAACTTGCATAGTGCTTAGGAAAAAACCTCCTGACAGTCACATCTCTCCCTTTGAGAGAAGGGTTATACGCACTATGGACAGAACAAATACCTTTTTTAATTATCGTTATTGGTTTCCAGCGGCGCACTGTTTCTCCATGCGATCTCACGACCACCAGGTTAACGTGGCTGACTATCGAGTGGTTGCAGGAACCCTCTCCTCTTCCTGGACTTCTAGAGACATAGGCAGACAGCAATCAGAGGTTTGTTTTCATTGAAGCACAGTTTCCGTACCTTCTCTGTTAGTATCAACAGATGAGCATACGTACATTCAATCCCCGTCCTTTTGTTGATTAAATTACCACGTCAGTCATCTTACCCTTTATATTATTATAATTATACTACTAGGTGACGTGTGGGTTTGTAAATTCTAGTGTACCTAAAAACTGGGTGTATTTTATCGTAACAATTTAAAAAGCTTACTTTTTGTAAGACTTTGTATTTTTCACTTGATCGTGCCATTTCTGCCTTGTGCGTTCTCGAATTCTTCTACCTTTCACTTTTACAACAAAACTGCTCTTTAACCCTAGAAAGATAACCATATTTTGTAGTACATAAAAGATAACCATACGCTGCAGAGGCGCATAATATATTTATCATTTTTTTAAATTAAATACCTAGGTAATGTATTTCTTTAGCGGAATTATTTTAATGTGTGGTTAATGAACTAATAATAAAAAACTTTTTTACTGAAATTATTTATTTATTTTAAACATTAAACTTAAATTAAAAAAACCTCTAGAAAAAAACAATAAAATTAACCGTATTCTGTTTACAGGAAAATATTATCACAAATTTATATTTTTTTATATAAAACTAATTAAATTATTTTAATTTACTAATAAACTATAAAATAATCAGTCAAAACTATAATTATTTTGCTAAAAATTTGGTTTAGAGGCATTCAAAGCAAACATCTTTTTTGTGTTCGCCGCAAACTGTTTTTTTGCATTTGGCGCAAGTCATCATTGACATTCTTTTTTTTTTACTTAAGCAAAAGCTGCAATACCGTCTTTTCTTGGCTGGAGGTTCTTCTTCATTATCACTAGAGCTCTGCACATCTGGATTCGGAAGAATATTGGTGATATTTTCTCGCACACGCTTGAGCAAAGTAGGAGCTTCGAGTCTTTCCGTCATCCACGGTTCAGATAACTGAGTGCTTAACTTTTTCATATATTCCCTTCTATTTAGAGGCTTTTCATGTTTTGCTAGAACGTTGTGACAGTATATGACATAAGAATTGACGAATGCCATGTTCAGTATGTGTGATGTATTGATGTTGTACAGGAATAGAATACTGGGCCCTTAATCTCCAGTATTCTAACGAGGATAGGGATCTGGTATTATCTCTATTAATACTCGTAGATTCTGATATACGGAGGTTGTTTAATTCGGAATATAATAAATTGACAATACAAATAACAAGTTATCTAAAGGTCGTCTGGCGACAGAATGAATCCTCGCTCCGGCAATGTAATACGAGACGGTTGGTAGCGTTCGGTTATCTTCGGTAGAACCCGAAGCTGCCCGAACGCAAACAGCATACTCTACACTTTCCCTCCTTCAACTCTGAAGCTACTTACAAACCAACAAAATATTTACATACCTATATAAATCATAACATGAACGTTTTATATTACATTTGGTTTAAACAATGATTTTAAAAAGATAGACAACTTAGACATTTTAAATATTAAGTACAAAACACGATTAAATCAATTGTGCAGAGATCCACAAAAATTTCTAACAGAGCTGCGCTATGCCGTTATTACAACAAGTGAAGTTATTACATTTTGCTAACAAATAATCCTAAGACTAACAACCGCGGTGCCTGGGTCAAGTTGCCCCGTTTCCTCTGGAAGATGTGGGTGACTCGCGTCTTGGCCGCAATCTCCCCGACCATGGTCTCTGTTGCCGGGCCTGTGTCTGCTCCGACACCACCTCCTCTGCCGCCAATCTGAAATCAGGAGGAAAACCAGTGAATCCACGCAATAAGGTTGAAGTCTCTAACTCCTGAGGCTCATTCCTCGAAATTTCAGACGCGGGATGCTGTGCACTATTGCCATCTTCCTTCCAGCTCACTGACATTTCCCTCATTTGGTCGACATGTCTCTTCCATGTCACATCTGTGTTCTCTATCTTAATAATATAAACTTTTTTACCTAGCTTTCTAGAGACTACTCCCTTAGCCCAAACTACTTTATTATCCTGACGATAATCTTTTGTTAAACACTTTTGTCCAACTTTAAAAACCCTGGTTTTAACCCCTTTGTAAAACTTAACCTGATCAGATTGAGCTTTAGAAATGTTAACGTTTGCTTGACTTTTTGGTGGTGACTGTTTTGACAACGCACAATCTGAACATGATTGAACGACTTTCTCCAAGTCTTTGTTCAGAGTTGTCCACCAAAAATATGCTCTAGCTATTCCCTTCATTTTAACAATACCAAGATGTGACCTGTGTAATGAACCTAACACTTGCTTTTGGAGAGAAAAAGGTATAACTACTCTGTGTTGCCAAAACAAACAATCTTCTGCGATAGAAAGTTCGTTCCTTTTTAGCCAATATTTCCAAATACTGCTGTCACGATTTACTCGTTTGGGCCAGCCCTGCCGCAAATACCTAAATACTAGCTGTAATTCGCGATCCGCTGCGGTGGCTTCCACAACTGCTTGAAAATTTACATGTTCACAATTTTCAATAAAACAGATTTTGTCCTTGATTGATGAAACCGAATTTATCATCACTGAAACTATCTTCAGATTAAAAATCTCCATAAAATCCCTACCCACTATCAATTCCGTGCCATTAACCACAACAGTAAATAATAAATTATTTTTAAGATTATTGTATTCTACGGTAAAACAGGCACTACCTACAAGGTTAAGTGGTTTGCCATCGTATCCTGATAAAGTACGCTTAACTGGTGATAATGTTACATTTCTAAAATAACGATTGAAAATAAAATCCGGCATGACCGACATGCTTGCCCCTGAATCAATCATAGCAGCACATTTCACTTCGTTAATTACCACATTAGCCCTAAACGGATTAATGTATGAAACACTATTATTCTGGGATTGTTCAAAAATCGGATTAACCTTGTGATTCCTACAAAATTTCTTCAAATGCCCTACCTTGTGACAATTAAAACATTTTGCGTTCTTGAATTTACAATATTTTTCTACATGATATTCACCGCAAATCGTACATTTTTTATTACTCGGTTCGGGGCTCTTTGAACGAGATAACCTTGAAAAACTTTGAGTTTCTCCCCAACGCGACGAATGTCTCTCGGGCGAATTTGAACGATTCGAAATGGCATTCACATCCGAATTCCCTGCGGAAAATTCAGATTTAATTACCGGAACCAGATTGTCTAAAACTGAAACCGTTATTGCTAACTCTTCCATATTGTTAAATGTTAATTTAGTTCCCTCTAGAAAAATTTTCTCCCTAGCCCGGCCTGGTAAAATACCGATTGCAAAGGCATCCGCTAAGCTTTCTGGCAAGCGCGTTCCAAATTCACAAAAGGAAGATAATCCCCTTAGACGAACTGCGAAATCTCTGACCGATTCCCCATGCGATTGCTTTGCTTGATAAAATTTTTCTCGTTCCTTGAACACCGATCGCGGTCTGGAACAATGTTTCTCAATTAATTCTATTAACTGATCGAATGCCACGTCTGTAACTTTAGCAGGGAAACATAAGTTGATCAAAAGAGTTAATGTCTCCGCTTCCAGAAGATTCAGCAAATAAGCGCGTTTCTGTGAAGCATCTAACTTAGTCGTTTTTATGTCATCACGAATTAGAAGGAACTGTTCTAACCTCAAGCGGAACAAACTCCAATCTCCATTAACGTGGGAGAACCTGGAAATTCCGCCCGATTCCATGATTGCAACGACAACAGCAAATTAAAAAAAAAAAAAAACCCACCCGGCAACAATAACACCTTCCAGAAACAAACAAGAAACAAGACGACCTGACTCCAGGAACCGGCGCCGATGCAGTCCAGCGCCCAGCCGCTTCCCGGAATTCCAAGTCTTCTTCTTCTGTGAAATTTGTCTGGTCTTTGTTACCCAGAGCCACCAATCTGGTCTTTGTTACCCAGAACCACGTGACTATTTATTCTTCGCTGGATTCTTCGTCTGGTCTTTGTTACCCAGAACCACGAAATTATTGATTCTTCGCTGGATTCTTGGTCTGGTCTTTGTTACCCAGAGCCACGTAATTATTTACTTCCAATTGTCCTTATTATGCCCAGTTTATCTCCATTTATTGTCACCTTGACAATAAAATCCCGGAGATTTTTTTTTGCAAGTCACTGGTGTGAAACAGATCCACTTGCCGGCAATCCGAAAAAACTGTTTCTGTATACTCCTTTTAAGCTGCGCCACTGTGATGTATTGATGTTGTACAGGAATAGAATACTGGGCCCTTAATCTCCAGTATTCTAACGAGGATAGGGATCTGGTATTATCTCTATTTATACTCGTAGATTCTGATATACGGAGGTTGTTTAATTCGGAATATAATAAATTGACAATACAAATAACAAGTTATCTAAAGGCCGTCTGGCGACAGAATGAATCCTCGCTCCGGCAATGTAATACGAGACGGTTGGTAGCGTTCGGTTATCTTCGGTAGAACCCGAAGCTGCCCGAACGCAAACAGCATACTCTACAGTATGCCATAAAGCATAGCCATTGGCCACCTATTGGTTTTTCTTGAACATGACATTGAGGAACACATTTGATCGAACGTGTCCACCCCGCCTTTAGTCTGATTATCATACATTATAATATCAGGCTTACCGGTTGTGGCGTTGATGACACCTTCTTCATCACACGATGATATCAGGTAAACCATCTTAGAGGGCTTCGGCTTGTACGAGACTAGGGTCAAACATCCATCATAGCAGAACATTGACGTGCCTACGGATCGAGACCGTGTATTTTTCAAGTCTTCGGGGATCTCCCGTTTATTGGATCGTATGGTTCCAGCGAGGGTTAGTTTGTACGGCTCGTGAAGAAGGGATTTCGCGAGAGGAACCGAAGTGAACCAATTGTCACACGTAATATTCCGGTTTGTGCCATGCAAGGGCCGAGACAACTCCTTTACATAATATTCACCTTGTGGCAAACCATTAGTGTTTGTGGCTCTTCCAATATACGGCATTGCATTTAGCATGTACTTTGTTCCGCTATCACACATCATAGGGATTTTTATCCCGTATTTGCTGGGTTTATTGGGGATGTACGTGCGGAATGGGCACCGTCCTCGAAACCCCAATAATTGCTCATCAATTGTGACGTGCTCACCCGGTGTATAATTCAGTTTACACTGAGTTATAAATAATTCCCACAGTTTTCTAATGGGAACAAGTGGATCTTCATGACGTAAGGAGGGCCGTATAGATTTGTCATCAAATCTCAGACATCTAATCAAGAAATCGAAACGATCTCTACTCATCACTGCCACGTAACGTGTTCCTGAAAAACTACTATTGAACAGCTCATCGGTAGACAAGTGATTGTCTTTCATCGCCGCACTCAAGGTCAGTATCCCAAACAAAGCTCGGACTTCTGTCATAGACGTATCTTTGAAAGTGGCTTTGGTCATGTTTTCTCGACGTTTTACAGAGATCTCAATATTCGTCCAACGGACGATCTCACCCACTATTTCGTCGGTAACAAACAAAGTAAAACATAATATTGGGTCATACACATTGCGACACATACGCGTTGGACCTCTGTTTGTGCGAATTATATTTATGGCAGATATCCTACCACGACTTTGTCCTTTTATTGTTGACCAGCAATGTTGGTTTTTACCCCTTAGCACACGGCGATCAGGAACAATTATACGGCGGTCACGACGTGATGTTTCCAAACTTCCAGGCTCTGAAGATACTGGTGGAGTTATAATGTCTTCATTTTGTGTATCATTCAATTCTTCTGGCACCTCATCATCGATGAACTCATCTTCATAGTCACTCTGCATTTCATCTTCACTCACATGATCTTCTGTTTCACTGCCACTCTCCTGATGTCCATCATGCTCGTTCTCTTCTTCTTCAGTTAAAAATCTCAATATTTGATCATCAGATATAATTCTTCGGCTCATCATTATGAAGGTTAAAAAAACCATGCTAAAACAAACAATAAAATACCTATAATAAACATGAAATGTAAGTATAAACAAATTTATACTTTTACTAAAAGTCACGCAAAAGATAACCATACGCCTTTGGAGCGCATTACCTGGTCATAACTTGAAAAATATGGTACTTACCGCGTAAAAACGACCGTCCCGCGACGCTGTGCACCGACGACTGAGCTAATGAAAAAGGACAGCTAGATGCGCGAGCTCATTAGAAAGAGACAGCGTTTTCTTACCGTCGCGGGCGCCTCTGAGGCGTAGGTTATCTTTCTAGGGTTAAATCCTTTTCTGTGTTCATCACATACGCCACATTTTACCACACTTATGTATTTTATTAATTTGATCGTGCCGTGTCTTCCTCGGATGTCCCCAACTTTGTCTACCATGCGTTAATTATGTGTATAACACATTCACTGTTCTCTGTTAAGCTCTCACTGTAGTTAATTATATGTATACCACATTCACTGTTCTCTGTTAAGCTCTCACTGTAGTTAAAAATATGTATACAACATTCACTGTTCTCTGTTAAGCTCTCAATGTAGTTAATTATATGTATACCACATTCACTGTTCTCTTTTAAGCTCTCACTGTAGTTAATTATATGTATACCACATTCACTGTTCTCTGTTAAGCTGTAGTTAAATATATGTATACCACATTCACTGTTCTCTGTTAAGCTCTCACTGAAGTTAATTATATGTTCTGTACATATGATATGTCTGAGCCGAGTTGAATTATTATAGAACATATAAATGCAAGTAAGTAAAATTATATGCTTCGCTCGACACTTCTAGATATGTCTAAGCCGAGTTTAATTATTATAGAACATAGAAATGCAAGTTAGTAAAATAATATGCTTCGCTTGCAACTTCTAGATATGTTTAAGCCGAGTTTAATTATAATAGAACATAGAAATGCAAGTTAGTAAAATAATATGCTTCGCTCGCCACTTCTATATATGTCTAAGCCGAGTTTAATTATTATAGAACATAGAAATGCAAGTAAGTAAAATTATATGCTTCGCTCGACACTTCTAGATATGTCTAAGCCGAGTTTAATTATTATAGAACATAGAAATGCAAGTTAGTAAAATAATGTCCTTCGCTTGTAACTTCTAGATATCTCTAAGCCGAGTTTAATTATTATAGAACACAGAAATGTAGGTAAGTAAAATTATATGCTTCGCTTGCAACTTCTAGATATGTTTTTTTTTTATTTTTTTTATGTGACACCTCACTAGAGTGTCCCTGCCTGTGCAGTGTACAGACAGGGGAACTATGTCACCACCCGGTTGGGCGGCGTTGTGAGGCGGAATAAGGTAGGGGCTATAGGAAGGGATTTGTTAATGCGGGCCTTGAAGAGGCTCGGATTATAGGAGGGAGGAAAAACAGATGCCGGTAGCTCGTTCCACATACGAGCCGACTTACACAAAAACGAGTCGTAAAAACGGCCCGTTCTCATGAAGCCAACGTCAACCGTGAACGGGTGTTCAGTTCGTGTCCGTCGAGTTTCGCGTACGTGCACTGGTGCATCAGGAATCAATGCTGCTAGCTCCTTGAAATACCTGTAGAACAGACATAACATACCTACATTGCGTCTATGCATTAGAGAAGGCAATCGGTCTGTTAACAACGGATTGTCAATCAGACGGATCGCTCTCCTTTGCACAGATTTAAACAGGTTTATTAAGTATTTTGGGGCACCAGCCCAAAGGTGGCTCCCAAATTCAATAGTTGGGCGGACTTGAGACTTGTACAGGGTCAGCAGCTGGTCACTGTTGAAGAATCTCCTAGCCCTGTACAAGACGCCCAACTTTTTGGAGGCCTGATTTACTCGGGCTTCTATGGATCCCCGATACTTGAGCCGGTCTGATATAGTAACTCCAAGCATTTCAATGGAGTCTTTATTGGGGAGAGTGCTCCCATCAAATTGCACCAGACAGTCATTGATCTCCCTCTTTGCCGAAATCAGACACGCTTGGGTTTTTGAGACGTTGAAAGTGACCAAGTTGGCCTTACCCCAGGCACGAACCATCTCAAGGTGGTGGTCAATTTTTTGCTTCAAAACTTCCCGAACTGTTCGGACACCATGGGTGGAAGGGGGCCTGTCAAAAAGATAACCCTCGTGAACGGTGCTGTCATCAGCGTAGCAGTGAATTGGTGCACATTCAACGAGATCGTTGATGTGCAATAAAAACAGCGTCGGAGACAGCACAGATCCTTGTGGCACCCCCGCATTGATTTGGTACGGTGAGGAAGAAGAGCCGTCAACCACGGTTTGAATTGTTCTTCCCCTCAGAAAGTCCGCAATCCAACTATGCAGGGTTGGGTGGATCCCATACCATGGTAACTTCCCGATAAGCGCCCGGTGCCAGACTCTGTCAAAGGCTTTGGAGATATCCAACCCAACGGTTTGAGTTTCACTAAAACGTTCCATGTACCACCCCCAAATATGCGTCACATATCCGAGTAGATCGCCACACGATCGGTTTCGACGAAATCCATATTGCCGATCGCTTAGGATATTGTTATTCTCGAGATGTGTGAGCAATTTGTTGTTAACCACCCTTTCTAATACCTTCGAGAGTATGGAAGTGATGGCTATGGGGCGGTAGTTAGAAGGGTCGGAGCGGTCCCCCTTTTTTGGGATAGGGTGGACGATTGCCTTTTTCTAAAGATCTGGCACCTTTCTACCTTTGAGAGAGAGCCTAAATAATTTCGCGAGCACTGGAGTCATTTCTGCAGAGCACCTCTTGAGGACCAAGGCAGGTATTCCGTCCGGCCCACTGGCTTTGTCGACTTTCAGCTCGTTCAAGACTCGGAGAACTTCTCTGTTCCGGATCTTCGGTTCCTCCATTTGAAAACCGCAGTGCGGAATGGAAGGGGGAGTCTCTCCGTTATCTTGAAGAGTTGAGTTTTCCGCGAAAATTTTGCCTAATAATTCAGCTTTCTCGCGGGCCGAGTTAGCCAGTCGACCATCAGGCTTGGTCAGAGGTGGGAAAGTGGTTCTGCAGAAATTTCTTCCGATTGAGCTAGCGAGTGACCAGAAAGCACGGCTACCAGTGGGGCAGTCAGCCAGCTTTTTCGCAATTATCTGGTCGTGGTTGCTCTTAGCTCTATTTAGAACTCTCTTATAATCCCTTGCCCGTTTTCGGTATTCCGAAAGGTTATTCATGGAGCTAATCTTCCGGAGTGCATTAAAAGCCGTATTTTTGAGTCTGACAGCTTCAGCACAGCGATGGTCAAACCACGGTTTTGTGCCCGCTCCAGAGGGTTTGACGGAGAAGGGAATGTAGCAATCCATTGCTGATGTGATTACTTCTCCTACCTCGCGTGCACAAATTGATGGGTCCTCGGAGCTAAAGCATACAGTACTCCAAGGAAAGGCGCCGAAGAAAGACCGCATGCCGTCCCATTTTGCTGCCCTGTAGTGCCATACCTTCCTCTTTACATGTTTGTCAGGTTGACGGTTCATGGAGGATGGGACAGAGGTGGTAATCAGGCAGTGGTCAGAGGATCCTAAGGGCGCTGTCACCTTCACTCTGTACCCGAGTGGCTCACTAGTGAGAAACATGTCTAATTACTATAGAACACAGAAATACAAGTTAGTCAAAATAATGGCTCCATGATAACTCATCAAAATGACAATTCAACGCACCTTTAAAAAACCGTAAAAGTGATGAAAAAAAACTAATTTTGTAAATCTAACCAATTTAATATAGTTTTCATGACTTTATATCACTTTAAAGGTGTGTTGAATTATCATTTTAACGAGTTATCCGGTCACCTGAGATAATAATACTTGGTTGTTCGAATTATTCATTCGGAAATACTGTGTTCAAATTTAAACTATGCAATAATTGGGGGAACGTTAAAGGGCATATTGACCGTTATATTTTGTTAAAGATGCTGGTAACGCCGGGACTTTAGCCAATATAAACATTTGTTTTTAAATTACATTGTTCATAATAAATTAGAAATGAACTCTATCCGGGAAGGACGAAATCATAAAATAATAAGAAAAAATACTCCTACAGAAGCATACATACGATTAAAAAGGCACTTTCGAATTATCTTCTTTTTTTGCTTAATTTTAGGATTCGTCGTTGAAAACTGAGATTTAATAATTTACAGACTATCCAGTAATGTATATATTTTGTTTAATGTTGCAGGTGCGAGTAGTGCGGTTAACAGATGAATACGGAGGGGACTTTTTACACTGGCAGGATGACGTCGCCATAGTGCAGCTGGTGACTGCCTTCAAATTTACGGATACGGTGCGCGTCGTCTGCCTGGACTTGGTAGACATGGACATGTACACCAGGCAAACCTCTTCAGGCAGTGTGGGCAAGGTAATTATCTTATTTAATAGTGGGGCAGTCTTAGTATCAAATATATGGTTGACTTGGTGGACACTGTCGAGATGACATAGCAATTGTCCATAATTGTAATTGTACCTTGATCTGATAACACATCTCGCCATTGCTGTTGGAGGTACTTTTTCCATGAAATGCCTTTCTGTGAGTCACGATGGCAATTCTTCCTTCTTTTTCTTTGAAGGGCACGAGGGCACATCACGTTTATGTTCAACTCCACCTGAAACTGTGCTAGCGGCACACGTTTTACAGAATGTCGACGGGCATTCAAGTGCAGGATCCATTAGGTGCTCATTGTCTTCCGCGATGAGTGTACACTCGACAAAACCATATCTGATGCGCCCATGTTTTTGTTATAATCTTGAACACATTCAGGTTTGGTAAGTTTTTAGATTCTCACGGCCAAAAGCATTTTTGTTGTTTGTTTTTGGGGTGTTATGCCGTCTTCGGGGCATTTACACATCTTCGGATCTACCGGATCTGCCCTGATGATGGACACTGCAACGCTGTCCGAAACGTCGGCTAAAGAAGGAGTTAGCGCAACACGGCATAACACCCCAAAAACAAACAACAAAAACATTCAGGTTTGATTATTGGTTCATTTCGGTTTGTCGTTTTGTCTGTATCGGTTAGACAGCTGAATGAAGAATTGTCAGCGAAGATACATCTCTTTTATCTTTCCAGATTTGTGCAGAAATAGTGTCATTAGTTCATTTTCACCTTCTTTATTTTATTTATTTATTTACGGACAAATAGTCCATTAACAACATATTAATTACACGAATAAGTTTTATAAACAGAGATGACAGTGAAAGGAGAGCATATATAAATGAGGAGCGAAGACAATAATAATATAAAAGTAAGAATGGGAGATAATAATAAGTCAAAGCATGAAGATGGTTCAAAGGGCATTAGAAATTAGACATTGCGTATTGACTGTCGAAAGTCATTTAGGCATATACCACAAAATTCAATGCTTTGACTTGACAGTGAGTTGACAAGTCTCGACATTCTGGACAAAGGAGAATGGTATCCATAATTGGTAGAATGTTGATTGACGAACAGCAATTCATTATTTCGGAGTCTACGGGAAGGGATGTTGAATTGGATAAGTTGCAACAAAGCAGGTGAGTCTGTAATACCATTGATAATCTTAAATAAGCAAATCAGATCAGTGTCCCTTCTACGTTTCTCCAAAGAAGAAATGTTTAAAGTTTGTTCAACTTCATCATATGTTGTTTAGTTGTTTTTTTTTTTTTTTTTTAAAAGAAAGACAAACATTCCCGGGTTACGAATAACCCAACAATGTTTGAAAATCTCCTACTACCACCACAGAAAGCCGAAAATGTTGCTTGTGTTGTGATGGAGGACTTAGCTAACTAAGTTGTTTAGTTATCTTTGGCATTGCTTTTCAGTTTTTTCTTACAGTGCCACAAGCATTTGTTTTCCGGTCATGGAACTTTTGAAATAAAATTGGACCAGTCTACCAATTATTATCAATGTACAATGCATGTCCCCGATCCAAATATGGCTCCATGAGGGTCATAACTATACTTCCTGAAATACCAATGTGTGGATGTGTTACATATTCTGTTGTTTGTCCGGTATAAACAATGAAATTCAAAATGTTTTCCGTAGCACAGTCACACATCACAAAATAATTTTGAGGGAATATATTGAGCAAACTTTCGTCAATGCATATATTCATGCGAGGATACATGTATTCACCAAATTATTTTTTAAATAATCAACAATGAATCTAACTTTGAATATCTTGTCCTCCCCTGTATATTTAGTATTGTCACGAAAGTGAGGCATACAAAGCATCAATTGGTATCTATTTGGAGACATTGTATCTAGTCCTGTATATGGGCGAATACAGTAAGAATAAGTAGAACAGTGATCAGTGATCTTGAATCTTATTCCTGGAATTACAGGCCATCAAGTTACACAAAGCCAAAACAATGTGTATTTCTTCCACTGTGTCCATTGTTTCAATCTCCAAACCAATTCGTTGCATTTAGTTTTCACACACTGATGCAGCTTATTTGTTTCGTTTGTAATAAAATTCATAATCGTACGTCATCATTCCGTTTCCAACATTTTCTATGTTTGCTTCTGATCTCGAACGGATGAAGGAATTTATTTTGGGAACAAAATCACCAGATTCCCATTCAAACACTGGTAGAGATTCGGCAATAATGGAAGGGACATCTTGTTCTTCCTCACTAATGTGGAAATCACTGATTCAGTAGTTGGTCATCACTAGACATACTTCGTCTATCTTCCATCGTTGGCCGTAGAAAATGTGAAACGGTCGCCGCGTGTGCAAGAGTGCGCAAGTGGAGTCCCTGTAGGTGGTAACCCTTCATTAACGACACATATTGAATGTCAAAAAGAACTTCATTTAGATCACTCTAAAGTCGATATGATCTGTGAACTGTTGTATTATATTAGTTTTCCATCATTCCAACAGATGTCTCCGTGGTTAACGGAGCTCCACATATTTATAAAGACTGATTCAACTAACATAATAACAAAAGACAATCACAGTAATCTATCTATCTTATAAATAGAGAAAACTACCTAATCAAAAGAAAACTGCCTTATCATATATTTTACTTACACTGAAAAAAATGAGTTAGCTAAAGTGTTAAGCTAATTGAAGTTGTGTAACCATCGCCTAAACTTCAGCTAGTAGTACCTAAACTAATTTATTTGCAGATACCGTCGTTGTTTAGTAAAATGTGCTTGAGCTATTACAACCAAACCTTAATAATAGGATACTAAAAACTTACTTACCTAATCAAAATAATCGGTTTGGTTAATTAAGCTAAAGTAATTTACTAAACCAATTTCACTTTAGTAACTTAAGTTTATGTGTTACTTCCCAAAGTATTTAGCTAAATTTAACTAAACATCTAGTTTGGTTAAATGTTTTGTTCAAATAGCCAAACTTACGTTGGAATATCTAAATTTGGTATTTTTACATAACAATTAGTTGCTTTGCACAAACTTGAGCAAAGTGCAACAAAACTTTAGTTAAATCTTCCGAACTTTGGTAGATCTTTTCGTCGTCGCTAGCGGTCCGCGATGACGCAGTTGTTTATTTATGACGCAGTTCTCAGTTCGCTACAGTTCGCACCATACGTGAACTGACGTTCGTTGCGAATTTATTTTATGCTAACCGCTGTTCCTAGTTCCTAGTGATAATAGCAGACAAAACCGTGGAGGATTATTTAATTTATTGGAATCTGGAAGCTTACATAGAAACATTTAAAGGTGAGTTTTCTTTTTTCATTTTTTTATTAATTTAAAATTTAGATCATGGAACTATGATATATATTATGATAATATCCATTATTTTTGATTTAGAAATTGGCACCTTCATTATTCTATGACTCAAATGCGCAAAAGATTTAGTAGATTTGTATTTATTATGTACCTAGTTTGAAGAGTGCGTGTGGACGCTACAACCAAGATTGTGTCAGGAGCATAGACTAAATACAACTAGACAAGCCGTGGAACCATTGAAAAATAACCTCAACACAATTTTGGTTTGGTTCACGTGCACATTTATGAAAAAGCGCACGCATTGTGTCGCAATGCGAAATGGGCACTGTGCATTGCGTTTTACCTTTTGTTGGTCTAGAGTTAAGCTATTTTGCTTGTCAGCTATGCTGGGCAAGTTCATTTTTTCAATCACAAAAATAACCCAGTTCCAAATAGTTTATATTCTAACTATCGCGGACTTTATTTTAGAAAATGTAATCAACTATCTGAATAAAAAAATATATAAGTACCTTATCGATAGATTGAAGGCAACGCATTAACAAATATCAGAAATTAATAGAATTTCACTAAGGAGAAGTAAATTTTCTGACGTCATCTTTCAAACTAGTCACAATCATGACGTCATGCAGTGTGTTATACGCTTTTAACGAATACATATAAACAATAGTACATGGCACGAGCTTGCCACATGATAATTATTGATGTGTTGGTTAAAATCACGCGTTTTTACTTGATGCACGCAAAAAACTTTATAAGTATTGGTTATTTTTTAGTCTTGTCTCTATTCAGGGTTGTTTTAAGTGCACAATTATTTGCGTGTTAAATTATATGAAAAAATCGCGTCGTTGAGTAATTTTTATTTATTTATTTTTTATTTTTTATTTTTTTAATTTTTTTTTTTCCTTTTTTTTTTATTAACGACAATTTTAATTACAAAGTTAAGTATATTATTCGCAGTCCTCCTCACTAGGTATTCCTGTTCCGAGGCGGACTGTAGGTTTTGGTATAGGTGTAGATCGTGATTTCCTTGTTAATTTCTACAAAAAAAATTGTCTTCACATTTGTTCAGTTCATAATTTTATTGATTTCCTCATCTTCGTGTTTACTTAGCCATAATTTGATGTCGTTTTTAAATTTTTGTGTCTCCGTTGTGTTTTTGAGTTCAATTGGGAGGGCATTATATAGTTTTGTAGCATGGAAATGATGATTTTTCTGGCCAAAAGACGTATTTAATTTTGGGATGTTCAATAGTTTTGAGGATTTCTTCCTTGTAATATAGTTGAGATGGTCAGCAGGGTACTCATATTTTTCTGTAAATTTGATTAGAGCATTTTTTGAGTATTGTTTTATTATACTGAAAACTTTAAAAATTTAAAAATGTCTTTTGATGGAGTTCTTATGGGTACTTTAAGGATTATTTTTATTATTGCTTTTTGAGTTTTAATAAGCTGCTTCATGTGGATGTTTGAGGCAGATCCCCATCCAATAATCCCATATTCTATGCGTGATTGACAGAGAGCATAGTATACCTTATATAAATCATTTATACTTAGTATATTGCGTATATTTCTAAAGTAGTATATAAGCTTTGTGAGTTTCTTTGTAATACTATTTATGTGGGAGTTCCATCGAAGATTTTCATCAATTTCAATGCCGAGATATTTTATACTTCTAGAGTGTATTATGGTGGGGCAGTGGTATGATTGCGTTTCGTTTTTTCCTTGACAATCATGTAATTTGAGAGCATAATCCTCAGCTGGTTGTCCTCTAGCCGTTATAGAAAACGTTAAATATTTAGTTTTGTTAACATTAAGTGTGAGTGAGTTTTGCATAAGCCATTTTTGCAGAAGGATAAGCCCGTTTTCAGCTTCTTTGTAGGTGGTTATCCAATCACTTTCATTAAATAAAATGACAGTGTCGTCGGCAAAACTAATGATTTTTCCGTTGGTGTGTAAGTTGCAGATATCATTTATATATATCAGAAATAATAAAGGTCCTAGGACACTTCCTTGCGGTACACCGTAATTGATTGGGAGAGGTTTACTTTTACACTTATCAATTTTAACACACTGTGAACGTTCTGACATGTAACTTATCAGTAGATTTAGAGTTGTGTTTGACATCCCAATTGTTTTAAGTTTCTTGAAAAGGATTTTATGGTCTATCGTGTCAAAGGCCTTTTGCAGGTCTATAAAAATTGCCAAAGATTTATTTCCATGGTCTAAGCTTTTTGTGATCGTATTTATGATATCGTCTATGGCGTCGGCAGTACTCAAGTTTTTTCTAAAACCGTACTGAGATTTCGATATTAGGTTATTATCTTCTAGGTACATCATAAGTTGTTTTTTTAGTACTTTTTCCAATATTTTAGAAAAGGTACTGAGAAGGCTTATTGGTCGATAGTTATTGATATCATTTTTACATCCTTGTTTATAAATAGGTATAACAGTAGCTTCTTTAAGGGATGTGGGAAATACGCTTTTAGCTATAGATAGATTGATAAGGTGTGTCAGCGGGAAGGTAATTTCTTCACTGAGATGTTTTATTGCATTGGTTGAGATTACATCATCCCCTGATGACACATTTGGTTTTAGGGAAGTAATTATGTTTTTGATTTTGTCAGCGGTTATTTGTTTGAAATTAAGCTCTCTTTCCAGATTTCGAGCTTCATTTGGTTTGTCTGCATCATTTTTAACACGTAATGTAATTTGTTTGGCTAATTTTGATCCAACATTTGTAAAAAAATCATTAACATGATCAAGAATTTTGTCAGGGTTTTCGGCATATAGAGTAGGAACCTTGTTTATGTTCAGTTCATCGATTTTTGATGTATTACTGGTGGATTTAGAATTCATATTTTTCCGGGATTATCGTTACATGCTTCTATTTTATTTTTATAATAGGACTCTTTTGTGGTGTTTATGATGTTTTTGCAGATGTTTCTATATCTTTTATAGTATCGTAGCTTGTGTATATCATAAGGATTTTGTTTAAGTTTTTTATGTAATTCGTCTCTTTTTCGTATGCAGTTTATAATATTCTGTGAGATCCAAGGCTTTATGTGTATATTCTTGTGTGAAATTTTCTTCATAGTTTTTTTGGTATTGGACACTATGTTATGTTGGATTATATCAATGAAGCTATTCCACGCATCATTTGTGTTGTCAATATTTTGAATTATTTCCCATTCAGTACTTTGCAAATTATGCTTAACGGCATTCCAGTTTGTTTCTGTTTTTTCAATTATCGACGGTCTATTTTGAATTTTCCTTGCTTTGTTTTGGTTTATTGCTAGGATTGTTGTAAAATGATCAGTTATTGTTGATTTGTATATGACAGATTGCGTATGTTTTTTAGTTTTACTCATTATATGGTCAATTCAGGTTTTGGAATTTTCAACTTTTCGAGTGGGTTCATTTATAAGACTTTTAAGACCATGAGAGGCTAATGTCTGCAGATATTCATTTTTTGGGGGTGACCGTTATCGAGAATATTTATATTTAGATCTCCAATAAGAAAAACATTTTTAGTTTCTTTTTGTAGAGAGAGTACCTCATCCAAGGAATTAATAAAAGGATCGAAATTGTAAGATGAAGGTGATCGATAGATTGCTAGTATAGTTGATTCATTTCCAATTTTAATTTTTAGACAATTGGCATTTATTATTGTGGTTTCCTTCACTTCAGCTTTTATTTCATTTTTTACGTAGACAATTACGCCATCATTTTGTTTATTACTAATTAAGGTTGAGTAGGTAGTATATCCAGCAATCTCCATGGGTGAAGATTTGTTTTGTGTTTACTATTTTAATTACATTTTTCTTTTCATTGAAAAAATATATATTACAAAGTATTTATATATATATTACACTTACCTTTTTTATTATAACTATTGCTGTAGAGGTGATGAAGGTGGTGGAAGATATGTTACATGAAAAGGAACGTTCATGTAGGCTTAAAATGTTTGGTACAGGAATAAATATTTTCTATAATCAATACAATCCGATAATTATTCTTAAAATGTCTTATTTTCGCTTAGGTTTCCCCACAAACCGAGAAAAAATTGAGAAATGGATATAAGCAATCCAGATTCAATTTTGTGAAAATAACTAGGTAATATTTATTATATATATTATTATTTATTACATACATTCGAAAAAATTCCCCAATTCCTCGTATATGTGCACAATCTAATACAAAATTTTACAGCATTGACATTTTTGGTAATAACTAATAACCTAAAGAAATATCGATATGAAGTAATGCGTTCGATAGATTATTAATATGAGAGTATGGAATATATCGGGAGCATCTCCTGTCCTCTTCCTATTTTCCTCTTCCTCTCCCCTTCCTTTAACACCAAATTAATTTCAAGATATTAAAACTTCATTTCTAATGAACTTTAACATAAGAAACTTCTGTGGCTTGACTTCAGTTAACTTGTATATTTATATCTATCATTGTATATTATATAAAAGCTGTTTGTTTCTTACAAAATAAGTAAATAAATATTTACAAATACGGAAAAATGAGTGTTTGCTAATTTATTTAAAAAAAGCGGATTACAGGCCTTTAACGAACGAATGAACAGGTTTCTGGTTGAACTTTTAGTAAATTTCGAATACATTCATTATCACGATTTCGGAACAGAGTTTTTCTAATTTATTTAAAATAGGTATTGCAGGCCCTTAACGAATGAAAAAACAGTTTTCCTGTTAAATTGTTAGTAAATTTCGAATACATTAATTATCACGATATCGGAACACGTTGACCGTACCATCATCAGGAAGCCATTTGTGCTCTAATCATTTTCATCCCAAACGTTTAGACTGCAATTTCCTTCACGTCCTTTATAATCTTTGAGCATTCTGTGTGGAGGAGGGAATGTAATATACCCACAAATTAGGTATCGTGGTTTAATCTGAGAAAGGTTATTTTAATTACTGGTTGTTATTGTCTAGCTTTGATTAAGCACCATCTATATATTTCACAAAAATGGTACTACAAAAATAAACCAAATAGGCATTTCTCTGAAATCGTATGACATTACAGCAGTTAATATACGAAATAAATTTCGGTCCGATCGGCATGCATTTGGCAAGGTTGTTGGCGCGGTTCACTCCAATCCTTGGGAAGGAAGGTACAATAATATTTTTTTCCGTAGATATGTAAAGTTGTGCCTATATTAAAAAAAGGAGACAAACACAATGTAAAAATGTAAAAGCTTATTTAATGGGCATAAATAAATAGATATTATTACCATGTAACCCCCACCCTCCCTTGTCCCACCCCACCACACCCTCTCTGAAGCTCTGTCCTCGTCTAATATGATAATACATTATTAATAAGTACCTAGACTAGTTTTTTATAATGCTGTATTATAAACCTAACGAAGCGGTTAAAAACAAAATAACTTTTCATTTGATTAAAGTGTCAAGCCACAAAGTAAACGGTTTCTTTGATAATTATATACTATTTTATATAAATAATTTTGTAAATTCATAAAACTTCTACTCAATAGTAAATATGTGTACGTTTCCCGTTTTGGTTCAATATGTAGTGTACAGAATCCAAAACGTAAAATGTGAAAATAAAAATCATTTTGTGTTATTTATTAGTCCTTTACCTGATTCAGACCTGGTTACGCAAACAAAAAAAAAAAATGTGACGATTTTGTATTCAAATTACAACAACAACTCGGTAACAAAATGAACGCTGTTCCTTGGTTTTGCTTACGAGTTTGAACGCTTGTACAAGGAGTTTAAACAGAGTTGGGTTCTTAAGTTCATCTCCATATTTGTGACGTACGCTATGTGGTGTCATTTTTAAAATGGATTTAAATAGACAAGGCTAATCTAGTATAAATACATCAATGGTCAGGAGCCATGACACAAGGTTACAGAGAGTGGTATATAAAAAAAAATAATAATAATTGGATGACTTGTATAGCGCAGTTTTTGTGCAAAATCACCTCAAGGGCGCCTTTATTTCTTTGTTCGTTTCCGCCAGTATTATTTTGTATTGAACGAATGTTGTTTGAAACTGCAGTATTTTTTAAGTTACAGTTTTACCCTAGCCAGAAACTAGAACCAAACAAACTAGCTTTGAAATCGTACCGATGGATGGTGAATCATAGCAGGTTATGTTTAATTTTAATAAATGTGTATTGCAATTATTAATTCGGACATAACATTTTAAACATTGAATTCTAATAATTTTTTTGGGAGGGATATGTTTTTTTAAATACAGGGTGACCACCCATCGTTTATGTTTACATTGGAAATTTTCATATAAATCAAATAATTTCATTGTTAAAACTATTTTATCTCCGCTTGATTCATGATACAGGGTGTTCGGTATCTGCTGTTTTATAAATATACATTTTTTTATGAATAATTTTCATTCCTTTGAAAAATAAATTTTTATTTTCTTGTTTTGAAAATATTTGTATTTTCTCGTCGTTTTTTTTTCTTCATTTCAGAACAAGCCATAGACTCGAAAACACTCCTGATAATATCTGAAGATGATATTAAAGATTTGATTCCGACTGTAGGGCACCGGGCACTGTTTACAGCACACATTAATACGCTCAAGGATGTTATTAATCCACCTGTCATAAGTGTAAGTTTTTAAAAGCAGTAATGATGACATATTGTATACCTAGGCCTTTTTTGGCTAACCATTTGGAAAAAGTTGTACCGGACGCGATTTTGATACAAAATAATAGCATTTAAAATAATAATTCCTGTAATTAATGAATAAATCGACTGCCGGGGGGGGTCAAGCAATTCCAAAGGGATAAAAACAATGCTTGACCCCTTCACCCCTTCTTTCCCCTTTGTGTACATACCTGATTTTTGTTTCAGATTGAAGATATACCTTCAACTTCCAAACAAACAACGCCCATATATTATCAACACGATGACTTCGTTGAAAATGACATTTCCTTGTTGGAAAATATAAACCAATCACAAAGAATAACGCAAGAAGCTTTTGAAGAGCAAATTTCGAATGTAAGTTAAATAATTTTAGTAAGTTTCAGATACCTAAGTAACTTAGGTTAATGGTTTTATACATTCCGATATATGTATTTTAGTAGTGGCAGCGTATAACAGCCGTCCTGTGACTGATATTATGATGATTATAGAAGTGGTAATTAGTTATGTAATCAATATGCAATTTCATTTTGTTTTCTAGGACTTTCTAGGAATCATCTTCTATCAATCAATGAAGGGCAAGCACTTTTAATGCAGTTTGAGTCAAAGGGTCTGTTGGACAATTCTGCCAGACTGTGCAGTACTATTATAAGTAAGGAATTGCAGGGTAATCCAGATAGAGCCATTACAAGCAAGAGATTTTATGAATTTGCTTTTCAAATCACCAAAGTCTTTAATAAAGAAAGCGCAGCGGTATATTTCAACCCATATGTGTGTTTTGGGCCTACCCAAAAAATTGCTGCTAAAGGTAAATTACTAGACACATACAGGCAGCGCCGAAAAGAATTTGCCAAATCAAGACACAAACAACTTTTACTATATTTAAGAAAAATTTATAATAAAAAATGATAATATAAATGTGTGTATGATCAAATGTGTTTTCTTTTTTGAGGCTTTGCTGGTAGCTGGAAACAATATTTTGAGAGACGATTCTTAACAAAATAACTTTTATATGAATGAGGTTTTTAATAAGTACATTCTAGTCTTACAAAACATAATATTTATTTATTTAGGTTTCATCTCTCAAAAGGGTTGTAATAAACTACCTGCAACTCAAAGTATTTAACCCATGATTCTGAATTATGGGTATAATCCTTCGAGTTGATGGTGGTTACATTTACACCCTGTATTGTTTTCAGCCAAACTGCAAAGCTGCACTTCCTATTTAATATAGATAATCTAACCAAAGAGCTAAGCTACAGTACCTAAAGCTAGCTAGCAGTAGAGAGCTAAAACACCTATATCGGTAGGGCTATTCCAACCGAAGTTTAGTTAATCAACCTAACCATTTTGTAATATTAACTTAATAATAAGGTTACTACATCTAAACAGTTATGTTTTTGTAACCAAACACTACACAATGGTTTAGATATATAATTTTTAGGTAAGTTTTTAGATTCTCACGGCCAAAAGCATTTTTGTTGTTTGTTTTTGGGGTGTTATGCCGTGTTGCGCTAACTCCTTCTTTAGCCGACGTTTCGGACAGCGTTGCAGTGTCCATCATCAGGGCAGATCCGGTAGATCCGAAGATGTGTAAATTTTTGGTTGTCGAGTTTGTGCTTATTTATTTGTGGCCTGGGCCCGTCCAAGTGCGAAATGCCAACGGAAGTGGCGACATATTGTGTCGAATTCTGCTAAAGAAGGAGTTAGCGCAACACGGCATAACACCCCAAAAACAAACAACAAAAATATAATTTTTAGTTTAGGTAACACAACTAAACACAGAAAGCTGTCTCTACCGATTAGTTTAGCTAGAATATCTGAATCGTTAAGCTGTCATAAATACAGTTTAGGTAACACAACTAAACACAGAAAGCTGTCTCAACCGATTAGTTTAGCTAGAATATCTGAATCGTTAAGCTGTCATAAATACAGTTTAGGTAACACAACTAAACATAGAAAGTTTGAAAGCTGTCTCAACCGATTAGTTTAGCTAGAATATCTGAATCGTTAAGCTCTCATAAATACAGTTTAGGTAACACAACTAAACACAGAAAGTTAGAATGCTGTCTCAACCGATTAGTTTAGCTAGAATATCTGAATCGTTAAGCTGTCGTAAATACAGTTTAGGTAACACAACTAAACACAGAAAGCTGTCTTAACCGATTAGTTTAGCTAGAATATCTGAATCTTTAAGCTGTCATAAATAAACTGCTGTTAAGCAAACAGTAGCTAAAAGTTCTTCAGTCACCACAGCAACTAAACTGTTTAGTAGATAATTACTGAAAATTAAGTAAATAGTACCCAAACATTTCTTTCAGTGTATCCTTTTTGACTTTATGTCCGGGTTAAATCTTCCCCACAGGAAAAACTAAGTCCTTCCAAACACTTTTCCACAAATGATCATCTAGTCAATCAACATAATGCAAGTGCATTATATAAGCAAAATAAATCCAAAACAATACAAGAACAGCACGTCAACTCACCAGAGATCAAATGGGAAAATAATTCACCGACTCCAGATATTTTCATATCAGAGGGTTCGGCTCGGTAGAACTCCTAACAGGGCCTATAAATCCTTCTGATCCCTCAACAGAAATTTAAAAAAAATTTTCGTAATCCTACATGTATTTAAAATGACTGATTTTTGCATTTTTTATAAATTTTTTGATAGATCTAATACGCCTAAATATTGAATTAGAGAGCTAGGTATAATGCCAGTAGCCGAAATAACAAATGGTAATATTTTTATAGTCTGAGAATGCCAAATTCTTTTTATCCCATTTCCTAAAAATTATTATTATTACTATATAATCATTAAAATAAAATAACTTTGTTTGAATACCACTTTATTGTATATATTTATTGCCAACCGGTTTCAGTTCAACTACTTTAAATTTAATGATGCTATAGTCCAACAAAAATACGGGCTACACTTGAGATGCTTACAACATGGGTTTTTCGGAATTTGCAACACATTTAATAGATAAAGATCACTCATTCGATAAGCTTTCAGGTATAGATGTATTACATAGAAGCGGTATAGGTCTACGCCTCAACAATTTAGAAGCACTTGTAAAGTCAATAAAATCAATTTATAAAATAAACAATTAGATTTAACAAACAGCCCCATTTCAAATATATTTCCCTTCCCTGCACCTATGTTTACCCCCTCTCTCTTACCTAAATATCCACCCCCACCAAAGTTGATGTTCTCTCTCCCTCTTCCAGCTTAACTATAAGTACCCATTCACCTCTGTAATTAATTTAATTCTTTTTTATTAACCCCGATGAAGGTTCGGGTTCAACTGAAACCGGTTGGTAATAAAAATGTTTATACAATAAAGTGGTATTAAAACAAAGTTATTTTATTATAATTATGTATACCCACAAAATGTTTGCTACAAGTGAAAAATTATTATATAATCAGTAAAGTTTCAGTAGGTTCAGTAGTAGTTCATTTTTAAACATGATTAGTAGATTTTTTCCACTTATCACTTGTACTACTTCTCATTTATCCACCCAACCCAAACTCTAGTCTAGTCTTATGTTGAGTGAATGATCCTTCTTGCCTGCAGGTGGCGGGCTGGGGGTACACTGAATTGGGTACCCCGTCACAGAGACTCAAATTCCTGAGGGTCGCTGTGGTGGGGCGTGTGGACTGCATCCGGCAACTGCCATCCACATACACTTCATACCTAACCCAAGACAAGATTTGCGCCGGACTCAATAACGGTAAGTTCACCAATACCCACACTGTCAACTTCCTGAGGGTCCCTGTAGTGGGGCGTGTGGACTGCATCTGGCAACTGCCATCCACATACACTTCATACCTAACCCAAGACAAGATTTGCGCCGGACTCAATAACGGTAAGTTCACCAATACCCACACTGTCAACTTCCTGAGGGTCCCTGTAGTGGGGCGTGTGGACTGCATCCGGCAACTGCCATCCACATACACTTCATACCTAACCCAAGACAAGATTTGCGCCGGACTCAATAACGGTAAGTTCACCAATACCCACACTGTCAACTTCCTGAGGGTCCCTGTAGTGGGGCGTGTGTACTGCATCCGGCAACTGCCATCCACATACACTTCATACCTAACCCAAGACAAGATTTGCGCCGGACTCAATAACGGTAAGTTCACCAATACCCACACTGTCAACTTCCTGAGGGTCCCTGTAGTGGGGCGTGTGGACTGCATCCGGCAACTGCCATCCACATACACTTCATACCTAACCCAAGACAAGATTTGCGCCGGACTCAATAACGGTAAGTTCACCAATACCCACACTGTCAACTTCCTGAGGGTCCCTGTAGTGGGGCGTGTGGACTGCATCCGGCAACTGCCATCCACATACACTTCATACCTAACCCAAGACAAGATATGCGCCGGACTCAATAACGGTAAGTTCACTTATACCCACACTGTCAACTACCTGAGGGTCCCTGTAGTGGGGCGTGTGGACTGCATCCGGCAACTGCCATCCACATACACTTCATACCTAACCCAAGACAAGATATGCGCCGGACTCAATAACGGTAAGTTCACCAATACCCACACTGTCAACTTCCTGAGGGTCCCTGTAGTGGGGCGTGTGGACTGCATCCGGCAACTGCCATCCACATACACTTCATACCTAACCCAAGACAAGATTTGCGCCGGACTCAATAACGGTAAGTTCACCAATACCCACACTTTCAACTTCCTGAGGGTCCCTGTAGTGGGGCGTGTGGACTGCATCCGGCAACTGCCATCCACATACACTTCAAACTTAACCCAAGACAAGATATGCGCCGGACTCAATAACGGTAAGTTCACTTATACCCACACTGTCAACTTCCTGAGGGTCCCTGTAGTGGGGCGTGTGGACTGCATCCGGCAACTGCCATCCACATACACTTCATACCTAACCCAAGACAAGATATGCGCCGGACTCAATAACGGTAAGTTCACTTATACCCACACTGTCAACTTCCTGAGGGTCCCTGTAGTGGGGCGTGTGGACTGCATCCGGCAACTGCCATCCACATACACTTCATACCTAACCCAAGACAAGATTTGCGCCGGACTCAATAACGGTAAGTTCACCAATACCCACACTGTCAACTTCCTGAGGGTCCCTGTAGTGGGGCGTGTGGACTGCATCCGGCAACTGCCATCCACATACACTTCATACCTAACCCAAGACAAGATATGCGCCGGACTCAATAACGGTAAGTTCACTTATACCCACACTGTCAACTTCCTGAGGGTCCCTGTAGTGGGGCGTGTGGACTGCATCCGGCAACTGCCATCCACATACACTTCATACCTAACCCAAGACAAGATATGCGCCGGACTCAATAACGGTAAGTTCACTTATACCCACACTGTCAACTTCCTGAGGGTCCCTGTAGTGGGGCGTGTGGACTGCATCCGGCAACTGCCATCCACATACACTTCATACCTAACCCAAGACAAGATTTGCGCCAGACTCAATAACGGTAAGTTCACTTATACCCACACTGTCAACTTCCTGAGGGTCCCTGTAGTGGGGCGTGTGGACTGCATCCGGCAACTGCCATCCACATACACTTCATACCTAACCCAAGACAAGATTTGCGCCGGACTCAATAACGGTAAGTTCACTTATACCCACACTGTCAACTACCTGAGGGTCCCTGTAGTGGGGCGTGTGGACTGCATCCGGCAACTGCCATCCACATACACTTCATACCTAACCCAAGACAAGATATGCGCCGGACTCAATAACGGTAAGTTCACTTATACCCACACTGTCAACTTCCTGAGGGTCCCTGTAGTGGGGCGTGTGGACTGCATCCGGCAACTGCCATCCACATACACTTCATACCTAACCCAAGACAAGATATGCGCCGGACTCAATAACGGTAAGTTCACTTATACCCACACTGTCAACTTCCTGAGGGTCCCTGTAGTGGGGCGTGTGGACTGCATCCGGCAACTGCCACCCACATACACTTCATACCTAACCCAAGACAAGATATGCGCCGGACTCAATAACGGTAAGTTTACTTATACCCACACTGTCAACTACCTGAGGGTCCCTGTAGTGGGGCGTGTGGACTGCATCCGGCAACTGCCATCCACATACACTTCATACCTAACCCAAGACAAGATATGCGCCGGACTCAATAACGGTAAGTTCACTTATACCCACACTGTCAACTTCCTGAAGGTCCCTGTAGTGGGGCGTGTGGACTGCATCCGGCAACTGCCATCCACATACACTTCATACCTAACCCAAGACAAGATATGCGCCGGACTCAATAACGGTAAGTTCACCAATACCCACACTGTCAACTTCCTGAGGGTCCCTGTAGTGGGGCGTGTGGACTGCATCCGGCAACTGCCATCCACATACACTTCATACCTAACCCAAGACAAGATTTGCGCCGGACTCAATAACGGTAAGTTCACTTATACCCACACTGTCAACATCCTGAGGGTCCCTGTAGTGGGGCGTGTGGACTGCATCCGGCAACTGCCATCCACATACACTTCATACCTAACCCAAGACAAGATATGCGCCGGACTCAATAACGGTAAGTTCACCAATACCCACACTGTCAACTTCCTGAGGGTCCCTGTAGTGGGGCGTGTGGACTGCATCCGGCAACTGCCATCCACATACACTTCATACCTAACCCAAGACAAGATATGCGCCGGACTCAATAACGGTAAGTTCACTTATACCCACACTGTCAACTTCCTGAGGGTCCCTGTAGTGGGGCGTGTGGACTGCATCCGGAAACTGCCATCCACATACACTTCATACCTAACCCAAGACAAGATATGCGCCGGACTCAATAACGGTAAGTTCACCAATACCCACACTGTCAACTTCCTGAGGGTCCCTGTAGTGGGGCGTGTGGACTGCATCCGGCAACTGCCATCCACATACACTTCATACCTAACCCAAGACAAGATATGCGCCGGACTCAATAACGGTAAGTTCACCAATACCCACACTGTCAACTTCCTGAGGGTCCCTGTAGTGGGGCGTGTGGACTGCATCCGGCAACTGCCATCCACATACACTTCATACCTAACCCAAGACAAGATATGCGCCGGACTCTATAACGGTAAGTTCACCAATACCCACACTGTCAACTAATTATTTATTTTGTGATACATTTCAAAATAATAACAATAATATATTATTTTCAGTGAGTTTAAAAAAAGAAATCATTTCTGGAGAGACAACATTAATAAAATAAAAGAAACTTACTTTTACATAAGAAAACAAATTTAAAGGGAGTTCAATGAACAGTGTACTTAGATTTTAAAACAGACCTAACACAGTTAAATGGAAAATATTTCATTAATACTCGTACGTTAAACGAAATAAACACTAAATTTATTTTGGAGTTCCAAAGAAAGAATGTGTCACTCATTTATAAAACTGTTTTTGCCAATGTTTTGTTGTTCGTTGCTGGAAGTTTTAGGTAATGCGTTGTATTGCTTCTATGCGATGTATTTTAACGAGTTCATTCCAAATTTAGTCGTGTAGTAGATGACGATAAGTGTATTTGTGTTTTGTGCTGGTGTGTGTCGGAATTAAAGACTGGTTTAGTGTTGGTGTGTGAGGAGTGAATGGCAGTTGTGATGTTATATTGTGGCAGAATCGAAAAAAGGAAGTATTTGTGTCTGTGAGTATATATATATATATTGTGCATCTCATGGTAGATGATATATACATATTCCAGATACTAACTAGATAACTCAGGTGGGAGTGGATCATAGCATAATATGTGGTACGCAGTAGTGGTATATGTGGGGACTTTTACATTCTCAACATGGGAGTTCCACGAGAGGTAGTCTATGAGTAACCCCAAATATTTCGTTACTTGTACATGTTGATCTTTTCATTTCCAAGAATGATATTCATGCTAATGTTATATTTTTTTTCCAAAAGTAAAGTAATGGGTTTTTTTTAACATTGAGGATTAGTTTGTAATTGTAAATAAACCCCAAGTCACACTCGCACGACGATCTCCAGATCTGAAGGAGACACGATCTGGTCAACTAAGTGGGCGGGCTGGTTCTCCTGCAGCTGAACGCAAGCGCAAACTCCGGCGCTGTTACCTGCCGCAAGCCACCACATCAATAAACCCTGCCTAACCAGCTCTTTCCATTCTCTTCTAGGATCAACCGTGTGCCCAGGAGATAGTGGGGGCGGGCTTGTTTTCCCACTGCAGAACACAAGTCCCCAGCGCTGGTACCTCCGCGGCGTGCTGAGTAACGCACCGTTTTCCAGAGACCTGAATATTCCCTGCAAAATAAACGAAATAGCCCTGTATACAAATTTATTCCGGCACCAAGTTTGGCTCTCCAGAAATTTGGACGACCTTCAGCCACGAGGTAATTTCAATTTATAAATTCTAGTAAATAAATAAATAAATTTCAATGAACTCTCAGAGACTGTAACTAATTTGGGTTTTATGATTAAATTTACGTTTTCCAGTGTTTAAACATAAATTTTTTTAAACCTGACTTTCTAATGTTTTTTTCTGAAATTAATATTGTATGTTTCGGAACTTGCGGTTTCTTCAACTTGATACTTTTGGGAGAAGGTCTTCTTTTAGTAATTATTAAAGCAAAAAATAAGTGACGACAAATGGTGATGACTGACTGACTGCTCGCTGCGTCGGGCTTATTTATACTATACGGCCGGTGGCAACAGTAGGTAGATGAATTGCAACTAAATCGGAACCACTCGCTCAGTCTGGGCCTTTCGGGAAGTTTCGGTGGCGCGGCAATTATGCATAGGCGGTAGACTCGAACCTTCTGGCGAGTTGTCGTAATATGCCAGACCGACTGCGACGTATTGTCGTAGGTAGGCCGCGTTGTTTATGATCCGAGCTGAAGGTAGGTACTCGTAGAAAGGTAGGTTGCTTTGTTTACCATTTCGGCTGTCAGTACGTACCTGCAAGTACGTACCTAAGTAGCGTCGAGCTGCTTATTATAAATGAGTTAATCTCGATTCTTCTTGACGTTACACATTTACTTGAGTACCTACAACTCTACACAGATGCAATTTAATATTGGACTCCCACAAACTCCCAAAGTGAGGAGCGCACTCATCCAGACAATTTTTTTGCGATTTGTTGCATTGTCACTGACACTGGACAATACTTTACATGCACAAAACCGGTCCGCGTCTAAATTTTTAATTTTTTATTATAGCGACTATTTGAACATTGTACATACAAAATATGATGTTCAATATAATATTATTTATTAATCCTCCTCACTAGGGTGACCTGTGCTGAGGCGGACTAAAGTTATTCATTTCTGTTTTGTTAGTTTTTAATGTTTTGTTCAGAGTTTTTTCATTAATCTCTTTCAGCTAGATTTTTATTCTTGATTTGTAATAATTCAAATTTTCTATTCTCTTCAAATCAGATTTTGTATAGTTTCGTCGCAAAATATAATTTCTTTGCCCGAATTTGCCCCTATTTTTGAATAGTTTCAATAATGTATTTTTTGCATATATTTGTGATACATTTCGGGTCAGTGCTGGATATTTTTGTAGGATGTCCCGGTATTTCTGACTGGTAGACAGCGTCGATATGCCAGATGAGGGTCCTTGTAGCGTCGCACCTCTAATCTGCAATCCTGTCGACTGGTCCGTTAGGGTTCTTTTCTTTAAGTTGAAGTGATGCGAGAAATCCGCTCCTAAGATGACTTTGGAAACGTCGGCTATAATGAATTTCCATTTCATTTCGCGTTGGAGGCCAAATTGGAGGTTGATTGTTCTGGTACCGTATGTTTTTATAGTCTTCCCATTAACACTGTATAACGTGGTGGGGCATGTATCCGTGGTGACTGTATTCTTCGTGTTCCAGCTTGACCTTGGGAGTACGGATACGTCGGCACCGGTGTCGATCAAAAATTTTTGTCGCGTCACGAGTTCATGGATGAAGAGACGACAAGTATTTTGAGGAAAATTGCACGTCCCTACTGCGGGTTTTCCGATGTCGTTTCCCGACTTGTTGTTGTTAAAAGTACATGGTTTAATACAATTGTGCGATTTGTTACCGAATTTTTGATGATATTTGCAGTAGCCGTTTGAAGCGTTATTGTTGTGTATCGGTCTACCGCGTGACCTGGAACGATGTCGTTGCGCGGAATTCGGGTACGATGTCAATGGATGACGCCATTCTCGGCGGGTGCTGGGATTTCTATTTTCGTAATAGCTTTGCGCCTGTCCATGATCATCTCTTCGAGTCGTTTTAAGTTGTTTGACTTCGAGAGTGAGTGACGAAATTTGCTCTTGCAAACTCTGTAATACAGCACATACGTTTAAATCTTCGTTCGAAAAACCATTACATTGTTTTTTGTCCACTGCTCCACATTCTGTTTTTTGATAAACTTCCAAAATTTTATCTGCTGCAGATGCTAGTCGTAGCAGGTTTTCATCGGGTAGTGTGGTCAGTATGGCCTGGACGTGTTGAGGTAGCCTTTGCAGCCAAAGTACGCATACGATTGGGCTCTCCGATAGCCAGGGACCAGCGAGTTCATGGATGAGTCGAAGTAGTCCAGACGGTTTCCTGTCATCGAGCTGTAGACCGGTTAGAAGACGAGTGAGTCGTTTTTCTTCAGAATCTTGTAATCTCTCGATGAGTGCTGATTTGAGAACAGTGTACTTTTCTGCTGCAGGAGGATTAATAACGATGTCGCTTACGGTTCTGAGGGTCTCCATATCCAAAGCATCAACAATAATGTTATATTTGGTGAGATTATCCTTGACTCTTGAGTTAGAAAATTGGCTTTCAGCTTGTGCGAACCAAAGTGCAATATTGTCGCGCCAGCAAGCGGGTAGTTTAACCGAGACAGAGTTTGTTGTTGTGTCCATTGTGGGATTATTACCGCGGATTTTGTTCGATATCTGGGTATCCTCGAATGACGTATTGTTTTGATAATAAGGCAAGCAATATGCAGTGGAGAAAATGCATAAAAATAGCGAGGAAACAAAAGCAGTGACAACAGTAAATTTAGATTTTGAAAATAAAATTTTAAAAATTGTGAGTTAGATTGATGGTATCCAAAAATTTCAAAAATCCCTTAATCCTTAATCTAGAGTGCACACAATATAAAGAAATATAAATGTACTGTGACGAGTTCAAATTGTCTGGTCACTTAATTTAATAAACATGTAACAATTTTATGCACTTGCAAAATTAAAAAAAAATATATTAGAATGTTCGTATTCGGAAATTTAGCTGTAAAATCACTGTATGTAGGTTTAATTATGGTTCACGTTACTTGATTTGGATTACTTGGCATTGGTTTGTGGCGGATGTTACGAGGTCCGGAACTGGAGTTTCTGGAAACTGGAAGTTCTGCCTGCGTGGTTAATCCGGTAGATGCTTGATCTGCGATGAAATTGATGTTGGTCTGCAGAAATTGTTACGTTCTGCTGTGAATCTGGTGCCTTGTCTGCAGCTGCTGGAGCGGTGTTTAACTGAAATTGAGATTTTTCGGCACTATACTATTCGAATATACGAGTTTTTTGGTTCGGATTAGTGGGTATATTTTGTATAATTTAGTATCAGAATTGGTGGAACAATAATGTTCTTTATGATTCGATAATAAGACTCTAATAAATATACTGGACTTTAAATGTTGAAAATGAGATTGGAAGTTACTTACGCAATTGTGTAGGATTCCATGTTCAGCGTTCGACCTACCGTGTCCACTGAATACAATAATCACCCAAATAGAAATGTCGGGGGTCACCAGTGTGGCAGCGATGTGTATGTGTGAATGAGAGCTATACTTATTTGTAATTTACGGTGGCTGCCCGAACCGTAAATTGTGTTCAGGAGATGGGAGATTAAAATGAGTGTCTGCACAATTAATTAAATTTATTCGTGAGAACGAATATTACAATTTTACAAAACGCGGAGACGGTGGCAGAAAGAGTAGAAAGAGTGGCGGTAGGATCGAAGGTTGAAACAGGAATGGAGATTTCTCTTCTCCAGCTCGCTTGCGTATAGCAGCGGATTAATTCGCGATAGTATTGCCACATGTGGGAGGAAATAAAGTAGTCCCACAAAACTATTGAAAATTTCAATCGAAGGCGTTCTTATGGGTACTTTCAATATGGTCTTTATGATTCCTTTTTGAATTGTGTTCAGGTTATGTATATACTTAGATACAGCAGATCCCCATCCTATAAATCCATATTCAATACGAGAATGACATAGGCGTAATAGATTTTTTTCATGTCCTTTTTATTTACCACATTTTATATTTTTAAAGAAATATATCAGTTTTGTAAGTTTTTCCATGATACCTTTGATATGTAGGTCCCATTTAAGATTTTCGTCAATTACTACCCCGAGATATTTTATGCTTATGTCTATGGCGTTTGTGTAATTTTAGTTGGAGTGATTTTACTGGTTGGCCCCTTAAGTTCATTGAAAATGTTATATACATACTTAGTTTTGCTTATATTAAGGTAAGTTTTAGCCAATTTTGAAGTGTACTTAGCCCCTGTTTAGCAACATTATACAGGGTGTATCGGCACGTACCCGACAAACTTTAACAAGCTATTCCTTAGCACATTTGAGTTAAAAAATGTTATTGGCACTTTGCTTTCGGTAACATTTTTTTTTCTATTAAAAACAAAAAATAAAATAAAATCCACACTCCGTCACTGTCATTGGCATTGTTTCTCGTGTTCAACAGCTGTTATTAGCAAGTGTGTTAAAAATCTTCCTCGCTCTTTCATACACACTAAATAGTAATAGTTAAAAATGAGACAAATGGTGCCATGCCATTTCGTTATGATTGTAAAAGCGCGCCAATGTAGGTACATACGTACATTATTCAACGAAACTCAATATTTCAAGATGGTTTTTGCAAACTTTGACCAAGTATAAAACATTGGTGACATGTGGTGAAAATATGAATATTATTTTTTTTATTAAAAAAAATGTTACCGGACAAGTATGGAGTGAATATGAATCTGACTCAGCAATTGCGTCTCTGTATGGGGGTAGCGTTGCATGTGTTAGGGTGAACGGTGGTTTGACGGGGTGGTTTGTTATCACAAAAGGTGTTGAACAAGGCTGCGTAATGTCACCATGGTTATTCAATCTATACATGGATAATTGTATGCAAGAATTGAAAGGGGTGGGATTGGGCGCGAATTTGAGTAATCTGAAAGTATATTGCCTGTTGTATGCTGATGATGCGGTGCTGATTGCTAATAGTATGGTTGATCTGCAGTCTCTGGTGTCTAGGATGAACGAAGTATGCATGAAGAATGAGTTAATGATGAATGTAAGTAAGTCTAAAGTCACGGTGTTTGAAAGAGAGAGTACGAAAACAGTGTGCAATATAGTTGTTGCTGAGGAATACTTGGAGCAGGTGGATGAGTTTGTGTATTTAGGAAATATGTTTACGAGAGATGGGAAGGCTGACAGAGATATTGAAAGAAGAGTAAATGCAGGTAACTCTGTTAATGGAGGACTGAACGCAAATGGCGCTAACAAAAAAATGTCCAAAGAAGCGAAGTTAGCAGTCCACAATGGAGTGCTGGTACCTACCCTGATGTATTGAAGTGAGGCATGGAACTGGCAAAGAAAGGATGAAAGTAGATTGAATGCTGTGGTAAAACCATGTATGATCGTGTGAGGAATGTGGAGATCCGCAAAGAGTGCAAGGCTGATGTAAGCGTAATGAGTAAGATCAAGAAAGGGACGCTTAGATGGTTTGGGCCTGTAGAGCGAATGAGCGAAGAAAGGAGTGTAAGGAGAATATAGATACTTGAGTTGGGCCATGTCAAGAGTCAGAACAATAGAAGAGTATGTATGAGACGATGTATGAATTGTGAACGAGGCAAGGAGTGTGTGGTGTGACCGAGTTGTTTGACGGTCCGTCCTCTCTGCCTACCCCTGTGGGGAAACGGCGTGATGGTTAGTTAGTTAGTTGTTTGATTTTCTTTGCTAATTGTGACCCCACATTAGTGAAACATTCGTTTATGTAATTGAGTTATGAATTGTCAGGATGCTTTGTGAATGAGATTTTGTATTTTCAATTGTTAATTCGTCTATTTTCTTGTAATGAAGAGAAGATTTTGCATTTGTAATTTCATTAATGATCTTCCTCAATTTGCGCTAGTCGTTATTACATTCATATATATTTTTCTTTGACATTGTGTATAATATTTTGCAGATATTTCTGTATCTTTTGTAATATCGTAGTATAAAAATATCACTTTGATTAAGTTTAACTTTTTTGTGTAATTCGTCTCTTTTTCTAATGCAATTTATAACGTTTTGAGTTATCCATGTTTTAAGATGTTGGTTTTTATGTGAAATCTTTTTTTCTGTTGTTTTGGTACCAGACAAGGTGGTGTGAGTAATACACGGTGTCCGGAAACTCGTAGTACAAGCGGGAAACTGGAGAATCTACACCACATGGGGAACCCAAATAAACATAATTTTTTTTGATTTGAGCATTTTCACAAAAAAAAAAACCAAAAAAAAATATTTTTCGGCTATTTTAGGGTTAAAGTTTTTTCTGGTGTTTAGGGTTGAACAACAGATGTTTTAACCCTGCAGAGCAGAAATATTTTATGATAACACCGGATTAAATGAAGGGTGATTTCAAAATAATGCTTCAAATCCGAGTTTCTTCATTTGTTTTACTTTCAAATAGTTTTAATTAGTTGGGTACTTTGATCTTCAGTAATAATTTATAAGAATTTGATTAAAAAAAAAAAAAAAAATCAACTTCAAACTCGATTTACTCGATAACAAAAGCTCAAATCAAAAAAAAATATACTACAAAATCGACTCCAAATTTGATGTAGATTCACCAGTTTCCCGCTTGTACTACGAGTTTCCGGACACCCTGTTTATTCAATGAATGTACTCTGAGCTTTATTTGTATCAAGGTTTTCGAACAGGTTTATCCAGTTTGTGTTGAGTAACTGTTATTTTACCTTAATCCAATTATGTTTCTGTTTTTTGCAGGATAATTGGGTAGGGTTGTGATCTTCGCTTTTTCTTTCTCGTAATGGATAATTTTGTCGTATAGTGGTCCGTTATGGTAGAGTTGAATATGATAGAGTTGGTTGATTTAGTAGTCTTACTGAACTTGAGGTCAATGCAGAATTTGCTGTCATTAGAGACTCGCGTAGGTTTATTTATCATTCTTTTAAATCCATGAAAGGCTAATGTTTGTAGATATTCAATTCTATTAGGATGGCCATCTTCTAATAAGTCAATATTTATGTCTCCAATAAGGTGTACATTTTTGTGTTTTTTTTTTTGTATATTAAGCTCATTAGAAAGCGTTTCAAGAAACGGATTAATATTTGTCGGTGCTGGTGATCGATAAATAGCTAATCTTGTTGTATCATCACCCACTTTGATTTTCAAACAGTTTGCATTTTTTAAATTTAATTTCATCAACTTCATTTTTAATGTCATCTTCAATGTATACTATCTAATTCAATTGGGTTGCATAGGAGATGTACTCGTTAATATGTAGGGAATATTTATCATTTATCCCTACTAAATAATTATATCTAGATTAATTTTTAGATTCTTAAGCCATTGGCCTCCGAATTGTTTAGCTAAAAAATTGTCCTTCACATCCGAATTAATTTTGTACCAAAGTTTTAAATCTGCAGTGGTGTACTAAATCTTACATAACTTTTAAACTAAATATGCAAACGAAACATTTTTCATTTACTTGTGCATTGAATTAAGGTATGTAAAAAATATATGCAGTTTTTAAAATAATAATAATAATATGATTAAACGAGGATATAAAAATATATTTTTTTAAAAAAACCTTTTTTTTTTCTTTTTTTTATAATTGGATTAAGAAAAGTTTTACATTAATCATACTTATTATCATAATATATAATTTTTCAATTTGGGCTGATGTTAGCCACCCAACACGCATTTTACGAACAAGCTTGTGAATTCCCGAACACACGCCATTTTGAAAAAATTCAATGACGCTGAAATATAACAAAATTTCAATCGTAAATATCAGGAAAAAACTGTACCAACGTAGTCCTGACAATTACTACGAAATGAATGCTTAATTATCTACAGAGCGATTGGCATTTAAAATTTTAAACACAGATGTCAATAATGTATCCCTTTTTCGTTTTTAAGCCGACAGACATCAGACCCGCGTCGTTTGATTTTAAGACACATCGCTGTACACACGCCGGGACGGCGTCGTTTGAAGCCAATGGTTTAATAAGGATTTGAAGTAATTTTTGTTGATACTTGTATATTTTTATTTAACATATTCGAATACATCTTCGGATCTACCGGATCTGCCCTGATGATGGACACTGCAACGCTGTCCGAAACGTCGGCTAAAGAAGGAGTTAGCGCAATACGGCATAACACCCCAAAAACAAACAACAAAAATATATTGTTTTTCAGAGATAACAGTTTATCTGGTTCATTTGTAATACATAATTGTTTCCTTATCCATTTTAAGAGTATGTACTTGAGTACGGTTGGTTCAGTTACGTATTTTGTTAGATTAATTTATCCAAGTCATTTAGTTGATTAATATAAATAATTTTTTGGTCTTGACCTTTACGAACCATTTTTAAACCAAACATATTGGTACTTTTCTTCTTTCGCCAATTGTTTGGTTTTCCACAGCAACTCCTTTCAATAGGGACTTATAATTTACCCAATATATATTTTTTCACTGGTTAACTCTTTCAGTAAATTTAGGCTAAGTTCCCTTTTCTTAATTAGAAGAATATCTTTTTACATATTTGTAATAAGCATTAACTTTGTGGCTCACCATAATTTACAATAAAAATATATAAATTTGTTTTACACCACTTTAATTTTAATTACACTCTACCGGTTTCAGAAGCACCCTTCCTTCATCAGGAGAATATTAAAACTAACCTATCGTCGCTCTAGTTCGTTTTTGTCCAACAGACCATTTTGGAGAAATTGAGTTAAGTATGCAGTTGGTCTCCGACAGCATTTATACAAGTGAAAAAAGAAATTTAATGTGTTTTCAAGACGATGTTTGTCTTAATTCCACCAAAATGAAACAACATTCCAAGCGTGTTTATCCAATACTGTGTCCTACATCCAAATTAAAAACGTGTTTTCTGCGAGCTAAGAATGAGCTAATTTCATTGTTTATGCGTTTTTCGTAAATAAAATTTTGAAGCCCTATTTCTCCCGATTTACGTTTTGGTCTGTTGAACAAAAATGAATTAGAGTGACGTTATGATACAAAATATTGACAAACATATACAAAAAATATAATTTAGGTGTTTGAGTGGGAGGTTATCAAAGGGGGACGGGTAATTGCGGGAATTCCGGCAATAACAGAGCGGTTTACTGGAAATACTCGTATATCTATAATAGGACTAAACGATAAATTAATTTGGTTATTCATCTTCCGATTTTATGTCCGGGTTAAATCTTCCCCATAGGAAAAACTAAACCCTTCCACACACTTTTCCACAAGTGATCATCTAGTCAATCCACATTAAGCAAGTGCATTATATAAGCAAAATAAATACAAACAATACAAGAACAACACGTCAACTCACCAGAGATCAAATGGGAAAATAATTCACCGACTTCAGATATTTTCATATCAGAGGGTTCGGCTCGGTAGAACTCCTAACTGGACCTATAAATCCTACTGATCCCTCAATACAAATATTTAAAAAATCTTTCGTAATCCTATGTGTATTTAAAATGACTGACTTCTGCATTTTTATACATAAATTCTTTGACAGATCTAATACGCCTAAATTTTGAATGAGAGAACTAGGTATAATGCCAGTAGCCGAAATAACGAATGGTAATATTTTTATAGTCTGAGAATGCCAAATTCTTTTAATCTCATTTCCTAAATCTGTGAATTTTCTTTTTTTTTCAGAAACAGATTTTTAAATATTACAAGAATTTGTAATAGCGACATCAATGATATAAGTTATTTTTTTATTTTTGTCTCGTAAAACTATATCGGGTCTATTATGACTAATCTTTCGTTCTGTTAGTACAGTTTTATCATAATATATTTTGTAAAAATCTTTTTTAGAAAATGAATTTGGTTCGTATTCATAATATGGTATTGTATTACGGCAGTCAATCAAGTTATGTTTAATTACCAAACTTTGGTGAATTATTTTTAAAACTTGATTGTGCCTAAATGTATACTCAGACGGCGCTAATATATAACATCCCGATATAATATGTTCTATAGTTTCCGGAAAAGCCAAACATTTTCTACACAAATTATCAATTTGATTTGTATCTTTGATTATATGCTTTCTATAATTTTTAGTATTAATGACTCTATCCTGAATGGCAAGCATAAATCCTTCTATTTCTGCGCTCAACTCTCCAATACTCAACCATTTGTTTGACGAAAACTTGTCAACATACGTTTGGTTGAGATAATTGAAGTGAATAATTTTATGTAACCAGGTAAAAATAAATACATAATCTAATAAAACATGTAACTAATCATTCAATGGTACACCGACTATTAAAAATCCCTTATCATCTGTTAATTTCACAATTGAACTATCTAAAATTAAACAAATTGCTCTAAATCATGTTTACTCCATTAACTTAATTGATAAAATCCTAAATAAGAAACTTAAGCTTCAAGTAATAATTTTTTATTTGGTACACCTGAAACTAATAATAAAATCACAAATCCATTTCAATGGCAAAGGATCTTATGTATATATATCCAATTTGTGTATATATATATATCTTCTATTAGTACAAAAAAACTTGCCTCCCCACATTAAACCCGCGTTCTATACTGATAACACACTAGGTAAATTATTTAAAAACACTTAAGATAAACATCATAAATTGAGCCACTCATTTACCAACTATGTTGCAATGATAGTCCATCGTTCTACATAGGTAAGACAACCACAAATATAAATATTAGAATCACGGAACACTTAAGATGTTTAAATAACAATAATTTTTCAGAGTTTGCCAAACATCTTATTTCCGCCAATCACACTTTTAATAAGGACACAGGGGTTAGATTTCTTCACCGTAATAATGAAAGCAAAAAATTAGATAACTTAGAAGAACTTCAAATCAAAAAATCCCTAAATAATAACGCTAGTATATTGAATAACCAAATCAATTTATCGTTTAGTCCCATTCTAGATATATCTCCAGTAAACCGCTCTGTTATTGCCGGAATTCCCGCAATTACCGGTCCCCCTTTGTTAACCTCCCACTCAAACGCCTAAATTATATTTTTAGTGTATATATCTGTCAATATTTTGTATCATAGGTTAGTTTTAATATTCTCCTGCGAAGGAGGGGTGCTTCCGAAACCGGTAGAGTGTAATTCAAATTAAAGTGGTCTAAAACAAATTTATAAATTTTTATTTTTTGGAATAACTTTGGTGAGTAAAACCTCTAATTGTAATATTTAATTATTGAAAACAATCTAACAGAAAAGGATACGGTCACATCTAGAACTCGAACCAAGGACCCTTGCCTTGCCGGGACACCGCTCTACCAACTGAGCTAATGGGACCCTATCTCCTTCGGTCATATTTAAATGTATCATACTTCGAATAAGAACTACCAACATTGTCTTCATTTTTTCCACCGCACATTTTAATTGGCAAATATCTTTATGTATGATCGCAAGATTCAACCCAAACTAAATGCAATCTAGACAGCGTCTTTTAGATAAACCTGTCTTATTATTTTTTTTTTTGAAGTGAAACTTCTTTACGCGCGTCATGCAATTTCGATGACCGGAGTAAAACCGACTCATGACCGAAACGAAAATGCGGGACCACCGATTAAAGTTCATTTGATCTAGTCAAAGTTTTGAAGTAACATATAAATGCTTCTTAGCTCATCCCGACAACTGGCGTTGGTGGTGTAATGGTCAGCATAGTTGCCTTCCAAGCAGTTGATCCGAGTTCGATTCTCGGCCATCGCACATTATTTTTTTGTTTTTAACGCCTTTTTCATTCAATATCTTATTTTTTAGTAGGTCAGAACATTTTTTAAAAGAAAATAATATTGCAAAATAATAAAAACACTTATCTCACTGTGATAAAACATTACTCCGCTAGAGCGCGCTTTGCGTTATTGTGTTGGATTAAAATTATTATCTAATCCGTATATTATGATAATTGTATTACATTTATTTAATTAATTTATTTATTTTGATAATATGTAATAATTTACAGAAAAAAAAATTAAAACTATCTCCCTCTGATAAAATATCCGTTCGCTAGAGCGCACTACGCGATCTTGTGTGGGATTCTATTTCTGTACATTGTACATTATTTTAAAAAATATATTATATTTTGGGTGTGATGTAGGTAACATTATAAAACATAACAAGCTCTCATATTTTCAGAACCTACATAATATAATCAATTTATGCGGCTTTGCTTACAGTTGGTGCTCAGCGTGGTTGGCTTTCAATCAGTTAAGCGAGGTTCGATTCTCGGCTGTGGCATTTTTGAAGTGAAACCTTGTTGAGGTGGGGGAGCCGCTCACGAACGTTCTCTCTCTTCTCTTCTTTCCTCTCTCTCAGACACCAGCGAACTGCGCCACGCCAAGCATCAGCTGAAACTAGAAGTTTCACTTCTGTCTTGCGTAGGCTTGACACACCCACTTTTTTTTAATGTTCAGTATGATTTCCTCACGATTTGCTTGCAGTAGAATTTCTATTATAAGTATTACTGATGTATGATTTTAAGAAGAGATTACATATTGTCACAAAAATTGTGTTAAAATATAGGGATGTATAGATTACAACAATACATGAGTTTGTTATTCAGTATGATTTCCTGACGATTTGCTTGCAGTAGAATTTCTATTATAAGTATTTCTGATGTATGATTTTAAGAAGAGATTACATATTGTCACAGTAATGGTGTTAAAATATAGGGATGTACAGATTACAATCATACATGAGTTTGTTATTCAGTATGATTTCCTCACGATTTGCTTGCAGTAGAATTAGACAGCCGGGATATATTAGAGAGCTCTCGCCTCTTCGAGGAAATAACTAAGGAATCCTGGGCTTGTGTATTAGACAGCCGGGATATATTAGAGAGCTCTCGCCTCTTCGAGGAAATATCGAAGGAATCCTGGGCTTGTGTATTAGACAGCCGGGATATATTGGAGAGCTCTCGCCTCTTCGAGGAAATATCTAAGGAATCCTGGGCTTGTGTATTAGACAGCCGGGATATATTAGAGAGCTCTCGCCTCTTCGAGGAAATATCTAAGGCATCCTGGGCTTGTGTATTAGACAGCCGGGATATATTAGAGAGCTCTCGCCTCTTCGAGGAAATATCTAAGGAATCCTGGGCTTGTGTATTAGACAGCCGGGATATATTAGAGAGCTCTCGCCTCTTCGAGGAAATATCTAAGGCATCCTGGGCTTGTGCATTAGACAGCCGGGATATATTAGAGAGCTCTCGCCTCTTCGAGGAAATATCTAAGGAATCCTGGGCTTGTGTATTAGACAGCCGGGATATATTAGAGAGCTCTCGCCTCTTCGAGGAAATATCTAAGGAATCCTGGGCTTGTGTATTAGACAGCCGGGATATATTAGAGAGCTCTCGCCTCTTCGAGGAAATATCTAAGGAATCCTGGGCTTGTGTATTAGACAGCCGGGATATATTAGAGAGCTCTCGCCTCTTCGAGGAAATATCTAAGGAATCCTGGGCTTGTGCATTAGACAGCCGGGATATATTAGAGAGCTCTCGCCTCTTCGAGGAAATATCTAAGGAATCCTGGGCTTGTGCATTAGACAGCCGGGATATATTAGAGAGCTCTCGCCTCTTCGAGGAAATATCTAAGGAATCCTGGGCTTGTGTATTAGACAGCCGGGATATATTAGAGAGCTCTCGCCTCTTCGAGGAAATCTTAACCAAACATGTAGAAGCGAGCACCGTCTCTAAGGTACAGAAGCTAGTTTCTAAAAACCGCCCAATAAAATCGTGGATTAGTCCTGGATTAGTGAAATCTGTGCGTGAAAAACAACGTTTTTTTATTCTTTGTAAAAAAAACCCTTTCAATTATATATTAAAAAATACCTTTGTCAAATATCGAAATATGCTTACAAATTTAATAAGGAATACCAAAGAGCAATATTATAAAATAAAAATGTCACAAGTAGAATATGATAAAAAAAATGTGGTCAACAATTAATGAAATTATTGACAAGAAACGGAAAGAGTCGGAAATACACAGACTGACGTACAACGGTAATTCTATAGACGTAAAAGATGAGCCGACTCAATGTGCGAACTTATTTAATAATTTTTTTGCAAATGTTGGAAAAAATTTAGCACAACAAATTAACCCTCTAGCTGCTAGCAAAACCACTGAGGCTTTTGAGAGAAATTCAATAGATACAAATAAAATGCAACTTCTTGGACCCACATCGGAACTGGAAGTTGTAAATATAATTAGTTCACTGAGAGGTGGCTCAGCGCCGGGATACGATGGAATAACAGTAGAAATCATAAAAAATCTTAAAGATTTTCTAAAAATACCTATCGTGCATATCATTAATTTAAGCTCCTCAGTTGGAAGATTTCCAAATAATTACAAAAAAACTGTTGTTAGTCCGATTTTTAAATCTGGCAACCCAGAGGAAATGACTAACTACCGGCCTATATCTTTAACATCTAACATTTCTAAAATAATTGAAAAAATAGTGAAAAAGAGACTATTCCTATTTCTAGAAGAAAAAAAAATTCTGCATTCTAACCAATATGGATTTAGACCTAATCTAGGAACTCATGATGCAATTGCAAAATTGACTTCTCTAGTAATGGGGAACTTGGATAGACGTCGGAAGTGTCTGGGAATATTTATCGATCTAAAAAAGGCTTTTGATAGTGTGTCGCATTCTAGGCTGATTGCTAAGCTAGAGAAAATTGGACTGGAAGACAAAGCTTTATCTTGGTTCCAGAGTTATATAAAAAATAGAGAACAATACGTTAAACTAAATAATTCACTAAGGATGGGTTGTTTCGGAGAATTTGAACAATTCACCAAATTTCAACGTTCATTTACAAGTTCTGTGAAAGATTTTTTCAAGTTCTGTTTTTATTTCAGTTTTGTCAAGCAACTAGCCAACAATGATATAATAACAGAACTTGAATAGGACTTTCACAGAACCCGAAAATGAACGTTGAAATTTGATGAATTGTTCAAATTCTCCGAAACAACCCGTCCTAAGTGAACCCTTGTCTTCTGAATATGGAATTCCACAAGGCACAGTAATTGGGCACATACTTTTCCTTATATATGTCAATGACATGTTCACTCTCCCTCTTAATGGAAGTGTCATCTCATATGCGGATGACACCGTCATCATAATCGAAGGAATAACATGGACAGAAGTGAATATAGCTGCGAATGCTGACATTGACATATTGAAGGAATGGTTTGATGATAACTTACTTAGTCTTAATGTAGAAAAAACATCATATATGCCTTTTTATCTTAATGATCCTGTCACAGATTCAAATATTAGCGTGATAGTGCACAGTCGTTCGTGTAAAGGAGGAGAATGTAACGATAATAATTGTAAAATCTTGAAGAAAACCCTAGATGTCAAATATCTAGGGATCACTATAGAAAGTAACATGAAATTTAAGAAACATATCGAAAACTGTGTAAAAAGAATTAGAAAACTTACAGTTTTATACAATTAAGAAATATCCTAAATCTTTCAAATATTAAAATGGTTTACTTTGCTCTTGTACAGTCAGTTTTGCAGTACGGAATAATCGCATGGGGAGGTATCTATAAGAATAATCTATATACGATAGTAACAACACAAAAAATGATAATCAAAGTTATTATTAAAAAACCAAGAATTTTTCCAACCAACAAACTTTTTGAAAAATTTAAGGTCCTACCGATTTCAAAACTATTTCAAAGAAATGCTATTTTAATTGCTTTTAAAGATTCTGAAAGGTCCTCAACGCGAAGTATAAGACCTAGAACATCTGGGAACATGTTCGTACCTAGATGCAACACGACAGCTGCACAACACCATCATGAATATATAGGCCCAAAGTTATTTAACGATTTACCGGATACAATAAAAAGTGAGAAAAATTATTTTAAATTTTAAAAAAAAACTTTCGTTGTATTTTTACAGAGAAGATTGACTTTATTTTATCGATGATTTTCAGATATATTCTGTTACTTATTCTGTTGCTTATATTGTTGCTTTTATTTTTGTTGATTTTTTGTTGATATTCTGTTTCTATAATTATATTTAATTTTCTTATTGTACAATATTTTGTAGTATTTTACAGTATTTTTGAAAATATTCTTTTTCCATTTTTGTAAGTATACATATTATTATCTATATATATATATATATAAGCACATAGACTAGCTCCCCAGTTTGACCCGAGAATATTTCTCTACAAATTGGGTAAACAAATCTCTTGTGAATATTTACTTTTTTTCTAAAAAAAAAAAAAAAATTTCTGTAGAATTTGTTGATTTTAGACCGTCAATGTGTTTTGTTGAATTTCATTTGTTGTGATGGGGGAAAAATATTCTAAGGAGTTAATTGAATCGTTAGTTGAGACTAAGTTTAAAGATGAGTCTACGTGTGTTGTATTACCAATTTTACTAGAAGATTCAAGTACTTGATTTACTACATTTGTAAAGAAGTTGTTCATGTTTTCTGCAATGGCCGATTTGTCATTTATAATATTGTTGTTTATTATAATCTCATTGACGTCGCGTCGGTTGATACTTTCTTTTTTGTTTGTGATTTCGTTAATAATGTTCTTTTTTTGGTGTCATTTTTTGATTTATCAATTTGTTCACAGTAGTACTTCTTTTTACAATTTCTTATTAACCTATTGAGTAAATTTCTATACTTTAAATATTTCGTTTTCGTAAAAGGCATTATTCTTGTGTTATTTTTTTGACAGGCTTTTTGATAATTTAACATCTCTTTATAATAGTTTATCTCTTGGCGTAATATAGACTATTAGTCTTACAGTGATCCAAGGCTTAATTTTTTTATAATTTCTCTTAGCGATAGTAATTTAATTAGTACTTTTCGAAATATAATCTTGTAGAGTTTCATAAAATAATTCTAATGCTGAATTTGGGTTAGCTATTGATAGTATATTTATTGTCCCATTTTTCTGAATGAAGTAGATTGTTTAAGGTGATGTAATTAATTTCTTTTTTTTCAACGGTGTTAGAGTATACTTTTGAATTTGTGGTTAAAATGTTGTGTCCGTAGAATGTTGGGTAGCGGTCAGTAATGTTTGTTTTTAGAGTTGAAGATTTAGTTAAAACGTGTTTGTGTGTGGTGACAAATATGTTATTCTTTTGTTGGTGATTATGTGTATGACTGATATCCTGCATATGACAAACAATCTGTATTTGTTGTAATCTTCTGTGTTTATTGAATTAAAATATAACACTTTTAATAACTGGTTTTATTGACGATGTACGTATTACAAGAAGGATGACAGCAGTGTACAGAGCATAGAGAAAACAAAAGAAAACCAAATAGGTTGCCACATACAACATGTTGCCAACTTTTAAACTAACATTATTATTATAGAAAATAATGTATTACATTGTATGTTTTAACAGTATTCATTTATACAATTTGTTCTTTTGTTGTTTTCATTATGTTTATATTGATTTCACCAGTTAATATTGCAAAGTTAAAGTTATTTCTGTTAGTCATTTTTAAAAGCGATTAAGTTCATTTGTGAAGAGAGATTCATTTAAGATAGGTGATCTATAGATAGCTAATAGCAGATAAGTATAATTACTGTGGGTAAATGTTAATTTAATTGCATTACCTGTTTTAAAGTCTAGAGTTTCGAAGGCAGTTTTATGAAGACACTTTTTATAAATATAGTGATTCCATCATGACCAGTATGTTTACATTCAGATGAAATAGTTACATATTCTGGCAGGTTATAGGAGTATAATAAATAATAGGAGAATACTAGGAGAAAAATCTAGACTATCGCGAAGAATACAGAATTCATCAAAGTGCCTTCTTAAGCTTCTAATATTGATATTTAGAATTGAAGAGTTAACATCTTTAAAGTGATTATTTAGTTCACTTGTGTTTGACATTTTGAAAGATATAAGTTAATTAAAGATATAAGCTATCTTCCGAACAGGCCTTCCATTGATATGCTTGGTGTAACTATAAGTGACCAGCTCAGGTATGGGGGCTCCATCGAAGCCAGAGTAAAGCTGGCCTCTCAGAAGCTGGGCGTACTGTACAGGGCCCGCAGATACTTTAATAGTACACAACTGCTGACCCTATACAAATCGCAAGTGCGCCCTACTGTCGAATTTGGCAGCCATCTCTGGTCCGGAGCCCCTAAATAAGTGAAAAAAACCCTTGACTCTGTGCAAAAACGGGCGGTCCGTTTGATAGATTCCCCAATCTTAACAAACGGACTGCAATCTTTAGAGCACAGGCGTCAGGTAGGTATGCTGTCCTTGTTCTATCGGTATTACAATGGAAGATACTCTGAGGAACTAGCGTCATTGATCCCTTCGGCACCGGTGCGTAGTCGGGATACACGCCAAACGCGTGCCCAACATTTGTACACGGTTGACACTTGTCACATGAGAACGGGTCACTTCTACGATTCGTTCTTAAGTTCAACAGCTCGGCTGTGGAACGAACTGCCGGCCTCTGTGTTTCCTCCCTCCTACAACATGGGACTCTTCAAGACCCATGTTCACTCCTTCCTCTCCACAAAGAGACCCTCCACACAGCATCCCCAAAGATGACATAGGCCCTGAGGGAAATGATTTTCTTCAGGGCCTCCTGTGTGGAGTTAATATTAAAAAAAAAAAGTTATATTCACATGCAATGCGGTTAGTTGGTCCTTTATTCTGAAGGAATGTCATTCGGCTGCCTTATGTGGATGATTGGGGCTGTTTCTTATTTGCTCATCATCACCCAGATGAATTTGTAGCCGAGTCTTGAGGATTTCCCCAGGACAGGAGGTGTTTATTTTGTTCTCTTAATTGTTCGTTTATGTAAAATTTGTTATTTTCCGGAAAATTAATATTTTTTGTTTACCAAACACCTTAATTTCTTTTTGGTCGATGATTTTGTCGTTGGTTTCTTTGTTTTGGAATGATACTATTACGGCTGGATATTTGGCTTCTGTTTTTGATTTGATAAATATTAGTTATTTTTGATGATTCCGTTTCGCGTTTGATGGTTTCCATTATATTGTTGACTATTTTAGATAAATTTTCATTTTCTTTGAATGGAACTCGTTGTATTTATTTAAATGGAAATCGTTGTATTTCTTTAAATGGAACTCGTATTTCTTTAAATGGAACTCGTTGTATTTATTTAAATGGAACTCGTTGTATTTATTTAAATGGAACTCGTTGTTTTTCTTTAAATGGAACTCGTTGTATTTATTTAAATGGAACTCGTTGTATTTATTTAAATGGAACTCGTTGTATTTCTTTAAATGGAACTCGTTGTATTTCTTTAAATGGAACTCGTTGTATTTATTTAGATGGAACTTGTTGTATTTCTTTAAATGTAACCCGTTGTATTTCGATGTTATTTTGTTTATGTTTTATTTCATTGTTTTCTGATTGCAGTTGTTTGATCAGTGTATCTTTCTTTTTATAATTTTCTTTAAATTGATCAATTTTATTGCAACAGAATTCTACACATTTTTTAAGTTCCCTTATTACATTTTCAATTTGTTCTCTAAAAGATTTCATCGATTGTTCCGATAAATTTTTGAACTTTTTTTCCATGAATTTAAATATTTTATTTGTGTTATAGTCATCATCAGAGTCGCTAGATGGTGCTTTTTTGTTGGCTTTCTTTTGTTTTTTCATTTTAATGTGTTTCATGTAATGCATTAGATGGCGTTACACTACGTAATAATTTCAATTTTCCAAATAATGTTCCTACATAAAATCATGAGAAACATCTACGATACTACACCTGTTAACCAAACGATGTTCCCACATAAATCTATCAGATACATCTATGATACTACACCGGTTACCCAAACAATGTTCCAAAAGTACTAAATAAATTTAAGATGAACAGAATTGTGTAGTATAATATCAAAACGTACTTATCTCCACGAACCAAATTTTTGGCAAAAGCAAGAAAACTGTTTCATAGCATTTAAGTATAATAAAGTAAAATTAAATGTTTTGTAAAAATGAAGGTAAAATAAAACATTTTAAATGCGTTTTTGAAATAAAAATCTGATAGATAATTAATTAGTTATTTAATATTTAAAAATGGACTTAGATACATTTTGATATTGAACCATGGATTTAGATACATTTTGAAAGTGAAGTCTTTGGATTTAGTCACATTTTGAAACTCATAAACTGTGTTTGATAATACTTCTCTGCCAGGGGTGTAGTGAAGAAATTACATCATTTGTATATGCATAGATGAAACATAATTCATATTAACAAAAAAATAAATGTCTGTTTAAAGCCAAACATTATTTATTTTAAAATACAGTATTACCTGCGGATAATAAAAATAGACCAATTTGTCTATCATTGAAGAAGAAGATAATAATAATAATCTAAACGAAAATATGAAAGAGAACAAGACACAGGAAAATAGAAAAAGATAATGTCCCAATTTTTAGATTCTATATAATGGAGACCACTACATTTAAAAAAAAACGCAATGCAGAAATCCTTGCAAGCGAATACCTTAAATACGTGGGTAAAAAACTTTTGCAAAAAGGTTTAATAAATGATAATATTATAAAGGTTAGATTAACGTGTATACATTAAACAAAAACAAATTTTAGATTCTATGAAATGGAAAGCACTATATTTAAAAAATAACAATGCAATGCAGAAATCCTTGCATGCAAAATGACTGTAAATTGATTCATACATTAAATCCTGATACTTCTACTTGAGATTCACCATTCTCAAAGCGCGACAGTTGAGTGCTTTTGTCTGATGATTGCAGAGTAACGGATATCTAGGAGGCTCAGTAGCAGAATATATAAAAATAAGAGAAGGATATTATTTAGAAATATGTGTACAGAAAATATTTGTTTGAACCCAATATATGGTCCTAAGAGAAAGGAAACTCTGCATAAATTTCAAATTAGTAAATAAATCATTGACTTTAGATCCTAATTCAAGTGTTGTAGATAGATAATTGCCTTTTTGTAATGATCAAACATCCACTAATGTATTTACATTATGATAACACTATGGTATAAATGGATCATTATAAACATATTTACTGATTTTCAAGCTTATAATAAAAATACCGCCAAAAAAACTAGTACTTTCAAGTGACACAAATGAAGGAAAATATATATGGCACGGAAAATATTCCTACAGGAAATATTCCTACTTCGGTAGTACAAAAATACTCCACTGAAGTATAAAATATAGAAAAGATAGGTAATTATTATATAAACAATTTTTTTTTTGACAAAAACCATAAAATTTTGAATACACCACTGATGTCTTAGTAGCATGATGGAACTCATCTTATAACTTTTTGTTTATTGATTGTCTACTCTTCCGGTCGCCTTAAACGCTTTCTGCCTTTTCCAGTGCGTGCTGGTACAACTGGAGAACAAATTGATTCACTCATTTTTGTTTAATTTTCAAAATTACCGTTAATAACTCAAAAAAATCACGACCAAATCAACTTCAAAACCACTCACCAAAAACGTGTTTCTTGTTATGGTGTCCGTTGCACAGAAAGCAGCCCATTGATTGGTTAAAAAACCAATATGGCTGCCAATTCCATGGCCCTTATTGGTTGTTGGATTTGAGTACGTTTTGAAAACAAACGATTTTGGATTTAAGTACGTTTTGAAATTGAAGACGATTTTTAACAAGCTATAACTAAGGATTTAACCATGTTTTGGCACTGAAATAATATATCAAACATGGCTATGATCCAGGAGAACGTGTTAGCATTTAAATCTCAAAAAAAGTCAAAATGGTGGTTAAGTACCTTTTGATTTTCAACTACTCAATTGTGTAATTCCGATCCGGTCTGTTAAATAAACAAGTGGAATAAAGAAGGAGGAAGTGCGATATGGCATAGTACCCCATAAATAATACTTTTGGCCGTTAAAATCCAAGTGGAATAAAGTTCTAAATGATTATAGTTCAACACTAATTACATTGAAATTTCACCTCCAGCCATCGACAAAATATGTAATATCGATGAGTCTAACATTACATTATTATATATTGATAGAGAAATATTAGTTATATAATCAGATTATTACCCCTTGCCACCTTCTTCTGGTGAAGCGACAGGCGACATAGACTCTGACTGGCGATGCCTGGATGCCAACCTAACACTTGGTATCTCCTACTTATGCTTCTCTGGTAGTATGTAATACGAAACTGGGTAAGTCGGAGTTTGGAGTGATATTTCGGTGATTGTTTACCTTCCCCCGATTGACAGTTGTATGTTTTGGATGTTGCAGAAAGCTGCACGCTGAAGGGGTCTACCGGTGTCTGCCGCGAGTTCTCCAAGTGCCCGGCAGCAAGACAAGATGCTTTCCTTGGAATTCCACCACAGGTACCATATTAGCAGATATTAGCGACTACCAGATCGGAGGTTAGCTTCAATTATTCGAAGAATTCAAATTTCCTACATTTAAAGATAAATTCTCATTCATAACTGAAAATCGGACCAGACTTAAATATATATTTGCATGCCCTAAACTACACACTTCTTTTGCCCAGCACCATTATACCCACCAAGGAAAACATTTCTTTAATAAATTACCAGAAGCATTGATGATAAAGAACAAATGTTGAAGTACATAAAAAAATATTTTATGGAAATCATTAACATAAAAACTGATTCCCCTAGTTGATTACAATTGAAAATCTCACAAATTATCCTACAATACTCTATTTATCCTCCATAATATTTTTTTTTCTTTCTTCTTTCCAAATACAACAATTTGCATGGTTTTTATTTTCGTAATTATTTTTTACTTTGTAACAGAGTTATATTATTTTTTCGCAAATGTACACTCCTCTTCCATCCACAAGCAAATGCTTTTAATGGAAGCGTAGTATAAATTAAAACAGTATTATATGTAATAATTTATACATGTAAATAATAAAAAAATAATTCATTAATTTACTTACAAGCGCAGATAAAATGTTTGTATGATAAACAACTTAACTGAACTTACACTTGACCTACATTCCATTCCATCAGTTTGATATATTTTATTAATTTGTACTTCAATATGTTTTTTTTTTCATTTTTCACGTCTTGCTGAGCGTTTATATGTTTATTTTAAAGACAAAGAACGTCTAAAAGTGCACAATGAAATAAAAACAGTTGATTGACAGTCAATGATTTGCAAAAAATCTGCATGTGGGTTATACCATTATGCCCCCAGGCTTAAATAAATTGTCATTGCACTAGGGTCACGTGAGTCTGCAACTGGAATTTCGAAATGACGTCCGGAACACGAGGGTGGTTTATATTTATTTGGTGAGTCTGCAACTGGAATTTTGAAAAGACGTCCGGAACACGAGGATGGTTTATATTTATTTGATCATTTAACCCCCATCTCCTATTCGAATGAGGATAAGAAACTCCAGTGAAAAATATTATTACGTATTTCAATAAAAAACATTCAATTCAAACGGTTCAAATTTACGTTCTACTCAACCAGATCGACACAATCACACAACCAAATTGAATGGTCTATAGCGCACATAATATGTGTTAATTATCACTATACATCTATCCTTACGAAGAAACCATTGCTTTAATAATATGTTGATTAGACTTTTGTGTAGACCAAGTTATTTGTTTGTCATTAAATTAAAATAACGCCACTAAGTGCAGTAGAAGTATTATTGGTTTCTTTGTTTGGTTTCTGTTCCTCTGTTGAGTTTTGGTGCAAATAACCGTCTGTCCCGATAAACCGACTGTGTACGTTATAATACAAGAGTTTCCCTTTTCCCAGTTCTGCTCGCCCTCCAGTCCAAAGATCTGCTGTGTGGAGACCTGCCCGCCTCTGCCGCCTTCTACTGTCAGCCAGCGGAAGACTGGTTCAAAGGCCAACAACTGTAAGTTGCATTGCTCTGTATTCATTCTGGCGCTAATAATAATGCACACACTTGAGATAACTTATTGATTCCATCATATAATTATGTATCGTGTCACAAACGCAAGTCCAAGCTGGCCAACATTATCATCACCATCTCCCTCCTCTAGTGGAGCTATGCTGGGCATGTGACAGATGACCGCTGGAATCTCAGTTTCATCGAGTGGCGTCCGTGGTTAGGAAAGAGAAACAGAGGTCGCTCACAGGGTAATCCTCTAACTGCAGGCTTCATATGTAAGAGATCTGCCATAAATCGAAAAATTTGATTATATTTGAGAGGTGACCATATGCAAAGCTTGACGCTGGAGGCTTCAAAAGAAAAGTTACAAATTCAACAATTTAAGGTACCACCGGCCCGGGAACCATTTATTGGATAACCAACACCTCTGCCGTAGGTCACCCCACGTGGCAAGCTACGGCCGGTGACTTAGCAGGAGTGCCCGGGTTCATCGCGTGAGGTGTGATAAGATGCGCCTACCCACCGGATTGCGATAGATTGATTTGGGTAGACCCTTTGACCACTTCTACTTTTTTTTTTTTATGAGACACCTCACAAGAGTATCCCTGCCTGTGCAGTGTACAGACAGGGGAACTATGTCACCACCCGGTTGGGCGGCGTTGTGAGGCGGAATAAGGTAGGGGCTGTAGGAAGGGATTTGTTAATGCGGGCCTTGAAGAGGCTCGGATTATAGGAGGGAGGAAAGACAGATGCCGGTAGCTCGTTCCACATACGAGCCGACTTACACAAAAACGAGTCGTAAAAACGGCCCGTTCTCATGAAGCCAACGTCAACTGTGAACGGGTATTCAGTTCGTGTCCGTCGAGTTTCGCGCACGTGCACCGGTGCATCAGGAATCAATGCTGCTAGCTCATTGGAGCAGACTCCATTGAAATACCTGTAGAACAGACACAGCATGCCTACATTGCGTCTATGCATTAGAGAAGGCAATCGGTCTGTTAACAACGGATTGTCAATCAGACGGATCGCTCTCCTTTGCACAGATTCAAGCAGGTTTATTAAGTATTTTGGGGCACCAGCCCAAAGGTGGCTCCCAAATTCAATAGTTGGGCGGACTTGAGACTTGTACAGGGTCAGCAGCTGGTCACTGTTGAAGAATCTCCTAGCCCTGTACAAGACGCCCAACTTTTTGGAGGCCTGATTTACTCGGGCTTCTATAGATCTCTACTGATCTCTCTTCACCCATCGCCTTGCGCTGCAGCAGGTAGGATAAATCATAAGTCCGTCATTCCTGAACACACTGATCCCTAGATTCCTACCCATCCCCATATCCTTTTCCTTCCCAGAACTTCCTCTCCTTCCCTACCTAAGAAAAAAACCTGCACACAGCATCCCCAAAGATAACATTGGCTCTGGTGGGAATGTATTTTCTCAGGTCCTCCTGTGGGTCAATGTAAAAAAAAATCTGGTTCCAGGAATTCGCCCTGGAAGTCTCACACTCACACACAGATACATACATACTCCTGTGGCGACAAGAGAACATCCAGAATGTCTCATTAATAATAGACAGCTCGACCTACTTAGGTATCTACTTACAGTTAAATTGTAAACAAAGCAACCTACCTGCTACAAGCATCTACTTGCCTACCTGCGACAATACAATCGCAAGTCGGTCTGGCACATTACGACAACTCGCCAGAAGGTTCGAGCCTATCGCCTATGCGTTAACACAGCGCGACCGAAAGTTCCCGAAAGCCCCAGACTGAGCGAGTGGCTCCGATTTAGTTACAATTCCACCTACCTACTGTCGCCGCCGGCTGTACAGTATAAATAAGTCCGACGCAGCGAGCAGTCAGTATTCAGTCTCTGTCACCGCCGGCTACGTACAATCGCGCTACGGAAACTTGACCCAGATTCGCCCGCATTCCATAGTATTGTAAATTGTAGACGCGTAAATATTGCGATTGTAAAATCGATTTTTGATTTATCAATAAACGCTGTATCAGAGTTGAAAAGATATTTTATTTGTATACCAAGATAACCACACTCCATTGGTAACCACACATCTCTCCCGAGAGTAATTTTATTTATTTAAACGCCATAAAATGGCTTTTACAATAGAGTGATTACAGAACAAGTAATGTGTACACAAAAATATTGTTGCAAGTGATACAGTTGTTAATAGAAGTGCAGTTAAACAATACATAATTAAAAGAAATATCTACTAGTGTAGTGATAGTTGAATGAATGAGGTATTTATGATAATGAATAGTAATTAATATAAAGTAAATTCTATTAAGGCCTAGAATGTTATAATAACAGAGAATATTTTATTTTAACAGAATATTAATATGTATAAAAAAAGTGACTTTTTCACATGTTTATACATGTGAAAAAGTCACTTTTTTTATTATTATTTTTATTATTCTAGCAAAATATTATAATAGAGTAATTAGTAGTGAGTTTATTGTTGCCTTCAAAATTAATTCTACTTGTAATAGCTGGGCAAGTATCGCAATTTGAATTTAGTAAAACAGGTCAACGATTTTATGATACTTTTGGATAAGAAATAATATATTGTTTTGTTTCCCGACTATGCACCGGTGCCGAAGGGATTAATGATCTTAATTTTTTACCAGTAGAACAAGTGTGGCATTTCCACATGACTCCTGTAATCTAAAATGTAGTCTTCCAAAGGGCCACCCATTTCTGCACAACATTGAGTCAGGATTTTCAAATTATTTTGGGGCACCAGATCATAGGTGACTACTAATGCAAGTGACTTGCGATTGGTCAGCAGTTGTACACTACATATTACAGTTGTGTATTATCATGTATTTCATATATATTTAAGCGTGATTCGTTTGTTAGATTTTTTTTGATTGGCGTGTCATTGTAATAAGTTTATCCCCTCTCCGAAAGGTGACTTTGACCACTATGTTTTTGATCCCCCAACAAATTGTGTACATCTATATCTCGATGGTTTAAACATGTGCAATAAAATCTTTAAGAACAAATGAATTTAGAAAAAAAAGTTATTTAGTTTCAAAGTGTTAAATTCGGATATGCAGTCGATCGAAGTCGAACGAAATCGAATCGATTTTTTTATATAACACGCCCATAGTGGCTTTTACAAACATGTGATATAATTTAGCACTAATATAACAAAAGCTAAAATTAATATTTATTTATGAGGTATGTTATTATAGCCTTCTTTTAACTACATTCCGTACAGTTGAACACATCAACTACTTCTAAGAAAACATTGCCAACTGCATGTAATCTAGGTACAAGCGAGTATCTAAATGACTCAGTCCTGATTATTTTGTTGCAATTAAAAAGAATTTTAGATCGACTAGCTCTTGTAGGTATATGAAAGGTAATTAGACTCAATAAATTAGGGCTGTCTATAATATCATAAACAATTTTATCATTAACGACCGGTCGGTGGCCGAGTTGACATCGCGCTTGGGTCCCACCCAGGCGTACCGTGTTCAATTCCTCGGCTGGCTAAGTCCTCCATCACAACACAAGCAACATTTTCCGCTTTCTGTGGTGGTAGTAGGAGATTTTCAAATATTGTCAGGTTATCATAACCCGGGAATGTTTGTCTTTCTTTAAAAAAAAAAAAAAAATTATAAATAAAAATCAAGTCGAAAACAAGTCTTCTATCTGAGAGTTTTAATAAGTTTAGTTCTTTCATCAAGTGATTGTAGTTTATTGTTTCAATTGGTAGACCGAGGTTATAGTTAATGAATCTTAGGAATTTATGCTGAATTTTTTCAATGGAGTCAGAGTTGATTTTGAAGTGAGGGGACTAGATAGAAGAATTATATTCGACTTGACTAAGAACTAAAGAAGAATATAAGATTTTTTATTTAGAAATATTACGAAAGTCTGTGCCATTTCGTAGAATGAAACCAAGCATTTTTAATCCTTTGTTGGTAATTGAATTTATATGTGAAAGGAAGTTAAATTTTGAATCGAAAATAACGCCAAGATCGTTAATTTCACTGACAGAGGTGAGAGGAACGTTATTGTGTTTATATTGGTAGATAAAGGGTTGAGTTATTCTGAAAAATCTTATAATGTGGCATTTATTAATGTTAAGCTGAAGTTTATTAAGTTGGCACCAATCTTGTAATTTGTTTAAGTTAATTTGAATGTTGATACAGTCAGATAGTGTTTTTATAATTTTAAATAGTTTTAAGTCATCGGCAAAAAGCAACACTTCATTGTTATCAAAAACAGTGACAATATCGTTTATAAAAGTAAGAAAAGTATTGGGCCTAAATGCGACACTTGTGGTACACCGCTAGTAGCCATGAATTTATGGGAAAAGTTAGAGTTGTTTTTAACTTGTAGAATTCTATTAGTTAAATAGCTCTTTAACCATTCCAATAGTTTATCCTCTATTCCAATTTTTCTGAGTTTATTGAGGAGAATTTTGTGGTTAACTTTGTCAAAGGCTTTTACGAAGTCTGTAAATATTAAGTCGACTTGGGTTTTATTTTCAAGCGAATTAGCTATAAATTGTTCATACAAAGAGAGATTAGAGTGGATCTGCCCGGCATAAAGCCATGTTGATTTGGTACAATGATTTTATTGATATGTACGGAGATTTTATCAAGGATAAGTTTTTCAAATAATTTGGGAATAGTTGATAACATACGCATGTTGTCGATAATTTGTGACATCATGAATATCTCCCTTTTCGAATACAGGTGTTAGATAACATTCTTTCCATAGATCAAGGAAGCAGCCTGAGTTTAGTGATTGGTTAAATAGTTGACATAGTGGCTTGGCAAGTATTGATACACAATTTATTAGAAAAGCTGGATTGATTTTGTCAGGACCCGCTTTTTTCATTATATCGAGTGATTTTATTTTGTGTATAACATCAGGAACATTTATACGTAAAGCTGGAATGTGGATCGATTCATTTGGATGAAAGGGTGGAATGTGATCGTTTGGGATTTCTATTTCTATATCGTATACATTTTTTAAGAAATTAGCAAAGAAATTAACAATGTCATTAGTATCACTACTACTTTTCCCCTCGAAATACATGTAAGTTGGTAGGCTGGGTTTTTTTTTCTTAGTGGGTTAATATGCCTAAAAAAGTTTTTGTTATCTGATGGAATAGACTTTTCTGTATAATGTATGTGAGTTTGATATAATGTATTGGCGAGTAATTTACAGTCAGTTCTGTATTTATGTATGTGAGTTTGATATACTGTATTGGCGAGTAATTTACAGTCAGTTCTGTATTTATGTATGTGAGTTTGATATAATGTATTGTCGAGTAATTTACAGTCACTTCTGTATTTATGTATGTGAGTTTGATATAATGTATTGGCGAGTGATTTACAGTCAGTTCTGTATTTATGTATGTGAGTTTGATATAATGTATTGGCGAGTAATTTACAGTCAGTTCTGTATTTATGTATGTGAGTTTGATATAATGTATTGGCGAGTAATTTACAGTCAGTTCTGTATTTATGTATGTGAGTTTGATATTATGTATTGGCGAGTAATTTACAGTCACTTCTGTATTTATGTATGTGAGTTTGATATAATGTATTGGCGAGTAATTTACAGTCAGTTCTGTATTTTTGTATGTGAGTTTGATATAATGTATTGTCGAGTAATTTACAGTCAGTTCTGTATTTATGTATGTGAGTTTGATATAATATATTCGCGAGTAATTTACAGTCAGTTCTGTATTTTTGTATGTGAGTTTGATATAATGTATTGGCGAGTAATTTACAGTCACTTCTGTATTTATGTATGTGAGTTTGATATAATGTATTGGCGAGTAATTTACAGTCAGTTCTGTATTTATGTATGTGAGTTTGATATAATGTATTCGCGAGTAATTTACAGTCACTTCTGTATTTATGTATGTGAGTTTGATATAATGTATTGGCGAGTAATTTACAGTCAGTTCTGTATTTATGTATGTGAGTTTGATATAATGTATTGGCGAGTAATTTACAGTCAGTTCTGTATTTATGTATGTGAGTTTGATATAATGTATTGGCGAGTAATTTACAGTCAGTTCTGTATTTATGTATGTAAGTTTGATATAATATATTCGCGAGTAATTTACAGTCACTTCTGTATTTACGTATGACGGCCGGCATAGTCCAGTGGTAACGCATTGGACTGCCATTCCGAAGGTCGCGGGTTCGAACCCGGCGTGCGCAAATAAATTTTATTTGATTAATTTGTGTTATTTTCACAATTAATTAAAATAATATATTTTATATTTGCGGCACGTTCCAGAGTGGAAGATACTACCAGTATCGCCCTGGTGTAAGACCACCATTCAGAATTGAAACGTTGCTCCAAATGGATTTAGCCGTGTTTAGTGACTAGATCTGAATAGCCAGGTACTTCCCCACCTTCCTCTTTCCCTTCCCCACTTACCTTCAGCCTCACAACATCCCCCAATTGGGGATGCCATAGTCTCACTGGCTTCAGACGGGAGCAGTTGGGACTCTTGTGAGGTATTCACTATAAAAAAAAAAAAATTGTGAGTTTGATATAATGTATTGGCGAGTAATTTACAGTCAGTTCTGTATTTATGTATGTGAGTATGATATAATGTATTGGCGAGTAATTTACAGTCACTTCTGTATTATGTATGTGAGTTTGATATAATGTATTGGCGAGTAATTTACAGTCAGTTCAGTATTTATGTATGTGAGTTTGATATAATGTATTGGCGAGTAATTTACAGTCACTTCTGTATTTATGTATGTGAGTTTGATATAATGTATTTTTTTTTTTTTTTTTTATGTGACACCTCACAAGAGTGTCCCTGCCTGTGGAGTGCACAGACAGGGGAACTATGTCACCACCCGGTTGGGCGGCGTTGTGAGGCGGAGTAAGGTAGGGGCTGTGGGAAGGGATTTGTTAATGCGGGCCTTGAAGAGGCTCGGATTATAGGAGGGAGGAAAAACAGATGCCCGTAGCTCGTTCCACATACGAGCTGACTTACACAAAAACGAGTCGTAAAAACGGCCCGTTCTCATGAAGCCAACGTCAACCGTGAACGGGTGTTCAGTTCGTGTCCGTCGAGTTTCGCGCACGTGCACCGGTGCATCAGGAATCAATGCTGCTAGCTCCTTGGAGCAGGCTCCATTGAAATATCTGTAGAACAGACACAGCATGCCTACATTGCGTCTATGCATTAGAGAAGGCAATCGGTCTGTTAACAACGGATTGCCAATCAGACGGATCGCTCTCCTTTGCACAGATTCAAGCAGGTTTATCAAGTATTTTGGGGCACCAGCCCAAAGGTGGCTCCCAAATTCAATAGTTGGGCGGACTTGAGACTTGTACATGGTCAGCAGCTGGTCACTGTTGAAGAATCTCCTAGCCCTGTACAAGACGCCCAACTTTTTGGAGGCCTGATTTACTCGGGCTTCTATGGATCCCCGATACTTGAGCTGGTCTGATATAGTAACTCCAAGCATTTCAATGGAGTCTTTATTGGGGAGAGTGTTCCCATCAAATTGCACCAGATGGTCATTGATCTCCCTCTTTGCCGAAATCAGACACGCTTGGGTTTTTGAAACGTTGAAACTGACCAAGTTGGCCTTACCCCAGGCACGAACCATCTCTAGGTGGTGGTCGATTTTTTGCTTCAAAACTTCCCGAGCTGTTCGGACATCATAGGTGGAAAGGGGCTTGTCAAAAAGATAACCCTCGTGAACGGTGCTGTCATCAGCGTAGCAGTGAATTGGTGCACATTCAACGAGATCATTGATGTGCAATAAAAACAGCGTCGGAGACAGCACAGATCCTTGTGGCACCCCCGCATTGATTTGGTGCGGTGAGGAAGAAGAGCCGTCAACCACGGTTTGAATTGTTCTTCCCCTCAGAAAGTCCGCAATCCAACTATGCAGGGTTGGGTGGATCCCATACGATGGTAACTTCCCGACAAGCGCCCGGTGCCAGACTCTGTCAAAGGCTTTGGAGATATCCAACCCAACGGTTTGGGTTTAAAAGTTTTTGGGTTTATTGGCGAGTAATTTACAGTCACTTCTGTATTATGTATGTGAGTTTGACATAATGTATTGGCGAGTAATTTACAGTCATTTCTGTATTATGTATGTGAGTTTGATATAATGTATTGGCGAGTAATTTACAGTCAGTTCTGTATTTATGTATGTGAGTTTGATATAATGTATTGGCGAGTAATTTACAGTTACTTCTGTATTTATGTATGTGAGTTTGATATAATATATTGGCGAGTAATTTACAGTCAGTTCTGTATTTATGTATGTGAGTTTGATATAATGTATTGGCGAGTAATTTACAGTCAGTTCTGTATTTATGTATGTGAGTTTGATATTATGTATTGGCGAGTAATTTACAGTCACATCTGTATTTATGTATGTGAGTTTGATATAATGTATTGGCGAGTAATTTACAGTCACTTCTGTATTTATGTATGTGAGTTTGATATAATGTATTGACGAGTAATTTACAGTCACTTCTGTATTTATGTATGTGAGTTTGATATAATGTATTGGCGAGTGATTTACAGTCAGTTCTGTATTTATGAATGTGAGTTTGATATAATGTATTGGCGAGTAATTTACACTCAGTTCTGTATTTATGTATGTTAGTTTGATATAATATATTGGCGAGTAATTTACAGTCAGTTCTGTATTTATGTATGTGAGTTTGATATAATGTATTGTCGAGTAATTTACAGTCAGTTCTGTATTTATGTATGTGAGTTTGATATAATGTATTGGCGAGTAATTTACAGTCAGTTCTGTATTTATGTATGTGAGTTTGATATAATGTATTGTCGAGTAATTTACAGTCAGTTCTGTATTTATGTATGTGAGTTTGATATAATATATTCGCGAGTAATTTACAGTCAGTTCTGTATTTTTGTATGTGAGTTTGATATAATGTATTGGCGAGTAATTTACACTCACTTCTGTATTTATGTATGTGAGTTTGATATAATGTATTGGCGAGTAATTTACAGTCAGTTCTGTATTTATGAAATATTTTGTAGTCCAGATAGATTTGCTCTCTTTGAAATTTTTGTGCCAGATTTTTTTTGTTTTTTATTAAGTGTTTTAAGTCGTTATTAAAATATTTAGGAAATTTTGATTTGAATTGAGGGTACATATTTTTTGATAATTAACTCTTTCCGTCTTCCGACTTAAGTCATTTCTTCAAATTTTTCGCACCACGCGGTGGCTGACTTTAGTCATTTTCAACTTTCGACTTCGACTTAGCACATGTATGCTGTATTCGTTCGAAATTTATTTTAAAAATAAGAATATTCATCTCTGAGAATTTTTATATACTACTATATTGTTAATCTTATAAAATTAATAAAACCGAGAGCCCGGCGATTGCCGTCAGTCACAGTTTTGAAACACGCGCGCTAAGAAGCTAGTGTCTCTGGCATGAACCCCGTACCAATCGTGATATGACTTGTGCATCGATATCCACTTTGAAATTTATTTTAAAAATAAAAATATATTCATCTCCGAAAATTTTTATATACTACTTCATTGTTTATCTTATAAAATTAATAAAACCGAGAGCCCGGCGATTGCCGTCAGTCACAGTTTTGAAACACGCGCGCTAAGAAGCTAGTGTCTCTGGCGTGAACCCGAACCAATCGTGATAAGACTTGTGCGTCGATATCCACTTTGAAATTTATTTTAAAAATAAGAATATTCATCTCTGAGAATTTTTATATACTACTTCATTGTTTATCTTATAAAATTAATAAAACCCAGAGCCCGGCGATTGCCGTCAGTCACAGTTTTGAAACACGCGCGCTAAGAAGCTAGTGTCTCTGGCGTGAACCCCGTACCAATCGTGATAAGACTTGTGCGTCGATATCCACTTTGAAATTTATTTAAAAAATAAGAATATTCATCTCTGAAAATTTTTATATACTACTTCATTGTTTATCTTATAAAATTAATAAAACCGAGAGCCCGGCGATTGCCGTCAGTCACAGTTTTGAAACACGCGCGCTAAGAAGCTAGTGTCTCTGGCGTGAACCCCGTACCAATCGTGATAAGACTTGTGCGTCGATATCCACTTTGAAATTTATTTTAAAAATAAGAATATTCATCTCTGAGAATTTTTATATACTACATCATTGTTTATCTTATAAAATTAATAAAACCGAGAGCCCTGCGATTGCCATCAGTCACAGTTTTGAAACACGCGCGCTAAGAAGCTAGTGTCTCTGGCGTGAACCCCGTACCAATTTGTAATAAGACTTGTGCGTCGATATCCACTTTGAAATTTTTTTATTCTGTTGTGTACATAATTATTTTGAAGTGACTAATTCGATTTAAAAAATATTTTGATTTGTGTTCGTGTTTTGTATTACGTTCCTGTTGCGTATGAATTTAAAAAAACTTTTTTTAACAACCCTCAAAATGTCGAAACGTGGCCTATCTGATATTGAAATATATGAAACAATGTTAGATGCGGATAGTGATTTTGAAATAAATGATGACGATATTGTTATTGATGAGCAATATGAAAGTGATACCTCAATGCCGTCAGTTCAGCCATCAACTTTTTCTGCTGAACCTTTGCCATCTCACCCCAGTACTTCATCAGAACAGACATCAAATGTTATTCCTGAAGAAATAGTTATCAATTGGAGTACAGGTCCTTTTATACCAATTGTTTATGAATTTGATGACTTCTTGTCTGGAGTTAACCCGTTTACATTACTTTCAGATAATTCAGAAGAAGTAAGAACGTAAAACATCTTGTATTAGGTCTGTTTATTTTTGAGCCCGTACTTTTTTTAATATATTTTCCTGATTTTGTTTTTATGCATTTCTATAGTCCATCATTGAGGATACTTTTTTAACTTTTTGACACCAACAGTAAATCAAATGAGTGATTATAATAATTCATAAAGTCTTTAAGACAATTTTTTTTGTGACATATCTGTAAAGTGATTCTTCATATGTTGTGTCGGTATGTTGCTTCTGTGAAATGTTTTCTTCATACATTGTGTCTGCACATTGGGTTGGGTTGGGTCTAATTTTTCTGTACAAAACTCTTTTTTATTTTTTTACTCTTCTATTTCAAAACTACCAATTGGCGATCCCTTAGTGAGTTTGATAACTCATGGGAGTGCAACATAGTTTGTTGTATGTTTAAAAAAAAAAAAAAAGTTGCATATTTTGAACATTTTTTAAATAATGAGATAATGGAGAAAATTGTTGAAGAGACTAATAAATTTTATCTGGCTGTTCTTGAAAAGGGACCTCCATATAAACATTCTCGCCTCAACAGATGGGTGGTGAAATCGGTTAAAGAAATGTATATTTACTTTGCTTTGACTGTGTTAATGACCAGAAATCGTCATCTGACGATAGAAGAACATTGGTCTACCGATCCTTTGATGTCGAATAACATATTTTTTTAATTTTTTTTATTTGGTACATTATTTTGTTACAATTTATGTTTTCCAGTAATGTAGGCCTCACTGGGTGGCTTGCCCGTGCTGAGGCCTCCATTTTATTATATGAAAATCTAATCTACATATTATATTTAAAGAGAAGATAATAAATTTGAAAAGAAAATAATAAATTTAAAATTAAAAATACGAAAAACATAATAATACATTTAAAATTAAAAAATAATATAATGAAAATAATCTTGTGTGTTTGTGAGTGATGTGTGTTAATGTTGGTTTTGTGTGTTACGTGTAGGTTTTATTTTTATTTTATGATATGACATTTTGGTAATATTGTCTTTTTTGTTCTTTAATCCATTTTGTAATTTTGTGTGTGAATTTATTTTTATTTTCCTCAATTTTAATTTCAAATTTTACACTGTTGAAAGCTTTTATAGCATGGTATTGGTAATGTCTTTGTCCAAAGCTTGAATTTATTGTCGGAGTTTTTTATGTTTTCTTTTTACGCTTGTCTAACTGGTCTGTTAGTGCTATTTTGTGTATGTTGAAATTTATTTTTTTTGTCAAAAATGTAGTTTAGTAGTGTTTTAATGTATAATTGGCGTATATCTAGTACGTCACAGCTGTTGAATATTTGGTCCTTATCAGTCAGTCTATGTTTTTTTAGTATTACCTTTAAGATCGTTTTCTGTGCGGTTTCTATGTAATTGATAGCCGAGTTTGTTGCTCCTCCCCAAGCAATAATTCCATATTCTATTATTGATTGGCAAAGTGCAAAATATATTGTTTTCAATTGTTTTATTTTATATATGTTTCTTATGTTTAGGAAAATGTGTATTGTTTTGAGAAGTTTATTTGTGATTTGTTTGATGTGAGGTATCCATCTAAGGTTATAGTCAATTACGATTCCTAGATACTTTATTTTTTCTGTTTTTTCTAGAGGAGGGCAATCGCAGATGTTGGTGTTTAAACATTCGTGTATTTTTATGGTGTTTGTGTTGTTTTTTGGCTGTCCCGTGCTATTTATACTGTATGTTGTGAATTTTGTCTTTGATATGTTAAGTATGTTTGAGTCTAGCCATGTTTTCACTTGCGAGATTCCCAAATTCGCTATGTTATATACATTATTCCAATCCTTAGATTTGAAGAGTAAAACTGTGTCATCAGCATAGCTAACTATTTTTCCGTCTATTTTCATGCTACAAAGTTCATTTATGTAAATAGTAAAAAGAACGGGCCCTAGTATGCTTCCTTGTGGAACTCCATATGTGATCGGCAGTGGTTTACTAGTATGGAAAATTATAGAAAAAACCATGCCAAGGGATCGGTACGAGATTTTGCATAGAATTTTACACTTTTGTGATTCTAGAACACAAATCCCTGGTGACAAATTACATAAAATTAAAATGTTAGTTTATCACACTAGAAAAATCTTCAAAGAGACATTGGTACCCGAAAAAAACTTGTGCATCGACGAAAGCGTGATTCTTTTTAAGGGTAGGTTAGCTTTTAAACAATATTTACCTTATAAACGTCACCGTTTCGGAATAAAAATGTTTATAATGTGCGATTGTAAGACTGGTTTTGTTTTAGACTTTATTATTTACGTTGGTGAAGGTACGGACATAACGAACAATCAGTGCCTTGGCGTTTTGGGAGCTGTCGTAACGACATTGCTCGAAAATTATTTAGGTAAAGGGCATAATCTTTGGGTCGACAACTGGTATAGCAGCCCAAAACTATTTAATTTTCTTCATAGCAAAAAAAACTAATGCTTGTGGAACAGTGCGCAAAATAGAAAGACCATGCCAAGTTTCGAAAAATTAAAAAAGGGGGAAATAGAGGCAAAACACCGTGGACCACTGTTAGCTTTAAAATGGCAAGATAAGCGTGAAATTCATATGTTCACAACTATACACGACAGCTCTTCATCTCCAATAGGAAGAGTTAACAGGGAAACAAATGAACCAATATTTAAACCAAAATGTATCTTGGATTACGATTTCCATATGAGCGCTGCCGACAAAACAGACATGATGTTGAGCAGTTTGAAATGCACGAGGAAGTCAATAAAATGGTACAAAAAATTGGTTATCCTTATAATAGATCTTTATTTATTAAATTCGCACACGCTCTTCAACAAGGTTACCGGAAAAAATACTACATTAGCAGATTTTCAATTGAAAGTTATAAGACAATTAATAGAAAAATACAGTGAACCATCTCAATTTACTTCACGTTTTTCTGATGATGCACAACGTTTGGCAACCAAAAGATTAGCGAAACACATGCCAGACATAATACCCTCAACGGCAAAACGTGCAAACCCATGTCGGCTGTGTCGTGTATGTACCAACTCCAAAATGAAAACTAAAGTAAAAAAATATTCAAGATATATGTGCTCAGAGTCTAATGTGACATTATGTGTTTACCGATGTTTCCGTATTTACCACGAAAAAAAACTGCTAAAACTTTTTAAAAATTGAATTTTATTTTTGTATATATTTTTTACTATTGTCGTGAGTGTACCTTCATATTATTGCAAATTTATCGCAGTGAAAACAATATAAAATAATTTCACAGCATAAACTTCAATAAAATGTCAACTAAAGAAAAACTAAGTGAAGTCAGTAAAAAAGAAATATAAACTAAAAGCAGAGCGTCGGCGCAGTGGCCTTCCTAAGGACTCGTATTTCTCTACACAAGTAGGTAGGTACACGCGGCCGTGTGAGGGATTCTTCGTTTCGGTTAAAATCACTACGTGTGTTTATATTAACACAATTATGGCATTATCGTTATTTCAGTTTATCTCAAGTGAATGTTTATTGATACTTCGATGTTGGAGGAAGATTTTATGATAGTTAATAATTCAGATTATGATTTTGTTTACCTAAAATGGTCGAACTGAAAATAACATTCGACAAAAAATTCATTAAAAAAAAATTTGCCGCGTGGGGGCAACCGCTTAGGTATATTTTTTAGCGGGTAAAAGGTTAAGAAAGTTATTCGTAAAGGTGATGATTAAGGGAGGATGGTGGAAATCTATTTTATCATGGTAGACAAGTTGTGCCATGATAGGCAAGTTGTGCCATGGTAAGCAAGTTGTGCCATGGTAGGCAAGTTGTCTTATGGTAGGCAAGTTGTGCCATGGTAGGCAAGTTGTGCCATGGTCGGCAAGTTGTGCCATGGTAGGCAAGTTGTGGCATGGTAGGCAAGTTGTGCCATGGTAGACAAGTTTTGCCATGATAGGCAAGTTGTGCCATGGTAGACAAGTTGTGCCATGGTAGGCAAGTTGTGCCATGGTAGGCAAGTTGTGGCATGGTAGGCAAGTTGTGCCATGGTAGGCAAGTTGTTCCATGGTAGGCAAGTTGTGCCATGGTAGACAAGTTGTGCCATGGTAGGCAAGTTGTGGCATGTTAGGCAAGTTGTGCCATGGTAGGCAAGTTGTTCCATGGTAGGCAAGTTGTGCCATGGTAGACAAGTTGTGGCATGGTAGGCAAGTTGACTCCTTTCTCGGAATTAGTTTTGTTTAATGTTATGTAAAATTAAATAATGCTAATTTTACATAATCAGCAGTTAGAGAGATTAATAGAATGGTACTTGTGTAGATATGGAGGCATGATGCGTGTCTTCAGCAATGAGCTAATCATCACCGCATCAACTTAACACAATTTTTACAAAATAACTATTTTAATAATAAAAACTATCCGAGCAAAGAAAATTGCCATTGGATTAAGTAAGTTGTTTATAATATTTCTATACATAAATTATGTTTCCTCGTTACTTGCAGACTGCGTGGGTCTGGCGGAGAAGCTACACCCATGCCAGCGGAACGGGTCCACCTGGAGCAGGGGTGATTTGTGTGGACCCAGGCCGGAGGATCGTAAGTCGAACTACTTGATGAGCCCCCTCACTAAAACTAGCCCCTTGGAAGTCCAGAAATATGTGAGTAATATACTTGTACAAATAGTAGAAAATTATATTGAGCACCAGACCGAAAACCACGGGACAAATAATAATCATACACATACTCAGCCATTAAATAATCCCTAAAGCCAATACAACAACCGCACAACACCATTACACATACTCAGCCATTAAATAATCCCTAAAGCCAAAACAACAACCACACAACACCATTACACATACTCAGCCATTAAATAATCCCTTAAGCCAAAACAACAACGGCAGAACACCATTACACATACTGATCCATTAAATAATCCCTAAAGTCAATACAACAACCGCACAACACCATTACACATACTCAGCCATTAAATAATCCCTTAAGCCAAAACAACAACGGCAGAACACCATTACACATACTGATCCATTAAATAATCCCTAAAGTCAATACAACAACCGCACAACACCATTACACATACTCAGCCATTAAATAATCCCTAAAGCCAATACAACATCGTCTTCGCCAGTGGTATCACACATCATATGCCGTTATGAATGCAGGTAACCAATATTGTACCAGAGCGCCCATACATATAGTAATACTCAGTTTCTTTGTTTTTTTTTTCGGGGGGCATTTACGCGAAAAGCGACCGCTCTCCCCCTCAATTCTATACGACTTGAGGTTCGTTTTGGCGTGAGAGAAAAAAGTCGCCTTTCATTTGTTTCGGGCTTCAGGGAAAAAGCGACCGAGACGCCTCTCTGTCGGCATAGAATCCGAGGTTCAATTCGGTCTGGAAAAACCGAAAAAACGAGTCAGTCAGAAATAATTCCCCGACCAACTCGATCGGATTCGTTCGGGGCTAGATGTCGACAAAAATTTGAGGAACCTCTGGCGGCGGAAACTGGAAGCGCTCGCGGCGCGCCATACGAAAGCGGCGCAGTACGTTCTTCGGCCGCCGGGATGGCCTCACTGGCAAAAAGTTGATTTGTCGCCGTTTAATTGGCACAGCTTCGACGTTTCCCCGCTAGTGTTGCCACACAAGCGGTTTCGAAACGGCTAAATTTCGATGCATTTTTACAATGTTTCGTTTTCATCGATCACCATCGACCTGAAAAACTTTTTTTCCTTCACCGTTAATATTTTTATTCAATTTCGAACGCACCCCGAACGCGAAATGATTAAAAAAAAAATTGTGCGCCTCTTTTGCTCGAAACTGTTTCGTTTTTCGAATAACTCTAACGTAAATTAAAACACCATTGATTTTGATCTAGCGTCGGGTCTGATTTAATAATGTATTTTTTTTTTTTAAATTTCACAAAAACTTTTACGAAATTTCCTCATTTTTAGGGAAAGAGGTTTAATTTAAGTGGAAATGTTTTTCTTTGCATAGTGGTATCATTGGCCAAGAGAGTACCACGTGGTCACTCAAAACCACGTGGTACGCTTTGTTTATCAAAATCTACATGGTCATCCTGATGATTGAATTCCGTAGCAAACGCGTAGTCTGCGGTTAAAATTTTCGAAAAAAAATTTCGTTTTAAGATTTAGGAACGTTAATCGGCCATCCTGCAAATGTTTTTTTCCAAAATAAAACTCGCTGGGACTTTTGAAGAATGTCGGCGACAAAAACCGTACATACGATATGGGTATCAAATTACGCGTCTCGACCTACACAACACGAATGGGTCAGTGAAAAAATGATCAGTAAGATCCTTGACACATTTTTTTCTCAAAATATTCATTTCTTTCGAAAAAATCATATATTTTAATACATTTGTGGACATACATTCATTGCTTCATACACATGCAAACATACATATTACATATATAAACATTTTTATTATTTTTCTCTTATTTCGCTTCACTCTTAATACGCAATACTTCACTTTCAAATAAATGGATTTAGCTTTATTAATTCAAAACATGATTTATTTTGTCGGGGGAGACGGAAAAATACGCACTTTTAATTTTAATTTCGTTTATTAAGTCACTTACGCGATATGTCAATTAGTATTTAATTAATTGACGGCCGGCATACTCCAGTGGTAACGCATTGGACTGCCATTACGAAGGTCGCGGGTTCGAACCCGGCGTGCGCAAATAAATTTTATTTGATTAATTTGTGTTATTTCACAATTAATTAATTAAAATAATATATAGTATATTTGCGGCACGTTCCAGAGTGGAAGATACTACCAGTATCGCCCTGGTGTAAGACCACCATTCAGAATTGAAACGTTGCTCCAAATGGCTTTAGCCGTGTTTAGTGACTAGATCTGAATAGCCAGGTACTTCCCCACCTTCCTCTTTCCCTTACCCACTTACCTTCAGCCTCACAACATCCCCCAATTGGGGATGCCATAGTCTCACTGGCTCCAGACGGGAGCAGTTGGGACTCTTGTGAGGTATTCACTATAAAAAAAAATAAAAAAAGTATGCGGCGCCGTTATAGTCGCAGCTGACGGCGACTATGTTCATATCAAGAGTTGGATTATATTCATAATATCGTAATTCATACCTACAAAATATTTCATAGACACTGCTGCCAACCAAAAAAATTTAGTTCTAAAAAAATTAATTATACACGATGATATTATCATCGTGTATAATTAATCCATATTAATATGTAAGTCAATGTATTATTTATAACAAATAATCAACATATTGCTAACTTATGGGTACCGGGACTCGAACCTGGTTATTAATTGGCTAAGCTCAGTAGAAAGGTAAAACAGATGAGATTCGTGTACGATCAGGGGTGGGCAGCTCCTTTGGTCATCAGCTCGTCCATCGGTCAGGAGGTTGGAAAGGCCATCACAATAATAACACATGATTAAAAGGCACAAGGTATATTAATCATCTTCTAAAGAAACACAGGTATAAATTGGATCTCTACTCTCTTCACTCTCTGTGACGACCGGATGAAACGAGGATTTTACCAGTATTAATGATTTGAACACAAGAAAGAGGTGTACTGGAAGCTTACTGGTTTCCAGGTTCTGATGATGGGTAGCGGCGTGACGTGTCGAGCTGTAGATGTTCTGCGTCTCCGGGGCACGCAACGGTCAATCGTTATTGCGTCACACTTGGAATTTACCGGAAGAAAGGCTCCGACGGTGAAGCTAGAGTGGTGATGTCGGCACATGTTTGTGACTAATCTGCGCGTGATATTAATTATTAACTGGAACAAGGTCACGTCTGTTCCTAATATTACGTAATCTGCGCGTGATATTAATTGCGAGCGGTTTCGGTTCGCTCTGCAAGGGACGCTGTCGATGTCCCGAAGGTCGGTTCTAGACTGCCGGAGGCGCGGCGAGGCGATGGGCTTGTGGCCGCGGCGCTGCGTGTGGTCTATCACGTGTTTTGACCATCTGGACGCGTGTGTTGAACACGCCGCGACTAGCTGCGAGGGGAAGTTGGGGTAACTATGCCTCATTTAATTTAATAGGGAGACTGTATTACGTAACACATTCCCCCTCCGCCAGTAAAAGGCGACGTGGTAATGAAGCTTTAGGCGCTAAAAATCCTCTTCACCTTGTCGTGAGGGGAGTAGAGAGAGAAGAAAAACAGTGTTGATTTACAAGAAAAACAAAGAAAAAAATACATGGTTATGCAATGATGAAAAGACAACATACAAGGTTATGCAGTGATGACAAGAACAACATACAAGGTTATGCAGTGATGAAAGAACAACATACAAGGTTATGCAGTGATGAAAAGACAACATACAAGTTTATGCAGTGATGAAAAAAAACAACATACAAGGTTATGCAGTGATGAAAGAACAACATACAAGGTTATGCAGTGATGAAAGAACAAAAAGGACTCTAAAATTTCATTGGTCTGTAAGCTAAGTTTGAAGAGCGTAGTGTTTTCGTAGAGTACCAAGTAGACGTAATTTCACTGAAGTTATAAAAGTTACATTTTCACTGTAACTTGACCCATTTGAGATTGCACTCAAGTATCACTAGGGCCATAGAAATTGAACTGTGCTTCTTGGTTGTGGTTGAGAGATGGTGATGCGGAGGGCCAGAAGTATCCGGGTTTTGTTGTTGTACCAGCGTGAATTCCATTATGCTGATGCGGTGGAGCAGTGGTTGTCAAGGTGAAATGGAGTTGGTAATAACATGGAGTAATACCAGTAAGTTGATTGATGGTTGATGCGTGTAATGGTTATTATGTTGAGTTTGCGCATCGGCAAGTGGTTGGTTTGTACAAATGGCAAGTGGTTGATTTGTACGACGGCCAGTAGTTGATTTGCACAAACGGCAAGTGGTTGATTGCACAACGGCAAGTGGTTGATTGCATGACGGCAAGTGGTTGATTTGCACAAACGGCAAGTGGTTGATTTGCACAACGGCAAGTGGTTGATTTGCACAGACGGTAAGTGGTTGATTGCAGGAACATAATTAACCTTGATCTGGCATGTTCTGAGGTTGGTTCTTTTGAATGGTTTGAATGATGAAACAACTTGATTTGCAACTGCACGCACGACTCACACCTAATTTGGGTGCGGTCGGGTGTTTTTGGTACGCAGAAATTGGAGAGATGTGAGTGATGGAAGTGAAGGTGGCGAGGAAGAGAAGCTCAGCTTGCAGGTGGTGAGGAGGGCTGCTGGTCTTCTTTTTAATCCAGGGACAGGTTATTATTAGAGCCAAAATTCTTGAAGTTTACCTGCCTAGTAGACCAATGATGCAAAACGTTTGGAGAGAAACAAATTGTGTTTAAGAGAAAAGACAAAAAGACAAAAAGACAAAAAAAACGTCGTTGGTTAGAGAGAAGAGAGAGAGTAGAGAGAGATCTAATATGCTGACTATACCATGAGTATCCCGAGATTGGGGAGACAAAAAAAACTATCACGACTGGCGTGAGGTTACCTATTTGATATACAAGGTATAGGTAGGTGGTTGTACAGTAGTAACACCAAGTTTCTGAAAGAAGTTGGCCTTCCATGGCCGGTGTTAGCGCTTGAGCGATAACAACTTACGACTTTCAAAATTACAAGAAATGTGTTGATTACCTAGGAATGGGGTGAAAAGGAGAGATTTGAAGCAAATTTCATGGATAAGGATTGTCTTATAGACAGACGATACGCTATGTGCGTAGGGTACACCTTCCAGATTCATGAAATTAACCTCAAGGATAATGAGGGATGAAAAAAATGGCGTTGAGCGAGAAGGTCTGCTGGTGATGGAGCTGATTCTCCGTTCGATCTCTTTCAGAGAACGAAATGTGGTCAACCAGCAGATTTCCTAACTTTTACAAATGTACAAGAGTTTGATGGAGGGGTGAAGGATGGAGGATTGAGTAGCGAAAATTGATAGTGACTGAGCTAATTCCCAATTCGATCTCTATGTGAGGACGAAATATATCAACCAGCAAATTTCCTAACTCTTTACACAAATATACATGAATTTGATGAAAAGGTGAAGGAGAATACACAGTAATAACAATCTAATCTTTCACGTGTATTTGGTGAAAGATTAGGGGTCGTATTTAATCTTCTACAGTTTGTGAGAACAAGACAGACCCTTGCTCAAGTTTCACAAACCTGGGAGTTTTTCTTATTCGTCTCCCAGACAATGAGTTAGGTGGTTTTGTGTCACTGTCTTAATTAACTCCCATGACACGATACCTCATAACCAACAGTGAAGCTGATGGCTAGTCCATGGTCAATGGATAGTGGATGGTTCTTGGGTCCGCTGACAAGAAGTCCACAGGTATCAGTTAGCGTAAAAAATTGCTGAATGCACAGCTTCATGTTTGTTTGAAGAGAACAAAAAAATTCTCACTACAGTGAAGGACATTTCCCTCAGTGTCATGAGTTATACAAAAAAAGGCCCCTATTAAGGGTGACAAGTCAGGGTAAAATGATCTACGTCCGGTAGAACAAGTACATAGTGTCAACTTATTTAAAGAAAACAACAAAAAAATATTGTATCGTTCGCACGAATCATGGTAAGTATTATAACGTCTTCACGTCTCATGTAGAACAAGTACATAGTGTCAACTTATTTAAAGAAAACAACAACAAGATATTGTATCGTTCGCACGAATCATGGTAAGTATTATAACGTCTCCACGTCTCATGTAGAAATTGAACGAATTACGAAAGAACCCTAGTATTGAAAGGAAAGGTACAACATAGATATTTATAACCATTTAATGGGACAAATTATCTCTTTGGCCACAGTGTATGTAAGCCAGTAAAAAGTAATTATAATGAACTTCTCGTATCATGGTAGATATTATAACATTCTCATGTATAGTGTTAGATTTTATAACGATCCCTCGTCTCATGGTGGATATTGTAACATTCTCATGTATCATGAAAATAAAATATCAACGTTCAATAATAAAAAAGTACCATTTCAATACCGGAAAAAAGATACATACACAATGTCAAAAACAATCAAGTAGTGGCTATTGGTATTATCAAAAAGACGATGGCATAACCTTTGGTTGGGTTTATGCGTTAAGTTGGCAATAATACAAGACATATGCCAACAAGGATGTCTTAAACAAGACACAAATATAGCAAAAGAGACCTATTTGGTTTTACTAACTCTTTGCTTACAAAATGTTGTGATGGCATAACCTTTGGTTGGGTTTATGCTTTAAGTTGGCAATAATACAAAACATATGCCTACAAGGATGTCTTAAACAAGACACACATATAGCAAAAGAGACCTAATCGGTTTTACTTACTCTTTGCTTACAAAAAAGGTTTGTAGTGGTTTATTTAAGACCTGATTGGGTTTTACTTACTTAAAATGACCAAACAAAAACAAGGAAACACACTTGGTGTTGCCAAAATTACCACAAACATGAATGTTGTGAACTTTATGATATAAATTTGATACAGAAGGCACCTAGAGACACAGGATGACTTAATATGAGTGACCTGGCTCGGTGTATTTGACAAGGCAAATTAATGCTTATTTAAGTCAAAATATAGTACATAATATAACAAATTGGGGTCAGGAAGTTGAGATCTTAAGATTTTACATACTCAATGTGACCGAAAGGTGTTATGTATGTAACATTGTTATTGATGAGGAGGACAAATCGGCGTTTCTTCTCCTTTACAACAACCTTTTTCAGAATTGACGTGTCAATATCAAATTCTGAAAAAACAACAAATTAGAGCAAATGGGAATGTTGAGCGCCATTCAATTTTTTTAGAAAAAACTGAAAAAACTTTAAAACAAAGTAATTGTAACTTTTTATTTGTTACACCTATGTAAACTTGAATCAAATGACGATACCAAACTGGAATTTACACACGCATTATGATTACAAGTTACAGGGGTAGAATATTCACTTCAATTGGGTATATGTTGCAAAAGGGTCATTGTTTTATGTACGATGGAACCCATTGGAACAAATGTGAAGAACAAATGTGAAAGAACAATGTGAAGAACAAGTGTGAAAGAACAAGTGTGAAAGAACAATGTGAAAGAACAAATGTGAAGAACAAGAGAGAAAAAAAATATTTACAAAACAATGTTGTACGTGACTTTTGTGGTATTTACGACAAAAAATAGTTATGTATTTAGTGTCGTAAGTGTCAGAATGGTAATGACTAACAAATTAATGTCCAGGGACGCGACTCCGGGAGCATCAATTGTTTGGGAAGCAGAAAAGTCTCTTGACTGGAGTGATATCAGTTCCAGAGAAGATACGTACAAAATATGAGTACAATTATATACATTACACGGTGAGGTGTGACAAAGAAACAAAAATAACAAAGGGTTTATACAAAAGAGCATAAATGTACAAGTATGGGTGAGAAATGATTTAAAACCACAGTTGACACTTCTGTGTTTTAGAAAAAAAAAAGGTTACCTTGCAGAGGTCGAAAAAAGCGAGTTTTTATATGGAACTAACGCGTTAAGACATGCTGTTTGTCTGCACGAGGGCCAAATCTCGTGGGACAAAGGTAGAGCCAAAAGTTTGTTAGCTATGTGAGTGTGACCTAGTGAAGGTGGTGTCTGTTGTGTCCACACTTCCTAGTTTGACAATATATTTTACGTGATAGTTGCCGATGTGTTTACCAGAGGCATCCGATAGGGTATATACTACATCGGAGATTTTTCTCAGGACTTTTGCTTTAATAAAGCGAGGAGCTAGTTTTGCTGAGAAATACAGAGCACCTTGTGAGAGTGTGTTGTTGCGTCTCCAAACTATGTCGTTTTCCTTAAAGGTAACATGTTTAAAGGTAACTGCGTAAATTGTATCTGTTTGCACTCTTTTTGTGAGCAAGTATCAACGCATCTGTGACTTCGCTGTAGATAGCGGAAAGTTCTTCAAGACGGTGAGCATAGTTCTCTGATGGGTTATCAGTAGAAGGAGGAAAAGATGATGGGAGGCTAGCGTCCCAATGCAAGGAGCCATGGACAATTTGTTCCATACCATGTTTGAGGAAGAAAGGGGTGTACCCAGTAGTGAGGTTCACTGTATTGTTTAGTGCAGCTTGAATTTTTTCTAGATTTTTGCACCATGTTCGTTGATCTTTGTCAACCAGGATTGCCAGAGCTGTGTTGATGGTCTGGTTGTAACGCTCTACCGTATTATTTTGAGGCGTGTAAAGGGTATTATAGAAAATATCTTTTATGCCATATTTGGCCAGAAATTCCTTGAATTCCAGGGCTATGAATTGTTTTCTATTGTCGCAAATGATGGTGCGAGGAGTGCCGTAGGGGATAAAAATGTTTTTTTCTAACAAGTTTATGATTGCAGAGGCTGTGGCTCTTTTTAATGGGAAGATCCAACAGAACTTGGTGAATACATCCACTATGCTAAGTATATGCATGTTTCCGGCGTAGCTTCTGGGAAAAGGGCCGATGAGATCCATAGAGAATGATTGTAATGGCCTGTCTGCTCGTTTGGGGTTATTCATGAGACCAGATGGGGGTGCAGTACTATGTTTGTATGCTTTGCAAATGTCGCACTTAGAGATGTAGTTGCGAACTTGTTTAAACAGGCCTGGCCAGTAATACCTTAAGGCTATCTTCTTATAGGTTTTGAAAGTTCCTGGGTGTATGGATCCGGGGCCGCTGTGATTGTCGATGATTATTTTTTGTGTGTCCTCTGAGGGAATGACTAACTTCCAAGCATAGTCCTCGAGTATAGACAGTGGTGGTTTGCAGTTACGATATAACCGACCTTCTTTTATAATAAAGTTGGGAAATTTTTGCGGGTTGTTCCTGCATTCCTCGTAGGTTTTTAAATACCAAGTGTCTTTGGTGATAGGAGTTGGTGTTGCTTCTTCGGAGGTCAGAGTGGCGAGTTCTATTCTTGAGAGGGCGTCTGGGACAATATTGTCTGCGCCTTTACGATGGATGACATCAAAGGTGTATTGTGATAGGCGAGACGACCAGCGGGCCAATCTGCCAGATGGGTTGCTTAATGATACCAACCATTTTAGGCTACTATGATCGGTGATGACTGAGAACTTACTGCCTTCGATATAGCCGCGGAAATGGTGGATAGAGTCCATGACTGCGAGTAGTTCCTTTTCAGTTATCCCATAGTTTTTTCGTGTTTGTTTAGACTACGAGAGAAGTATGCCACTGGGTGTTCGCCGTCGGGGAATTCTTGTGTTAGGACTCCGCCGATTCCAACATTGGAGGCGACTGTATGCAGGGTGAAAGGCAGATTGAAATCTGGACAGTTTAGTACCGGTGCAGATTGCAGTGCTGTTTTTAGAGAGGTGAAAGCCTTTTCAGTTTCGGTAGACCAAGCGAAGTTACTGACACCTTTACGGGTACCGGTAATTTTATTAAGGGGGGCCGCTATTGTGGAGAAATCCCTTATGAATCTTCTGTAGTATCCGGCGAGACCAAGGAAACCTTTAACTTCTTTAGCATTCTTTGGCCTGGGAAAGTTTGTCATAGCTTCGACTTTGGCAGGGTCGGTCCTTAGACCTTTTTCGTCTATTACAAAGCCGAGGTAGCGTAGGCGTGATTTGCAAAATTCGGATTTCTTTAGGTTGATTGTTAATCCGGCAAACTTGAGTTGTTGGAATACTTTTTCTAGGGTGGCGATGTGTTTTTCAAACGTGTCGCTGATGATTATTAGGTCGTCCAGGTAGCAGAACAAATTATTGTCGGATTCGGGGCCGAACAGTCTGTCCATCAGTCTTTTTAGCTCAGCAGGGCTGTTTTTTAAACCGAAAGGGAGTCTCTTAAAGTGGAACATTCCTCTGCCGGGCACTACAAATGCTGTTTTTTCACATGAAACTTCATCCAAAGGTATCTGCCAGAAAGCTTTGGACAGATCTATTGAAGAGATGAATTTTGCGTTGCGTAGTTTATCCAGGATTGCGTGTACAAGCGGAAGTGGGTACGCGTCAGCCTCAGTGCAGGCATTAAGTCTTCTACTGTCGAGGCAGAATCGGGCGGAACCGTCTTTTTTGGATACCAAGAGTGTGGGGTTGGTCCAGGGGCTTCTGCTGGGAACCACGATGCCCATATTTAACATATCATCGAGTTCCTTCTCCAACAGTTTTAGTTTCTGGGGAGCCAAATTGTAGTATCTTTGTTTGATAGGTGGTCCATTTGTCTTGATGTGATGTTTGACTAAATTTGTCAAACCAAGTCCACACTTTTCGAACGAGATTGATTCAAATTTCTTGATCATGCCTTCCAGTTGTTCGGCCTGTGGTGGGTGAAGGTTCTCGTACGGAATTATTGTACGGATTTCGTTGATTGAGGTGGTGGGTGTGGTGTTGTTGCATGGGTTGAAAACCTGGGGTGCAATGTTGAATGCTTTCCAAAAATCAACTCCAAGAATAAATTTCTGGGTGATGGTTGGTACAATTAGAAAATTTATTGGAATTGATTTACTTCCACACTTGACAGGTAGGACAATTGCTCCTGTGACTTTTTGAGTGTTGTTGTCTGCAGTGGTGACGAAAGCGGGGTGTTTGTTGATTGTGAATCCATTGTTGACAAAGGGGATGTGGGCGTTACCGCCGAGGCAGCTAACTGAAGCTCCACTATCCAGTAGTCCAGAGAAGACGACGTCATTAACAGAAAATTGCGCGTATGGGCGACCATCTTTAGCTTGAGTGCAGCTCACTGTAGAAAGTTGTAAGGCCTCTTTGAAATATGCAATGTGTTTCAACCACTCGGTCCATTCAGTAGGCCTAGATATTGAATGAACTTCCGAGGGGTTGAATCTTAGTTTTTTGGAGTTCTCTTGGACCAATTTGGCGGAGGTTTAGAGAAATCTGTAGGTGGTCTTGCAATTAAGTTATTAGAAGGGTGTATTCTTTCAAGATTATTTCTTGATCTCTTGAAGATTTCTCTCAAGTTGTCATGTTGAGGAGAATGGTCACGGGGGCGCTTTTGGTGACCTCTGTTATCTTGAGTATACGAAAGTTTTGCTTTTTTGTAGCAAGATGATTGTGAGTGTCCGGTTCTTTTGCAAAAGGTGCAAAACTTCTTCTCGTTAAACTCTGGTTTAATTTGATTGGATGACCGAGAGGCGAGGCTTGGTAGAAGGGGCTCGTTAGAAGTCTTGGTGTTTCTTCTTTTATCTTGATAGTTTTCCAATAGAAGACAGACATCTTTGAGTTGTTCTACTGAGGATATTTTTTGAGAGGTTTTTATGTTCTCATATCTTGCTAGGAGGCCGTCAGTCAAGATAGGGACTAGCTCTGTTTCAGGAACTGGAGTTGTCAGTTTGATGTTTAGAAGATCTGCTCTCTGGGCGTATTGTGCTACAGTTTCGTTGGAGAATTGTTTGATGGAAAACAGAGTAGACTTAATCCTATGCTGTGTTTCTTTTGGTGCGAAACTTTTCAGGAGTGCAGCTTTGAGTTCGGGCCAGGAGTTTACTTTTTTCTTGTGGATTCTATGCCAGGAGAGTAGCTCGTGCGAGATGAGATCTATGAAGTTACGGTGTAGTATCTCAGTAGGAATGTTGCGTATCGCGGCTGTTTCTTCAATTCGGTCGATGAAATCTTCTACGTTAGTATTGCCGTTGTACTTAATTTTCCATTCGGTTAGGTCGAAGGGTTTTGTGGTTTCCTTGACGGGTGTAATTGGTGGTTTAATTTCTGAGCAAGTAGGTATGCTTGTGTCAGAGATTGTTATACTGCCGGGTTGAAATTGCAGTCTCCTAATATATTTCCTGTTGTAATATGTTGCGTACTTGATCAGGACATTTTTGGTTTTGTTGAAAGGAGAAATATTCCTGTCTTTTAATTCCTTTTCTAAGCTTTGAGTACTTCGAGAGCAGATGTTGGCTATTATGCCTAAGGTGTTGTTTTGAGGATTCATTTTGTGGCTAGTTGAGTTACACATTGTGAGAAGAAAAAAGAATTGTCAGAGTGTTGTGGCTGAGTTTTTTCAAAAAAAAATGAGCTTGTGATGATGGGTGAAGAATTTTGTGAAAAATTTTTTTTGAAGTCCCAATATGGAAAAAAAATGGCCAGCGGTTTCCTTGTGTTTTTGATGGAAAAGTTCCTGAGATGTGCGTTTTTGAAAAAATTTTGAAAAACTCAAACTTCCGAAAAATTAAATTTCTCGAAAAAATTTCAAAGTCCTTGATTTGTGAAAAAAACGGCCAGGGGTTACCCTGGGATTTTGATGGAAAAATCCCTGAGATGTGTGTTTTGAAAAAAATTTTGAAAAAACTTCAAAGTGAGAAAATTTCCGAAAAATATAATTTCCGAAAAATTAAAAATTTCCGAAAAATTAAAAATTTCCGAAAAATCAAAATTCCGAAAAATTTCCGAATACAGATTTCGAGGAAGTATTGTTTGTTCTTTCAACAATTAATGGAGGGTTGTTTGTGATTCGTGACCAATTGTCTGAATTTAGGCAGAACCAGCTTTTGGTTATTTACACGCAAGCTTCCTTACATCCCGTCAAAGTTGCGCCAATTAGCAATGTGTGACAGATGGGGAATTTCACGTCAACGCGAATCTCAATTATGTGTAAAGAGTGGATCGGCTTTCTAGACTTTTTTTTACAAAAAGGATACACTACCCACTTTTATTACATATAAAGCGAAATTGTCAAATGGCTGAGAGGCTTTAATTTTCCTTGGTTGTGTTCATGATTAGGCAAGGTATGCTTAAGCAAGGTAAGTCTTATATCACATCTACAAACAAGAAATTTATTTTGTATCATGTACAAGATTTGAAATTGTTGAATTGTAGTTTAATGTAGCTCGTTTCCTCTAATAGTTGTACTCGGAAAGTAAACCTTCATGGTTAAGGATCACTATGTGATGTTTGAGGTGTCCGAAAAGAAGTGAATGTTGGTTGCGCACCTTTTGATAGAATACCGGTAATTAAATTTTGTCGAGTGACGATTCGTAAAACTTGTAATTTAACACAGAATAGTTTTAATGTGACACGGTTGTTTTAGATTTGACGCGATGGTTTGTAGAACAGCTATGATTTATTGGAAGAGAAACATAGTTATACAATGGTTAATACAAAACAAGGCATGAAACACAGTGAAAGGGTACAAGATTATTTCCAATTTGACCTCCCGATGGACGATTAATAACCAGAGAAAAACCACGTTTGCGCCAGTGCTAACTTATGGGTACCGGGACTCGAACCTGGTTATTAATTGGCTAAGCTCAGTAGAAAGGTAAAACAGATGAGATTCGTGTACGATCAGGGGTGAGCAGCTCCTTTGGTCATCAGCTCGTCCATCGGTCAGGAGGTTGGAAAGGCCATCACAATAATAACACATGAGTAAAAGGCACAAGGTATATTAATCATCTTCTAAAGAAACACAGGTATAAATTGGATCTCTACTCTCTTCACTCTCTGTGACGACCGGATGAAACGAGGATTTTACCAGTATTAATGATTTGAACACAAGAAAGAGGTGTACTGGAAGCTTACGGGTTTCCAGGTTCTGATGATGGGTAGCGGCGTGACGTGTCGAGCTGTAGATGTTCTGCGTCTCCGGGGCACGCAACGGTCAATCGTTATTGCGTCACACTTGGAATTTACCGGAAGAAAGGCTCCGACGGTGAAGCTAGAGTGGTGATGTCGGCACATGTTTGTGACTAATCTGCGCGTGATATTAATTATTAACTGGAACAAGGTCACGTCTGTTCCTAATATTACGTAATCTGCGCGTGGTATTAATTGCGAGCGGTTTCGGTTCGCTCTGCAAGGGACGCTGTCGATGTCCCGAAGGTCGGTTCTAGACTGCCGGAGGCGCGGCGAGGCGATGGGCTTGTGGCCGCGGCGCTGCGTGTGGTCTATCACGTGTTTTGACCATCTGGACGCGTGTGTTGAACACGCCGCGACTAGCTGCGAGGGGAAGTTGGGGTAACTATGCCTCATTTAATTTAATAGGGAGACTGTATTACGTAACAATATAATTAAATAAAAAAAACCCGAATAACAACCAAATAGCATAAAATGTGATTAAACGTTTTCCGTTTAGGTAGTTTAGGTGAGGTTAGGTTAGAACATGGGAAAAGGTATTAGAATTAAATCACAAACCAGTCTATACAAACATAGCGTAGCCCACAAACTACTTGAAAAGTGTGATATAACTCTAAAGGGAACGCGAGCAGGCGTTATTAAAGGGGCAATTTTTTGTTACAGAAAATAGGTATAAGAATTAAATCACAAACCAGTCTATACAAACCTAGCGTAGCCCACATACTATTTGAAAACTGGGATTTAACTCTAAAGGAGACGCGAGCAGGCGTTATTAAAGGGGCATTTTTGCTATAGAAAATCACAGTTAGATTAGGTTAGGTTATATATATTAATTTAATATTTTCAGAATTTATTTTCTTTAACTGAATTAGTTCGTAGGTAGGTACCTTACCTAACCCGCGCACTGGCTAGGAAAACGGCGCCGCATACTAATTGACATATCGCGTAAGTGACTTAATAAACGAAATTAAAATTAAAAGTGCGTATTTTTCCGTCTCCCTGACATAATAAATCATGTTTTGAAAAAATAAAGCTAAATCCATTTATTTGAAAGTGAAATATTGCGTTTTACCGTGAAGCGGAATTCGTAACCTTTACCACATTTTTTTTATTTAAAAGTTTTTTAAATTTTGCGTGTTAATTGAGCCATGCTTTTTCCAAAATAAAACTGCCTGGGACTTTTCAAGAGTGTCGCTGACGAAAACCGTACATACGATATGGGTATCAAATTACGCGTCTCGACCTACACAACCCGAACGGCTCGATGAAAAAATGATCAGTAAGCTCCTTGGCACTTTTTTTTCTTAAAATATCCATTTTTTTCTTTAATTTTGTATTCCCACACCCTCGCCTCATCTACATTCAAATACTAAACCACATTTTTACCCATTAGTTGCCTGCAACGGGCAAAAAGCTCGTACTTTATTAAAAGTTAGATATATCTCTTCCTTTCATGCCAACATTTGTGATTTTTTTTAATTTCTGAAAGAGAACGAAGTGATGTTCCAAATGCTTTAAATATTTACACTCGATTCAAAAGAAATAATAACCTAACTTATCCTATCCTAACCCAACCTAACCAAACCTATATTAACCTAACTTATTATAACCCAACCTAACCTTAAAATCAATACATTTTATTTTAAAAAAAATAATGTTAAGCGTGGCCAGCGATCCCAAACAATTGCGGAAATGGGTAGAGGTTAATTAAGTAAATTACAGGGTGTATCGGCACGTACCTGACAAACTTAAACCAGCGATTCCTGAGCATATATGGAGTAAAAAATGTTATTGCCACTTTGCAGTCCGGTAACGTTTTTTTATTATTCATATTTTCACCACATGTCACCACTGTTTTATCCTTTGTCAAAGTTTAAAAGCAACGTCACGTCGCAACTCAACACGCGTACGTACGTACCTACATTGGCGCGCTTTTACTATCAAAACGAAATGGCACGGCATCATTCGTCTCATTTTTAACTACTATTATTTAGTGTGTTTCGACTCACTTGCTAATAACTGCTGTTGAACACGAGAAATATTGCCGTCAATAAGGGTCCCATTCGAGAAAGTGGATTAATTTGAATGAGGTTTTTTTACATAGTACTCACCAGGATTATTACTCATTCTACCCATTTTATATAAGATTCGAGTTAGATTATTTTTGATAAAATATTCTTTCACACAAAAGACAAGAATATAAGAAGATGGTTAAGACTTGAAAATGGTTTTTTTACACATAAACATTGGACCCTTACAAAGAGATTGATGTATACTATTCATATAATATTATAGGAAAGCAATGCCTTTCCCGCCATTCAATTAGGACCAGCGTAATGGGTAGAAATACCCTTCACGCACAATGTTTGATAATATCAATATTGTGTGTAAATGAATGACATTGTGAGAATTTTACCAATAAATAATAAATGAAAATGCTGACATGTAGGTTATATTATAATATTTTTTATTGGAGCATTGAGATTTTTATCAATGCAAGCGTGTAGTCTTTTGAATGTTTAAGTTGGCATGGTTTGCTTTCATTTATGCAGCGGCTCCCATCAGACATGATGACAGGCGAACTCCCAAAACAACACTGACCATAAATGAACCACTCGTCACTACTTGGGAATGTCACGGGACTTGAGACAGAATATGTGTGAAAGAGGTGACAGTAGCGAGGAGGGGGTAGCGAGGCGATGTCGCTTATTTCACCCATTTACTCTGGACAGTGACGGAGTGTGGTTTTTTGTTTTTATTTTTAAAAAAAGTTACCGGAAGTGCCCATAAAATTGTTTACTCCAAATGTGCTAAGGAACAGCTGGTTAAATTTTGTCGGTTTTTTTGTTTTACTATACATATACCTAAGTACATATCAGATTAGAGATTTGTTGGCTAATTTTAAAATCATTTATTATTAATTATATTTAGATTTTTGCGTTTCTAGCTTCCGATTGCGTTTCATGTTTTCTATTGTTAGGTTGGCAGTGCCTACACTGCCTACAAACAAACGCGAATTATGCGCGAACTTCATATCGGTGTTCTGTCAAAATGGTGCGTCTGTTAGCATAATTTTGGCGTAAATTATTATTTACTCAAATAATATTAAATATCAATATTTTTCAAAATCGTAAATGCAAAAAGTTGTTGCTAATTATCATTAAGTTGAATTAAAAGTTTGTTTATTTTTAAATGCGTGTTAAAAACGGTAGTTGTAGGTAAAGAATTACTGATAATTTCATCTAGTTTACAAACTCTATACTAAATTTAAAATATCTCGGAAATATTCCTAAAATTAATGACAATTTCAATGTCGCTTGGGACTTTATTTGAACATATTTAAAATACTGAACGGCTAGTGGATCCCCTTCAATACTTCGCTATTGCTAATATCTTTCTGGGGCGCCTCCGACTTCTTTCACCATTCACTACTGTATTTGAACATATTTAAAATACTGAACGGCTAGTGGATCCCCCTCAATACTTCGCTATTGCTAATATCTTTCTGGGGCGCCTCCGACTTCTTTCACCATTCACTACTGTATTTGAACATATTTAAAATACTGAACGGCTAGTGGATCCCCCTCAATACTTCGCTATTGCTAATATCTTTCTGGGGCGCCTCCGACTTCTTTCACCATTCACTACTGTATTTGAACATATTTAAAATACTGAACGGCTAGTGGATCCCCCTCAATACTTCGCTATTGCTAATATCTTTCTGGGGCGCCTCCGACTTCTTTCACCATTCACTACTGTATTTGAACATATTTAAAATACTGAACGGCTAGTGGATCCCCCTCAATACTTCGCTATTGCTAATATCTTTCTGAGGCGCCTCCGACTTCTTTCACCATTCACTACTGTATTTGAACATATTTAAAATACTGAACGGCTAGTGGATCCCCCTCAATACTTCGCTATTGCTAATATCTTTCTGGGGCGCCTCCGACTTCTTTCACCATTCACTACTGTATTTGAACATATTTAAAATACTGAACGGCTAGTGGATCCCCCTCAATACTTCGCTATTGCTAATATCTTTCTGGGGCGCCTCCGACTTCTTTCACCATTCACTACTGTATTTGAACATATTTAAAATACTGAACGGCTAGTGGATCCCCCTCAATACTTCGCTATTGCTAATATCTTTCTGGGGCGCCTCCGACTTCTTTCACCATTCACTACTGTATTTGAACATATTTAAAATACTGAACGGCTAGTGGATCCCCCTCAATACTTCGCTATTGCTAATATCTTTCTGGGGCGCCTCCGACTTCTTTCACCATTCACTACTGTATTTGAACATATTTAAAATACTGAACGGCTAGTGGATCCCCCTCAATACTTCGCTATTGCTAATATCTTTCTGGGGCGCCTCCGACTTCTTTCACCATTCACTACTGTATTTGAACATATTTAAAATACTGAACGGCTAGTGGATCCCCCTCAATACTTCGCTATTGCTAATATCTTTCTGGGGCGCCTCCGACTTCTTTCACCATTCACTACTGTATTTGAACATATTTAAAATACTGAACGGCTAGTGGATCCCCCTCAATACTTCGCTATTGCTAATATCTTTCTGGGGCGCCTCCGACTTCTTTCACCATTCACTACTGTATTTGAACATATTTAAAATACTGAACGGCTAGTGGATCCCCCTCAATACTTCGCTATTGCTAATACCTTTCTGGGGCGCCTCCGACTTCTTTCACCATTCACTACTGTATTTGAACATATTTAAAATACTGAACGGCTAGTGGATCCCCCTCAATACTTCGCTATTGCTAATATCTTTCTGGGGCGCCTCCGACTTCTTTCGCCATTCACTACTGTATTTGAACATATTTAAAATACTGAACGGCTAGTGGATCCCCCTCAATACTTCGCTATTGCTAATATCTTTCTGGGGCGCCTCCGACTTCTTTCACCATTCACTACTGTATTTGAACATATTTAAAATACTGAACGGCTAGTGGATCCCCCTCAATACTTCGCTATTGCTAATATCTTTCTGGGGCGCCTCCGACTTCTTTCACCATTCACTACTGTATTTGAACATATTTAAAATACTGAACGGCTAGTGGATCCCCCTCAATACTTCGCTATTGCTAATATCTTTCTGGGACGCCTCCGACTTCTTTCACCATTCACTACTGTATTTGAACATATTTAAAATACTGAACGGCTAGTGGATCCCCCTCAATACTTCGCTATTGCTAATATCTTTCTGGGGCGCCTCCGACTTCTTTCACCATTCACTACTGTATTTGAACATATTTAAAATACTGAACGGCTAGTGGATCCCCCTCAATACTTCGCTATTGCTAATATCTTTCTGGGGCGCCTCCGACTTCTTTCACCATTCACTACTGTGTTTGAACATATTTAAAATACTGAACGGCTAGTGGATCCCCCTCAATACTTCGCTATTGCTAATACCTTTCTGGGGCGCCTCCGACTTCTTTCACCATTCACTACTGTATTTGAACATATTTAAAATACTGAACGGCTAGTGGATCCCCCTCAATACTTCGCTATTGCTAATATCTTTCTGAGGCGCCTCCGACTTCTTTCACCATTCACTACTGTATTTGAACATATTTAAAATACTGAACGGCTAGTGGATCCCCCTCAATACTTCGCTATTGCTAATATCTTTCTGGGGCGCCTCCGACTTCTTTCACCATTCACTACTGTATTTGAACATATTTAAAATACTGAACGGCTAGTGGATCCCCCTCAATACTTCGCTATTGCTAATATCTTTCTGGGGCGCCTCCGACTTCTTTCACCATTCACTACTGTATTTGAACATATTTAAAATACTGAACGGCTAGTGGATCCCCCTCAATACTTCGCTATTGCTAATATCTTTCTGGGGCGCCTCCGACTTCTTTCACCATTCACTACTGTATTTGAACATATTTAAAATACTGAACGGCTAGTGGATCCCCCTCAATACTTCGCTATTGCTAATATCTTTCTGGGGCGCCTCCGACTTCTTTCACCATTCACTACTGTATTTGAACATATTTAAAATACTGAACGGCTAGTGGATCCCCCTCAATACTTCGCTATTGCTAATATCTTTCTGGGGCGCCTCCGACTTCTTTCACCATTCACTACTGTATTTGAACATATTTAAAATACTGAACGGCTAGTGGATCCCCCTCAATACTTCGCTATTGCTAATATCTTTCTGGGGCGCCTCCGACTTCTTTCACCATTCACTACTGTATTTGAACATATTTAAAATACTGAACGGCTAGTGGATCCCCCTCAATACTTCGCTATTGCTAATATCTTTCTGGGGCGCCTCCGACTTCTTTCGCCATTCACTACTGTATTTGAACATATTTAAAATACTGAACGGCTAGTGGATCCCCCTCAATACTTCGCTATTGCTAATATCTTTCTGGGGCGCCTCCGACTTCTTTCACCATTCACTACTGTATTTGAACATATTTAAAATACTGAACGGCTAGTGGATCCCCCTCAATACTTCGCTATTGCTAATATCTTTCTGGGGCGCCTCCGACTTCTTTCACCATTCACTACTGTATTTGAACATATTTAAAATACTGAACGGCTAGTGGATCCCCCTCAATACTTCGCTATTGCTAATATCTTTCTGGGGCGCCTCCGACTTCTTTCACCATTCACTACTGTATTTGAACATATTTAAAATACTGAACGGCTAGTGGATCCCCCTCAATACTTCGCTATTGCTAATATCTTTCTGGGGCGCCTCCGACTTCTTTCACCATTCACTACTGTATTTGAACATATTTAAAATACTGAACGGCTAGTGGATCCCCCTCAATACTTCGCTATTGCTAATATCTTTCTGGGGCGCCTCCGACTTCTTTCACCATTCACTACTGTATTTGAACATATTTAAAATACTGAACGGCTAGTGGATCCCCCTCAATACTTCGCTATTGCTAATATCTTTCTGGGGCGCCTCCGACTTCTTTCACCATTCACTACTGTATTTGAACATATTTAAAATACTGAACGGCTAGTGGATCCCCCTCAATACTTCGCTATTGCTAATATCTTTCTGGGGCGCCTCCGACTTCTTTCACCATTCACTACTGTATTTGAACATATTTAAAATACTGAACGGCTAGTGGATCCCCCTCAATACTTCGCTATTGCTAATATCTTTCTGGGGCGCCTCCGACTTCTTTCACCATTCACTACTGTATTTGAACATATTTAAAATACTGAACGGCTAGTGGATCCCCCTCAATACTTCGCTATTGCTAATATCTTTCTGGGGCGCCTCCGACTTCTTTCACCATTCACTACTGTATTTGAACATATTTAAAATACTGAACGGCTAGTGGATCCCCCTCAATACTTCGCTATTGCTAATATCTTTCTGGGGCGCCTCCGACTTCTTTCACCATTCACTACTGTATTTGAACATATTTAAAATACTGAACGGCTAGTGGATCCCCCTCAATACTTCGCTATTGCTAATATCTTTCTGGGGCGCCTCCGACTTCTTTCACCATTCACTACTGTATTTGAACATATTTAAAATACTGAACGGCTAGTGGATCCCCCTCAATACTTCGCTATTGCTAATATCTTTCTGGGGCGCCTCCGACTTCTTTCACCATTCACTACTGTATTTGAACATATTTAAAATACTGAACGGCTAGTGGATCCCCTTCAATACTTCGCTATTGCTAATATCTTTCTGGGGCGCCTCCGACTTCTTTCACCATTCACTACTGTATTTGAACATATTTAAAATACTGAACGGCTAGTGGATCCCCCTCAATACTTCGCTATTGCTAATATCTTTCTGGGGCGCCTCCGACTTCTTTCACCATTCACTACTGTATTTGAACATATTTAAAATACTGAACGGCTAGTGGATCCCCCTCAATACTTCGCTATTGCTAATATCTTTCTGGGGCGCCTCCGACTTCTTTCACCATTCACTACTGTATTTGAACATATTTAAAATACTGAACGGCTAGTGGATCCCCCTCAATACTTCGCTATTGCTAATATCTTTCTAGGGCGCCTCCGACTTCTTTCACCATTCACTACTGTATACCACAATGTTATTGTTAAAAAACTACATTACATCGACTTTAATTGGACTCTTTATCTCATTCCGGTGCAGAGATATTGCATTAAGTTTCCCTCGGGCGTCACTGACTTCTTTTTCCATTTAAACATCTCCAAACACTCCTGGCACGAACAACAACAAATTTTTGAAATATTCACGATATCGGTCGACAAATTATCGGCAATCTTCTTAAGGGCCCGCTTTCCGCGTAAAGAATTAAAGAATTTAGATTTGGGCAACACCCACAAAATTAACAATATTTAGTGTTAAAAGAATCCGACAGAGGTGTCTGAATTCGTATTAGGAATAATTTTGGGGATTATTTAATAATTTAAATAACGAAATTAAATTACCGACATCTATTGCAATTTTAGAAAAACAGACTAATTTTTAGTTAGCACCGAGCAAATGAACGAAGCTTAGAGTAATAATATACAAGAGACCGTATTATGCGAAATGTTGTAAGTGGTTTTGGACCAAAGATGACCAAACGGCATATGGTCTACAAACTGATGCAGGGTTGTCAAAAGTTAAAACAATTAGGTATTTTGTCGTGAGTCGTAAATAATCAAATGCAATTTCTAGTATATATATTTTAATATATTACATTATAAATATGAACAATTATAAAGTTATTATCATGTGCATAAAATTATAAAATAAGTCATTGCATAAAAAATGATAGTAAGAAGTGAATTTTGCACCAAATTTTGTATGGTGTTAACATACTTACAACATCTATGCCTGCATTAAATGTAAGCGCCTGTTCTGACACAGGCGGGGAGGACACATTTGAGTTTGGTATAATCTGAAAATATTATTCTGTATTAGTTAATAGTAAGTTAGTGGTTTATTAGTCAATAGTCATTACCAAATATTTTTTATGGTGGTGTCAAAGCGGATGAAAAAAAAATCATAAAAACCTTTTGTGTAACCAAGGGTACTCTTAAATTAGATTGAGGCACCGCGAAATCCGTTAGACGGACCTTTGTTTTCGTTGTGTCTAAGTGCTCACTTAAAAAATGTGCGGAACAGATTGCACTGTGGTATTTGGGAGTCCAATTTTCCCTATTTGTTGCACGAATCCATTTCATTAGCCTTTTTTCATCCTTTGGAAAACTGTAAATAGTTAAATATTTAATACTAAACCAATTTCAGCACAGCCCTGAATTTTTTATAACGAAAAAAAAAACAAAGACAAAAATTATTCCGTCTCTGTCCATTTACCAACAAATTAGCGTTCATATTATGAGAGAGAAAGAGACAGAGATACATTCAGATGCCGACTGAAATAGGTAAGTTGCATTATTATAATTTAGCCAAGATTTCTTGTTAGTAAAACATATTAAAAGTGCATTAAAACGCATACAAAACGGATGTTTATTATATAGATACAAATAGTGCAAGGATTGTTTAAATAATGGTGGAAGTTACTTGTGGTTTTGTAGTTAAGCATATGAAATATTTGATATCAAAGATTGAATACAGTGAAAAACATGAATTCTTTAATAAATACCTGTGAAAACTGTTTTTTTTTGTTCCTTTCGAGCTTCGGTTGAAGCACCCATACATAGCACATATAGCCATAGCGTTTTTTTTTAAATTTCGCTCAATTAACGTAAAAATATCAATATGTTTGCACTTTCGAGCCACCGAACGTTTGACAGATCACACTGGCGTGAACTTCGCCCGCTCCAAAAAGTCGCTTCATACCGTTTACACAGTATATTTTTAACAGAAATTGTTTGTCTCTGTTTTTTGTACGTTAATGGAACCGAGCTGAAAGGGAGAGCTTTATTTTGCGAGTATGTCAACGATTTGTACAAATATTAGTGCGGTCTCTAGTATATTATTACTCTAAGGAACGAAGTCGAAATGAAGATGGTTCTCAAAATATGGGTTTTATTACGGATTTAATTAATTATTTTTTTTTTTAAATTTTACAAAAAACATTTACGAAAGTTATTTGTATAGGTATACAAATTACTTTACTTTACTAAAATACTATTATTACTTTTATAAAAGTAATTTATAACTTTTATAAAATCAATAAATATATTTTTACATCAATAAGGTTTTTCTTATATGGTTATCTTTATAGGGTGTCCGGGGGTAAAGTGCTCAAACTTCAGGAGGTTATTCTAAATGCTAGAAGAAGTAAAAAAGAAATGGAAATTATTCGAATTTCCAAATTTTTTCCACAAAAATTTATTTTCCGTAGAAGAAATTGTTTTTTTTTCTATACAAAAAATTAAACTTTTTTACTCGAAAACTATCTTAAAACGTTGGAATTCCAAAAAAAGTTTTTTTTCTTTTTTACTTGTACTATCAATTAGAATCACCTCCCGAAGTTTGTGCACTTTACCCCCGACATCTTGTATAATATGCGCAATATAATATTTATACACGTGTAATATCTACTTTTGTACATTTATATAAATTATATACACGTTTACATTTTTATGCTCATCAAATTTATTATATTATAAAGATAGATAGAAAGATCCTTAGTGCTTCCTGAGGACTTACAATTCAGAAGACTTTTTTGTAATTATTTATTTATTCATTTAAACAATTCAATAATTATAAAGAGTAATAAAACATGTAAGCAACATAAAATTACATTCTAAAATGTGAAAGGGGCTCTATTTATTTACATTTTTATGAAATTACTACTTTTAATAGTTTAAGCTTTCAGTGAACTTTCAATTTTATTTTTAACTTCTCTAAATATTATTTGTTTAAATTGTCAAATATAATTTAATCACAAACACAAGATTCACTCAAAATGAAAGATTGGTGGTTCTGAAATGTTCCCATAAATACGGTGAAAGAACCCTAAACTATAAACTTATTACCCTAAACATGCTTCGAGCGAAATGCGGATCTGGAAACCTTATCGTCAATCTGAGCAAAACATACCATGAACGTCAATATAGCAACAGCCTTTGTTCTGCTGCAGTTTCATTAAATGCCGAGAGATCCGTTTACAGTCTCCAAAAAGAAATACTGGGGCACAACCCTAGAAGCAAAGCTAAATGATTGGAATACAGAAAGATAAAAACACACCATTGTCAAAAATATCTTGGCCGTAAATGATTAAATAAAATTAGATTTATTCAGGAAGGCAAGCATTACGGTGATCGATGTTAAAAATCTAACATAGCCCTAGAATAACTCCAGTATCTTTAAGAAACCTTTCTCTTAAAGCTCAGAAAAAAACTTTCCATGACAGTTAGATATATCACTCTACAACAAGACCGCGTACGGTAAAACTGTAAAAAAATAAAGTAATAAATAACAAAATAAATATTTCACAACACAATAATTTCATCGAAAATCTTAAATCCGTTTCACCTTTCTACATTTTCTATATTCTCCTTAAGAGTATAATCCTTAGATAATGCCTTTTCAGATTATTCGTGGAAGCTAGAAAAAAATAAAATCATTGATTATAACTGCACTTCAAGTGACCTTTTAAATAACAGTAAAGGGCTCAAATGATTTTATTATTTAAAATTATTTTATTATTTAAAATTAAACAATAACTTTAATAACTTCTTTTATTATTACCTCCGTGCCTTTGCATCTTTACAAGACTTGGGCAAAACATTCTGTAGCGGAGTATAGATTTCACATCTGAAACATAATTAAAGAGTTTATTGAAAATAGAACACCAAGGTACGGTTAGTCAAAAAACGTACAATAAAGTTAATTCTGGGTAGAAATTTTACAGTTGACATTCAGGACAGGTTCACTCCCTCCTCCTCAAAAAAGACCCTCTATACAGCATTCTCAAAGATGACACAGGCTCTGAGAGAAATTATTTTCTTCAGGGCCTCCTTCCGACATAAAAAAATAACATCACTGAACTAAATTATATTCTTGTATTATTGTAGAAAGCAATCACTTTGTGGTTTGACATATTTAATAAAATAAAATACTTTTTTGTTTTAAAACCACGATATTTATTAATTTAAGAACCGACCGGTTTCGCTTTACTTAAGCATCATCAGGGTACAAATTAATACTAAACAAGAAGTACATAATGTGTGCATATATATAACAAAATATAGAGGGAGACAACATGATACAAATATAAGCAACACAAAGACGGTCATAAAATACATTAACATAAGTGCACAAGTAATGGAAAACCGCTAGATAATTATGTAGACTAATGGGTTATACGAATAAATCGGGAGAAACAAAACATAACAAAACTAAAAAAATATATATTTATTGGTGAGAACAGGCCTTCGATTAAAAACTATAAAATATACATAAAAAACTTGTGTTAAAGTTTGAGACTGATCGGTTGAGCCGTTTCCGAGTAATCTTGGTTACCGACTTTAAAACACAGTTTTGAGAAAAACGCGTTTAAAGTTTGAAAAGCACTTTACATAGAGTTCAAAAAATATTTTTTCAACCTACATCTAGTCTTTTATTCCAGGGCTATATAATACACCCTCCGCCCCTTCCAACTGCACCAAGACTCTGGTCCAACCAGCACTTCTCGTCTTGAGGTTTATGTCCGTTGAGCAATAATGATAATATGTGACCCAAATAGCATTCAGTTTCAGTTTCAGTGCCGACAACCCGGGCGTTTATTTAAGGTTGGTTCTGTACAGATGTTTTTTTTTCCATTACCCTCCTCACTAGACAAAGTCTGTTCTGAGGCTGGTAATTAAAAATTTATATTAAACCAAACGTTTGGTAAAAAATAGTTAAATAAAAATAATAAGAAAAAATAGTAGTAAAAAAATGAGTAATATCAAAATAGAAAAAATAAGTGTAGTACTATATGTGTGGAAAAATTATAAAAATATAATATTGTATAAAAATATGAAATGAGTATTTCGTATTATAATTAATTGTAAAATTTTGTGATTTTGTTAGAATTTGTGTGCAGTATGGTTTGTAAAATGCATTAGATGTTTAGAATATTTCTAATATCTGTTCTTTCTTTTACCATCAACCAGTTTACAAATCTTTTGAACACCCAATTCAAATTATTTGGTAAGACGTAATGTTCCGTCACGCCGATTGCTTCGGACAGGCCGTGTGCTAACCAATAGTATCGTCAGAATTTAAACTGTATAGTTTAAATTTCGCACACGTCAGCTATAACCACGGAGTGCCGTGAGCCGAACCAGTTGCACAAAAACCGTTCGTCCTGTCAAAACACCGTCGCCGGTTCTTTATCGTAATAATCACTTTATACGTATCTTATCGCAATCTAATTTAAAATAACGAGTGCTAACGAACGACAATCCCGTTCCAGTGCTGACAGATGAGTCTCACCATGCAGATTTCACCATCGCCTCGCGGTAAGTTGATTGAATTAACGTTACGCATTGTGTTTTGCATTCGCCTGTCACAAGTCATAGAATTCATTTATGCTTTATCTGTATGGAATAGCCCTTTAACCCATTACCTCCATGACGATGTCTATAGGCATCAAAAAAATAGATGAAAAGTATGATTTTTTTTCACTGTGAATAAAGCTAAATCCCACCAAGTTGATATGCAGCATTTACAGATTGGTATGTTAGCTTTCAATAAGTAACATAATTTAATAAATTTTATTAATTATTCTATTTTTAATATTTTTTTTACTAAAGCCCTGAAAAAAGACCCATTTTGAAAAAAAAATAAAAAATTAAAACGGAAAAAAAATAAAACATGTGTGAATCATATATTGTTATCAAAAGATGAAATAGTCGACAACACTGTTTCAACATAGTATTATATGCATAAGATGACCGCTGGATGTCACTGAAATCAGGTGATGCCTGCGCGCAACGTTTGGAGGTTAGCTGTGACAGTGTTTTCATATGTTTTTGGTTAGCTTGCCTTCAAATAATACGGTTTTGTTGTGTTTTTATGGGTGATTTTTATTAAAAATAATAGTTAGTCTGCAGTTTTCGGATATTTTTAAACAGAGAATGTTGATGAACAGACGGACGAAGAGCTGATTGACGATGATTTGATGGCATATCACGACTTGACTGGAATCAGCCTTCGACATCCTCTGCTGCGAGTCGTAATACCTTGCGAATATCTATTTCAAATGCACCACCAGCCAAAAAATTAAAACTACAGTAAACTGTTGCGTTCCTGAACCGCTGAATGTGGTGCATAAAGATATGTACGAAAAGCTGAAGTCTTATAATGCTTTTCAAGTGTTTTCATTATTATTTGATGACGAAGTGATTCAGTTAATTCTTGAGAGGATGATCAAATACGCTCGATTTAAAACCAATACCGAATTCCAGTAAGATATATTTTTTTTTTTTTTACAATGTGTGATATACATATATATATTTCAAATAAGATAAGATATTATGATATGATTAATATTTATTATTTTTCAATGTTCTCCCATAGAAAGCAATTGCTTGTGTGTATGGGATGAGGTATTATTTGTTTAGTTTCTTAGATTTTTATTTAATTTTTTAATTTTTTGTTTTTGTTTTTCTTTTATTTATTTATTTTTTTTTAAATTTAGTTTAGGTTTTCAGTATATTTTTTTAATTGTGTTTTGAATTCTTTGAAACTATCATTTAGTGATCTTATATTTTCTGGCAATTTATTGAAGAAATTTGTTCCTAAGTATTTGTAGTTTTGCTGACCCAAAGTTTTTTTACAAATCGGAATTGGTAACATGTATTTTTGCCTGAGATTTGCTATGTTTTTGAATGGTACAGTTTTGTTTAGGATATCATCTTTGTAAACTTGTAAGGTTGCGTGATACAGGAAAAGAGTATTTAATTTTCTGACTTTAAATTCTTTGAAAATGAGTTCAGATGAATATAAAAATGATTTCTTTAATATTATTTTAATTATTAGTTTTTGCGCAATGTAAAGAGGTTGTGTGTGAGTTTTATAGGCACCCCCCCATCCTATTATACCATATTGGATTATGGATTGACAGAATGCGAAGTACGTCATTCTCAGTAGTTCTTTATTTAGAATATGTCTCAAGCAGCTAAAAATTAAGGTTAATTTTCGTACTCTGTTTTTGAGAATGGTTATATGTGGTATCCATTTTAGGCATTGGTCAATAGTGATCCCTAGATATTTGGTTGAAGTTTTAATTTCAATATTAGTACATAGTAAGTTACAGTGGTGTTGTTGAGTGCTTGGTGCAGAGTGAATTCGAATGTTTATTTCATGCGGCGTATTTGGTTTGTTTATGAAAAATGGTACGTAGTGTGTTTTTTTAGAGTTTAACGTTAGTAGGTTATTGTCAAACCATGTTTTCAATTCATTGATGTCTGAATTAGCCTTTTTGTTCAGTTCTAACCATGTGTTTGCTTTTAGAAGAAGCACTGTGTCATCTGCATATGAGACAATTTCCCCGTATTTAGCAACTTCAAATATATCATTTACATATAATATGAACAAAAGTGGTCCTAAAACTGTGCCTTGTGGTATCGAGAAGTTATTACTTTCGGAATCACTTAATTCATTTAATAATTTTACTTGCTGTGGTCTATTTTCCAAAAAGCTTATAATCCAGGATAGTACCGTTCCATTTATTCCAATTAATTTTATTTTTTTTTATGAAGTTTGTGTGTGAAATACTATCAAATGCTTTTTTAAGGTCAATAAATATTCCAATGCATTTTTCATTTGAGTCTAGGGCGGTATATATAAAATTTGTTATTTTTGCAATAGCATCGTGGGTGCTGGTATTTTTTTTGAAACCATACTGTTTAGAATTAATAATTTTATGTTGTTCTAGGAAGGACCAGATTTGATTTTTTACAATTTTTTCGAATATTTTTGATATATTTGATAAAAGGGAAATAGGGCGGTAATTTTGTGGGTCGTTTGGGCAGTCAGCTTTATAAATCGGTGTTATTATTGTTCTTTTGTAGTTATCAGGAAATACACCTTTTATAAGGCTTGTATTTATTATATGAGTTAGGGGGTAAATTAGATATTGTTTCATTGTTTTTAATACGTTTACATCTATGTTGTCATAACCGGGTGTGGAACCCCCCCTTAAATCATCGATAATTTTTCCGACATCAGTTTCTGTTATTTTGTTGAAACTATTATATTGGTGTTGGGAAGCGTGGGGATTCTTTTTATTACTGTTGGGACATGTTTTGATGGCATTAGCCAGATTTTTTCCGACATTTGCAAAATAGTTGTTTAGAATATTACAGCATTTTTTGGTGTCAAGTTGGACATTATACGTTTTTTTCCCATCTGAAATTTCGGATACACAACTGTTCTTTCTATTTTTATTTATTATTTCGTTTATTGTAGTCCATATTTTTTTATTATTGTTTTTAGCATCTAGAATTAATTGGGAGTAGTAGCTGTTTTTCGTTTTTCGAATTAAAGTTGTTAAGATGTTTTTATATTTTTTATAATAAGAAATAATTGATTTTTTGGCAGTCGGTTGATTAGCTAATTTGTAAAGTTTGTTTTTTTTACTAACTGCTTTCACTAATCCGATAGTGATCCAGGGTTTTATTTTCTTTGTTTTAGAGTTTTGATGCAGATTTTTAATTTCAGAGGCATTTAAAATGTGTTCTGATAATTTTTTTTCAAATAATGATGCACATTGATTGGCGCACTTACTGTTTATTATTTCAGTCCATTTTTCGGTTATGAGTGATTTTTCTAATAGTTGGTAGTTTAATGTGGTTTTTGTGGTACTTGATTTAGGTAGGTTTTTGTTTTATTTTTTGTTTCATAGTTAAAAAGGGTTGCGTGATGATCAGTTATATTTATCTTCCAGGTTGAGGATTTGATATTTTTTATATAATTCAGGTTTACATTACACCAAATATGGTCTAGACAAGATGGCGTTTGATTTGGTACTTCACGGGTATAGTTGTTGATGCACGATTTGAAGTTAAGATGAGTCATCATGTTCAAGAAGTTATTTTTTTCTATAGAATTATGGTTATTAGAAATATTTATGTTAAAGTCACCACATATAATCGTAAAAATCTTTGTTAAATTATTCAGGTATAGATAAAGTTCGTTTGTAAAATTCGTTTTGTTTGATTTGTGTGTGCGGTATATTGTAATGATTCTATAAATAGAATTTTTAAATTTAATATCTATTTTTAAACAGTTGACAAATTCAATATTTACTTCTTCTGTGTTTATCACTTCACAATCGTCACGTACAAACATAATTATTCCACTATTTTTGTTTATAGATTTTTTAGTTGCTATTCCTCGGTAGTTGGGTAGCGCACTTATGTATTGATCGCTGTTGGAGTGTGTTTCAGTTAACCCTATGCACACCGGTGATGTATTTATATATACGAATTGAAGCGTTTTCTTGGTTTCTGTGTTGACCGGCTACAATACATTGCCATCTACCACAGATTATTATTCGTCTGACCCGACCTTGGGTGTAAGCGTCATCAAAAAAGGAACCAACGTCCACATTTCGAGCTTATAAAGCGCTAGATACATTTTTGCGATAACAACAATCTAGATATAACCGACAGAATGGCTAAGGTATGATAATGACTAACGTTCCATCTTTATTTGTATTTGATGTTTTTGCACACAAACTTTCCATCTGCTGAAATGAAATGGTGCCATATTTCGGTCGACATTATTGCAAGATGTACATTAAGAATAAGCCAATCAAAGTTGGCTACGAGATTTAGTGTCTTGCTTCCTCCGAAGGCTACCTGTTTCCAAGCAATGCCATATTCCTGAGCATCTGATTCACATGACCCCGTATTAGATCAAAGATTATCCTTCGTACTGTCTATGATGGAATATATAGAGTTCCCCGCATGCCATGAGTTATTTATCGACAATTTCTTCACATCTCACCATTTGATGTGTATCCTGAAGGATAAGAGAATGTGCGCTACTGGCATATGTAAGCCAGTTCGCTTTCCTAACCTTGAAGCTTCATGGCAAGTTGAAGATAGGAAAGTAATTGCCTAAAGGTAACATTTTCTTCTATATTTCCCTTGCGCATAGCGAACATTTACCTAGCAGGTGAATTTGATGCGGTGGTAGACGTAGAAAGCCAAATCCTCGTATGCCGTTGGTTAGGACAACCGTGAAGTAACAGTGGCCACGAACTATGATCGAATGCAGCCAGTAAGTCAAGTGCAGAGTAGGCAGAAATTGAAGAAAGACAAAAAAGGCAAAGTTTTGAAGGAAGCATGCAAAAAAATCGGTTGCCCAGCGTGCCAACACGAAATTATAATTTGGTAATAATAATAATAATAATAATTTTTTATTAATTTCTTACACAATTACAAATTAGGATTTAATACATATAAGAAATTAGGTTATATAAATTTTACAAAAGATTGTTTTAAGTATTTATACATAGAAAAAGAAATTTCAAGAAATGTGGAATTTCAAAAAAAAATTCAGGCAGTGGTGAAAGATCTCGTCAATGTGGAGAGACTCTTTCAAGAATCAGAAGAATTTCCCTTCTGAATCTCTCCTCACTGACGCCAAATATATCAATCTCGGAGGAGATTTGGTTCAGGAGCAATATACTCCTCCCTACCGGGAGAACCATTGGCAGGTTAGTTCTGCAGGCAGGAAGATAGAATAATCTATGATGACGTTGTCTAAGATAGTCATCTGGAACATAGAGACTCACGCGCTCCAAAATGGCTGAGTTCTCAATATAGCCTCGCAGCAGTCTGAATAAGTGGGTAGCGGCATACCCCTCTCTTCTGAGCTGCAGGGAGTGAAGTCCCAGCATGCCCAGAAGAAAGTTCGTCGGGTAGAGCCATGGATAGTGGCCGTACTCCCTCATGTAAAGAAATCTTAGAAACTTTTTTTGAACCCTCTCCAACATGAGGGAGCACCCCGCCTCATGAGGATTCCAGATAAGCGAACCACTCTCCAGCCTACTGCGGACCAGGGAGAAGTATAAAATCTTCAGAGCACGGGTATCCCGAAATACTCTGACGGTTCGGAGAACAAACCCTAACATTTTTAAGGCCGACTGGCACACCCCTTCGATATGAGGACGAAATGTCAACTTATTCTCATACATAATCCCAAGATCCTTTATGTTTGAAACTCGTTTGAGATTATGACCGAGCATAGTGTACCTGTGGTATGTGAGACTAAATGCTCTGGTGAAAGTCAGAACTACGCATTTCATGACATTGAAATGAAGCTTGTTTCGTTGACTCCATTCTGAAATGTTATCAACATCAGCTTGAAGGTGCAGGCAGTCCTCAATATTTCTTATTAGAAGAAATAATTTTAGATCGTCAGCGAACAGCAGAAAGCGAGAAAAACGAATGACTTCAGCAATGTCATTAATGAAAATGGAAAAAAGAAGAGGCCCTAGGATCGATCCTTGGGGAACCCCAGAAAAAACAAGAAATTCGGCAGATTGGAAGATTCCGTGAGTGACAAATTGTTTTCTGTTCTTGAGGTAACTTTTAAAAAACTCTAACATCCGAAGTGAAAAACCCATCTGGGCAAGTTTTATGAGTAAGATATCGTGATTCACGGTGTCAAAAGCTTTGGAGAAGTCGTTGTACGAACAGTCTACTTGGTAACCTCTGTCTAGGGACCTAGCAACATAGTCGGTGAAAACCATCAGGTTGGTTTCAGTGGATCTTCCTTTCCGGAAACCATGCTGTTCTGGGATAATGTATGCGTCTATCTGAGGCATAATGAATTTATGAATTAATTTTTCAAATACTTTAGCAGGAGCTGATAGTATAGCAACTGGTCTATAGTTTTCGATTAACTTTTTCGAACCATTCTTAAAAATAGGACATATTTTTGAAGTTTTCCATACTTCGGGAAAAGTTGAAGTATTTATAGCTAAGTTAAAGATAAGACATAGTGGTGTTTTTAGGAACTCGGCACACCCTTTAATAAAAAATACGGGAACGAAGTGGGTGGGGTAGACCTCCATGATAATGGTATACAAAATTATCGGGTCAACATTCGGTCAAAGAAGTGGTACTGGCCTTTATTTGCATCTTGCCTGAGCAGCACTCTTTTAAATGGATGGAAGTTGCTATGCTTCTTTAGGAAGTACGAGCATGATATGGGAAACCAGATGACTAGGCAACAGAGAAAACCTTCCCAGAAGGCATTCCGTGTGGAGGTTACCCGGAATCTTTTATTGTCTTTTCCAAATCAGGTCAATGCCGAATTCGGAGATTCTCATGTGAAGGAAGAAGGCCATGACGCAGAAGATGGGAATCGTGTGCGTCGAATGCAAGAATTTCATTTGACATATCGTGGCGAATCTCGAATTCGTTGTGCTCTATGTAAAAAAAATCCAGCAGTCTATCGATGCCGGGCCTGCAACCGCGCCCTTCATTTTGACTGCTTCGAACGGTATCACTTAGAGAATAATTTGGTTAGATTCGGTTAGTTTTCCTCATTCTAGAAGGTTTTTTCTAATATTGAATTTTTTGTTATTTTGTGTATTTTCCATTAATAAATTGTATTTTCATTGAATTATAAACAATGGCAATTATTTATTTTAAATTATCAGTATAAATCATACAGTTTACTGCATTTTACCCATAGTTGACGTAAATTTTGCTTAGGGGGGTTTCCTCCAAGCGTTGCGTTTAGGCATCAATTTTCTAGACGCTCCGGTGAGAGGGTGGGCGGGCGGAAAATTCTAAAACTGATTTTGGGCTCTCCTTGAAGTCTATACTATCGGGTTATAATGATGATTCAAGTTTATAAAAATAAAAAAAAAATCATGGAGGTAATGGGTTAAAGGACGGCTATTCCAACCCTTGTTCGTTCCTCGAACACGTAAGTTTTAGTTTGGGTTAGGAACATGTTGAATATGTGAGGAGCCAGGTAAGATTCATGTCTTTTAGCGAAATTTGATTTGATATACGGTACTTGTAATTGTTTGTGTGTAATTGCTCTCGTGTTTTGCGAGTGAGTTATGTGATGTGGTAATTTTTTTATGCAGTTTTTGTAGATGATCTTCTTTATGAACAGTTTATTTATGTCTAATAAGTTATTTTCAATCATTAGCTAGTCTGTCAGATGTTGATAAGGCTTTCTAAACGTAATTCGAATTATTGATTTATTGATTTTGTAATTCGAATTAAGATGTAATTGTGGGCGACTATCTGGCTGACCAGCTTTTGTCTTACTAAAAGTCAAGTATTTTGTTTTAGAAATGTTGAGTGTAAGAAGATTATTCATTAGCCATTTATTTATTTCAGTCATCCCTGCTTCTGTGTTTTTGTAGACCTTTTCCCATGATTGTGCTTTGAATAAAATTACAGTGTCATCTGCGTAACTGATTACTTTGTTCTCTATTTTTCCAAGGTTTATCTCAGTTAGACTATTTATGTAGATGAGAAAAAGTATGGGACCCAAGACGCTGCCTTGCGGTACTCCATACCTGTTACCTACTTTGTCACTATCGTGTTTATTGATTTTTACTATTTGTTGTCTATTTTCAATATAGTTGATGAACCATTTTAGTGGTGGACCGGTTATGCCGATATTTTTGAGTTTTGTTGTAGTAATTTATGTGAGATGGTGTCGAAAGCTTTTGCTAGGTCTAAGAAAGCCCCTACCACCTTTGACCCGCCATCTAAGTTTTTGACTATGTAAGTAGTTAGTTCCGATAAGGCGTCTTCTGTTCCCATTTTCGCTCGAAACCCGAATTGGCTGTTTGAGATCAGTTTGTGTTTATCAAGGTATGCGAGCAATCTTTTTTTCATAGTTTTTTCTAGTAGTTTGGATAGTAAATTTAGCAAAGTGATAGGTCTGTAATTTAAAATCATAGTTTTGTCTCCCGATTTGTGTATTGGAGTAATACAACCTATTTTTAGGTGATCGGGGACAATGCCGAGGCTAAAACTTTGGTTGAAAATATGTTGAAGAGGTATAAGTATGTATTCTCGCAGATTAATCAGTATATGATTGGAAAGGTTGTCTGGTCCCACCGCGCAATTTGGTTCGAGAGAAATAATGAAATCCGAGATTTCCTTAGTACTTACTTTATGGACATTAAACGTATGATTTGGTTGTATGGTAGAGCATAGTTTGGCTAGAGAGTCTTCTGATGTGCCGTTTTTTTAGAAGAATTCTTTCAGCCAGGGTAGAGCCAACTTTTGCAAATTGTGAGTTAATGAAATTTGCTATTTTACTAGGTTCATTCTTTGCTTGGGTTTTTTTTCCATTTATTGACAGTTCTTTGATGTTTGAGTCTTTTTTCGGATTGGAGTAAGTAATATCTTTTACGATTTTCCAGATTTTTTTGGGATCATTTTTGGCGGATTTTATTTCTTTTTTGTAATATTTGTATTTGGCTTGTTTAATTAAAGTATTACATAGGTTTCTATATAATAGGTAGTCATTTTTTAGTTTGTTATCATTTGAGTATTTGCGCACTTGCATGTGCATCGTGTCTCTTTTATGAATACTGTTGACTAATCCTTTCGTGATCCATGGGGTAATCTTAATCTCTTTGTGTGTGTAGATTTTGGGGAAATTTTTTGTTGTGTGTATAGTTATGTAGATTTCAAGCGTATTCATAAATGTGTTCAGGGCATTGTTTGGGTCTAGTTCATTTATAACATTTGACCAAGATTCATTTTGTATGTCCGCTATTAGGGACTTAAAATTTATTTTGTCTTGCACGGTGTTGTTTTTTTCTTCTTTTTGTTTCTTGTTGTGATGTATGCTTAGTGTGGTTGTGAAATGATCTGTGACTGTTGAGCGAATAATGGATGAAGATTTTTTTTGTTTTTGTTTTAACAAATATATGATCTATGCAGGATTCAGTGTGTGACGTAATTCTTGTTGGTGAGTTAATTGTCGATTTAAGTCCGTAGTGAGTAAATAGACTTTAGTATTCCGTGGTTTTTGGTTGTAGGTTTAGTGTGTTTATATTCATATCACCTGCAATAATTATTTGTTGTGTTTTTTTTTTTTTTTTCTAGAAGTTTATTTAAGGAGGTAAAGAAAGGGGAGAGATTGTAATAACATGGAGGTCTTTAAATGGCAAAAATGGAGAGGTCTGGTCCAATGGAGATTTTGATACAGTTTGCTTCTGTTATGTAGATTTCTGTTATGGAAGAGTTTAGTGAATCTTTGGCGAAGATCACTATACCGTCATTTTGATTAAGATGTCTTGTGGTATGGAATGTTGTATAGTTTTTTAAGTTTAAGTTTGTGTAGGAATCATCTAACCAGCATTCGTTCAAGATAATAATATCGAAACTTATGTCTATTTCGTTTAATAGGACAGAGAAATTATCAAAGTTCTTTTGAATACTTCTAATATTTTGGGATATTATGTTTAAATTGTGTTTTTCTGAGAAGAGAAATTTGCATTCAATCGCTTTATCAAAAATGTGCTCTGTGTTGTTTAGTGTTTCTGTATCAATATTAAGTGCAGTAATCATTTTAACTAGAAAGAACAATTTTGTTTGGGAGCCCTAATTTTAAACGTTTAGGTAATTTTTATTAAATCATCTACATGTCTAATTTAGATAAATAATTTTTTCGTTTGTGGTTTGCCTTGTCATAATTTTATGACAATGATATATTTTTTCGACGGAATAACAATTTCTCCTAATTGCTAAGCCATAATAAACTGTCAACTTGTCGATAATTTTACCACTAAGTTTGCCTTTTCCACCAAGTTTGCCTTTTCCAACAAGATTTTGTTTTTTGTTTTTTTTTTCATTTTTATTATCAACTGTTTCCACATTTTTATTCACACAATCTCGGTGTCGTGTTCCCATTCTCTTCTGTACGTGTCCAATACATTCTTTCTTTATAACTTCTTGATCGCCGTAAGGTGCAACTTTTAAAACCCCCGAGTACGTTTTGGAGTCACCGTCTCCGCTCTGACACGTCTTTACAAATATGCATGTAACTTCGAAAATAATATCCGGAATGAAATTTTCTGTGTGTGTACTTAAATAAATGTACATTACAACAATGAAATTAAAACAAATCGCTTTTTTGAATATTCTAACTGTATATAACCCATTATCAGCCATTAGTATGTAATCATATTTTTCTTTAAAGCTAACACAACTGATATACAACCGTTAATCATACGTAAATGGTTGTTTATAGTTGTGTAAAATTTAAAAAATTTAAAAGTTAGGCTGGAATATACAAAAATGGTTTATCTTATTGTTTCAAGAAGACATGTCTGTATTTTTTGTTTCAAGAAGACATGTCAGCATTATATTGCTTTAAAAGACAAGTCAGTAATATATTGTTGCAAGTTGTTGGCAATATTCATGTTTTTTTACATAAACTCCACACCGGGAGACCTTGAAAAAACATTTTCCCTCATAACCTGTGTCATCTTTGGAGATGCTGTGTTTAGGGTCTTTTGATGAGAGGAAAGAGTGGGCATGGGTCTTGAAGAGACCCATGTTGTAGGAGGGAGGAAACACAGGAGGTTTCACAGCCGAGCTATTCAACTCAAGAACGAGTCGTATAAACGACCAGTTCTCATGTGACACATGTCAACAGTGTACAAATATTGTCCGTGTTTTCCGACCACAGATAATATTTAAAATAATTGTTCATTACGTATTTACTGCGGAGTAAATAAACAAAATAATTTAATAGTATTTGTTTGACAGTTCCGTTAATTGTTCATTACGAATTTACTGCGGAAAAAATAGACAAAATATTTAAATAGTATCTGCTTGACAGTTCCGTTTATTGTTCATTAAGTAGTAAAATTCCAATGTTTTTAGGTAGTTTTAGTTAAAATTTTGACTGCTTCTAAGTTTTCATAAATACATACTGGAACAATTACAGTAAAAACAATGAATTCTCACGCATACACAAACCCAGTAGCCCAGTATACTGGCGTTGACAAGCATGACGTTCGTCCTAATGGTAAGTGTACATGTTCAGAATCACGCACTTGATATGTTTTATAGGCTTCAAATAATATGACGGGAGATTTGGTATTAATTACTGCATTCTCAGCTTCCGTTGATAATTGTAATTCTTTAAGTGAGTCGGTATTATTACTTTTGACATGCTATTAAAACTTTTTCAGGGCATTTTTCAAAGATTTAAATGATAAATGACAGATTCACTTCTAGCACCGAGCCTTCTCACTCGGAATGATAAAAACACCGTGATATGTGTTGACATTTGATGGCAAATGATTTAATTATTTATAAGAATAGATATCATGAGTGTATTATCTACATATCTTACATCAACAAAATATTGTCTAAAACTATAGATTTATGTTGTAAATGTGGGTTTTATTGCGTATCACTGTTTTATTTACTATGGTTGTATGTCTACATTAATTACGAAAGAAACTCTGCCATTACCAAGCCTGGGAATGGCATACGAAGGGTAATTTTAGATGTGTTGGTTGTTTTCTGTCAAATCACATCATTTCGCCTATCATTTACCTTTAATGAATCTTACAAAATATGGTCTCATATTTTTCAATGGCTAATTTAATCAGAGTTAAATTGAAACTTGTATAAATCTGTGGCGTCGAGAAAAATCTAGATTAACTAATTAATAATAAACCGCTCGACCTACTTAGTACCTACTCCCGAATTATGTACCTGCAGTCTAAAACGCATCGTAAACAAAGCAACCTACGTACTTCAAGCACCTACCTGTCTATCGACGACAATAATACTGCAGTCCGTCTGGGATACTACGACAACTCGCCAGAAGGTTCGAGTCTACGGCCTATGCATAATCGCCGCGCTGTCGAAGGTTCCCGAAACACACAGTCCGAGCGAGTGGCCTCGATTTAATTGCAATTTACTACCTACTGTCGCCATCGGCCGTGAAGTATAAATAAGCCCGACGCAGCGAGTCAATCAGTCAGTCATCATTCCGTTGTCAGTCTAGAAGGATCAACGAGTGTTAACCCGCGCTACTCTTACTAGCGCAAAGGACAATATTTCCGGCTTCGCCCGTACCATCATGGACTCCATCGGGACATCATCTTAACGCCTTGTCCAGATCGCCGTTCCTGGCAAGCGCTACTCGGATTACAAGCGCCCTGGTTCCAGTGTCTCTGACCAGCGCTTCTTCCATGCTACCATGACCACCACGAGGACACGCAGCATCCTCACTGGTCTACGCCGTTCCCGTTCAACTGCCTACAAGGTCCGCCGCACCTTCGGCCTCCGTCAGCACTGGAGTATTGATTCCCCAGATCGCCAGTGCCTGACACTCATCGAGTCCCGGTCACCAGCGCCCGGCGTCGACTCACTGACCCGCGCTTGACCTGCCAACACAGCCAGCATCCGGTGTATACATTTGTCCTACATCATCTCCTCGTCACGGCAACTGACTCAATAAACACAGTGACCTTCACGACACCGCCTTTTATTTCGTGCCTCACCAGTGATCCCCAAAAATCGATGACTTTTATTAAACTTTCTACAATTTTTAGGCAGACAAATTTAGTTTGTTTTTGTATAAACCGTTGTCAGTTACTAATGTCAATGGAATGTTAATTATACTGTTAATTGAACGTTGATTGGTTGCAGACTATCTGCTGAGGATATCACTCCCCCTCCAGAGGTGGTGTTCACCGTTACAAGGGTCGTGCTCCATCCCCAGTTCCTCCCCAGGAACGCTGGAAGGGAAGGAACTAATGACATAGCTCTTCTGGAAATGGACAGGCCGTAAGCATCAAACATTAATTATAAATGACTTATTATCAATTTATAAATTTAATTTCCATATTAATATTAATAACCTCCGTGGAAGAGCTCGCGGGTTCGAATCTCGGAGAGAGCATTTTGTGGTTGAAAAATATTGTGTTAGTTTATATATAATTTTACAAAACTTATCGAATTAGCGACACATTCCATCACAATAGATACTCTCAGTATCGCCCCGGTAGCCGTGTTTGATGATCAGATCTGAATAGCCAGGTACTTACTGCCCCCCCACCGCCTTCCTCTCCCTTAATTCCTTTGGCATTATGTGGATGCCATAGTGCCACTGGCTCTGGGCAGTTGTGACCCTCGTGAGGTAATGTCACAAGACCAATTACAAATTAGCGACACATTCCATCACAATAGATACTCTCAGTATCGCCCCGGTAGCCGTGTTTGATGATCAGATCTGAATAGCCAGGTACTTACTGCCCCCCCCCCCCCCCCACCGCCTTCCTCTCCCTTAATCCCTTTGGCATTATGTGGATGCCATAGTCCCACTGGCTCTGGGCAGTTGTGACCCTCGTGAGGTAATGTCACAAGACCAATTACAAATTAGCGACACATTCCATCACAATAGATACTCTCAGTATCGCCCCGGTAGCCGTGTTTGATGATCAGATCTGAATAGCCAGGTACTTACTGCCCCCCCCACCGCCTTCCTCTCCCTTAATCCCTTTGGCATTATGTGGATGCCATAGTCCCACTGGCTCTGGGCAGTTGTGACCCTCGTGAGGTAATGTCACAAGACCAATTACAAATTAGCGACACATTCCATCACAATAGATACTCTCAGTATCGCCCCGGTAGCCGTGTTTGATGATCAGATCTGAATAGCCAGGTACTTACTGCCCCCCCACCGCCTTCCTCTCCCTTAATCCCTTTGGCATTATGTGGATGCCATAGTCCCACTGGCTCTGGGCAGTTGTGACCCTCGTGAGGTAATGTCACAAGACCAATTACAAATTAGCGACACATTCCATCACAATAGATACTCTCAGTATCGCCCCGGTAGCCGTGTTTGATGATCAGATCTGAATAGCCAGGTACTTACTGCCCCCCCCCCCCACCGCCTTCCTCTCCCTTAATCCCTTTGGCATTATGTGGATGCCATAGTCCCACTGGCTCTGGGCAATTGTGACCCTCGTGAGGTAAAGGTACAAATAAAATGGTGATCTGGTATATCATCAAAATGACAATTCAACACACAATAGGTTACATTGGTAACTATTTAACCTAGTTTTTGTTTCATCACTTTTAATGAATCTTTATCACTTTTTAAAGGTAATGTAATAGGTAAATATAATTATTGATAGAGTAACTCTGTGATGGTGTTTCAGGGTCCTCTTCAGCAGGAAGTATCGGCCGGTTTGTCTTCACACGCCGCAGGACTCTGTGGGAGGACTCATGGTCACTATGTGGAACCTGTGGGGTGATAAGGTAAGTTAACCATAATGCCCGGGCAATGAGCTTGCAGAGGTCGCTTATATTTTCGTTTTAAATCTAGACACATTCAAAGCCAAATTAGTTCAGCACTTTTAGTTCATGTAAATAACGAGAAGGTAATCATAATTATTCACAATATCCTTTAAATCTTTTTTTTTTATTACACCTATATAAATTTTGTGCTTTTTTTAAAGTTAGCGAGAAACTTAAAAAGTTTTTTGAATTTGATGTTTTTTCTTAAATCTTTTTTGAAGTGAAACTTCTTTACGCGTGTCATGCATTTTCGAGGACCAGAGTAAAACCGACTCATGAACGTCACGAAAAACCGTGACCATTTGGTGGTGGGAGTACGGGACCCCCACCACCGCTCACCGTTCACTGTCGCTCTCTCACCGTAGTCGCTTACTGAGGTGAGGGAGCCACTGACGAACGTTCTCTCTCTCTCTCTCTCTTCTCTCTTTTCCTCTCTCTCTAGCCAACGACGCCACGCCAGGCATCAGCTGCTTGCTTCGTGTACTGCGCGGTGATTGTAATACGAGTGAAATACGTAATTGATTGTGGTTTATAAGAGACCCGGTGTTAGAGCAGGCGGTGTAGGTATATATCAAAATGTTAATAGACTCCAACACGTTGTGGTAAAACATAATAACCTTCATGCCAGTAACCATAAATTCGTTTCTAATCATACATCCTCCGTTGGGGATTTGTGTGCTGCGGAATGCTCTCTGGCTAGTGGCAAAAAAATATTATGGTGTCAATTTATATCTCGCCAGGTAAATCGATTACAGATATCAAAGATTTTATCCACCATGTACTTTTGCCATGCACAGAGGGTGGTTCAAGGTTATTAAATACCAATTATCACGAAATTCCGATGATTATTTCGGGAGATTTTAATGTAAATTTCGCGAAGAATGAATCTGTAGAGTTATTGAACTTTTTCAAAAACACCCTTAATTTGGATATGGTTAATGATAGGAACATTAGTACGACTAGACGGGGGACAACAATCGATGCAGTTTTTGCACGATTCATTGAGGATTTGAGTGCTTATGTATATATCTCGCACTTTAGTTACCATCACCCAATTATCACGACATTAGGAAATAATATCCGTGAAAGTGACAATGAAAATGTCACATGATTGGTAAATCGTAATCGAAATTTTTAATTGTAATATTGTTGTGTATGTAATATTTAATAATTGTAAATAGTATTGCATAACTGTAAATAAATTGAAAATTTTTGGAACTGTACTTATATCGAAATTCATTCATGTATAAGAAAATATTAAAAAGAGAAAATCTATGCTTTGTCGTTTAATTATTTGACCTTTAATCTTCAAACTAACGTAACACAGAAAAAAAAGAGAGAATGAAATGAAAAGAGAGAGAGAAGAATACTAAAAGTTTCACTTCCGTCGTGCGTATGCTTGCCACACACTGTATTTTTTTTTTACATTAGCTCAATACAGGAGGATGATTAAAAAATCTTTGGGGATGCTGTGGGGGGGCTTTTTAAGGAAAGGAATCATAAAAAGTTCTGGGAAGGAAAAAAGGTATTAGGGGATTTTTTTTATTTTTATATTAACTCCACACAGGAGGCCCTGAAGAAAATAATTTCCCTCAGGGTCTATGTCATCTTTGGGGATGCTGTGTGGAGGGTCTTTTTGTGGAGAGGAAGGAGTGAACATGGGTCTTGAAGAGTCCCATGTTGTAGGAGGGAGGAAACACAGAGACCGGTAGTTCGTTCCACAGCCGAGCTATTGAACTTAAGGACGAATCGTAGAAGCGACCCGTTCTCATGTGACAAATGTCAACCGTGTACAAATGTTGGGCGCGCGTTTGGCGTGTATCCCGACTATGCACAGGTGCCGAAGGGATCAATGACGCTAGTTCCTCAGAGCATCTTCCATTGTAATACCGATAGAACAAGGACAGCATACCTACCTGACGCCTGTTCTCTAAAGATTGCAGTCCGTTTGTTAAGATTGGTGAATCTATCAAACGGCCCGCCCGTTTTTGCACAGAGTCAAGGGTTATTTAAACTTATTAGGGAAAATGTTTGCGGAAAACTCGACCCTCGATGACGGAGGTGCTGTTCCGCCGTCGGTTCCTCACTGTGGCTTCTATATGAAAAAACTGAGGATCCGGCATCGGGATGTACTCCACGTTATAAGGAGGCTCGATGTTAACAAAGCTGGTATTGCAGAGGTTGTAATGATCTGGACTTTTCAAACTTTTCTTTCTGCGATGAATTTTCTTTAAGTTCCATAGGTAACTTTTCCATAAGGCTTTGATTTTGTATATATCCGGAGTAGGAATATCTTCCCTGCCGTCTGTACAAGCCTTTGCTTCTCTCTCTTGATTACACCCCCTTCAAGTGTGTGCATCCTAGTTTGTCTACGTATTTTAAGACCTTGACCGTAATTATTTCACGTGACGGTTCAGTATAAAAAGGTCTCACCGAACATTGTGTTGTTTTTTTGTTTCTCGGTATAGAAACCTGATTATCTATGTAACCTGATTAGCAAGATCTAGAAAGACTCCGATCACCTTGGATCCTTCATCTGTGTTTTTAACAATGTAATTAGTTAATTCAGAGATAGCCTGTTCCGTACTCATTTTAGCTCGAAAACCGAATTGACAATCCGATAGTAAGTTATGTTTATCAAGGTAGATTAATAGTCTTTTTTTCATTGCTTTTTCCAGAATTTTCGATAGTGAATTTAAAAGTGAGATAGGTCTGTAGTTAGCAATTAAAGTTTTGTCCCCAGATTTGTGGATTGGCGTTATAATGGCAATTTTTAGTTCGTCCGTAACAATCCCTTGTCTGAAACTTTGATTGAATAAATGTAGTAGAGGTGTGGTAATATATTCATGCAGATTAATCAATATTTGGTTTGAGATTTTTTCAGGGCCCGGAGCGCAATGTGGTTTGAGTGATAAGATAAGTTCAGAAATTTCTTTTTTGTTAAGTTTATATATATTAAACGAGTGAATTGGTTGTTTGGTAGGGGTGTGATTGGATGATAGTTGTACTGTAGTGTGGTTATTGATAAGGATTTTGTTTTGCTGGATTTGAACCTACGTTGGAAAAATGAGAATTAATATAATTAGCCATTTTGTGTGTATCGTTTTTTGTTTCAAGTATTTCACCATTAATTGACAGTTTATTAATATTGTTACTTTTTGGTTTTTAAATAAGCTGCTTCCTTAATGACTTTCCAGGTTTTTTTTATCCTTTCTGGCATTTTCTATTTCCTTCCTGTAAAATTTGAATTTAGCTTGCTTAATTAATTTGTTACAGAGATTTCTATATAGTAAATAATCGTGTTTTAGTTTACTGTCGAATGGGTTTTTGTTTACTCTCATGTGCATCGTGTTTCTATTGTGAATACTCTTTACTAGCCCTGCTGTGATCCATGGCTTAAGTTTTATTGTTTTGTGAGCGTTGTTTTTGTGAGTTTTTGATGTGGTGTGTTTGGTAATATATATTTCTAGAATTAGTAGGAAAGCATTAAGAGCTTTGTTCGGGTCTTTTTCTTTTAGTGTTGTGAACCAGGATCCATGACTTATTTCTGTCCTAAGCGATTTGAAGTCCGTGACGTTGTGTGTGGTGTTTATAAGAATTTTTGTTTTTTTTTTCAATGTTAGATCGAATGCCGATTGATGTAGTGTAGTGATCGGTGACCATAGTATAAATAATGGATGAAATGTTTGTTTTTTTGGTTTTAGCAAAAATATGATCAATGCATGAATTGGACTCAAGGGAAGTTCTTGTGACAGAATTTATAGTTGACTTGAGGCCATAATGACTTAAGAGACTAAGATATTCATTGGTTATCGGATTGCAATTGAGAATGTTTATGTTCAGATGTCCGGCTAAAATGAGTTGTTGTGTGTTTAAATTATCATCCAGAAGTTTTTAAAGGGAAGTTAGGAAAGGTGTGAGATTTTTAAAGCATGGAAGTCTATAAATAGCAAAAACAGATAGATCAGATCCTAGTGCAATTTCGATGCAGTTAGCTTCCGTTAGGTTTATTTCAGAGATAAAGGGATCGAGCGATTCTGTAACGAAAATAACTATCCCGTCATTTTGGTTTAGTTTGGTAGTAGTATGAAATGTCGAATATCCAGGTAAGTTGATGTCGGTGTATGAGTCGTCTGTCCAGCATTCACTTAAAATTATAATGTCAAAATGGGAGTCGAGGTCTTGTAAAAGAACTGTAAAGCTGTCGAAGTTCTTACGAATGCTCCTAATATTTTGGGAGATTATATTTAACGAGTTATTTGTGTGAAATACTTTGAAATCTTGTGTAGTTTTGAATACAGGTTTTTCACTATTGGGTGGTTCAAAATCTATATTTAGTAGTGAGTCCATTTGAAATAAAGGGAGTTACATATATAGTAGACAGTAACAAAGATTGTAAACAATTAGATAATACGATTTAAATCGCCGACGTGTTTAATGTTTATTATTTTAGAACTAATGTCAGAATTTTTTTTAGTGAGAGATTTATTGTTTTTAAACCACGTATAAAGATAATTTTTTTCTTTGGCTCTTAGCTTGGTCTTCCATAATAGTTCTTTGAAGTAAGGGGTTAAGAGTTCGCCTACAAATACGTTGTTCTCTCTTGCGTTTTTGCGGGAGTTCAAAACTGTTTGCTGTGGTTCCTCATCTTGGAGTTGTACTTTGTACCTGTATGCTCGGTTTTCTATTTTCTGTGTTCTATCTTGATAACGTATTATTTTTTTTATTTTTTGTGGTTCGATATTTACTTGTATATCCATTTAATTATCTCCATTTAATTAAATTACTCTATGGAAGAGTAATTACATAATTCTGTAAATAAAATTGTACCTCCCTAAAACCTCTGTCAGGATTCGAACCCGCAGTCTTATGATTTATCCCAGAGCTACATAACCTCTTATTTAATGAATTGTTTGATTCTTTGGTTTACGGTCTCTGTGGATAGGACGCCGTCTCGTTAATTATTAATTCCTCCCTAGCTCAACTAACCGATATGGTAAACACTTCCTGCTGCTAAATACGTTCACTTTGTTTTAAGACGCAATTATTATTATTATTATTATTTCTATGTTTTTAAGATAAGTTATTTAGTTTGAACTGTTAACGAAATCACGTTTAAATTAACACATTTTATAATATAATTCGCTATCGCAACACATTTAATTGTATCTTCACTGAGTCCAACCATTTTCACTTCACATAAACACCGATTCAATAATATTTCACACTAATTTAATATTTAACGATAGTTTTTAACACCAACTGAACTAAGAGTAATTTCACACATTTTTTCATCACCACTGATTTTAGTTGGTTTCTCCGAGCTCTCTCTCTATCGAAGTTTAAATCCCGACTGTATTTCTCTTCCCCCTTCCCCATTCTCCCTTCCCATGGGAACGTGTTTACTTTTAACCTTTTCGTCCCGGAGAGAAAAAAATCACATAAGATCCGAAGGGGGGTCACTAGAGACCCCAATTTGTTTTGCTTATTAAAGGATGTTAATGGCATAATATTGTGTAATTTGTTTTAGTAATAATTAGGGGGGAGTATATTCGAAGTGTTTCAGAAGTCATTATCAAAATATTTTCATAAATAAAGTCGTAGTTAATATTCTAATGAATTTAGATAATAATGCGCCTTTTTCCATACAAAACAGGGAAGGCGGGCCGATAACGAGCATAACTCCTCGATTCTGAATGTCGACTGGCGATTGGCGATTACAGCGTAGCTAGTTTGTTGCACAGGGTGGTCCGTAAATGATGGATCTATTTATAAATACATATTTTTAAGTTTTAAAAACCTACCACTACTAAACTAGGTACGGATGTTATTTCGAATATTATGGAATATTTAGATGTTAGTGAAGGTTATAATTCCTAATTTATGATATTATGTAGTATATTTACATTTAGGGTCAAATCGTAGTGTTTGCCTTACCATAAATAATGGGTTCGTTTGTATGTCGAGGGGTTCGAAATACAACGAATTTTTCGAATATAGTGAAAAAAAAGGTATTTTTAGAACTTAAACGTGGAGTAAATTATATTTTACTGTAACCTCAGATATTCCTGTTTTTGATTTTTCTATATAAAACACCACAACAGTCCCAACTGCTCCTATCCAATCCTCTGGAACCAGTGAGACTATGGCATTCCCAAATGGGGTATGTTGGAGTGGCGGCTCGGAACTTTTAGGTGTACTAGAGTTTTTTTTTATTTTTTTTATAGTGAATACCTCACAAGAGTCCCAACTGCTCCCGTCTGGAGCCAGTGAGACTATGGCATCCCCAATTGGGGGATGTTGTGAGGCTGAAGGTAAGTGGGGAAGGGAAAGAGGAAGGTGGGGAAGTACCTGGCTATTCAGATCTAGTCACTTAACACGGCTAAAGCCATTTGGAGCAACGTTTCAATTCTGAATGGTGGTCTTACACCAGGGCGATACTTTTTTTATTTTTTTTTTATAGTGAATACCTCACAAGAGTCCCAACTGCTCCCGTCTGGAGCCAGTGAGACTATGGCATCCCCAATTGGGGGATGTTGTGAGGCTGAAGGTAAGTGGGGAAGGGAAAGAGGAAGGTGAGGAAGTACCTAGCTATTCAGATCTAGTCACTAAACACGGCTAAAGCCATTTGGAGCAACGTTTCAATTCTGAATGGTGGTCTTACACCAGGGCGATACTGAGTATCTTCCACTCTAGAACGTGCCGCAAATAGACTATATATTATTTTAATTAATTAATTGTGAAATAACACAAATCAATCAAATAAAATTTGAAAGAGTGATAATATTACAATTAATAGTAGACCCAAAAGTCACGAGCCGGTACTGGTATTTTGTAAGGCTAAAGGTAGTGGAGAGGGGAAGAAGATGGAGAAGAGGAAGTTGGGGAAATAGCTGGCTATTCAGTACTGGTCACCAAACAAGGTCAAAGTTATTTCAAGCAACAACCTAAATGAATTCTAGTCAGTAAATTGTGAAATATCACAAAGATTTAAATTTACTTGCGCACACCGGGATTTGAACCCGCGACCTCCGGTTTACTAGTCTAGAGCCTTACCCTTCGACAACGGATGCTGTAATATTTATGAAAGAAAAAAATATATAATATCAAGTTGCAGGGCGGTAGATGCTTTCAGTATCGCCCTAGTGAAAGACCACCATGTAGAATCCAAACGTTGCTTGAAATGACTTAAGCCTATATGGTAACTAGATGTGAATATGCATGTACTTCCACCTTTGTCTTACCCATATCCTCCCCCTCGCCATCCCCACTATCTTCGGCGTCACAAAATACCCCAATTGGGGATGCCATAGTTCTACTGGATGGGACTGTTGGGGCTCTTGTGCGGCTTTCACACAAATTAATTAAAACCATAGAATTTTATGATCTAATTTAAAACATTGGTAAATATGCCGTAAGAAACTGCAATAAATACATGCCGACTGATTACATAAATTCTAATATTAAAAGTACAGAATAAATATTTTACAATCCTGAAATAGATATTAATTTATAAACACCATTTCATAAGTAGGTGTGAATGAACTACTTACCAGTCTGAAGATGCCCATAGCAGGGCGAAACTAGTCCGGTTTTGCAGAGAATTATTTACCACGAAAATTAAGAGAATTAGCAACTATAACCCAATATAAAATTTAACAGACGTTTGCGATAGACTTTTTAACCATATAGTACTCTGTTTTTATTCAAGTTCCTTCAAATTACTTAAAAATGTATACAAAATATGTGTCTCTTTCTGACCGATTTCTTTTCCATGTGAGAAACAGAGACAGATATAATTTTAATGTTGTCTCTAAACATGAAACATTTACCGGATGCAAGCTAGACAGGCCGATCTTTGTCCGGCAAGTGATCATTTTAGCATCGCAAAAGGAAATACCAGTAGTGCAGTGTACGCGACCGGGAGTTAGCCCTTTCCATAAAATGCAACTTTTACGGTCCAATTCTTAGCTCGCTGGATCGTTCTCGGTGGTGAGCGGATAGTGGGGATGGGGACGGGGGAATTTTAGCCGATGCTACGAAGCTGAGGTGCGGGGCAGGGGACAGGAATTTTGCCGGAATTTTGTACAAATTATTTAATATCTAAGAAACTATAAATAAAATATATATTTTTTAAATGCAGATCGATAACCAAATAGTTTTTTTAGGATTAACTAAATTACAGAGTATGTGGTGTAAAAAACAACTTAGATATAGCATAAAACTCTCGTTAGTGTAAGTGTATTCCCCCCGTCCGGTGCGGGAGTGTTAAACACTTCAATCAATTCTCCCAACTCACGTCTAAAAGAGTACATCTTATTTTCAAAGCACGCTGCAAAGGTCTCCAATTCCGTGGTAAAAAAATCATAACTCTGTTTGAAGGGCACGCCTGTCGCATTTTATGTTGTTAATCTAAACAAAATTTTTTTGGAGTACGTTCGTCTCGTTTATATTATGTATGTGTTCAAACCATCACAAGGGGTAAAGCCCGGGCAGTCCAGATAAGAGGAGTCTGGCGGCTCGGCTATCTGAGTTTCGGATAGGAAAAGAAGGTTGTGACGTTGGGACAAAAGATGGTGATGAACGGAATTTAAATTTGTGTGCAGGCCGCGAATGTTGGCAAAATTTACCAACAGTTTTGGCCCGCACCGGGGACGCCTGCTACTCGCCGCTGTAAGGATGTTAATTTTTTTTGTTGTGGGTTCATGATTTTAAGTTTTTTTTTTTTTTTTGTAAGGGAAGAGGTGAAAGGAAGGTCTGGAAAGGAAAGGTATGAGGAGTAGGTAGGAATCTGGGGTTCAGGCTGTCCAGGAGTGATGAGCGTTTGGTTCCAGCCCACCCACTGGTGCTAGGCGATAGGCTGGGAGAGTCCGGCTGGAGAGGGCATCCAATGCGCCCCAAACGCTGCTGCTGGGTCCCCTCCGGTCACGAACCGGCACAACAGCAGTGGCGGGGTTTTTTCACTCGTTGATGGGGCAGCCCACCCTTAGTCGTGAGCCTGAGGGTCGGGCCCCTGTACTATCGAGCGGCCCGGACAGCGGTAACCGGTTGTAAAGGGTCTCCCTCAACCAGCATCTCCCAACCGGCCCGCCACGCAGAAGGTGGGCCGACGCACCCGCTACCAAGACCTGGGCAAACCTTAACCCATGAACCCGGGCACCCCTGCTAAGTCACCAAACGTAGCGAACCACTTGGGGTGACCTGTGGCAGAGGTGTTGGTCATCCAATAAATGGTTCCCAGGGCAGCGGTACCCATTCCCACCTACCAAATTGGGTAATTTGGTGGGTGGGAATCAATATGTCCAGGAGGAAGGGATGTATGAATCCATCCCTCCCACTGCGGTACAAGGCGATGGGTCGACAGGGTCCGGCTGGAGAGGTCAAAAGGTCTCCCTCAACCAGTCTCTCTCAATCCGACCCACCAAACGCAAAGACCTAGACTAATCTCACCCCATGAACCCGGGCACCCCTGCTAAGTCACCAAACGTAGCGAACCACTGGCATTGTTTATCCAATAAATGGTTCCCGGTAAATAATATTAATATTACATACACTCTCCTAATAAATCTGACGCTTGTGCTTAGGACAGGAGAACTTATATATTACAATTACTCGTGTATATTATTGTGTAAAGTTAACTAAACGAAGTTTAAAGTGCAAGGTAGATAGTTAAATTAAGTGATTTGCATGTTTTTAAACTGTATGTGTTTGACTAATAAACGTGTTTTAAATTTAACACAACTCTTATACAACCATTCATATATGGCAATCTATTAAAATTTAAAATAAGTTTATTAGTAAGGGGATAAGTGTGTAAATTAGTGGCCTCCAGCATCTCTTCAGTACGAAAGTAAATACATAATAATAGTTGTTATTGTTTCTGTGTATATTCACAGGAGACAGCGGCCCTTCTGCCCCAAGAGCAGTGCAGCAGACTGTTCCCTCGCGGCAGTTATGGAGCACCTAGCGGAGTTACAAACGGACACATATGCATCACCAGCAGTATTGAAGAGTGTGATGTAAGTAGCGATTACGCAACTATTCATTAAGGGCCAGCTTTCCGCGTAAAGAATTTAGATTTGGGCAACACCCACAAAATAAACAATATTTAGTGTTAAAAGAATCCGACAGAGGTGTCTGAATTCGTATTAGGAATAATTTTGGGGATTACTTAATAATTTAAATAACGAAATTAAATTACCGACATCTATTGCAATTTTAGAAAAACAGAACCATTTTTAGTTAGCACCGAGCAAATTAGAACGAAGTCGAAATGAAGATGGTTCTCAAAATATGGGTTTTATTACGGATTTAATTAATTAATTTTTTTTTTAATTTTACAAAAAACATTTAAGAAAGTTATTTGTATAGGTATACAAATTACTTTACTTTACTAAAATACTATTATCACTTTTATAAAAGTAATTTATAACTTTTATAAAATCAATAAATATATTTTTACATCAATAAGGTTTTTCTTATATGGTTATCTTTATAGGGTGTCCGGGGGTAAAGTGCTCAAACTTCAGGAGGTTATTCTAAATGCTAGAAGAAGTAACAAAGAAATGGAAATTATTCGAATTTCCAAATTTTTTCCACAAAAATTTATTTTCCGTAGAAGAAATTGTTTTTTTTTCTATACAAAAAATTAAACTTTTTTACTCGAAAACTATCTTAAAACGTTGGAATTCCAAAAAAAGTTTTTTTTTCTTTTTTACTTGTAAGATAAAAACACACCATTGTCAAAAATATCTTGGCCGTAAATGATTAAATAAAATTAGATTTGTTCAGGAAGGCAAGCATTACGGTGTTCGATGTTAAAAATCTAACATAGCCCTAGAATAACTCCAGTATCTTTAAGAAACCTTTCTCTTAAAGCTCAGAAAAAAACTTTCCATGACAGTTAGATATACCACTCTACAACAAGACCGCGTACGGTAAAACTGTAAGAAAAATAAAGTAATAAATAACAAAATAAATATTTCACAACACAATAATTTCATCGAAAATCTTAAATCCGTTTCACCTTTCTACATTTTCTATATTCTCCTTAAGAGTATAATCCTTAGATAATGCCTTTTCAGATTATTCGTGGAAGCTAGAAAAAAATAAAATCATTGACTATAACTGCACTTCAAGTGACCTTTTAAATAACAGTAAAGGGCTCAAATGATTTTATTATTACGTCCGTGCCTTTGCATCTTTACAAGACTTGGGCAAAACATTCTGTAGCGGAGTATAGATTTCACATCTGAAACATAATTAAAGAGTTTATTGAAAATAGAACACCAAGGTACGGTTAGTCAAAAAACGTACAATAAAGTTAATTCTGGGTAGAAATTGTACCGTTGACATTCAGGACAGGTTCACTCCCTCCTCCTCAAAAAAGACCCTCTATACAGCATTCTCAAAGATGACACAGGCTCTGAGAGAAATTATTTTCTTCAGGGCCTCCTTCCGACATAAAAAATAACATCACTGAACTAAATTATATTCTTGTATTATTGTAGAAAGCAATCACTTTGTGGTTTGACATATTTAATAAAATAAAATACTTTTTTGTTTTAAAACCACGATATTTATTAATTTAAGAACCGACCGGTTTCGCTTTACTTAAGCATCATCAGGGTACAAATTAATACTAAACAAGAAGTACATAATGTGTGCATATATATAACAAAATATAGAGGGAGATAACATGATACAAATATATTATAGAGGGAGACAACATGATACATATATAAGCAACACAAAGACGGTCATAAAATACATTAGCATAAGTGCACAAGTAATGGAAAAACCGCTAGATAATTATGTAGACTAATGTTTTTTTGTTATTTGTTTTTGGGGTGTTATGCCGTGTTGCGCTAACTCCTTCTTTAGCCAACGTTTCGGACAGCATTGCAGTGTCCATCATCAGGGCAGATGTGTTATTTGAGGTTGTGTTAAAAATGTGAGCTTATGTATGAGGTTGTGATACCGTGTTGCCAGCTCCAACCCTCTGAGCTAACATTAACGTATCATTTTTTAATTTAAAGTGGTTTTCTTCGTTTAGCTCTGGTGTAGCCGTCAATTACCGGATACCAAGAACTATTGAGCTTAGCTCCATCGTCTCTATTAATGTTTACGGGATTTTTATGAATTTCAATGGCTTCCGTAATCAGCCATAAATAAGCCAATCAGGCATAACACCCCAAAAACAAATAACAAAAATACTTTTGGCCGTGAAAATCTTAAATCATATTTGACGAACCTCTATGGGGAGGAAGTTCACACACTGGTACGACGATTGGAGAATCTGAGAAAGAGAAGGAACCATTTATTGGGCAGCCTTGCTTTTCTCAAGAGGTGTAAAGAAGAATCGATTGTACCAGTACACATCCAAATAAAAAGACACATCACATCCCGGAAAGCAGATAGAGTATTCCAAAGAGCGGAGGCTGCACTATTAAGGGAGAGGATCCACAATGTGCGAGGCGAGCTGGATGGAGTATCTCGGGACCTTTTCGCTCTACATCTGCATCTAAGTGCAACCCTTACCGAAGAAGACTGGAGAAAAGTTGACAACATGACTTACCAACAAGCAGTAAGATCTTAGCAGTCAACAGATGCGAGACAGAAACAAAAGTTTGAATGGCTCAACCGAGACAAAAAAGGTGATCGAAAACAACTCGATCAAAATAAAGTTGTCATCAACATTTCGACCCTTGCGTTGAGCCCAGACGCAACTTCTGTGCTGGCAAAGGGGATGAATTTTGCACTGGCCCCCAAAAAAATACCTGTGGAATCCATCGTATGTGGTGTAGAGACTGCACTACATACAATGATGAAAGTACACAAAATGTCAGAGGTGCAAGCAGAGGACATCCGGCAAGAGACTTGCCATATTTTGAAAAGAGCCGAAATACCCCGCCCCAATATCACGAAAGGAGAGTTTGCGGCCCTAAAAGAATTACGCGCCAATGAGGAAATCTTGCTTCTGCCAGCCGATAAAGGAAATGCCACTGTCGTGATTAATACGGCAGACTACACAAAGAAGATGGAAGACCTCTTGTGCGATTCAGGCACCTATAAGAAGATTAAAAACAACCCCACCAACAAGATTGATATAAAGACAAGGGAACTAGTGAAAGCTTCTAGCATCAGGAAAGAGGATTGGTCTAAGCTTTTTGTAAAAGCCTCTAGAACTCCTGCCCTGTACGTACTCCCAAAAATACATAAAAAGGAAATCCTAATGAGACCGATTGTCAGCGCTATTGGTGCTCCTACATACAAACTTTCCCAATACCTCTCGAGATTACTGCAGATGCAAACTGGAAAAACCGAATCGTGGATTAAGGATTCAACAGATCTGATTAGTAAGCTCAAGAAAGTTAAGACTGAGGAAGGAGATATTCTGGTCAGCTTTGACGTCGTGTCACTTTTCACAAATGTGCCTCTAGAAGACTCCATGACAATGCTCAGGGAGATATATGAGGAAGACATTTGCAAACTTTTTGAACACTGCCTCAAAACGGGATACTTTGCGTTTCAGGGTGAACTATTTGAGCAATTGGAGGAAGTTGCGATGGGCAGTCCGCTATCGCCAGTACTAGCCAACTTTTTTATGGAGAAGTTTGAAGAAGTGGCACTCGACACAGCTTCGGCTGTCCCTAAAGTATGGTGGCGCTACGTCGACGATGTCTTCGCCATTTGGCCTCATGGAACGGAGAAACTAAACGAATTCCTGGAACATCTTAATTCTCTCCACAGCAAAATTAAATTCACAATGGAACTGGAAAACGACGATAAAATCCTGCCTTTTCTAGATGTGGAGGTGATGCGAAAAAGCGATGGTAGCCTAGGGCATACTGTATATAGGAAACCAACCCATACGAATCGGTACTTACACGCTGATTCGCACCACCACCCAGCGCAGAAAAGAGGACTTATCCATACATTGGTGACCCGAGCGACCAGAATATGTGAAGAACATAAAATCGGAGCGGAACTTACGAAGCTGACCGATGCACTGGAGCGTAACGGCTACCCAGCAAGTCAGACAAGGCAAATCATAAGAGCCAAATCTGCACCAAACGAAGACAGAATTGAACAAGAGTCGAAAGGCTGTGCTTTCCTGCCTTATGTGCACAATGTGACAGACAGAATTGCCAGGCTATTGAGAAAGGAAAATATCAAGACAGTCTTCGGAACAACAACAAAGATACAGGACTTACTGAGGTCTGCAAAACTAAGTTTCCTCTGGAAACAGATGGAGTGTATAAACTCAGCTGTTCCGGATGTGACAAGGTCTATGTAGGCCAGACAGAGCGGACTATCTCCAAAAGGATTTCAGAACACTTCAGAGCTTGTAAACTCGGCCACTCTGACAAATCGGCAATTGCAGAGCATTTGATTGACACCGGGCATTACTTTGGATTTGTTCCTGAAATCCTGGGGAGACCCAAAACTTATAGAGCACGGCTGATTACGGAAGCCATTGAAATTCATAAAAATCCCGTAAAAATTAATAGAGACGATGGAGCTAAGCTCAATAGTTCTTGGTATCCGGTAATTGACGGCTACACCAGAGCTAAACGAAGAAAACCACTTTAAATTAAAAAATGATACGTTAATGTTAGCTCAGAGGGTTGGAGCTGGCAACACGGTATCACAACCTCATACATAAGCTCACATTTTTAACACAACCTCAAATAACACATCTGCCCTGATGATGGACACTGCAATGCTGTCCGAAACGTTGGCTAAAGAAGGAGTTAGCTCAACACGGCATAACACCCCAAAAACAAATAACAAAAATTTTTTTGGCCGTGAAAATCTTAAATCATATATGTAGACTAATGGGTTATACGAATAAATCGGGAGAAACAAAACATCAATAAAACCTCAATAATAACGGTTTTTCCGAATTCGCAAATCATTTGATCGATAAAGATCATACATTCTGTCATAGCACCGGTGCTAACATCTTACATAAAAACGGGCATGGTAACAGACTAAACAATTTAGAGGCACTAGAATTTAAAAAAGCTGTAAAAACCAAAAGTCAGATACTTAATAATCAATTAGACATATCAAGTAGTCCAATATTAAGTCTGTTTCCAATAAACCCATAAAAAATTCCCAGTTCTCCTTACCTCCTTACCACATTGCCAGTTGATGTTTTGTTTCTCCCGATTTATTCGTATAACCCATTAGTCTACATAATTATCTAGCGGTTTTTCCATTACTTGTGCACTTATGTTAATGTATTGTATGACCGTCTTTGTGTTGCTTATATTTGTATCATGTTGTCTCCCTCTATATTTTGTTATATATATGCACACATTATGTACTTCTTGTTTAGTATTAATTTGTACCCTGATGATGCTTAAGTAAAGCGAAACCGGTCGGTTCTTAAATTAATAAATATCGTGGTTTTAAAACAAAAAAGTATTTTATTTTATTAAATTATATTCCCCACAGTTTCAGAACTTTCAATAGCTTTTTTCGCTCGCACGTTCATTATTTTTCTGGATTCCACGTTCGAGTATTGTTATTTGAAACAGATGGCCCATATATTATTATTACATATTATATTATATTTCGGACATCGTTGCATTGTGAATCATTAGAGCAGATCTTAGAGTAATATTACTCTAAGGAGCAGATGTAAAGTGACGTGTGTATTTGTGTACGTAGAAAGTTAATTCACAAATAAATCACGATCATATAGTATTCTCAATAAACAAACTAAATTAATAAGAACTTGCCCGGTAATTTCTAATGTTTTGGAATTAGTTTTATTTCCCACAGTACGTATTCTGAAAAAAATAAAATAATAATTTTTATAACTTTTTACTACACAATACATAAATAAAAATATGAATTACAAATGTTTATAATAAATATAAGCTTGTAAATCAAATATTGTACTTTTTTCTTCTCACCTATCATGCGTTGAACCCTTTGGAGATATATTGTTTTCTTTGGAATACGAGATGTCTTTCGCTTATTTCCCATCTTTGAAAAAACAATATTTATGAACTGATATACGCTTAAAATTATCTATAAATAGGCAATAGATTTATCTCCCAAAGTACGCATTCTGAAAAATAAAACAATACCTGTCACCTTTGTTACACAATATATAAATAATTTATTTTTATAATAAATATTACCTACGTAATAGTAAATAATAATATATTCATCAAATCAAAATTTATATTTTTCTTCTTACCTTACAATGTCCACCATGCGTTTTTGTTTGGAACGAAATAGCCTTTTCTTAGAAATACGAGCACTTTTTCGCTTATTTCCCATTTTCGGAATACAATATTATTATTTACGAAAAATATTATTTAGGAGAAATCACGAAACGGGGAACAACACGACCGTCCGCGAAGCTCTCTAAGCAGTGACTGAAAGGCAGATAGCGTACGCGCGTGAGGAAGTGAGAGGGACTGCAATAATCATGCTTAGAATCATAAGACGTAAGCGACTGTTGTGAAAATGTTTAATAAATCACGGCGTATTTCAAAAATAGCAAAAATCACTTTTGGGGTCTATTGAGTAGCATTAAAAGAAGCATTGTGATTTTTTTCATACATATAACTTTTAAAATAACAGAAATAAACGTGTTAATAATATTTTTCGGAGCATACTTTGCGATTTATTTCTATCGAGGGAATTTCAAATAATTACCGTTTCGGCTTTTGGAACAAATAGATACTATCTTAAAGAATAACATATATTTTTTTAAGAGCTTAAAAACTTCAAACTTTTAAGGAAAATATGTCGGAAATTGGATGAAATTCGAATAGTGGGCCCTTAATTCAATGCACTGCTCGATGGGCCTTGCGGGCTATTCTGTGATTTTGTTAAATCATTCATTTATTAAATTTAAATATCCCTTTAGTTCCCATTTCTTATTAAATTAAATAATTAACACACAAAGGGATCTTGTTGTATTGGTTCATTCATTCATTCTAAATAGAATATTTCATTATTTTTGTAAATTAAATGTTTTCTTTAGGTAGGTACTTACTCTTTTTATACACTGTGTCCGGAAAATCGTAGCAAAGCGGGAAATTAGTGAATCTAAATAATACTTTGTGTTAATTTTGTGGCACAACAGTTTTTGAAAGATCGATTTTTTAGGTCTAATTTGAAAAAAAGTTCCTTAGGGGGTTAATATCAGCTGTAATAAAATGCACTTACGCGTACAGCCTGCTTTAGAGATATTAGTACCAGCTGTTATAAAATACACTTAAGCGTACAGCCTGCTCTAATATCAGCTGTTATAAAATGCACTTAAGCGTACAGCCTGCTCTAATATCAGCTGTTATAAAATGCACTAAAGCGTACAGCCTGCTCTAATATCGGCTGTTATAAAATGCACTTAAGCGTACAGCCTGCTCTAATATCAGCTGTTATAAAATACACTTACCGCGACAGTATTTGTTTGAAACACCCTCCCACAGTCCCCTCTTACCCCGAAGTAACCCCACAGTACTGCACAAAAAAAGAATTATTTATTCTGATATTCTGTATCTTTAAAATAAGTAGTGTAATGATTAAATTATTTTTAATTTGAATCTTTATTTTATCAAATTACAGACTTACATAAATTAAAAATGATTTAAAAAGTATAAGGGCCAGTTGTTCAAAGTTAATATTCAAGTTCTGCGAAGGTTCTATCCATGTTCTATTATTGAGCAGCGTCCTCGTGTGGAGTCCGGAAGCCTCCAGTCAGTTTGTAAGGCTGATCGGCTTGTGTAGGCTTCTTTTGTTTCACACCAAGGATTGGCTTGCCGTTGAGATAGATGGAGGTTCGCTTCTCATTAAAAACACTTGTGTTTTTGTTGATATGTTTAATATGTAACACAGAAGAGGGTAGACATTAAACCGAGAGAGAGAAGCGAGAGTTGGATGATACTGGTCATGTAAAATTGAATGCTAATAAGAATAGAACAAAAGATCTCGATCACAACAAACTATATAAAACAAAAAACCAATATTTGACGTGAATACAGACACAAGATATTATAGATGCGAAATTAATGACAATATTACACTATGACGTGCCATAGACAAAAAGATTTAATATAAAAGGTGGCACAGAGAGAAAAAGATAATGTAAATGGCTCTACACATCGAGATTATAAAATGAAAAAGTGAAAGAGTTTAGGCTTGAATAAAGTTAAATAAAAAAGGACAATCACAAGATACGACACGCAACATACTCCCGGCTTTGACAAACTAAGTTTGTTAACAAAAGCATAATGAAGTCGATGAAAGTAAAGTTCACTGGGTTTCACTGTGGAGAATGTCACTGGAGAGTCATTGCATAAATTTCACTGGAGAAAGTTTTTTATAGGAATTCACTGGAGAAGTTATTGTAGGAAAGTCACTAAGGTGACAGAGATGATGATGATGCTGATGACGATGATGATGTTGTCTGGTCAACGGGTAGTAGACAGAGCCGGTTGACAGCCCTTGTTACTGTCGATTTAGAGGTAACGACAGTAGCTGCTCGTGTGATGTCATCAGTGCCAGGGTGTTGTGTCAGAATGCGACCAAGAGCCCACTTGGTAGGAGGTAAGTTATCCTCAAAGAGCAGTACCAAGGAGCCTGGTTGCAGCACGTCTGGGGTTTTGGTCCTCCATTTAGCTCGTTCCTGCAAGAGAGTGAGATACTCCTTAGACCACCTTTGCCAAAAATGTTGAACGAGCTGAGTGGTTCGTTCAAATCTGGAGAGCCTTCCAGAATTCGTAGCGGTCAGGTCCAGTTGAGGTGCAGCAACCAAAGATTCGCCAATAAGGAAGTGACCCGGGGTGAGAGGAGTGAGGTCAGATGGATCGGTGGAAACGGGGGTGAGCGGACGAGAATTAAGGCATGCCTCGACCTGCGTTAAGACAGTATACAGCTCCTCAAAAGTCAATGACAAGTTACGGAGAACTCTAGTCAAATGATGCTTGGCTGACTTCACTGCGCTTTCCCATAATCCGCCAAAATGAGGACATCTAGCTGGAATAAAGTGCCATTGAATAGAATGTATATATATATACATAATAGAAATTTTCCACGTCGTGCGATAAAGCGATTGAAACATTTGAGGAAACCCGTAGTAGATAAATCAGTAGCAAGCTCAAGATGAACTGCCTTGGTAGAAAAGCACACAAAGATACACAACTAAACCTTGAGAGTTGTTTTACTACGAATATTTCCAGATTTAATGTAATAAGGTCCTGCGTAATCAACACCACACGTAAGAAACGGGCGTGTTGGTTGCAGTCTAGACTGCGGTTGGTTCCCCATTAATGGTTGAATTGTTGTAGGTTTTGACCTGAAACAAACTATACATTTACGAAGAACACTGCGTATGGTGCGTCTTCCACAGAGTGGCCAAAATTGTAAACGAATGGATGCGAGTAACGCTTGCGGTCCAGCATGTAATAATTGACGATGAAAATGATTTATAATTAGGTTAGTAAACTGGTGATTGGAAGGTAAAACTACAGGATGTTTTTGATTTTTTTTTTTTTTAAGTTTCTTTATTCTATAAAATTATTAGTTACATGCATTGAGGGATTTTTCGACCACCATGCTAGGCACATGCCCGTGTTATGGTGGTCGAGATAGTCGATTATAGGTGAGGTTTGCATTTGATAGACGTCCGCCAACGCGCAGTACGTTCTCCGAGTCTAAAAATGGGTTCAATCAGAGAAGTTTACTATTTGACAAAAGACATTTTGATTTTGACTGTAATGCCTTTATATCTGATGCAAAGCATTGCCTTTGAACTATTTTAACAAGCGTTGTCATTGCAGTAGTTAGTTCAAGTACAGTTAGTGCGGTTGTTGGAGATTCAAACTTGCGGAGAGCATTAGTTTTGAAACGAATACAATAAGCTACTACTCTTTGCAATTTATGTAAAGTAGAATAACGATCAAAGATGTCAGTGTTATGTATTTGTGTTATGAATGCTTGAGTAGTGGTTTTCTGTTCCGGAAGTTCTAGTGAATCTGGGATGACGGTAGTTGGCCAATGTGTTTCATTTTGAGATAGCCATAGAGGACCATTCCACCAGAGGTTGCAAGATGCAAGATCCATTGGAGAAACGCCTCTAGATATGAGATCAGCAGGGTTTAGTTTGGTTGAAACATGTCTCCATTGTCCATGAGAGGTTTTGTCTTGAATCTCCGATACACGATTGGAGACAAAGGTTTTCCATCGTGCGGGCGATGCGGCGATCCACGCGAGAGTTATCGTAGAATCGCACCAGTAAGAGGTGGATCCTTGAAATGTTAATGAGTCTGTTACCTTCTTCATGAGTTGAGATAATAAAAGAGCTCCTGATAGTTCTAATCTAGGCAAGGAGATTTTTTTCAGAGGCGCCACTCTTGAGCGAGCGCATAGCAATCTGCAGATCCAGATGCCGTTTTCGAATGTCCGTATGTAAATACATGCTCCATATGCGCGTTCTGATGAATCGCAGAATCCGTGTAATTCAGAATATTCCTTAATTGTAGGTACATGTCTAGGTACAGATATTAGATTAATGTCTTTCAACTGATGTTGAAAGTTGAGCCATGAAGTTTGAATATGACTTGGAACGTCTGAATCCCAGTCAATTTTTAATTGCCATAAATCCTGGATGAATAATTTTGCAGTGATATTTATTGGAGCAATTAGACCGAGAGGGTCGAATAGTTTCGCGATTTGTGACAAAAGATTTCTTTTAGTTATAGATGAATTTACAGATGACGTAGCAGGTTGATATCTAAGTGTATGCAGAGTAGAATTCCAACTCAGACCGAGTGTTTTGGAGGTTTCAGATTTTCCCAGTAATGTCGAATCGACAGACTGATTGAGGGATTTTTCGTCTGCGATGAGATTGTCGTCATTGGATTTCCATTTTCGTAGATTCATACAGGCAGAACTTAATATAGAATTTATACTATACTTGAGTTTTAGCGTTGTCTCAAAATCATTACTTCCTGTTAGGAGATCGTCGACGTAAAAGTCATGTAGGATGCGCTGACTTGCGTCTGGCGACGATTCTTGTGAATCCAGTGCTAGTTGCCGTAGACATCGTGTCGCTAAATACGGAGCAGATGCCGTACCGTACGTAACTGTGTTGAGTCTGAAATGAGACAATTTGTTTGAAGATGGGTTTGACCAAACAATTCTTTGTAAATCACGATGTTTGGGAGTTATTAAGATCTGACGGTACATTTTTTCTATGTCCGCAGATATTACATATCTGTAAGTTCTGAAACGTAGGATTATTGAAAGGAGATCATCTTGAACGGTCGGTCCAACCATGAGGATGTTATTTAGAGAGAGCCCTGAGGAGGTTTTCGCAGATCCATCAAACACGACCCTCAGTTTGGTGGTTTCGCTGGATTCACGTAGAATAGAATGGTGAGGTAAGTAGAAATGATGGTTAGAGGATGAAGTGTTGTCCTTAATAGATATTTCAGACATATGGTTTAGGTGAATATATTCATTCATGAATTCAGAGTATTGCAATTGTAGTGGAGGTGAGAGTTTCCGTTCAACGGGGAGCCATCGTTTTGTAGCTGCGTTTAGCGAAGAACCCAAGTCTTGTGGGTTTCCCTTGAGCGGAAGCTCCACGATGAATCTACCATCTTCATTTCTGTAATGTGTGTCAATGAAGTGTGATTCGACAGCCTTTTCTTCCAAGGACTGAGGTGGATGAGAAAGGTTTTCTTCCATATGCCAGAATTTAGTCATGAGATCATGAAGGGCATTGTTGTCTTTAATGGAAAATAAAGAAATACCTTCGTCAGCTGGTGTGTCGGTGTGTGTAATTACCCAGCCGAAAGCAGTTTGTTGAAGTTGCATTCCTGAGATGTTTGTTCGCCTTTGTTCTAGGCAACTCCAGAACATGTCGCAGCCAAGAAGGATGTCGATTGATGCAGGTTCATGATAGGTTGGGTCTGCTAGCTTCATGTGAGATGGGAGCGTAGCTGTTGCGTTGTTGGTGATTTTTTGTACTGGAATGTTTGGAGTAATTTCATTTAAACAGATGCAAGATAATTGTTTTACAAAACGCTTTTTATATTGTGAAGCAATGGTTATATAAGTTTTGAAATTACTGTTGAATGATGCGCCGGTTATTCCAGTAATTGGGCTATCTGATTTTATTAGCTGAACACCTAGATGTGTAGCTAATTTTGTGGTAATGAAGTTGCTTTGACTGCCAGAATCGAGTAAAGCTCTGGCCTGGATGAAATGTCCTTGCGCATTCTTCACATTGAGAATAACAGTAGATAGTAAGGCATGAGATTCGTTCGCCATGGATGTAGCGGAGATGATTGGACCTTGTTTAGATTCAGTTTGAACTTCTTTGTGAAACAGAGTGTGATGTTTTTTGTTACATGTTTTGCAACGGAATTTGCTTTGACATTGTTCATAAGAATGACCCTTTCCTAGACAGTTGTGACATAATTTAAAAGTCTTAGATGCATTTATTCTGTCTTGAAGAGTCATTTTCTGAAGTTTAGGGCATTGATAGATAGTATGATTTTCAGAACAGACATTGCAACAATAATTTGGAGATGTTACAAAAGTGAAATTTGGTTTTTTGCTTTTAATGTTATCAGATTTATGAGCTGTTGCAGATGACTTTGGAATAGATTGAAGCATAATAGATTTATCGGTTAAAAACTTTATGAATGTTTCCATAAAATGAACGTAAGTATTTGGTTCAGGAATGGGAATTCGTTCCCACTCGCGAGATGTTATTGGATCAAGTTTTTTTGATAAATGATGAATTAGTAAGGCATCCCAATGTTCTGTAGGTAGGTTTAAATTTTTCAAAGCCCGTAAATTAATTAAAATTTGATCTAAAAAGGCTTGAATTTCTTTGGAAGATTCAAATTTAATGTTTGCAATATTGTATATAGCTTGGATGTGGTTTTGAATTATTAAGCGTTTATTTGCGTATCGATCTATTAATAAATTCCATGCAATTTGATAATTATTTGATGAGATTTCCAGAGATGTTAATAATTTGGAAGCGTTTCCGGTTAAGCACGATTTAAGATAGTGAAATTTCTGAATTGCAGATAATTCATGGTTTGTTTCAATTAATGATTGAAAAGATTCTTCGAAACAAGTCCACTCAGACAATGTTCCGGAGAAAGTAGGTAGTTTCAAAATTGGTAATTGAATTTTGGAATTTATATTTAATTGTGATTGATGTGAATTAAGTTTGGAATCGCTCGTCAGACGCGATTTTGCTTCGGAGATGGCCTTGAAATACATTGTTTCAAAGCGATCGGTCTCATCATCCGAATCGAAATTCAAACTTTCATCACACATACTGATTTTAAGTTGAATTTCCATGAATAAGTCATGCAAAGGTTCGTTTTTGCCAATCGGACTTGGATGATTGACGGATCCGTTTGGTCTTCATCTAACAATGACTGAAACTTCGTTATCAGCCCTTTGATCTGACCCCTTCTGGCTATGAGAGCCTTCAAGTTGTCCGCCATTGTCAGATGATTAGAGATCTGTGCCTGTTATGATTGAGAAACAGCAAAGTATTAACACAGTAAGGAGGGAAAGTTGAAAGGATTGACTTAATTTGGTGCTTGCTGTGATGATTGCTGATTTCTCCTGTGGTGGCCTGGGTGATGATTGCTGGTGCAATCCGGCTTGAAGGACCATGAGCAGCGTCCTCGTGTGGAGTCCGGAAGCCTCCAGTCAGTTTGTAAGGCTGATCGGCTTGTGTAGGCTTCTTTTGTTTCACACCAAGGATTGGCTTGCCGTTGAGATAGATGGAGGTTCGCTTCTCATTAAAAACACTTGTGTTTTTGTTGATATGTTTAATATGTAACACAGAAGAGGGTAGACATTAAACCGATAGAGAGAAGCGAGAGTTGGATGATACTGGTCATGTAAAATTGAATGCTAATAAGAATAGAACAAAAGATCTCGATCACAACAAACTATATAAAACCAAAAACCAATATTTGACGTGAATACAGACACAAGATATTTTAGATGCGAAATTAATGACAATATTACACGATGACGTGCCATAGACAAAAAGATTTAATATAAAAGGTGGCACAGACAGAAAAAGATAATGTAAAAGGCTCTACACATCGAGATTATAAAATGAAAAAGTGAAAGAGTTTAGGCTTGAATAAAGTTAAATAAAAAAGGACAATCACAAGATACGACACGCAACAATTATAATATCATTATTGGCCAGTTGTTTCAAAAAACTGATTTTGTAACAGAACTTGGATAGAACCTTCGCAAAACTAGAAAATTAACTTTAAAATTTGATGAGTCGTCGAAATTCTGTGTAACAACCCGTCCTAAGAGTGTATTTTATTTCAGAGATGTGCAAAATGGGTACCAAAAACCATTTGAAATGCAAAATGGAAATGGGTCAAAACTTTTCCATTTGAAAATGCAAAATGCAAAATGGTTTTTAGAAAAGCATTTCAAATGCAAAATGCAAAATACCTATTTTCAAAATGCATTGAAAAGCAAAATGGTTTCTCAGGTCAAACAATTAAAATAATTATAGAATTTTCAAACAATTTTGTCATTTAATAATGGACATCAATGTAGAACAAACATATTACATGATGGTAAATCCAAAAACACCACGACTACCACAGACATAGGAATTAATAGACGAGAAGATAAGGGCGAGGGGTAAAATCAACTGTTGAAGAACGAGGGGAGTAAGGCTGACTGTGATTCGTCAATAAATCAATCTGACAGTAAATAGGCATCTCGCATTATAATATCACCATTTACTTCTTAAAAGTAAAATCTGCGTTTGAATGAATAGACATTTTTACATGGGAGCGCAAATTACTCGCCACGTTATGAACTAATTTGCGAAGTCCAAATTCGGCAAAGTAAGGCAGCTTCTATTTCAGAGTCGTAGTTAGTTTCAGAGTATTTAGTTAAGACACTTTTACAAATGTCTCATAATTTACTTACCCCAGTAAACAACGATGAGCACACTTGAGAATCGCTACATTGTGATGTGATAGTATATGTTTCTAAAACTGATCCATATAATACGGTGTGAATAAGCTTAAAATAAAGTAAAATAATGCTTACTTATGGAATGTAATACGACAATTGGGTTTATTCTCTTTTTCACATCTATTTTTACAAGTTTTCATAGTACAAGTCAACATTTTGCCGTGTTATTTCGTAAAATGAACCGATGATGCCTCGACCATAGTTCGCACAAGAATGATGACGTCACGTTTTCAAATTTCACTTGAGGCCATATGCGAGCCCAGCCGGCTCAATGGAACCGGTATGGGGAGTGGGGATAATACGCTTTTAATCACTTAGGGCAGGTCTACTAATATTCATATGTCTATGACGACTACAGATTATGAAACCACAAAAAATTTGCGCGGTACTAATATTGCCAACGTAAAAACATAGAAACTGCTAACATTTAATATTACAGCGTCATGGCCCCATGTTCAGTATTTTTTGTAATGGTATCACTCAATTGCCAGGGCTCCTACCAGGGAGCAACTTGACAAATGTAAATTATCTCTCATAGCGAGGTTGAGGACCGACTGATATTTGGGGCTTATGAAAAACAGATGAGTGGAGATAGTAGGAAGAATGTTGCAAAAAAGCATTTAAAATGGAAAATGCATTGAGAAAAGCATTTAAAATGCAAAATGGAAAATACCCATTTTGCATTTTGCATTTCCATTTGAAATGCATTTATTTGAAATAAAGCAAATCTCTGTATTTAAGCCATATTTAGTTTAACCGTCACGTTGTTTGACAATATCACTAATATTGGCTAAGATTGACTGATTGATTAATCAACTGGGAAGATTACTATTTTTACAAACTGTTTATAACAGATAATACAGAACAAGTTTTTTAGTAAAATCAGTAAATTAGACCAAGTTTAAATATGCTAAAATATTAAACAAAACTGCAAAACTTTGATTGTTGAGAATGACTCCCGTGTGAATTAATGCGTACTTACTGACCACGGGCAGAATACCTCCCATTAACTTGTGGGCGGCTGTTGTGCCGCGCTGTCCACTAATGCCACCGAGCTTTTCACTGCACAAAGGGTTATTCCTGCTTATATTCCACATTGACTGACTCTAATGTGCGCATTGCAGGTCTTCAGTGGATTCTATCTCACAGCCAGCAACGGTGGCAGAGTGGCCTGCACCCCGCTGCTGGTGGGGTTCACCTTGGGTTACAAGTCAAAGGGTGACACCTGCCATCAACTGTTCCTCCGCGTGGCCCACTACACCCCCTGGGTGGAGAGTGTGGTGTGGCCATAAGCTGCGTCTGCCCGTCTGACCATCAACTGTTCCTCCGCGTGGCCCACTACACCCCCTGGGTGGAGAGTGTGGTGTGGCCATAAGCTGCGTCTGCCCGTCTGACCATCAACTGTTCCTCCGCGTGGCCCACTACACTCCCTGGGTGGAGAGTGTGGTGTGGCCATAAGCTGCGTCTGCCCGTCTGACCATCAACTGTTCCTCCGCGTGGCCCACTACACCCCCTGGGTGGAGAGTGTGGTGTGGCCATAAGCTGCGTCTGCCCGTCTGACCATCAACTGTTCCTCCGCGTGGCCCACTACACCCCCTGGGTGGAGAGTGTGGTGTGGCCATAAGCTGCGTCTGCCCGTCTGACCATCAACTGTTCCTCCGCGTGGCCCACTACACCCCCTGGGTGGAGAGTGTGGTGTGGCCATAAGCTGCGTCTGCCCGTCTGACCATCAACTGTTCCTCCGCATGTCCCACTACACCCCCTGGATGGAGAGTGTGGTGTGGCCATCAGCTCAAAAAACCAGATGTTGCTTTTCTTTATTTTCTTTTAATGTAATACACCATAGAGTAATTTTTTGTATATTCATATTTTTTCAATATATTAATATTTTTTCGAATAAGAAAATATATTTGCAATAACTATGAATGTTTATAGCGTTATGTAATAGTACTAAATACTTTATATTTAGTTATGTAATAGCGCACACCTATAAAAAATCACGGGATAGTCTGAATTCTTGACTAATAATATCCATTTTTGTAAATATCAATTAAAATAATTTTCTGTTAAAATATTATATAACTTTAATCGCTTGTCTGAATTCTTCACACAATCAGTTCCAATTTATAAATCCTGTTGGCAAACTTCTTAATATCAGTTTAACAAGATAAAGCACAGCACAGACAACTGTAATAAGTGTCTGATTATGTACCCTTTCTGCAATGTGTTTTTGTGTTGCTGTGGCTCAATCTGTCTGTGGAAATAGAGAAACAATAGCGCCTGTTGCTTTTACGTCCAACAGATTGCACTGTTTTTCAAATAAGTATTTTGCCCAACAGATGGCGCTGTTTTTTTAAACATGTTTTTACCTGTCACGGGTGACATCTATATAATATAGGTATATAAAAATACACGCGCATTCGAATGCAACGTTGTGTCAATATTTCAAAGCAATCGGTGAAGAACTTTCAGAGATAAGATTTTGAACAAACGAAAATTTACATTTATGTTTATAATAATAATAATAATAATATGGAATTTATATAGCGCAGTTTAGTGACATTTCACTACATAGAAAGAAGATGGCGCTGATTGCCAATTCGTAAAATGTGACGGGAGTTCATGCACCCGGGTGTTAAGACTGCTTTACACCCGCCTTTTTTTTCATAAAGTTTGTCGATTCCTAAAAAAAGGAGGTGTTCTGTTTTGGTAGTTGGTACCGTGAGTGGTATATCTACGTTGGTAACGTTTTTTGTACAGTTTAAGATGTCAGACATTATTTGATTTCTCTCATCTCTCATTGTTTTACCTAACTATATCACGTAATGTTTATTCAGAATGAGATTTTTTAATTTTTCTTGTATGTTTTCATAAAAAATAAGTTTTTATACCTAGTAAAATCTTTAGAATAACTTGGATGTACAAATTATTTGTATGGCTTTTAGGCACACTTTCAACTATATCTAACATTTATTCTTTATAGCATTTAGGCATTCCACCAAAATCTGCAAGGCTTTTAGCTTCTTTAACATCCATCGATAGTTCATTGAATATCTTGAATCCTTTAAAATAGAGATTATTTTGGGTTCCCGACAAATTTGTAAAGTCTAAAATCTCCACAGCTTCTCGTGGGGTATTCAGGTATTTAGAAATTAAAATTTACATTCTTAAACATGTATTTCCGGGGCATCTTATCTCAGAGCTTAAATATGAAGGTATTGTAAATTATACGCTGTCTCACACTTAACATACCTAGTTGTTTCTGCATATTCATTATCTTAGAAAACCTGCTAAAATTCAATTCTGCTCACATGCATCTATTTTGAGTTATTTTCAATTTTTTTTATCTGTGTTATTTATTTTCTTGTGCAAATACTTTTGTTAATGAATGAATCGAGACAGGGGTGTGACAGCTATTGCTTTGGCATCTGCAGTATCTGCACTGCTGTGTTTTGGTGCTTTCACCTCATACATAATACTAATATCATATCGATCAAGATACCTATTAAAATCATTATGATAAAGGTTCAAACAATGAACGGGTAAACAAAAACATTGATTGGATAACGACCAAGCACAAACCAAGCCCAAGAGAAATTTTATATCTTCTCTAATTTCAACTATCTGTATGAAATCGTAGGTGTGAAAATAATGGTTGAATAGTGTGAAGTTAATCATTTGTGTCCCGATATGGAGTTAGAGATGAAAAGGTGGATGGTGTAAAGATAGCTTTAGATTATTTGTTTAATGAATGTAAAACTCGACCATTTCGTGTCATCCAGGGTGGTAGATACTCTCAGTATCGCCATGGTAAAGATTCTTCTTTCCACCGTTTATAATCCAAACATTTAAGCTGTGTTTTATTTAGTGGTCAGATCTATATCAGACAATCCAGTTCTTCCCAACCTTTCGTCCTCCTGACAAATTATCATTTATTTATTATTATCTTTTTGGTAATCCTTATATATTTATGTAATTATGCTATACTCTTGTTATTGACGAAAAAATATTTATAATTGTGTTTTTATCAAAAAATATGTTGTGTTATTCGTCAAGCGATGTACAATAAAACTAAGGTATTTAAATAAAATGTGGATGAAAATATAACTAATTTTTTTGTTGTTATTATTGGGGTTTACAAATCCCGCACCTTTTTCAAATCGGAATTATCTAAGGGCTATTACATACATATGTTTGTTATCATTTCATATCAATTATCCCTGATACAAGTATATAATATTGAAATGGTTACATAGTAAGTATTTGAAGAACACTTTGGATGTTAAAAAACGAGTATGGGTCACCCATGACGTAGAAACGAGATTAAAAGTGAGCGGACAGTTTTCTAGTAGATTCCTTAAATAAAAGGAATTTGGTTCAAAAATTTCGACATTTGGAGTAAAAATATGTTATTTCAACTTTTTTCATGTTTGAAATTAAAATATTCCAATTTATAAAATTTATAGATCAAAGTATATTTAAAATATAAAAATCTTAGAGGCAAGTTTATATTGTTTCTTAAAATGGTATTTGTTTTTACGACATCTTCAAGAAGAAATATATAGCACATTTAAAATACATCGGAAATATTCAAGTTTATACAACAGACAAGCAACACCCCTTTGGCTGTGTAAACAATGTATATAAATATTTAAATTTATGTCAGTTTCTATATTTATGAGGTTTTCACATACACGGTCGTTAATAAATTAAATTAAATTTTCAAAAAACTACATTTTGTAATAAGACCGTTTGTTACTGCCATCTATTGGCTAAATGACGGAACTATTTACTAAACTTCGATATACCTTATTACCTACATAATGTAATAAGACCGTTTGTTACTGCCATCTATTGGCTAAATCACGGAACTATTTACTAAACTTCGATATACCTTATTACCTACATATTGTAATAAGACTGTTTGTTACTGCCATCTATTGGCTAAATGACGGAACTATTTACTAAACTTCGATATACCTTATTACCTACATAATGTAATAAGACCGTTTGTTACTGCCATCTATTGGCTAAATCACGGAACTATTTACTAAACTTCGATATACCTTATTACCTACATATTGTAATAAGACTGTTTGTTACTGCCATCTATTGGCTAAATAACGGAACTATTTACTAAACTTCGATATACCTTATTACCTGCATTTTGTAATAAGACCGTTTGTTACTGCCATCTATTGGCTAAATGACGGAACTATTTACTAAACTTCGATATACCTTATTACCTACATAATGTAATAAGACCGTTTGTTACTGCCATCTATTGGCTAAATCACGGAACTATTTACTAAACTTCGATATACCTTATTACCTACATATTGTAATAAGACTGTTTGTTACTGCCATCTATTGGCTAAATAACGGAACTATTTACTAAACTTCGATATACCTTATTACCTGCATTTTGTAATAAGACCGTTTGTTACTGCCATCTATTGGCTAAATAACGAAACTATTTACTAAACTTCGATATACCTTATTACCTACATATTGTAATAAGACTGTTTGTTACTGCCATCTATTGGCTAAATAACGGAACTATTTACTAAACTTCGATATACCTTATTACCTGCATTTTGTAATAAGACCGTTTGTTACTGCCATCTATTGGCTAAATGACGGAACTATTTACTAAACTTCGATATACCTTATTACCTACATAATGTAATAAGACCGTTTGTTACTGCCATCTATTGGCTAAATCACGGAACTATTTACTAAACTTCGATATACCTTATTACCTACATATTGTAATAAGACTGTTTGTTACTGCCATCTATTGGCTAAATAACGGAACTATTTACTAAACTTCGATATACCTTATTACCTGCATTTTGTAATAAGACCGTTTGTTACTGCCATCTATTGGCTAAATGACGAAACTATTAACTAAACTTCGATATACGTTATTACCTACATATTAATAAGACCGTTTGTTACTGCCATCTATTGGCTAAATAACGAAACTATTTACTAAACTTCGATATACCTTATTACCTACATATTGTAATAAGACTGTTTGTTACTGCCATCTATTGGCTAAATAACGGAACTATTTACTAAACTTCGATATACCTTATTACCTGCATTTTGTAATAAGACCGTTTGTTACTGCCATCTATTGGCTAAATGACGAAACTATTAACTAAACTTCGATATACGTTATTACCTACATATTAATAAGACCGTTTGTTACTGCCATCTATTGGCTAAATAACGAAACTATTTACTAAACTTCGATATACCTTATTACCTACATATTAATAAGACCGTTTGTTACTGCCATCTATTGGCTAAATGACGGAACTATTTACTAAACTTCGATATACCTTATTACCTACATTTTGTAATGAGACCGTTTGTTACTGCCCATCTATTGGCGAAATGACGAAACTATTTACTAAACTTCGATATACCTTATTACCTACATATTAATACTTCTATTACATTCAACAGATGTCACTGCTGATTCAATTTATTTATTTAATATTTTACTTCTGGAGAGAATAAATTATTTAGTATTTTCGTTAAAATTTTTACAAGTTTTTATCATTTTTATGCTTTACATTCCGTTTCTTTTCCGTTTTATTTATAAGTTTCCACCAATTCCACATTATTATAAGAACTAACATAGTATGTAATGTACTCCTCATCGCCCAGAATTATAATGGAGGGTAATAATGTGAATTCGTCAGGCGACGTCTTCAATTTATCACTTTAGTTATTATATGTCATTCCAAGTAGTTCGCTACGTTTGGTGACTTAGCAGGGGTGCCTGGGTTCATCGGGTGGGGTGGGTCCAGGTCTTGGCGACCCGACTTGGGCCCAATCAGGAGAGGCCGGTTGGAGAGAGACCCTTTTACCTCTCCAACTGGTCTCGCTCGACCCATCGGGAGGGATGGATTCACACTTCCGTCACTCCTGGACACACCCCTCATATCTTTTTCTTTCCCAGAACTTCCACAATGCATTACAAAAATGACATAGTGTGTGTGTAATGTTAAAATCAATTCTGCTGTAATTCAAATAATGCTTTCTTGAAAATCACGAAATTTCAAATATAGTGTAGCGTCGATATTAATCCATTGAATAATTAATAATAAATCGCTCGATCTACTTAGGTACGTACTTGCTACTTAGGTACGTATTTGCAGCCGAAATCAAAACAAAGCAACCTACCTGTTTCAAGACCTACTTGCATACTCGCGACAATACTAACGCGCACTCAGTCCGGGATACTACGAGAACTCGCCAGAAGGTTCGAGTCTACGGCCTATGCATAATCGCCGCAATGTCGAAGGTTCCCGAAACACACAGTCTGTGCGAGTGCCTAGAATTTAGTTGCCATCCATCTACCTACTGCCGCCGTCGGCCGTCTAGTATAAATAAGCCCGACGCAGCGAGCCAGTCAGTCAGTCATAATTTTGCCACCAGTCTACAAGGTTCAACGAGTGATCACCCGCGTTCTTCTTACTAGCGCGAGGGACACGTACCCGGCTTCGCCCCTATCATCATGGACTCTATCGGGACATCATCATAGCGCCTCGGCCACGTCCGCGGCCAGCGCTACTCGGATTACAAGCGCCCTGGTTCCAGCGTCTCTGACCAGCGCTTCTTCCACGCTACCATGACCACCACGAGGACACGCAGCATCCTCACTGGTCTACATCGTTCCCGTTCAACCGCCTATAAGGTCCGTCGCACCTTCGGCCGTCTCGTCAGCACTGGAGTGCCTGAAGACTTACGTTCTTCGCCAGTGCCTGACCTCCATCGAGTCCCGGTCACCAGCGCCCGGCGTCGACTCACTGACCCGCGCTTGACCTGCCAACACATCACAGCAGCAACCGGAGTATTCTACATTTGTCCTACATCATCTCCTCGTCACGGCAACTGACTCACCAATAAACACATGTGACCTTCACAACTTTCTTTCATTTCGTGCCTCACCATTGATCCCCAAAGTGGTGACCCCGACGTGATCTGCAGCCCGACATGATTCTGCAGCCCCGTCTCAAAATGGGTGATCAGTAAAGGCAGCACGGAGCAGCATGCACCAGACCATCTCCGCACAAGCGCGGATAATAGTGCCACCATGGTTATCTGAGTGAATCTTCAACCTGTGTTGTGAACATGTGTTTTGCAAAATTTTTTTTTTTTTATGAAGTGTCACAGTTTAAAAGACATTCGTCTCCGAGCTATTTCTTCTATCGCAGCCCTCAGCAAAGCTGCTGGGAAGGGGGTGTCTGTAGCGTCGATATTAATCCATTGAATAATTAATAATAAATCGCTCGATCTACTTAGGTACGTACTTGCTACTTAGGTACGTATTTGCAGCCGAAATCAAAACAAAGCAACCTACCTGTTTCAAGACCTACTTGCATACTCGCGACAATACTAACGCGCACTCAGTCCGGGATACTACGAGAACTCGCCAGAAGGTTCGAGTCTACGGCCTATGCACAATCGCCGCAATGTCGAAGGTTCCCGAAACACACAGTCTGTGCGAGTGCCTAGAATTTAGTTGCCATCCATCTACCTACTGCCGCCGTCGGCCGTCTAGTATAAATAAGCCCGACGCAGCGAGCCAGTCAGTCAGTCATAATTTTGCCACCAGTCTACAAGGTTCAACGAGTGATCACCCGCGTTCTTCTTACTAGCGCGAGGGACACGTACCCGGCTTCGCCCCTATCATCATGGACTCTATCGGGACATCATCATAGCGCCTCGGCCACGTCCGCGGCCAGCGCTACTCGGATTACAAGCGCCCTGGTTCCAGGGTCTCTGACCAGCGCTTCTTCCACGCTACCATGACCACCACGAGGACACGCAGCATCCTCACTGGTCTACATCGTTCCCGTTCAACCGCCTATAAGATCCGTCGCACCTTCGGCCGTCTCGTCAGCACTGGAGTGCCTGAAGACCTACGTTCTTCGCCAGTGCCTGACCTCCATCGAGTCCCGGTCACCAGCGCCCGGCGTCGACTCACTGACCCGCGCTTGACCTGCCAACACATCACAGCAGCAACCGGAGTATTCTACATTTGTCCTACATCATCTCCTCGTCACGGCAACTGACTCACCAATAAACACATGTGACCTTCACAACCTTCTTTCATTTCGTGCCTCACCACCTGATCCCCAAAATAGGATAAAAAAAATTGTTTTTGTAAAAAAAAAAATTAGAATTTTCGTTATTTTCTCAACTACTATACTATGCTCATGTCCGTATTATGGTAGATGTTCATGATTTGTGTAAGAATGACAATAATAAAACATAACGGAAAAGAAAAATGTAATGATAAAACAAAAATTTGAAAAATGCGTATCATAATTAAAGTTCACAGTTTTTAGTTTTTGTTTTTGTTTTCTGGGAATTAAAATCAAGATCACAATTTTTTTAATTGAATGAACGATGTAAAAAGCGAAGAGATAGTTTTCTTCCCAATTCCTTAAATAAAAAGTCTTTGTTTTTTATCATCCAATCAGTTCCAATTTTGAAAATAACACTAAAATTCAAAGCAAATTCTAGTTAACCGAAGCACACATTATTTTAGGACGGGTTGTTTCGGAGAATCTAAACAATTCATCAAATTTCAAAGTTCATTTTCAAGTTCTGTGAAAGATTTTTTCAAGTTCTGTTTTATTCCAGTTTTGGCAAGCAACTAGCCTACAATGATATAGAAACAGAACTTGAATAAGTCTTTCACAGAACCCGAAAATTAACGTTGAAATTTGATGAATTGTTCAAATTCTCCGAAACAACCCGTCCTTAATCATGCATTTGAAGGTCATAGAGAAAAAACATTTAGAAAGTAGCACTCACTTAACCTTTTGGGTGCCAGTACACGATTAATCGTTGGGGTGCGATTAATTCTTGGGACATGTGAGAACTGTAAACTGAAATTTAGTATGACAAAAAAATGGAAGGTGAGAGAACATAATTATCTTTATGAGCTATAGTAGATACTGTTCTTTAGCAGAAATCATTTCAGATATATTATACTATAATACAAAGAAGCGCAGGTGTGATAGAATGAGAGAGTGTTTCTGTCATACACCGGCACACACATATACTGTATTGTACTGTTGTATGCTGGGTAGCGTAATGCTAGAGAAAGGAATGTGATGGAGAGGAATGTGACGGTAGCGAAACAACTCATTTAGGTGATTCATTATCGTCAGGTACACTTGTCTCGCTAGAACTAGAATTTTTTTGAAATCTTTGCAGATGCACTTTCAAATCACTTTACATTTTCATATTGAGTATTTTATAAACCCAAATTAAACTATTCCAGGACTCAGTGGTTTTATTTTAGAGAAAATAACCTTAAAAATTATCTTTAAAAACATAGAATGACACAGACTTAATGTTCAACACGTTTGGTGTAGGTACTAAATAATCTTAAAAGTTATCGTTAAGAACATAGAATGACATAGACTTAATGTTCAACACGTTTGGTGTAGGTACTAAATAATCTTAAGAGTTATCATTAAGAACATAGAATGACATAGACTTAATGTTCAACACGTTTAGCGTAGGTACTAAATATATGCCAAATATACAACACTAACCACATTCTTGAACAAAAAAACAAATTTCGACAAACACAAACGACCATTAATAGACTTTTAAGACAAGCGTACATAAAAACTCCGACGGTAAACACAAGCTTTGGACAAAGACAGAACAAATATCAGGAAATAAAACATTTAACAATCTTTCATACAAAAAAATGAGGGAAAAAAAAACATTTCACAAAAAATAAAAAGATGGATTAAAGAACAAAAAAACCCACACTAAAAAAATTAGGCAAACGAATAAAATATTTATAGTAAAACGCAATCCCAGTATTTACAACAATACCATATAAAATATGGCAAGACGCAATACAGTAAATACAACAGTACCACATAACATATAGTAAAACGCAATCCCAGTATTTACAACAATACCATATAAAATATGGCAAGACGCAATACAGTAAATACAACAGTACCACATAACATATAGTAAAACGCAATCCCAGTATTTACAACAATACCATATAAAATATGGCAAGACGCAATACAGTAAATACAACAGTACCACATAACATATAGTAAAACGCAATCCCAGTATTTACAACAATACCATATAAAATATGGCAAGACGCAATACAGTAAATACAACAGTACCACATAACATTTAGTAAACGCAATCCCAGTTTTATTTTATTTCGTTTCAATTCATTATTCGACGATATTGATAGACTTAATTTACCTTAAAAAATTATCTCATAAGAGATTCAAACAAAGTCGCCTGGCCATCGATTATACTGCGTTTCAAAAATTGAGGGCAGAGTGCAATAAGCTCTCCGCAAAATGTTACAAAAATTACATTAGTGATGTCGAAGGCTCTATCATGGACGACTCAAATTTCTTTTGGAAATATGTTAAATCCCAAAAAGAAAATGGTACTTACATACCTAGTAGTGTGTCATTCGATTCTAAATTATCCCAAAATCTTCAGGAAACTGTTAATCTTTTTGCTGATTTTTTTAGCGGCGTTTACATTAATGCAAGTGAAGACAACAATATTTCGTGCTTTGATTTGGTTGAAACTCTTGATATATCTGACTGTAATGTAACCATAGACGATATTATATCTAAGCTGAAGAGTCTTGATTCCCGAAAATCCGCAGGACCTGATAATGTTCCGCCCAGGTTTTTAGTAAATTGTATGCATACATTGTCATATCCTATTCATAAGTTATTTACAAAGTCACTCTCATCAGGTGTATTCCCGGACCTTTGGAAGTTTAGTCTTTTAACGCCCATTTTCAAAAAAGGTAATAAGAGCGAAGTAACAAATTATAGGCCAATATGTATAATGTCTACTTTACCCAAACTTTTTGAAAGCCTAGTACTAGATAAGTTGATATCCCGAATCAATCGAACCATCTCTCCCCTTCAACATGGATTCATTAAAGGTAGATCTACTCTTACCAATTTGATATTGTACACGAATGATATTGTTAATGCCCTTAATGCATCACATCAAACTGATTCCATATATACTGACTTCAGTAAGGCATTTGATAAAGTAAACCACAAAATATTATTACGTAAACTAAAATTGTTGGGAATAAGAGGGAGTATGTTGGAATGGTTTAAGAGTTATCTATTAGGAAGGTACTTAGCAGTCAAGATAGATTCGTTTACTTCTTATACATTTGCTGCCTCGAGCGGAGTACCACAGGGATCTCACTTGGGCCCAATATTATTTTGTTTGTTTATCAATGATATTGTTAATATTTTTACTAATGTTAAAGTCCTGTTATTTGCCGACGATCTGAAGATATACAGAATAATCAAAGACGATGACGATCGCGCAATTTTGCAGTTGAACCTTAATAAACTATGTGCGTGGTGTTCTGTCAATGATTTGCAACTAAATTTAGGTAAATGCCAGATTATCAGTTTTTACAAAGGCAAAAATCCACTTAATTTTTCCTATTTTATGAATGGTGCTAATCTTCTTCGTGTATCACAGATTCGTGATCTTGGTGTTATATTCCACGAGAGTCTACAGTTTAACGAACACATCGATGAAATAACAAGCGATGCGATGAGAATACTAGGTTTTATTTTGAGAATGGGAGCAAATTTTAAAAGTATGTCAACATTAAAACATCTGTATTGCTCGTTAGTACGAAGCAAATTAGAATACAATTCCACCGTATGGTCACCGTACTACAAGGTCCATTCTCAATCATTAGAAAAGGTACAAAATAAATTCCTTCGGTACATTAATTTTAAAATGAAAATTCCAATCGAATTTATAAATTACAATAACTTGCTTGCTGAAACTAAACTTCTTAAATTATCTGATAGAAGAGTGTTAATTGATTTGCTATTTTTATTCAAAATTATTAAATCTTTAATTGACAGCCCTAATTTGTTGGAACTTATTTGCATTAATGTTCCTGCTAGGCAAACTCGCAGTAAAGATACTTTTAAATTTAACAAGAACCTCAACACTAATTATTCTATTTTTTCACCAATTCCTAGAATTCACAACCTTGCGAATAAATACTGTGAACTTATAGATATATTTGGTTTTGACAATTTTGTGAGCTTTAAAAGGCAACTTATTTCGATTCTATCGGCTAATAATTAACTTTTATAGCTTTAATAATTTTATTACATCTTCTCCCATTCGAAACCTTTCAAGTAAATTATATCCATATTTGTTTGTTTTTTATTTGCTCTACTATACACTTATAATTGTATGCTTATACCTACTAACTACTTTTTATACATAACACTATGTTCCATCTCAGATCTTATTATTTCTTATTCATGTCGATATTGCTAAATTCTATTAGTTTTTGCTTTTTACAGGTGCAACTCTTATTTTGTTATTTTTTTTTTTTAAATCTCTGTTATAATGTTCTTTACCTCACGAGTAAGTTACACTCTAATTTATATTGGTTTATCGATTTGTTAAACACACAATTAATACTGGGTTTAAACACACCCACTTACTTACTTTTTATGTTGAACTTTCTTTTACTTACTATTTCATGCTTGGGTATATTTTATATTGAATCCATCTTATTAGTGTTTTGCTAATTTGCACAAAATTTTATTATATGTGTTGCTTTCTTACAATTAACTCCATTTATCTTCTTATGTTCAATTATTGTAATCAATGTAAATGTATATTTTCATGTAAAAGCCCATTAGGGCGTAAATAAAATAATAAATAAATAAATAAATAAATAAATATTATCTTTTTATAATTTTATTAATTAAAATTGTTACATTAGCACGAGCAAAGTACTAAGTGTTTCAATAACAACAAATAAACACCTAATTGAAGAACGTTTTTGACCTGAAAAGTGAATTTCACTAAATAAGCATCCTGTCATTTCACACAACTCTACCTCGGCACACACTACCTGCCTTATTCATATTCATTTAGTGTCGTGAAAAGTCACATTAAAATATGTAAATCGCCCCCGAGGCCTCCACCGCCCCCCCGAATCTCTACATTGCCCCAGGGGTCGATATATATATGGGGACTCAGTGGATTAAGCTACCCAAAGTGAAGCGCACTTTAGGCGTGTCATTAAGGTTAAACGCAACGCTTGTTATATTCTACGTGTTCATAGATGGCGTTAATTAAATAATTTTATTAGAATACGCCTTTGCAAAGTATTTCTTTACAATATTAAGAAAAATCATTTGTTTGCGCCCGTATATACGCAATATGAATATGAATCAATAGTTTTGTTCGTTTAAAAACTCAATTCTTTCGAGAAAGGCATACAAATACAATATTGTACCGATTATTCAATCCAATATTGTATTTGCATGCCTTTCTCGATAGAATTGAGTTTTTATATGGACAAAACTATTTATTCATATTCATATTGCGTATATGCGGGCGCAAACATATAATTTGTCTTAATACTGTAAAGCAATACCTTGCAAAAAGCGAATTTTGATCAAATTAATTAATTACGCCATCTATGAACATGTAGAATATAACTAGCGTCGCGTTTAACCTTAAATGGCGCCGCTCAAACGTTGTATTATCAATTTTATTGGTTTGGCCCGTTTTTGTTGAAATTATTTTTTTAATATATTTAAAAAAATATTTATACTCGGTCCTTATCTTGTGTAGATGAATAGGCATTTTTTTCGAATTAGTCATTAGTAATTTTAGTCGAATTACAGTCGATGTAATGTAGTTTTGTAACAGTAACAGTGTGGTATACAGCGGTGAATGGAGGAATTGCGGAGCATTGCGGGGTACACTTGTCTTGTTCATAGTTGGTCACGTTACGTAAGAATGATGTATGTAGGAATGAGGAATTTTAAATGCAGAAAGCGTGTGGAGGAATTTTCCATTCCTGCTTTTGAGGCTCCCCCAATTTATTGAAGCCCTTCAACGCCCGAACCCTAAGAATTACAGTTCAGTCATAGCCCTTCAACGTCCGAACCCCAAGGATTACAGTTCAGTCATAATAAATGGTAAACGGTATGAGTGTCAAACTCTATCCGCTAGACTACTAGCCGAGTATCTTGCCCGCCCGGTAACACACTTTTTTTAAATTAAGATTATTGCGTCTTAAAAGTAATTTATTTTCAGAGAAATTGGCGTTTTTCCCAAATAACACTTTATCTGTTCTTCGTCAACTCTGACCCCGAATCTCCTTATCAGGGGACGAACCATTTTGTGTAAAAACTTTCCGCTCGCCATTATTCATTGATCGTCAATCATCAGAAAGCGACTAAATTCAGTCTGCACGGAGTCTGTACTTCCCCACCTTTCTCTTTCCCCTCCCACTAATTTAGCAGTTGGGACTCAATGGGCTGCGGCGGAATGCTTCAAGGAGAGCCCTATTGAGGGTCAGAGGAATTTAAAAACAAACATTCTCTATGAAATCAACTGAATCGTAGGAAGCACGACTGCAATAATATTGCAGATTAACCGTTCAATCAGTGATTTCTAATTTAATTAATAATAGGGTAGGTACCAGCACTCCATTGTGGACTGCTAACTTCGCATCTTTGGACAATTTTTTGTTAGCGCCAACTGCGTTCAGTCCTCCATTAATGGAGTTACCTGCATTTACTCTTCTCTCAATATCTCTGTCAGCCTTCCCATCTCTCGTAAACATGCTTCCTAAATACACAAATTCATCCACCTGCTCCAAGTATTCCTCATTAACAGCTATATTGCACACTGTTTTCGTACTTTCTTTTTCAAACACCATTACTTTAGACTTACTTACATTCATCATTAACTCATTCTTCACGCATACTTCGTTCATACTAGACACGAGAGACTGCAGATGATCCATACTATTAGCAATCAGCACCGCATCATCAGCATACAACAGGCAACATACTTTCAGATTACTCAAATTCGCGCCCAATCCCACCTCTTTCAATTCTTGCATACAATTATCCATGTATAGATTGAATAACCATGGTGACATTACGCAGCCTTGTTTAATACCTTTTGTGATATCAAACCACCCCGTAAAACCACCGTTCACTTTAACACATGCAACGCTTCCCTCATATAGAGACGCAATTGCCTGAGTCAGATTCGCATTCACTCCATACTTGGACAACACCTTCCATAGCTTTTTCCTGTCGACTCGGTCGTATGCTTTTTGTAGATCTACAAAGGCACAGAAAAGTTTCTGGTTTTTTGCCAGAAACTTCTCGGTGAGCATACGCAATGAGAAGATCTGGTCCATGCACCCCCTTCCACTCATAAAAGCACCTTGCACATCCCATATTTTATCCTTTGTTTCCTTTCTTACCATTTCAATCAAAATTCTACCATACAGCTTGCCAACTGAACTTAGCAGGCTAATAGCCCTATGATTCCCACATTCTATACGTGGCATGATCACTGCCCTTCTCCAATCTAAAGGCGTGTAACCTTCCTTTAAACATTGGTTAAAAAGATTGCACAACCATGTGAGAATTATACGGCTACCTCCTTTAAAATATTTAGCAGCAATGTTGTCGAAACCGACAGCCTTACCATTCTTCATACACTTAATTGATCTTTCTATCTCATCCATGCTAATTCCGGTAACATTCAGTCCATCATCATTCATATCTGATTCGCCGCTAGAATCACTGTCACTCACTTCGCTTTCAAAGACTTCCTCGAAATACTTCATCCATCTCTCTTTTATTTTTTCCTCATTCGTCAACATTTTTCCATCTTTCGATTTTATCACTTTCATGCTTCCGGTTTCAGGGCCACACCGGGACCTTTTGACTTCCTTCCAAAACAACTTAATGTTTTGTTGGAAATGGTTTGTCATTTTCATTCCTTCTTCCTCTTCCAGGCGTTTCTTTCGTTCTTTCACTCCAACTCTTACTTTTTTCTTACATTCCTTATATACTTCTTTCGCTCGATCCTTCTCTTCGCTGGAAGCACTGCCAGCCGCAATCAGACATAACCATGCTTTCTTCTTCTCTGAGACCAGTGCTTTAATATCATCATCCCACCATGCATCACCTTTCTTCCTACCTTGCGTACCTATTCCACAAACCTCCCTAGCAGATTCACAAAGACTCACTTTTATGTGGTTCCATGTTTCGTCTATGCTTAGACCGTCCATTTTTTTCTCATTCAATCTCATCTCTGCACAATTCACATACTTACTTCTCTCATTATCGTTTTGTAGTTTTTCTATTTTGATTCTTGTTGGAATTGGTACCGTTTTCACTTTAGAGCGCCAACCGCGAAAGAGGTTTACTCTCGACACCACCAAAAAGTGGTCAGTTTCAACCTCTGCCCCTCTGAAAACTCTCGTGTCCTCGGTAACGGCTCTCAACCTAGAGTCAATTACTACAAAATCGATAATTGATCTCTCATTTCCTCTTTCCCACGTATATTGGTGGATACCTTTATGATCGAAAAAAGTATTGGACACAAACAGGTTCCACTCTAAACATACTTCAAGTATTCTGTTCCCGTTGTCATTCGTTCTTTTATCCCCAAACAAACCTAAGGCCGATTCAAATCCGTCACGTCTAATTCCTACCCACCCATTCAAATCGCCTGCCATTATAATCCTTTCATTAATATTTTTCAGTCTCATCACATCATTCACACCAGTCCAAAAATCATCTTTCTCTTCGTCACTCTCAGAATTGACAGGGGCATAACAAACAACAAGAAACACCCTTGTCAAACCGATTTTGAAAGTAATCCACATTATTCTCGGACTTACACATTCATACTGCAACATACATTCAATCATTCTGGGAGACAGTAGTGCTGCAACACCCTGACACGCCCTCTCCGTATCTGGTCTCCCAGACCAAATGATGAGCCTATCATTATGCTGCATTGTACCGCTCCCTTTTTTCATACTCTCTGTTACACAAAGTATGTCCAAACATTTGCTAACCATTGCGTCACACAATTCATTCATCTTTCTTTCCATACCTCCTCTAATATTCCACGTACCAATTTGACATTGTTCGAGTTCCTTCCTCCTCTTTGCGCCACCGAAGGGTTGGCGATGTGATGGATAGCGAGCCTCATCGACACCTGTGTCGGCCATTCCCTTCTACGAACTGCTTATCTAGTCTTACATGCTGATACTTAGGTATAAATCACTAACATACAAATTAATATAATATTTAACTTAATCCTAACGCCATCAAAACTATTCCAGATGTCCAAATGAAAAAACTTAATCCTAAAACAAAAAGTATTATTTATTTTTCGGAATAACTTTATTGAGTAAAACCTCAAATTGTAATATTTAAATATTGAAGACAATATTAGTGATTTCTAAACGAAAATCTGAAACGAGAACGAGAATAGGGTCCCATTAGCGCAGTTGGTAGAGCACTGTCCCGGAAAGACAGGGGTCCTGGGTTCGAGTCCCAGATGTGACCGTTTCCTTTTCTGATTTTTCTGTTTCAGATTTTCGTTTAGAAATCACTAATATTGTCTTCAATATTTAAATATTACAATTTGAGGTTTTACTCAATAAAGTTATTCCGAAAAATAAATATTCATTCTAGACTTGCAGAAAAGTCAACAGATGTCGCACATTAAATAAAAAATAAGATAGGTTTATCTAAAAGACGCTGTCTGGATTGCATTTAGTTCGGGTTGAATCTTGCGATCATACATAAAGATAGTTGCCAATAAAAATGTGCGGTGAAAAAATGAAGACAATGTTAGTAGTTCTTATTCGAAGTATGATATAGTTAAAAGTGACCGAGGAGAATAGGGTCCCATTAGCGCAGTTGGTAGAGCACTGTCCCGGAAAGACAGGGGTCCTGGGTTCGAGTCCCAGATGTGACCGTTTCCTTTTCTGATTTTTCTGTTTCAGATTTTCGTTTAGAAATCACTAATATTGTCTTCTATATTTAAAAAGTATTATAATGAACACACTTCCTAAATACAAAACCTCATCCACCTGCTCCAAGTTCACCTGCTAAATTCGTCATTCACAACTATCTATAACTAGACACGAGATACTGTGATACAATACAATAACCACGGTGACATTACACAGCCTTGCTTAACACCTTTTGTGATATCAAACCACCCGTAAAAGCACTGTTCACCGTAACACATGCAACGCTTCCCTCATACAGAGATGCAATTGCCTGTGTGAGATTCGTATTCACTCCAAACTTGGACAACACCTTCCATAGCTCTTTCCTGTCAACTATTATTGATTTCTGATAAAACACTAAGATTTAATAATACTTTTGAGTTGCCTAATAATGCAGGGATACCTTGGTCCCCTGCTTGCTTCTCAACAATTATCTCTAAAACAAATATGATACAATACTCGTAATAAGACATATATTGCGCGGCGAGCTTTCCAAGACGAAGTTCTTTAAGTTGTGTTCAACAAACATTCAAATACTTGCGTTGCGTTTAACAAACACAAGAACACTGAGGTTTGTCTGTGGTGGAAGGACCGGTGTATCGGTTGATTTAAAACTTGGCTTGGTTGGAATGTGGAGCTCAACGCGGCTTTGAACATAATCCGTTTATTTATTTATTCATTTTCGGGAAATCGACAGTTTACATTGAGTTCAGTTCAGTTTGTACATAAGTATTATATAGTTAAATAAAACCAATTATGGATTTCCTCCTTGTGACTTTAACTGAGACAGCATAATATGGAATAAGTAAATTAAATTTGTGAGACAGTCACAGCTCGAGTTCGCCTCGGTCACTTGGAATCCTCAATATCAAACATACATTGATCTTGACCCTTGCACATAGAAAGAAAGGGTCTTAGTTTAAATTAACTTGAACAATTAGAAATCAATAAAAGAACCAATGACCCTAATATAACATTAATTAATAAAATTATTTATTCCCCGTTTCTAAGTATGTTCACAAAACCTAAACAATATAACACATTTAAATAAATTAATAACTGCTACATCATTATTAAACGATAACATTAATGAGGGGAAAACAGACTTCAAAATACCCCCACAGAATATGAAATCTATTGTTACAATTATTTTATCAGTAAATTGGTTTAACCGGAAATAAATCTTTTTTTTTTAATGTGTTTATTCAGTTTTTTTATTTGTACATTATTTTCTCTTACTTAGATCCTACAAAACTGATCAATCAGTTTAATTGTAAGAAATCTCTCACTTTTTCTATTTATTATCTTATAATAATATATTTAATTTCAACTTGATATCTTGATCCTCAATATTAATTGTTTTTATATTTGACGGAGGTAGAACGATCTAATTTTCGTTTTAATTTTTGAATGACATGTCTCATTTTTAATATCTTCTGGTAATGAGTTAAATAATTCCGGAATTTTATGTCTTTTTGTTCTATCTCCGTATACATTTTGCGATATTTTAATAATAATCATTTGTGCTTCTCTATGCCTAGTAGGGTAGTTATGGTTTACAGGTTTTTTGAATTCTGTGTTCCAGAATTCATCTAGCGTTAGTTGGTAATCTATCCTACTATGTATAGAGAGTACATTACACAAAGAAAACATTTTTTTATAATCGCCTTCACATAATTGTATTTTAGTTTTGCCTGATATCAATTTTAGGAAACGGATTTGTAATTGTTCTATTTTATTTAAGTACGTTTTATACGTTAATCCGTAACTATTTACTCCGTATCCTATAATTGATTCCGCTAATGCATTATATATGTATACAGTATAATATATTTTTATTAACAAAGTTTTTTAGGTGATAAAATTTCCCTAAAATGGATCTTAATCTATTACATACATTTTCAATGTGATTTGACCAGTTAAAATTGACATCTATTGTAAGACCAAGGTATGTATATTGGTAAACTTTTTCTATGTTTGGGCATTTACATGGCAGAGATTGGTTTTTTGTGTGTAAACAATCGTATGAATGACTTTTTATATGCAGTTCTTTATCCTGACAACTTGCATATGGAGAGTTTATAAGCATATATTTTGTTTTTTTTTGCGTTAATAATAATTCCATTGTCGTGGGACCATTTAATTATGTTATTTAGGTCTGTTTGTAAAAATTCCTCAATTTTCTGTAGATTTCTGTCAGCACCATAGACATATGAATTAATTCCTATGTCTGTGGTCAGCACATATGATGCAAGTATCATCTGCAAACATGTAACATTTACAACGTTTTATTTCGTTAGGTAAACTGTTTACTTGCATTATATAACACGTAGGTCCCGATATCGACCCTGTTGCTACTCCAGTGTCTGTTAACATTTCATCACTGAAAATTCCGTCAATTTTAACTTTAATTTTTCTATTTAACAGATAATTTTTAAACATTTTATGTAAAGGACCTCTAATACCACATTCTTCCATTGCCTTTAGTAATGTTTGATGGTCCAATGTGTCAAAGGCCTTTTTAAAGTCTATAAAAATTATACCAACGTAATATTTTTCATTTAAATGACAATTTATATGGTCAGTGAAATTAGAAAGTAATTGTGTAGTACTTTTTTCTTTTTGAAATCCGTACTGTATGGGATTTATGATTCTGTTTTTTTCTATAAAAAATTGTATTTGGTTAAAGATAGCTCTTTCAATAATTTTATCAATACACGAGAGAATCGCAATTGGTCGATAGTTTGTGAAATCTTTGTGATTTCCTGATTTATAAATAGGTCTGATGATGGATGTTTTAAGTTCGTCAGGCATGATGCTTTTATTTACACAAAGGTTAATTAATTTAGTAAGGACTGGAATTATATTATCAGCAATTAACTTCAGGTCTTTAATTCTTATTTGGTCGTTGCCTTCTGACTTTTTAACATCCATATCATTAATTATTTTGTTTATATCTTTTTCTGTTACAGGTCTAAATCTCATTGACATAATAGCAGGAGTTGTATACATGTTACGATCTAAGAATTTTGTAGTACAATTGTGTCTTATGTCTTTTATTTCATTTACGAATGTTGTAGCAAATTTATCGCATAAAAATTTTGTGTCTCCTTGATTTCCCATATGTTGAAGGATTATTTTATCTAGATTTTGTTTAGGTTTTCCTATTAGGTTGTTTATTTCGTCCCAGAGTTTCCTCGGGTTTCCGTTTAAGCTATTTATTACATTTTTGTGGAATGCGTTTTTAGTAATATTAATATGTTTGTTTGTTTTGTTTCTATATCGAGTATATTCTAAACGAAATACCGGGTTATTTGGGCTATTCTTACATTTTCGGTAAAGATAATCTCTTTTTTTAATAATAAATTGGGAGGGGGTAAAATAGAATCACATTAATAAGTCCTATAAACGTGGCTAAAACCACAGTTTGGAAATGGCCTTGAAAGCCGAAACAGCTGTAAAAATAAAAATAAAAAACAAAAAATACTTGCAGAAATTAATAATTATATTATTAAATTTAATTTTAAATAAATTTTTTAAATTTTTTAATGGAGTTGGAAATATCCAATACAAATGTATTAAGAGGAAACTACCAGCCAAAAATGTGTATATTCTTGGTATACCTTATATTGTAGGTAATAGGCATTAAAATCGCTTGACAAACGGAGTCTAGAAACGTTCGATTAGCACAAAACTGGTTTTTATTTATTTTGTAAATAATTTTATAAGAAAGCAAAAAAGTTAATCAAGTGAAACTGTCACAGAAAATCTAAGCTATAAAACTGTATTTATTAAAGTTGTTTCCTTTACGCATTCATACATTTCTATTGAAATTTTTTATTTTTTTTTAGTTGCTTACATTTATGTTTTTTATTGAGTAATTTATTAATTTATTTGTATTCTACTCAAGCGAAACGATAGGAAAACCTTCAATTTTTCTAATGCAAAGCACCTAAAGCACCTATCGTATCATTTTAGTGATCATCGGCTTGATTCTACCGCTATAAATAAACGCAGAAAAATTTCTGATGCCCTATTCTCATACAAAATCGATAACAATCTCATTGATTCATCATATCTTCAGAGGAACACAACACCAGATCGAACGACTTAAGGCGAAGCTTAATGCCAAATCACTATTTTGATTAATCTTTATAACGAATTGGTGTACATTATGAATACCAAATTTTTTTCTTTAGATAAATCGAAAGTTTTCCTATTGCTTCTCTTGAGTAGAATACAAATAAAAATATAAATGTAAACAACTATTTTTTTTTAATAGAAATGTATGAACGCGTAATGGAAAAAACTTTTTAAAAATATGGTATTATAGCTAAGATATTTGTGACAGTTTCACTTGATCAACTTTTTTGCTTACTTATAAAATTATTTACAAAATAAGTAAAAACCAGTTTTGTGCTTGATACCAAGAAATACACTTTTTTGGCTTGTAGTTTCCTCTTAAGCCCACGCATTACCAATTTTTACCGATTTATAACAAGTTTCTAAGTTCTAAAAAAATATACTTCATTTTCGTAGATAATATATTGTAATGGTAAGATAAGTTGGAGCGCCAAATGTAATGTATAATTTGTTAAGGTAAAAATACGGTAGAGCAGAGATGTCCATCTCATGATTGTGGGATTAATTTCCTGTCAAGTAAGTTGGGTGATCATAAATAATAAGAATGAATTCTTAATGGAAAATATATTGAAACATCAAAAGTCACAACAAAGGAGTACAGATGATACACATGTAACCATAGAAATAAATATAGGCACATACCCGATGGACTCCTGAATCAAACTAAACTAACTTAACGTGAAACGAAAGAATGACAACGAATGGCGAATGAAACCTTGCTCTCGGCAGCGGGGAACGGACCCGAGTCGAAAGCCAGGACATCCTTCTCTTGGTGGAAGCGGGAGGACGCAACTCCTTCAATGGACGCCTGCAGGGGCATCAGGCCTGCAGCACGTGGTAGTCGACCAGACTCTTCAACGGAGCCAAGACAGCAATCCGATTTCTTAGTGGCAGCGGGAGGACGCAACTCCTTCAATGGACGCCTGCAGGGGCATCAGGCCTGCAGCACGTGGTAGTCGACCAGACTCTTCAACGGAGCCAAGACAGCAATCCGATTTCTTAGTGGCAGCGGGAGGACGCAACTCCTTCAATGGACGCCTGCAGGGGCATCAGGCCTGCAGCACGTGGTAGTCGACCAGACTCTTCAACGGAGCCAAGACAGCAATCCGATTTCTTAGTGGCAGCGGGAGGACGCAACTCCTTCAATGGACGCCTGCAGGGGCATCAGGCATGCAGCACGTGGTAGTCGACCAGTCTCTTCAACGGAGCCAAGACAGCAATCCGTTTTCTTGCGACACGGGGACACTCCGCCAAGAACAACCAGCCACAGCTAGGACCAAGCCAATCTCGGTTTCAAGTCCGAAACACGAGCACTCCGACATGACCATCGGCCAACACTCAATAAAAGCGGGATTCCATATTCCCCACTAAAATAATAACAAACACGAACTGTACGTGAATGGATAAACACCCCGCGGCTTGTTTAAAAAAAAATAATAACTTCTGTTCACATGATTAACTCAGATTGAAACCCCTTAAAAGGAGGGTGACTGGATCCACCGACCCACCGGCCTAATGGGCCGGGGAGGAAGTGACCATCGACAAAACTGTCCTTCCTTCCTTCAAAATATTGCCAAAGTTCGAAAAAAAATACCCATAGACAAAATAAACCCAATTAAGCAAGAACTTCTCTTGTCACAAAATATTTATGTGACAATATATTTATTTGTTATGGCGAAACGTCAATTATTTGAAATTCCCTCAAAAGAAAAAAATCGCAAAGTAAACTCCAAAAATTATTAAAAACACGTTTTGTTCTGTTATTTGATATGTTATAGGCATGAAAAAATTCAATGAATTTATTAAAAGATGTTTGCCCTATTTATTGAGAGATGTTTGCTCTATTTATTGAGAGATGTGTTCTCTATTTATTGAGAGATGTTTTCTCTATTTCGAAGTAATTTATGAAAAATTTCACCATTTTTGCTTATTTCTTATCGTTGTTTTAATATTAGCGCGCTCCCTCTAACATTCGTATTTACATATCTCCCTTATAAACCATCTTTGAAAGCGTACTACGGGGCCTTAATAAGAACACCGCACTTTTAATATTAGCGCGCTCCCTCTAACAGTCGTATTTACATATCTCCCTTATAAACCATCTTTGAAAGCGTACTACGGGGCCTTAATTAGAACACCGCACTTTTAATATTAGCGCGCTCCCTCTAACAGTCGTATTTACATATCTCCCTTATAAACCATCTTTGAAAGCGTACTACGGGGCCTTAATTAGAACACCGCACTTTTAATATTAGCGCGCTCCCTCTAACAGTCGTATTTACATATCTCCCTTATAAACCATCTTTGAAAGCGTACTACGGGGCCTTAATTAGAACACCGCACTTTTAATATTAGCGCGCTCCCTCTAACAGTCGTATTTACATATCTCCCTTATAAACCATCTTTGAAAGCGTACTACGGGGCCTTAATTAGAACACCGCACTTTTAATATTAGCGCGCTCCCTCTAACAGTCGTATTTACATATCTCCCTTATAAACCATCTTTGAAAGCGTACTACGGGGCCTTAATTAGAACACCGCACTTTTAATATTAGCGCGCTCCCTCTAACAGTCGTATTTACATATCTCCCTTATAAACCATCTTTGAAAGCGTACTACGGGGCCTTAATTAGAACACCGCACTTTTAATATTAGCGCGCTCCCTCTAACAGTCGTATTTACATATCTCCCTTATAAACCATCTTTGAAAGCGTACTACGGGGCCTTAATTAGAACACCGCACTTTTAATATTAGCGCGCTCCCTCTAACAGTCGTATTTACATATCTCCCTTATAAACCATATTTGAAAGCGTACTACGGGGCCTTAATTAGAACACCGCACTTTTAATATTAGCGCGCTCCCTCTAACAGTCGTATTTACATATCTCCCTTATAAACCATCTTTGAAAGCGTACTACGGGGCCTTAATTAGAACACCGCACTTTTAATATTAGCGCGCTCCCTCTAACAGTCGTATTTACATATCTCCCTTATAAACCATCTTTGAAAGCGTACTACGGGGCCTTAATTAGAACACCGCACTTTTAATATTAGCGCGCTCCCTCTAACAGTCGTATTTACATAACTCCCTTATAAACCATCTTTGAAAGCGTACTACGGGGCCTTAATTAGAACACCGCACTTTTAATATTAGCGCGCTCCCTCTAACAGTCGTATTTACATATCTCCCTTATAAACCATCTTTGAAAGCGTACTACGGGGCCTTAATTAGAACACCGCACTTTTAATATTAGCGCGCTCCCTCTAACAGTCGTATTTACATATCTCCCTTATAAACCATCTTTGAAAGCGTACTACGGGGCCTTAATTAGAACACCGCACTTTTAATATTAGCGCGCTCCCTCTAACAGTCGTATTTACATATCTCCCTTATAAACCATCTTTGAAAGCGTACTACGGGGCCTTAATTAGAACACCGCACTTTTAATATTAGCGCGCTCCCTCTAACAGTCGTATTTACATATCTCCCTTATAAACCATCTTTGAAAGCGTACTACGGGGCCTTAATTAGAACACCGCACTTTTAATATTAGCGCGCTCCCTCTAACAGTCGTATTTACATATCTCCCTTATAAACCATCTTTGAAAGCGTACTACGGGGCCTTAATTAGAACACCGCACTTTTAATATTAGCGCGCTCCCTCTAACAGTCGTATTTACATATCTCCCTTATAAACCATCTTTGAAAGCGTACTACGGGGCCTTAATTAGAACACCGCACTTTTAATATTAGCGCGCTCCCTCTAACAGTCGTATTTACATATCTCCCTTATAAACCATCTTTGAAAGCGTACTACGGGGCCTTAATTAGAACACCGCACTTTTAATATTAGCGCGCTCCCTCTAACAGTCGTATTTTTATATCTCCCTTATAAACCATCTTTGAAAGCGTACTACGGGGCCTTAATTAGAACACCGCACTTTTAATATTAGCGCGCTCCCTCTAACAGTCGTATTTACATATCTCCCTTATAAACCATCTTTGAAAGCGTACTACGGGGCCTTAATTAGAACACCGCACTTTTAATATTAGCGCGCTCCCTCTAACAGTCGTATTTACATATCTCCCTTATAAACCATCTTTGAAAGCGTACTACGGGGCCTTAATTAGAACACCGCACTTTTAATATTAGCGCGCTCCCTCTAACAGTCGTATTTACATATCTCCCTTATAAACCATCTTTGAAAGCGTACTACGGGGCCTTAATTAGAACACCGCACTTTTAATATTAGCGCGCTCCCTCTAACAGTCGTATTTACATATCTCCCTTATAAACCATCTTTGAAAGCGTACTACGGGGCCTTAATTAGAACACCGCACTTTTAATATTAGCGCGCTCCCTCTAACAGTCGTATTTACATATCTCCCTTATAAACCATCTTTGAAAGCGTACTACGGGGCCTTAATTAGAACACCGCACTTTTAATATTAGCGCGCTCCCTCTAACAGTCGTATTTACATATCTCCCTTATAAACCATCTTTGAAAGCGTACTACGGGGCCTTAATTAGAACACCGCACTTTTAATATTAGCGCGCTCCCTCTAACAGTCGTATTTACATATCTCCCTTATAAACCATCTTTGAAAGCGTACTACGGGGCCTTAATTAGAACACCGCACTTTTAATATTAGCGCGCTCCCTCTAACAGTCGTATTTACATATCTCCCTTATAAACCATCTTTGAAAGCGTACTACGGGGCCTTAATTAGAACACCGCACTTTTAATATTAGCGCCCTCCCTCTAACAGTCGTATTTACATATCTCCCTTATAAACCATCTTTGAAAGCGTACTACGGGGCCTTAATTAGAACACCGCACTTTTAATATTAGCGCGCTCCCTCTAACAGTCGTATTTACATATCTCCCTTATAAACCATCTTTGAAAGCGTACTACGGGGCCTTAATTAGAACACCGCACTTTTAATATTAGCGCGCTCCCTCTAACAGTCGTATTTACATATCTCCCTTATAAACCATCTTTGAAAGCGTACTACGGGGCCTTAATTAGAACACCGCACTTTTAATATTAGCGCGCTCCCTCTAACAGTCGTATTTACATATCTCCCTTATAAACCATCTTTGAAAGCGTACTACGGGGCCTTAATTAGAACACCGCACTTTTAATATTAGCGCGCTCCCTCTAACAGTCGTATTTACATATCTCCCTTATAAACCATCTTTGAAAGCGTACTACGGGGCCTTAATTAGAACACCGCACTTTTAATATTAGCGCGCTCCCTCTAACAGTCGTATTTACATATCTCCCTTATAAACCATCTTTGAAAGCGTAATACGGGGCCTTAATTAGAACACCGCACTTTTAATATTAGCGCGCTCCCTCTAACAGTCGTATTTACATATCTCCCTTATAAACCATCTTTGAAAGCGTACTACGGGGCCTTAATTAGAACACCGCACTTTTAATATTAGCGCGCTCCCTCTAACAGTCGTATTTACATATCTCCCTTATAAACCATCTTTGAAAGCGTACTACGGGGCCTTAATTAGAACACCGCACTTTTAATATTAGCGCGCTCCCTCTAACAGTCGTATTTACATATCTCCCTTATAAACCATCTTTGAAAGCGTACTACGGGGCCTTAATTAGAACACCGCACTTTTAATATTAGCGCGCTCCCTCTAACAGTCGTATTTACATATCTCCCTTATAAACCATCTTTGAAAGCGTACTACGGGGCCTTAATTAGAACACCGCACTTTTAATATTAGCGCGCTCCCTCTAACAGTCGTATTTACATATCTCCCTTATAAACCATCTTTGAAAGCGTACTACGGGGCCTTAATTAGAACACCGCACTTTTAATATTAGCGCGCTCCCTCTAACAGTCGTATTTACATATCTCCCTTATAAACCATCTTTGAAAGCGTACTACGGGGCCTTAATTAGAACACCGCACTTTTAATATTAGCGCGCTCCCTCTAACAGTCGTATTTACATATCTCCCTTATAAACCATCTTTGAAAGCGTACTACGGGGCCTTAATTAGAACACCGCACTTTTAATATTAGCGCGCTCCCTCTAACAGTCGTATTTACATATCTCCCTTATAAACCATCTTTGAAAGCGTACTACGGGGCCTTAATTAGAACACCGCACTTTTAATATTAGCGCGCTCCCTCTAACAGTCGTATTTACATATCTCCCTTATAAACCATCTTTGAAAGCGTACTACGGGGCCTTAATTAGAACACCGCACTTTTAATATTAGCGCGCTCCCTCTAACAGTCGTATTTACATATCTCCCTTATAAACCATCTTTGAAAGCGTACTACGGGGCCTTAATTAGAACACCGCACTTTTAATATTAGCGCGCTCCCTCTAACAGTCGTATTTACATATCTCCCTTATAAACCATCTTTGAAAGCGTACTACGGGGCCTTAATTAGAACACCGCACTTTTAATATTAGCGCGCTCCCTCTAACAGTCGTATTTACATATCTCCCTTATAAACCATCTTTGAAAGCGTACTACGGGGCCTTAATTAGAACACCGCACTTTTAATATTAGCGCGCTCCCTCTAACAGTCGTATTTACATATCTCCCTTATAAACCATCTTTGAAAGCGTACTACGGGGCCTTAATTAGAACACCGCACTTTTAATATTAGCGCGCTCCCTCTAACAGTCGTATTTACATATCTCCCTTATAAACCATCTTTGAAAGCGTACTACGGGGCCTTAATTAGAACACCGCACTTTTAATATTAGCGCGCTCCCTCTAACAGTCGTATTTACATATCTCCCTTATAAACCATCTTTGAAAGCGTACTACGGGGCCTTAATTAGAACACCGCACTTTTAATATTAGCGCGCTCCCTCTAACAGTCGTATTTACATATCTCCCTTATAAACCATCTTTGAAAGCGTACTACGGGGCCTTAATTAGAACACCGCACTTTTAATATTAGCGCGCTCCCTCTAACAGTCGTATTTACATATCTCCCTTATAAACCATCTTTGAAAGCGTACTACGGGGCCTTAATTAGAACACCGCACTTTTAATATTAGCGCGCTCCCTCTAACAGTCGTATTTACATATCTCCCTTATAAATCATCTTTGAAAGCGTACTACGGGGCCTTAATTAGAACACCGCACTTTTAATATTAGCGCGCTCCCTCTAACAGTCGTATTTACATATCTCCCTTATAAACCATCTTTGAAAGCGTACTACGGGGCCTTAATTAGAACACCGCACTTTTAATATTAGCGCGCTCCCTCTAACAGTCGTATTTACATATCTCCCTTATAAATCATCTTTGAAAGCGTACTACGGGGCCTTAATTAGAACACCGCACTTTTAATATTAGCGCGCTCCCTCTAACAGTCGTATTTACATATCTCCCTTATAAACCATCTTTGAAAGCGTACTACGGGGCCTTAATTAGAACACCGCACTTTTAATATTAGCGCGCTCCCTCTAACAGTCGTATTTACATATCTCCCTTATAAATCATCTTTGAAAGCGTACTACGGGGCCTTAATTAGAACACCGCACTTTTAATATTAGCGCGCTCCCTCTAACAGTCGTATTTACATATCTCCCTTATAAACCATCTTTGAAAGCGTACTACGGGGCCTTAATTAGAACACCGCACTTTTAATATTAGCGCGCTCCCTCTAACAGTCGTATTTACATATCTCCCTTATAAATCATCTTTGAAAGCGTACTACGGGGCCTTAATTAGAACACCGCACTTTTAATATTAGCGCGCTCCCTCTAACAGTCGTATTTACATATCTCCCTTATAAACCATCTTTGAAAGCGTACTACGGGGCCTTAATTAGAACACCGCACTTTTAATATTAGCGCGCTCCCTCTAACAGTCGTATTTACATATCTCCCTTATAAACCATCTTTGAAAGCGTACTACGGGGCCTTAATTAGAACACCGCACTTTTAATATTAGCGCGCTCCCTCTAACAGTCGTATTTACATATCTCCCTTATAAACCATCTTTGAAAGCGTACTACGGGGCCTTAATTAGAACACCGCACTTTTAATATTAGCGCGCTCCCTCTAACAGTCGTATTTACATATCTCCCTTATAAACCATCTTTGAAAGCGTACTACGGGGCCTTAATTAGAACACCGCACTTTTAATATTAGCGCGCTCCCTCTAACAGTCGTATTTACATATCTCCCTTATAAACCATCTTTGAAAGCGTACTACGGGGCCTTAATTAGAACACCGCACTTTTAATATTAGCGCCCTCCCTCTAACAGTCGTATTTACATATCTCCCTTATAAACCATCTTTGAAAGCGTACTACGGGGCCTTAATTAGAACACCGCACTTTTAATATTAGCGCGCTCCCTCTAACAGTCGTATTTACATATCTCCCTTATAAACCATCTTTGAAAGCGTACTACGGGGCCTTAATTAGAACACCGCACTTTTAATATTAGCGCGCTCCCTCTAACAGTCGTATTTACATATCTCCCTTATAAACCATCTTTGAAAGCGTACTACGGGGCCTTAATTAGAACACCGCACTTTTAATATTAGCGCGCTCCCTCTAACAGTCGTATTTACATATCTCCCTTATAAACCATCTTTGAAAGCGTACTACGGGGCCTTAATTAGAACACCGCACTTTTAATATTAGCGCGCTCCCTCTAACAGTCGTATTTACATATCTCCCTTATAAACCATCTTTGAAAGCGTACTACGGGGCCTTAATTAGAACACCGCACTTTTAATATTAGCGCGCTCCCTCTAACAGTCGTATTTACATATCTCCCTTATAAACCATCTTTGAAAGCGTAATACGGGGCCTTAATTAGAACACCGCACTTTTAATATTAGCGCGCTCCCTCTAACAGTCGTATTTACATATCTCCCTTATAAACCATCTTTGAAAGCGTACTACGGGGCCTTAATTAGAACACCGCACTTTTAATATTAGCGCGCTCCCTCTAACAGTCGTATTTACATATCTCCCTTATAAACCATCTTTGAAAGCGTACTACGGGGCCTTAATTAGAACACCGCACTTTTAATATTAGCGCGCTCCCTCTAACAGTCGTATTTACATATCTCCCTTATAAACCATCTTTGAAAGCGTACTACGGGGCCTTAATTAGAACACCGCACTTTTAATATTAGCGCGCTCCCTCTAACAGTCGTATTTACATATCTCCCTTATAAACCATCTTTGAAAGCGTACTACGGGGCCTTAATTAGAACACCGCACTTTTAATATTAGCGCGCTCCCTCTAACAGTCGTATTTACATATCTCCTTTATAAACCATCTTTGAAAGCGTACTACGGGGCCTTAATTAGAACACCGCACTTTTAATATTAGCGCGCTCCCTCTAACAGTCGTATTTACATATCTCCCTTATAAACCATCTTTGAAAGCGTACTACGGGGCCTTAATTAGAACACCGCACTTTTAATATTAGCGCGCTCCCTCTAACAGTCGTATTTACATATCTCCCTTATAAACCATCTTTGAAAGCGTACTACGGGGCCTTAATTAGAACACCGCACTTTTAATATTAGCGCGCTCCCTCTAACAGTCGTATTTACATATCTCCCTTATAAACCATCTTTGAAAGCGTACTACGGGGCCTTAATTAGAACACCGCACTTTTAATATTAGCGCGCTCCCTCTAACAGTCGTATTTACATATCTCCCTTATAAACCATCTTTGAAAGCGTACTACGGGGCCTTAATTAGAACACCGCACTTTTAATATTAGCGCGCTCCCTCTAACAGTCGTATTTACATATCTCCCTTATAAACCATCTTTGAAAGCGTACTACGGGGCCTTAATTAGAACACCGCACTTTTAATATTAGCGCGCTCCCTCTAACAGTCGTATTTACATATCTCCCTTATAAACCATCTTTGAAAGCGTACTACGGGGCCTTAATTAGAACACCGCACTTTTAATATTAGCGCGCTCCCTCTAACAGTCGTATTTACATATCTCCCTTATAAACCATCTTTGAAAGCGTACTACGGGGCCTTAATTAGAACACCGCACTTTTAATATTAGCGCGCTCCCTCTAACAGTCGTATTTACATATCTCCCTTATAAACCATCTTTGAAAGCGTACTACGGGGCCTTAATTAGAACACCGCACTTTTAATATTAGCGCGCTCCCTCTAACAGTCGTATTTACATATCTCCCTTATAAACCATCTTTGAAAGCGTACTACGGGGCCTTAATTAGAACACCGCACTTTTAATATTAGCGCGCTCCCTCTAACAGTCGTATTTACATATCTCCCTTATAAACCATCTTTGAAAGCGTACTACGGGGCCTTAATTAGAACACCGCACTTTTAATATTAGCGCGCTCCCTCTAACAGTCGTATTTACATATCTCCCTTATAAACCATCTTTGAAAGCGTACTACGGGGCCTTAATTAGAACACCGCACTTTTAATATTAGCGCGCTCCCTCTAACAGTCGTATTTACATATCTCCCTTATAAACCATCTTTGAAAGCGTACTACGGGGCCTTAATTAGAACACCGCACTTTTAATATTAGCGCGCTCCCTCTAACAGTCGTATTTACATATCTCCCTTATAAATCATCTTTGAAAGCGTACTACGGGGCCTTAATTAGAACACCGCACTTTTAATATTAGCGCGCTCCCTCTAACAGTCGTATTTACATATCTCCCTTATAAACCATCTTTGAAAGCGTACTACGGGGCCTTAATTAGAACACCGCACTTTTAATATTAGCGCGCTCCCTCTAACAGTCGTATTTACATATCTCCCTTATAAATCATCTTTGAAAGCGTACTACGGGGCCTTAATTAGAACACCGCACTTTTAATATTAGCGCGCTCCCTCTAACAGTCGTATTTACATATCTCCCTTATAAACCATCTTTGAAAGCGTACTACGGGGCCTTAATTAGAACACCGCACTTTTAATATTAGCGCGCTCCCTCTAACAGTCGTATTTACATATCTCCCTTATAAATCATCTTTGAAAGCGTACTACGGGGCCTTAATTAGAACACCGCACTTTTAATATTAGCGCGCTCCCTCTAACAGTCGTATTTACATATCTCCCTTATAAACCATCTTTGAAAGCGTACTACGGGGCCTTAATTAGAACACCGCACTTTTAATATTAGCGCGCTCCCTCTAACAGTCGTATTTACATATCTCCCTTATAAATCATCTTTGAAAGCGTACTACGGGGCCTTAATTAGAACACCGCACTTTTAATATTAGCGCGCTCCCTCTAACAGTCGTATTTACATATCTCCCTTATAAACCATCTTTGAAAGCGTACTACGGGGCCTTAATTAGAACACCGCACTTTTAATATTAGCGCGCTCCCTCTAACAGTCGTATTTACATATCTCCCTTATAAACCATCTTTGAAAGCGTACTACGGGGCCTTAATTAGAACACCGCACTTTTAATATTAGCGCGCTCCCTCTAACAGTCGTATTTACATATCTCCCTTATAAACCATCTTTGAAAGCGTACTACGGGGCCTTAATTAAAACACCGCACTTTTAATATTAGCGCGCTCCCTCTAACAGTCGTATTTACATATCTCCCTTATAAACCATCTTTGAAAGCGTACTACGGGGCCTTAATTAGAACACCGCACTTTTAATATTATCGCGCTCCCTCTAACAGTCGTATTTACATATCTCCCTTATAAACCATCTTTGAAAGCGTACTACGGGGCCTTAATTAGAACACCGCACTTTTAATATTAGCGCGCTCCCTCTAACAGTCGTATTTACATATCTCCCTTATAAACCATCTTTGAAAGCGTACTACGGGGCCTTAATTAGAACACCGCACTTTTAATATTAGCGCGCTCCCTCTAACAGTCGTATTTACATATCTCCCTTATAAACCATATTTGAAAGCGTACTACGGGGCCTTAATTAGAACACCGCACTTTTAATATTAGCGCGCTCCCTCTAACATTCGTATTTACATATCTCCCTTATAAACCATCTTTGAAAGCGTACTACGGGGCCTTAATTAGAACACCGCACTTTTAATATTAGCGCGCTCCCTCTAACAGTCGTATTTACATATCTCCCTTATAAACCATCTTTGAAAGCGTACTACGGGGCCTTAATTAGAACACCGCACTTTTAATATTAGCGCGCTCCCTCTAACAGTCGTATTTACATATCTCCCTTATAAACCATCTTTGAAAGCGTACTACGGGGCCTTAATTAGAACACCGCACTTTTAATATTAGCGCGCTCCCTCTAACAGTCGTATTTACATATCTCCCTTATAAACCATCTTTGAAAGCGTACTACGGGGCCTTAATTAGAACACCGCACTTTTAATATTAGCGCACTCCCTCTAACAGTCGTATTTACATATCTCCCTTATAAACCATCTTTGAAAGCGTACTACGGGGCCTTAATTAGAACACCGCACTTTTAATATTAGCGCGCTCCCTCTAACAGTCGTATTTACATATCTCCCTTATAAACCATCTTTGAAAGCGTACTACGGGGCCTTAATTAGAACACCGCACTTTTAATATTAGCGCGCTCCCTCTAACAGTCGTATTTACATATCTCCCTTATAAACCATCTTTGAAAGCGTACTACGGGGCCTTAATTAGAACACCGCACTTTTAATATTAGCGCGCTCCCTCTAACAGTCGTATTTACATATCTCCCTTATAAACCATCTTTGAAAGCGTACTACGGGGCCTTAATTAGAACACCGCACTTTTAATATTAGCGCGCTCCCTCTAACAGTCGTATTTACATATCTCCCTTATAAACCATCTTTGAAAGCGTACTACGGGGCCTTAATTAGAACACCGCACTTTTAATATTAGCGCGCTCCCTCTAACAGTCGTATTTACATATCTCCCTTATAAACCATCTTTGAAAGCGTACTACGGGGCCTTAATTAGAACACCGCACTTTTAATATTAGCGCGCTCCCTCTAACAGTCGTATTTACATATCTCCCTTATAAACCATCTTTGAAAGCGTACTACGGGGCCTTAATTAGAACACCGCACTTTTAATATTAGCGCGCTCCCTCTAACAGTCGTATTTACATATCTCCCTTATAAACCATCTTTGAAAGCGTACTACGGGGCCTTAATTAGAACACCGCACTTTTAATATTAGCGCGCTCCCTCTAACAGTCGTATTTACATATCTCCCTTATAAACCATCTTTGAAAGCGTACTACGGGGCCTTAATTAGAACACCGCACTTTTAATATTAGCGCGCTCCCTCTAACAGTCGTATTTACATATCTCCCTTATAAACCATCTTTGAAAGCGTACTACGGGGCCTTAATTAGAACACCGCACTTTTAATATTAGCGCGCTCCCTCTAACAGTCGTATTTACATATTTCCCTTATAAACCATCTTTGAAAGCGTACTACGGGGCCTTAATTAGAACACCGCACTTTTAATATTAGCGCGCTCCCTCTAACAGTCGTATTTACATATCTCCCTTATAAACCATCTTTGAAAGCGTACTACGGGGCCTTAATTAGAACACCGCACTTTTAATATTAGCGCGCTCCCTCTAACAGTCGTATTTACATATCTCCCTTATAAACCATCTTTGAAAGCGTACTACGGGGCCTTAATTAGAACACCGCACTTTTAATATTAGCGCGCTCCCTCTAACAGTCGTATTTACATATTTATTTTATTTTTTTTTTATTTAGTAAAAGATTATACATTTAAATACATTATTTAAGAAATGTTTTGACTGCCCAACTAGGAGGATTCCCGTTTTAGGACAGTCAAATTAGTATGAGTATTAACATTTTGATAAGTTGTTTGATAAGTATAGTATTACAATAATAATGAAATAATAGGTATTTGTACTTTTAACTGGTGCCTAAGCCTACTAACATGTTTGTATAAATATGAATAACAAAGAGAAGAAATACCATAAAATAAAATATTACATTAAACATAAGATTAACTGCTGCTTGGGTAGCATTCTAATTTAAAAGTATTAGGTAAGTACATATATACATATAATGATAAAGATTATAACATAAACCTATCTTTTACTGTTTTGTTGGAGTTTTTGTTGTTGTTTTTGGTTTGTGTTTGATTTCATTTTTTGTGTAGTAAAAGTTCACTCTCCTTTCTACCTAATTGATGAAACCAATTAGTGGTCAATTTATGAAGAATAGCTGTGTTTTCCTTTTTCCAAGCATCGGGCATGAAGTTGTATAGTTTTGGACCTAAGAATGAGAAATGTCTTTGAGCGAGAGATGTTTTAGTTGTGAGTGGTACAATTGGATTTCTCCGTGAGTGGCGGGTGTCGTGAGAGTGGTTAATAGATGGGTAGAGGTGGCGTTTTTGATGGGTGTTTAAAATTAATTTTCTCATGTATAGTTGTCTAACATCCAGAACTCGGAATTCTTCAAATAATGCATCGCTATGATATCTAAATGGTTTTTTGAGGATTACCCTTAGTAGTGATTTTTGAGCTTTTGCTAATTTGTCCAAAACAGTTTTTGCACACCCACCCCAACCTAAGGATGCATAGTCTAGAAGTGACCCACACATAGCATCATAGATGAGTTTCAATTCTTTTTTACGTAAGATATTTCTGATTGTCATAAACATGTACGTAAGCTTTCTAACCTTTGTGGCAACTAGATCTATTTGTCCGTCCCATCTAAGATATTTGTCTAATATAACACCAAGGTATTTAATACTGTCTACGCATTCCAATTTATAGCAATTACAGTTAGTGGAGTCAATGCATTTATGTATAAAAATATTATGTGCTTCCTCGGGTTGGCCCGCTTCTGTCGCACTAAATCGTATAAATTTAGTTTTTTCCGAATTGAGTGTCAGCAGATTATAGTCTAACCAAAGTTTTAGTTGTTTTAATCCACTTTCTGCTTTGCAGTGTACATCATTCCATGTTTTTCCTTCAAATATTAGGACAGTATCATCTGCAAATGTTATAATATGATTGGAAAAATTGCTGTTACACAGATCATTGATATAAATACTGAACAAAATAGGTCCTAAGGTACTCCCTTGGGGTACACCAAATTCTACAAGGGCTGGATCGCTAACATTATCATTAATTTTAACTTGTTGGTATCTGTTAGTTAAGTAACTATCCATCCATTTGTATAGCAGTCCCTGAACACCTATAGCCTTTAGTTTTTTTAGAAGTATTTTATGCGAGATGGTATCAAAAGCTTTGGCAAGATCTAAAAAGAGAGCGATGGATTTATTACCCCGGTCAATATTATTGGAAATAATATCCGCCAGCTTAGCAATAGCATTTTCTGTTCCTAGACCTGGACGAAAGCCGAACTGGTTATTAGATAAGATTTTATGTCTTTCAAGATAGAGGGTGAGACGATTTTTTACGATTTTCTCGATAATTTTTGAGAATGAGTTGAGTAGAGATATTGGCCGATAATTATGTATATCCGATTTGTTTCCATTTTTATGAATCAATATAACAACTGATTGTTTTAAGTGGTTTGGGAATGTGCCTGTCTTGAAACTAAGATTACAAATGTATGCAATGGGACTCGCTATAAGTGGTTTCAATACTTTCAGCAGATTTGAGGAAATTTTGTCTGGCCCACAAGCATTCGATGGCTTCAGCTCATCTATCATTTTCATGACTTCATTAATCGTTGTTTGAATCTCGTCTGTTTTAAGATTAAGATCAGTTGAAGGTATGTTGGCTAGTTCAGATTCAGTTTTCTTACATTTTTCAAGGATTTTATTTGCGAGAGAGGCTCCTACTGAAGTGAAATATTGATTAGCAAAATTAGCCATCAATTTGGGGTTAGTAGTACTTGTGTTTTTCATATCAAATGATTGTATGAAAGACGATTTGCTGTTTTTTGTTTTGGTAATTTGACGAAATATTTCCCAGAAACGTTTTGGAGTTATGGTGTTTTCGTATATATGTTTTTTGTAGAAATTTTCTTTAGTGGAAATAATTAGTTTTTTACATATGTTTCTATATTTCTTATATTTTTTTTGAACTAGAATATTATCTGGTTGTCTTTTAGCATTTTTATGCATTTGATTACGTCTGTGGATGGATTTGACTAGGCCAGGGGTGATCCATGGCATGAGTTTAAATTGTTTGTTCGGTATAACTTTATTAGTAGTGTGATTATATATGTAGTATTGTAATTTAGTGATAAATTGCTGCATTGCTTGCTCAGTGTCAGTCTGGTTTATTACGTTTTGCCACTTTTCTGTTGTCAGCTCCTCAATTAGTGCGTGATAATTTATTTTAGAAATATATTTGTTTTTAGGAGGAGAGGAAGGTTTATTTCTTAGGCCGAGTGCTGTGGTATAATGATCTGAAATTGTTGTGTGTATAACAAATGAGTCTGCGAAATCAATGTTTTTAATGTTGATGTGATCCAAGCATGATTTACTTGCACCTTGTGCTCGAGTGGGGGTGTCAATTATCGGAGTAAAAGCGTTTTCAGTGAGAAAACATAAATAATCATCGGATTGGCGATGATTGTCAAGAATAGTATTAATATTCAAGTCTCCAATGATTATTTGGTGTTCTGGGTTTTCTGTGTTGTTAATGATAGAGTGGAGTGAATTTAAAAATGAATCGATGTTGTGAAATGATGGTGATCTATAGATTGTAAAAATGCATAGGTTTTTGTTAAGCACGATTTTTAGACAATTTGCTTGTGTTAAGATGAATTCATCAACTTGCGTCTGTATACCGTCCCTGACATAGATTACTATACCACTAGCTTTATTTATTATACTGGTTGTGTGGTACTCAGTATAATTTTGTATGTTTTTGGCAGTGAAGTATTTATTAATCCAGCACTCAGTTAGAACTAGCAAATCGAATTTGAAATTGAGTTGGTCAAGAAATACGAGAAAGTCATCAATGTTGGTAATACTTCTAATGTTTTGGTGAATAATTTTCAGACCGTATGATTCCCAACAATATTTATTCATGTCTTCGGGATTATCAATCACATTTTTGTTACATGTGAGTATGGTTTCTTCGGGGATATCAAAAGATACTTTAATCATTTATATTTTCATTTTTAAATTTATTTAAGTATACCCACAATGATAAGATTTGGGAACGTACAGATGTGTGTGTGGTGTTTGAGTAAAATAATGTGTGTATGCTTGTATTAGTGAGTCATAGTGTGAGAAGAATATTTTCCGAGGTAATGTGGATAGCTCGTGATTCTGTTGTTTGGCGTACGTAGACCCGTCCCGCTTTCACCCATACGTAAGCTAGCTTTTTTTCCGTAGCCGTCTTCTTCGCCAGGTAAAGTAAGCGTTTATTTGTTGTTGTTAAGTGTTCTGATATATAGACTGGCGTACTTGGTCCGGAGAGGCCTATGGAGCTCGTGTTAAGTTTGTCTTCCTTTGTTGTGGCGTTCAAATTGTATCTTTTTACACAACTTAAGAATTCATCTCTTAAGTGAATTTCTTTGAAACGTACAATTATAGGCCGGATTTTTGTTGGGGTTGGCCTACCAGGAGCTCTAAAGGTTCTCTCGATATCATTTTTAGTGGTGGTTGTGCGTATTTCTTGACTTATGTTGAAAAGAATGTTATGTAAATTTTCTCCTTCAGCCTCCGATATTCCTCTTATTTCGGCAACGAAATTTTTTTGTTGGCGTTCTTGATCGTCGAGTTTGAACTCGAGCATTGTTACTTTTGCTTCGAGTTCCATATTTTTCTTTTCGATGGAATCTATGGTTTTCATTTTATGCATTACTTTTTTCAATTCGTCCTCAAATCCCTCCATTTTTGAGTTGAAAAAGGTCATTGAATTCTTGAATTCTTTGAATTCATCATATAAAACTGTCACTTTTGATTGGATGCTCTTGAACTCTTGGAGTTCCACCTTGATTTGGCGGAGTTCCTCCATTAGAAGAGTTTCCCCTGGGGTTAGTCCTGGTTTGCTGACGTTGGCAGGAGGAACTGCGTGCTCTTTGCTCGATGTGGAAGTTGATCTCCCTTATAAACCATCTTTGAAAGCGTACTACGGGGCCTTAATTAGAACACCGCACTTTTAATATTAGCGCGCTCCCTCTAACAGTCGTATTTACATATCTCCCTTATAAACCATCTTTGAAAGCGTACTACGGGGCCTTAATTAGAACACCGCACTTTTAATATTAGCGCGCTCCCTCTAACAGTCGTATTTACATATCTCCCTTATAAACCATCTTTGAAAGCGTACTACGGGGCCTTAATTAGAACACCGCACTTTTAATATTGGCGCGCTCCCTCTAACAGTCGTATTTACATATCTCCCTTATAAACCATATTTGAAAGCGTACTACGGGGCCTTAATTAGAACACCGCACTTTTAATATTAGCGCGCTCCCTCTAACAGTCGTATTTACATATCTCCCTTATAAACCATCTTTGAAAGCGTACTACGGGGCCTTAATTAGAACACCGCACTTTTAATATTAGCGCGCTCCCTCTAACAGTCGTATTTACATATCTCCCTTATAAACCATCTTTGAAAGCGTACTACGGGGCCTTAATTAGAACACCGCACTTTTAATATTAGCGCGCTCCCTCTAACAGTCGTATTTACATATCTCCCTTATAAACCATCTTTGAAAGCGTACTACGGGGCCTTAATTAGAACACCGCACTTTTAATATTAGCGCGCTCCCTCTAACAGTCGTATTTACATATCTCCCTTATAAACCATCTTTGAAAGCGTACTACGGGGCCTTAATTAGAACACCGCACTTTTAATATTAGCGCGCTCCCTCTAACAGTCGTATTTACATATCTCCCTTATAAACCATCTTTGAAAGCGTACTACGGGGCCTTAATTAGAACACCGCACTTTTAATATTAGCGCGCTCCCTCTAACAGTCGTATTTACATATCTCCCTTATAAACCATCTTTGAAAGCGTACTACGGGGCCTTAATTAGAACACCGCACTTTTAATATTAGGGCGCTCCCTCTAACAGTCGTATTTACATATCTCCCTTATAAACCATCTTTGAAAGCGTACTACGGGGCCTTAATTAGAACACCGCACTTTTAATATTAGCGCGCTCCCTCTAACAGTCGTATTTACATATCTCCCTTATAAACCATCTTTGAAAGCGTACTACGGGGCCTTAATTAGAACACCGCACTTTTAATATTAGCGCGCTCCCTCTAACAGTCGTATTTACATATCTCCCTTATAAACCATCTTTGAAAGCGTACTACGGGGCCTTAATTAGAACACCGCACTTTTAATATTAGCGCGCTCCCTCTAACAGTCGTATTTACATATCTCCCTTATAAACCATCTTTGAAAGCGTACTACGGGGCCTTAATTAGAACACCGCACTTTTAATATTAGCGCGCTCCCTCTAACAGTCGTATTTACATATCTCCCTTATAAACCATCTTTGAAAGCGTACTACGGGGCCTTAATTAGAACACCGCACTTTTAATATTAGCGCGCTCCCTCTAACAGTCGTATTTACATATCTCCCTTATAAATCATCTTTGAAAGCGTACTACGGGGCCTTAATTAGAACACCGCACTTTTAATATTAGCGCGCTCCCTCTAACAGTCGTATTTACATATCTCCCTTATAAACCATCTTTGAAAGCGTACTACGGGGCCTTAATTAGAACACCGCACTTTTAATATTAGCGCGCTCCCTCTAACAGTCGTATTTACATATCTCCCTTATAAACCATCTTTGAAAGCGTACTACGGGGCCTTAATTAGAACACCGCACTTTTAATATTAGCGCGCTCCCTCTAACAGTCGTATTTACATATCTCCCTTATAAACCATCTTTGAAAGCGTACTACGGGGCCTTAATTAGAACACCGCACTTTTAATATTAGCGCGCTCCCTCTAACAGTCGTATTTACATATCTCCCTTATAAATCATCTTTGAAAGCGTACTACGGGGCCTTAATTAGAACACCGCACTTTTAATATTAGCGCGCTCCCTCTAACAGTCGTATTTACATATCTCCCTTATAAACCATCTTTGAAAGCGTACTACGGGGCCTTAATTAGAACACCGCACTTTTAATATTAGCGCGCTCCCTCTAACAGTCGTATTTACATATCTCCCTTATAAATCATCTTTGAAAGCGTACTACGGGGCCTTAATTAGAACACCGCACTTTTAATATTAGCGCGCTCCCTCTAACAGTCGTATTTACATATCTCCCTTATAAACCATCTTTGAAAGCGTACTACGGGGCCTTAATTAGAACACCGCACTTTTAATATTAGCGCGCTCCCTCTAACAGTCGTATTTACATATCTCCCTTATAAACCATCTTTGAAAGCGTACTACGGGGCCTTAATTAGAACACCGCACTTTTAATATTAGCGCGCTCCCTCTAACAGTCGTATTTACATATCTCCCTTATAAATCATCTTTGAAAGCGTACTACGGGGCCTTAATTAGAACACCGCACTTTTAATATTAGCGCGCTCCCTCTAACAGTCGTATTTACATATCTCCCTTATAAACCATCTTTGAAAGCGTACTACGGGGCCTTAATTAGAACACCGCACTTTTAATATTAGCGCGCTCCCTCTAACAGTCGTATTTACATATCTCCCTTATAAACCATCTTTGAAAGCGTACTACGGGACCTTAATTAGAACACCGCACTTTTAATATTAGCGCGCTCCCTCTAACAGTCGTATTTACATATCTCCCTTATAAACCATCTTTGAAAGCGTACTACGGGGCCTTAATTAGAACACCGCACTTTTAATATTAGCGCGCTCCCTCTAACAGTCGTATTTACATATCTCCCTTATAAATCATCTTTGAAAGCGTACTACGGGGCCTTAATTAGAACACCGCACTTTTAATATTAGCGCGCTCCCTCTAACAGTCGTATTTACATATCTCCCTTATAAACCATCTTTGAAAGCGTACTACGGGGCCTTAATTAGAACACCGCACTTTTAATATTAGCGCGCTCCCTCTAACAGTCGTATTTACATATCTCCCTTATAAACCATCTTTGAAAGCGTACTACGGGGCCTTAATTAGAACACCGCACTTTTAATATTAGCGCGCTCCCTCTAACAGTCGTATTTACATATCTCCCTTATAAACCATCTTTGAAAGCGTACTACGGGGCCTTAATTAGAACACCGCACTTTTAATATTAGCGCGCTCCCTCTATCAGTCGTATTTACATATCTCCCTTATAAACCATATTTGAAAGCGTACTACGGGGCCTTAATTAGAACACCGCACTTTTAATATTAGCGCGCTCCCTCTAACAGTCGTATTTACATATCTCCCTTATAAACCATCTTTGAAAGCGTACTACGGGGCCTTAATTAGAACACCGCACTTTTAATATTAGCGCGCTCCCTCTAACAGTCGTATTTACATATCTCCCTTATAAACCATCTTTGAAAGCGTACTACGGGGCCTTAATTAGAACACCGCACTTTTAATATTAGCGCGCTCCCTCTAACAGTCGTATTTACATATCTCCCTTATAAACCATCTTTGAAAGCGTACTACGGGGCCTTAATTAGAACACCGCACTTTTAATATTAGCGCGCTCCCTCTAACAGTCGTATTTACATATCTCCCTTATAAACCATCTTCGAAAGCGTACTACGGGGCCTTAATTAGAACACCGCACTTTTAATATTAGCGCGCTCCCTCTAACAGTCGTATTTACATATCTCCCTTATAAACCATCTTTGAAAGCGTACTACGGGGCCTTAATTAGAACACCGCACTTTTAATATTAGCGCGCTCCCTCTAACAGTCATATTTACATATCTCCCTTATAAACCATCTTTGAAAGCGTACTACGGGGCCTTAATTAGAACACCGCACTTTTAATATTAGCGCGCTCCCTCTAACAGTCGTATTTACATATCTCCCTTATAAACCATCTTTGAAAGCGTACTACGGGGCCTTAATTAGAACACCGCACTTTTAATATTAGCGCGCTCCCTCTAACAGTCGTATTTACATATCTCCCTTATAAACCATCTTTGAAAGCGTACTACGGGCCCTTAATTAGAACACCGCACTTTTAATATTAGCGCGCTCCCTCTAACAGTCGTATTTACATATCTCCCTTATAAACCTTTTATTTAATATATATATTAATGATCTATGTAACAGTTCCTTTGCTGACCACATCATCACCTTTGCTGACGACACAGTTTTATTATTTGAAGGCAAAAGCTGGAATGCTGTTCACAGTAAAGCAGAAGTAGGTTTAAATAAGGTTAAACAATGGTTAGACAACAATCTCCTCACTCTTAACTTAGATAAAACCAAATTCCTCCGTTTCAGTGCAACACAAGCAGGAAAACCAAAAGAAACACACAACATCCTTGTACACCATTGTAATGACCAAACCACTTGTAATTGCTTAAACTTAGAATGTGTCGATAGCATAAAATATCTTGGAATCATGATAGATAAATCTCTGAGATGGGACGAACATATAGTCTCAACTTCCATAAAGATCAGAAAACTTACTCATCTATTCATGTCTGTTAGAAATATTCTTCGCGTAAAAGATCTGAAACAAATGTACCATGCATTGTGTAACTCTTTGCTAGAATATGCATCCTTGGGATGGGGCGGCTGTTCCAAAACAATAATGGACCCTCTCGCAAAAGCACAAAAATCACTTCTAAGGGTCATCCTTAAGAAACCCTTCAGGTATCCCAGTGATTTATTATTTGGAGAGATGCGAGTTCTTGATGTACGGCAACTATACATAAGAAAAATTATTTTACACACACAAAAACACCGACACCAATATTCATCCATTGATCATCTCCACAACACCCGCCATGCAGGGAGGAATCCAGTGGTTCCACCTACTATAAACACATCACATGCCCAAAGACAATACTCCTACTTAGGGCCTAAATTGTTCAACATCATACCCGATACATGGAAACTGAAAAGTGCAAGCAGTTTACGGAAATGGGTTAGCAATTGGCTTCTAGACATGGGGAGAGTCAAGAGCGAACATATGCTAACGCAATCTCACATACCTAATATGTACTAAAAAGTCTAAGTTATGCAAAAAAAAAAAAAAAAAAAATATACATGTATGTAAGTATATATATGTATGTATATGTGTGTGTGTATGTACACACACACATGTGTGTGTGTGTATATGTATATATATGTATATGTATATATATGTATATGTATATATATATATATTTTGCTCTGTCTTTTTTATTATCCTTGTGATATAACGAGTGTTCTTTGATTCTTGTAAAATAACGACTAGCCATTTCAAATATAAATTTTGAAATTCCCTTGAAATGCTCTATACAAATACATTGGATATTCATATGTCATAAATTTATTCTGGTTTATAAATGGGTTTTTTTCTATAACTTACTTATGGTACTTACTAAAAATTAAATAGTCATAAATACAATGTGAACTAATATGTCATATATTGATTTAAAAATGTGGAAACTCTATTATGCAATTGTTAATAATAATTGTGTAATTTCTAAAATGCAATTGTTATGTTCTACAAAAAGACCTGAAAAGAATTTCAAAATTGTGATCGTCTTCTGAATGCAATTATCGATGTAATTAAATGTAGTAATTCTTTGAAAAAAAAAAAAAGGACTTAACTCCTTATCTAAAATATTAAAATCCACAGTTCCGAACCCCTGCAACTACAGGAAGGTAGCGAGAGGTACCTAATGTACATAGGTACTCGACTCGTACCACAGCGCTTCGGCAGTTTGGCACTGTATGAGTGGTTTGGTATATTTATGGGCACTGTGATTAAACGTACTCGTGTTATTGAGGTTATTATTGCAATTTTGGAAACATATGATCACCTTACTTATTTTTTCTTTGTTGTATATATTTTTAAATTATGTATGTATTCTTTCTCATCTTAAATATTTGATAGAACATATCTCACTGTACCTTTTTACTATTTCCTTGTTAAAAATATTATGAACTGAATATACAATTTGGCTGTCCTGAAACGGGTATCATTCCCAGTTGGACAGACAAAGGATCATTTTGAAATGTATTGTAATATATATGTACATCTATTAAAATAAATAAATAAAAATAAATAAAATAAAAACCATCTTTGAAAGCGTACTACGGGGCCTTAATTAGAACACCGCACTTTTAATATTAGCGCGCTCCCTCTAACAGTCGTATTTACATATCTCCCTTATAAACCATCTTTGAAAGCGTACTACGGGGCCTTAATTAGAACACCGCACTTTTAATATTAGCGCGCTCCCTCTAACAGTCGTATTTACATATCTCCCTTATAAACCATCTTTGAAAGCGTACTACGGGGCCTTAATTAGAACACCGCACTTTTAATATTAGCGCGCTCCCTCTAACAGTCGTATTTACATATCTCCCTTATAAACCATCTTTGAAAGCGTACTACGGGGCCTTAATTAGAACACCGCACTTTTAATATTAGCGCGCTCCCTCTAACAGTCGTATTTACATATCTCCCTTATAAATCATCTTTGAAAGCGTACTACGGGGCCTTAATTAGAACACCGCACTTTTAATATTAGCGCGCTCCCTCTAACAGTCGTATTTACATATCTCCCTTATAAACCATCTTTGAAAGCGTACTACGGGGCCTTAATTAGAACACCGCACTTTTAATATTAGCGCGCTCCCTCTAACAGTCGTATTTACATATCTCCCTTATAAATCATCTTTGAAAGCGTACTACGGGGCCTTAATTAGAACACCGCACTTTTAATATTAGCGCGCTCCCTCTAACAGTCGTATTTACATATCTCCCTTATAAACCATCTTTGAAAGCGTACTACGGGGCCTTAATTAGAACACCGCACTTTTAATATTAGCGCGCTCCCTCTAACAGTCGTATTTACATATCTCCCTTATAAACCATCTTTGAAAGCGTACTACGGGACCTTAATTAGAACACCGCACTTTTAATATTAGCGCGCTCCCTCTAACAGTCGTATTTACATATCTCCCTTATAAACCATCTTTGAAAGCGTACTACGGGGCCTTAATTAGAACACCGCACTTTTAATATTAGCGCGCTCCCTCTAACAGTCGTATTTACATATCTCCCTTATAAATCATCTTTGAAAGCGTACTACGGGGCCTTAATTAGAACACCGCACTTTTAATATTAGCGCGCTCCCTCTAACAGTCGTATTTACATATCTCCCTTATAAACCATCTTTGAAAGCGTACTACGGGGCCTTAATTAGAACACCGCACTTTTAATATTAGCGCGCTCCCTCTAACAGTCGTATTTACATATCTCCCTTATAAATCATCTTTGAAAGCGTACTACGGGGCCTTAATTAGAACACCGCACTTTTAATATTAGCGCGCTCCCTCTAACAGTCGTATTTACATATCTCCCTTATAAACCATCTTTGAAAGCGTACTACGGGGCCTTAATTAGAACACCGCACTTTTAATATTAGCGCGCTCCCTCTAACAGTCGTATTTACATATCTCCCTTATAAACCATCTTTGAAAGCGTACTACGGGGCCTTAATTAGAACACCGCACTTTTAATATTAGCGCGCTCCCTCTAACAGTCGTATTTACATATCTCCCTTATAAACCATCTTTGAAAGCGTACTACGGGGCCTTAATTAGAACACCGCACTTTTAATATTAGCGCGCTCCCTCTAACAGTCGTATTTACATATCTCCCTTATAAACCATCTTTGAAAGCGTACTACGGGGCCTTAATTAGAACACCGCACTTTTAATATTAGCGCGCTCCCTCTAACAGTCGTATTTACATATCTCCCTTATAAACCATCTTTGAAAGCGTACTACGGGGCCTTAATTAGAACACCGCACTTTTAATATTAGCGCGCTCCCTCTAACAGTCGTATTTACATATCTCCCTTATAAACCATATTTGAAAGCGTACTACGGGGCCTTAATTAGAACACCGCACTTTTAATATTAGCGCGCTCCCTCTAACAGTCGTATTTACATATCTCCCTTATAAACCATCTTTGAAAGCGTACTACGGGGCCTTAATTAGAACACCGCACTTTTAATATTAGCGCGCTCCCTCTAACAGTCGTATTTACATATCTCCCTTATAAACCATCTTTGAAAGCGTACTACGGGGCCTTAATTAGAACACCGCACTTTTAATATTAGCGCGCTCCCTCTAACAGTCGTATTTACATATCTCCCTTATAAACCATCTTTGAAAGCGTACTACGGGGCCTTAATTAGAACACCGCACTTTTAATATTAGCGCGCTCCCTCTAACAGTCGTATTTACATAACTCCCTTATAAACCATCTTTGAAAGCGTACTACGGGGCCTTAATTAGAACACCGCACTTTTAATATTAGCGCGCTCCCTCTAACAGTCGTATTTACATATCTCCCTTATAAACCATCTTTGAAAGCGTACTACGGGGCCTTAATTAGAACACCGCACTTTTAATATTAGCGCGCTCCCTCTAACAGTCGTATTTACATATCTCCCTTATAAATCATCTTTGAAAGCGTACTACGGGGCCTTAATTAGAACACCGCACTTTTAATATTAGCGCGCTCCCTCTAACAGTCGTATTTACATATCTCCCTTATAAACCATCTTTGAAAGCGTACTACGGGGCCTTAATTAGAACACCGCACTTTTAATATTAGCGCGCTCCCTCTAACAGTCGTATTTACATATCTCCCTTATAAACCATCTTTGAAAGCGTACTACGGGGCCTTAATTAGAACACCGCACTTTTAATATTAGCGCGCTCCCTCTAACAGTCGTATTTACATATCTCCCTTATAAACCATCTTTGAAAGCGTACTACGGGGCCTTAATTAGAACACCGCACTTTTAATATTAGCGCGCTCCCTCTAACAGTCGTATTTACATATCTCCCTTATAAACCATCTTTGAAAGCGTACTACGGGGCCTTAATTAGAACACCGCACTTTTAATATTAGCGCGCTCCCTCTAACAGTCGTATTTACATATCTCCCTTATAAACCATCTTTGAAAGCGTACTACGGGGCCTTAATTAGAACACCGCACTTTTAATATTAGCGCGCTCCCTCTAACAGTCGTATTTACATATCTCCCTTATAAACCATATTTGAAAGCGTACTACGGGGCCTTAATTAGAACACCGCACTTTTAATCCAAATATGCGCAAAACGCTTTAATAGGACTTATCTGTAAAACTCACGACGCCTGACGAGATGTAAACATTTTCAACAGTAAAAATGCCAGCAAAACCACATTGAAGTTGATGGAATAAACCCTATAAAGGTGTCAGATTCAAAACCACATTGAAGTTGATGGAATAAACCCTATAAAGGTGTCAGATTCAAAACCACATTGAAGTTGATGGAATAAACCCTATAAAGGTGTCAGATTCAAAACCACATTGAAGTTGATGGAATAAACCCTATAAAGGTGTCAGATTCAAACCCACATTGAAGTTGATGGAATAAACCCTATAAAGTTGTCAGCTTTAAAACCACAATGAAGTTGATGGATTAAACCCTATCAGAGTGTCAGCTTCAAAACCACATTGAAGTTGATGGATTAAACCCTATCAAGGTGTCAGCTTCAAAACCACATTGAATTAGATGGATTCAACCCTATCTTAACCTTGTCTTATAAACATTTGCTATGGCAGATATTGCCAAACAAACCTAGACAACGGATGAGAATGTTTCTATGACGGTGTGGTAGGTACTTTAGAGATTGGCGTAGTGAGACACAACAAGTGTACACGGTTGACATTTGTCACATGAGAACGGGTCGCTTCTATGACTCGTTCTTGACTTCAATTGCTCGGCTGTGGAACGATTTGTCGGCATCTTTGTTTCTTCATGCTCACTGCTTCATCTCCTCTAAAACATTCAATTCCGTTGGTGGTCTTACTCCAGGGTGATACTGAGAGTATCTTCCACCATATACGAAAATAAATGTAAAATCTCTGTTAATTATGTATTAAAAACATATTCATATCTCAAATAAACCTAAGTTCAAAATATATTATGGTGTAACTCTTGTTGTAATTATAGATATATAATATGTAATATATACGCCGTTAATTTGTTAAAAACATAATTGGTTTCTTAGTTAAGTCAATTAAATATGCATAAACCAACATTATTGTTATCCCTAAATTAAAATAACTCGACTAGACTTTGGTAAAAACACAGTCCTTGAACGTAGTATGCTTATTGCTTATCTATTGATGCTAGCGGACCTGTAATATGATAACAGACTTGACATTGCCTAATATGTGATATACCTACTGTAGAACTTTGTTCTGCGTTTGTTGCGATTACCCGATGCGAGTCGACTAATTCAGGAGAGGCAAGTCTACCTATACCTAGAGCTACCTCTCAGGTGTAAGACTACCATTCACAATTGAAACGGCTTTGGACATGTTTGGTGACTGGCCAGGTACTTCCGCATCTCCTTCCCCGCTCTACTACCTCTAAGTCTCGCTGGCTCCAGACGGTTGGGAGCAGTTGGGACTCTTGTGGGGTTTCACATAATAAGAGTAGTTGAATACACTCTGCGATGTCGTTAATCTCAATACGAATCTGATATAGTTGTAAATTTATATCTGACTCGAAATTAGGAATGTGTTTGTCAGGGATATCCACTTCGTACACATTCTTAAAAGTCTGCAAACAAATTGACAATTTCTTTAATTTTACAGGAAGTTTTCTGTTTGTGGCCCAAAGTTATTTTGTTCCTTTGTGATTTAAATTAGATGAACAAATATTTTATATCAATGTTTGACATTCTATTATAATATTTAAACGTTGTTCATACCTTGTTTGTCGCTGGAATGACGTCGTTAATACCTGGTTCGTTGCTGGAATGAAGTCGTTCATACCTGGATGGTTGCTGGAATGAAGTCGTTCATACCTGGTTCGTTGCTGGAATGAAGTCGTTCATACCTGGTTCGTTGCTGGAATGAAGTCGTTCATACCTCGTTCGTTGCTGGAATGAAGTCGTTCATACCTGGTTCGTTGCTGGAATGAAGTCGTTCATACCTGGATGGTTGCTGGAATGAAGTCGTTCATACCTGGTTCGTTGCTGGAATGAAGTCGTTCATACCTCGTTCGTTGCTGGAATGAAGACGTTCATACCTGGTTCGTTGCTGGAATGAAGTCGTTCATACCTGGATGGTCGCTGTGACTTCCTAAAAATATTTTACTCATCTCTCTTTAATTTCTTCCTCATTCGTCGACATTTTTCCGACTTTCAATTTTATCACTTTCTTGCTTCCGATTTCTGGGCAACTTCGGGACCTTTTGACCTCCTTCCACAACAGTTTTAATAAACTACATCAAAAAATTGCTAAGCTGCTTGGCGTTATTCTTTTTCTCTTTCGTGTCATCTGGCAAAATACACAGCTTCATTAAAATCTCGATACACGAGCATACATAAAGCGAGAAGGGTATGGGAGCTGTACTTACAGAAAACAAAAACAAATAGTTGTAGCACGGGGTCAATTGTACCGGTACAATCATCCCCCGATACATCGGTACAAATATCCCCCAACAGTCATTTTAAATAAAAACAAACACTTTAATACCGTTTCCAAAGAACTCATTTGTCCAAAGAAATAAGTGAGCACAGTGATTGTAATATAATGCTATGAATGCAATCGAAGAAATAAGTGAGCGCAGAGATTGTAATATAATGCTATGAATGCAATCGAAGAAATAAGTGAGCGCAGAGATTGTTATATTATGCTATGAATGCAATCGAAGAAATAAGTGAGCGCAGAGATTGTTATATTATGCTATGAATGCAATTGAAGAAATAAGTGAGCGCAGTGATTGTAATTTTATGCTATGAGTGCAATCGAAGAAATAAGTGAGCGCAGGGATTGTAATATTATGCTATGAATGCAATCGAAGAAATAAGTGAGCGCAGGGATTGTAATATAATGCTATGAATGCAATCGAAGAAATAAGTGAGCGCAGGGATTGTAATATTATGCTATGAATGCAATTGTAATAATAAAATAACCGGTAGTAGTCTTTTACATTAAAATGGTATAGGTATTAAATTAGATAATCTAGAATCGTTAGACATTAGGAAGTCTTTAAATACAAATATGTCTGACCAGTTATTAAATAATCAAATCAATCTTTCTAAACAAAAAGACACACTTTATAGCCCCATATTTAATCTGTTACCCATAATCCATAATATTATAAATATGTTACATTGTGTTTCTTATGCCCTTATTATTTATTTCTATATGTGTAATTCTTGTAAAAGTATTATTTTGTGTAATTTGTTATTATGTAAACTATGGCGTTTTTTCATTATCACACAAATCTTAGCTCAAAAACCATTGTTTGCTGATCACCTGGTTTTTATCTATTGATAAATTCTTTATTTTTGCGCTGCGAAAAAACATGAATTCTGATCATTAAACAGATCTATTAGACAGATCTGATCAGTAAACTTAAGCAGGTTAAGACTGAGGAAGGAGATATTTTGGTCAGCTTTGACGTCGTGTCTCTTTTCACAAATGTGCCTCTAGAAGACTCAATGACAATGCTCAGTGAGATATATGAGGAAGACATCTGCAAACTTTTTGAACACTGCCTCAAAACGGGATACTTTGCGTTTCAGGGTGAACTTTTTGAGCAAGTGGAGGGAGTTGCAATGGGCAGTCCGTTATCGCCAGTAATAGCCAACTTCTTTATGGAGAAGTTTGAGGAAGCGGCACTTGATACAGCTTCAGCTGTCCCTAAAGTATGGTGGCGCTACGTCGATGATGTCTTCGCCATTTGGCCTCATGGAACGGAGAAACTTAACGAATTCCTGGACCATCTTAATTCTCTCCACAGCAAAATTAAGTTCACAATGGAGCTGGAAAACCAAGATAAAATCCTGCCTTTTCTAGATGTGGAGGTGATGCGAAAACACGATGGTAGCCTAGGACATACCGTATATAGGAAACCAACTCATACGAATCGATACTTACACGCTGATTCGCATCACCACCCAGCGCAGAAGAGAGGACTTATCCATACGTTGGTGACCCGAGCGACCAGAATATGTGAAGAAACAAAACTTGGAGCAGAACTTATAAAACTGACCGATGCACTGGAGCGCAACGGTTACCCGGCAAGTCAGACTAGGCAAATTTTAAGAGCCAAATCTACAACAAACGAAGACAGAGTTGAACAAGACTCAAAAGGCTGTGCTTTCCTGCCTTTCGTTCACAATGTGACAGACAGAATTGCCAGGCTGTTGAGAAAAGAAAACATCAAAACTGTCTTCGGAACCACCACCAAAATCCAAGACCTACTGAGGTCTGCAAAGACTAAGTTTCCTCTGGAAGCAGATGGAGTGTACAAACTCAGCTGCTCTGGTTGTGACAAGGTTTATATAGGCCAGACAGAGCGGACGATTTCCAAAAGGATAGCAGAACATTTTCGTGCTTGTAAACTTGGCCACCCTGATAAATCGGCAATCGCCGAACACTTAATTGAAACCGGCCATTACTTTGGATTTGCTCCCGAGGTCCTGGGAAGACCCAAAACTTATAGATCACGCCTGATTATGGAGGCAATTGAAATCTACAAAAATCCATTTAATATCAATAGAGACGACGGAGCTAAGCTCAACAGCTCTTGGTATCCGGTAATTGACGGCTACACCAAAGCTAAACACAAATAACATGTCTAAGTATACTCCAATACCATATAATAACACAATATAAAACCATTGCATTTATACCTTGATACTGGGTACATCTACTCTAATCGCTGTCAATCGGTTTTCTAATTCTAGAATTCGCCACAAGATGGCGCCACTTCCGTTGGCATTTCGCACTTGGACGGGACCCAGGCTAACATAAATACTGAGCTTTCAGAATTCGCCACAAGATGTCGCCACTTGCGTTGGCATTTCGCACTTGGATGGGCCCAGGCCACAAATAAATAAGCACAAACTCGACAACCAAAATTCACACATCTTCGGATCTACCGGATCTGCCCTGATGATGGACACTGCAACGCTGTCCGAAACGTCGGCTAAAGAAGGAGTTAGCGCAACACGGCATAACACCCCAAAAACAAACAACAAAAAAAACATGAATTCTATTTATAAGAGTTAGTAGCTCTTGTGTTATCAGTGCGGATTCAGTGATATTTAGTTGCTGGCGACCGCGACGCGTCGTTTTAATTCTTGCTAAAATGATTTTAGTGACATTTTTATTATTATTGTGCTTCTGTGGAATCGGTGAAAGTGATAAATTTGAACATGGTATGTATATTACAAAATGCATTTATCCTGTTCAACATGCTTGGGTATATTCAAAACTTTACAAGTCCAAAACGCACCCATAGTGTGCCAGCACTTTTTCTGAAGATGAAATAATATACAAATTATTTTGAAAGCAACAGGATTTCTCCGTACTATTGACGTATATTTCCTATTCTCGGGTATTTTTTATTCTTTGCAAGGCCAACACGCACCTATATTATAACAACAACTGTATACATTTTATTATATAATGTGTTTAATTTTCGGACTCTAAATTTCTCAGAAGTTCTGATGGATAAGTAGGTATATGGTTTAAATAGAATTGTTTTCAATATTAATTTGTTTTTTTTTTTACATGATAATTTAATGTTTATAAGACAAGGTTTTATGCTATGCATAAAGGATAACTAAATAGATAAATTATTATTATTATTATTGACTAATTATTGCTTATAATTTTTTGTTATCCTTTATGCTATGCATAAAACCTTGTCTTGTAAACATTAGTTTATCATTTAAAAAAAATAATAATATTTGACAAGTCAAAATATTTCACCAACAAATGAAGATATAATATGTCTCGACGCCATCTAGTGAGAAATTTAGCACTAACAAAGCCTTTCCTACAAAAATATAGTTGATTGATTACAGGTGGAAAAAATAAAATAAGCAGTAATTGTTGATTGAGGTACTAGTACATATTGAATTATTTGGCGTGTTGGAAATAAGCCGACATAGCTCAGTGGTCCAGAGAGTCTGACCGGACATGAGAAGGTACGGGTTCAATTCCCGTTGGCGGCATTTATTTTTACAATTTGTGTTGATATTTCAGGCGACTAATTATTGCTTATAATAATTTGATTAATTTGTTTGCTGTATAGTTCCACCTCATCCTATAATGCCACATTGTATTGATGTGATTGGCAGAAAGCAATGTATGTCATTCTGTTTAGTATTTGTCTTAGACATCTAAAGATGTATGTTAGTTTCCTCAGTCTGTACTGAGTAGGTTTATGCGTGTGGACCACTTTAGGCATTGGTCTACTGTAATGCCTAGGTATTTTATTTCGGTTTTGCTTTCTATTACTAAACACAAGTTATTGCAGTTATGTTGTTGTGTATTTGTCTAGAGTGGATTAGAATTTGTATTTCTTTATGTGTTTCTTGTTTTTGTATGCTAAATGGTATACAAAGTTTTATTCGAATTTAGTGTCAGTAAATTTATATCTAACTATTTTTTAAATTTGTTCAAATCTGCGTTAGCCATGTTGTTGACTTGCGTCCAAGTATTAGCTTTTATTAGCAGTACTGTGTCGTCTGCATATGAAATAATTTTGCCATTTTTAGAGATAAACTACCCAACTATTAATGAAGTTTAAATATTCGCGGCGATAGGTAATCCGTATTCGTAGCGGAACCAGTGCCATCTCGCGCCCAAATGAGAAGCTCCTGTATGTACCTAGCATAGGTTACTTTAAATTTGACCGAAAAAGATATTCTTTCTTTCTTTGCCTTAAAGACAAAGGAGGTAAACACTATCGTGTCTGACGCGCGCTTAGTATCATACAAAATATATTTTTAAGGGCTTTAGGACATGATCCCGGTGAGATAGAGCACTTTAACGCACTAAGATTTTCAGATATTAGAGGGAGATGTCAGAAAAAGGTCAGTCGAAGGTTTTTTATGTGACAAACTATAGCTATCTTAAATTAGTTCACCAATTATGTGTATTCATGAAATAGATATTGTATTGAAAGAACATTTAGAAAGGTCTACGAGTTTTAAAGTTTTATCTAAGGCGATTCAAAGTGATTTGTTTGACCAATCATTTCCAGGAAATATTTTTAGACTTTTAGTTTTTCAACTCAAGATAGACTATGCTCACTTGCAATGCATAGCATCGAAAAAATATATATTTCGAAAATAGATAATTTCCACAGCCGTGTCATTGATCAATTCGCAGAAGTCAAAAAAAGAAGGGTCAGTTTGATGTACAAGAAATGTTCGAGTGCTTTTTAATTAGTTTTTAGTATTAGAATCCACAAGATCAGTCACATCACTCCTCTCACATCACATATCCAACGCAACTATCTTGGTACGTGGATATTTTTAAATTACAGGGGAACTAACTCCCAAATCGGTGTTAAAAATATTAATTAATAAAATGTATATCAAAATAATAATTAGTGATACCTCATAATATAACCTCTTACCTCCCACTTCCGGAACCCCAGAGCCGCCTCTGGTTTACATACATGATAAATAGCAAAGGGCCTAAAACTGTATTAATAATTCGCTATATTCAGACTCACTAACTTATAAATTAATTTAACTTCTTGGGGTCTTTTATTGAGTTAACTAACTATTCATTCTAAGAATTTTCCATTTATTCCAATGGATTTTAATTTATTTATTAGTTTTATATGTGATTTACTGTCGAACGCCTTTTTAAGTCAATAAATATTCCTAGACATTTTTCTTTAGAATCTAGTGCGGTATATATGTAATTTGTCAATTTAGCAATAACGTCTTGAGTGCTTGTATTTTTTTTAATGCCCAGATCTGTTTTCTTACACTTTTGTTCATATATATTTGATAATAGTGATATCGGGCGATAATTTTGTGGGTCTTTACTGCATTCCGTTTTATGAATAGGTGTGATGATTGTTTTTTTTTATTTGGGAATAAACCACTTTCTAGAATTAGATCAATGATGTGTGTTATGGGAAGAACTAGGCGTTGTTTTATTATATTTAGTGTCTCTATACCTCTATATCAAGGCTGCCAATCCGCCAATCAAAACCCGCCAATCCGCCAATTTGAAAAAGTGTCGCGGGCCCGCGGTAAAACAAACAATGCAGCTTGCGCGCGGTCACCAGTGTTGCCAACGACGGCGATTTATCGCTATTTAGGCTACTCAGAACGAGAATCAGCGACGAAAAAATCTAACCTGTTGAACTTACTTTTGAAACAAAAATACACAGGAAGTTCAACCGCCGTAACAACCCCCCCCCCCCATGGATTTCAAATATTTTGTGGGGAGCACTTATTTAGATTTTTTTTGTGGGGAATTATGTTTTATAGAAATTCTCTAACAACCCCCCCCCCCCCATGGAAATAGGAACCGTCAGGTATTCAGTGGCCCGCCAGTGATTCAAAATCGTCAATTTCGCCCAACTGCTAAAAAGGTTGGGCAGCCTTGCTCTATATTGTCAAATCCGGGGGTTTCTTTTCAGATCAGCTATAGTTTTTTCAAATTCTGTTACCGGGTAGAAGTTATTGTATTGATGTTGTGTTATTTGTTATGTGTTTGTATTATTATAGTTAGACGTGTTGATGGAGTTTGCCAGGTTTTTTACGACATTTACAATTTTTTTTTTAAATGATAAACTAATGTTAATAAGACAAGGTTTTATGCATAGCACAAAGGATAACAAATAATTATAAGCAATAATTAATCGCCTGAAATATCAATACAAATTGAAAATATCTCCGGAGTAAAAATAACACCTTCTCAGATGCTCTGATGTCAGATGATCTGGACCACTGAGCTACTTCGGCTTATTTCCAACCCGCCAAATAATTCAATATGTACTATTACTTAAGAATATTTTTTTTGTTTATATTTTTAACAGAAATCGTTCCTTTGAGCTTGAGTACATTTGCGTCCTTTTCATTGAATATTTTTATGTCTTCATTTTGTAGAATAACGTCTGATATAAATTCATCTTGTTTGTAATTATCGTCAAATCCTTTAAAAATGATATGTTGTTGTGTGTTTTTATAATAACTGGGTATGATGCCGGTGGAGACGGGTTGAACTGTCCGTATGTTTTGTCATTATGACTATTGGTTATTATTTTATCCAATTTTTCAAAACAAGTTTGACTTTTTGTTAGGAGTTGATCTTGTAGTTGGAGTTTGAAACGTTCACTCTTTATTAGCTCTTCAAGTTTTAATATGTTATGTTTTATTTTAGAATCTTTTACCGAAGTTATATTGTTTATATTACTGGTAATGGATTCTTCCATGTTTATTGTTCGCCCACCCAAGGTATTATTATATATATTATTTGGGTTTACGTGCAAAACAACAAGTGTAAATCGACTGCACCGAACAGTGCTGGAAGGGGAGTTATATTCTTTCCGTGTTCTCATTTGCAATGCAAAGTGTAAAACGGTACGAGATCTACCTCATTCAAATTATGACTTACTTTTTCTTCATATATTTATGATAACGTACTCAATATTTTACTAATTTTAATTTATTTATTGCTGTAATACATTAACGGTTCCAACACAACACGATTGACACCTTCAGAAAGTGAAATAAATCATTAAAAAGATGAAACAAAAACTAAGATAAATGCGTCACCTATTTAACGTAGTTTTAGTTTCATCACTTTTCATGACTTTGTATCACATTTCCAAGGTGTGTTGAATATTCATTTTGATGAGTTATCCGGTCGACTAAATTTACAAATGTGTATATTATCACCACATATTACATTGTTAAGGGACGTACTGAACTAACTTTAGCAGGTGATTACTGACATTATTTATATACAGGGTGTTAAGGGACGTACTGAACTAACTTTAACAGGTGATGACTGACATTATTTATATACAGGGTGTTACGGGACGTACTGAACTAACTTTAACAGGTGATTACTGACATTATTTATATACAGGGTGTTAAGGGACGTACTGAACTAACTTTAACAGGTGATGACTGACATTATTTATATACAGGGTGTTACGGGACGTACTGAACTAACTTTAACAGGTGATTACTGACATTATTTATATACAGGGTGTTACGGGACGTACTGAACTAACTTTAACAGGTGATTACTGACATTATTTGGAGTTCAGAATGCTAATGAAACTTTGGTCTATCATTATATTCAAGACTTAATAAGATTTGAAAATTTGCCAAAAAATCAAAAAAGGCTGGTTTTCAGATTTTTCTTCCTCCGTAACGCAATAATTTAATATGAAATACAACTTCGTAGCCACATATGTATTCTATAAATGAAACAGTTAAGTTATGGGTATATTTAATCTGTTTATATACAGATGAGTGTCTGTGGCGGGCGGACACCGGGCGAACGACATTGATTTGATTCTAATACAAATATGTATTCTATAAATGAAACAGTTAATTTATGGGTATATTTAATCTGTTTATATACAGATGAGTGTCTGTGGCGGGCGGACACCGGGCGAACGACATTGATTTGATTCTAATACAAATATGTATTCTATAAATGAAACAGTTAATTTATGGGTATATTTAATCTGTTTATATACAGATGAGTGTCTGTGGCGGGCGGACACCGGGCGAACGACATTGATTTGATTCTAATACAAATATGTATTCTATAAATGAAACAGTTAAGTTATGGGTATATTTAATCTGTTTATATACAGATGAGTGTCTGTGGCGGGCGGACACCGGGCGAACGACATTGATTTGATTCTAATACAAATATGTATTCTATAAATGAAACAGTTAAGTTATGGGTATATTTAATCTGTTTCTATACAGATGAGTGTCTGTGGCGGGCGGACACCGGGCGAACGACATTGATTTGATTTTAATACAAATGTGCAGTTTTATTTCCTTGTTGACGATATTTTGCTTAATTGACCTTAAAAACAAGGGGAGAAGGTCACCGTCTGCATAAGATTTAAAAAACGCTGCGTAGAACCCGGGCGACGCCGGAAACTAAACTCGTTTTTACTAAAACAATATACTCACAAAAAATATAAATGAGAAATATATACAATAAACGAAATAATAAAAAAATTTTAACTCTGCGTATATCCCGGGCAACGCCGGGTACGAAATACATATTATAATAAGACAATATACTCATAAAAGTTATATAAACAGAAAGTAATATAAACGAGATAAATATACATTTTATGGTAACCAAAGTAGGCGAGTTAGTTTGCAGTCTCTGTATGTTGTTATTTGCATTCAAACAAATATACATTATATGGTAACCAAAGTAGGCGAGTTAGATTGTAGTCTCTGTATGATGTTATTTGCATTCAAACAAATATACATTTGATGGTAACCAAAGTAGGCGAGTTAGATTGTAGTCTCTGTATGATGTTATTTGCATTCAAACAAATATACATTTGATGGTAACCAAAGTAGGCGAGTTAGATTGTAGTCTCTGTATGATGTTATTTGCATTCAAACAAATATTCATTTGATGGTAACCAAAGTAGGCGAGTTAGATTGTAGTCTCTGTATGATGTTATTTGCATTCAAACAAATATACATTTGATGGTAACCAAAGTAGGCGAGTTAGATTGTAGTCTCTGTATGATGTTATTTGCATTCAAACAAATATACATTTGATGGTAACCAAAGTAGGCGAGTTAGATTGTAGTCTCTGTATGATGTTATTTGCATTCAAACAAATATACATTTGATGGTAACCAAAGTAGGCGAGTTAGATTGTAGTCTCTGTATGATGTTATTTGCATTCAAACAAATATACATTTGATGGTTACCAAAGTAGGCGAGTTAGATTGTAGTCTCTGTATGATGTTATTTGCATTCAAACAAATATACATTTGATGGTAACCAAAGTAGGCGAGTTAGATTGTAGTCTCTGTATGATGTTATTTGCATTCAAACAAATATACATTTGATGGTAACCAAAGTAGGCGAGTTAGATTGTAGTCTCTGTATGATGTTATTTGCATTCAAACAAATATACATTTGATGGTAACCAAAGTAGGCGAGTTAGATTGTAGTCTCTGTATGATGTTATTTGCATTCAAACAAATATACATTTGATGGTAACCAAAGTAGGCGAGTTAGATTGTAGTCTCTGTATGATGTTATTTGCATTCAAACAAATATACATTTGATGGTAACCAAAGTAGGCGAGTTAGATTGTAGTCTCTGTATGATGTTATTTGCATTCAAACAAATATACATTTGATGGTAACCAAAGTAGGCGAGTTAGATTGTAGTCTCTGTATGATGTTATTTGCATTCAAACAAATATACATTTGATGGTTACCAAAGTAGGCGAGTTAGATTGTAGTCTCTGTATGATGTTATTTGCATTCAAACAAATATACATTTGATGGTAACCAAAGTAGGCGAGTTAGATTGTAGTCTCTGTATGATGTTATTTGCATTCAAACAAATATACATTTGATGGTAACCAAAGTAGGCGAGTTAGATTGTAGTCTCTGTATGATGTTATTTGCATTCAAACAAATATACATTTGATGGTAACCAAAGTAGGCGAGTTAGATTGTAGTCTCTGTATGATGTTATTTGCATTCAAACAAATATACATTTGATGGTAACCAAAGTAGGCGAGTTAGATTGTAGTCTCTGTATGATGTTATTTGCATTCAAACAAATATACATTTGATGGTAACCAAAGTAGGCGAGTTAGATTGTATTCTCTGTATGAGGTTGATGCTGGCTCCCAATGGCTATCTGGTTTTCTTTACAACTTAAACTAATTTATCTCCAATATTTAGAGGTTTTAAATCCGGACTTACTACTATTCTGTCGGCATTATTAATTGTGACGGAGAAAGTATATTTTCTTTCGGTATTGTACGATGATGTAATGATGACAAATATGGTATTGTACGATGATGTAATGATGACAAATATGGTATTGTACGATGATGTAATGATGACAAATATGGTATTGTACGATGATGTAATGATGACAAATATGGTATTGTTTGATGATGTAATGATGACAAATATGGTATTGTACGATGATGTAATGATGACAAATATGGTATTGTACGATGATGTAATGATGACAAATATGGTATTGTACGATGATGTAATGATGACAAATATGGTATTGTACGATGATGTAATGATGACAAATATGGTATTGTACGATGATGTAATGATGACAAATATGGTATTGTACGATGATGTAATGATGACAAATATGGTATTGTACGATGATGTAATGATGACAAATATGGTATTGTACGATGATGTAATGATGACAAATATGGTATTGTACGATGATGTAATGATGACAAATATGGTATTGTACGATGATGTAATGATGACAAATATGGTATTGTACGATGATGTAATGATGTCAAATATGGTATTGTACGATGATGTAATGATGTCAAATATGGTATTGTACGATGATGTAATGATGACAAATATGGTATTGTACGATGATGTAATGATGACAAATATGGTATTGTACGATGATGTAATGATGACAAATATGGTATTGTACGATGATGTAATGATTACAAATATGGATCTGTCTTATCTTCCTGACTTTTCATTAGAATATTTTTTACAATTTTGAGTGATCTTTGTACTTGTCCATTCGCCTGAGGATGATATGGACTTTGTACTTGTCCATTCGCCTGAGGATGATATGGACTTGTTGTTTTACGATAAAGATCCCATTAATGATTTGATACGAAATAACACGTTTTATTACAATATCTACACCAACACGTTCCCAAGGGTAATTTGATATTGGATGTGATATAAGTGTAAAATATCTACACTAATACGTTCCCAAGGGTAATTTGATATTGGATGTGATATAAGTGTAAAATATCTACACCAATACGTTCCCAAGGGTAATTTGATATTGGATGTGATATAAGTGTAAAATATCTACACCAATACGTTCCCAAGGGTAATTTGATATTGGATGTGATATAAGTGTAAAATATCTACACTAATACGTTCCCAAGGGTAATTTGATATTGGATGTGATATAAGTGTAAAATATCTACACCAATACGTTCCCAAGGGTAATTTGATATTGGATGTGATATAAGTGTAAAATATCTACACCAATACGTTCCCAAGGGTAATTTGATATTGGATGTGATATAAGTGTAAAATATCTACACTAATACGTTCCCAAGGGTAATTTGATATTGGATGTGATATAAGTGTAAAATATCTACACCAATACGTTCCCAAGGGTAATTTGATATTGGATGTGATATAAGTGTAAAATATCTACACCAATACGTTCCCAAGGGTAATTTGATATTGGATGTGATATAAGTGTAAAATATCTACACTAATACGTTCCCAAGGGTAATTTGATATTGGATGTGATATAAGTGTAAAATATCTACACCAATACGTTCCCAAGGGTAATTTGATATTGGATGTGATATAAGTGTAAAATATCTACACCAATACGTTCCCAAGGGTAATTTGATATTGGATGTGATATAAGTGTAAAATATCTACACTAATACGTTCCCAAGGGTAATTTGATATTGGATGTGATATAAGTGTAAAATATCTACACCAATACGTTCCCAAGGGTAATTTGATATTGGATGTGATATAAGTGTAAAATATCTACACTAATACGTTCCCAAGGGTAATTTGATATTGGATGTGATATAAGTGTAAAATATCTACACCAATACGTTCCCAAGGGTAATTTGATATTGGATGTGATATAAGTGTAAAATATCTACACTAATACGTTCCCAAGGGTAATTTGATATTGGATGTGATATAAGTGTAAAATATCTACACTAATACGTTCCCAAGGGTAATTTGATATTGGATGTGATATAAGTGTAAAATATCTACACCAATACGTTCCCAAGGGTAATTTGATATTGGATGTGATATAAGTGTAAAATATCTACACCAATACGTTCCCAAGGGTAATTTGATATTGGATGTGATATAAGTGACTCCGGTCGATTAGCATTTTAGATATGTTAGACATTGATCAATCATATTTTTAATATCTGAATTCATATTTGGCCAATATAGAACATCTATAACGAATATGCTATCAACTGTCCAATCACGTTCATTAGAAATTAAATCGGTGCACACATTTATTTCTGATTCCATTTTACAGTTCTGTTTATCTAAAGAATTTATTTTATTTTTAGATGTAGACCAACCTGTAATACAGTATTTTTTTAATTTTAAAGCTGAGTCGTCCATTGTCACTTTTTTAATTTCTTCTTCTAATGAGGTATTTTACTATCTTGCTTATAATCTCCTGGAAGCACTATGCATAGGATTAAGTATTTTTAATTTCTTCTTCTAATGAGGTATTTTACTATCTTGCTTATAAGCTCCTGGAAGCACTATAATAATAATAATAATAATAATAATAAGGTGTTTATTCCGGTATGTGGGGAGGTTAGTGCAGTCCCACACATTCCATATAGAGATACAATAAAATATATAATCAAAAACAAAAAGATAGAACAGAAAAACAAAGAAAAGAAACCAGAATAAATTGAAAATAAAATAGAATAGAATAAAATAATAGAATAATAGAAAGTTAAAGCCTTTAGGGAGCCGTGACTATATTAGGCGCTAGTATTTTTCTCCAGTGTGCGTCAATGCTGGAGGATGGAGTGAGGCGGGCTTCCATAGTGAGGATATTTCCAGAGCTTCTTATCCTTTCCCTCATTCCTGCCACCCTGGATCTAATAAGGGCTGCATATCCGGGAACTCGCCCCTCCGTGAACATACGGGAAGCGCTGCAGTATCTGGGGAGACAAAACAATGTGCGGAAGGCGTTGTTGTATTGGACCCGTAGTCTTTCTATACTACTCTTTTTGTAGTTTGCCCATAGTTCGCACGTGTACAACGTTGCGCAGAAGGAAAGGAAGAGCGTCCTTTTTACTGCGGTACTGCAAAGGCGAAATCTTCTACTGAGCATGTTTGCTTTAACGCTGAGAGCTCGCCTTTGTCTATCGATATCATCATCGTCCATCAGATTACTGGTGATTATGTGTCCAAGGTATTTAGTTCCTTCGGTCACCTTCAAGTTCACACCGTTCAAGGTAGCTGGAGGAATATTTTTCGGGCCTTGCCCATGTCTTATGACCAATAGAGCCGTTTTAGCGGGGTTATATAACATATTTGTTTCTTCAGCATACTCTTCACAGATTTTCAGAAGAATGCGCAGTCCCCTTATAGATGGTGACATCAGGACCATATCGTCCGCATAACTGACGTTATTCAGACACTGTCCTCCGATGTGGCAGCCTACTCCTGCATTGTTTAGCCTTTCGGTGAGTTCGTCCATGTACAGATTGAATAGTATCGGTGACATGCATCCTCCCTGTCTGACGCCACTCTTTAGGAGGAAAGGTTCGGAAAAATCATCCTTCCATCTTACTAGGTTTTCCTGCTGTCTGTGCCACAAGTCGAGGATATGTATGACCTCCGATGATATGCCTCTTTCTCTGAGTTTAGCCCATAGCAGAGGGTGAGAAACCCTGTCGAAGGCCTTGCTCAGGTCTAAGAAACATGCATATGAGGTGGTCTTTTTATTCCTGTAGTATTCCAGGGTTCTTTTTACCGTAAAAATAGCTGTATCGGTAGCAGTTTGCTTTTTGAATCCCATTTGGTTGTCATAGGTTTCCAGACTGGGTCCGATACTGTTCAATAATAGACGTTCGAATAATCGTGTGATGGTGGTGGCAATTGAGATCGGTCTATAGCTGTCTTGAGAGGTAGAGTCCAACGATTTAGATTTGAGAACAGGTGTTATTATAGTTCTTGTCATATCAATCGGTAAGTATCCGTTCTTCAAGATGTCGGTAACTATGCATAGGATTAAGTATTTTTCGATATCACTGTCCCTCAAAAACGCTTATCTGTAAAATAAAGTCCCTCGTTATTATAGGCTGCCTTTACACTTGTAAGTTTTTTCCTGTAAGTTGCTCACGTAAGCGACTTACGAAAAATTTACCAATGTAAACGACACCATAAGTCTATTACCGTAATTTATACCAAGTTACAGAAGTTTTTCTTACGTAAGTTTTTGAAAGGTCTAATCGCTCACGCGTTAATTTACGGCTCTTTGGCATAGCTTATCAATACAGATTGATAAGTTGAGACGCTTACAGTAAGTTTTGACGTCACTGTCGGGATGGTAAAAGAGAAATCTGCAACACCTACAATAAGATTCGGTCTTTCTGCCGTTGCTCCTCGGGACTTGTTTACCTGTCGCCATGAACATCTTTATGAAATAATACACTGCAATAATCTATGTGTTATATCGGGGATTATTCAGAGCTATGACGTTTATTGACACTCCGCTTATTGGATATTATCTCCCACGTGACGCATCAGGACTGCCAACATAGCAATACATATATCACTATGGAGACAACATTATTTATCAAACACAATGTCATGTTTAACAAATGCCTGTGTAAATGTGTGCTAATGATTCTAATATTCGACTTCACGAACTGACGGATCAGCTATCAACAAACACTTCACAACAAATTAATATCTCCATTGAATTCATACAAAAATGCAATATAAGAATACATAGAAAATATTACCTGACGCCAAAAATCGAAGAGTCACCATTAATTTTTTTAACTAACTAAATAACCATCACACCGTTTCGGTAGGCAGAGAGGACGGACCGCCAAACAACTCGTCTAACATCGTCTCATACATACTAACTAGCCATCACGCCGTTTCGGTAGGCAGAGAGGACGGACCGCCAAACAACTCGTCTAACATCGTCTCATACATACTAACTAGCCATCACGCCGTTTCGGTAGGCAGAGAGGACGGACCGCCAAACAACTCGTCTAACATCGTCTCATACATACTAACTAGCCATCACGCCGTTTCGGTAGGCAGAGAGGACGGACCGCCAAACAACTCGTCTAACATCGTCTCATACATACTAACTAGCCATCACGCCGTTTCGGTAGGCAGAGAGGACGGACCGCCAAACAACTCGTCTAACATCGTCTCATACATACTAACTAGCCATCACGCCGTTTCGGTAGGCAGAGAGGACGGACCGCCAAACAACTCGTCTAACATCGTCTCATACATACTAACTAGCCATCACGCCGTTTCGGTAGGCAGAGAGGACGGACCGCCAAACAACTCGTCTAACATCGTCTCATACATACTAACTAGCCATCACGCCGTTTCGGTAGGCAGAGAGGACGGACCGCCAAACAACTCGGTCACACCACACACTCCTTGCCTCATTCACATTCATACATCGTCTCATACATACTAACTAGCCATCACGCCGTTTCGGTAGGCAGAGAGGACGGACCGCCAAACAACTCGGTCACACCACACACTCCTTGCCTCATTCACATTCATACATCGTCTCATACATACTAACTAGCCATCACACCGTTTCGGTAGGCAGAGAGGACGGACCGCCAAACAACTCGTCTAACATCGTCTCATACATACTAACTAGCCATCACGCCGTTTCGGTAGGCAGAGAGGACGGACCGCCAAACAACTCGTCTAACATCGTCTCATACATACTAACTAGCCATCACGCCGTTTCGGTAGGCAGAGAGGACGGACCGCCAAACAACTCGTCTAACATCGTCTCATACATACTAACTAGCCATCACGCCGTTTCGGTAGGCAGAGAGGACGGACCGCCAAACAACTCGGTCACACCACACACTCCTTGCCTCATTCACATTCATACATCGTCTCATACATACTAACTAGCCATCACGCCGTTTCGGTAGGCAGAGAGGACGGACCGCCAAACAACTCGTCTAACATCGTCTCATACATACTAACTAGCCATCACGCCGTTTCGGTAGGCAGAGGACGGACCGCCAAACAACTCGGTCACACCACACACTCCTTGCCTCATTCACATTCATACATCGTCTCATACATACTAACTAGCCATCACGCCGTTTCGGTAGGCAGAGAGGACGGACCGCCAAACAACTCGTCTAACATCGTCTCATACATACTAACTAGCCATCACGCCGTTTCGGTAGGCAGAGAGGACGGACCGCCAAACAACTCGTCTAACATCGTCTCATACATACTAACTAGCCATCACGCCGTTTCGGTAGGCAGAGAGGACGGACCGCCAAACAACTCGTCTAACATCGTCTCATACATACTAACTAGCCATCACGCCGTTTCGGTAGGCAGAGAGGACGGACCGCCAAACAACTCGGTCACACCACACACTCCTTGCCTCATTCACATTCATACATCGTCTCATACATACTAACTAGCCATCACGCCGTTTCGGTAGGCAGAGAGGACGGACCGCCAAACAACTCGTCTAACATCGTCTCATACATACTAACTAGCCATCACGCCGTTTCGGTAGGCAGAGAGGACGGACCGCCAAACAACTCGTCTAACATCGTCTCATACATACTAACTAGCCATCACGCCGTTTCGGTAGGCAGAGAGGACGGACCGCCAAACAACTCGTCTAACATCGTCTCATACATACTAACTAGCCATCACGCCGTTTCGGTAGGCAGAGAGGACGGACCGCCAAACAACTCGTCTAACATCGTCTCATACATACTAACTAGCCATCACGCCGTTTCGGTAGGCAGAGAGGACGGACCGCCAAACAACTCGGTCACACCACACACTCCTTGCCTCATTCACATTCATACATCGTCTCATACATACTAACTAGCCATCACACCGTTTCGGTAGGCAGAGAGGACGGACCGCCAAACAACTCGTCTAACATCGTCTCATACATACTAACTAGCCATCACGCCGTTTCGGTAGGCAGAGAGGACGGACCGCCAAACAACTCGGTCACACCACACACTCCTTGCCTCATTCACATTCATACATCGTCTCATACATACTAACTAGCCATCACGCCGTTTCGGTAGGCAGAGAGGACGGACCGCCAAACAACTCGTCTAACATCGTCTCATACATACTAACTAGCCATCACGCCGTTTCGGTAGGCAGAGAGGACGGACCGCCAAACAACTCGGTGACACCACACACTCCTTGCCTCATTCACATTCATACATCGTCTCATACATACTAACTAGCCATCACGCCGTTTCGGTAGGCAGAGAGGACGGACCGCCAAACAACTCGTCTAACATCGTCTCATACATACTAATTAGCCATCACGCCGTTTCGGTAGGCAGAGAGGACGGACCGCCAAACAACTCGTCTAACATCGTCTCATACATACTAACTAGCCATCACGCCGTTTCGGTAGGCAGAGAGGACGGACCGCCAAACAACTCGTCTAACATCGTCTCATACATACTAACTAGCCATCACGCCGTTTCGGTAGGCAGAGAGGACGGACCGCCAAACAACTCGTCTAACATCGTCTCATACATACTAACTAGCCATCACGCCGTTTCGGTAGGCAGAGAGGACGGACCGCCAAACAACTCGTCTAACATCGTCTCATACATACTAACTAGCCATCACGCCGTTTCGGTAGGCAGAGAGGACGGACCGCCAAACAACTCGGTCACACCACACACTCCTTGCCTCATTCACATTCATACATCGTCTCATACATACTTACTAGCCATCACGCCGTTTCGGTAGGCAGAGAGGACGGACCGCCAAACAACTCGGTCACACCACACACTCCTTGCCTCATTCACATTCATACATCGTCTCATACATACTAACTAGCCATCACGCCGTTTCGGTAGGCAGAGAGGACGGACCGCCAAACAACTCGTCTCATACATACTAACTAGCCATCACGCCGTTTCGGTAGGCAGAGAGGACGGACCGCCAAACAACTCGTTTAACATCGTCTCATACATACTAACTAGCCATCACGCCGTTTCGGTAGGCAGAGAGGACGGACCGCCAAACAACTCGGTCACACCACACACTCCTTGCCTCATTCACATTCATACATCGTCTCATACATACTAACTAGCCATCACGCCGTTTCGGTAGGCAGAGAGGACGGACCGCCAAACAACTCGTCTAACATCGTCTCATACATACTAACTAGCCATCACGCCGTTTCGGTAGGCAGAGAGGACGGACCGCCAAACAACTCGTCTAACATCGTCTCATACATACTAACTAGCCATCACGCCGTTTCGGTAGGCAGAGAGGACGGACCGCCAAACAACTCGGTCACACCACACACTCCTTGCCTCATTCACATTCATACATCGTCTCATACATACTAACTAGCCATCACGCCGTTTCGGTAGGCAGAGAGGACGGACCGCCAAACAACTCGGTCACACCACACACTCCTTGCCTCATTCACATTCATACATCGTCTCATACATACTAACTAGCCATCACGCCGTTTCGGTAGGCAGAGAGGACGGACCGCCAAACAACTCGTCTTACATCGTCTCATACATACTAACTAGCCATCACGCCGTTTCGGTAGGCAGAGAGGACGGACCGCCAAACAACTCGTCTAACATCGTCTCATACATACTAACTAGCCATCACGCCGTTTCGGTAGGCAGAGAGGACGGACCGCCAAACAACTCGTCTAACATCGTCTCATACATACTAACTAGCCATCACGCCGTTTCGGTAGGCAGAGAGGACGGACCGCCAAACAACTCGTCTAACATCGTCTCATACATACTAACTAGCCATCACGCCGTTTCGGTAGGCAGAGAGGACGGACCGCCAAACAACTCGGTCACACCACACACTCCTTGCCTCATTCACATTCATACATCGTCTCATACATACTAACTAGCCATCACGCCGTTTCGGTAGGCAGAGAGGACGGACCGCCAAACAACTCGTCTAACATCGTCTCATACATACTAACTAGCCATCACGCCGTTTCGGTAGGCAGAGAGGACGGACCGCCAAACAACTCGTCTAACATCGTCTCATACATACTAACTAGCCATCACGCCGTTTCGGTAGGCAGAGAGGACGGACCGCCAAACAACTCGTCTAACATTGTCTCATACATACTAACTAGCCATCACGCCGTTTCGGTAGGCAGAGAGGACGGACCGCCAAACAACTCGGTCACACCACACACTCCTTGCCTCATTCACATTCATACATCGTCTCATACATACTAACTAGCCATCACGCCGTTTCGGTAGGCAGAGAGGACGGACCGCCAAACAACTCGTCTAACATCGTCTCATACATACTAACTAGCCATCACGCCGTTTCGGTAGGCAGAGAGGACGGACCGCCAAACAACTCGTCTAACATCGTCTCATACATACTAACTAGCCATCACGCCGTTTCGGTAGGCAGAGAGGACGGACCGCCAAACAACTTGTCTAACAGTTCACAGTACCTACCTCGCATGTATCGGTGTAACGGTGCACACAACATGATGCAAATATACTACCGCATCAAATAAATTACATTGTGTACTCAAGCAGGGCTGTCACACACAACAACATGAATATTAACGATAACGCCCTCATATCAATTAATGAAGCAAAAGAACTCATTGACGGCATCCATAATGCCATTACGGATCCATCTCTCAAAATTACGAAAGACCAAATGGCTAAACTTTTGACAAAATTATCTACCCTTTCAAGCAAAATGATCGACGTTGGTACCAAGGTTGGAATAATTGAGGGTAAATTAATGACATATGAAAAAATTGTCTCCCAACCCCCGCAACAATCAACGGCGGACGACAAAAAAACATACGCTAGCGTAATTGAAAAAGGAAAATCAAACTTGCCAAAAGAAGAGCTGCATACAATTAAGATAATTTCGAATAATAATGAAAACACTGACCAAATAAAAATAAACATACAAAAACAAATTAGAGTCGGGAAATTGGGAGTTGAAGTTTCTGGAATAAAAAAAACAATTAATAACAATGTTATCATCACTTGCCCCAAAAAAGAAGACGCTGATAAAATTATGAAAGAAATAAACAAAAAAGAAAATAACAGCATATCTGCATCAGAAATAAAAAAACGTAAACCGAACGTTATCATCAAAGGGATACATAAAGACTACAACATTCAAGATTTTAACGAAGATTTTATAGAACAAAATGAAGACATTTATCAACTTACCAAAGAAGACAGCAAACACATGCCCAAAATAATGGCAAAAATAAAAAACAAAAGAAGCGATCAATTATCCAACTACATCCTAGAAACAACCGGTCAAATGAGAAAACTATTAATCGAAAAAGAAAGAATAAACCTGGGATTTATGCGGGTTCACGTAGAGGACTCCAACCCATTGTCCCAATGCTACCACTGCCTGTGGTTCGAACATACTGCCAACAAGTGCCGAAAGAAAACAGAAAAACCCAAATGTCTCCACTGCGCAGAAGAACACATTCTAGCGAACTGCCCAAATAAAAATCAAACACCAAAGTGCTACAATTGTCTAACCTTTAATAAAAAAAGAAATGGGAAAATCAATTCTAACCATCGAGCGAATGACAGCAAGTGCCACTACGTCAAGAAAATGACAGAATCTGCTTACCAGAAAATTGACTATAATTAAAATGCTATATTCATTAAAAAAAACAAGTAAGAAATTAATATCTCAACTATACTTTGTTTACAGCATATCAATGTCGACACCCTGTTTAATAGCGCCTGTTCAAATTTGCAATATCTACTTAAGTACTAACAACTCACAGTCGAGTTACATTATTATTTCTAAGTATATGATTATTATTGTTCCGCCCAATTATGACGTTATTAATAGAAACGAGTTCTTAATTACTAACAAAATATACTTCCGAACATATTTATTTGCACACTCATTCATCTGTAACACAATATTCCATGATGATTTCAGATGATTTCATAAATAATGAATTAGAAAAAAATATTAAAATTCAAGAATATGAATGCATATCCACTGATTCATGTAACAAAATTATTTCTAAAAACAACAGTGATATAATTATTATGCACCTAAACATTCGTAGTGTTCAAAAAAATTTTGAAGAGCTAACTCTAAAAATAAATAATTTAATAAAAAAACCGGACTTCATCGTATTATCCGAAACATTTACAAATGCTGAGTCACCTTCTTATTGCTTACCCGAATACAATTATATTTCTAGCAAAATAGATATCAATAAAAATAGTGGAATAATAATATTTGCAAGTAATAAATTTAGTATTATTAAAATAATTGAACACCCAATACATTTAGTAAACTGCATCGAAATACATTTCAAACTCGGCAAATCAATGTACCATCTAATAGCTATCTATAGAACGCACGGCTCGAATATAATTACGTTTATTAATGACCTTAAATGCATATTATCGAAATTTAAAAATAAGCTTTGCTTCATTGTAGGTGATTTTAACTTAAACATTAATGAAAAAATTGAAAATGGTTGCAAAAATGAATACATTAACTGTATGACTGAACAAAACTTCATATCTTGCATAAATAAAAACACAAGAGAAATAAAAGAACATACTCCATCCTGCTTAGATCATATCTGGACAAACGTAAATATTAAAGATCTTCACAAATTAAAATCAATTGTTTGGAAAACTAACATAACTGACCATCATTCATGCTTACTTCTATATAATAACAATATTAAACAAAAAAAACATAATATAATAACTAAAAAATCCACCATTAATATGACCATTCTCACTGAAAAGCTAAAAAAAGAGGATTGGAACAATGTTTTAAACAGTGATGACACTGAAACATGTTCGACTAACTTTGAAAATACCCTGTCACAACACATTAAAAATTCAACAAATGAAACAACAACACACATAAAATCTAAATTAAGATGTTTAAAGCCTTGGATTACCCAAGGACTTATAATATCTATTAGAAACAAAGAAAAACTTTACAAGACAACTTTAAAAAATCCCTTAAATGAAAATGCATATATTTTATATAAAAAATATAAAAATAAATTAACAGCCTATATTAAAAAAAGTAAAGAAGATTTTTTTAAAAATAAAATATTATCTTCAGAAAATAACCAAAAACAAATGTGGAAAACAGTTAATTTGGCTATTGACAATACAAAAAAAACACAAAACGTAAAATATATTGAGCATGATAACAAAATTATAGATGCCAATATGCAACCTAAACAATGTGCAAACATATTTAACTCTTTTTTTGCTAATGTCGGAAAAAATCTTGCGAAAAATATCCAAAAATCTTTTATCCCGGAAAATCATAATAATGAAAACTTACAGGAACGTAATATACTCTCAACGTTTGAAACGACAACAGAATGTGAAATCATAAAAATAATAGATAATATGAAAGTAGGTTCGTCTCCCGGTTTTGATTCTATTACGGCACATATGTTAAAATCTATGAAACCTTATTTAATAAAACCAATCACTCATTTAATAAACTTAAGTTTAACAAAAGGAATATTTCCAACGAACTACAAAAATACAATAATCTCACCTATTTACAAATCTGGAGATCCACATCAAGTAACAAATTATCGACCAATCTGTTTAATTTCAAACATAGGAAAAATCTTTGAAAAAATAGTAAAAAAACAATTAGTCAATTTCCTAGATAATAATAAAATACTACACAAAAACCAGTTTGGATTTATAAAATCTCTCAGCACTCAAGATGCTATTGCTAATGTAACTTCATACATTTACGAATCTTTAGATAAAGGTAAAAAATGTGCAGGTATATTTATTGATCTTAGGAAAGCCTTTGATAGCATATCGCATAAGATTCTACTAAAAAAACTGAATAATATAGGCATAAAAGACAACGCGATTAAATGGATTTCAAACTACCTAAAAAATCGACCACAAGTCGTAAAAATAAATAATGTTAATAGCGATAAAGAACATTCTGACTTTGGAATCCCGCAAGGTACAGTACTTGGACCAATTCTCTTCACCATATATGTTAACGACATTTTCTTTCAACCACTACATGGCCAAATTACTTCGTATGCCGACGACACAGTTCTAATAATAAGCGAAAAAACTTGGGAAAACGTAATACTTAAAGCCACTGAAGACATAAATACTCTTAAGAATTTCTTCGACCTTAATTTGCTATCACTAAATAGCGATAAAACATATGTAATTCCATTTGCAATACACACAAAAGACATCCCTAAAAATTTTAACATTATCATTCATGACAATTCCAAAATACATAATAAAAATAACTGTCTCCAAAACTGCACAATACTAAAAAACACAAACACAATCAAATATCTAGGAGTAATTATCGATAAAAATTTGAATTGGAAGGAACAAATATGTCAAATTGTAAAAAAAATCAGAAAACTGATATATGTATTTTTAAGAATCAGAAATTTTTTGTCTTTAAAAAACCTATATTTAATATATTATGCCTTGGTCCAATCAACGCTACAATATGGTATCATTAGTTGGGGATCCACATACAAAACTAACCTTACTCCAATAGAAGTGGTACAAAGGTTAATAATTAAAATAATATTACGAAAACCTTCCGATTACCCAACGGATCGATTATTCGAAGAATTTCAAGTGCCGTCATTTAAAGATCTTTATACTAAAAATGCATTAATTCAAATCATAAAAGAAAAAGACAAATAACAATTTCTAACTGAAAACCGTACTAGACTTAAATATATTTTTCCATGCCCAAAATTAAACACTTCCTTTGCACAAAATTATTACACTTACCGGGCAAGAATTTTTTTCAATCGACTACCTGAAGAAATTAGAAACATTAATGATAACATCCAAATAATAAACACTGTGAAAAAATATTTTAAATACAAACTTACAAAAAATAAAAATGTTTCCAATTGAATTAATCTTAAGAATAATAAATCTTATAATTAATCTTCTACTCACTTCAAATAAGTTAAAAATCATTTAATTTTTAATTACTTACGTATTGTAATAAAACAATGTACACTCCTCTTCCAGCCACAAGCTAATGCTTCTATGGAAGAGGGGTCCTGAAATATTGATCTTATATTGTAACAAATAAACAATAATGTAATTATATAATAAATATAATTAAAAAAAAAAAAAAAAAAAAAAAAAAAAAAAAAAAAAAAAAAACATCGTCTCATACATACTAACTAGCCATCACGCCGTTTCGGTAGGCAGAGAGGACGGACCGCCAAACAACTCGTCTAACATCGTCTCATACATACTAACTAGCCATCACGCCGTTTCGGTAGGCAGAGAGGACGGACCGCCAAACAACTCGGTCACACCACACACTCCTTGCCTCATTCACATTCATACATCGTCTCATACATACTAACTAGCCATCACGCCGTTTCGGTAGGCAGAGAGGACGGACCGCCAAACAACTCGTCTAACATCGTCTCATACATACTAACTAGCCATCACGCCGTTTCGGTAGGCAGAGAGGACGGACCGCCAAACAACTCGTCTAACATCGTCTCATACATACTAACTAGCCATCACGCCGTTTCGGTAGGCAGAGAGGACGGACCGCCAAACAACTCGTCTAACATCGTCTCATACATACTAACTAGCCATCACGCCGTTTCGGTAGGCAGAGAGGACGGACCGCCAAACAACTCGTCTAACATCGTCTCATACATACTAACTAGCCATCACGCCGTTTCGGTAGGCAGAGAGGACGGACCGCCAAACAACTCGTCTAACATCGTCTCATACATACTAACTAGCCATCACGCCGTTTCGGTAGGCAGAGAGGACGGACCGCCAAACAACTCGTCTAACATAGTCTCATACATACTAACTAGCCATCACGCCGTTTCGGTAGGCAGAGAGGACGGACCGCCGAACAACTCGTCTAACATCGTCTCATACATACTAACTAGCCATCACGCCGTTTCGGTAGGCAGAGAGGACGGACCGCCAAACAACTCGGTCACACCACACACTCCTTGCCTCATTCACATTCATACATCGTCTCATACATACTAACTAGCCATCACGCCGTTTCGGTAGGCAGAGAGGACGGACCGCCAAACAACTCGTCTAACATCGTCTCATACATACTAACTAGCCATCACGCCGTTTCGGTAGGCAGAGAGGACGGACCGCCAAACAACTCGTCTAACATCGTCTCATACATACTAACTAGCCATCACGCTGTTTCGGTAGGCAGAGAGGACGGACCGCCAAACAACTCGTCTAACATCGTCTCATACATACTAACTAGCCATCACGCCGTTTCGGTAGGCAGAAAGGACGGACCGCCAAACAACTCGTCTAACATATTCTCATACATACTAACTAGCCATCACGCCGTTTCGGTAGGCAGAGAGGACGGACCGCCAAACAACTCGTCTAACATCGTCTCATACAAACTAACTAGCCATCACGCCGTTTCGGTAGGCAGAGAGGACGGACCGCCAAACAACTCGTCTAACATCGTCTCATACATACTAACTAGCCATCACGCCGTTTCGGTAGGCAGAGAGGACGGACCGCCGAACAACTCGTCTAACATCGTCTCATACATACTAACTAGCCATCACGCCGTTTCGGTAGGCAGAGAGGACGGACCGCCAAACAACTCGGTCACACCACACACTCCTTGCCTCATTCACATTCATACATCGTCTCATACATACTAACTAGCCATCACGCCGTTTCGGTAGGCAGAGAGGACGGACCGCCAAACAACTCGTCTAACATCGTCTCATACATACTAACTAGCCATCACGCCGTTTCGGTAGGCAGAGAGGACGGACCGCCAAACAACTCGTCTAACATCGTCTCATACATACTAACTAGCCATCACGCCGTTTCGGTAGGCAGAGAGGACGGACCGCCAAACAACTCGTCTAACATCGTCTCATACATACTAACTAGCCATCACGCCGTTTCGGTAGGCAGAGAGGACGGACCGCCAAACAACTCGTCTAACATATTCTCATACATACTAACTAGCCATCACGCCGTTTCGGTAGGCAGAGAGGACGGACCGCCAAACAACTCGTCTAACATCGTCTCATACATACTAACTAGCCATCACGCCGTTTCGGTAGGCAGAGAGGACGGACCGCCAAACAACTCGTCTAACATCGTCTCATACATACTAACTAGCCATCACGCCGTTTCGGTAGGCAGAGAGGACGGACCGCCGAACAACTCGTCTAACATCGTCTCATACATACTAACTAGCCATCACGCCGTTTCGGTAGGCAGAGAGGACGGACCGCCAAACAACTCGGTCACACCACACACTCCTTGCCTCATTCACATTCATACATCGTCTCATACATACTAACTAGCCATCACGCCGTTTCGGTAGGCAGAGAGGACGGACCGCCAAACAACTCGTCTAACATCGTCTCATACATACTAACTAGCCATCACGCCGTTTCGGTAGGCAGAGAGGACGGACCGCCAAACAACTCGTCTAACATCGTCTCATACATACTAACTAGCCATCACGCCGTTTCGGTAGGCAGAGAGGACGGACCGCCGAACAACTCGTCTAACATCGTCTCATACATACTAACTAGCCATCACGCCGTTTCGGTAGGCAGAGAGGACGGACCGCCAAACAACTCGGTCACACCACACACTCCTTGCCTCATTCACATTCATACATCGTCTCATACATACTAACTAGCCATCACGCCGTTTCGGTAGGCAGAGAGGACGGACCGCCAAACAACTCGGTCACACCACACACTCCTTGCCTCATTCACATTCATACATCGTCTCATACATACTAACTAGCCATCACGCCGTTTCGGTAGGCAGAGAGGACGGACCGCCAAACAACTCGTCTAACATCGTCTCATACATACTAACTAGCCATCACGCCGTTTCGGTAGGCAGAGAGGACGGACCGCCAAACAACTCGTCTAACATCGTCTCATACATACTAACTAGCCATCACGCCGTTTCGGTAGGCAGAGAGGACGGACCGCCAAACAACTCGTCTAACATCGTCTCATACATACTAACTAGCCATCACGCCGTTTCGGTAGGCAGAGAGGACGGACCGCCAAACAACTCGTCTAACATATTCTCATACATACTAACTAGCCATCACGCCGTTTCGGTAGGCAGAGAGGACGGACCGCCAAACAACTCGTCTTACATCGTCTCATACATACTAACTAGCCATCACGCCGTTTCGGTAGGCAGAGAGGACGGACCGCCAAACAACTCGTCTAACATCGTCTCATACATACTAACTAGCCATCACGCCGTTTCGGTAGGCAGAGAGGACGGACCGCCAAACAACTCGTCTAACATCGTCTCATACATACTAACTAGCCATCACGCCGTTTCGGTAGGCAGAGAGGACGGACCGCCAAACAACTCGTCTAACATCGTCTCATACATACTAACTAGCCATCACGCCGTTTCGGTAGGCAGAGAGGACGGACCGCCAAACAACTCGGTCACACCACACACTCCTTGCCTCATTCACATTCATACATCGTCTCATACATACTAACTAGCCATCACGCCGTTTCGGTAGGCAGAGAGGACGGACCGCCAAACAACTCGTCTAACATCGTCTCATACATACTAACTAGCCATCACGCCGTTTCGGTAGGCAGAGAGGACGGACCGCCAAACAACTCGTCTAACATCGTCTCATACATACTAACTAGCCATCACGCCGTTTCGGTAGGCAGAGAGGACGGACCGCCAAACAACTCGTCTAACATTGTCTCATACATACTAACTAGCCATCACGCCGTTTCGGTAGGCAGAGAGGACGGACCGCCAAACAACTCGGTCACACCACACACTCCTTGCCTCATTCACATTCATACATCGTCTCATACATACTAACTAGCCATCACGCCGTTTCGGTAGGCAGAGAGGACGGACCGCCAAACAACTCGTCTAACATCGTCTCATACATACTAACTAGCCATCACGCCGTTTCGGTAGGCAGAGAGGACGGACCGCCAAACAACTCGTCTAACATCGTCTCATACATACTAACTAGCCATCACGCCGTTTCGGTAGGCAGAGAGGACGGACCGCCAAACAACTTGTCTAACAGTTCACAGTACCTACCTCGCATGTATCGGTGTAACGGTGCACACAACATGATGCAAATATACTACCGCATCAAATAAATTACATTGTGTACTCAAGCAGGGCTGTCACACACAACAACATGAATATTAACGATAACGCCCTCATATCAATTAATGAAGCAAAAGAACTCATTGACGGCATCCATAATGCCATTACGGATCCATCTCTCAAAATTACGAAAGACCAAATGGCTAAACTTTTGACAAAATTATCTACCCTTTCAAGCAAAATGATCGACGTTGGTACCAAGGTTGGAATAATTGAGGGTAAATTAATGACATATGAAAAAATTGTCTCCCAACCCCCGCAACAATCAACGGCGGACGACAAAAAAACATACGCTAGCGTAATTGAAAAAGGAAAATCAAACTTGCCAAAAGAAGAGCTGCATACAATTAAGATAATTTCGAATAATAATGAAAACACTGACCAAATAAAAATAAACATACAAAAACAAATTAGAGTCGGGAAATTGGGAGTTGAAGTTTCTGGAATAAAAAAAACAATTAATAACAATGTTATCATCACTTGCCCCAAAAAAGAAGACGCTGATAAAATTATGAAAGAAATAAACAAAAAAGAAAATAACAGCATATCTGCATCAGAAATAAAAAAACGTAAACCGAACGTTATCATCAAAGGGATACATAAAGACTACAACATTCAAGATTTTAACGAAGATTTTATAGAACAAAATGAAGACATTTATCAACTTACCAAAGAAGACAGCAAACACATGCCCAAAATAATGGCAAAAATAAAAAACAAAAGAAGCGATCAATTATCCAACTACATCCTAGAAACAACCGGTCAAATGAGAAAACTATTAATCGAAAAAGAAAGAATAAACCTGGGATTTATGCGGGTTCACGTAGAGGACTCCAACCCATTGTCCCAATGCTACCACTGCCTGTGGTTCGAACATACTGCCAACAAGTGCCGAAAGAAAACAGAAAAACCCAAATGTCTCCACTGCGCAGAAGAACACATTCTAGCGAACTGCCCAAATAAAAATCAAACACCAAAGTGCTACAATTGTCTAACCTTTAATAAAAAAAGAAATGGGAAAATCAATTCTAACCATCGAGCGAATGACAGCAAGTGCCACTACGTCAAGAAAATGACAGAATCTGCTTACCAGAAAATTGACTATAATTAAAATGCTATATTCATTAAAAAAAACAAGTAAGAAATTAATATCTCAACTATACTTTGTTTACAGCATATCAATGTCGACACCCTGTTTAATAGCGCCTGTTCAAATTTGCAATATCTACTTAAGTACTAACAACTCACAGTCGAGTTACATTATTATTTCTAAGTATATGATTATTATTGTTCCGCCCAATTATGACGTTATTAATAGAAACGAGTTCTTAATTACTAACAAAATATACTTCCGAACATATTTATTTGCACACTCATTCATCTGTAACACAATATTCCATGATGATTTCAGATGATTTCATAAATAATGAATTAGAAAAAAATATTAAAATTCAAGAATATGAATGCATATCCACTGATTCATGTAACAAAATTATTTCTAAAAACAACAGTGATATAATTATTATGCACCTAAACATTCGTAGTGTTCAAAAAAATTTTGAAGAGCTAACTCTAAAAATAAATAATTTAATAAAAAAACCGGACTTCATCGTATTATCCGAAACATTTACAAATGCTGAGTCACCTTCTTATTGCTTACCCGAATACAATTATATTTCTAGCAAAATAGATATCAATAAAAATAGTGGAATAATAATATTTGCAAGTAATAAATTTAGTATTATTAAAATAATTGAACACCCAATACATTTAGTAAACTGCATCGAAATACATTTCAAACTCGGCAAATCAATGTACCATCTAATAGCTATCTATAGAACGCACGGCTCGAATATAATTACGTTTATTAATGACCTTAAATGCATATTATCGAAATTTAAAAATAAGCTTTGCTTCATTGTAGGTGATTTTAACTTAAACATTAATGAAAAAATTGAAAATGGTTGCAAAAATGAATACATTAACTGTATGACTGAACAAAACTTCATATCTTGCATAAATAAAAACACAAGAGAAATAAAAGAACATACTCCATCCTGCTTAGATCATATCTGGACAAACGTAAATATTAAAGATCTTCACAAATTAAAATCAATTGTTTGGAAAACTAACATAACTGACCATCATTCATGCTTACTTCTATATAATAACAATATTAAACAAAAAAAACATAATATAATAACTAAAAAATCCACCATTAATATGACCATTCTCACTGAAAAGCTAAAAAAAGAGGATTGGAACAATGTTTTAAACAGTGATGACACTGAAACATGTTCGACTAACTTTGAAAATACCCTGTCACAACACATTAAAAATTCAACAAATGAAACAACAACACACATAAAATCTAAATTAAGATGTTTAAAGCCTTGGATTACCCAAGGACTTATAATATCTATTAGAAACAAAGAAAAACTTTACAAGACAACTTTAAAAAATCCCTTAAATGAAAATGCATATATTTTATATAAAAAATATAAAAATAAATTAACAGCCTATATTAAAAAAAGTAAAGAAGATTTTTTTAAAAATAAAATATTATCTTCAGAAAATAACCAAAAACAAATGTGGAAAACAGTTAATTTGGCTATTGACAATACAAAAAAAACACAAAACGTAAAATATATTGAGCATGATAACAAAATTATAGATGCCAATATGCAACCTAAACAATGTGCAAACATATTTAACTCTTTTTTTGCTAATGTCGGAAAAAATCTTGCGAAAAATATCCAAAAATCTTTTATCCCGGAAAATCATAATAATGAAAACTTACAGGAACGTAATATACTCTCAACGTTTGAAACGACAACAGAATGTGAAATCATAAAAATAATAGATAATATGAAAGTAGGTTCGTCTCCCGGTTTTGATTCTATTACGGCACATATGTTAAAATCTATGAAACCTTATTTAATAAAACCAATCACTCATTTAATAAACTTAAGTTTAACAAAAGGAATATTTCCAACGAACTACAAAAATACAATAATCTCACCTATTTACAAATCTGGAGATCCACATCAAGTAACAAATTATCGACCAATCTGTTTAATTTCAAACATAGGAAAAATCTTTGAAAAAATAGTAAAAAAACAATTAGTCAATTTCCTAGATAATAATAAAATACTACACAAAAACCAGTTTGGATTTATAAAATCTCTCAGCACTCAAGATGCTATTGCTAATGTAACTTCATACATTTACGAATCTTTAGATAAAGGTAAAAAATGTGCAGGTATATTTATTGATCTTAGGAAAGCCTTTGATAGCATATCGCATAAGATTCTACTAAAAAAACTGAATAATATAGGCATAAAAGACAACGCGATTAAATGGATTTCAAACTACCTAAAAAATCGACCACAAGTCGTAAAAATAAATAATGTTAATAGCGATAAAGAACATTCTGACTTTGGAATCCCGCAAGGTACAGTACTTGGACCAATTCTCTTCACCATATATGTTAACGACATTTTCTTTCAACCACTACATGGCCAAATTACTTCGTATGCCGACGACACAGTTCTAATAATAAGCGAAAAAACTTGGGAAAACGTAATACTTAAAGCCACTGAAGACATAAATACTCTTAAGAATTTCTTCGACCTTAATTTGCTATCACTAAATAGCGATAAAACATATGTAATTCCATTTGCAATACACACAAAAGACATCCCTAAAAATTTTAACATTATCATTCATGACAATTCCAAAATACATAATAAAAATAACTGTCTCCAAAACTGCACAATACTAAAAAACACAAACACAATCAAATATCTAGGAGTAATTATCGATAAAAATTTGAATTGGAAGGAACAAATATGTCAAATTGTAAAAAAAATCAGAAAACTGATATATGTATTTTTAAGAATCAGAAATTTTTTGTCTTTAAAAAACCTATATTTAATATATTATGCCTTGGTCCAATCAACGCTACAATATGGTATCATTAGTTGGGGATCCACATACAAAACTAACCTTACTCCAATAGAAGTGGTACAAAGGTTAATAATTAAAATAATATTACGAAAACCTTCCGATTACCCAACGGATCGATTATTCGAAGAATTTCAAGTGCCGTCATTTAAAGATCTTTATACTAAAAATGCATTAATTCAAATCATAAAAGAAAAAGACAAATAACAATTTCTAACTGAAAACCGTACTAGACTTAAATATATTTTTCCATGCCCAAAATTAAACACTTCCTTTGCACAAAATTATTACACTTACCGGGCAAGAATTTTTTTCAATCGACTACCTGAAGAAATTAGAAACATTAATGATAACATCCAAATAATAAACACTGTGAAAAAATATTTTAAATACAAACTTACAAAAAATAAAAATGTTTCCAATTGAATTAATCTTAAGAATAATAAATCTTATAATTAATCTTCTACTCACTTCAAATAAGTTAAAAATCATTTAATTTTTAATTACTTACGTATTGTAATAAAACAATGTACACTCCTCTTCCAGCCACAAGCTAATGCTTCTATGGAAGAGGGGTCCTGAAATATTGATCTTATATTGTAACAAATAAACAATAATGTAATTATATAATAAATATAATTAAAAAAAAAAAAAAAACATCGTCTCATACATACTAACTAGCCATCACGCCGTTTCGGTAGGCAGAGAGGACGGACCGCCAAACAACTCGTCTAACATCGTCTCATACATACTAACTAGCCATCACGCCGTTTCGGTAGGCAGAGAGGACGGACCGCCAAACAACTCGTCTAACATCGTCTCATACATACTAACTAGCCATCACGCCGTTTCGGTAGGCAGAGAGGACGGACCGCCAAACAACTCGGTCACACCACACACTCCTTGCCTCATTCACATTCATACATCGTCTCATACATACTAACTAGCCATCACGCCGTTTCGGTAGGCAGAGAGGACGGACCGCCAAACAACTCGTCTAACATCGTCTCATACATACTAACTAGCCATCACGCCGTTTCGGTAGGCAGAGAGGACGGACCGCCAAACAACTCGTCTAACATCGTCTCATACATACTAACTAGCCATCACGCCGTTTCGGTAGGCAGAGAGGACGGACCGCCAAACAACTCGTCTAACATCGTCTCATACATACTAACTAGCCATCACGCCGTTTCGGTAGGCAGAGAGGACGGACCGCCAAACAACTCGTCTAACATCGTCTCATACATACTAACTAGCCATCACGCCGTTTCGGTAGGCAGAGAGGACGGACCGCCAAACAACTCGTCTAACATCGTCTCATACATACTAACTAGCCATCACGCCGTTTCGGTAGGCAGAGAGGACGGACCGCCAAACAACTCGTCTAACATAGTCTCATACATACTAACTAGCCATCACGCCGTTTCGGTAGGCAGAGAGGACGGACCGCCGAACAACTCGTCTAACATCGTCTCATACATACTAACTAGCCATCACGCCGTTTCGGTAGGCAGAGAGGACGGACCGCCAAACAACTCGGTCACACCACACACTCCTTGCCTCATTCACATTCATACATCGTCTCATACATACTAACTAGCCATCACGCCGTTTCGGTAGGCAGAGAGGACGGACCGCCAAACAACTCGTCTAACATCGTCTCATACATACTAACTAGCCATCACGCCGTTTCGGTAGGCAGAGAGGACGGACCGCCAAACAACTCGTCTAACATCGTCTCATACATACTAACTAGCCATCACGCTGTTTCGGTAGGCAGAGAGGACGGACCGCCAAACAACTCGTCTAACATCGTCTCATACATACTAACTAGCCATCACGCCGTTTCGGTAGGCAGAAAGGACGGACCGCCAAACAACTCGTCTAACATATTCTCATACATACTAACTAGCCATCACGCCGTTTCGGTAGGCAGAGAGGACGGACCGCCAAACAACTCGTCTAACATCGTCTCATACAAACTAACTAGCCATCACGCCGTTTCGGTAGGCAGAGAGGACGGACCGCCAAACAACTCGTCTAACATCGTCTCATACATACTAACTAGCCATCACGCCGTTTCGGTAGGCAGAGAGGACGGACCGCCGAACAACTCGTCTAACATCGTCTCATACATACTAACTAGCCATCACGCCGTTTCGGTAGGCAGAGAGGACGGACCGCCAAACAACTCGGTCACACCACACACTCCTTGCCTCATTCACATTCATACATCGTCTCATACATACTAACTAGCCATCACGCCGTTTCGGTAGGCAGAGAGGACGGACCGCCAAACAACTCGTCTAACATCGTCTCATACATACTAACTAGCCATCACGCCGTTTCGGTAGGCAGAGAGGACGGACCGCCAAACAACTCGTCTAACATCGTCTCATACATACTAACTAGCCATCACGCCGTTTCGGTAGGCAGAGAGGACGGACCGCCAAACAACTCGTCTAACATCGTCTCATACATACTAA